>OY728135.1:252584144-255116644 GCA_963277665.1 Viscum album | reverse complement strand
AAGACCTCTTCATCAGGATGTTCAGTATTAAATGATGTGTCTTCCGCAGATGGGTTCTCTGTAAGGAAATATGCCAATGCATGTCCTTTTAATGCCTTTTGAGGCACAAACTGGACATCAAACTATTGAAAAATACCCTCCCACCATGCCAGAAACCCTGTAATTATAGGGCGGCTGAGGATAAATTTGAGTGGTTTATTACAAGACACCAATTGGACCTCATGATGTTGTAGGTAGTGCCTTAATTTTACAACTACAAAAATTAACTCTAGGAAGTACTTATCAATACTTAAATACCAAGTTTCCACATCAAGCATTGTGAGACTGAGATAATAATGGTTGTTTTCATTCCTAGTGTCATTATTTTGGGTGAGAAAGGCACCTTGTGATCACACTAAAGCTATCACATAGAGAATAAGTGGTCTTACATCAATAGATGGAATCAATACCGGTGGACTCAAGAGATAATTCATGAGTATATCAAATGATTCTTGGAAATCTTCAGTCCATTGGTAAGTGAATCCCTTCTTCATTAATCGGGTTAAGGGTAAACATTTTCCTTCCAAATTGGCGATAAAGTAATGAATATTGGCCAAGTTTCCTTGAATTCCTCTTAATTCATTCAAATTTCGAGAAGGTGACATACCAATTATGGATTTTTTTTCTCAGGATCATCTTCGATACCACGATGGCATAAAACGAAGCCAAGAAATGTTCTTGAGGTTAATTCAAAAGTACATTTTAAGGGGTTCATCTTCAAATTATGTAGCCGAAGTTTGTGAAATATTGTTTTCAAATCATCCATGTCATTTGAACCTTTTTTGGATTTGACTACCAAATCAACCATATAAAATTCAACAAATTTCCTGAAGAAGGGTTTCAAGATATGTTGCATGGCACATAGGTATGTTGCGCCTACATTCATTAAGGAAAGGGGAATTATCCTATAGAAAAACACACCTTGTGGATAACTAAAGGTTTTAAATTATTCGTCCTCATGGGCTATTCGAATTTGATTATACCTAGAGTAACCATCCATAAAGGAAACAACTTCATTGCCGGTCGCTGCATCAATTAGAAGTTCGGTAATTGGGACTAGAAATTCATCTTTAGGACAATGCTGGTTAAGATATTTGAAATCAATGAAAACACTAATTTTTAAATTCTTCTCTTTCACTGGGACAATATTGGCCATCCATTTGGGAATCTGAACTTCCCTAAAAAAGTTAGATTTTATTTTATTATCAAATTCATCTTCAATTTTAGAGGCATGAGTTGGGTGTGTTCTCCTTACTGCTTGCCTTAAGCCATGATGTTCTTCCGACAAACCTAAGTGATGGGTGGATACATCAGGATTAAGACCTAGAATTTCCATATACATCCAATAAAATATATCTTTATGTTTCATTAGAAAGTATTTATACACCTATTTCTCTTCAAAGGTCAGGGTCGCACTAATTCGAGTGTGGCTTGGATCTTCTAATGTACGCATATTTATTTCTCTATGTTCATCCATGGAGGTAGATTCACCTTCTTAAAATACTGGAGGATCGTCCCCAATATCTTACTCTTCTTCCTTGTTATATATTACCTATGATGTTTCTACTATTATAGTAGATGACCAGACAACACTCCCAGAGATAGGGGAGGACTCAGTATTTGAATATCCCTAAGAAGAAGCCACCACATCTGACCCTGCTGATAACGATGGGTCTTCATATGGTAAAGAGGGATTGATTGATTGAGAATAAATATCTTTGAATTCCTCTAACATTTCTACAATTTAATCTATTCTGATTGAAGATGTATAAGAACATTCTAGTTCCGTAGTTGAAATGAATACATCTCCATTTAATATTCCATCATTTCTTGGATTATTAATAATTTATCCTATGTTATCCAGCTCAATCGCCGCAATTCACATAATGGGAATTACTGGATGAGTGCATGGATTTGGTTGTACTCTTTCAACTTGATTGATGTGTAGCACATAATCTATACTCAAATACATGAATGGATTTTCTGGAATCTTTTCTAGTAAATTTGGAGCATTAACTCCGGTTATTTCCTTCATTATGGAATATGTTCCTTTTGTGTGATAAAAATATGCCTCAATGTATTAGGATTCACATGTTTTGAATGAGTACATATCACTATAAAATATCCCACTTTGTCCATTGATATAGTATTTCAGACATTGATGGTATGATGAAGGTATGGCTGCATGTCGATGCAACCATGGCCTTCCAAGAAGAATATTGAAAGTTGTGTCCTGACGAAAAACTATCAAATCTGAATTACACACTTTATCTCCAAACAGAGTTCTGAGTGTAATTTTTCCAGAGGTTCTTGATCATTCTTTTAATATCCTTTCAACAATAAAGTTAAAGTAAATAAGTTGGATTTAGTCAGGCCCAATCGACGAAGTGTATGAATGGGAATGAGGTTAACCCCAGATCCATTATTAATGAAGGGTCATCAGATATCTATGTCATTGACCATTCCAGAAAAATACAAAGGTATGATATTCCCACGTACCACATGGTCTTCATCTTCATCCATAAAAGATATGACTGCATGACATTTTGCATAATCATTCTCTATATAGTAAACCTTAGTTGTAAAAACATCAATTTCAAATTCTTGAGGACCTGAAAAATCCTCAATGAGTGCGTCTCAAATATCTTTTGATAGATTCAAAGCATTTCGAATTTAAAACTTGGCCAGTACATTGGACAATGGTTTAATATCATACTTTTGATCCAAAAGTCTGTGTTTCCCAGCATGGAGATGTGGTTTTTCAGGTGCTTTGGAAGTTGATGCTTCTATTGTAGTTGTATTCTATGTTGAAACAGAAGTGGGGGATATTCATGACTTTGGAATATTAGACTGACTAGGTCTATTCACTTGCTGAGAGGAATATGGTATTACTTCTAATCAGTCCTCCATAATAATTGTGCCAGAACTAGACTTGTATTGAATGGAAGAAATTCCTTGTTCCTATTGAGCCCGTTGAAGGGCTCTTCCATCATTTTCAATAGCATATATGTTTTGAGTAGGGGTAGAGTTCAAATTATGGTTTCTATAATTCCCACGTTTTCTAATGTATCCTCAATATTATCCTCTTCTTCGTGTTCCCCAAGTAGTTATAAATAATATGGGGTCAATACAATCAGAATTACCATTGGCATAAGGATCTATTAAATGGATAAAATTAATGAAACCAAAGATCAATTCTTCATCTGATGTGGATTCTTCCTAACAAGTAACTTATGGTTGTACCGTTTAGTGGGGTGATGTAGGTGATTTCAAAACAGATAGCATAAAATATTCCAATTTCAAGGACAACATTGGTCTTCACACAATCTCTTCTTCATCTAACTGGTCTTTGTCTTTATCATCATGTTGTTTCTTTGATGAATAGCCTTTTGATGAATATGGGTTTATTGTGGAAGGATTGGTAGAAGAAACAATTGGTTGTTTCAACTGTGTTTGTAAAGAATAATGTGTCTAGTTGATCATTTTTCTGATCATCCAATCATCATATTTTTTTCACAATTTTACTTTTAACCTCTTTCCATTCTCCCTCTTCCTCTGGATTGATAGCAGTAACACATGATACTAGAGCTGATGAACTTTTCTATTTCACTTGTCCAGATTTTATCAGCATCTTAAGAAGGTCTTTTAAAACAAAGCACTCCTGAATGAGGTTTCACAATATCTGATGAAAGGGATATTAATTCGGATGATCTTCATCTCTGTCTTTATTTGGATTCTTTGGCCTTTGTAACTGAACCAAATTGTTTTTTTTGTTTGAGACGATGTAACCTGGAACCTGTTATTTTCTGAAATAATAAACAATATTATTTATTTCCACAAACCCTTTCTATCTTTGATATCTTTGATCATCTTGAATAGATGGTCGTCGCTGCTGATGCTCAGGAGGCGGAGCCCTTCGGTATTATAAAGGTCTTGAAGTAGAAGCATGTACAGGTGTCTGTTTGAGTGTGACTATATCAGCTTTTTCATTTCCTATCCTCCTTCCTGAAACTGGTGAAATTTTATGAGTTTTAGCCTTAGTTTCTAAAATATAATCTTCTATCTTCTAAGTGGTTGATGTATGGTCTCGAAACCATCCTGTGTATTTCATATGGATCAATGGTTTGAATAATTCCTCATGCAGATTTTCCATAGAGATTGGGAGAAACTCTACTTGAGGGAGTGGTAAACTTAAAAAAAATATGTTAATCCCTTCCATCGAGCAATGAAATAGGAAACTCGTTCAATATCCCTTTGTTTTCAATTGGTATGATAAAAAAATTTCAACTTTGGTAGTGTTGAGATAAATTGAAGATGGAATTTCTGACAGAGATCTTACCACCTAGTAATTGACTGTGATTGAAAACATTTATACCAGATAAAAGCTGGACCCTGTAATCACTTCACAAAAAACATAAGCATAACTAATTCTTTTTGTTGATAAGTTCCCATAATATGATCACAACAAGAAACAAAATGTTTCAATTTTTGTTATGTATCTCCCAAACAATTAAAAATTGAGGATGTTGTATTCACAAAAATTGGTGGGGAAGGAATTTCATCCATCCATTCAGGGTAAGCTCTCTTTTTAGGATGAACTGGTGCACATCGTTCCACCATAGATTCCAACTGAGTCATTAATGCATTAATTGTGTTCATAAGAATTTTGGGAATATCTGGATGAGCGGGATTATGTGCAGGTATAGAAATTTGAGTTTGAACTGGTGAAATAACTAGCAAGACCACTGATGGTGGTGCTGATATCTTCCTTGGATAAACCACAGGAAAAGGCCTATCAGGATTTATATGAAATTATCTTGATTGGGTACCTAGTTGAGGGAATTCATTACCCACCTTTCTAGTTACTACAAATCCCTTTTGATAAAGAGCTCGTATGAGACTTGTAAGTTGAGGACATGTCTGGGGAGTATATCTAACAGAAATGTTGTTTCAGAGAAGCTTTGTATTGAGTCTTTTCAAGTCTTCCATTTCAACTTCTTGTTGTACAAATACTTCTTCAAGTGAATGAGATTGACCTTCTCTAGTGGTAAAGTGAGATGCAATCTGACTTTTTTCATTTCCCATTGTTAGATACATTTCAGAGAGGGAGGAGTTGGTTATTCGAAGGCATACCAAAATTTTGGGTAAGCCTCTGATTTCAGGTACGGACACCTTCTTCATTTTCCTCGATGTCTACCATATTCTGGACGAAAACATCATCTTCTCATTCCCCTGAACTTGACTTATTTTATGGAGAATCTTCAGAAATGGTATTGATAAAATTTACTGATGCATAACGCATTGATGATATTCTATCAGTGTTTCTCCTAGATCATATCCCTTTTATTCATTCATGAGACTCTATTCTCTTATATGAATAATTCTGTGGACTGTTTGGAGGATAGTAACATGAAGGGAATCATTGAATAGTTCAGTTTTAATCATTCCTTGTGGATTCTTCCCTAATCTATAGAAAACTGACTTCCATTGAGGAGGGGATTGTAGATGTGAAAAATCCCCCTGCCTTGCGGGCTAGGTTTGATCATGTTCTTCTTCTTCAAATCATTTAACATTGTTTAATGAATTTAAAGGTTGAATTAAATGTTCCCCTAGAATTTCAAGATGGGGTGATTCTTGAACCGAAATAGTTGAAATTAGTGCAACTACTCTTTTGATTTTCCGGATTTTGGTTCAGAAATTATCTGGTTGCATCGTCCGACAATCACTCAAATAATTTTTTTCTAAATATCAATTTGTTATTTCAGACATTTTATTTATGTACCCATCCTTAAACATTACATAATATTTAATTAAATGAATAATTTACATTGAGGATATTTTTAGGTTTAGTGTTTTAGATAATTTGGCCATAACTATTACATAACAACATGAATATTACAAGTAGACACTACTACTCAGTATCCTTTTTTTATAAAATAAAAACTCTTAAAAATATACTTGTCTAATTCCATGTTTTAGACAGCATGCCTTTTCCTTGATCAAATCGTTAACCCTATTCATCTTTATGTCATGTTGAAAAACATTTCAAAAACTTTGGATAAGCATAAAAATATCTGTAAGGGTTATACAATAAGGAAGGAAAACATTATCCCATCAATATATACAAATCAATGATACAATACTTTTCAACCATAACATTCCATTTGAAATCATATGATTTATGAATAAAAAACACAAATCATAAATCCAAAAGGTTACTTACGACATCCATATCAAACATACATTGTAGTTATCACAGCTACATAGGGAGTTACACTTGGAATTCCTATCACGGTATATTCCTTAAATCTCTTAGGAGAAACATAATGTTTACCTCCTTCACGTTACCCAATGCATTAAAGAGATATCTCGAGCTCACCCGCCCTAGGTTTATCACAGAACCAAACATATACATAAACAGTTCCCAATAACCATAACATACTCATAACAAATAACACATGAATAAAGTAAAGATAAAATTTCCACATTCCAATATATCAAATCAAGATATTGAAATTAACAATGTTTTATCCAATCATTTTCAAAACAATTTAAAGAGATTTTTGATTCATAGTGTTCATACCACTTTTACACTATTAAATGAAATATCATATGAAAAAATTAATGTCAATATAAACAAATACTACAATACTTTTTGAAAACATGGACATTAATGAGAAATTTTTATATGATTAAATCATTAAAACATTTAAAATGATATTTTGGGTAAAGAGTTTTTTAACAAAAAGAGAGATGCTTGAATAAAAATAAATGAGGAATAAAATTTAATCAGAACATTATAATATCCTGAGAATATAGTGAATCATGATATAATATGTCAAAGGACATTATATATACTATATAAAAGTTAATTTGTGCATAACAACAATGAAGTCTCAATGGAAATGTAAATGGAGATGATATCTGTTATAAAGAAGTTATGCTTAAATTAAGGATAAATCAATCACATAATTATGTGTGACAAATATAAATACACCCAATATAAGTGTATATTAAGTGTAAAACAATAACAGGTCATTCACACATATTCATAGGATGACATATTCAAGAAGTACAAGTTTATCCCAATGAATTTAAATTGGGTTAAGAGGTTCCCTTGTAAAAATTCGACAACCTAACGGCGTCACTTTAAAATTACGAAAATGAGTTGATGAAATAAAAAGGGAATCTCATCACTTGGAAATAATGTTTACATAAATTAGGATATATATGAACATATCCCAACATAATAATATGTAAATTAAAAGACATAACAAAAATAAGTCTTTTAAAAAGAGGAGGGTGAATGGTTCCCTTACCGATTTGGTAACGTACAAAACATACACCACATGAAAGAAGGATCATACAATGATGATGTAAATACTCATAAATAAAAGTATATTACACAATGATTAAATCATGGGCAGTACATACACCACACAAAATAAAATATTGGCAAATATATCATGAATCTCATGGGAATAAAAAGTGAGATGAAACCCTTTACCGCGTTGCAATCAACTTAGTCGTATGAAAAAAAGTTAATAACATCTAAATGAATCAAAAAATAACATGAATATAAAGAGAATAATGATAATAGATACCAAACTATAGTATAAAAAATACCACATGCAATGAATAAGTGGAGAACAATGGAAATGTAATGGAACTAAAAGTGAGATAAGAAAATCCATTACCTCATTGTCCGACTTGACCTGTTCATTCTTTAATCTCTAGAATAATAAACTAAAGATAATTTCTACTTGATTAAAATACTTTTTCAATTTTATTACTCCTTTTATATCACTTATTACCATGTTATAAACATTATGTAATCATTTAAGTTAATAATATTCATTTTTTCTATATTTGGTACTTGAGACATAAATGAACACCCTATATTTTCAAATTGTCCATGTTGTCAATAGTCCATTATATCCAGAATGAATTTAATTATTTAGATATCACATACATCACATATATCTAGTATATATATATATTTATAATAGTACATATCATTTGGAGGTAAGCAATGAAATGGACCGTTCATGGAGACGGTAAGCCGTACGTACGCATGAACGCTACTTTCATTTCTATTTCATATTTTAATAGAATTAAAAAATAATGATACATAAGTATATTATAATTCTATTATAATATCATATATAATATCATTAACACCATCCTTTTTATGTCCCACATATGGTATTAACGAGTCATATCACTTTTAGGGGGAGGTAGTCCATACTTCCTCAAATTAAATTATCTTGTTTACCCATAATAGAAACCATAAACGTATGATATAACTAGAAAATACAAAAGAATAAATAGAAAATAAACATAATATATATCATATATAAATACAGTTCCATCATAATTGCCACCATGAGAGGCGGTAGGAGGTAATTGAAAATTCATCATTTCGTGAGGTGTTAGTTTCTCATCCATAGAAACATTATGTTCTTCACACATTTGATGGAGGTTTGTGTAAGTTTAGTTCTAATAATTCTTATAACAACATCCTAGTATATTTAGGATACTGTTGTTTCTATAAAATAAAGGAATAAAATTATTTTAGGGGTTGGAGAAGTAAAATAAAATAAAAGAAGTTAAGGGAAACTGTAACCTTTAATTTGGGTAACTTCCTTTGGTTTGAACCAAAAGGACATATTGAAGCGTCTTCTGCCTAAATTAATTCTTCTAGGAGGAGGATAGGGATGTGATGAGCTTAATTAGGTAGATTTCGGACAATCCAAATGGCTTTAGAGGTGTGAGTAATTGGTTAGAATTGGTCTCCTTTTATAAGGGAGAGGAGGGGATCTTTATGGAAGTTTGGAAATAGTATTTTATTGTATATTGATATTCAGTTTCTAAAGGTCCAAAAATAATTGAAGTAGAATATAAGATCACTGATGGTCAAAATAAAATCATATAATAGGAATTTGACAGGTTTTCGATAATATTTTAATAATTATAATCTTATTTGTTTAATTAATTTATCAATCATGTAAATACTTCATCATTATTGTGTCATATATAATTTAATTAATTTGATGACTATGAATTTTTAAACAAAATAATATCATGTAGTAAATATTTTTAGCTTTATAAAGAATATTTATAGTTGAAAATATGACTTATATAAAACAATATGAAAATTAATTTACTAAAAGATTGTTTTTTGTCATTTTTTCCATTACATTAAATTAATTAATCAGAAGTGTTAGTATCACTCTTAAATGGATCCATGGGGTTCCAAAATCGACCCGAAGATTCCCATGGTCGTCCATGACTCATAAAATAATTTTTGGTCAAGTGTTAAGGTAATTTTTAAATATTACAATATTCTTTTTTCCCTTGAATTACCCTATTTTAATTTAACCGTGGTAAATAAAAGTCAGAAGTTACTATTCACCAAAAATTATTTCTATCTTATTGAACAACATTTTACTTAACAATAACAACCATGTATGTCGGATTTTCAAAATTCAATTCAAAAAAGTGTTAAAATTTCATTTAAATGAAAAAGTCTTTTTTTAAATACTACTAAGTTGTTTCACTATTCATCCAAAATTGATGTTTTTCATAAAAATATGATATATTCCGCCTAAGAATTATTTGATATTCCAAATTAAAAAATGGTTTTTATTTTTCCAAATTCAAAACATAAAGTGGAATTAATTTATTTTAAAATTAATTCACGTTGTTAAAACAAATAGTGTGTTTATAAGAAACAATAACTATCAAAAGATTGACACTTGTTTATGTCCAATTTCAATGTGAATCAATTACAATGACCAAAATTAGATTAAATGGTAAAATTATATTCTAATTAAATTTTAAAACCAATTAAAATTATAATCTATCCATATAAATAAATTAGATTAAAACACAATTTTAAATTAAAATACAATATTTTCACTATTCATTAAAAATGAACTTTATCAGAAAAATTATAAAGATTTACACAAAGTAAATTTTGATGTCCTCATTCTAAAGAAGGATTTTATTTGGTCAAATAGAATGTATTAAAGTGACCAAAATTATATTTATAGAGGGTTCTCCATTAAAAGTGGGTAAATTGACCTTTTAATGTAAATTGTGCTTAAAATTAAATTCATTCACATTTTAAGCCTCTAACTTTTATTGGCTAAAAATGAATACATTTAACAAACATGTGTAATCCTATTTTAGTTAGTTTTGTTCATTCTCGCCAATAGAATGTCTAGGAGATAAGTACCATTTAAAATAATAATATTATATTATTAGTGTGCAACGTAAGATTTCAAAGATACCAGTTGTTGCGTATCGGGAATACTATCAAACCTAGCATCCACTTTAATGTAAAATTAATATTTAATTCACAAATATTTATAAATATGAAAAGTGTCATATTCCTTATTTATCTAGGATGTTATATCATTACCCCTTTTGGGAATTTCGTCCTCGCAATTTTAAAATTGGGCACGGAAACATAATTGAAAGTCCCACATCCGATCAAGAGTCAATAAAACAATCACTTTAAAATAAAGTAGATAAGTAAAAAGGTTACCTAAGAGAAAAAATACTAATATTCCATGAAAACATGGATATGGAAGGGAAAATAACTCTCATTTATTAATATAGAGTGATAGGGAATGTGATCACGGAAAGTTAACCACCACAATACAATAAATTTCTAGGTGGGTAAAAGTCTGATGATAAAATAGAGCTTATAACGTTTTTTTTGTTTCAAGATCCATTTCATAGAGTTGAATTGTTTTATTAATAACTATAGTAATATCGTAAGGAAATATATTTACTAATCAAGTATAGTTTCAACCTTTATTAAAATTCTACCACAAACTCATCTTTTCTCCCAACAGTAAGTATTCAAGATGACTTGTTCACATTGAAAGCACTATAATCAACTTCTAGAGAATAACATGATCCAAAAAATATTAATCATATATTTTTCATATCAATATACATTAAAAAAACCAAAATTGGTTAGTATGTGATCAGATAATCCCCAAAAGGATAATCCTTTATAAAAAGAAGTACTACTATTAATCTCCAAAATTCAACCAAAAGTATCGAAAGTTCAAGAAAGACCATTCAATATACAATTGTCCTTAAAATTCATCAAAAAAATCAAACCAAATTTTGAAACCCAAAACACATAAGGATTTAAATCACATATTCATCCATATTAAATCGTAATATTTATCCCCAAAAACATCAACTACTCTTAAGGTCTCACAATGAAGTGTAATTATCCTAATTACATATTCCTTGTGATTGTTTAATCATTTCCATAAATAACCCAAATCACCTTATTTCCACAATAAAAACAAATATTCTTCAAAAATAATATTTAAACTATTACTACATAATTTAAATCCCAAGGTATCCTATTTTCATTAAGCATACAGCGTTCCCAAAAGATATAATTTCTTCCAAAATAACCTTTATCAATTAATCACCAAATAATTTTCCTATACTAAGAATGTCCATTTGATAAAACATATAATCCCAAATAAAATTTTTATTGATCAATAAATTCATCTAACTAAAAATAATTAGTCATACTAACCAGGGACTTTACCTAGTCCATTGGTAGGAGATAAATACCAGTGGATCTTTTTTGTGGGTTCGATTCCCACAGCTTTTTCCGATGCGACGGGTTGTCACACGGTCCACGTGTTGTCCTTTTTTTTCAAAAATTATATAATTTTATAACATTCCCAAAAAGAGATAAATTTTTCAAAAATAAATATAACATATTTTAACCACAAAGCTTGTCTAATAACTTTAATTTTCCTCACCAAAATGTAATAACAATTTATGAATTCTAAAATAACTAAGACTTTTTCTATTATGTTAACCGTTATTATTATTTCACTTATGTTTAAATTAAACCCTATCCTCTAAAGATATCTCAACCGACCATTGATACCAACTGTAAGGACCCGGCCTTAAACATTACATAATATAGAATTAAATGACTAATTCCTATTGAGGATCTTTTCAAGTTTAGAGTTTTAGAGAATTAGGCCAAAACTATTACATAAGAACTTGAATATTACAAGTAGAAACTACTACTCAGTATCCATATCATAAAACCAAAACTCTTAAAAGGAAACATGTCTAGTTCCATGTTTTAGACAACATGACTTTTCCTTGATCCCATCCTTGGCCCTATTCATCTTTATGTCTTGTGGACGAACATTTCAAAAACATTGGATGAGCATAAAATGCTCAGTAAGGGTTATAAAATTAGGAAGTAAAACAGTATCGCATAAATAAATACAAATCAATGAGACCATACATTTCAACCATACCATTCCATACGAAATCATAAGATTTATGAATAAAAAACACAAAACACAAATCATAAAGGTTACTTACGACATCCATATCAAACATACATTGTAACTATCACAGCTACATAAGGAGTTACGCTTGGAATACCTATCACAGTATATTCCCTAAATCTCTTAGGAGAAACATCACATTGACCTCCATCGCGTTACCCAAGGCATTGAAGAGCTATCTTGGGCTACCCGCCATTGGTTTACCATGGAATCACTTTTATACGTAAACTATTCCCAATAAACATAACATAATCATAACATACAGCACATGTATAAAGTAACAACAACATTTCCACATTCCAATATATCAAATCACGATATTTAAATAAACAATAGTTTATCAAATCATTTTCAAAACAATTTAATGAAATTTTTGAATCAAAGTGTTCATACCAATATGAAGATTTTAAATTAATTATCATTTTAAAACATAAATTTCAATATAAATAAATCCTACAAACCATTTTGAAAACACGGACATTAATAAGAAATATTTAGAAGAATAAATCTTTAAAACATTTAAAATGATATTTTGGTTAAAGATTTTTTTAACGAAAAGAGAGATTATTGAATAAAAATAAATGAGGAATAACATTTAATCATAACATTATAATATCATGAAAATAAATGTATTCATGATATAATATTTCAAATTACAGTATGTATACCATATAAGAGTGAATTGGTGCATAAAAACAATGAAGTCTCAATGGAAATGTAAATTGAGATGAAATTCCATATAAAGATGGTATCCTTAAATTAAGGATAAATCCATCGAATAATTATGTGTGAAAAACATAAATACACCCAATATAAGTGGATATTAAGTTTAAAACAATCATTGGTCATTAACACATATTCATAGGATGACATATTCAAGAAATACATGTATAACCCAATGAATTGAAATTGGGTTAAGAGGTTCTCCTGTAAAAATTTGACAGCCTAACTGCATCACATTAAAATTAAAAAAATAGGTTGATGATTTAAAAAGGACATATCTTCACTTGGAAATAAATTTTACATCAATAAGGATATATACGAACCTATCCAAACATAATAAGACGTAAATTGAAAGACATAACAAAAAGAATTCTTTTTAAAAGAGGAGGGTGAAAGGTTCCCTAACTGATTCGGTAACATTAAAAACATACACCACATGAATGAAGGATCATACAATGAAGATGTAAATGCTTATAAATGAAAGTATATTAATAAAATAGTACAATCATGGGCAGTACATACCCCACACATAAGTAAATAGTTGCAAGTATATCATGAATCTCATGGGAATAAAAAGTGAGATGAAACCCTTTACCACGTTGTAATCAACTGAGTCGTATGACCAAAAGTTAATAACCACCAAAATAATCACAGAATACCATGAATATAATGGGATTAATGATAATATATATCAAATTTCAGCACACAATTTACCACATTCATTGAATAATAAGTGAACAATAGAAATCTAACGGAATTAAAAGTGATATAAGAAAATCCCTTACCTCGTTGTTCAACATCACCCGTTCATTCTTTAATCTCCAGATTAATAAACTTAATCTAATTTATACTTGATTAAAATCCTTTTTAAAGTATATTATTCCATTTATATCACTTATTACTATGTTATAATCATTATTTATTCATTTATGTTAATAATGTTTATTTTGTCGATATTTGGTACTTGAGTCAAAAATGAAAACCCTATATTTACAATTTTTCCATGTTGTCAATAGTCCATTATATCCAAAATGAAATTAATTATTGAGATATCATATATATCCAGTATATATATATATTTATATTTATAATCGTACATATCATTTGGAGGTATGAAATGAAATGCACCATTCATGGAGATGGTAAGCCATACATACGCATGAACACTAATTTCATTTCTATTACTTATTTTAATGGAAATAAAAAATAATTATACATAGGTATATTATAATTATATTATAATATCATATATAATATCATTAACGCAATCCATTATACATCCCATATATGGTATTAAAGAGTCATATCACTTTGAGTGGGCGGTAGTTTTCACTTCCTCAAATGAAATTATCATGTTTACCCATAATGGAAACCATAAACATATGATATAAATGGAAAATATAGAAGCATAAATAAAACATAAGTATAATATATATCATATATAAATATAGTTCCATCATAATGGCCACCATGATAGGCAATAAGAGGTAATTGGACAATCATCGTCTCGTAAGGCATTAGTTTTCCATCCATAGAAACATTATGTTCTTCACCCATTAGATGGTGGTGTGTGTATATTTAATTCGAATAATTATTATAAAAAAATACTAGTATACTATTGTTTCTATAAAATAAAGTAATATTAAGAGATTAGGGTTTGGAGAAGTAAAATAAAAGAAAAGAAGTTAAGAGAAACGATTACATTTAATTTGAGTAAATTACATTGGTTTGGATAAAAAGATCTTCTTGAAGTGCCTTATTCCTAAATTATGGCTTCTTTGAGTAGGATAGGGATGTAGGGAGCTCAATTGGGCAGATTTCGGATGATCCAAATGAATTTAGAGTTGTGAGTAATTGGTTAGAAGTGGTCTTCTTTTATAATTGGGTGGAGGGGCTCTTTAGGAATGTGTGAAAATAGTATTTTATTATATAATGATATTCGGTTTCTAAAGGTCCAAAAATAATTAAAATAAAAGATAAGATGACTCATGGTCGAAATAAATTCAACCACTAGGAATTGGATAGGTTTTGGACAATATTTTAATCATTATATTCTTATTTATTTAAATCATTTATTAATTTCGTAAATAATGCATCATTATTGTGTCATATATAATTTATTTTATTTGATGTATAAAAATTTTCAAAAAACTACTATCATGTAGGAAATATTATTATCTTTATATATAATATTTATAGTCAAAAATAAAAATTATATAACACCATATAAAAATTAATTTACTAAATGATTTTTGTTTTGGTCATTTTTTCCTTTACATTAAATTAATTAATCTAAAGTGTCATTATCACTCTTAAAAGGCACCATGGGGTCACGAAATCGACCCAAATATTCCCACGGTTGGCCATGACTCATCAAATAAGGTTTTGACATGTGTTGAGGTAATGTTGAATTATTACAATATTTTTTTTACCTTGAATTACTATATTTACCTTTTATCGCGGTAAATAAAAGTCAAAATTTACTATTCACCAAAAATTATTTTTATCTTATTGAACCACATTTTACATACTAATAACAACCATGTATGTAGTATTTTATATATTCAATTCACAGAAGTGTTAAAATTTCATTTAAATGAAAAAGTCAGTTTTTTGACTACATATATGTGGTTTCACTATTAATCAAAAATTGATGTTTTTCTAAAAAATACCAAAAATTCATCTTAATATATATTTGATATTCCAAATTCAAAAATTATGTATATTTTTTCAAATTAAAAACATTAAAGTGGAATTAATTAATTTTTAAATTAATTCCCATTGTTAAAACAAATAGCATGTTTTTAAGAAACAATAACTATCAAAAGATTGACACTGGTTTCTGTCGAATTTTCAAAGTGAAATAAATTACAATGACCAAAAATGGATTAAATGGTAAAAATATATTATAATTACACTTTAAAACCAATTACAAATATGATCAATCCATATAATTAAATTAGATTAAAACACAGTTTTGAATTAAAATACAATATTTTTCAATATTCATTTAAAAATGATCTTTGTCTGAAAAATTCTAAAAGTTTACACAAAGTAAATTTTGATGTACTAATTCTAAATAAGTATTTTATTTTGTCAAATAGAATGTATTAAATTGAAAAAATCTATATTTAAAGAGGGTCCTCCATTAAAAGGCAGAAAATCGACCTTTTAATGTAAATTATGCTTAAAATTAAATTAATTCACATTTTAAGCCTCTAACTTTTATTGGATAAAAGTATATACATTTAAAAAACATATATAATCATATCCTAGTTAGTTTGTTTATTCCCACCAATACAATGGCTAGGAGTTAACTATTATTTAAAATAATAATATTATATTATTATTATGCAACGTAAGATTTCAATGAAACCTGTTGTTTCATATTGGGTAAACTATCGATCATAGAATCCCCTTTAATGTAAAATTAATATTTAATTCACAAATATTAATAAATATGAAAAGTTTATTATTCCATATTTTTCTGTGATGTTACATTTTCATCCTCTGATGCCCGACATCCTCTAAATGGGATGCCTACTCAAGATTCACATAGGCTTGATGTAGAAGTATCTGAACAACTTCTTTTCTTTGGGCCTGATTTTAATGAGAATTAGTTTAGGCCTGTTCTTGAGTTTACATTTGGATACATACAAAACATATTGATTGTGGCTGGACATGGGAAACAACATTCCATGAAACCACTTTTGAAGGACTTTGCTGATTTTGGACTGTAGTGAAATGCAGTGCTCCATATGCACCCTATCCTCTAATGTGAATAGTAGATGGGAATCCGAAATTAATTATCATATAATCTTTAGAGAATTGAGACATGTGCGTTGAAGGGTTCTATATTATTTACAACCCTTGGATGTTGGGAACCTAGAAGATATGCCTAGTCAATTTGGCGTTATAACCCTTCTATTACCTCTACATGATTTTGATATTCATCATATGGTAAAATGTTGGTTTTCAAATGATGAAGTGTTTTGAATAAGTTGAGACGAATTTCATGAATTCAATCTTCTGTCCTCAATTCTAGAATATCAAACATATAATTTGCTGAAAGCCATAACATGACTGGTATATCTCTTTTAGAGAATTGTTTCCTCATGTTTAACACATCTTCTTCATCTTTTACTAGTGGTTTCTCGACATTGTTTAACCAAAGTGGATGCTCTGTATTAGAAGATAAATGACCCAAGTGTGGTTCAGAGAATGATCATTCCCTTAATATGTCTTCTAACTGAGAAAGTGTTTTACTCGTAAATGAAAAGGCATCAGACATGACTGGCCTTGTGTTTTCAAGTGCCTCAGGATAGGAGGGATTTCTTGTTTCTACATTTTTAATTATGGAATTGTTTTGAAAATGTGAGATAATACTGCAGAGAGAACATTTGCAGTTAATGTCATCACGGAGAGGATCACAATGGTGGATTACAACAGTGGATAAATCATCTTTTCTTCTTGGTCGTCTGGCCACACGGAGGGTTGTTGTGGCTCTCATCTAGAGATAGGAACTCTCGATTGACTGAATTCTCAAGAAGCAAGCCATCATGATTAAGTGTCCGATTAGAAACATTATAATTACAACTACCACTCCCAAAATTTGGTAATGGGAAGATATGATCTTGAGCAACAATAGATAAATGTCTGCGAGCTTAATGAACGACATCATTAAAAGGATATAAATTAGAGATTGACTCTAGATTTTCCAATAGTGTCTGGTGAGACTTCTTTCTGGATGTTCTCTTATACATAGTTGGGTCCACCTGATGGGAGAAGTGGTTATAATGGATAGGTGTATGTTCTTGTCTTGGAGTAGTTACCGGAAAAAAATGATTGACTCTAATTGGAAAGGATGTATGTTCCTGATCCTTTTATCCATATGAAATGAGTAAAAATGCTCCATGACCCTCATGGATTATAATTAAGGTGTGTATCTACTCTGGGATGGCATGTCAATGTGTCATCCCATATCTGGGTATAGATTTATATGTATATTCCCCTAATACTATTTATGTAGTTGATAAAATATCTTGACATGCTTCCAGAATATGGGAAGGGATATGTGTCTGCCCTTTTACCAATGATAAGATATGTTTGGTGACTTCAGCGGCCTGAACGGTAATATAAATCCATTCTGTATCTGAAGTAGGTGTATGTTTCTGATCCTGTCATCCTTTTATAGTAAATGTATATTGACAATACTCAAGCATGGGGGAAGATAGTTGGGTCTACCCAAAATTTGTCATTGGAGATTTCCGACTAACTTCTCCAGGTGCTACCAAACGATACTATTGGAAGGCTTGATTAAAATTTTCAGGTGTATGTTACTACTGGATATTTTCTGTCAGGTATGGTTGATGTACTTCCTTCAATACTGGAAGAAGAGACTGCTGATAGAATTGGTGATTGTAAACATGTGTATGTTTCTGTTTATTAATTTCCACCATATTAGATTGGTGGGCCTCTTTAAATGCAGTCACACTAGCCTACTTGATGGATTATAATATGTGAGTAGGTTTATTTGTCTGTTCACGGTACTCCACTGAGTGTATCTGGTGGGATTGGGGGGTTTTGTTCAGACGAGACTACTGAGAAAAAAAATTAGGATGGACGAGTGTATGTGCTTGCTCGTTGTAATCCATCATGTTTTATCGATGGACTTCTCGAGAAATGTCAGAGTTGAGAACATGCTCCCTATTGACAGGACGTTGTCCCTGGTGGTTCATTTTTCATGCCCAGGTCTGAGAGACCTGGTCCAAACATCTATAGAAAAAACCCCCATCATGTTGTAGGTGAACTACCACGTGATTCTGGTAGTGATTGCTGGTGGGAGTCCTTAGGACGGTCTCTTTCATTCTTGAATTAAGGACTTGAGTGACATATTTATCCACCTCCATTTAGTATGTGAGGGATTGGTTTTTGCGTTCTGGGGATAAGGACCCGAAATGGTTGGAGACGGTGGTTGGAACCATCTGCTTCTTGATCATTTGTTGTCGTTGGACAGATGATTGAGGATTTTTGTTGACCTGGATGGCCTATCGAGCAACCTCTAAAGTTGTTATTGTGTTGTGCTAGTGATATACTTTTTACCAGCACATTAGAGACCTAGAGTTGAAGATGATGGGTTGGTGATAACATCCTTCCTGAGGATGAAGATCGAGCTTGAGCAATGATTGGGATGTTCAGAGATGTTGTCTTGGAGAAATCCATTCTTTGGTTTGGATGGAGTTCTTTGGAAAACTAAGACAATGACAAACTCTATTAAAGAAATATGTTTTCATATGGATACATGCATTATTAATTCCTTTACATGGCCTTCCTTTATCAATTTATAGGGACCTTACTTGTGTGTAACTTTATTAACATGGTTAAGGATTCACGTCGGGTTCACCATTTTTGTTTCGTAGTTACTTGATGCATGTGTTCTCGATTTAAGAATCAATTTTTCCAGGCAGTTTCCATTGTATTTATTCATGGAACTAGAAACATCCAACAGTTCTTTATCAAAAGAATACATGCCTTCCAAAGTAAAGTGTTCATTATGTTTTGTACATTATGATACTCAAGAATGTGTATTGGTCAAGTGGATGGGAGTTCAGACTAATCACACCCTTTTGGAGGGAATTATTTTATACTTCGGGACTCTCTTTTTAAAATTATAATATTTTCAGGAATCCCCATAAATTCACCAAGTATGTCATTACTATCCCTTGTAATTTATAATCACTTATTAGCATGTGTAAAACATTATAATCGTCTGTACGTATTCAAGGTTCTTCATTAATGGAAATATCTGTATGTATTTGAGGTTTTCCATCAATGGTATTCTCTAATATACTGATTAGAGATTCTTTTAATCATCGTTGTGATGATACTAGTTTTAAGCCACTTAGTGGGGCACTCGAGAATTGATTGTCATCTAGGGAGATAAAGGTTTGTTTTGATTTTGGGATCGTGCCTATAAAATGGGCTACCTACGTATCGTTGTGAATGGAATTAGAACCCTCATAGTTTGGTGTCACATAATAGGACACATCATACCTTTTATGGTAATGTGACAAAGCCCTCTAAGCAGAATGTTCTTAGTTCAAACATGGTGTGGGATTTATTCTGAAACAACCCAAGGAACATGGAAAGGATATGAGTTTCCAAGTAGGATCAGACCCTATTGGGATTATGGCCTAAGAAGAGAATGGTTGATTTGAAGTGTTGGGTTTGAACCTCATGGAGGCTTCCAACGTATCCCATATGGATGGGAATCAAAGCCCACGTAGTTCGATATGTCACATAGGAGAGTATGGCCCTTTGAGTGAGATTGTTTTGGGCTTACTTCCTCAAAAGGATGCCTTGATGTTTTGAGGATTGAATTTGGGGTTATTTCTTAAGGAGGATGCCTAAATTGGGGGAATTAGGGTTGGATTCCTGAGGAGGATATCCAGTGAGCTCGAGCTCTAAAACAGTTTCCTACGTATCCTGATTTAAAAAGGAATCAAAGTTCTCATAGTTTCTTCCAATGATTGTTTTTTCACATGTTGAAACCATCACATACCTCTAAGCCCACATGTGTCATGCTTAGTGTGAGAAACAAGAGGATGTGTAAGATTCAACAATGTCACATAACACTTCAAAATTTTTTCTCCATGCTGATGGAAGAGGGAACATTGACTGTAGAAGTGGGTGAGGCGACAAACCTTCCCTCTATTTTATTTACATTGGACAAGGGTTCTATGTAAGGAAGAAGGGATGATGGTTAGGGGATTATACCAGGATGGTTTCCCAAAAATTGGTTCTGGTAGGGGAGAGAGACTTCTTATATTCTTGCACAGAATAAAAAGTGAAAAGTGTACCTTCTCTAATAGGGACTTGAGGTTCCAGGTCGCCTATTTAAGAAGGGTGAGGTCAGCAATCATCCATCCTTCAAACCAGGAACTTCCCCACCATATTTCTAGGAGAAAAGTCCATTTGATGGTGGATATATAAATCCACAAACATCCCATAGATCCTAAACCCATTGTGAAACTAATCTGGGGGACCTATGACCGTGGAAATACAGACCCAAATAAGAGACACACTGATGTGACTTACCCAAAGGTTTGAGAAGTTAGGTGGTATTTGTGGAGGCATCAAATAATATCCTTTCAGATTAGGGATCCAAGAAAGGAGATACCTTTCCATGAATGGATTTTAAGAAGGGTACTTGAGCTGGTCACGTAGGTACCTTGCACAAGAATTCCACGTTGGTACCCCGTATTGTTGTATCATGCAGGTATGACGTGCAAGTGAACCGTGCAATTATACCGCATAGGTAAGGTGCACAGATATACCGTGGAGGTAAGGCGTGCAGGTATACCACATAGGTATGGACGATGACTGAAGAATGTGGAGAATTTCAAAACCTGCATATCCCATTTAATTTTCTCTTATCTCTTGTTTTAGAGAGTTACTCGATACAATTCAAGAGATCAAGGTGAAAGAGCTACGCAATGGGAGCTTCATAGATTCTTTCACTTTTATTCAGTCCCAAAATGGGGAGCCCAAGAGCTCTATTTATAGGAACGGATGGGCCTGGTCGAATAGATTTTTCTCACGTAGGTACATCGTGCAGCTCCACTGCGCATGTTATCCACATAGGGACATAAAACATCTTTTGGTATGGAGGTGGGCCGTGGAGGCCGGCCGTGTAGTTGTGCTGCAGAGCTCCGCCATGTAGACCGACCGTGTAGATCTCCCTCACAGATCGGTCACGCAGCTCCGTGAAGCTACTCCATCACGAAGAGCTTAGGGGGTATTATTGATTTTTCTTTGTACTCTTTTCATCTTGATTTAGGATTTAAAATATATAGAGGTTGTCATCATAATCATTTTGGTTACGTTCTCTTGTAGTGTCAACAATCCCTTATCATTAAAATCTTATATTTGTTCATTAAACTCCATTAACTTCATATTATTTATTTTATAGGGAGTCTTTGTTTTAGTAATTTCATCACCTGTAATGTTAATAGACAAAAATACATCCCAATTTGGTGAAATCTAGGTAATTCTACCAGAAATAGACCAATTTATTCAGGTATAATAGGTACAGACTCAATTTATTGGTTACCTATTCCACTAATAGATTGTGTCTAATCATCTTCCATAGGGATATCAATCCAAAAAATGTACATGGGTGGAAGTAGAAGTTACTCATACGATGAAGTATCTAGTATAAAGATAATTAATTATACACATTCACCATGAACTATAATTTCCCTATATTTATGATAATTTGTTGAATCATATTTTGAAATCTTTTCCATACCAAGGATTAAATTTAAGTGAACCATATGTATGAAAATAATGTGAAAAATATAGCATGTGTATATATCCGGATGGAAAATTCCTAACACATCCTTATGGATATGATATTTCCACTAAGAGATTTGATTGGAAACTCACCTATTAATTTTATAGGGAAATATATAATTTAATGAAAAAATGTGGAAAGTATAAAATTTTTTGAGGGTCCAAGGCTATATAAATCATTAGATTAATTTGAATATATTTTTAATGTTCCTTCGACCACATCATTGGAAACATCCACCTCAGTAGTGGTGATCACATCAACATTACTTTATCCCCTAGACCTATTATGTGGAATGTTTCCTTCACACATGGGGTATTACAATAAATAATTACCCATTTATGATATTTGTGAAGCTCTAGAAATCATTGATTTGTTTTTTCCCCTTATAGCAATTTTCCAGAAGATAATTATTATTGTACTGGTAATAAATTCGGATTCCCCTCATATATTTTCCAAGATGTTTCCTCCCACAAATCTTTACATGATGAAATTTTATTATTTTTCTTCTCCTTCTTTAATACATTCTATTTTTCATGGTTTTTATCTAACCTATTATTTTCAATATTTACTTAGAATATAAAAGATCATTAAAATCACTTCACTATTTTTATAAAATAAAAAACTATTTCATCTTATGAAAAAAATTTGAGAAACCAAAACCCTTATGATAATTGGCTTAAACCCTTAAAATAAATGGTCAATTATTCATTCCGTATTCTGTTTTCAATTTATAGAATTCCTTTCCAGTCTTGTATGTGTAGCCATATACTATAAAATATTTTATTCATCCTTTTTATTTATCATAAAGAAAAATCATTTCATTTCATTTCATTACTCATGAGGGAAATATTTTTTGAAGAGTGTTTCATTAAATTTTATTCATTCTTTGAGTTTTATTTCTTCCCCCTCCCTAGAATTCTAGATCAATGACCATGATAAGATTCATCTTTGAGATACTATACACTGTGTATACCATTTTCCTTTCTATCACATCCTAGGGCTAGAAACTACATTTCAATAGACCTAATTCATATCTCAAGTAACACTGAACTAGTTATCCCAAAAAAAAAATAGGGGATTCGATCATATCGAGAAATCTTGTATAGTGACCCAAGATATTTATAAATATATATTACAATACTTTAATTAATTATTTTTATATTACACAAACACATGACTAAGGACATAAAGGTATAGTTCCTTTCGAAACATAGAATCATAAAGAGTATGTTTATACAGTATCTATATCATATAACACTTATGTCTACATAACATGGACCCTTTTTACGTATCATACAGTATACCTTTATTATTGTCATTTTGAAAGGAAATATATGAAAAGGGTGATCTTAGATGATGAGTATGGGTAAAAAAGAAGATTCCAATGACTACATATGTAAAACATGAGTATAAGGGAATAATCACATGAACATAAAATTTTTTATTTATAGAATGTATATTTATAATAATAATCTTGATTCATGGAATAAATCATGGCTGTTAATAAGACATGAAACAGAAAGGAAAATGATCGAGGAGAGAATAAAATTTGCATAAAACATGGAATTTTGGCACCCACATAAGCAAAGATAATCATTTCATTATAGAAATGGAACTTTTACATGATAATAATTATGAAATTGGATCATTAATAAAACCATAATAGAATTCAATGTTCACTCCCAAGATATGACGGGGGATAATTTCCATTACCAAAATGGGATCACTCACCATTTCAGTCTTATTTATCACATGATATATATCAATATTTACCCATAGAATTTGAGGTATATATTGGTGTCACCCATAATATAATGAAAACTATAAATATGTGCTCCACATGAACATTAATCATAACATAACCCATTAAATTAAATGGGTTGCATATTCATTTCATAATTTCATAAACTGTGCTAAAGGAAAGGGATTTATAAATATTATGAAATTAAAAATATAAACTAACCGTAGAAATAATATGGTTGGAATAATTGGATCATATCATCTATAAATTATAAGTAACCTAAAATAAAATTATCTTATATTTAAAAATCATTTTAAATGATAAATTGTAATAATTCATGGGGAAAATATCATTTCCATTGGGAAATACTTATTTTAAAAGCCACACAATTATAAAGAAACCAATGTTACTTGAAAATAATCATGTATTATTATAAAGGAAACATAACTTCATTAATGATTCATGATAGTAGAAAAATATCCTCATTTGATATATGTTTTCAAAAACTTTGATTCCATTTTTTAACCAAAAATTCAAAAATAACATCATTTACAAAATGAAAAAAAATGATTCTTTTGGAAAAAATTATAATTAAATCATGGATAATATTTCGTAACAAAATGATAAAAACCTTTTTCAAAAAATATTTATAAAACATAAAAATGAACGTGAAATATTTTTCATTGGGTAATTAACCATAAACAATGATAAATAATGATGATATTGGAAATAAAATCATACCTAGTGTCTCACTTTTTAATTGTTTATGTTCAAAACTCCTGTATAATAAATATGTATTTATTATAAATTTACTTCATAACCTAATTTATATAATTCCAAGTATGATTTATTTATAATATCATATCAATAATTTATTAATAACTAGATATTAAAATCCATATTGGGGGATATAAATACTTTTTTTTTCTAAGAAAGTTTCATTTTAGTTGTCAAATTCATTACGCATTGATCATGATTCAATACTTTACAAAATTTTAATTGTGCTATAAATATAATATATATTAATTATATAAATATATTGAATCATTTATAAAAATTAGTTATATAAAACTGAATTAAACCATTCATGGAGACGGTAGGATGTATACAAACATTTACATTACTTCAATTTTTCATTTGATGGAATGAATGAAATGTATATAATAATTAAACATTAAATAATTATTATTATGATATATATATATATATCATATATATGATATATAATTAATCATTATTACCATCCATTAAAAATATAAATGATTATTGAATCACATCGTGTTGTGGAAATGATTGTCTACACGTACACACAAGTTACATTATCATTTTCCAAATATTTTGATGATAACATGTTAGAGAATATATTATCATTCCAAAAATTATAATAATGTTCTTAATATTATATATAAATTTTAAACCCATCATAGTTATTATACATAAAATATGGGGAAAAAATTAATTGTATCTCTATGTGGAGATGTTATGCTATACGTACGCACGAGCGATAAATTCGCTTCTTATTTGATGAGAAAGAGGGTGTACAATGGTGTTTTAATAATTGTTATAACATTTTATAATATTTATGATACTAAAATGTTTATTTTATTATGAATTTTATAGATTTATATAAGGTAAATATAAGTAATAAAAGAATGTAATTGGTTATAGTGATTATATCTTCTTTGAAACAACTCCTTCAGATATCCTATAATGTACTATTGGGTTGGTATTATGAGATGAAATTAACCTCTATAATTATTATATGGTAGTGGAATTTTTTTTAATAATATGGTTGATCTATAAGGCACAAATTGATGTAATTAAGTGATCAAGAAAGAGTCCTTTTATATTTGTGGTGTGTGGCACTTTTCTAATTTCTCAAAAGATTCAAATATAACAAGAATATTTTAGATCCAAATACATAAACATTTCCAATAACTACAAATTGGAGGAAATTTGAAACCATATATTTTCTCCTTTGTGTTTTTTAATTATTTTTATGTTGTTTCAATAATTTAATTAAATATTAATCTCATAAAATATAATTATTGGCAATTTTTATACAAGTTATTACTTGGAATTTAAAAACATCCAAAAACAATTCAAATTTTAACCAACTATATTATTATATACTAAAATTTATATTTTAATATATATATTTGTAGTATAACCTCAACTATATCAAATTAGATAATTTTAAATATTAGTAATATCATTTAATTAATTTTTTTGTTGTTTTAAAAATTAAAACATTAACATTGCCTATGTATTTAAATAAATTATTTAATTACAAAAAATTAGAAATAAATTAACATCATGCATATTATTTCATTATTCACAAAATTTAACTTAATATTCATAAATAATTACATATTGTTCCGATTTAAACACATTAATGTTATTTGAAACTATGATAGTAATATTTTTCCACTTCATTGTGTTTAAATAATATATAATTCATTTTCAACGAAATTTGTCCATTATACATTTCTTTTTAAAAGCAAAGGATTTAATGATAAAATTGCATTCATCCAGTAGGAATTTTGATTATTAATTACTACCTTATCAGTAAGATTTAAACATTACTAACCTGATTTACCCTTTACCAAGGTGATAATTTTTACCATGGTTACTATTCATATTGATCAAAAAGAAATGGGGATTAATTAAAAAATATGAAAAACACTATTTATAAATATTTAATTAATTTTATATAATTAAATAGCTATAAATGGTGGAAATTATTATTATGTAAGTGAAAAAAATGTGATAAAACTACTTTTTAGGAAAATACATTTTTATGTATAAAAGTTGATTGGTTATTATCCAATCCATCAAAAATATTTTTGCAAAGTTTTAAAAATTGCAACAAATTTATAATATTGATATTTAATTAAAATAATTCACCAATAGAGGATAATTTAATTCATTATACACATAAATGTATTTATATTCAGAAAAAAAATTATTTTAAAATATATATTTTCAATTATAATATAGAATTAATTTCACCAATGTACAGACAATATATTTTTAATAATTTAGTTATTTATATTAATACTCAAAAATATAAAATATAGGAAACAATGGCATCGTCTTATTATAATAATTATTTTTATTTCGTTTGAACCCGTTGTTGCATGCAACCCATGCTATCAAATAAAAAAAAATTATTTAATGACAACTATTTCATAAATATATAATTAATATTTTAGTGTGTTGCATTATACCAATATTTAAATTAATTTTAACCTCAAAAGTCATAACTCTAAATCAAAAAGATAATGACATCTCTATGTCATCACATCCTTAGTTTCCCACATAGATTCCTTAAATTGGTGGTTTTACCACAAAAATTTAACCAAGAGAGAGTTCTAATTTCATAGAACAATATCTCTAAGATCAATAATCTGCATTGAATTTTCATCATAAGAAATATATTGCTCGGATGGTATGCCTTATAGGTTTAGTACATTGGAATGATCAGGTATGTACATCATTAAGATAGATTCATGGAACACATCATGAACTTGAGAGATATTTGGTAGAAATACAAATTTATAAGTTACTATTCCAATTCTATCAAGAATTTCAAAAGGAATGATATACCTAGGATTTAGTTTTCCCTTTTTATGGAATCTCATCACTCTATCCCAGGGAGATGATCATAGGATCGGCATTTAATTAACATCAAACTCATGATCAATTGAATTATTGTCATTATAATACATTTATTGGCTCTGAGATGAGATTATGTTTTGTTCAATGAATCTAGAATTCTATTCCATCATAACTGGATGATCAGGTCCCAAAATAACTCTTTACCAAAAGTCATAATAGCATGAGGGAGGTAGAGGCATGGGAACTTGTAGTCGCGTTTGTATCCTAATCCAGACATTGAAATGGATATATAGTCATACAGCTGCTGCTTCCCTCGCTTTACATTTTTTGGTGATATCATAAAAATGACATCATACCAATGTCAAAGCGCTTCGCCTCAACTCTCTGCTGGCATGAGCATCGCTAACAAGACATCCATTTTTCATTTCATACTCTCGAGTCAATTCGTCAAAGGTTCCTCTTGGTGGAATACAAAATGGCTGAATTGTGGAGAAAAATAGCATATTGGGCTGTTGATGAACATACGATTTACCCAATACAAGTACAACAAGAAATGAAAAGTGAATAAAGAACCTACCCCTAGGGAAATAGTTCTATATTTTGATCCACTAAGTGACATCATTCATTTTTCATAATCACATCGAATGAATGAAATATATATTTTTATTTAAAGAAATAATATTATATTATAGTATAATGCCTATTAGAAAAATATAATAGTATAGTAATTTTTTTCTATTATTATCATCGAAAAATTAAAATGTTATTCTTACGTATGGATGACTAACCATCTACATGATTTTAATGTATTTCATTTAATAATCGCAAATCATTATTGGTATATAATGTACTGTTTATTTATGAATATAATTATTATTTTATTATTATTATTATTGAGATGATGGAATATTGACCTATTTGACCATAATCATACTACCGATGTCATTTTAGATATATGTACTAAACAATGTAATAAATTCACCTACAAATTAATTGTTTATGTAATTAATTATGACATGGTACAAAAAATTTAATAATAAAAATGAAATGAAATTCTATGTATGTAAATAATTAATCTAATTTAACTATTTAGTAACATAATGACATACTAGATGATTCAAACCCTAGGTAAGGGATGTCATATAAGTTTATATTCAGAGAGGAATAATTTATTATTATGCACCTAATTCCTTTTATATAGGGTATATACATACCATTAAAATGTTATATCCTGAGTAATTCCCACTTCAGGTTACTTTATGTTTTAATAATTATTATTCAATCCACGGGGATTTGAATTAAATGTTACCACATTATATATATATTCCATAACTAAATTTCTGTTCATTGGGTTATATTACATATTCATTATCATTGATACCCCAAGATTATGTGTGTAGAGAATTTCAATTATTTTATGTTGTATTTAAACTTATTTTAGTAGGATTTATATTTTATATACATATTCAATTCGTTAATTAGTTATCATTTGAATTTTATGATCATTGTAATGGATTTCATCGCAATTTCCACTACATTGAGGCATATTTTGTATTATTAACGTATTTAAATTTTTTTATAAATTAAACACTTTTAGGAATGTAAAGGATTATAAATTAATTTTTGATGATAAAATAATCAATTAATGTTTTAATTTAAAGCCGAATGTATGAAAGAAAAGCTAATATTATTTCTTGTTTTGATCTGGTATATTTTTATTCTGTATTGATTTTTTAAAATAATGTTTTAAAAAAGAAATTTCTATTTCAAAAATGATTAATTGAAAAAAAAAATTAACCATGTTTTAATTTTTAATTTTTTTTTAATGTAATATTCATTCTCTTTCAGGAACAAAGTACTTTCTCTCTTTTTTAAAAATTTTAATGGAATATTTATTTTAATATACTCTGCTTTAGCAGAATTTTCCTTACATTGTCAATTCACATTTCATTGAAGACTATGTAACATGTTTACATCATTACATTTAAATTAAATGTTTCCCAAAATATTGTGTAATTTTTGAGTTACTAAATGTGATTCTCATGGTTATAAAGTTTCCCCCATTATTTTTAATGAAAATTTTATAGTATTTAAATTAAAAAAACAACCATTTAGTTTACTGCTATTCCACATGGGATACATTTTAATGATACCATCCATATTATTTATCTAAATTTTTTATGTTTATTTTGAATAGGGATACTATAGAAATTAACTTTCTTGATAACTTTTCTTGTCATTAACTTTCCCTTGAAACATTAAAATTCCTTAGATCATTATAAATTTAAAGTTCCCTAATTATCTATATTCTTTTCCATGGATATTATATTTCCAAAATCCATATATTATTTCTATATATGTAGTTTTACTTTGAATGTTATTTTATTATCTGGGGAAACCTTGATAATTTTTTATTATTTATTCAACTTAGATAATTTTTTATAAGACATGTTGTTTATAATTGTAATTTATCTTTTAATATATGTGAAATGAACATGAAATTTAGTTTTCGGGTTGGCCCAAAATTTTACATTCCTTTAATTCAGCGATAGGTATCCGGAGAAAACCTAGTAATCTAGCATTAGATGGGTCTCTGGGGTATACCTATTGATCAATTAAACGATCTTGATGTACGGTCTTTTTGTTATTGATATCAAGATTTATGATATCATGAAATATAATATTAATAATTTCATTAATTAATAATTTATTAATTTTTATCCATGAGATTAATTTATTTATATTATCAATGGATAAATTTCATTCTCATGTAATTGATTAAATGAAAATAATTCCCCGCAAATTTCAATTATATATTGATTATGCCTTAATGATTCATGATATATTTCATTATAAGAAACCCATACAAAGCATATTTGTTAACCCTTAATTTGTTTCATTTCCCTAGGATATGTTGAAGGAATAATTACTGAGTTTAAGGACATAAAATATCTACATTCATAATGTTTTTATTTTTTATGTTTTCAAATGAAATTTGAGACACAATTATGTATCTATTTTACTAAGACAACTAAAATATTTGGTCTCTTTATTATTTGATTCATTCTATAAGATACCATGGTAATAAATTATTGCCTAGATCAGGGATTATAATGTTAGTGTCTTTAAGCAAATACCTTTAAGGAATGAGGAGGGATGTTGGGGGGATTTTTTTCAGGTATTATCTAATTTCATGTTCTCAAAATGTGTGATAAATAGAAGATAAAAGGTTCCCTTCTACAAGTTAGTTTATTGGTACAATTATAATATTTAAAAATATTTAAATGTTATAAATGTCTTATTAATGGCCTAATGGATAAAAAACTATCCAATTGGAAGAATAATGTAATAATGGATGAAATAAATGCCAATAATATTTATGATTGAATTGTTTTCCTTACGAAAAGGTTTTGAGAATAATTGAAGATATTTAATATTTATATTGTGGAAACAATTTACTATTGTTACAATTCATAATGAACAATAATAATATTAAACACATTATTATGTTTGAATTATGTGATTAAAAATATACATTTACTTTTTAATATCAAATTTTTATAGGTGGATGGAATTTCCATTAATATATGTTAGAAACAGTAAATGAAAAAAATTTGTTAGAATTTGAGTTTTTAAGCATTAAAATGAAGTTATACAGTAATAAAATATAATGTTGACTCATTTAAAAAAAATTATCATTAATAATAAAATTGATTTTGTGTTACTTTATAACCACATATTTAATTGAATGAACCTTTTAAGATACTAAAAATAAATAAAATAAATTTTAATTTCGAAAAAAAATGACATTTTTTTTACAATTTCCACTAAAATAAATATTTCTAGTAAAAAATGAAAAATGAATCTTAAGACAATTTTTAAATTTTTAAATCAAAAATGATGTTCAATTTTTCTGATACCACATTTAAAAGTGGATTAAATTAATTTCAATATCCACACCCAAAATGAAATAATTGTTTTATAAAAATATATTTCTAATGACTAAAATAACACATTTATAATTCCATTCCTAATAACCATAAAAAATGACAGTAAATAAATTAAATTGGTTATATAATATATTTATTTTCTTATAACCTTTAATTAATGGTGATTAATTTTAATATATTATAATAAATATATGTTGAACACACAATAACATTATAATAAAAAATATATCTTTTAAGTTCATAAGATTTAATATTTGTTTCAAAAAAATGAAAAATAAATTCATTATTTGTTATTCATTATTAAGGGAAAACATTATAAATATATTTAATAATTGTTTTGTTATAATTAATAACTTATAAACCAATGAAAATGTTATTATGGTCATATTTATATAGGATTATATCATTTCCCATTTTATATTGACAATTTTTATACTACATACTATTGAATATTTTAAAATAATAATATATACTATATTATTATTTTGTTAAATTCACCCCAACATTAAGAAATTTCTCCCTCATAATTTTATCTAATTTGGGATTTAATGTTTTTATATCATTATAGAAAAACTAATTTCAAGCTTTAGTCAACAAAACCTCTGACCATGAAAGGAAAGAACAATTTAACATTTAAAAATATTGTAGTTGGGAAAACATATCCCAAAAACTAATAATAAATTTTCATTTTTAAAAGAGGAAAGTGGAAATATATAAGACATATGAAACTAAAACATATATTTTGACCAAATAATGATATCATTGTCGGTATGTGAAAATAGGGACTTGAAAAAATGCTCCATATAAGGGATTTTGTTATACTTTTTTAAGAATAAAGGATACCATATATTCATCATAAATGAACATAAAAGGATAAGAATTTTATCTTCATGTTCTATTTCTAGATTTAGAAAACCGTTTTACCATCACAATAGAGAATAGAAAAAATATATTTACAGAGGAGCATGATATTTGGAGTGATATCTTCTAGTCCAAAGAGGCACCTTCAAAACTCATCTTTCATTTATGGAGGATCTGGCACCGGTCCATCCCCATGGATCGGAATATCAGATGGTGTGGTATTCCCTTTGCTTCTTAGTTCCCCTGCTATAAATATCACCAGGAGGAAAGTGCATACCACCTATTCTTAAAGGTAGAATGGGTGTGTGAAGAGTGGAGCTTCTTTGGGTACTTCACAGGGCTCAATGTCAATAACACGGAGGATCTTCCTTTCCGGGGCAGATTGTTCTACGGCTCAGGAGACAGAGGCCTAGATATGATAGCGGGCGTGAGGATCTTTCTGGGGGTATTGGGGTATATGGAAATCCAGAAATAAGGTATGACATAAGAGGATTCAATCTTCGTGTAAGTCTATTATCATCAAGTCTAAGAGTTATCTCATTGATTTGGTTAGTCTCATTGGTTGTTAGAGGGACACCCCCTCTTTATAGTGGATGATTCCCTGTACACATGATGTTTAAGAGGTCAATAGATGCATCTGCTGATGCTGTGTAAGGTGGAGTCCCCCCTCTAGGGGTCTTAAGCTCAATACTAACGAATATTGTAGGATGTGTGTTCTGCATTGGGGATGGGTTGTTTGGGACTCTTAGGATTTGGTCCCCTAAGCTTTCTCATCCATCTTGGGACATGTTACCTTTCTTTAGGGTAGAGCCATGGATATGCTCATGGGTATCAATATCTACCATCAGAGGGGTCTATATTTATCAGTGGTCGAAACAGATTTGATTATCCTTCATGATGTTCTGAATGATTCAACCCCTCCTCCCTAGTCGATTATCTATACTATCAGAATGTGCATGGGAATGATCAAAAATGGAATAAAAATTATGCATTAGTGGTGTGAGGTAAATCAAGTGGTGGACCATCTGGATCTGGTTGAGGTACCTGGAAATTCTATAGTTTGGCCACATGATATCATTTCTCTGAACACCAAAGGGGTTAATCTGATCAGAGGGGATTCCCTCGGCCTTTACCATTTCGTACCTCCCTAGTTTTTTTAACATTTAATGTTGGGTTTTTTATATTGAATCCTTCAGAAAAACAATTTTGATGATATATACAGTAATTATATATTCAATAAAAATTCGAATCATTTCAATAACTAAATAGCATTAGTATAAGGAAACAATAAAAATCACATATTATTCCAAAATCCAACTCATCCTTTATTCCTAAAATAAAATCCCATCATAGCCAAAAACATTTTAATTTACCTAAATAAAATGATGTTCCACATATAGTGAAAATATACAATAAATAATTTGATCAATTATTCACCAAATCCATTTTCAATCACATAGTTATCATTATGATAAAATATAAGTTCCAATAATGTAATAACCCCATTGAACCAATTAACAACAATTACCTCAAAATTGATGATCATAATCATAGAAATAGTTAGCAATACCTTCCAACTTATGTCCACAATATGTAAAATGACTAATGAAAAAAATAAGCTTTTCAATGATATAGGAGTTAATATTAAGGGTTATATATACCTCAATGATCTATTAAAACTCAATATATGTATCTAGAATACTCACATAACATAAAACCTTAAATGAGTTTTAATTCCATTAAACATATGATAATTCACATGTTTACAGACCATTAGATAAAATACCAATACATAATAACTCTCGAAACCCTATATATAAATACATCAATCATACAATCTTATATATAATTTATCAGACAATCTTAAAAATTTTATTCATTAATACCTACATTATATAATATAAATTTTAAATCAGGTCATACGATTCACCAATATCAAAACATAATACAATATATTATTTATTCCATTTATAGGTGATTCATTTCTTCCTCAACTTCTTCTATAATGGAATTAGAAATTTATAAACCTTTATAAACACTTTTTTGTTGATTCCCTTCACAGTGATTCTACCTAGGGCGTTGATTTTTATAATAAAAAAACACCCAAAATTTATAACATCATACTTTATCCTTATGGAAATTTCCAGAGGTACATATTTATACATTTTTTACAAGTAGAAAATTGAATCCATTTTCCACCATGGTATTTATCAGTTTAATGTCCATGAAAAAATTAATCTTATTTATTGTGTTTGGAAACTCACCCAAGTTCTTGTTTTTATCATATACAAGGATAGATGTTTGATCATAACCACATGAATTTCCACTCCAAATCATATGTCCTTTGGTTTCTCATTTGAACAACAACCACATTTTCCTTCAGACTCATTCTGAACTTAGTTTATATTGGTTACCAACGTTAAATTAAACAAAAAAAATTAAGTGATGGTCTATCAAATAAAATCATATTAAACCATATTATGGGGTAGATAAATTTTAAGGTATCCTTAAATGTTTCTTCTTGGATTAATAAATTAATATTCAATAAAAATACCCATCATTATCCATAGAATATCAAATTATATATTTATAGAATAATTTTATCATATGACTAAATAATGTGATAACATTTATATTTATCTCAACCCTTGAATTGGTGTAAAAATGACTCGTACTAAAATCAACCCATAATAACATGATCTATGAAAATATTTCACTTTATTACATTATAATGATAATTTTGGATTATAATTTTAGAGAATTTGGAAAACCATTACATTAAATAAGTAATATTGACTCGTAGTTTCGATTTTTTTCCCAAAAAATTAGGAATTTTAAACTCTAATTTCAATCATGAAAAAAATTTCTCATTCAAGGATGTTTTTTTACATTCATATAAATATATCATAATTTTTCATACTCATCATTAGGCCCTCAAAAAATTCAAAAAAATGGCATGATAAAATAAAATCTCAACATGGGATACAAAAATAATTAAATCATATTGGTCCATTGAATAATGTTGGAACCCCTGATAATGATCACTTCTTTCAAATTAACAATATATGAACGAAAATTAAATATATCCACATGAGAAAAATAAATCATTTTTAAATGAAATACATTGAAACCCATTCAAAGAATAAAACAAAAAGATGTCTAAATGACATGTAAGAGTCCATATTAAAACATTTATTAAAAAATAAACCATTAAATTTTAAATATTTATAAAAATTTTATACCTTATATAATCAAAGGATATAAAATATGATTTTAGTTAGAATATATTTTTTATCTAAAAGAATTATCTTCCTAACCTATGTTTAATCCCTTTTAGCCTATTGCACAAATATCTAAATCCCGGTTAATTCTACTTGAGTAACTTACCTAATTATTACCCACATTTTATTCCTTCTATGATAATTCATTACAAATGAATTTGGAAAATTTATCCGGTGTTTCCCTCATAATGAGTTATATTTGGATCACTTGGCATCATTTATAATTCTCAAGTATTGGATCATGAATATAAAATCTGTGAGGTTTTATTTTTTCTTTAATAAACAATTAAAAAAGTAATTTCAATCAAAAACAAACACACATTCCATTTCATATAAAAATAATGAGAAATATCCCCTTTCATTTGAAAATTTTTATTGTAAAACAATTCCCATAAATAATGGAAATTTAATTTACATTGTGAAACCATGAAATCCTAAAGTGTATGATTAATAATAATGAAATTAAAATTTTATGCGACATTATTCTCATGTAAAATAAGCTAAAAATTCATTTTTCACTTTGGAAAAAAAGTCAAAAACTACCCATACAAAAAATGTTAAAATCCAGTATTTATAATTAATTCTAAAAAAGTAAAAATTAGGTTATAATTAAATTCAATAAATTATATTGTATAAATAATAAAATTATGAAATATTTTTAAATGCTATAGTCATTGATTAAAAATATTTAAAAGAAATACTATAAATTAATGTTTTAAAGAATAATTTCTTGTGGTTTACATATTGAAACAAAAAGATATTGATGAAAATAACAGGAAATTGATGTTTATACAACATTATTTTCAGTAAATAAATGATAAATGATATTCATATAAACATTTATATGTTAAATAAAAAAAATATGGTTGAAAATTTCATATGTCTCAACAAAAGAAAATTTAGATGAAAAAATCCTTACCTTAAATACTATCTAGCTTCTTCTATTTTCTAGATCATTAATTATACATATTTACATATTTATGAATTATTTTTCAGGGTAATTTAATATATATATCACTTTAATTTAATTTATTATTATTTTGAATTTTGTTACTTAATCAGTTAATTTTACATCAGTTGTATTGAGGATGTTTGGTTCGTAATCCCAATATAGCTTTGATAGGTTGACCATGGTTAAAGGATTAATTTTTATAGCTTTCTAATTATATTAAAAATGAATTAATTATAACTTATATATATTAAATTTAATAATTGATCCATAAATGAATGATGCACCTGAAAAATGGAATGTTTCATATCACGGTGGTGGGAGTTCCTACGTACAGTTGAGTGATTTTTCCACCGTTATTATATGTGAAAAAAATTATATATTTTTTAATTTTTCAGAATCATAATAATTTTAAAAAATTTGTATTAATTTGTTATTTATATCCTTATAACTATCCATGTTAGGTGGTAATGTAAAACTAGTCACATTACTTCAGGGATGTGGTATTTCACGCGTACACATGAGCGACATTATCATTTTCCATTAGATGGAATTGTAAGAAGGTAATTATTAACCTATATTTATAGAATCATATTGATGTCATAAAAATATTATATTTTAACTATATCCATTATATTTATAAGCCATATGTGTTAGTGATGAAAAATGAAACACATCACAACATGTATAATGTAGTTTTCATTAATGAAGAGGTGATGATTTCATTTTACATTGGATAGTAATAATGATGAAAAAGGTTTTCGAAGTCAATATAAAATAATTTCAGAATATAGATGGTATTTATTTCAATATATTATCATGGTAAATATTTTATTAAGGATTTATGATAAGAAATAGTCATTAAAACACTTGGTCAAGAGTTATACATCTTTTATGGGTAACCATGTATGGATTACACCTTAATCACTTTATTATTAGTATTTTAATGTGAAAAGAACATATATGACATGTGGTGGTATTTTAGTGAGTTATTTTATTGGGAATGGATTAGTCAAAGTGCTCCAAAGGTGTATAAATGGTAATAGAGACAGTTCTCTTCTATAAGTGAGGGGAGATTAACACTTCTAATTTTACTAACCATTATATTTTATAAATCTATTACTCATGGTCATGTGAGAAAAACTATGTAATTCCAATGATAAAGTGATATGGTTTGAAATAAAATATATAATAATAGTTAATTTTAAATATTTAGGACTTATCAATTTTTTTTACTTTAATTGACATGGTTTTCCCTTCATCGTGGGGACAGTTATTTACCATGGTTATTATTAATAATGATAAAATTTATAATTCACCTAATTAATAAATTTGAACCTCCTGATTTAAAATATGAAATATAAAATTCAAAATTAAATTTATATATGGGTTTCAAAATTATTTTAATATAAATATGATAAATGAAAATAAAAATGGTCTTTTGAAAATTTCATTTTTAATCATGGAAATAAAATTATTACAAATTATAGATTAATATTATCTATATATAATGATTTAGTTTTTTAACAAAATTAATGTTAATATACGTTTATATTAGAACCAAAATATAATATTAATTTTGAATTTTTTTTATTTAAAGAAAATAAATAAGTGTTTGGATAACTTTTTATTAGTCTCTATTATTTCAAAAATAAATATTTTTATAAATTGATTTTCAATGGGATGATTGAAAGAGTGATGGGTATTATAGAACCCATCATCCATCAATCCTCCCAATTTGTAAAAAAAATGGGTTCCCTTCTATGATGTTTCATTGAGCATGATGAAAGGGTTCATGGTAGGGGTGGGAGAAGCATATTTATGAGTAGATTAATGGGGTGATGGTCAGTGTCAAGGGGGTCACGTGATGCCTATATGGTGTTTTGTCATGCTACATAAAAATATTTCTAGTTATTGGAACTGTTTTTAGATTCTGGGATGTTAGAAACCACTTTTCAGGTCAATCATTTTTCTTTCAAGACACTTGGTTTTCAGTTCACCAAATTGTTATGGTATTTCAAGCCACTGGGCATTTAGGAAATGATTAAGTTACCTATCAGCACATTTGAGAAGTTGTTTTTAAATATTTAATAAAAATAGGTAATTCCCCAACTGTTTTTTATTAAAAAATAAGTTTATAAAAATTAAAAAACATTATCCAAACACTTTTAGAAATTGATGACCTAAAAATTATGTTAATTTTTTGAAACACATTCTCTAAATATCGGCATAAATTAATTATAATATATGTGGACAAAATGAAATATTTTTTTTACATACATGTATTTGGGATCCATAAAATGAATTAATTCACATTATGTGCCTAATAACAAATATTATATGAAACGCAATCCATTACATTGTATATATATTCTAAATATTAAAATTTATTAATAGTAATTAATTTAATATATATAAATAAATGTTTTGAAAACATAAAAAGAGTTTAATGAAACTATATCTTTTACTTTCACAAAATTTTATCTATATTTATAACCTTTTAACAACCAATATATGATTGATTACTAATTTTATTGAGGAAAATATTTCTCTACATATTTCATAATATTTTTTTTATTTATACCTGCCAAACCAATGGCTGGCCATAACCGTTTCTCTTAGGGAGTTACAACAGTTCACATTAAATTTGGTTGCTCATGTGGGTAGTCATTTCATTGGTCTTAATATTCATAATAAACAATATTCCTCCTACATCAAACCTTTTACTTGAAATTAAAGCCACATTTTGAGTGTCCAACAACTTAAATAAAAGTGATCTATCCTTTTTTAATGAAAATTATTCATAACATGTATTAAATTATGTAGTGTTCTTATAAACATATTGAATTTTATGGTACCCCATATAACATTGTATTATTATTTGTTTTCATGGGTTCTATTCTATCATTTCATAGAACATAATCAAAAAAAATAACTAAATACTACTCTGATACTAAATATGGTTACTCAATTATCACCTATATAAATATTTCCACAATTTAGATTAATATTAATTACATATTAAAATAATATATTACAAATAACCATAATGTATTATTGTCTTTATATAATAGATACATAATAAACATATTTCATGAAATATTTTGAATTTCTCCCACAAATGTTTAATAACATAGTTCCATTCATTGAAATTTACAACATGAAAACATTATTCATAAAATAGGGAAATAGAAACATAAGAATCGGTGAGGTAATATTTTCGGTAGTGGTATATGTGGGAGATATCAATCGATAATCATATGTGATCATAAGATAATATTAATGGAGACAGAACATGATCAACAACTATAATATCGTAATAAATACATCTTAAACCACAAAAAATATATCATGGAATTTAAATATTTCAAAATAATATACCAAATATATATGGAATTTGAATCATTAGTAATCAAATAATATTCTTGAGAATAAATCATAAGAAAAAAGACATTATGTTGTGGCATAAACATAAACATAGAAGTATTATGTTAAGTCCTCTCATAATAAAATTCATCCCATATTAGAATTGGGATAACCATCCATTTAAATTTATTGGATGGGTAAAACTACAAGTTTCCCCTCCTAGGATTAGGATAGTCACCTCTGTACCCTCATGGGCTTGGAAACCCTCTCATGTATGCTCCAGGGTTTTGGAAACCCCCCATCTATCCTATTGGGATCGAGCTAATCACATGTGTTCCCTTTGTGATACTTACATATAAAACAATAAAAAATTTATTATAGGCATATAAATGACCCGCCCATTAAATGACAACATAAAATTATTATATATTAAATAAGAGAATAAGATGATTCATCATTGCTTCATAGTTTATATGACTGCTGAGAAAGGAATAGATTTCTGGAGACAACACTAAAACATTGTCATCATAACCCAACAGATAAAAAAATTGGTTGGTATCATATGATCATATACTTAGTAAATAATATCAATACATAAAGGATGTTGACTTGGAATAAAAAAATTTTTATAACTGCATTATAAATATTATTTTAAAAACAAGAGAAACAAAATCTATTTTGGTATCTTTTTAAAAATGAAATTTTCAATACAAATGAGAATTTCATTTGATTTTAAAAACCAATATAAAATGAAATGGAATTCAAATAATGAAAATAATATATTAATGTGATAAAATACATTTATTTCATAGACATTAAAAAACGTTTGCTTTTATACTTTTTAAAATTGAGTGAATAATGGCCTATTCAAAAAATGACAAGAAGATTAAATTAAAACCATTTTGAAGAAATATAATGATTATTGAAAATACATATTAAAATTATTTAAATGTAGGTAGGGTATTCAATAAAGCAAATTTGAAGAACATGGATTTTGAAGAGAAATACTCCCATCCAAAAAGGAAAAACAAGATCAGTTTTTCATAAAAACATTCTTTTGGTCCTTTTGTGTGCAAAAAAGGGGAAATATTGAACAAATACATGAAAAACATAAACATAACAATGGTATAAGGAAAAATATTATATATAGAAGAAAAAAAATTCTACATTATGAAATAAATCATAAATAATCCTTTTAAAAAGTTACATCGTAACATAAAACCCTTACATAAATCCTTAACATGTTATATAGATTCTCTAACCTCCCATCATGTGAATAATATCCTTTTAGAAACACCTCATGGATTCATTTATGGGTCATTATTTTTACTATAACCTCTATTTTATGGATAAGGGTACTACGAATGTATTTGGGATTAGCTTGGTCGAGCTAAAATTCTCATGTGACATGGTGAGAAGAAGGGAGGAGGTTAAATTGTATAGCTGAGAGGAGTGGTCCTGATATAAATATAAATAAAATTTTATTATATTAAATAAACTTCTTAAGGATAGTTGACATAAAACAACCAGTTTTTTAAAATAAGGTTATGGAGATCAAAATCCATTCAACAAATGAAAATAAATATATTTTTTACTGATATCCTGAAGCATTATCCCTTTATTTTACCATTTGAAACCCATTTATACATTTACCGTGGTAACCAAATGTTTACCAGTGTTAATAAGTTTTATGAAAATTTGAAATAGAACATTCATCAAAATTTTAAAATATATATTTCAATGATGGTATTAAATTTATAAGATTCCATTTTTAATGATGAAAGAAACTAATTTTAACATTTTCACATAAAACATGTAAAACCTATTTTGAAAAAAATATATTTTAGAAGAACTAAATGAAGTTACTTTTTTAATTTTACTAGTAAAAACCATCAGATGAATTTTAATTTATTATATCATGAACAATTTTTTAAAACCCATTTATAAATAGTTAATAATATAATTTATTATAATAAAATACCATAAAAACAAAAAAAATTAGTTTTATGATAAATACATTTTTTTCCTAAAAATTATATTGTCATTATTTATACAAAATAAAAAAAATAAGTTAATGAATGATTGTGAATTTTTCTAAATTCTTAAAAAATTCAAATACAATAACACACAACAGTTATAGGTACAACTTCGTTTTATCTAGGTTTTTGTAATATTTAGAGTGCTTGGGTTGAGTTGATGGGGGTGTTTAGTAAAGAAATTATCTCAAAAGCTATAATATTTTTCTAGGATCTTATTCACTCAATGAATTGATTCTAGTTATATAACATGAATTTAAATATGGGAATTAGATGTTTATTGGGTAGATTTTTTGGGTTTTTTTGTGAGTCCATTAATAGTGTGAAATGTTATTCAAGACGTGAAAGGATTTTTAGGATTTTAAAGCTGAGGAAACCAAAATTTCAGCATATCTAGAATCTAGATGATTCACAATATTAATATATCTATCAAATCATGAATGATTTTTGGCCAATATAATTTATTATTGTAGATCCCTTTTATTCAAATTATCTTATCTCTATTTTATCATTAACTAAATCCCTCCCTTATGATATCTTGGAGTCTTTATTCAATATGGAAGCCAGTTTATTTTGATCATTAATGTGTGGAGTTTAGAATCAATATAGTGGATGGAGGAAAATAGGGCTACAGATATATTAATAAAATTTTTCTACCAAAAAATCAATTTTAGTTTTTTAGCTACTATCATTGTCTAGAACTGTTCTATATGTTTTTGTATTATAATTTTAAATGGTTACTATTGATGGTCATAGAAACCTTCTTTTAATTTTTTGTTAAATAACCCTATTTACCTTATATAATGAAAAACATTGTTTTAATTTTATTGTTTGTTGGAAATAATCCTTTAGATTCATGATTGAATATGGGAACCATGGATAAACACCTATGACATGTATGATATAATGTATAAAATTAAAATTGGTATTTATAATATATTTTTTGAATTGAAATTTGGCATATACAGGATTATGTTTGATGATTTTCATTATATGAGGCCTTGTTTCTTCAAACATGGTACTTGGTAAAAGCTTGGACGCATACAGAATTACACAAATGAATTAATTGGTGGATGGATGAGTTTCCATTCATGTTTATTGGGATTTTTATGGAATTAATGTGTATGCAATATTGAAATATTGAATGTGTATTCTGAATGAGAGAAATGTATTAATAATTTTTTCAATTTATGTTTAATTTATTTATATTTATTAACTACTTCATATTTTCTTCTTATATATTTTATATTTATATTAAACTATGAGATAATTTGTTCTTATCCTGGTAGAATGTGTTTGGAAGTCTCTTGAGGATTTTATATTGGGTTTTATACTCACCTGATGCATATGAATATTGGTGTGTATATAGTTTCTTTTGTCAAGAAACACATAAAAGAGAAGTCTCTAGTTTTTCTAGTGGATAATTAGGATTCTACAGTCTTGTGTTAGTGGTTAGAGCTTAGTGATATTCATATAGTGTTGTTTGAGTGCTTTAATGGTGGTGTTGTTGCCTCAATATGTCTTCTAGTTTTTGGCTGGTTGTATTATTCATCATTTCCTGCTACTCATAAATTTTTTAGTTACAGTATTGTTTTTGTTTTATTTTTTACATTTCATGAATCCTATAGTAATTATTTGGATATTTTTATTGTTTTCATGAATTTTCATGTATTTTAAATTGGAAAATAATCATCCCTATATAATTAGTAATACATTGAAATTTTTTTATATCTTTTGCTATCTAGGAGAAGTCACATATGATAAGTGTCTCCTCAGCATTTTCAATGTCAATGGACAGGGTTGTGATTTAAAAAAGTTGTAATATTTTGGTTGGTCCGTCATACTACAATGGTAAAAATAGTTGAAATATGTTATAACATAAAATATTCAGAATAAAAATTAATATATAACCTCTTTATAGAAAACATAAAAGTTACACAGTTTTCCAGGTACAAAAAAGGAGTGTTTAGACACATATAAGAGTATTTTCACCTCATCATCGTTGTTTAAACTGATGAGTGTAATTGACAAAAAGACATCAATCCTATATTATATTAACTATATTATGTTTTATGATTCGCGGAAATTGGTTATAAATAAATGTTATTATTGATGATTTAAAATATCATTTTCCTTATGATTTCGATATATGTTTAAAATTAATGGTTCGTTCATTCTATATATAGAGAAATGGCACCAGCTGTATAAATGTTTCAGATTCTTTCTAATCCAGGGAATGCATCATCATAGTGATACAACTTTATTTCCTTTCATTCCTACTTCCTAAATTAGTGTATCCTCCCTCACCATGGATGGTGATGTTGTCTCCTCATTCAAAATGAAATAATGGAACATCAATTCATCCATCCATATAATTATTTATTGTTATCATCTCAATGTCTGGGTCTCCCTCAACGATTTGATTAATGTTTATGAAAATCATTTCTATTTAAATTCTGAGTTGGACATAGGTTAATTATGATTAATCTACCTCAATAGGGTAGAAACCATTAGTCCGAGTCACTGTTAAAGTTATAAAATTACGAGCACCAAAGGATTTTGGGAAATCAAGGAACATAAAAATACTTCACATTTTCATGTGGGAGGTATCTCATGAATGATCCATCTTCATAACGAAACCAAATGCATATCATGTCCGCCAGAAGGTAGTTGAGGCCAGTGGAATGTTTCTTCTAAGGATTTTTACATCAGTCTTCTAACACTTATTGCATAGGGTAGGCGATCAGGACAAGGTAAAAATTTTATTGTCTTATGTAGATGGATCATTATTCCTTTTAGGGGTGTATCGAGGAACATGTTTAATATCTTGTGGATATGAATCATTTTTCCTTATAGTAATAGATTTAGTAACATGTTTAATGACTTTTAGATACGGATGGAGAGGTGTGTCCCTTAGTGGTAACATTTCACACTGGGTGATAGAGTGTATCGCCCCTAAGGGGGATAATTCAACACTTATATGAATTTTAGGATTGAACCTCAAGGAGAGATCCTACATTCCCTGTTAAAATATAGGGATCAACCCACACATAGATCAATATCACAGTTTATAGTCATGTGAAAAAACCAGTCCATGCAATTTAACGTCATATAGTACAGATTTTCTGAACGTGGAATGATTGACTTTAGGGGATAGTGTGGGGATTATTCATAGATTCATTCCAATTCTAGAGGATTAATCATAGAGAGTGAGTGGGGCCATGGTGAAGAACCTTTCTGTGTTCTGTTAGGATAAGTGATGAAGTAGTTTGGGAATACCCATGGAAACCACCCAATCACTACAAGTAGAAGAAATGTTATTGAGGGGGATTTCACATGGAATATTCCAAGGTTCCTCTTCGAGAATAGATGATGTGTTTGGGGCCTATGCATGGGAGATTCTCATTTACAACTATGAGTAGTGGTTACATGTTTGGGGATTTCACATGAGAGTGACCCATGTACCTCTAGGACTAACAATGATACAGTTGGGGTTTATACATGGGATCCTCCCATAATTTATTCCTAATTCTTGTTCATGAGGGTATACTATGTTCATTTCATGGATAAGGATATTGTTTAACATTATGTTAAAGTATTTGGTGTGTGGGGATGATACATTGTTCTATATGTCCATTAATCCTCATTTCTGATCGAGAGGGAATACCATGTTCATGGAATAGTGTAAGGTTGTATTTTAACATTAAGTGAATGGAAGTTTTGTGTATGGATTATGTATTGGGATACCTATCCACTCTTCGTCATGTCAGGTCATGAGGGAATTGTGACTTGGTGATGAGTTGATGCATAGGATTTGGTCTTGCACCTTATGAGGCAACCCATGGTGTATATTTGTTGGTCATCTCATAACCATTAAATAATATGTATTAAACATAAAAAATAAGTCATTTAATACTTCTCCAATGAGGAATCCTTTATTTCATTGATGGTATAATATAGTTTAATTTCACGTAGTGAGGACTAAGGGGTCAACTTATGAGCATGGAATGAGGAATCACATAGTTGGCACATAAGAAATATCTTGTGTGTCACATGAGGCCTACAATGTTTTTATATAGGAAATACAATAGATTAATGAAATATAGGGAGAACTATTTGGTTGATTATTCCTAAAAATGTATTATATAGGACATGTGAAAGGGTAGACTTCACTAGTTCAACATGTCATACGAGTCACATGATGAAGTTTTAGGAGTTTCTTGAAGAGTATTTCGACTCAAAGTACTCAAGGAATCCAATATTATATTCTCAACTATTGTAATAGGAAAGGGACAAAGAGGATTACCATGAACCATGGTATTTAGATAGTGTATATATTTAACCCAAATAATGACATTATATGGGGTGGAAATTGGGATCATATAGGGAATCCCCCAAAATGTCCTCGACCGGGCCCAAAAATATTAAAGTGAAAGACTACATTTTTTAGAAAGGTCAGTTCTGGGATGTGGTTCAATTGTAGTAGGACCAGTGGGAGTATGACCAAACATTGTTTCACGCAACTATCTACTTGGTCACAAAACATTAAACTGTGTCATTCAACTATATAGTTGCATTCCAAAATAGATTATCTATGAAGCATGGCCCCAAGTGTGATTTCAGAAAAAAACAGGTTCTTGAAACAATGTTTTTGAATTAAAATTGTGTATCTAAAATGATTATATTTTCCATGAATCTTTTTTCATAATGGATTAATTTTTATAAAATTATTTTAAAAACATCATGTAATTTTAGGGACTTTTCCTTTGTAATATCATGAAATTTCGACACTTTGGGGTTGCACGAAGAACAATATTCAGAGTTCTGTAAGTGAGAGCTCCATACCTCATGTCCCAGAGGGCCTATTAGATGTGAGGGGTTGACATAATATTTATATGAATTTTTATATATAAAAACATTGTATATGTCAAACAACATTGGGTTATGTTGTCTATATTTACAAAGGTTCATGAAATTTCCATGGTTTCTAGTTGTCATCTCAGGCATGCATGGAGATTCTATATTTGATGTATCATTTCTTATGAAACATAGTTCATTGATCCTAAAGGAGTTTCACACAATTTTGGAATGTTTCACAAAATTTCATACATTTTTCTAGAATCACATATGTGGATATTTTCAGAAAATCTAACATCAAACACCCATAACATTGGATCTGTAAGTCCATTCGGGATCCATTACAAGTCAAATGAAAGAATGTGAAATTAAAAATGCTCTTAGATCAGGGTCATCAGAATTTTGCCTAATCTTAGAGAAAAAATTCAAACACTAACAATGACATCAAATCCTACAAGATGAGGCCACATAGAATGTTGATTACCCTGAAATTTAAGTGATCTAAGAGCTAGTTCGAATAATTGTACAGGAATTTTATTTTTTTAGAAAGGGAATCAAAATCTCAAACCATGATATCCAGATTATTGTATGATGTATCATGAAAATAATCCACTAATCCTTCATTGGGATTTAGTTCTTGAGATAGTAGATGCATTGCATATTATAATTGATATGAACATATATTTATTTGGAACCATATCTTGAATAATGAAGATGTAATAAATATAAAGGCTAGAATATCTCACATTATAATATAGTTATTTAGATATCAAACCAAAAGCATACTAAGTCCTTATATAAGAGGTATTTGAAGAATTTTTCATCAAGAAATTATATATGTACACATTTAAATTAGTCAATATTAAGGTTTTGATTATTTTTAAGGTGGAAAAAATAACATTGATGGAATATATAGCTATGTTGGAAAACTCAGTTCATTTTTCTCTATAAGTGTGTGCATTTGAGTCCCTAAATAAACATCTCTTGGAGGTCAGAATGCTACCATATTTTTTTAAGATAGTTTTTCTCTACAAAAGTGATTATATTGAGACGATTAATAAATATATATTGGAAAAATTTATACTATTAATAATCATACTAGGTGAATCATGTTCATATATATTAAAATATAAATGAACACCAATGTTGGGAATTATAAGAAGAGGGGAACCTAATTCTAGAAAGGTGGAGCATCAGAAAATCAATCAATTAGATCAGTTTTCATTCTTCATTTCCCTAGTAGTAAGACATGACATTTACAACGTCATTTTCTCAAGAATAAGAGTAAATATTGAATGAAACCGCAAAATGTGTGAAACAACTATAATTAGTGGTAATATTGTTTTATTTCCCTATTCCTCCAATTAATCTTCTACAATAGATATCAAGTGTCTGAAACATCTTATGTGGTGATTTGTAAATCACCTTAGAATAGTTTCATCCTTTAAAATTAGTTAGCCAGGATGATTCTAGATATACCCCAACTCCTTAAAAATAAAACTATAATATATATTCAAGGAATAGTAGAAATTAGTAAGAAGTTAAATTGTGATGAAAAAAAGATCATAGAGGATTAATTGTGTCCATTGATTATACGATTTACCATTCTACAAAACATGACTATTTTTTCTGTTTTAATTGATTTGTGTGTTCCCCACACTTATTTTTTCTCATTTTTTAATGAAATGGGGATTTCTATCGAGAGGATTCCAATTATGATATGTATATAGAAACCTCTCTAGAAAATAAAGTGTATGGGATTTAAAGGTACAACATTTTATATAAGAATTGATGGCTTCCAGTTTATTTAAGAATATTTTTTTGAAATTGTTATCATGGATTTCGTCCTAGTAATGAATTAGTAATATTATTTTATATATCATATTTATTTTTATATAGGAAGAGTAACTTTTTCATCAGTAGAGTGAATAGTACATCTATTTAAAGGAGAGTGAGATAAGAATTCATGAATAGAATGACCTTTAATACTAATATTTTGACCAATTTCTTATCAAATTGAAGTAGTCACATTTGGGAATACTGATGTAGTTGACACTATAAATGTTTATACTATTATAGATTGGTATCATGATCTTTTTACTGAAAAATTTGTTTTGGTTTTCACCTAAAACCAAAGTGGAATTTTCAACTCATCTTCTTTTAGGAAAAACCCCTATCTAAATTCCATGTTATATAATTGAAATAGTCTAATTGAGGGAATTTAATACCTTGATGGAGTAATTGGATTGTAAAGTTTTCATAAGACCCAATACATATTTTTTTTCTTCTCTAGTTCCCTTTATACAAAAGGAATTTGGTTACCTAGAACTCTATATTGATTATCTCAATGTGAATCAGGATATGATAAAAAATATGTTTCATCTTCTATAAATTGATTACTTGATTGATCAATTTAAAATGAACCCAATAGTTCCTATAGATTCATCTATATTATGGATATCACCATCTCCATGTTAGGAAATATGATATTACACAATCTTGTTTTTAGAGCCACTATGGTCAGTATGAATATTTATCCATTCCCTTTAGTCTTAAAAATACACCATCGTTTTCATTGAATTAACGAACCGTATCATTAAAATTCTCCAAGACAGCATCATTTTTGTACATTTTTTACATTTTGGTTCATACTCATATTCAAATAAACATGAATAATATTTAGACACAGCACTGAGCACCATTCAAGGAATGTGACTCTTTAATTTTCTTTATAAATGTTAATTATGGATAAATAAATTTTTTATCCCTGTGAATGTAATTTCATTTTGAGCCATATCAGTATACCATTAAATGTTTTTCTTATCTTTTAATTGTTTGAATAATTTTTTCAAGATATGTGACTTTATGGGTATAATAGTATTCTATCATGGCTTTATTTATGAATTCTCATATTTTACATATCTGTTGAAATTTATAGAAATAAACGTAACTTCATTCTATAGGAGTGATGATTGTAAAATATTATTTTTGGATCTAAAGGAGAGTCTTACTTGGATATCAATTCTTGTCTTTCCAGAACATATGAATGTTTATGTGGTCTATTATGATGTGTCACATTATGGACATAGTTGAGATATCTTACAAGGTTATTTTTTCAAACATTATGGATCATAAAATTGTGTATTCATAAAAACAATTATCTAGGCCTAAATTATATTTGAAAACAATATTTTATTATTTGAAAACATTTTGTAGTTATCTATTTAGTGATATGATCACTTTATCCATATATCACATAAAATTGAAACACATATTCTCATTATTGTATTTGAAAATAAGAAAAAGTTTATTGATGCTATTTCTAAATACATTCAACATTTACTTGGTTTACACACCTAGAAAAATAAATTATGTGGATGATTGTTTAATATGAAATTCAAATAATCAACTTGGAAGAGACACTTTTGTTTAGTGGAAATTTGTGAGTTTGATTTATTTATGAATTATAATTTTATTGACTAGAATAAATTCCTGATTTCTTTTTTGTAACTCATATTCTTGTTTTTTGGAGTAACTTAAGGATGGTCAATGATCATAACATGATTTTTGTGTCAATATGTAAAAACACATTAGCAGGGAGACCAATAATTTTTTGAAACCTGATAGGATTTTTTTATTTATTTATCTATATTCTAATTAGATTCACCCATAATTCCAAGAATAACTTATTTCTAATATCTATCCAAAGAGGGAGACTTGCCTATGCATCTTAAAGATATAAAACACAATGAGGAAACATTTTTTTTTGGTTAGGTATGAGTGAAACATAATTTATTATGTTATAAAATTCATTATATGTAAATGGGGAAGGAAAATAATTAGATATGAGATGGAATGTATCATTATTTACAAAAATTTATATAAAAATGTATTGAGGTCACTATAGAAATTTTCATGGACTTACCAAGAACTATTCAAATGAATGATTCAGTCTGGGTAATTTTGGGTAGACTAATAATGTCATCACACATCATTTATATATGAAAATAAATTATGGTAGATGAGTTATAAAATATATATATTGGAAAAGTATAAACATTTCATGGAATAACATTTTTTATTTTCTCCGATGAATATCTTTGATTAACTTCTCTTTTCATCAACCATTTATGAATTATTTTGAATCCTATTTGACCTTGAGAATAATTTATATTTATAAAATGTACATGATGTTGTAATAAGGATTTAGAAACTATAAATCATGCTCAGATTTTGTGTTATAGATTTCAATGGCTTAAGGTAATATAATATTCATGTGATGGTTTGTTTTTTGTGTAAAATTAGATACTTGTATAAAATAATAATGGACCTATTCAAGAAATTATATAGTCATCCATGTAGAACTCCACTTTGGTTGGTAGAGAATCAAGAAACATCACTTTTATCTCCCAGCATTGTTCATGAAATAACTCAGAATATTTGGATGGTCTTCCAATTTATTTTTCAATGAAATTGGTCATAAATATTATTTGGATCATTTCTAATTCCATTTATACATTATTTTGGGTAGAAATTCAATAATGTATCCCCATAGCTGGGCATTATCCGTTGGGCAGGAAAGGAATGTTGTCTCCCTATTATGTATAACCATTGGAGATATTTCCATAAATTAATGTCATTTCTTATCAATTGAAATAAAAACTATGGTTTAGTTTGGGACATAATGGAATTCATCTATCTCAACTATAGAAGTATTGGTCCGATCATAATCATGTAATTCTATGGGTTCATATTTATCTTGAACTAGCTGGTACATTTGTTTAGGATCCTATTAATATATTGGATATAAAAGACGAATTCATTCATGGAAAACATATTCCTTTCTTTAAAAATGGGTAGAAACATATTGAACTTTACTGGGAGTCATGGGAATATGAGAATTAGATACTGGAGTAATATAGATATCTTTTCAATATCACTACCAATATTCATTGTTTTGGGAATGTAATTCTATTGGAGGGGAGAATTTGGTACCCCTAGTTTGAGGTATATTCTTTTTTTTATTTTAACATCTAATATTAAATTTTATGTATTAGATGTTATGTTTATAAACTACCAAGTTATTATTTGTTTTTCTCACTATTTTGGGGTTTTAGTAGGATATTATATCATAACAAGGGATCATAGAATTGAAGGTTGGACATTGAGAGGAGTCTAGTCCTTGATGTGGCTATACATTTGGAACCAACTCACTGGTGGACTCAATTGGCTAGCTAGTGGAGTTAGTGTAGGTAGGTAGTTTTCTATAGACCCCACATGAAAATCAGTGGCAATAAAAAAACTGAGAGAGTTATTCCCATCACATCGTGTAGAAATAAGCTAGTCATGGCGTTCCGATTCTTCCAACTGCCCATCGGTATGCCCAAGCCACCAGTGCATTAAATTCACCCCATGGATTTTCAACTCTACGCTATTTAAAAAAGGATTAAAAAATAATCTGTCCCTAAAGACCCTATTTTATATTTGATAATTCCCCTCTTATATCAAGAAAAATCATATTCTTCTCTACATGGTTCATCAAAATTGTATTGGTCTGGTGATAATTGAATTTTATTATCTCTCTAGATCTTCAACAATTTCCACTTCCTTCTTGATGGATGAGGATATTTATATGATGGATTTATGTTTTTACCTAGATTAGTAGAAAATTTTCATCTTCATACATATATTAATTATTTATATAGTATATTGTAAAATCATATTGATGGGGTTCAGATCTACCACCAATTACATTTTTTTATGGTTATGTGTTTTTAAACCATCTTCTTATACAACTTCTTGAAGATGATTTATGATAGTACAATAATTTGTTAATAAATATTTGAAATAATGATTGTGGATAGATTATTATTTCTCAAACCCATGGTTCTCTTCTAGAATTGATGAGGAATTTATGATCAATTCTTGAGTCAACAACAAATCTATTGAATTGGTGTCCTCTTCATTGATATATCTCCGGAATAGTTCCATTTTCATATATTAGAATATTTTTAATTCTATAACATCATTTTTGTCATGTAATTTTCTAGGATATCTTATATAAACCAATTTATTCTTAAACTGAAACCCAAAGGGGAGACGATGAAGTGAAATCCAGTTTTATTTAATTGCAATATCTATTTTGTGATTCGATATTTTGTCGAATATTGGAGTACATCATTGAATATTTGACGTTTGTAAGTTCCTTACAAAGTAGATTCATTGTATATAATCATTACCATGATATCACATTGTGTACTTTTATGATATAAACCACGATCATATTAATCACAAGTGTGTATTGAGATATTATTTCTCACACATTATATGTTTTTTCCATTATATTATATTTCCCATTACAGTTTGTTTCACTTGGTATAGATATTAGTTTTTGTTCAATTCATGGTACAAAAGTTATAGGTGAACAAATCATGGCTCAGTATTCCCAGAGGTCGATCATTTTTAGGCCATTCACATTACATGATGAATGTAATTTGTATGTTGATGAGGTAGTATGACCTAGTGTTGTATGACCTGTGGTAATGACATTATTATGCGATTTGACCTATTAGGATAATGTGGGTCATAAGAGTATATATGACCAACCTAAGAGATAGAAATATGGGATGAGGACCTATTATAGACTGTCTGGGAGGCCTAGGGACTGTTTTTCTATTGATAAGCCTCCAAGATGCATCATTAAATTGAGATTCTTCCAAAACCAACCATATTTTCTTATGACATTAATTTGAAGTGGGTATGATTGAAGTTCAGGGAATCATGGTTAGAACATAGATTATTGGTATGTTTTTTTTATTTGGCACATATTTTTTTATTATAAGTTCATAAACACTTATGCATGTGGTCTCAGATTAAATAAATATTGGTGGTGTGCTAATTTTTTTATACTCACACCCTCCATGAGCATATACATGTGTGTACAGAATTCATATATAAAAATCCATGTAAGGGAATTGTTCCTAAGGAAGATAGTTGATACGTTGAGTGAGGATATTTTACTGATACATGGATGGACTCTGGGGGATTTATATAGTGTCTCATTATTTAATAATCTTCATATAGTTATTAATATGGTTTATATATCAACACTAGGAGATCACTATTCATTTTTATCAAATTTTATCTATAAGATATTACATTATGATGATTTATGGTTCCTCCTATTTTACTCTATTTTTTATATTTTATTTAAATTGTTTTCATATGGATATTATTATGATGGTATAGTCTCCCCAATTATTGTTATCGAACCCCTTCTACTATTTGGATGCATATTTCTTATGGGGAGGTTTGAATGTGATCATGTGGATCTAAATATTATACATAGTAGTTTGGGAAATGGAATTTTAAAATGGAATTAGGGAACAATTTTAAATTTTATTTTCACATGCATGAGATATGGTATGAATGAGATAGGCTATACAGGACTTGGGTATGGGAGACACCATGTTCTAGTCCTGGTAACATGTGTCAGACATTCATGTTACCATTTATTTGATTGTTGTTATAATTTTTTGGTATTTGATTACATTCTTTCATCATGATTTTGAATGTAAGATCACATTTCTTACATATTCCAAATCTTTTTTTCATAATAGTGCATTAGTTTAATTCCATGGTTGTACTATTTCATTGGGAAAGAGTTTCATTCATTCATTGAGGGATATATCTATTTGAATTCTATTGACACATACCTATTAGAAGTAATTATTTTATCCTAAATAAGTTTTAATGTATTGTATATATGTGATTGTGACATATGTGAAGGGATTGGGACCTTAGATTAAGGTATGAGGTATATACATAGGGATATAGTTAGAATCCTTGGATATCATTATATGATCCCAAAAAATGGGTAGGATCTTCCTTGAACAAATGAATTAGGTGTCATTAATATTTCCATGACATTTTTTAAAATACCAAATAATAGACTCTAGACCCGACTACTTATTAGAGATTTATAGATTGCTCCTCTAATGGTGGAGTTTATAGTTATACAACCAGTTATACTAGAGATTTTATAGTCCCTATTAAGTGGATCATGTGGAAGGAAAAATAAGTTAGGAGTCTTAAATATGTTTTCAATCCAATGAAGTTATTTTTTTAGAACACAACCAATTATTCTTAATAAATCTAAATCCAAAATCCTCCATCATTCCAAGGCACTCAAGGGGCAACACACAGAGTTTTTGTGATCCATTTTTTCAAATAATTTTATTTTCATTGATTTTAGGAATTTCATTATTCAATAAGTAACAAATTTATTTATTTTCTAATCAAATATAATCTTTCACTGTAGAGAACACTATCAGGGATTTCCGTACATGCAACACTGAGTTTCTACGAAACATAATTTTATTATTAAAATTATTTAATTGAGATAGTAATTACCTAGATGTTAAACATAATAAAATGAATTGAAATAATTAATAATTTAATATTATTTATAATGGTTTAATATAAATATAACATATTTATAAAAAGACACACAATTGTAAGTAATGTTTTTATATACTTGAAAATACAATTTTCATAAAATAACTGATTTTTATGTCCTCCTTTAAAATATATTATCATTAAGTTTAGAAACTATTTTAAATTGAATTTGATAAAATTATATTCATTTTCAAATTTTTAATTTCCAATTTATCTTAGGTTTAATTTTTAGGATTTTTATACGAAAAATCATTTTCTTGATGAATGTTGAAAAATAAAAAATTTTGATTCAAAACATATTTGTCATATAATTAATTTTTAAAGATATATAATATTTAAATTGGTTTTAATTTCAAAATCAACCAATTAAACATTTATTAATCCAATATAGGTCATTGGAATCATTTTTATATTGAAAATAGAGATAATATCTGAATGAACTTTTTAACATTATCACTTTAAAAACCTATTTTCCCTTCATATCTTAGGGAATATAATTAAAAACAATTTTGATGATTATAAGAATCGAATTTTAAAAAATTGAAATATAAGTCCATAATTAGTAAAATATTAATTCTTTAATAACATCAGATTAAATTTTTGACCAAAGATATTAGTGAAAGTGATTTTAATTAACTACGATGATGAAGTTAAAAATTTAGCAGAATAAGTGAATAAAACCTAAAGTTAAAGGAAATAAATAACCTACAAACTTTTCTAACAGATATTTTATAGACACATTTAATCCATAAAACTTGATTTGTTGATTTTTTGTTATTTTTTAATATGGTTAGGTAATAATGCGGGGACACCTAACTTTCTCAAAAAAATACAATTGCATCGCATCCCTCCCTTATAAAAGGGAACTGCCTCTCCCCATTATTTATAACTCTCATGCCACTTATATTTGTCCAAGTTATCTCCAATTAATTTAAACAAATCTGTACCTTCCTCGTTGAAGCCTCCCTTTGTGTATAAATCCAACCAGAGATGCCCTTTGGTGACAACCAAAAATATTTACCCAAATAAGTGGTGACATCCTTCCTCAATCTCCTTTCCATTATTTTCTTTATTCACTACATAAATTAGTCTTATTCATTGATAATATAATAACACTATAATCCTAAATATTTTTTATTTCATTATTCTACATTTTCTACCAGAACATACACACATTTCCATATAATGAGTAATGATCTTTCCGTTTTTACGTATGGTGAACTACTACCTCACTAAATGATGTTGTTCATTTTACCATAAACACCACTCATGGTTGTGCATTATCATGAAACCAGAATTTTTATATGATATATATGATATATATGATTTATTTATACTTCTATAGTTATAATATATATTCTACCCCATGTATTCTATTTTGTGTAAATACGATAACTTTGTTTGTGAATGTGTGAACTACCACCACCACCAAGAGATGTGACTCTTTCACACATTAAATGGAATATTTTAATGAGGGATTAATAAAAATATATAATATATATGACAAAATAATTCTACTAAAATGATATTATTTATTTATATACATATAATTTATTTACCTTCATTCAATAGGATAATAAAATGGAAGAATTGTTCATGTGTACGTACGGCCTACCAGGCCCATGAACTGTGTGTTTCATTTAATATTTATATCAATTATTTATTTCTATTAATATTTATGTACTAAATAGATATGATATATACATAATGTTTTAAATTATAAAAATAAGTATGTCGTGATCTATGTAAAGGGGTCAAGAATTAGAAGATAAAACATGTGCAATAAACAAAGAACATATTACCCGAAGCATTACATTAAAACGAAATTGTTAATAAAAGGGTAATATAAATAAATAATTGAATAAAATATGGTATTTTATACAAGAATATGATTATTGTTTAAATTTAAAATAAAATTATATTTATTCAAAATGAGTTTTTAATGTGTACAAATATAGTAATGATTTAAGGAATGATAATTTCATCTCAATTTTTCATTCCATTACATACATCCCATATTCACCACTCGATTATTTTATATAGTCTATTTTCTCCCTGAATGTATTATATTATTATTAAACCTAAATTCATGTTAATTTACACATACAATTTATTATCTCATTTTCAAGGGGTTTTACTATTCAAAATTCACCATATCAGTATCATAGTTTTGTCCCAATTTTCCTTCTTTGAGACACATGATTTGTTATACGCCATATTCATTTTTGAGGTGTACATAATGATATTTTAAAATTTATGTCAAGAATATTCATCAATTAATGATTTCTTATCCTTCACAAAATTTTATTTTCTTACCTAGGAGTTTTAATTCAATGTTAAAATGTGGTAAGAGTTTATTGAAACAATATTAATGTTTATCAATGTTTTATATCATTAAAGTTATATTGACTAAATATTATGATTCAACTCTCAATAACTCTCAAAAAATTTCTATTATGTTTATTCATGATATCATCATGTATTGGGGCCATTTTTTGACTCTTTGCTGAATAATATTCATAAGAACGTGTTTTTAAGAAATTTCACCTTTACCTGTCTTCTTCAGTTAGAAATTTGTGTTCCTTAAAAACCATGTTTTTTAGAAAACGTTTCCATATATATTCTAAGATTATTTTCTAATAATTAAAATAAATTTTTACCCATGTTTTACCTTTCAAAAAATGGGTTCTAAAAAAATATTCGTTTCTTTTTTTGGATGAGGAACTTTTCAAAACATTTACAATGAAAAATGAATATTTAACATGTAATGATTTACCTACATCCAAGACTATATTTCAATTGATGATCACTTTACAAGATTAAAATGTTATTTTATAAATGAAATATATTTTCATCAAATTTTATAAATCCATTTTTTACATTGGTTTTCAGTTAAACTTATCATCAAAAAGTGAATTAAATGATTTTCAGAAATTACTATATAAGATTTCAAAAGTTTAGTTTCATAGAAATTGATTTCAATGATTTCCAATCTTACTTTATAAGATTTTAAAGTATTTTCAATGAAAAAAAATTCCAAATTGTTTCAGGGTTCTTTTATATGTTTTCAAGGAAAAAGTATTCAAAACATTGTTATAATTACTTTATATGTTTTCAAATGAAAATGTGTGTGAAAATGATTTGAATATTTCTTTATAAGATTGCAAAGTATTTTCCATGAAAATGGTTTTCAAATATATTTATGTTTTAAAATAATTTTTACTATGAAACTATATTTTTTCTCAAGAAAATTTGTTATAAGGTTCTTTCCAAATTATTTTACATATATGATGACATCTATTGTTGTTAACCATGTCTTTCTAGGAAATGATCTAATGGTTCCATTCATATTATTTCTATAAATAGTATACGTTATGATGGGATGATGAATATGAAACCCATTTCACTTTAACGGGTTATCTTTTTGAAACATCTTCCTATTCCATGGGGTTTATACTTATGAAACTTGTTTTATTTTCAATGGTTGTGATTTTATTTAATGGTTATGAAACTTATACTTTTCCTCATGTTATGTTATGATTAAAAGTTTATGATGCCAATTTAATATCATTAGTTGTTATAGTTTGTTTATGAAACCTATATCTTCTTATAGGGAATGATATAATAAAAGTTTTTATTATCTTCTAAAACATGTATGATGATTTTATTAGGGGATGGGTGAGACCCATATCTACCTCCAATACATTTTGTAAAGATTTATATATAATTATATAATTATGGGAATAAATTCGACGAGATTGATCCCCTATGGGAAGACAGTGAAAGATGATCCCTTGAAAGGAACGAATTAAAACTTTGGATAGGGGTATGTCCATCATAATTGATATAGTGACCATCAATTGGGGAAGATGGTGAACCCTAATACACTGTGGGAAGATGGGGAAACACAATACTTTATGGGAAGATGGGGAAACTAGATCCCTTGATAGGAATGTTTTTTGACTAGGGATAGTGGTGTGTCTCACATAGTAGGTGTAGTCACCATAAAGTGCACTCATAAGTTCTAAGAATTCATATTTACTTATATGGAATGATATATAATGTTTTTGTGTACTCAAAAATTCTATGTACTACACCTATGTTCTGATTTCCTGGATTATGATCTTTTATTTCTTATGATTCATGCCTTTTTAACAACTAACCATTATTCTATGATTCATGTTTATGATCTTTAAATATCAAGGTATCATCATCAAATGTTATTACCACATTATGATTCCTTTACGGTCAAGTTTATTCTTAAATATATCCCATATTAACCATTACTATGTGTCTAAGATCACACATTTTTATGTTTTCTTGACTATTTTATAAAGATATATTTTACATATTATTTGTCTAATAGGGGTTCTAGTCTTGCAGAACATAGTGGGTGATAATGTTGTTCAATCATTCACTAGTTTTTATGTTTGAATACTTTTAAAGGCACAAAATTAATACGGTCATTGGGCATCGATTTAGGTAATGTTTTTTGTATTCCAAAAATAATATGTAAAGTCTATGTAGATTAAAATATGTCTGTTATAGTTAGTGTCAAAGAAATGGTTTAGTCAACCATTAGAAATAAGGATGAGAAAACCTTAGTCAGAACCCTATGAACATGTTACAGGATAAATATAAGGATACAAAAAAGTAAAGGAAAATGTCGTGTAATTTTGGTAAATGATAGAGAAAGTACGTTTTTTTAAATACAACCATTATTGGATACTACAAGTGGATATGGTTCTGGAAAAGATTTACCTAAGAGTAACAACTCAGACAAGGTGTAGGGGTCCTGACATGAGTGTAACTGATACTCGATAACGATATTACTATACACCGGTTTTGGCTGTCTTGTGGGATATGATTTGGTAATTAATAAAATATTCATAAAACATCATGATGTATTTCAAAATAATTTGGTTAGTTATAATGAAAGGTAAAACTATGGTTTCAAAGATTAAGGAAGGTGGCGTAATTTAGACATCCTATAATTAGTTTTCCATGACTATGTGGTTCCTCACTATGATAATTTTTTCTTACTCAATGTATTCTGGTTTTAGTCATTAGCGAGAACCATATGTAACTGGGTTAACATTTTACGTGACATAAAATTTCATGATGAGCTGTTAAATAGTGTGTTCATTGCAGTTAATGATGTTTTGATAATTCCATGTCATCTTTCACAAAAACGGATTAATAATTTTTACCTTAACCAAATCGTAGACTCACCAAGGAAAAAACTATGGTGTTATCATAGATTTTGTGTAATGGAGATAGTGGTGTAATGAAGATTAATTTCCCTTTCTATCAAGAATATGGAAATAATCACCCATGTGAATGTCTTAGAAGAATAAGAAGATGTGTGGAATATGGAAGATGAAACAAAGAAAATAATTACAAAGGAAAAATTAAGGGTTTGGTTTATGAAATTGATAGTAATATTTTCCTCTCTAAGACATCATAAAAGGTTAAATTATATATGTTTGGAATGTATGGACATTATTCAAATATTTTTCCTCTGTGAAATTCTCCAAATGAGAATCGATATAATGGTATGTGTAATGGTTATATTTTTGAAAATGATGAGACTATAAATGAAATTTCAAAGGAATGAAATATTAAGTAATATAATGAGGTATACCTCTAATGGATTATAGATGAAGTGGAATAATTGGAGATTTCATGTATTTTGATTCATGAATATTTTCATATGAATGTTGAAATACAAAAAGATTGTTCATTTTATGTTTTTCTCAATGGATTTTCTAGAGTAAGTTTAATGGTTCCAATGGACTAGAATGGTGATTTGATGGGTATGTTATATTCAAGAGAAACACATGATTTAGAGAATGATAACCCTTAATATGTTCCAAATGTTAAGATAACTATATCATGATAAATTAAAATTTGTATATAATTAAGTGAATTGGACGGTATATATTACCTTGGAATTGATACAGGATTTGTTGAAAAAGTGGTATATGTTATCGTTGATGAAGTTTATATCATATTATATTCAAGAAATACATCTAGTAATATTTTGAATAAGGACAAATTCATGTTTTCCATTGGGATTATTGGTAATTTAGGTTATAACCATGTGTTATGAAAATACATGATAAATATATTCAAATGATTTGTATGTGAAAACAAAGAGTTTCTATAAAATATATGGGAGAGGAACATTGATCTGATTTTATGAACTTTAGTAACCTTCTTTCTATAGTATTTGATTTTTATCCTTCATAATGGTTATGAGGTTAAATGTTTTTGGAAAATTGAAGTTCAACATTTGATGAAGTTTGTGAGATTATATAATTATCTCTCCAGATGAGGATTTATGCGTATTGGATAACATGTTCTAAAATATTGGTTTTGATGATAACTAATAACTGATCGGATCAATTATAATGGTTCTCATAATCATTTAGTGTGTTAGGAATGAAAAATTCACCTACCATTTAAGAAAAATTGTTAATGTTTAAATTGATTAAGGAACATAAAATGGCTAGGTTGTCTTGGAATTATGAAAGTATATCCCTTCCCAGAATTTTATCAACTTAAGGAAATTGTTCTAGAAAAAAAATGTTTTCTATATAACATACTTTTTTTAACTAGTGGCCTTTTAAATCATAAAAACTTTATGAATTTAAGGGCCACAACATTCCATTTACCACTAACTTGTTTTTTATTAATGACCACATTAAATACCTATACACTTTTATGTTTTTCCTCCAAGTCCATAGTTTATATTTTCACAAATGTGATCCCATGAGGAAAAATAGTTAGGAGTTACATTGAGTGATATTCACGATTCTAATATTACCTTTTCAAAGTATGATTTAGTATTAATTTTTACAATGCAGGATTCATTGAAAGAAACATTTATAAATCATTCCTTTAATAACCTGGATGAATTTTATGGGTGAAATAAATTTTAATGGTTTTAGAATTTAACCCACCTAGTTTTTCTGAATGGATTTTAATAAATTCATTTTCTTTGATGTTGTAAATTTCATGATACACTAAATGAAACATTCCCTATATGTGACACCACTATAAGGTGGTTCTATATGCAAAACTCACTTGGATTCTGTTACAAAGAAAACCAAGTTTCTATGAAGTATAATTTCATTATTATAATTATTTAGGCAAGATAGTTATAACCTAATTGTTAAAGTAAGTAAAAAGAATATAATTTACTAATTTTTAAATGTTATTTATAATTTATATATATAAATAATAAATATTGATAATAAGACACACAATTTTTCTAATGTATTTATATATGTTAAAATACTATTTTCTTAAAAGAATTTAATTATTATATACTTCAGTGAAAAAAAGAAATTTAATTTTAGAAACAATTAGAAATTTGATTTGATAAAATAAACATTTTTTTGTGTTTATAATGTCAAAATTATTTTAGGGTGAATTTTAGTTTTTTTTCTGAGAAACATCATTTTTTGGTCAAAAGGTGAAAAATACTAAATTTTAATTAAAAACAGAATTTTTTATAATTTATGTATGTATATAAATTATATTATAAGTTAGTTTTAAAGAAAAAATCGTTCAATTATAAATTTATCAATAAAATTTAGGTCATTAGATTCATTTTTATATTGAATTTAGATAAAAATAATTTAATAATCATTTGAATATTCTCACATTAAAACCCCACATTCTCACCATATCTACTGGATTAGCATTAAAATCAATTTTTCATCTTCTATGAATTGAATTTAGAAAAATCAAAATAAAAATTTGTCTTAATAATAATAAATAAATTATAAAAATATCAACATAATGTTGGAACAAAATTATTTTTCAATGTTTTTAAAATGAATTATAGAGATTTAAGAGAATGTGTTGATAGGAGACGAGCCACCCCTCCCTCCACACTTATCTTCGTAGTGATTCCATAAAATGGCGATGGCATTGAAATTGGCCCCTACCTTTTCATTTTAGGGTGGATAGTCTCAATCCACCACCTTTATTTTCCATGAATAGATCCTTCCCTCTATTTTCATACCCTGCCACCTTTCTTATCGATCTCACATAGCCCTAATTTTCTAATTAATTTCATGGGATCGCCTCAACTGGTGCTTCCACACAAGGAGTTATAGGATACTTTTTGAACTATCAATTTGATCTTGGTGTCTTTTTTTAGGAATAATTGGCCTTCAGTCAATGTCTTCGATTAGTTTTCCCTCAGCTCTTGGTGTCTTCGGGAGAAAGCGATTGTTGGCCTCCATGAGAATCAACATTTGATTATTCATTTTATTTAGTGGAAGATAAGAACCTGATCTAGTTTAGAGCTCCACAATACATTGACAAGTGTTTATTTTTCCTCTTCCAGTTGTCTTTATATTTTTGCCAGAAGAGTGATACTGCATCTACGACGGTGTGGGTACGATTTCAGGATCATCCGTGACCTTTCCAAAATCCATCGATTTTATATACTCTTGGAAATGTGTATAGTCATTACCAATATATTGATAGTCAGAAAATGGATTTTTTTACCCAAATATACCCTAGATTATTTTTTTGAGGATGAAATTTCAAGACCTTTGGTGAAATTGGTTTGGATTTCAGTCGAGGAAGATCTTTACTAGAAGAATGTAGTGGTTTTTTAGTCCTAGACTGGTTTCTCCCCATCTTGTAAATAGATAGGGAACCGATAATTAGTTATTCATAATTTTTTCATGTTATATAAAGGTAATGTTTCTATCCCATGACCGAATTTATGGCCTTTGGATTTCAAGACCCTCACAGAGATTCAGTTTGGGAAACATCCTTTTTTAACCGATCAGTGTGTGGAATGAATGAAGAAATTTTATCCATTGGTGGTTGATATTTTTTATCAGCTATGATAGTATTTGGGTGATTGTAGGCTGATGAATGGATCGTTTTGCACTGAAAGATAAATGAAGGTGTATAATTATTCTCTTTTGTAGTCAGGATTACTTGAACAAAAAGGAAAGTATCATAGGCGATCTGATCTGACAAAGTCCTCACAACTTACTAAGGATAACAACTCAAAAGATAATATGAGATTTCATTTGACTCCAAAAGAAGAGAACATCCTAGGATTCCAAGATTCTACATAGTCTATATTAGAGTTTTTTCACCAAGTGACTGGCTCAGTTTAAAGTAATGGGTCACCAATGGGTGAGGATGTTCTCAATGGTCATCATCCTACACAAGCAGTTCTATCTCATGTGGCCAGTATGTGTGATTCATCACACTACAAGAAGAAGAAGGATTTAGGGATTTTAGATAGGTAAGAGTTCATGTACATTTCTAGAAGTAATGTGGTAGATATCAATATGTGTAATAGTATTGACGGGTTGCTGGAGGAAGGTCTAGTGTAGGAGTACTAACCCAGAAAACATCCTTATCTAGTGATGGTATGGAGGTTGAATTCCTAAATCTGGATTAGGGGGCTATTACATATGACTTGGTCATTAAAACACCTTTAAAAAATAAGTACCACTCATGTGACCATGTTTTATCCGAGGTTGATTAATAAGATGAGATCTCTACACAAATCTCAATAATTGGTATGGAGTGTTTAGTTAGAGGTATTCATATATTATGAATGAAGAAGGGGTAGAATGGGAACCACGATGCAGGGGGGTGAACTGTGGTTGTAGGGAAGAAATATTAATGGAGGATAGACTACTCTAAACAACAACTACCTAATCTGATTTAAACAAAATCATATATTAAGGTCAGTGCATTAGAATGTGAAACAAGACCTCAAAACTAACAATGCAAGAGGGGTTCATATTATTGAAGTGTAAATCTAAATGCCAAGTGGTGAGAAATTAATTATAATATGTAGGGTAAATTTGAGGGAGAGAAAAATGGATATAAATAGAATTAATTTGAGTTAATTATCAATTATAAGGAAGATATGCAGGAAGGGATGATCAAACTAAAAGGCCCATTGGTGTATTTATATAGAATATTAGAAAGTGAGGTTCTAATATATGTTAATAAGGCTCAAAGGGCAAGTATTGATAAAAAAGATTTGATTTTGTAGTTTGGATTAAATTAAATAAATATAATCATGGAGTATTATTTCTATAAATGGTAAAATATGGACACTTTTTTTCAAACTTAATCAAGGAAGATGCAACTAAAAAGGTTAATTCATTTCAATGGGGTCTATATCGGGTATTTGATTTTAATTTTATAAGACTTGTTTTTAATTAATATGTGATATACATATTTATTGTTTTATTATTGGAATTGTACTAGATTGGTTTCCTAATTTTTCTTCAAATATTTTTTTTGAATCGTAATTTTATTCAATCAAATATAGAGATTAATTAAAAGTTATGTTTAACAATGGACAAAAACAAAATCTTAAGGGAGAAAATTACCTAGCCACTTTTCCAAAACACCTTTTTGTGGAAATTTTTTCACATTAAACTTATATTATTTAGTTTGGCTGGTTTTTTCGTGACTATTGATTGGTAAAAACGTGGGTACATAAAACTTGTTCTTAAAAATGGAAATTGTGTCCCCTCCCTCACATAAAAAGGCCACTACCTATCCCTCTTATTCACATCATGTATGCCACATAGGTTCATCCATGTTCTACCCAATTAAGTTCCCAAAATATATTCTTTTTTCCTTGAATCCCCCTATTAGTCATAAATCCTTATAAGGAAGCCCTTTGGTTCAAACCAAAATGATTTACCGAAATAAGAGAGAACATCATCCCTCAAGCTCCATTCCTTTATTTTTTCCCTCCACCACCTCACTTCATATTATTCAAAGATAATATAAACAAATAACTATACTAAATATACTAATATGTTGTTATTCTATGGCTTCTATCTTCACATAATCACACTTCCTTCTATGGGGTAAAAAACATACTATTCCTCTTTACATCGACCTACCGCCACCTGGAATGATACTGTTCATTTTACCATTACCATATCTCATTTTATGGAATTATTATGGAAACGTGATTTCTATATGCTATTTGTGATATATTTAAACTTATTTAGTTATTATTGAAAAATTACCATCATTATTTTTAATTTTTGTTTGTATTATATGTTCTTTTGTGCAAGTGTGTATTATCTCCTCCTCAAAGCAATGTTATTCGTTCACACATTACATAGAATGAATAAATGATAGGTTTACTAAAACTATTATATATATATATATTAAATAATAAGTATATTTGAATTATATAATATATTGTTATACATATATTTCACTTACATCCTTCTTTAAAATGAGATAATAAAATAGAAGCAGTGTTGTGGTGTATGTACGACCTACTTTCTCGATGATGGGTGTATTTCATTTAAAATTAATATATTTTATATATTTCTATATATCTTTATATGATAAATATATATGATATATACATCATGTTTTTATTTATCATGTAATTTATTGATTATCAAAGTAATGGTATCAATAATTACAAGTTAAAACACGTAATATAAACAAAATAGTTATTACCTAAAACATTATTTTAACATGGAATTGTTATTAAATGGGTAATATAAATTCATAAGTGAAAAAAATATGGAATTATATTTTTCAATATTGTTCTATTATAAATTTATTATAATTTTATATTTATTTTATAGGAGGATTGGATGTGCATAAATAATGTCAAGACATAAGGTAATGGAATTTCATCCCTCTTTTTATTTCCACGAGATACATGCCATATTCACCACTCGACTACTTTATTGGTGTATATTCTAACCATGAATATATTATATGATTATTATATATAATTTTAGGGTTATTTAAGGATCTAATTTATGATCTCCCTTTCATAGGGGTTTTTTGTTCAAAATTTTCCATAACAATAAGATAGTTTTTCCTCTATTTATCTTCTTTCATACACTTGTTTTGTGGAAATTCATGAATTCATTATACAATCACTCTGTTGATACATACCTGGGAATATATATCCATATATACCAAATTTTCCTTGTCTAATTGAAGGCTATGATTATGGTGCTCCCCTCTATAATTCATATCCCTCAAAAGTTAATTCTGAACCGTAGTGCCGCATAATCAACAAATTTACCTATGGAATCACATTCTCAGTGGTCTAAAAACACACTTGGTATGGTTACTAACACACCACACCTCAAAAAATATGGGATAACCATCCATACAATATCACCGAATCTTATATCCCATTTCAATGCTAATACAGACATGCCTCTACAATCAAATTATAAAATGAAAACTATGAATTTTCATTCAAATGTCCTAACCAATTCCCAATACATAACTGTAATGCATAAAATAAAAACCCTAATTCTATTTCATGATCAAGACCTCTCATTTATTATTGAGGAAATAGTATATCCTACTCAGGATGACTTTTATTGAATTAGAATAGCCTCCATCAGAGACACATCACCAAAATACTCAAACATTACGCCCCTACTTCTAGAGGAACCCATGATCCGAAAAACATAGCCCCTGAATTCTATGCCTAAATCTTGGTGAAATTACATGGATGAATCATAAAATAGGTAAAATGGTTCATCATTACCTATAATACCATAATCATTGATAAACTGGTGACTTGATCAAATTTATCACCTCAATTTATATAATGCTCAAATCCAATTCTTGAACTCCATCTAACTTAATATCCAATCACACATCTATCATTATCCACATATTCCATATGTATTTAGATCAATCTACTAACCCATATCAAAAATTACAAAATAATAATTAAATTGTTTATCCCATAACTCTATGAAAATTCTAAAATAAGGTTGATTACACTAAAGACTAATATTTTGATCCCCACCATCAGAAGAACCTCATCATCAGATTAATAAAATAAAATTAAAATATATCCATCCTATATCCTATATGTAACAAAATAAAATGGTTATTGATGGCCAAAATTACATGTACATTAGTTCCATTCACAATTTCATTGACCATTGCCTTTGGTTCATAAAGATATCTTCTAAATAATTTTCCAAAATTAAATATTAAATGAGTGTCATGCAATTTAGTAGCCAATACTGAAATTCTCCAATAATATGAGTTTCACTCCACCTAATATAGGGTCATCAAAAGCCATCAGAACAGATTGATACTCAGGTCACACAATATAATCACAAATTCCACATTAATAATAACAATACCTAATCAGTTCACACATTGCATCAATATCATCATAAAATTAATAGGTGAACACTATAATGCCACCCAATTTATAAAACCTGACTCATGGTCCCAGGTTCCACAACAGAAAAAACTAGGACCACATTCCAAAACTACTAACCATGATATAAAGTATAGAATACATACTTAACTATGGAACCCTCAACAGTCATCTTCCAAATTGTGAACTTCACTTGTAACATTATTCATCACTCAACATTCCACCAACTGAAATCATTATACAAAATAAAAATATTTTATGTATTCTCTAACCACACTTAGAAGCACACCCCAAAATAAAATAGGTCAGGGAAATAATCTACTCATGAACATAAAAATAACCATAATTCCAATACTCAAGCACTCATGGATATATTCTTATAAAATACCTAGGAATAACAATTCACATCCGATAAAATAAATTCCTACTTCCATGAATCGATCTAAAAATATAGAATAAATCCATCCTTCCCACCATTATGGCACTAAATATCCTGGGATAAACCCTCTCTTGGGTCACCCACATATACATAATTAGAAATGAACTCACTAAATCATTGATTCATTCTTCAATGGTCACTATGTCCCTAAAAACCATACATAAAGTCTCAAATAAGTTTAAAGATCACGAGACATCATCCATACGCCGTCTCAACCATCAATGACATAAAACCTTCAAAAAACCCACTCCATTATCTCATATACATATAGAGAAGGAACCTTGTTCTATGTCATCATCAAAGCAGGTAACTGATTTATATTAGGATTACAAACATAGGAATACCCCTTGAGAGTCGTGGTTTCATATTTAAATACCACGATAACAATGTCATCATCCTAGATGATCTATATTAAGTGAAATATAGTCACTAGATCAATTATGTAGAACTTGCATCCATCCTATTCTGAATAATTCATTATAGGTTATTTCTGACACTACAAATAATAATAACCCATATAATAGTCTACCAATAAGGGTTTCCCACTAAGCTATATTGTTCCCCATTGGCCTACTAGGGTTGTTCCATGCCCGGTACAATGAGAGATGGTATTTTAATTGTTAATTAGAGACTCAAAATAGATCCAATGTTTCCACCTTCCGAAGAAGATATAAAATTAGATTATCTAGAGAAATATAATTCCACAAAGAACCTATATATAAAACTATATAATCAATTTTTTTCACTTTAAATAGGTGATAATCTCATCGATAAAAACCATACATCAGCTAACATGTATGTTAGTAGAATACTACATTCATAATAATGGTGTTGGATATTCTCATTTCCTTTACATTCCAATATAAAAATCTAGAATGAATTAATTAATAAATTCACCATGCTTATCACACAAAGTAAAAATCATGTCAATTATTATTTCACAAACCAAAAATATAAATATTTTCTTTTGTAAACTAGACATCATACCTGAATAGTAGTTTATTCGGAACCAAATCAATATTGATCATTGTCTTCAAAAATTTTCTATATATCCTACCAACAATATCCCAAATAGTATGAAAAAGAAAATATCTGTAATACCACTTTGTAATGTCCCATCCCAAAGGCTACTCAATCGGTGACCTCCACAAGAGTTCCACATTACTTCAGCTATGACTTCCCATACACAATAGGTTTACATCATGTAGTTGGGGTCTTGTGTGTGACCATGCGGAGACATTAAACCCATGCCATATTTCACAATAATATATAACTTACTATGTAATACACATAATTATATCATCATATGCAATGGTAATACTCATATCAATAAATAATCATAAATGAATGTGGAAGCACTATAGCCTCAAACTATTATGTAGAAATACAATATAGATTTTCAATTTAGCTGATCACATATAAAAAATAAATAAAATAAATAAATAAAACTAGAAAAGTTTTCCTACCCCCAAATCTAGGCATCATCTCCAGTCTCTCGATCCCACTCATGATTCTTTAGTTGAAACACAAAATATTGAGCCTAAGGAATAATTTACCTATAACCAAGGGCGGGTCTGCTTCGATAAAATGGTGAAATAGTTTCCCTAGTTGGGTTTGAAGGTAAAACCAAATAGAGAAACACCAATGTGGTCATATATATAAAATAAATTTAATTATTTGTAAATATGGAATGCTTAGTTGAAATCACTAAATTATTGAAAAAGAAAAATAAATAAACCATTTCCCATCATTGGGTCTATTGCCTTCATCGACCATAAATTTTTTGACTAATGCATGGGAGTCTATTAACCCATAATTATATCATTACATTAATATAAATTCTAGATCCTATGGTATAACACAAGCATCCCTAGTTCTCTGAATAAAATGGACATCAAAACATCTTCAATGGATCAACATCAATATCCTATGAATCCTAATAAACTCTCCAAACTCAATTGTAATAAATGGATGGAAGCCAACTCTAAACATCCTAGGGATCCTTTGATTCATATATCATCCTCTATATCTACATGGAAGCACATATATCCTAAAAATTCTTAAAATACACATCAAAAATGAATAATGTCATTATCCTCAACTGGATAAATACTAGGGGTGACATAGAAATCTCAAAATGGCCATGATTAATAATAATCTCCCAGCCTTCTTGGTTGGATCCTAAACATGCTAGTTATCAATGGGACCCTTGGTACCCATATACTCTCATACAGACCCCATGTAAAATCATTGAATCATTGTAATTATTACTACGTCTCAACAACTATATTTTATGAATCACATTAAGGAATCTATATAAATATCATTATTTCATATAATTCACAAAAGCTAGATCCTTGAAATCACCTCTTGTAATCCCTAGTGATAAAATCATCATGTAAGGTCCAGATCATAACTCTAATCCTAGATGAACATTATTTCATCCATAACAACATCAAATATAAATTAAATAAAACATAAATAAATTTATAGTGTTATGAAAACACCTAAACCCATCATCACTCTCTATATCCCCTTAGGCATATATATTCACTACTAGTTCTAACGTGAAACCCACTATAGTTAATACTCGTTCCCAAATCTACCATCCTTGTGTTGATGTATCATTGAGGAACCCAATAGGGTCACCTAGAACATTTAAGAGGGGTTAATCCCCAATAGGGTTCCTCTAAGTCAAAAAAATTATTGTCACCCAACTTGTCGTCCCTTTAATCAAAACAAGGTAAGGGCACGCTACTTGGGGTCCCATTGATCATCACAAAGAAAGGTCACCCTAAATGTGGTAGATTTTTTATTATGAATCATTCATATGATAAAAAAGTTTCACAAAACTATAGAATATCCCAAAATTAGACCTTATGTATCTTATATCCCTCTATGCCCAATATTATATTCCTTATATTTAACACACTATAGTTGAAACCCAACCCATATCAATTACATTGGTTGTTTTATGGAAGGAATCCATTCAACCCATCTCCACCCTAAAAATAGATTATCTACCTAGGCATATCTCTTAGGGGGTGATGTATACCATAAGTGATATTGTGATAATAAAAATGCACCGATAAAGTTTCAGGGGTCCTCAAATAGACCTCTTGGGTAATTTATTTCATGTAATCTCACAAATCCAAGTAGAGGAATATAAGGGTCTATATTTGAATCCCATTACATCATAACCATTGTTAATTAGCTATAAAAGACACCTAATGTGGTCACAACATTCTAGGAGATTCTATAAAGGTCATGATCCTGACACATGATATCTGAGGCAATAAATCTTGGGATAAAGTTCATTGTGTCCTTGGAACCCTAATCAGTAACTGTATTCATTCCTCTTATATTAAAATTTTTAAATTTAATTAATCCTGAAAGATAATGATTTAAGAGGAAATTCCATCATTAGTTAGACCACATATTCACATGCATGTTAATATACTGTATAAAAATTATAGTGTGAGTACCAACACAACATAACTCTATGTTTATGTGTTCCCTTTTTATTTCAAATCTAGATAATTATTCAATGGTCCACCTATAATTGGCCAAGACATTCCATAACCATCAAGACATATGAAATTCACTATAGGACCTAATTCGGTCCACATAGTCCATAAAATTTAAATTCTTTATTATATATTTAACTAATCAATTTAATTTTGGAGATATAATATCACTTTTTCACTCATTGGTGACCTCACCACATTTTATGTATGATAAACTACCCACATAAGGTATGAATCAGACTCCTTCAATAGACTCAGGATAAATATCAATCATATTCCACCAACTACATTATTAAACTAATTTAATTTAACTGAAAAACCTAGTAGATTATGTGATGTGAAATATCTCTTCTGAAACAAATTAGTTCAACCTACATACATTTTCTCATGACACATTCTATAAAATCAGCATGAAACCCCCCTTGATAAATGGATAATTCCAATATGATATGGTGGAATTAGTGACCAAACCTATCTTGAAATTAAAGGTAAAATCTATGGGGAAGAAAAGAGATGTATTATGTAAGAATCGGTTGTGGATGCACATCAGATTCACCATAAAAAAAGAGTAAAACCACACACAATCAAAGGGGGTTGAATGAGAGAATATAAGGGGACAACACAACCAACCAATATCCCCCTAAACCACTTCTAACAATTAACAACGACGAGGGAGGGGTAGGTCCATAAAATAAAGTGTTTTTCTAAAAAAACACATAATAAACCCACTAGCTAGTTAGTGAGTCTAATCAATTATCGTTTGGGGCACTGCTCGACCAGTTCTAGGCTCACCAGCGAGCCGATGGTCTAATGGTCTTCCAGTGTTGGCATCATAGGGTATTTGGTGGTCTTAGTAGGGATACAAATATATTGCATATTCCACCAGCTGGACAATATCTGTAAACTATATCCCCAACCACATGAACAACGAGTTATAACCCTTTATTTGTATGAAGTATAGATCTATTCTTTTTCAATTTTAATGGATAAATATGGAATAATTTGAATGCTCTTTGAGGTAATGGAGGTATTGGGGGTGTTTGAGGCATGTTCGGAGCCCTAATCCCGTTTTTTTATGGAGAAAATGTAATAGCTCATGGATAGTTAAAAGCACGAGAAGCAGTCGACATAGAAATATTTAACCATGTGAGGCATGATATTGCTAGGCTACAAGTCGCGCAGTTAGGTGAAACAATTTGATTTCACCAGCCTAATTGTGCATAAACCTCTGTAATTTTGATAGTGGGTTTCGGCACAATTTTTACATGGTTAATAAAAACATATATGGAAACCATGAAGGTATTGATTATCAACTGATAACTATGCATGGTTGGAATATGGTTTGTCAAACTGTTTTCCTAAACCATGGGTCCCATTAATATTGAAAAATTAAAAGATTAAAATTTGATTAAAATTTGATTTAAACCTAAATCATTCATTTTACCCCTCCGGCATATCATCCTTGGATGGAGAGTTCATATTTAGAAGCATATTTTTGGATTTGAAGTAAACACTCTATCCATTATCTAATTCAAGCATCGCTCATCTTGTTGGACCCACATCGATGTGTTATCAATTAATTTTTAACCATTATTCATTCTTGTTTATATCAGCTGTGATTTTTTGGTGAAATCTAACATTCCATATTATTAGGTTCAATATCTGTTATTCTTTTTTCTCCAAAACTGAGTTGAATCAAGAGATAATACTAGAGTAGGTATCAACTCTACTGTTGGTTGAAGTATTTTACCCAAGAGGCGAGGGTGAATTGAGTAACTATAAAAATTTTCGTTAAAAGAATATTATTTTCAAAAGAAATGGTTTCCCCAAAAATAGATACAATCCATTTAATCAAGGTTATAATATTATATGACTTTGAATTTTTAAACAACTTCTTAGAAGATTAATTAATTCTCATTAATTTTAATTTGAATTGTTAATATTAAATTTGATGTTATCCTACTAAGAAAAATCAGTTATAACTTTTTTCTAAGACTAACTATCAATGTGAAATTAGTGTTTCATGATTATGCAATAAAGCAGTAAAATAGAGAAGACTAAATTTAACTAGCACTATGGATATGAAACAAGTGGTTCAGTCTCAAACTGAGACCTAATCCACTCCACTTTGTGATCACCTACCACCAAGCAGTTTATATAAATAAACATTGATCCACACCCTATATTGGGGTTAACAACAGTACACAGACTGTCCAACTCACATAGGGACAACTTCCACAGTTTTCGTCGGTAAACAAAAATAATAACCAGGCCACACAGGGACCTCTTCCACAGTTTTCGTTGGTAAATAGAAGTATAAAGAGTTTTTTGTAAGGATTTAGAGATCCTCCAGTTTAGAAAAGGATTCAGTGTGTGTATGGAATATACAGAGTACACACACTACTCAAAAATTAAGTAAAAGAATCACTGAGATAGAGTTGATATGCGTTTAGAATACTCTAGCGATTTAAAGTGCAGATCTGGACTACTTTGACTAAACAAAAATGCTTCTGAGTCCTTCTTTGGTTTTTGTATTGAAAAACAGAGTGTCGTGAGTCATCTTGTGTTCTTCATGAGTTTTTATATTGTGAAGATGTTCTCTGGATTCCAATGTACTGCATATATTCTTTAGTAGAGTCAGATTCCTTGCATGAGACAATGATTTCTTTGAAAACCTTGCAATATTTTCTTCGCGGTCGTGCTCATAAGCCTGTTTTTTTGTTCGGTATCATGTTTTATTTCTCTTGGGAACTCTTCACTCTTTATCTTCGAATGAATGATTTTTAGCCGACAGGTTCCATGTGCTTCATCCCTCATACCTCGTACTATGTCAACAACGAAACATTAATTATTTCAGTTCATTAAAGGCATAAAATATGACAGTTAAAAATTTAAATTGAAAGATGGAAAAATAGTTTAACAAATGGTGTCATAGTATGTTATGAAAATGGTGTCTCCTTCAAACGGTGTCTTAGTGCCAAGGAGTCTAAGTGTCACGGTGTCTGAGTGTCACAGTTTCTTATTCACGGTGTCTTGTTCATGGTGTCTTTCTTCATTGTGTCTTAATTCAGGGTGTCTTGCTTCACGGTGTCTTGATTCACGGTGTCTTGCTTCACGGTGTATTGGTTCACAGTTTCTGGCTTCACGGTGTTTGGCTTACAGTGTCTGGCTTCACAGTGTCTTGCTTACGGTGTTTGGCTTACGTTTTCTAGCATACGATGTCTTGTACTTAGGAAAATAACTGTATTCAGAGTTAAATAGTGATATGCATGAAATGGATTGAGCTTAACCATTATAAATAATAAGAAAACTTGAAACATAAATAAACAAGATTTGATATAATTTAAGAGTTTACTAGATTGAATAATATTTTTGATCATTAATGAGATTTGTGATCATTAAAACATTATTAATACAGGAGGATTCCAACAATCTCCCCCTTTTTGATGATCCCAAATCATGTACCATTAAAGTGTAAAATAGTTGCAAATATAGAGAAAATAACATATAAAAACTTCTCCCCCTTTTGGTATTATCAAACCTTTGAAAGAACAGAGGGTAAACAATGGACATTCCATTAAGCGTAAACATGGTTTAGTACAAAAAAAAGTGAAATAAAAAAACAATGGAATCCCCATCGGAAAGGTGCAAGCACCGGTATTCTTCATTGAATGTCCTTCTTTTTTCCTTCAGCAGCAGCAGAAGAGGAAACCATAGGGGCATTGGTTGATGTAGAAGAAGGAAAAGACGTGGTAGATAAAGAGGGTAAGGGGAGACCTTCAATGACTGAGGGAGCCAAGGTAGGAGTAGTAGAAGATCTTGGAAGTTTATAGTCAATAATCACAGCCCTGATCGGACTGAGAGCATGGCCAACAGACATGGTAGTTGAGGCAAAGGCAGAGGTGAAGGTAGGCAGCCCAGGTCTGAGAGGTGAAGCCACTGGAGCAACAATTGTTGTACTCTGGAAATGAAGATAAGGTCTTAGGAGTTTGATGAATTCTGCAATAATCTCTCCACCATACTGTATGGCCTTTTCAAAGTCATATTTGTTTTCCATAAACTTGTCCAACATTCGGGTAAACACGGTTAGCTTCTGGACTTGGGTTTTGAAGGCTTAAGTCACAGGAGGAATTCTCAAATTCTCTACAAGGCATTTGAAGTTGTTGGTCATATCAGTCTTTGAGAAAATTCAGTTGAAATAGAAATCCACTTTCTTAGAAATCTCTTTCTGAGAATAATTTGTAATCATGGAGTGAATTTGTACATGGTTAAGAACTCTATCACTATTCTTGAAAACTTTAGAGAAAAGAAACCACATTAAAGCCACTGAAAGCAATCTGAAGATCTTCTTTTACTATAGATCTAAGAAAGGTACTATATAAGGAAGGTGTAGAGGATTGACTAGAGGTATTAGAAGCATTGATGAGTGTTGTAAGAGGTTTGAGCTAATTTATTACCATTTGAAGTCAACCAGTGTACTCAGCAGAGAGTTTATTAAGGTTCACCACAAGCTCTCTCATTTCCTTCAACATCTGTTTGTGCATTTCCTCATTATTTTCATCAAATGATGTCAGATAAGGGTGAATCTAAGACACAACATCTCGAGATATTTGAGAAATAGTGGGTGCTAGAGGAGCAGTAGTAGGCTCAGATATCGATTGCAGCTATTTCTGCATGTCGTCGACCATGCTTCTAAGGTTTATGACTTCATTACTAATAAACGTATATTCAACTCGTACTTCTTGAATCTCATGGAGCATCATAGGTTGTATTTTACAAATGATCTTTTCCAATAATAGTGAGTCATCTCACTCACTCAAATTTGTCACAGGATGAGGTTCGGAGTTCATAAGTTTGTCAACTCCAGATAAGAGAGTATCCCCAAAATCCTTCAAATCGTCCTTACTGACAAAGGACAGTTCTTTAGATAAAAGATCTGGTGTAGGAATTGGTACAGGGATAGGTTCAGGTTCAGGTTCCTTCTCAGGTGCAAATATTGCGAATGATTTCAACTAAAATAGGGAAGAAAGATCAAGTACGGTTGCAGTAACCTGCTGAGAGTCATTCGCATCATTGAAACTCGGAAATTTGTACCGAGTGTCCACATGACTTGACTCAGTTGGATGCGAGGATTCACCAGACTCAGCATTTGGGGTTTGCTCCCCCTCAACAGGCGCCTCCATCTCAGGACTGAGAGGCTTAGGAGCTTGGTCTAAATACATTGTTTCATCTCTAATATCCTCATTCATTTCTTATCTTGCCAGCTGAAAGGCCATCTACATCCTCTCTTCAGCTAAGGGTATTATTTCAGGAATATATTCTTCCACATGAAGTTCTTCCAGATTCACTTCTTGCACAAAAAGGAGTTATTATACTATAGGATCTTCCATGTCTTGCTGCTCAGATTCATTGACAATTGATTCTATTTCATCCTCGGGTTGGATTTCCAGATTGACATCGTCTCTAGGGGCAGGAACATTATCCTCAAGAATAACATGAGGAACAATAGTCCTTTTTTCCTCAACAATAACTGCTTCCTTATGTGGTACATCAGCCTCTTCTTCCTCTTCTTTTACATGCTCAACGAGTTCATCTAGTTCCAAATCAGGATCAAAAATGTATTTCGGCCTTGATGGATAATCCACCAGATTAAACTTCTAATAAACCTTATCATTGTCTTCCACCCATTCCTTTTTCCAAGGATTCCAGTTTATCTTCATTCTCATGGTGGTGGATTTAGAGAGACAATATTCACATTCCTTAATCACTTCATCATTAGGTCCAACCATGACATTTGCATCAAGCATGGTTGGTATCAGCCAAGAGTAGAACTTAGAAGTGGACTTGGATGTATCCTTGATTAACTCACACATATGGTGAATGATGTACTTGCACAGGTTGATCTTATTTCCTTTTTCATAAGGTGAATCAAGAACACATCTTGATACTTTAACATAGGAAAATCACCTTTTATTGTACTAACTAGATTTTGAAAAAACATAAAAAGAATTCTTGTTTATCCATCTAGTTCATCAGTGATGGCCCTTCTCTTGGTACCATTTCTGGTTAGGGTTTTCATAGTATTTCCAAGATCAAAGAAATCGGTTGAAGGAGTATGTTCTCTTTGATAATCCTCACATATAACTTCATGATATATCCTAAGGAATGAAGCCTATAACCGCGAAGATAAGAAGCATCTTTGGCCATTAAACCAGCTCCTCACAACATAACTTTAACCCGAATCAAAAGAGAACAGCACATACTGGTAGAACTGAGCTACTAACCTAGGATAGATGGGTTTATTCTCCCTCGAGAACCACTCTAATCAGCCTTTTTCATTAAACAAATTCAATACTATAGATTTTCTAGACAGAAGACATTCGGGGCAAAAAAAATTATCAGGTACAGCATTGTGATTTACCAGATTCAGATTCAAAGGCCCTCCAAGTGTGAGCTTAGGTTTCATCTTTTTCTTCTTCGGGCTGCGCTTCTCAGGTGTGAATGATGACAGGCATTTCATTCATGTCATCCACTGATGGTTCGAGAGAGAGAGAGAGAGAGAGAGAAGGGGTTGCATGGCTGAAAGGGTTCGAAACAAGTGAATAACAGAACGTCCGAGTGAAGAACCGAGTGGAACTTTTTGTTTTATCATTTAAGAATGCCAATCGTCACAAAAAATAAAAACGTGACAATGTAAAAGAGGTGAAATAATAATTACCGCAATATGGGTTTAAATAAAATCATAATGAATTTTCACGGTGAGACCATGAATGGATGTTATGGTGAGATAGTGAGTGGTTGTCACAGTGAGACAATGAGTGGTCGTCACGGTGAGACAGTGAGTGGTCATCACGGTGAGATAGTGAGTGGTCATCATGGTGACACAGTAAGTGAACTTTACAGTTCACATTACGGTGAGATAATAAATGTCAGACTTTAAATACAACATACTAATGGTGAGACCGTAAACATGAGAGATAGTAACTGAGAAACTGTAATAATGAAACAGTAATGTATAACAAAGAGAAAATGTTAAAAAATAAGACAAGTAAGATATCTTTTTGAAATTTATCATGACAAGATCATGTATGATGTAGTCTATTATCTCATAATTTAATGGTTTAGTGAATATATAATCAAGTTTATATTCATAACAATGAATTCCAAGTTGATATCACCTTTTTGATAATGATATCTAAAAAAGTGATGTCATACATCAATATGTTTTGTCCAAGAATGTGAAACATGATTTTTTGAGATGTTAATAGAACTTTTGTTGCCACAATTTATTGGTACATGTCTAAATTGATATCCATAATCTAGTAATGTGTGTTATATCCACCAAATTTGTGCACAAAAACTGTCAGCAACTATGTATTTAGCATCTGCAGCAGATAATGAAACATAATTTTGTTTCTTACTACACCATGATACTAGTGACTTTCCTAAAAGGTGACATGTTCTAAAGGTTCTCATTCCATCTAAATTATAGCCACCGAAGTCAGCATCAGAATAACTAACTAGTTTAAATGATTGTTTTTAGGATAGAAAAGTCCTAGATTGGGTGTATTCTTGAGGTATTTGAATACTCTCTTGACAAAATTTAAATGAGATTCTTTAGGATTTTCTTAAAAAAGAGCACAAATTCATACACTAAACATAATTTCCAAACGGCTATCAGTTAAATAGAGTAAACATCCAATAATTCCTCTATAAGTGGTTTAATCAACTACTTTTTCATCTTCATCAAGATCCAACATACAGGTGGTACTCATCGGAGTGTCACTACATTTAGTGTTATCCAATCAAAAACGTTTTAGAAGATCTCTAGTGTATTTACTTTGATTTAAAACAATTCCATCATTATTTTGAAGGATTTGAAATCCAAGAAAAAATTCAGTTCACCCATTAAACTCATTTAAAATTCATTTTGCATCATTTTAGGAAAATCAATACATAATGAATTTTTTTAAGTTCCAAAAATAATATCATCTACATAGATTTGACCAACTAAAACATAATTAGAAATTCATTTTAAAAAGTGGGTCGGGTCAGCTATTCCTTTTGTAAAACCGTTGGAAATAAGAAAATTACTCACTCTGTCATACCAAGCTCTTGGAGATTGCATTAAACCATATAATGATTTTGATAGTTTCAAATTATTATTGGGAAAATGGGGTTTTGTAAATCCAGGGGGTTGTTCAACAAGGACATCCTCAGAAATATACCCCTTTAACGAATGCACTCTTAACATATATTTGATATAGTTTGAAATTCAGATGTGCAGCATAAGCAAGTAGGATTCTGATGGCTTCATGTCTGTCTACTGGACCAAAGGTCTCCTCATAGTCAATTCCTTCTTCTTGACTATAGCCTTGTGCAACTAATAATTCCTTGTTCCTAACTATATTTCTAGCTTCATCTACCTTATTTCTAAACACCCATTTAGTGCCTATGATGAATGTGTCATTGGGTCTTTCAAAAAGTTTCCAAACATTGTTTATTTCAAACTGATTATGTTCATTTTGCATAGCCATTACCTAGAATTCATCGGTGATGGTATCATCATTGTTTTTAGGTTTACCTAGTGAAAAGAAGACTTGATTTTCTACCTGATTTCTAAGAGAAGATCTATTTTGTGTTGCTTTCTCTAAGTCTCCTACAACAGCATCTAAGGGATGGTTTTTAGGGGTTCTAACCTTTCTAGAAAAAGAGGGACTACTGATTACAGGTTCATCAACAGATTCAGGTTCATTATTACTTGACTGTAGGGAATTTCTAGAATTGGAAGTTTTTACAAATTAATTCATAGAGTAATTTGAGGATTTTGAGTTGATGTTTAGATTTGATACATCATCCTCCAGATTTTCTAGGATGGTTCTTGGCTCATGTGGAACTGTTTCATCATACATGATATGAACAGATTCTTCCACAAATTTAGTTCTCTTATTTAATACTCTATAAGATTTACATAATATTGAGTTACTTAGGAAAATTCCTTCCACACTTTTGGATGAAAATTTATGAAGATTATCCTTACTGTTGGTAATAAAGACTTTGCAGCCAAAAACTCTAAAGTAATTAACTTTAGGCATCCTATTGTTCCAGAGTTCATATGAGGTCATTTTGATAATTGGTCTAATCAAGAATCTATTGATTATGTATCATGTTATATTAATAGCTTCATCCCAAAAGTAAATAGGTAAGTCATATTCAATAAGCAGTATTCTAGAAATTTCTTGTAGGGTTCTATTTCTTCTTTCTACACCGCCATTCTGCTGAGGTGTTCTAGGGGCAGAGAAATTGTGAATATGACCATTTTTTGGGAAAAAGTATTCAAACTCTTGATTTTCAAACTCATGGCCATGATCACTTCTTAAAGAATTAATTTTAAAGCCACTAATATTTTCAAAAAACATGGCATTCTTATTAAAATATGAGCAGACTTCACTTTTGTGAGCCATGAAGAAGTTCTAGGTATATCAAGGAAAATCATCTACCATAACATAAACATAGTGATTTCCATTTAAACTAGAAACTATAGATGTTCCAAACAAATCCATGTGAACCAATTCGAGAGTTTGAGAAGTATAAACTTCTTTCTTTGTTTCGAAATAGATTTTGTGTTGTTTTCCCTTTTGATAAGGATTACATACTTTGTCATGTGGAAACTCAAGTTTGGGTAAGTCTTTAACTAGGCATTTTCTAGTTAGATTTCTAAGTGAGTTAACATTACATTGTCCTAGTATCCTATACCAGAGCCAAGATTCTTTATGAAATACACTTAAGCATGAACCATTTTGAGAAACTAAGGAATCTAAATTAACAGGATAAACGTTCTCATTCCTTGATGCAGAAAATACTAATTCATATTTTGAATTAAAGACATTACAAGGATCAATTTCAAATTTAACTTGATATCCACCATCACATAATTGTGAGATACTAAGAAGATTATAGTTTAATCCATTAACAAACAGTACATTAGAAATTAAAATCAAAGCAGTGTTACTAATCTGGCATAATCTAATGATTTTCCCTTTGGCATTGTCACCAAATGTGACATGTCCTCCATCTACTTTTATCAGGTTCTCGAAGCATGAGTAGTATTCTGTCATGTGCCTTGAACATCCACTATCCAAGTACTATTGATTTTTTAGGAGCTCTTTAAGAATATTTCCTATAACATGATCAAGAAAATATATATTTTTGTACCCATACTCGTTTGGGTCTAGTGACATTAGTAATAAGTGATTTAGGAACCCATATTTGTCTCAGAGGTTTCCTATTAGAATTATGTAATGTATTTGAAAAATAAACTTTATTTGGTCCACAAAAACATAAAATAGTAGAATATTTATCATGACTTGAGCTAGTAGAGTTATGTCTAGAACTAAGAACAAAATTATATATCATAGACAAGGAATCAAAATTCGTTCTACAAAGGTTTCTTTTACCAGGTTTATAACCACTGAATGTATTGTATTTAGGGGAAATTTATTTCCTATAATTTGGGTAAGGATATGTTTCCCATTAGTAAGATTTTCAAAGTCACTTTTTAATTTCTCATTAGACATTTTTAATTAATTTTTTTCTTTGATTAGTTGAGAATTTTTCTCCTTTTCTATAGTAAGTTAAGATTTAACATTTACATTGAGAGCATGTTGTTTCTTCAATGATTCATATTTATCTTTTAACTAATTGCATGAATCTTCATGCATGTTGCAATATTCAACCATTTCTTCATTAGAAATATTTTTAGAGTCACTTTACTCTTTAGAATATTATGAATTATGTACATAAGTGTTCAGTGTTACCTCATACGTGTTTTCATAAAACATGTATTGTCTTTTTTAGCCTATTCATCATGTTATGTCTCTAAGTCGCTTGAACTATCCTCAGAGGCACTCCAGGTTGCTTTCATTGCCTTTTTGTACATCTTATCCTTGTCCTCATATTTCTTCTTATACTTGAGCTTTGTATAGTCATCCTTTATATATCCTTTGCGCTTACATTCATAGCATACAATTGAATCAGTTTTTTCACTTCTTTTCCAGTCCTTTTTTCAGTTTCCTTTTAGATCATGCATTCCCATGAAGTAAGGATTTTTTAAAATGGTTTTATTTTTGTAAAATCGATTGAATATTCTAGCCATTTGATCCATATCCTCAGCACTGTCAGGTGATGATTGTTCAGTGGTGGAACTTTGTATATAATATTCTTGTTTCCCTTTGTTGTTGTGCTTCGAGAAGGTGGTCTTGAATGCTACAGATTTCCACTTTGGTTCTTCCTCATCTTCATTGTTGACATTAAACTCTTCCTCATACATAATGAGTTTCTGAATGAGTTCTTTTATAGGTAGTTTTCTGATGTCGCACGATTCTATAATTGAGATAGTGGTTACCCTTCATTTATCAGGTAGAAAGCTAAGTATTCTCATGATCTGTTCTTTGGCACTGACTTCTCTTCCTAGAGAAATTATTGTGTTGATAATATCATTTAACCTGAGATACATGTCAGAAATAGGATCATCAGGTTTCATTTTAAAATTATCATATTTTATAGTATAGGTTTTAAGTCTCATTTCCTTTATACTAGATGTGCATTCATTTGAGACAAACAGGTATCCCAAATTTCATGGGCAGTTTTACAAGCAGAAATCCTATTAAATTCTTCATCTCCTAAGAAAAAGTACAAAGAATTCTTGGCTTTGAAATTGTTATTGTAAGAAAGTTTGGTAGGTTCATACCATGTAATTCAATGATTCATAAGAAGTTTGTATTCATCTATAATGGATGACCAAATTTCAAAGATCATACTCTCTAGATGCATTCTCATTTTAATTTTCCATTGAGCATAGTTGGTTCCATTAAAGAATGGTGGTCTGTTGATTGCAGCTCCTTCCAATCTATTGTCTATACTAATGAATTACTTTAAAATTTATAGAAATTTATGATTTACAGAAAAGTATAGATCTTTAAAGTACAACTACAATACCAGTTGAGTAAGATTACAAATAGTCGTAATAAAGCATCCTCTGATTCCAAATGTTGGTCAGAGTAGATTACCCAAGAGGGGAGAGGTGAATTGAGTAACTATAAAAATTTCTTTTAAAAGAATATTATTTATAAAATAAATGGTTTCCCCAAAAATATATAAATATCTATTAATCATGGTTAAATTGTTATAAGAGTTTGACTTTTTAATCAACTTCTTAAAAGATTGATTAATTCTCATTAATCTTAATTTATATTATTAATATTACTTTTTATGTTATCCTACTAAGACAAATCAGTTATAACTTATTTCCAAGGCTAACTATCAACATAAAATTAGTGTTTTTTGTATTATTCAAAAATGAAATAAAACAGAGAAGACAAAATTTAAACAGCATAGCGGATATGATACAAGTTGTTCGATCTCAAGCCGATACATAATAAACTCCACTTGGTGATCACCTACCACCAAGTAGTTTATATAAATAAACATTGATCCACACCCTGGATCAGGGTTAACAATAGTACACAGACTATCCAGGTCACAGAGGGACCTCTACCATAGTTTTTTGGGTAAACAAATAATAACCAGGCCACACAGGGACCTATTCCACAGTTTTCGTGGGTAAAAAATGGTATAATGAGTTTGGTGTAAGGATTTATAAATCCTCCAGTTTAGCATAGTAGTCAGTGGGTGTATGGAATATACAGAGTACACACACTGCAAAAATAGTATAAAAAATAATCACGAGGAGAGAGTAGATATGATTTTAGAATGCTCCAATGATTTAAGGTGATGATCCGGACTCCTTTGATTAAACATCATTGCTTCTGAGTCCTTTTCTAATTTTTGTCATGAAAAATAGAGTGTCGCGATTCAGCTTGTGTTCTTCACGAGTTTTGATAATGTGAATATGTTCTCCAGATTCCAGTGTACTTCATATGTTCTTCAGGAGAGTGGGATTGCATGCATGAGACAATGCTTTCTTTGAAAATCATGCAATATGTTCTTCTCGATCGTGGTCATAGGCTTGTTTTTCATTTGGTATCACTCTTTATTGCTCATGGGCACTCTTCACTCTTTATCTTCGAATGCATGAGTTTTAGCTGACAAGTTCCATGTGCTCCGTCCCTCGTACCGCATACTATGTCTACAAAGAAACATTAATTATGTCAGTGCATTAAAGGCATCAATTATGACCATTAAAAAATTAAATTGAATGATGATAAAATAGTTTAAGAAACGGTTTCATAGTATGTTATGAAAATGGTGTCACCTTCACACGGTGTCTGAGTGTCACGGTGTCTGAGTGTCACTGTGTCTTGTTCACGGTATCTTGTTCACAGTGTCTTGCTTTATGGTGTCTTGATTCGTGGTGTCTTGCTTCACGGTGTCTTGATTCACGGTGTCTTGCTTCATGGTGTCTTGCTTCAAGGTTTCTACCTTCACGGTGTCTAGCTTACGGAAACTAGCTTATGGTGTCTGGCTTCATGTTGACATGCTTATGGTGTCTGCATTACAGTGTCTGGCTTACGGTGTCTTGTACTTAAGCAAATAACTGTTTTTAGACTTAAACAGTTATATGCATGAAATGGATTGAGCTTAACCATTATAGAGCATGAGATAACTTGAAACATAAATACACATGATTAGATATAATTTAGGATTTAACTAGTTTGAATAATATTTGTGATCATTAATGATATTTGTAATCATTAAAACATGATTAATTGATGAGAAGTCCAACATATATACCTAAGGAAGGTGTTATATAATTTTTCCATTGGTTTTGGTTCGTTATAATATGATATTCCTTTGTTCCTCCCGCCATACATTATAGTGAATCCATGAAATTGAACTTGTTAATTTAATTAAATGTAATAATACCTGTTAGGTATTTCCATAGTTTTCTATGAGCTATATTTGTGGTTTTTTCCCATCCCCATGCCACCCATGGGTTTTTTATGAATTCTCCATGTTAAATTCATTATTAATATATTATTTAGTTGATTTATCATGCTTTCCTAGTTAGTGTAATTTTAATTATGATTAAATGGAATTGGCTTGATTTACGAAGATATTTCTTGCATCCTTTCCATGTTTAACATTATATTGAGCTATTAAAAAATTTAATTATTTAATTTGACAAATGGTTTTATTTTTTTGGATTAAATGAGTGGCTATACTCATTATTTATTTCCTTTAAATGTAAATGGGTAAATGAGTGGCTAAACCCATGTGATATTTTTAAATGTAAATTGCGGACAATGGGTGGGTATACTCATTGGATGCCTTTTAATATGAATTTTGATGTATGAGTGGGTATACTCATGAGATGAAATTGAATTTGAATGGTTATATGAGTTTATATAATGATGATATGATATTGGAAGTGGAGGGTTATACAATTTTGCAGACTCATATGGTATGAATTGATTAAGGGTTTGAAATGGCAGTGGATGCCTTGGTTGGTACACCAAGGGTTTTGATTCTATTTCAATGCCATGTATGATATTCGATGGATTTTGAATGTGGTAGTCAATTCCTGGAATTTTTTATATTCCTTGGGTCTTAATTCCATGTGATTGATTGGTTATTTCTACACCAAGGATCCATCTTGATTACACTCACGTCAGACATGTTTGGAAGACATGCTCATAGCACGCCAACCATTGCCTAACCGAGTTTCCAACGAGATGATCCTAGGACTCGATGAGGATTTTGTGGTCATATACACCTTGGATATAGACCGTCATGGTATATAACTTTATTATATTGTATGAACTTAGGTAATTTGATATTCTTGGTTGAACGGATCAACTGTGGATATATCTTAATTGTAGTTTGTATGGAAATGTTGTGATTGTTTGACTCTTCTGGTTGAATGTAAAGGCCAATAAAGACATCATATGTATTGTTATATGGATAGGACTTGTTTTTTACTCATGTTCCTATTATATTAACCTTAAATTTATTTCGATATTTTTTATAGGGATCCTTGAGAGGCAATTTCACTATTTGTTGTTTAGTCAATACATTCCATGAGAAGTTTTTCTCTAATTTGCTGCTTTATTTATTTACATGAACTGCCTAGCTTATTATATTGAAATAATGGATTTGTATAGTCCTATGGGTGGATACCAACTTGGATTATATCTCACAAAATGTTCAGGCCATCATTGGGTACCTGAACAAGCTATTTGGATGTTAGTATAGATATGGGTAATTACATATAGTTTGAAGGTTGCTTTTGGTACCTTTCTTAAAAGTAAGGCAGAATGCGATTGTCCTAATGCCCGTGGTTCTCTTTTGAGATAGAAAATTTTGGTATTTTTGATATTTTTGATACATGTATTATATTTTATCAACTATGTATATAATTTTTTATTCTTTTTAGATACACATATCATCATCTTTATATGTGAGACACTCCAGGATTTTTTATATATACTTTTCGTATTTTTTATTCATCTCTTGATTGATTACTACATCTAGTAGTTTTATGTTTTTGATATTCCACTATGTTATAATCTCATAATGAAGGCATATTATCTAGCATAGACACACATAGTCCCTCACTATTATTCGATAGACAATTGCATTTGGGGATATGCGCTTAAGACCATGTGACCAACCGGGCTTGGGCCACTATTGAGTGGCATCCCAGTTTGGTACGTTATAATGTGGTATAAAGTAGTTATATTCTTTGTTTTGTTACTATTTAGCTTTAATAGATATATATGGGAAGGTATTGGAGGATTTAAATGAGATTTCCAAGGTCTTAGCTAACCATCCTATAGGAAAAAAGACAAATTACCATGAATTAAATTTCCCTTTTCTAGATTTTTACAATTAAAGTTGATTTGATACCACCTTGGGGTGATGCACATGAGTTGTGATGTCATTATTGATATGGTTGCTGGTTACTTTATGTTGATACCTAATGATATGAGTGTATTCCATCTCAATCATCATATGTTCACTTTTTAGAAATCGCATGCCAAGAATTATTACATGTCTTTTAGGATGCATTATAGGTTTTGTGTTATTGGGATAGTTTATTTGATACTTATATATTCGGTTGTGATATATTTTATGAAGTGTATTGAGTATATGGAACCATCTTGTAGTTCATAAAAATTATGATCCCTAATGGGTTGGAAAGTGAAACTCCTTTTGCTTCAAATATTTAAACAGAATTTGATATGGTACATATTATATGGGAACAAAATACTGTTTAATGAGGTGTTATAGGACCTCATGGATTTGAACATGGTGAGCTATTGGTTAAACATTTTAAAACAAATGATTGAAGAAAATTAGATGGAAATCAATATTAAATAAATTTAAATGGGAATGTGGACATGGAAATGGAGACATAAACTAGACCCATCTTCTCAATGGGAATGAGGTAGTGACAGTTATGTTTTTTGGTGACTATTATTTTTATAGTCATAGAATTAGGAGAATATTTTGTTGTATGACCTGGTATTATGAGGGTTTTTATATGTCCTATGATTTTTATGTGTGAACTTTGATTTTTTTTTATTTTCTAATGTGTTTGATTGGATTACAAAGTGCACAGTAGGCCCAGGTAGGTCAGTTGTGGAATTTTTCTTTTGATATGATCTATTAGGGGTGGTTATAACATTGATAATTAAAAAAAATAAATTGGGCTTATTTTTGATAGATCTAGGTTGTTTTAATAGGTCCCTCATAGGTCTCAATATCTAAAATAATTTGAAATAATTTTATTTTGATGATTTTCCTAAGAATGGTTGGATTTAAATAAATGGTTATTGAGTTTAAAAATAGAACCCGAAGTGGATTCCATTATTCAAACCTTTGGGTAAGGGTAGTTTGAATGCTCCCTTGGGATTCCATGTAATGGAAAAGTGATTTATTTCCATAGTCCATTTCCCTTTTTATGTTCCTTAATTGATATAATCTTATGCTTATTGAAATTTTTATGTGGGACCTCATTATAGATTGATGCATTATGTTTTCTAAAGAGATGTTCTGAGGTTTGTAGAAATATAGAGCTTATGTGACTTGATAAATACTATGAGTTTTGTAGAGACCCGAAGCCTGACGTACATGTACATTACATTACATTTGCGGAATACTTAGTACCTTACAAAAACACACACACAAGGATCGTAATAGTTTAGTGTCTTTGGATACTCGGAACATAATCTTCTAATCGTGGTGAAAGATCTTCAATATCTCCCATAAAGATCTTCCCTTTTTTTTACCTAAAACCTTTCTTTATATCCTGGGAAAAAGAAAACATAAAATGGTGAGCTAAAATGCTCAGTAAGGGTAAACAAAAGAAAAATCAATCACATAATATTCATAAGAACATAACTTTTGGAAATCTTAACCTACAAAAGAGATGATAATTTCATAACCTGGGATAACTCATGGTAGTGAAATGTATTCACAATAATCATAATATAAAACATTAAGCTTTGTGGTATACACACATAACAATAGAGAATCATTTCTTGTTAGTCAAGACTCATTGCCAAGACTATCTTAGTGGACAAAGTCCATTTCTGAATCGAGTGACCCTCGTTTCAGTCCTGTTTCACTGAACCGGTATAACCTACCATTCCAGCCATGTCTATCTCATGAGATATAAAATCTTTACCCAATGCATTGGAGGGAGATATAGGTCCAACCCATCTCATAATGATACCATTCTTATGTGTGCCACAAAATCATAAACCATACATCATTACATAACCCATGTAATAAAAATGGGAATCCTAAACATCATGACATCATAAAACCATTCATATACGATAAAGGAATTCATAAAAATATTTCCATCACAACATAATCAAATCAATGTAATAATAGTGATAAAAACATAACCCATTATTATCTTAGATGGAAAATAATTTTGATAAAACACTTGAACTCCATTCTTGAGGAAAATATCCTTTCTTCTTCAAAATCATTTTTCCTTTCTTAACATGTCATACAACTTTAAACTAAAAGAAGTTGATTAAAAATAAATTTTAAAATTTGTAAAGGAAGCATCTTGGAAATAATGTTTTAAAAATCCATTCATGTCGTATAAGTTAAAAAAACATTCTTCTCGTACTTTTGTCGGAAAAGTCAAAAAGTACCTCGTACAAAAAAACGACAAAAGATTCATTTCATATCTTTTACTAAAAACTCGTCGAAGGGTAAAATTGGATTTAAACAATTGTAGGTGGATGGAAATATTATTACATATTGAGAAAACATGGATGTGGATGATAAAATACAACCCAGTAAATACCAAATTATAAACAATCTCGGATAAAAATGATATTGTGATATTTCCCTTACCTTAGGTCCGATTTGCTTCGTAAGTGTCCGAACCTCCTGTATAATGATTTACATAATGTTATTGACATATTCCAGAATCATAATTATTGTTATGATATCATATATTGTTCACTTATGACTTTATATTACCTGTTCTTTTGTAAATTCCATGTTAAAGAAGCGTTTTGGGTAAAATCGTTTCATTTATCGTAGGTGTTTAGACTTGTTGTTCTTGACATTATTATTACTTATATCATGATTTACTTACTTCAAGAATATAAAACATGATTTATATATCATATATATTCAGTATATATATAAATATATAACAGATAGATAAATGTAATGAAACACACCGTTCATGGAGACGGTAGTCCGTACGTACGCATGAACACTGTTTTCGTTTCCTTATTGAATTTAGTGGAATTAAGTAGATGACACACATATATATATATATACATAAATCCAGTAGCTTTATAATGTCATATATTTCATTATTATTGCTTATATATATTTTATAATCATTCTTAAATGGTTAACATGGAGAATGAATCGCATCGCGTCGTGGAGACGGTAGTCCGTACGTACGCACGAGCGATGATATCATTTCCATAATTATTGAATTGAATTATAGTGGATGATACAATATATCAGAATCATTATGATGTTATAATAACTATTTATAGTTATTCTTTACACCATAATATCCATCCATGTAAGGTGTTGGTGGAAAAACAGATTTCACCACGGCGTGGAGACGGTATTATGTACGTACGCACGCGCGGTGATCTCATTTTCCGTAGGATGGATAGATGGTGAAATAGGATTGTTTCATACTTATAATAACATATCAGTATATGAGTGACACTGATGTTATTACTTAATAATGAAACAACCTAAGAAAAAGAAGTGGAAGAAAAAATAAAGGTGAAAGAATCGGTAACGGAAATTACCTCTTCTTTGAAGCGCCTCTTTGAGACCTCCTCTTCGGGCACTAAAATTGGTCTTTGAGGAAGACCAGAACCTCTAGGATGTTTCTAGGGATGTTGAGAATATAATTTGGCAGGGGTTGGCCGAGCTTGAATGCTCAAAGTTGTGTGAGGAAGAGAGGGAGGAGGTTCCCTTTTATAAGGGAGGAGAGGGGCACCATTGGAATAACTAAAAATATTATTTTATTATAAAGTCAAGTTCGGTTTTAAATAGCTCCAAATTGATTTATTTCGAGGCTAAGGTGGGGATGGGTCAAATTAATCTCATCCAATTTAATTTAGACAAGTTTAGGTTCCTATTTTAACCTTATCATTTAGATTTAACATTAAGTTAAATAATTTTACTTTTACCGTGTCTTCTTGTGTTCTTACACTATAAGGTTAATAAAATTACTATAAGAAACCAAAAGAACCCCAAATTGTTTATTATTAATATATATAACCTTATCTAAGTCATTTGGCCGATCCTTAGATTTTTAGGAATAACAATTAATAATATAATATATGTTTTAAAAACTATTTTATGTCAATTTTGACACGATTTAGTAATTTATTTTTGTGAAAATCATAACATAATGATAAGTTCGAACAAAATTAAGCAAATCAATACTAACATGTCATATTAATCTAGAAAATTAGTGTAATTCATAAAAAGACGCAAATTATATTTATTTGGGTATTTATAACATCAATTATGTCAATATTTCATTAATAAGATAATTATTGCATCATCATTGTGTCATAAATAAATTATATTATTTAATGTCTAAAAATTACAAATAAAATACCATTATGTAGGAAATCGTTTTATCTTTCTAATGAATATTTATAGTCGAATTTATCTTATGTATAACCCCATATTAAAAATGTTGTAGTAAATAAACTTTGATTTTAACTCTTTTAACCCTTCTTTAAATAAATTAATAATAAATGTCCTAATCTAATCTAAGATGGCCTAAATGGTCATATTTTATTCTCAAGTTTGTTTTTGGTCGAATTACACTTATCCAATAGATTTAGGACATGTGTTAGGGTAATAATAATATCATCTTTACCCTTAATTACCCTATTTACTTTTAACCGTGGTAAAAAAGTCAAAAGTTACTATTCAACAAAAATTATTTTCATCACATTGAACCACATTTTAGTCCTTGATATTAACCGTGTCTCTCGGATTTTTGAAATTTCATTCACAGAAGCGGTAAAATTCAGTTTTATGAAAAATTCAGTTTTTTTTAACTACCACTTAGTGGTTTCACTATTCATCGAGAATTGAAAGTTTCCAGAAAAATACCAAAAATTAGGCCTAAGCTATATTTGATATTATGAACTCCAAAATGATGTCTATTTTACCAAATTCAATATATATCAGTTGCATTAACTAATTTAAAAATTAATTCCCGTTGTCAAAACAAATAGCGTGTTTTTAAGAGATAATAACTATCAAAAGATTGAAACTTGTTTATAAGTGGTTTAAATGTGAAATGACATCCAATGACCATCATTGTATTAAATTGTAAAAATATATTCTAAATATACTTTAAAACCTCTAAAATTAATAATTTATCACTATCAATTATTTCGATTGAAAAGGTTGTTTTTAAATAAAATTTAGTAATTTCCACTATACATCAAAATATGAAAGTTATCCGAAAATTACCAAAATTTCACCCTAAGCTAATTTCGATATTCCGAATCCAAAAATGAAATCCATTTTGATAAATAAAATTTAAAAAATTTCAAAAAGTGGTTATTACTATTCATAACGGCTAGTTTTAATAATATTTTAATAGCATATCGTTGTTTAGTAAAACTCGGTATTGCGTACTACACACGCTATCAAGGAAGGTCGCGATTGCGTGTAATGAAAGACAAGTCAAGAATGCGTGTTGTGCAAGCTCCTTTTGGTGTAGCGTACAACACAAGACATTAATGAAATTAAAAAGAATATTTTTCATAAAATCTCGGGATGTTACAAGTTTCCATCATTTTTTGTCATTTGGGTTTAATTTTTCCAATTAGGAATCTTACCATTTTTTAATAACACCTTTTTCAGAAGGTTGGTCATGGTATCCATGACCCTTGATATGGTCATGAGCATTGTGTAATGATCAGTTTCAATAGGCTCTAAATTTCGAAGGAATGGTCCTCCATTTGGTAGCTCTTGTGACACTATTCCTTTCCACAATGATGGGAGACTTAGTAAGATTCTATCTAGGTTAATTGTTGTATTGTAAATATGACTCTATGTTAAATATCTTGTATGAACTACCTAATACATGTATTCACGTGGTGGTCAGACTATATATAGTATTGGGGGTGGTAAACATTTTCCTAAATATCTCAGGGTAGTGTGCATTCATATATATAGTGTATATCGAGTCGATAACTTATTTAATGATCCAATTGAGTTCAGTGAAATCATTGAGGCTTAAGATTTTATGTATATGCATTCGTTATATCCGGAGTTGAGTTAATAGGGTGTTAAAGAAATTGATTTCATTCTAATACTTAGAATGACTTCCAAGAGAATCAGGTGTTTTTCCATACCATTCATGTAACGCCCCGACCCCAGCTACCCAGAGTCGGTGCATTACTTCGTAACATTGGAATGATCATAAAAGATCAAGTCTCGAAAGACCGATTAGTTTAGTAGCCTTATAAAAACTAGATAAATTTATAAACGTTACATTACATCATAAAGTGAAAGACTACAATAACAAAGTCTCCATAGTCCACACTCATATCCTCTTCTGACTATCCCTGTAGGTCATTCATAAACTACTTCTTCACATCCTGGAAAATATTAAAACATTGAAACGGGTGAGCTCAGATGCTCAGTAAGGATAAAAATATAGCAGAAGCTTTCATAAATAAACATTAACATTTAAGGAAATGTATATCGAAAACTAAATCCTTTTAAACATGAACTTTAGCATAATATGGAAAAAGTAAAATGAAATAATTCCATTTACTTACTCACATAGATATTCTACTAGTCGAATAATCCAATGAAATATCTATAACCACTTTCATAATGATGGAATTCATAATGCCAGACTATCATAACCATGTATCCAAGGCCTCGTGCCAAATCTACAATAAGATTTTGTAAAGGCCTCGTGCCAAGACACTAGTTTCTCTCATGAGACCTACCGATGCATCGAGGAGCTGTAGCGGGCTCCACCCATCACTTATTAAGTCCAATGCATTCCTCATATGAATAGGTTTAAACATATAATAAACCATAACATAATCGTATCACATAAAACATGCATAAAGGAAACATAACATTTCCACATTTCAATCACAAGATATCAATACAACACATTGATACAATAAAACACTTTCAAAACCATTTTCAACACCAAAATAAAAGAAAGTTAAATCTTTGTATTTATTTTTCATTAAAAAAGTTATGTCTTGTAGAGGAAGCTGAAACTCAAATAATGGTCACGGCGGCAGAGATGTCATTGTCGCTGCATACGTACGACAATAAAAAAATTCCTTTTTGTTGTTTAGTAAAACACTTTTTGTGAAAATATTCCTTTTGAATAAATGTAAAAGTCAAAGGAGTTTATACACCATATAATTGAAAGTTGTGTATAAAACCAAATATGCCTCAATGAAGGGATATTGAGGTGAAGTATTTACAAAGATCATTTTTAAAATAAAATAGATCTATTATGTGTATTTAATATAAGTACACATAAAGAAAGTACAAATACAGGATAGGACATAATAATAACATGACATAATTTTAAAGTAGGAGATTAACCAAAGAATGGAAATTGGGTTAAGAAATTCCCTTACCTTGCATCCTGTCTTGACTTGACCGTTCTTTAACCTCCTTAATAATAAACTAGAATTAATTTATAGTTTCTTAAGAACATTTTCAAGTTACTTATTCCTTTAATATCACTTATTACCATGTTATGAACATTATTTAACTATTTAAGCTAATAACGGTCGTTTTGTCGATCTTTGGTACTTGAGTCAAAAATAAACTTCTTATAACTACAAGTTGTTCATGTGGTGAAATATCCATTATATCCAAAATTATATTCAGGATATAGATATCATATATCTCATATATATCCAGTATATACATGCATTTATAATATTCCATAACGTTTAGAGGGAAGAAATGAAATGCACTGTTCATGGAGACGGTAAGTCGTACGTACGCATGAACGCTACTTTCATTTCTATTTCTTATTTAATTAATTCATAATGATATAAAGTTATAATATAATTCTAGTATAATATAATTTATTAGACCATTTAATCCATCCTTTATACATCCCACATATGGCATTAACGATTCAAATCACTTTGAAGGGGCGGTAGTCCGCACTTTCTAAAATGAAATTATCACGTTTACCCATAATGGAAATCATAATTTATGCCACAAATGGGAATTAAAGAAGAATAATGAAAGCATAAACATAATATATATATCATATATGAAAATAGTTTCATCAAAATGGCCACCATTATAGGTGTTATAAGAATATTGAACAATCATCGTTTCGTGAGGCAGTATTTCACCACCCACAGAAACAGTATGTTCTTTAACCATTAGATGAATGTGTGTGTAAGTGTAAACCAAATACATATCATAAAAAAATTCTAGTATATTTTAGATACTGGTTTTGTTACAAAAGAAATGAATAACAAGTGTTTATGGGGTTGGAGAAGAAAAATAAAACAAAATAACATTAGAGAAGACATTACTTTAAAATCAGGTAACTCTTTTTGATTTGAGCCAAAAGATTACTTGTGAAGACTTCTGCCAAAAGTGAGGCTTCTAGGAGTAAGGTTTAGATGTTGAGAGATTATTTGGGTAGAGGTTGGCCGAGCCAAAAGGCTTTGATAGTGTGAGTAAGGTGGTAGTGGTGGGGGCCTTTTATAAGTGGAGAGGAGGGGCACTCTTGGAAAGTAATGAAATGTTACTTTATTATACAATGGTTTTCAGATTCTAAAGGTCCCACACTTATATAATTCGAGGATAAGGTGATAAGGTTTCGAAATATTCTCATTCAATAGGCTTTGGACATGTTTAATGCTTATATTTTACATTATCCTTCCATTTTATTAAAATCGTTAATTAATGAGGTAATCGCTGCATCATCATGGTGTCGTAAATAATTTAATTTATTTAATGTCTAAAAATTATAAAAAAATTATCATTATATAGGAAATATTTTTAGATTTCTAATGAATATTTATAGTCATATATATGACTTGAATAACCCCATTTTTAAATTGTTTTAGTAAAACAACTCTTCTTTGTGACATTTTTATTTAAACATTAAATAAAAAGTTTTTAATGTCATTTTCCTACCAAAGTGGCTCCATGGGGTCCCCAAGTTGACCCATGGATTGTCTTGGTTGTCCATGACTCATCCAAAAGGGGTATGACTTGTGTAAATGTATTTTCATATTTTTCTAATATCATTTTTACCTTAAATTTCACTAATTACCTTTAATCGCGATTAATTAAACTTAAAAGTTACTATTCACCAAGAAATTATTTCAATCCCATTAAACAACATTTTACTTCCTAATGACAACCATTTATGTCGGATTTTTGAAAATCAAATCACAGAAGTGGCAATGTTTCAATTAAACGAAAAATCAGTTTTTTAACTACCACTTAGTGGTTTCACTATTTATCGAAAATTAATGTTTTTCAGAACAATTCCAAAATTTTACCCTAAGCTGTAATTGATATTATGAATTCAAAAATGATGTCTAATTTTATTAAATTCCGAACATATAAGTTTCATTAATTAATTTCATAATTAATTCCTGCTGTCAAAACAAATAGCGTGTTTTTTAGAAACAATATATATCAAAAGATTGACAATTGTTTATGTCCAATTTCAAAGTGAAATTAATCCTAATGACCACTATTGGATATAATGGTAAAAATATATTCAAATTATACTTTAAAACCACTCAATAGTATAATTTATCACTATAAATTATTTTTATTAAAAAAGTTGTTTTTATGTATTTTTGACTATTCATAAAAAATTGAAAGTTCTCAGAAAATTACAAAAAATTCAAATTAGGATAATTTCGATATTATGAATAAAACAATGAAGTCCATTTTGATATATAATATTTCTATAAGTTTAAAAGGTGGTTATTACTATTCATAACGGCTACATTGATTAGTCGTGGTGTTTTAGAACTCGAACTTGTGTACAATGCAAGCTATTGAATTATTGAAAGAGATGCGTATCGTGGAAGCTCAGGGTGTTACAAGTCAGGTTTGTTTTGTTTTTCATGCCAAATTCCTTGATGTTGTGAGTGTCACATGGAGGAGTGTCACATGTGTGTTTATGTTGGATCTCTTCTAGTTCTCTCATGAGTGGAGGGTATGTATCTTCTTTCAATGACTGGTACAGTCTTATGGTGGCATGCATCACTTTGATTCTAGTTTATGTGGCATTTCTTTCTCACAACATTGTGGATGAATGGGTATTAAACCCTTGATGGACACCATTAGACTAGTATGGTCTTCGGTGATAAGGCTTGAATGATCATGATATTCATCTGGTGTTAATGTTTTGTGACTAGTTAATGAAATCAAGTCTGTAGGTGAAGTTGAGCTTCTTTCAGAGGAAGTCAACCGGATATGGTTTGAATTGTCTTTGTGGAAATATTTAGTACCCTCTTAATGTGATTTTGTTCCACAATGAGCATTTCCTATATCCTGAAATCATCCATTATAGATTATGTGAGTTTCATTATTACACTATGATAATTTTTTAAAATTTGATGGGCTTTTCTTAGGGGGCTTCATAATGTTTCATACTGATCTAGAGTTATTTTTAGGGAAAGTTGGACAGATACATGGGTTCCCATGTATGAAAACCTTGGATAGACTCTTAGACCCCAGTTTTTTTTCTTCTGACGTAACCACTAGGGGGATGCTTCTCTAGGCTCAGTCGATGTTTTTAAGTGGACGTCTTATCCAATTACTAATGTCTAACTTGTAAACATAGAGTATGGAATACCTGGGGTTAATACCCTTGACTCAAGGATAATAAATTGGAGGTTACCCTGGACTCGTGTCTTCCTTAGAGGGGACATTTAAAAATGGTTATGATTCTAGTTGACTAAATCTGGGTTTCCCCTTGTTCATTTGGAGGAATGATAATTTTAAATGGTTTAGTGAGGATTTTACCAAGTAACATAACCATGACATGGGTATAGAATTCAATGGATGTATTCATTGTAAATAAAAGATCCCATTGAATAGGATTTTGTGATTCAGTTTGTAATATGATGGCCATATAAGCTAATAATTTTAAGAATAGTCAGTCGGGGTGACACAACATGTTATCCTTCTTCTTATATGCTTACGTTCATAAGGATTTGTTTTACACACATCTTCAGGATGAGGCTAGTGAGTTAAAAAGGTTGTAAATTTATTTTATGTAATCTTTCATGACTAGTTTCAATATGGTCAATCTAGATTCGATCGTTCCATTATGTAGGGGACCCAAATATGACATCAAAAGTTATCGTATTTTCCTCATTAAATAAGTCACACCATGAGCATCCCAAAAATTCTGAGTGATGAGCTTTTAAAGGTAAATCTGACTGTTGAGGTACCTTAGTTAAAAATTGTCCCATTTATGTGATAAAATCCATATTGGTGACCCCCATTGGCTAGATGTTTAAATAGAATATGATACTATCATTTCACTATCTAAACATAATAACTTCTATTGTTGGCCGGGTATGCAAAGAAGTATATCTAGTTTATTCATATGATGCTCCACCAATCATCATGTGAATGAGGAACACTAGTGACTAGATAGGCTTTTACAATAGTTACCTATTCCAAAGTAGAAATGGTATGATGTCACAATGAATTTTGTGTTTGTTTTACCGAGGTCTCCTTGACGTAACAATGTTGTATGGGTTGTTTTTGATGGGCTCCTAAAACTGGATCATTTCGGGATGATCAAGGAGAACTTTAGTGTTGATGATATTGATAGGTAGTATATTTGGGAGACTGAACAACTTCATGGGGTCCCATGCACTATAATTTCAGATAGGGACCCCCATTTTACGTATTGTTTCATACAGAGATTGATGATGGCACTAGGTATAATGGTGATTCCGAGAAATACAAACCACCCTCAGACTGGTGTCCAGTCAGAGCATATAATATTGGTTCTTGGGGATATTCTGCGAGCATGTATCCTAGTTTTTTGGGAATTTTGGGAGAGGCGTATACCTTGGTTGAGTTCATCAATAACATTTGATTTCTGGTGATGAGATAGATGAAAACTTAAGATGATCTTTATAGTAAGCCATGCTGATTACCCCTATTCCAGTTAGAGGCCGGTGAGGAAACATTGTTAGGACAACGTCCCATGCAGGTGACTTCTGAGCAGGTCCAGATCATTAAGAAGCAGATGGATACTGCACAATCTTGATAAAAATTTGAATTTAATAAAAAAAGACGACCTATATAGTTCGAGGTTTGGGAGAGGTTATTTTTATAAGTTTCACTGAGGATGGAACTCTTACAGATCTAGAGACATGGTATGATTCCACCACAATATGTTTGGTTGCTCTGGATCTTATTGAGAGTCAGTTTTATAGATTAAAAATTGAAGTTATCTCAGATGTATTGATCCATGCATGACATCATTAATGTATCATATCTACCCCTCTATCTTTCGGACTTTTCTCTTTATATTCATCCCCTGGAGGTTGAGTTATAGGAAGATGTGTCCTTTTGGTAGCATTTTTTATATCATTGATAGAAGAACGAATGTTCTCTTAGGTAGTTCATTTCCTCTACTACGACTGCTATGATAAAATGGCCATTTAGAGGATGAGTCACGGGAGCAAGAGGATGACATACATTCTTAATGTACAGATTTATTCTCAGACGAAACTTGACCACCCTTTGGAGGGAAATTGAGGTATAAATTACATTAAGGGAGAAGATTGTAGGAACCCAGGTTTTCATAGGTAAGGATCCATTATTTTTTGGTTTTAATGGTTAAATATAGCCTAATATAAGTTCCATTTGAGGTCATTGAGTTATTTGGGGTGTTTTGGGGATGTTCGGAGCATAGAACCCAATTTTTAGGGTGAAAATGGCCTGAAACGTGGTTAGGTTAACCGTGTGAGGTAGTCTGCTTATTTAGATAAGACCTTGCAAGGATAGAAAGATGGTATCAATAACCACATGGTTAAGAAATACAATGTGCTATAGGCCACAAATAATTGAAGAAACCTCTTCAATTTTGAAAATGGGTTATGGAACATTTTTTACAAGGTTATTCAAACTGTGCATGGAAACCATTCATGGTTGGCATATGGTTTTTCAAACTATGTGCCTAAACTATACAACCCTCTAATTTTTTGAAAATTTATACTTCTAAATTTAATTCAAATCAAATTTAAACCTAAATTGAAAATTTTACTCTTTCTAAACATCATCCATGGATAGAGAGATCCCATTTTGAATCATATTCTTGGATATGAGGTAAACACTTCACCTAGACTTGGATTCAATCCCATATCACCTTATTGGATCTGAATCTATGTTTTCTCAATACTTTCTTATCCATTATTAATTACTATGGATGTGGGATACACTATTTGGGTGATATATAATATGCCATATTGTTAGTTTCTTCATCTATTCTTTTATTTTCACCCGATCTGAGTAAAATTGGGAGCTAATACTAGATATTATATCAACTAAAGTCTTGATGTAGGTTTTCTACACTTTTCATGTCAGCATTGGTTCATTATAGACCTATATTTCATTGTTTCTCCCACCAATCATTTTGTTGAGGCCTCAAGATTGAATGAGTTTATTAAATTAAATGGAATATTTAATGTTAAGGATTCCATTAGGTTCCTTTGAGATTTATTGGTTATTGTTTTCTAACCCAAGGTCACCCATGGGGTGTTCCATATGAATTATCTTTGTTAAATAACTTGTTAAAATATCCATTTGATGTGTTATCATGATTTTATAGTTAGAGGAAGTGTAATTATGAATAAATGGAATGAGATTTCTCACCATGGTGATTTCTTGCCTCCTTCCCATGTTGACCATGATATTGATATATTAAAATGTAAAATTGTTAAATATAAATAGTGGTTACATTTTTTTAAATTATTCTCTATACTCATTTTTTATTTCCTTTAAATGTAAATGTTTAAATGAGTTGGTAAAATCATGTGATATGTGTAAATGTGAATTGTGGATAATTAGTAGGTATACTCATTGTTTTCCTATAAATTGGAATTGTGAAATATTAGTGGGTATACTAATGAGATGAAATTTAATGTGAATGGTTTTATGAGTTTTTATACAAATGGTATGAAATTTTATGTAAATGGTTATAGGAGTTAGAAGACATATGTGGTCTGAATTGATTAACGATTTGAAATGGTAGTGGATGAATCGATTGGTTGACCAAGGGTCTTGAATCCATTTAAATGCCTTGGATGTTGTTACATGGATGTTGAATATGGTAGTGGACACCATGGATTGAGTATTATCATTGGGTCTTGATACCTTGGGATGCCTTGTGCACTACTAAACATTGGAAGCATCTTGCTTGGAGCCACATAGGACATGTTCGGTAGACATCATCAATCTATTCTAACTAGGGCCTAACTACATTTCAATTGAGATTCTCATGGGACTCAATGAGGATTCCTTAGTTTTATACAGCATAGATCCAAACCTTCTTGGTCTGACACCTTCTTATATTCCTTGGCTATGGGTTATGTGATATGCTTGGTTAAATGGCTCGGTTGTGGATGTACTACAATGCCAGTTTGTATGAAAAGACCATGATTGTTTGACTATTATGATTGAAATACAAGGTCCTTGATGACTTTATATGTATGATTTTATAGAGAATACATTTTAGTTACTTCTATTCTTATTATAGTTTTCCTTCTAGGAAATGTAACATATATTGCAAGGAGGGTTGAGAGGATGTTTCACTATTTACGGTTTATAAATTACATTTCATAGCCATGTACACTCTCATTTAATGTTATCTTTATTTAATTTTACTTCATATATTATAATATGAAATAAATATATTTATATTTCAGTGATTACCTACTAGGATTATATCACACACCCTATTCGAGTTACTATTATATTCTCAAATTAAATATTTGGATTCATGAAGAGATGGTGGAAAGCACACACAATTCAAAGGTTAATTTTGGTACCAATAAAAGAATAAGTGTAGTATGGTACTGAGCTGAGGCTCATGATGCTATTTAGAGATATAATATAAGGCCCCAGCCTTAAACCTTACTTAATCTTGAGTTATTACAAGATTACACATTGAGGATCTTTTCGGGTTTAGAGTTTTAGAGAATTAGATCATAAAACATGCATTACATTCCACATATAAACAAAGTGGTTACCTAAAGATAGTATTATTCTTTACCATCAATGTAAACATATTTAAAATGAAACATGGATTCTTTCTTGAATCTTCCTTGACACTATCATCATTTCATGTACCTTTTCCATGACCTGTGAAAAACATTTCAAAAAACTTGGGATGAGCATAAAAAGCTCAGTAAGGGATATAAAATATTAAAAGGAAACATGGGTAAATATATACATAAGAATGAAATCATAAATTACCCATAAAACATAATCACTTTAACATACCTCATCAAATCATGAATAAACCATAGAAATCAAAAGACATAAAGGTAACTTGAGGCATTCATAACATTCTTACGTAGGGAGTAACCCTCTTGGTTACATTTGGAATACCCATCACAGTATATTCCCTAAATATCATTGGAGAAACCTTAACATTTCACTCCTTCACGTTACCCAATGCATTGGAGAGATATATCGGGCTCACCCGCCCTTAGTTTATCACGGAACCACCAGTCTTCATAATAATGCCCAAGAACCTCAACATAATCGTATCACATAAAACATGCATAAAGGAAACATAGAATTTCCACCTATCAATCACAAGATATCAATACAACACATTGACATAAAAACATTATGAAAACCATTTTCAATACCAAAATAAAAGAAAATTAAAACATGGTATTTATTTTTCTTTAAAAAAGATTTGGCTTGTAGAGGAAGCTGAAACTCAAATAATGGTCACGGCGGCGGAGAAGTCGTTGTCGCCGCATACGTACGACAAAAACATTCCCTTTGGTCGATTAGTAAACGCTTCGTATAAAAAATATTCCTTTTGAATAAATGTAAAAGTAAAAGGGGTTTATACACCGTATAAAACAAGGTTGTGTATAAAACAAAATATGCCTCAATGAAAGGAGATTGAGACGAAGTCCCATACCTCGGGTCCAACTTGACTCGGTCGTTCTTTAATCTCATGAATAAATAAAGTTGAGTTAATTTAAACTTGTTTAAGTACCTTTTTCATGTTCATTATTCCTTTTATATCACTTATTTCCATGTCATGAACACTATGTAATTATTTATGTTAATAACGGTCGTTTTAACGATCATTTGTACTTGAGTCAAAAATAAACCCGTTATAATTACAAGTTGTTCAAGTATCCAATATATCAAGAATTATAATCATGATTTATATATCATATATATCCAGTATATACATGCATTTATAATATTACATAATCATTTAGAGGTAAGAAATGAAATGCACTGTTCATGGAGACGGTAAGCTGTACGTACGCATGAACGCTACTTTCATTTCTATTTCGTATTTTATAGAAGGGAATCATAATGATATAAAGGTATATTATATTTATAGTATAATAACATATATAATATCATAGTTCCATCTTTTATATGTCCCACATATGGTATTTAACGAATCAAATCACTTTGAGGGGGCGGTAGTCCGCACTTCCTTAAATGAAGATATGGCGTTTACCCATAATGGAAACCATAAAGGTATTCCCAAAATTAAAAATACAGAAGCTTAAGGAAAACATAAACATATTATATATCATATATAAATATAGTGACATCTTAATGGCCACCTTTGAAGGTGTTAAAATAATGTTGAACAATCATCGTTTCGGGAGGCATAAATTCACCATCCACGGAAACAGTATGTCCTTTAACCATTAGATGTAGGTGTGTGTAAGTGTTGCTCGAATCCTTCTTATACAAAAGTCCTATTATATTGAATATATTTTATTTGTTACAAACGAATGGAATAAAAAGAGTTTTGGGGGTTGGAGAAGTAAAATAAAACAAAAGGACTCAAGTGAAGACATTACCTTAAAATCGGGTAACTCTCTTTGGTTTGATCTCAAAGGCTTCCTTGGGAAGACTTCTGCCCAAGGTGAGGCTTCAAGGAGTAAGAGAGGGAAGTGGAGAGACAAAATGAGAAGGTTTTGTCCGCGCCAAAGGCTTTGGGAGTGTGGGTAAGGAGGTAGAGGTGGGGGCCTTTTATAAGAGGAGAGGAGGGGCACTCTTGGAATGTAAAGAAATGTTACTTTATTTTAAAATGATTTTCGGATTCAAACGTCCCACATTGATATAATTCAAGGGTAAGGTGATAAGGGTTCGAAATCCATCCATAAAATAGGTTTTGGACATGTTTAAGTCATATATTTGATATTATCATTTCATGTTATTTAAATCCTTTATTAATGAGGTAATCGCTACATCATCATGATGTCATAAATAATTTAATTTATTTAAAGTCTAAAAATTATAAAACAAATTCTATGATGTATTAAATATTTTTATCTTTCCAATGACTATTTATAATCAAAAATTTGACTTGTATAACCCCATGTAAAAATTGGTTTAGTAAAACATCTCATGTTTGTGTCATTTTTACTTTAACATTAAATAAAAAGTTTTTTATGTCATTTCCCAACAAAACTGGCTCCATGGGGTCCCCAAGTTGACCCATGGGTTTTCTTTGTCGGCCATGACACATCCAATGACGGTATGATGTGTTTCAAGCTCATCACATTTTATTAAAACATTATTTTTACCTTAAACTACACTAATTACCACTAATCGCGATTAAGAACTTAAAAGTTACTATTCACCAAAAAATTATTTTAATTTCATTGAACCACATTTTACTTCTTAATGACAACCATGTATGTCAGATTTTTGAAAATCAAATCACGGATGTGGAAAATTTTCATTTAAACGAAAAATCAGTTTCTTTAACTACCACTTAGTGGTTTCACTATTCATCAAAAATTGATGTTTCTCAGAAAGATACCAAAACTTCACCCTAAGATATATTTGATATTCCGAATTCAATAATGAGGTCTATTTTGTAACGCCCCGACCCCAGCTACCTAGAGTCGGTGCATTACTTCGTAACATTGGCATGATCACAAGAAAGATCAAATCTCGAAAGACCGATTGGTTTAGTAGCCTTGGAAACACTAGATATATTCATAAGTTTTACATTACACCATAAAATGAAAAACTACTACAACAACATAATGTTTCCACATTCCACACTATTAACCCCTCATAAAATCCTTGCAGGTCATTCATAACTTACTTCTTCACATCCTGGGAAAAATAAAACATAGAAAATGGGTGAGCTCAAATGCCCAGTAAGGATAACAATATAGCGGAAACTTTCATAAATAAGAATAAATATTTAAGGCAATGTATAACTAAAACAAAAGCCTTTTAAATATGAACTTTCAACATGGTATGGCATAAATAAAATGAAATAATGCCATTTACTTATTCACATGGATATTCTACTAATCGAATAATCACATGCAAAAATCAATAACCACTTTCATAATGTTGGAATGCATAATGCTAAACGTTAATTTCTTTATCTAGGCCTCATCCCAAGACCTAGGGGTTACTTCTAACCGGAACCCAACCCGGAGTGCCTCTAATAACCAGACACCAACCCGGAGTGCCTCTAATAACCGGACACCAACCCGGAGTGCCTCTAATAACCGGACACCAACCCGGAGGGCATACTTTTACCAGTCCCAAACCTGGAGGGCTTACTTTAACCAGTCCCCAACCTGGAGGGCTTACTTTAACCAGTCCCCAACCTGGAGGGCTTACTTTTACCGGTCCCCAACCTGGTACATACTTGTTTAGCACATTCATCTGAAGAAAAGTTTGAAATATAACATAAACATTCAGATTAAAACTAGCATACGAAATGTCAATAGTTTCACCATAAACTATGAATGGTATAAAATAGCACATCCACAGTCAAACATATCACAAAACCTTCAATACAATATAGAAGTTTTTTATTATAATAAATCAACTTCAAATAAGCGTAAAATCTATTAAAGGATGTTGACATAGATGAAATCAAAACACTTTTTAGAGAAATATCTCTTTCTATTTTTGAAATCATTTAAGAGCCATATAAAATAAAACATTTTCTTGAAAATATTCTTGTAAGCTTGTAAGGAAAGCTTTGACGATTTTATAACAGCGGAAAATAACCGCACCCGCCGTATAAGTTAAAAAAACATTCTTACCTCAATTCTGTCGAAAAGGTTAAAAAGGACCTTGTTTTGAAAACGACGGAAAGATTCCTTTATAAACCTCTTATAAAAAGTCAAACAAGGGTTTAAATGACTTTAACCCATATTCTTGTAAATAGTAAAAAATGTATTGAAATACATTTCGAAGAAACATGGATGTGGATGATAAAGAGATCCCAGTAGATTATTACGTATAATACAACCTCGGATAATGAAGAGATTGTGAAATAACCCTTACCTTGTACTTTTCCTTGGTTGGGGTAGGTTAACCTCCTCTTCTTCGGGTTCTTCCTTTTTGATTTGATCAAAAGGGCTCCTTAGGATGGCTTTCTGATCAAACTAATGCCTCTAGGTTGTAGTGATGGATGTTGGGAGAGTATTTGGGCAGAGTTTGGCCGAACCAAAAGGCTTTTAAGGTGTGAAGAAATGAGAAGGAGGAGTGCCCTTTTATAAGAGGGGTGAGGGGCACCTTTGGAAAAGCTAGAAATATTAATTTATAATAAATTCATATTCGGTTTCTAATGGCTCCAAAGTTGATTATTCAAAGGTTAAGGTGGGGATAGGTCGAAAACCACTCAACCAATAGAATTTAGACAGGTTTGGGTACTTATATTAACCTTATCTTTAAGTATTAACTCTAAGTTAATTAGTTTCACTTTTACAATGTCTCTTTGTATTTTTATATAATATGGTTAATAAACTTACTATATACATCCAAGATACCCCCAAGTGGTACCTTAATGATGCACCTATCATGATATAAGTCTCTTGGCCGAACCTTAGATTTTTAGGAATTTAATATCAATTAATAATATAATATTTTTTTAAGAACTCTTTTATGTCAATTTTGACACTATTCAATAGTTGATTTTTGTGAAACTCATAAAAGATTGATTACTTCGAAAAAAGTCAATTAAATCAATCCTAATATATCATATTATCCTAGAAAATTAGTTTAATTCATTAAAAGTTTCATATTATATTTATTTGGGTATTTATAATATCAATTATTTTAATTTTTCACTATTATAGTAATTACTACATCATCATTGTGTCATAAATAAAATAACTTATTTTATGTCTAAAAATTATAAATAAAATATCATTATGTAGGAAATCGTTTTAGCTTTCTAATGAATATTTATAATCTAAAATCCAACTTATATAACCCTATGTAACAATTGTTTTTCTAAAAGATATATGCTTGTGTCATTTTTGTATTCATTTTGACTTAATTAAAATAAAGTGTCATTATCACTTACAAGTGGACCCATGGGGTCCCAAAATCGATCCAAAGATGCCCATGGTCGACCATGTAACAACCAATAGGGTTAAGACACGTTTTAGGGTAATTTAGTATTATTATAATATTATTTTGTTAACCCTTATTTACCGGATTTACCCTTAACCATGGTAAATAAAATATTTACCGCAGTAATTATTCAAAATGTCTAAAAATAAAAGTTACCTATTTACACAATTTGAAAATCCTGATTCCAAATATGGAATCCATTTTCCTAAATTCAAAACACAGAAGTGGCAGAAATTAATTTAAAATTAATTCCCGCTGTCAAAACAAAAAGCGTGTTTTTAAGAGATAATAACTATCAAAAGATTGACACTTGTTTATGTTCGGTTTAATTATAAAATTATGTAAAATGACCAACATTATATTAAATGGTAAAAAAATATTCTAAATATACTTTAAAACCACTAAAATTCATAATTTATCACTATTAATTATTTTGATTAAAAAAGTTGTTTTTAATTAAAATTTAGTAATTTTCACTATTCATCAAAATATGAAAGTTATCCGAAATGTACCAAAATTTCACCTTAGGCTAAATTCGATATTCCGAATCCAAAGATGAAGTCCATTTTAAAATATAAAATATATACAATTTTAAAAATAAGGTATTACTATTCATAACGGCTAGTTTGATTGGTTGTGGTGTGTGTTAAAACTCAAGGTTGCGTACAACACACGCTACTGTATTATTCAAAGAAAGTGTACCGTGGAAGCTTGGGATGTTTCATTTTAAATTTTTGATGTCCCCATTTAGTCAAAAAGTTTAAAATATTGTATTTAAAAAGGGTTCACTATTAAAAGTTGATAAAAGTGCAATACTAAAAATGAATTTGTTCTTGCATTATATCTAAGAAACTCATAATATGGATTCTGAAATTATAAGGATTATATAAAGTTTAAAATTTAGATAATATTATTCATAACCTCTTTTGAAAGGCTTTTTTTTTGTAAGTCATGGTGTGATTGAACTCAGTGTTGCGTGTAGTGCAAGTTATTGAATTATTTTGAAGAAATAACACACTATGAAATCTTGGGGTGTTACATTCTCCCCTCCTTCAATAAATTGCGTCCTCGCAATTTGAAATTGTTCTTCGAAAATAAAAGGTTGAAAATAGAAAATATATTTGTGGGAAAACCCACATCGGAAATTGGGTTACTAAAATTTAGTCTTAATATGAGGAAAAGAGAAATGAAAGGGTCACCACCAAATTATGATCTTGATTAGGAGAACATTGGTGTCAATTAGAGACATATAATTGGAGGAAAAACGTAAATATATATAGGTAGTGATTGAGGTTATCAATCACAAAAAGTATAAAATTGAGGTCCTTAAACTCATCAATCTATGATGATTTGAAGTACCGTCGGTTCAACAAAATATAGGGTATTGGGATAACACATTTTTGACGTTTCAAAATATCTTAGTTTAAATCCCACATCGAAAAATGAATTAATGAGGCCTCTATTTAAAATAAAGAGTGGAAAGTATGAAGATTACCGAAAATAACACATACTAGGGTTCCATGTAGGAAAATATGGATATGGAGGAGAAATCTAACCATCAATTATGTGATGGAGAGTGGTAGAGAACATGGCTATGAAAAGGCCAACAATCCCAAAGCCATAAATTAGTGATGATTTAAGGTACCATCTAGGGAAACATTTTTGTTCTAAGTTCCTTTTATTAATGTTGAGGAATTTATTTATGAGATTGGCTAAGATCATAAGGAGATATACTTACTTTATAATCAGAGTTTTATCCATTAATAAGTTTCTACCACAAACTCATCTTTCACTCTAAAAGATAATAGAATGTAATTTTTTATTTATTTATACTATTCGTACAGGGTTCCAAAATAAATGAATTTATAATTCATCTACCAGATCTTTAAAAAAACAACATTATTTAATCCAGGACATCTCATGGGCCAGTGGTAGGTGATACACCCTTGTCGCCCTTCAGTTGCGGGTTCAAGTCTCGCAGCCTTGCCGGACGCGACGGGTTGCCGCCCAACCTCCGGGTTTTCCTTCTATGGTAATCCAAAATAATCCAAACTAGAACTATCCAAAATACTTCTGTCCAAACTCACAGTCCAACATTTATAAGGAAGGTAAACATAATATAGATCCTTTTTACCCCGCAATAGCATATGAATACCTTCATCTTGTATTCTTTTAATAAACTGAAACATCTTGAATTACCATATTCCTTATTGATTACATTCATGCTCCCCTATTCCATATAGAATGCTGGATATACTTCATTAATCCAAAAATGTTTTAAACCCCAACAATGATGGAATATACAAATCATTAATTAGTTCCAAGGTAGTCAAGAATATCCAATATAATTTATCCAAAACAATCACATATTATTCCAAAATCACTACCTCAGTATCAGAACTATATTATGATTTATCATTCTCTCAACCATATATTTTCCAAAACTTTATCCTGCAATTGAGTCACTTTTCTTTGTTCCACATAATCTCAAGTCCTTAATGAAATAGTATTGCAGTACAATCCTTATATACTCCATAATTATTATATCAAGTACATTGTTGATACAATACTCAATTGACATAATCAACATAAGAACTCTAATCATTCCTCTTCATCTACGGTAGTATCATAACTTGATTATTATCCAATAACATCATTTGCAGTATAGTCTGATGACTGGGACATAGGTTCGCGTAGTGTCCAAACTCCTTGCAAATGAAGCATTGTACATTTAAAACCATTTTCTTACCCTTGCAGTCACGTACTTTGTGCCCTTTTTATCCACACTTATAACAAACTCCCATTCCTTTCAGGCAAGTTCCAGGGTGTTTCTTTCCACAATTACCACATATGGGAAAATTCTTCTTTTCCCTCTTCCCTTTATCCATCTTTCTCTCTTCCATCCTTTTCTTCTCTTACTTCCCTTCAAAGCCATAGGACTCAGTAAACTCTTTACTTATCTTATCAAAACATGATATTATTTCTTCATATGATGATAATACATGGGAGACTATTTCTATTATAAATTCTAGCTTAAGGCCATGAAAGATATGATCCTTCCTTCTCTTTGGATCATGTGCATTTCTGGAGTTCTCATTCCTTCTACTGGGCGCCATTTCTAAACAATGGCATAAACTAGATCAGTTTATGAATCAAAATACATAATCCCATACTTATAAAACACTTAACATAAATTGAACTATTTATGGATATAATCCATAATCATAAGAATGTTTTCTTTGAGGAAGTATATACTCATAATCCCTTCAAAATGATTTGTAAAGAAAATGAGAGTTATCCTAAGCATATCCCCTGGGAGTGTCGTAACCAAGAGTGCAGCAAGGCCCGTTGTCGTGCCCCAGTTCCCGTTCGAGTCTAGCTCAAAGCAGTGTTTTCGGGTTTTACCCCTAGGTACATCTGTGTCAGAGCCGCCTCTACCTGCTCGTATCCAGACAGGGATGTATTGCTCGGAAAACTCACAAAATCTCTACAATACCAAAATTCTATGAAGTTCTTCTATACTAATCCTCAAAGTTCATCTTAGGTCTACGTGCTCTAATCAGAGTTTATCTAAATCTAGCTTCCAAGGTTTGTACTAAACTTCCTCTGATACCAACTGTAACGCCCCGACCCCAGCTACCTAGAGTCGGTGCATTACTTCGTAACATTGGCATGATCACAAGAAAGATCAAATCTCGAAAGACCGATTGGTTTAGTAGCCTTGTAAACACTAGATATATTCATAAGTTTTACATTACATCATAAAATGAAAAACTACTACAACAACATAATGTTTCCACAATCAACACTATTAACCCCTCATAAAATCCCTGCAGGTCATTCATAACTTACTTCTTCACATCCTGGGAAAAATAAAACATAGAAAATGGGTGATCTCAAATGCCCAGTAAGGATAACAATATAGCGGAAACTTTCATAAATAAGAATAAACATTTAAGGCAATGTATAACTAAAACAAAAGCCTTTTAAATATGAACTTTCAACATGGTATGGCATAAATAAAATGAAATAATGCCATTTACTTATTCACATGGATATTCTACTAATCGAATAATCACATACAAAAATCAATAACCACTTTCATAATGTTGGAATGCATAATGCTAAACGTTAATTTCTTTGTCTAGGCCCCATCCCAAGACCTAGGGGTTACTTCTAACCGGAACCCAACCCGGAGTGCCTCTAATAACCGGACACCTACCCGGAGTGCCTCTAATAACCGGACACCAACCCGGAGTGCCTCTAATAACCGGACACCAACCCGGAGGGCATACTTTTACCAGTCCCTAACCTGGAGGGCTTACTTTAACCAGTCCCCAACCTGGAGGGCTTACTTTAACCAGTCCCCAACCTGGAGGGCTTACTTTTACCGGTCCCCAACCCGGTACATACTTGTTTAGCACATTCATCTAAAGAAAAGTTTGAAATATAACATATACATTTAGATTAAAACTAGCATACGAAATGTCAATAGTTTCACCATAAACTATGAATGGTATAAAATAGCACATCCACAGTCAAACATATCACAAAACCTTCAATACAATATAGAAGTTTTGTATTATAATAAATCAACTTCAAATAAGCGTAAAATCTATTAAAGGATGTTGACATAGATGAAATCAAAACACTTTTTAGAGAAATATCTCTTTCTATTTTTGAAATCATTTAAGAGCCATATAAAATAAAACATTTTCTTGAAAATATTCTTGTAAGCTTGTAAGGAAAGCTTTGACGATTTTATAACAGTGGAAAATAACCGCACCCGCCGTATAAGTTAAAAAAACATTCTTACCTCAATTCTGTCGAAAAGGTTAAAAAGGAACTTGTTTTGAAAATGACGGAAAGATTCCTTTATAAACCTCTTATAAAAAGTCAAACAAGGGTATAAATGACTTTAACCCATATTCTTGTAAATAGAAAAAAATGTTTTGAAATACATTTCGAAGAAACATGGATGTGGATGATAAAGAGATCCCAGTAGATTATTACGTATAATACAACCTCGGATAATGAAGAGATTGTGAAATAACCCTTACCTTGTACTTTTCCTTCGTTGGGGTAGGTTAACCTCCTCTTCTTCGGGTTATTCCTTTTTGATTTGATCAAAAGGGCTCTTTAGGTTGGCTTTCTGATCAAACTAAGGCCTCTAGGTTGTAGTGATGGATGTTGGGAGAGTATTTGGGCAGAGTTTGGCCGAACCAAAAGGCTTTTAAGGTGTGAAGAAATGAGAAGGAGGAGTGCCCTTTTATAAGAGGGGTGAGGGGAACCTTTGGAAAAGCTAGAAATATTAATTTATAATAAATTCATATTCGGTTTCTAATGGCTCCAAAGTTGATTATTCAAAGGTTAAGGTGGGGATAGGTCTAAAACCACTCAACCAATAGAATTTAGACAGGTTTGGGTACTTATATTAACCTTATCTTTAAGTATTAACTCTAAGTTAATTAGTTTCACTTTTACAATGTCTCTTTGTATTTTTATATAATATGGTTAATAAACTTACTATATACATCCAAGAGACCCCCAAGTGGTACATTAATGATGAACCTATCATTATATAAGTCTCTTGGCCGAACCTTAGATTTTTAGGAATTTAATATCAATTAATAATATAATATTTGTTTTAAGAACTCTTTTATGTCAATTTTGACACTATTCAATAGTTGATTTTTGTGAAACTCATAACAGATTGATTACTTCTAACAAAGTCAATTAAATCAATACTTATATATCATATTATCCTAGAAAATTAGTTTAATTCATTAAAAGTTTCATATTATATTTATTTGGGTATTTATAATATCAATTATTTTAATTTTTCACTATTATAGTAATTACTGCATCATCATTGTGTCATAAATAAAATAACTTATTTAATGTCTAAAAATTATAAATAAAATATCATTATGTAGGAAATCTTTTTAACTTTCTAATGAATATTTATAATCTAAAATCCAACTTATATAACCCCATGTAACAATTGTTTTTCCAAAAGATATATGCTTGTGTCATTTTTGTATTCATTTTGACTTAATTAAAATAAAGTGTCATTATCACTTACAAGTGGATCCATGGGGTCCCAAAATCGACCCAAAGATGCCCATGGTCGACCATGTAACAACCAATAGGGTTAAGACACGTTTTAGGGTAATTTAGTATTATTATAATATTAGTTTTTAACCCTTATTTACCGGATTTACCCTTAACCATGGTAAATAAAATATTTACCGCAGTAATTATTCAAAATGTCTAAAAATAAAAGTTACCTATTTACACAATTTGAAAATCCTGATTCCAAATATGGAATCCATTTTCCTAAATTCAAAACACATAAGTGGCAGAAATTAATTTAAAATTAATTCCCGCTGTAAAAACAAAAAGCGTGTTTTTAAGAGATAATAACTATCAAAAGATTGACACTTGTTTATGTTCGGTTTAATTGTAAAATTATTTACAATGACCAAAATTATATTAAATGGTAAAAATATATTCTAAATATACTTTAAAAACACTAAAATTCATAATTTATCACTATTAATTATTTTGATTAAAAAAGTTGTTTTTAATTAAAATTTAGTAATTTTCACTATTCATCAAAATATGAAAGTTATCCGAAATGTACCAAAATTTCACCTTAGGCTAAATTCGATATTCCGAATCCAAAGATGAAGTCCATTTTAAAATATAAAATATATATAATTTTAAAAAGTAGGTATTACTATTCATAACGGCTAGTTTGATTGGTTGTGGTGTGTGTTAAAACTCAAGGTTGCGTACAACACACGCTACTGTATTATTCAAAGAAAGTGTACCGTGGAAGCTTGGGATGTTTCATTTTAAATTTTTGATGTCCCCATTTAGTCAAAAAGTTTAAAATATTGTATTTAAGAAGGGTTCACTATTAAAAGTTGATAAAAGTGCAACACTAAAAATGAATTTGTTCTTGCATTATATCTAAGAAAACTCATAATATGGATTCTGAAATTATAAGGATTATATAAAGTTTAAAATTTAGATAATACTATTCATAACCTCTTTTGAATGGCTTTTTTTTTTAAGTCATGGTGTGATTGAACTCAGTGTTGCGTGTAGTGCAAGTTATTGAATTATTTTGAAGAAATAACACACTATGAAATCTTGGGGTGTTACATATTTTAAAAAATTCAAAACATGTAAGTTGAATTAATTAATTTAATAACTAATTCCCGCTGTCATGACAAATAGCGTGTTTTTATGAAACAATAAGTATCAAAAGATTGACACTAGTTTAAGTCCAATTTCAAAATGGAAGTGATTCCAATGACCACCATTGGATATAATGGTAAAAATATATTCTAATTTCACTTCACAACCAATTCAAAATATAATCTAATCATATAAATACTTTATATTAAAAATAGGGTTTGAATTAAAATACAACATTTTTCACTATTCATTAAAAAATTAACTTTTTCGGAAAAATACAAAAAATTCACACAAAGTAAATTTTGATGTACCAATCATAAATAATAAGTTTATTTTGAAAAACATAGCTTATAAAATTGTCAAAAGCTAGATTTAAAAAGGGTTTTCCATCAAAAGACAGTAAAACAATCTTTTAAGAATATTAGTGTATTCCATGCATAAGATTGTATTTATTTTCATTTTAAGCCTCTAAAATACTATATTAATCATTAATAGACATAGATAAAAATATATAGTATTCATTACTTACTTGGGATGTTATATCCTTCCCCCTTTAGAAAGTTGTGTCCCCGCAATTTATTTACTTATCGAATAAATGGGGGTACTTATCCCTCATTGCATTTTCAGATTCCCATGTTGCCTCTTACATCATGTGGTTTTTCCACAAAACCTTTACCTGATTAATCACCTTATTCCGTAACACTTGCTCTCTGTGGTCAAGAATCTGGACCAGTTGTTCCTTATAAGATAGGTTCTCTTCCAGCGGAACTACCTCTGGACTCCAAACATGAGATGGATCTGGCATATACTTTCTCAACATCGAAACGTGAAAAACATTGTGTACCTGAGATAAACTCGGAGGTAAAGCCACTCGGTAAGCAACTGATCCAACTCTCTCTAGAATTTCATATGGTCTAATGAAACTTGTACTCATCTTTCCTTTCTTACCAAATCTCATCACACTTTTCCATGGTGAGACTTTGAGAAAAACATGATCACCTACCTCAAAAAATAGATCCTTCCTCCTGTAGTCCGCATAACTCTTCTGCCTACTCTAAGATGTTCTCATGTGTTTCTGTATCAGCTGAACTTTGTCTGCCAACTCTTTAACCAATTCTGGTCCCATCAACTTCCTTTCACCCACTTCATCCCAGAAAGCTGGAGTTCGACACCACTTCCCATATAACGCCTCATATGGTGCCATCTGTATACTAGAATGAAAACTATTATTATATGAAAATTCAACCAAAGAAAGATGTTGGTCCCAACTTCCCTGATAATCCATCGAACAAGCTCGTAGCATATCCTCCAAGGTCTGAATTTTTTGTTCTGACTGCCCATCTGATTGAGGATGAAATGTTGTACTAAAATTTAATTCAGTACCCAATGACTTCTGAAGGCCTTTCTAAAAGTTAGATGTGAAACTTAGATCACGATCAGATACAATGGAGAGGGGAACTCCATTTAACCTGACTATCTATTTAAGATACAAATGGGAAAGTTGATCTAGGGAAAATGTATCTCGTATAGCAAGGAAATGAGCAGATTTAGTCAAGCGATCAACAATAACCTAGATTGCATTATTACCTCGAGATGTATTCGGTAATCCCACAACAAAGTCCATGGATATATTCTCCCATTTACACTCTGGCACTGGTAAAGGATGAAGCATCCCTTTCGGTAACTTCTGCTCTGCTTTAACCTCTTTACATGTCAAACACTTCACAGTAAAATCAGCAATATCTCTTTTCATTCCATCCCACCAGTAATACTCCCGCAGATCTCTGTACATCTTAGTACTGCCAGGATGAACTAAAAACGGAGAACTATGAGCTTCACATAACAACTCTCTCTTCAACTGTGAATCAAAAGGCACACACAATCTCTTCCCAAATCTCAAAACACAATCATTATCAATGTTGAATTCATGCAACTTACCTTTCTGAACTAGCTCTACCTTTTTCTGCAACTCACTGTCTTGCTTCTGTGATTTCTTGATTCTATCTGATAGAGATGATCTCACTGATACCTGAAATAAAATAGAAGAACATCCTACGCCAAAAACATCTATGCCAAAGTTCATCAAATCCTTAACCAAAGGATCACGTTCCAAACACAACATTGTTAATGAATCATTACTCTTTCAACTCAAAGCATCAGCCACTTTATTTTCTTTTCCCAGATGGTAATGAATTGTAAAATCATAATCCTTGATTAATTCCAGTCATCTCCTATGTCTCATGTTTAACTCTTTCTGAGTAAATATATACTTTAAACTTTTGTGATCAGTATATATTTCACACTTTACTCCATACAAATGATGTCTCCAAATTTTTAAAGAGAAAACAACAGCAGCTAATTCCAAATCAAGTGTAGGGTAATTAACCTCATGAGTTTTCAACTGTCGTGAAGCATAAACAATTACCTGATCATTCTGCATTAGGATGCAACCAAGTCCTTTCAATGAAGTATCACTATAGATAACAAACTCACCATTCCTGGAAGGTAGTTCCAAAACTGGAGCATTCACCAATCTTATTTTCAATTCCTGAAAACAATCATCACATTGTTTTGTCCAGATAAACGTAACACCCTTCCGAGTTATCTTAGTCATTGGACTAGATAACCGTGAAAAATTTCTAACAAACATTCGGTAATGGCCATATCTTGGTCTTTCATGCTCCTCTTTACTTTTAGAAAAAACCAAAATATCATCAATGAAAACCACCACAAACTTATCCAAGAACTCGTGGAAAATTCTATTCATTACGTCCATGAATACAGCAGGTGCATTGGTTAGCCCAAAAGGCATTACTACAAATTTATAATGGCCATATATTGTACGAAACACAGTCTTCGGAACGTCTGCTTCCTTTACCTTCACCTGATGGAACCCCGATCTCAAGTCAATATTTGAAAAATACTGAGCTCCCTGGAGCTGATACAACTTCATTTGATGGCCTGACATCTGCTGAAGTAGTTGCAACGGATTTCACCACCCCTTTCTGCTTGTAGTCTAACTGCTTCCCATCACCCAAGTTCTTTGTCGGACACTCGTTTTCATAGTGACCCATCTCATTGCACTTAAAACATTTCATTAACTGTAAATCAAATTTGGTCTTACCTTCACCTTGATCCTTTTCAGTACAATCACGAGCCTTATGTCCCATCTTACCACATCAGTAGCACTTTCCATAATTCAAAAGACATTCCCCAGCATGCCTTTTACCACATTTATCACAAACTAGAAACATATATTTATTACCATCAGACTTTTTTGAAGAATTATTCCCTTTCTCCTGCCACCTCGGTCTCTTCTTCTGTTGGTTGTTATAGAACACTTGATCATCGGTAAACTCCATTTCCACCTTCTCAGCACATCTAACAAGATTTTCATAACTTTTAAACTCACGAGAAGCTAATGCCCTTCGATATTTTGGTGTTAATCCTGAGTAAAAATGATATATTTTACTATCAAGGTCTCATATAAAATTTGGAGCATACCTTACCAATCGAGTGAACCTTTCTTCATAGGTTGCCATTGAGTATTACTCTTGCCTCAATTCCAAGAATTTCTTTTCCATCCCAAGTCGAACAACCTTAGGAAAATACTTCTCAAGAAACATACCTTTAAATCCATCCCAGTCGAGAGCATCAATCTCATCGGCATCCCTGATATTTTTAACCATCGACCGCCACTGATCTGCTTCATCCTCCAAACGGTAAAAAGAAAGACTATTATTTTGATTGTCTGAACACCCCATGACATCGAAAATATTCTCCAGTGCTTTAATCCACCCTTCAGCTAACACAGGGTCAGATGATCCTCTGAATGATGGGGTATGTTGCCTCATGAAATGTTCCACCACTGACATGTTCCTCTGCGGTTGATCTGGGTGATCTCGTGCATGGATACCACCACCATTTATCGCTTGAGTCAACTGTGTCATTACTGCAACAAACTGTTCAGTTCCAATTTCGACCATCTCAGGATGCTGATTCAGAAGGTTATTTCCTTCTGTATGCCTTCCTAGCACTGCTTCCCTGTTTCCTCTGCGGAAAACCATTCTGATCAAACATGTCTTAGATGAATCAACATGGTAATCATCAAATACTATATCACTTCAATTTGACCATAAAAAATCTTTTTGGATAATCATTTAATAGAATTCTAACTCCTAAAGTTATCTAAACCGACCTCTGATACCAACTATAAGTCCCTAGCTTTAAACCTTACTTAATCTTGAGTTATTACAAGATTACACAATGAGGATCTTTTTGGGTTTAGAGTTTTATAGAATTATATCATAAAACTTTCATTACATTCCACATATAAACAAAGTGGTTACATAAAGATAGTATTCTTCGTTCCCATCAATGGAAACATATTTAAAGTAAAACATGGATTCTTTCTTGACACTTCCTTGACACTATCATCATATCATGTACCTTTCCCTTGACCTGTGAAAAACATTTCAAAAAACTTGGGATGAGCATAAAAAGCTCAGTAAGGGATATAAAAATATGAAAAGGAAATATGGGTACATATATACATAAGAATGAAATCATACTTTGCCTATAAAACATAAGCACTTTAACATACTTCATCAAATCATGAATAAACCATATAAATCATAAGACATAAAGATAACTTGAGGCATTCATAACATTCTTACGTAGGGAGTAACCCTCTTGGTTAAGTTTGGAATACCCATCACAGTATATTCCCTAAATCTCTTCAGAGAAACCTTAACGTTTCACTCCTTCATGTTACCCAATGCATTGGAGAGCTATATCGGGCTCACCCGCCCTTAGTTTATCACGGAACCACCCGTCTTCATAATAATGCCCAAGAACCTCAACATAATCGTATCACATAAAACATGCATAAAGGAAACATAGCATTTCCACCTTTCAATCATAAGATATCAATACAACAAATGGACATAAAAACATTATGAAAACCATTTTCAATACTAAAATAAAAGTAAATTAAAACATGGTATTTATTTTTCTTTAAAAAGATGAATGGCTTGTAGAGGAATCCGAAACTCATATAATGGTCACGGCGGCAGAGAAGTCATTGTCACCGCATACGTACGAAAAAAACATTCCCTTTGGTTGTTTAGTAAATGCTTTGTATAAAAATGATTCCTTTTGAAGAAACGTAAAATTCAAAGGGGTTTATACACCATATAAAAGAATGTTGCGTATAAAACAAAATATTCCTTAATGAAAGGAGATTGAGACGAAGTCCCATACCTCGGGTCAGACATGACTCGGTCATTCTTTAATCTCCTGAATAATAAACATGAGTTAATTTCTACTTGTTTAAGAATATTTTCCAAGTTCATTATTCCTTTTACATCACTTATTTCCATGTCATGAACACTATGTAATTATTTAAGTTAATAACGGTCGTTTTAACGATCATTTGTACTTGAGTCAAAAATAAACCCATTATAATTACAAGTTGTTCATGTATCCATTATATCCAGAATTATAATCATGATGTATATATCATATATATCATATATATCTCGTATATACATGCATTTATAATATTACATAATCATTTAGAGGTAAGAAATGAAATGCACCATTCATGGAGACGGTAAGCCGTACGTACGCATGAACGCTGCTTTCATTTCTATTTCATATTTTATAGAATGGTATCATAATGATATAAAGGTATATTATAATTCAAGTATAATTTCATATATAATATCATAGTTTCATACTATATACGTCCCACATATGTTATTTAATGAATCAAATCACTTTGAGGGGGCAGTAGTATGCACTTCCTTAAATGAAGATATCGCCTTTACCCATAATGGAAACCATAAAGGTATTCTCAAAATGAAAAATACAGAAGCTTAAAGAAAACATAATCATATTATATATCATATATAAATATAGTGACATCTTAATTCCACCTTTGAAGGTTTTAAAATAATGTTGAACAATCATCGTTTCGGGAGGCATAAATTCACCATCCACGGAAACAGTATGTCCTTTAACCATTAGATGTAGGTGTGTGTAAGTGTAGCTCTAATCCTTATTCTAACAACATCCTAGTATATTGAAGATATTTTAGTTGTTACAAAATAAATGAATAAAATGAGTTTAGGGTGTTGGAGAAGCAAAATCAAACAAAAGGACTCAAGTGAAGACATTACCTTAAAATCGGGTAACTCCCTTTGGTTTGAGCTCAAAGGCTTCCTTGGGAAGACTTCTTCCCAAAGTGAGGCTTCAAGAGTGATAGAGGGAAGTGGAGAGACAAAATGAGCAGGGGTTGGCCGAGCCAAAGGCTTTGGGAGTGTGGGTATGGAGGTAGAGGTGGGGGCCTTTTATTAGAGGAGAGGAGGGGCACTCTTGGAATGTAAACAAATGTTACTTTATTTTAAAATGGTTTTCGGATTCAAAAGGTCCCACATTGATATAATTCGAGGGTAAGGTGATAAGGGTTCTAAATCCACCAATACAATAGGTTTTGGACATGTGTAGGTCATAGATGTTACATTATCATTTGATTTTATTTAAATCCTTTATTAATGAGGTAATCGCTCCATCATCATCATGTCATATATAATTTAATTTATTTAAAGTCAAAAAATTATAAAAAAACTACTATGATGCAGGAAATAATTTTATCTTTCCAATGACTATTTATAATCAAAATTCTGACTTGTATAACCCCATGGAAAAATTGTTTTAGTAAAACATTTAATGTTTGTGTAATTTTTACTTTAACATTAAATAAAAACTTTTTTATGTCATTTCCCAACCAAAGTGGCTCCATGGGGTCCCCATGTTGAACCATGGGTTGTCATGGTCGGCCATGACACATCCAATGGGGGCAGGACATGTGTCAAGCTTATCACATATTATTAAAACATTATTTTTACCTTAAACTACACTAATTACCACTAATCGCGATTAAGAAATTAAAAGTTACTATTCACCAAAAAAATTATTTTAATCTCATTGAACCACATTATACTTCTTAATGACAACCATGTATGTCGGATTTTTTAAAATCAAATCACAGAAGTGTCAAAGTTTCATTTAAATGAAAAATCGGTTTCTTTAACTACCACTTAGTGGTTTCACTATTCATCAAAAATTGAAGTTTTTCAGAAAGATATCAAAACATCACCCTAAGCTATATTTGATATTCCGAATTCAAAAATGATGTCTATATTAAAAAATTCAAAACATGTATGTTGCATTAATTAATTTAATAATTAATTCTCATTGTCACGACAAATAGCTTGTTTTTATGAAACAATAAGTATCAAAATATTGACACTATTTTAAGTCCAATTTCAAAGTGAAATTGATTCCAATGACCACCATTGGATAAAATGGTAAACTTATATTCTAATTTCACTTCAAACCCAATTCAAAAGATAATCTAATAATATAAATAATTTAGATTAAAAAGAGGTTTTGAATTAAAATACAACATTTTTCACTATTCATTAAAAAAAATGAACTTTATCGGAAAAATACCAAAAATTCACACAAAGTAAATTTTGATGGCCCAATAATATATAATTAGTTTATTTTGACAAACATAGCTTATAAAATTGTCAAAAGATCGATTTAAAAAGGGTTTTCCATCAAAAAGCAGTAAAACAATCTTTTAAGAATATTATGTATTCCATGCATAAGATTGTATTTATTTTCATTTTAAGCCTCTAAAACACTATCTTAATCATTAATAGACATAGATAAAAATATCTATTATTCATTACTTACTTGGGATGTTACATATAACCTTTTGTAATTTTTTGTATTTTGAATACATGTGATACATTGTAAATTTTTGTACATGTTTTGGAATATTTGTAGATACATCTATCATCATATTTGTATATGAGACACTCCAGAATTTTTTATATATTCATATCTTTTTTTAATCATTTTTTGATTTTTTACTCCTTCCCCTGCTTATACGTTATTTATATTACATTTTTTTACACTCCTGTGATGAGGGTATAGTATCCCCACTAACACACTTAGGACCTACCAACCAGTCGAAAGCCTCTTGCACTTTGGGAAATACACTTCTGGCCACGTGTTCAATCGAGAGTGGGGATCTATTGAGTAGCATTTGGGTCTTGTATTTCTTTACTACATCAGATGTGTCTTGATCCATCTAGTCTACTAATTAGTCAATATTTATCTCTAGATACGCCTTTTTGTGGTGTTCTAACTGATATAATTCTATTTCCAACACTGAATCAAAATCCATCCCACTGACCAATATAAAAATCTAAATTCCATTCCGAACATTCAAACTGTATGGACACATAAACATATTGTATTCCTATTCTTATATTTTTTCCACATGTCAGCATTATTTATCATGTTATTTTTCATTTCAAATGTTGTTTTCATTTTTAAGTAATCCAATTTTCATGTTATGAACTATCTTTAAATTGTTGGGAACTTTAATTTCATGATCTCATGCTTTATGATTATTGAGATGTATTTAAATCCATTTCAAAGATATTATGATTCCATAATTGTATTTTTATGATCTTAATATTATCTATCATGATCGATGATTTTCATTTATACATGTATTATCTTTTAATAATATTTTGTTCATTATCCTCATGTTATCCATCATGTTTATGATCTGATTTGTTATGAAATATTTTCAATTACTAAGAATATAATATCACCAATATATTATCATTCCTTACCCTAGTTACAAAGATGATTATAGAATGTGATATTTCTAGAGAAATGTTTTGAGGAACAAGATTATTGTGTAATGTTCACAGGTATTGTTAAATATTATGATTAAATATGTAATCTACAAGACACTAAACATTTTGGTCCTTGTGTTTTGTGACTGGTTGTAAGATTTATTTTATAATTCTTAAAATTGTTATACTATTCATGTATTATTTAGTTTGGGACACTTTATTCATTACATCAACTAATTGACTACTATGTCAATTTTTTATTTCCAAAAATTTTTATAGTAGAATGAATCATGCTTTATAGAAATATTTTGTATCATTAAATCATAAATAAAATTTTTATTTTATCTATGAGTCTTAGATATAGTCTTCATTATTCATTATTTGTCTTTATTAAATCCCTATCAAAAATCATCTAGTTGATTATTTATGTGTTGTAATTTATTTTCTTTTTTCATGGTTAAAATATAAGGAATTTAAATTAACAATGTCGTAGAATTAAATAGCTTTTTATTTGAAAATATAAATCATATTGTAATTAACAGTATTAATTTTTGATATGTCCCTTCATGGTACACGATTCAGTAAAACATAAAATCCCAAAACATTAGCAAGAATATCCCCTTATATTCACTAGATCTGTATTTTACCTATGGTTTGATCAAATATCTTATCATAGGATTCATTTTTCACTTAGGGATATTAAATTATCTAAGGCATAGAGAAAATGTCCTATAAATATATAAAAATTATAACGTATATTTTAGTTTCCTCCTTTGACCACCCTTTTGTTGTGATATTATACTCTAAAATTGGAACGTCTTCATATACAATAACAACTGAAGCACAACATTTTTTTAGATTCTAATAATCTTTCCACTTGTTCCCATATAATATGTTGGGATATAATTATTTATAAGTTCCATTTTTCTTTTTTATGAGAATAAAACGTAATTTTTTTCCACTTCTCTCCCTCTTCTGACTTATAATTAAACCTAATTGGAATATAGAAAAGTTTTAATTGTGTACTAAATGAAACCATTAGAACACCATATAGTGGAAAAACCATGATGAAACTTCAAGGACAAGAATTAATCTATAAACATGGTGTAATAGAATATAAGAAGTGTAATCCCCTATTAAAAACTATCTTATAATTATATGATTCATAGAAAATATCTCATTACAAACTTTCACTTAACTTTTTATATTTAGTGTTTTCGTGTATTAAGAGACATCATTATCAAAAATATGTGGTTTCATTCTCATAAAAGGGAAACAATTTCAACCACATTTATAATTAATCAATTAATAATTATCTTTAAATATCTCCCATAAACTATCCAACAATGATATTATATTACACATATGATGTGTAATGTTTTTCCTCTAAAATTGTTGAAATGGATTCATGTTTTGTTTGAGCTCAAATACTCAATAATGAAAATTGTATAAATGATTCTATCATAGAGTAATCAATGCATTAATAATATGGTATAAAGTAAATGATAATAAAATAAATCTATATAACTTATCTCATAAAAATTAAATAATTCCATCTATAAAATTATAATATATGTAATTTCATGATTAAGAAAAAACTATTTTCATAATGATATAATTCATAATGTTAAACTTAAAAATCATACCATTAAGGTTCCAATACATGAAATATTACATAAATAGGTAATCCACAATCTAAATACCCATGTTAGTTTTTATTTGGAGTATGACATATGAATCAAAGATATTTTTATAACTATCCCCAATCACTTAATATTTCAACTCCAATCAACATATAAGTGAAATTAATAACAATACATTGTATAATCAACATTCCATAGTAATTAATAAATATCATTATTTGAAATAGTTACCATATTTTACGTCAATATATTCCTAAATTAATAAATGGAATAACTTAAAAATAATAATTACTTAGAAAACCATTGTACCATATTATTAGAGTGTAAAATTAAATGAAACATTATAAACTTCAGTGTACTTCTATTTTGATGGAAAAAACCTTTATAATAAGATCACATTGAACGGTATCACATAAGGACCGATAAAGAATTATATAATTTAATACCCTAAGTTTAATCCCCTAAAATAAAATAATATTAGAGGTCATATAATTTAATCTAGAAACATATCATTGATGTAGGAGAAATCATATTAACATTAAGAGGAAAATGAAATTTAATTCATAAAAATTTATAAAATATATTTAACAATTCCTTAAAAACATTATCTTAAGATTCACTTTCAAAAGTCATTTTGAAATAGGTTACATAGAAGTAAAAATTTTAAAAAACTACCTTAAAATAAATTTCAATAATTGAGGATAGAAATTGTAATAATGATTTTTAATAGGAAATTTTAAGTGGATGACAAAAATATTCACATGAAAGGGAAATTTGTTTAGTTATTTTTAGAACACAATTAGAAATCTACAACATAAAAATAATAATAAAACTTCATTTTAGAAGGGATGAAGACATGTAAGAAGTACACATGAGATATTAAAAATTACGATTTCCAAAAAAATGACTGGAAAAATTTTTGGGAATGAAATAATATTGATATGGAGGAGAAATACCCATTAACTAATATGGATTTAATTCTAAAAAAAGATTAATTTTTATGAGGAATGAAATCTAGTAAAATACAATTTATGTAACAATCCATCAAAGTGGAATTAAGGAGGATAAAATGAAAGCACATTTTTGTAATTTCTATATAATTCATGGATACATTAGATTGTATGAAATTTAAAATAATAATGTTAAAGAAAAACAATTACAACTAAATGAACCAAAATAATGTTATCCAAGAAACCCTTGAGAATTTCATAAGAAATGTGTCAAATGAATATAAATGAGGGATTCATGAAAATTGTTATAAATAGTATGAAATTTACCTTAATAAAAATAATAAAATCCATATAGGAAATAATTATTCTATAAAAACATGGATTAGGTTCATAATAAAGAAAATGTCTCAATGTGTGAATGAAGACATAAAAAACCCTTGTGACATTGTCATCATTCGAATAAAAACCAATGAAATATAGAATATGAGATAGATTTTTAAATCCCATATATTTCATGAATCATATGATGAAAATAAATCCAATTCCAATATAAAACCCAAAAAAAGGAAATAATTGGTGAGTACGAATCATATTTTAATGAAAGAAAATTGAGATATAAAAAACATTACATTTTTTCTCACTTAACTGAACATGATCTAACATATAGTCTATCAAGAATAATTATCATAATCTTCTACCTAAAAACATATTAACACATACACCATTTTTTAAAATTTATTTATAATCATTTATTATAAATATATTAGTTATTTATATTTTATTCTCAACAATAGAAGATATTATCTTCTATTATTTATTTAGAAATAGTTTCATAATGGTAGTGTTGATTCATATTTATGGATTAAATATTTATCATTAAGATATAATAACATGTATATAAATATATTTTTTATAATTATTTATAATTTTATAATTTAATTTCATAAGTATTTTAATTAAAATTCATAATAATGAAGTCCACAATGAGCGTTTTATGGTAAATTATATTAGAAAATTGTTAGTACATTAATAACAGGTTAAACATTAATATAAATTTTAAATAACCATAATCCAAACATAATTTTATCTTTAATTTCTAATGAAATTATTATTTTATGTTTATATTTCCATCAACGATATAAATCTACATCATTGTTCATATAAGTGGATAAACATATGTAATCAAGAACTAAGTATATTATAGGGGTGGGTATAGCTAAGAAAGTAACTTTATTAGCCTACTATCATAATTATAGAAGAATAATGATATTAATTATATTATATAATTATGTGAATCATATTTAATGTTTTATTTATATGTAATTAAAGACTAAATGAAATATAAAATACACTCCTTTTGTAGAGGCGAATGGCAGCACTTACACATGGGTGATATATTAATTTTCAACAAAATTTTTCAAATATAGGTAATTGTTTGGATTTCATAATATATATAAGGTTATAAATGAAATATTAATATATTAAATACCTCATTCAAACCATCCACGAATAGCAGTGATGAAAAAGAAAACACATTATCCTCAAAGAAGGTAGTCTTCACATACACATGATGACATATATTTACATATAAATAAAAATAACGGGGTAGTTAATGATTATTAAATTCTAATAAAAAAATATTTTTATTAATTAAACATATTAAATATGATTATAATTTTTAAAATAGATCATTTATAGGTGGATAAATAAATTAAATAATTTAAATTGAAAAGGAGTAATAAGTAACATAAAATATACTCAATGGAAATATCCTTTGCAAAAATAGATTAATACTATTAAGGGAGGTATTTTTAGGAGTCCAGAATCACGAGGATGAGACTAAGAATTTTGGGGACAGATTGGGGTAGATATTTTTTCAAACTAAGTGTCTTTGGGCGTGAGGAGAAGTGGGGTGTTGAAGGCTCCTCTTATAAGTGGAGTGACATGAATTTTTATAATAATATAAAAAGGTGACGCCATTATTAAAGGGTATTGTTTATCTAGTAATGGAGTGTAATAGAGTCGAGGAAGGGGTGATATTGAGAAATACACATCCATACATTTGAATATATGTTTTTAATTCGTTTTCTCAAAGATACAGCACATTTTTTATTTTGTTATTGTGGTAACTAATTCTTTCATAATTAATTTTCATTAAATAAAATATGACTTATTACATAATTTGGACATATATATTCCAAATATGAAATATATTTTTAAATATAAAATTTCTATGTATATGAAATTTTAATTTTTTTCATTGTAGAATGTAATGATGAAAAACATATTTTTAAAATAATTTTATGTTTAATCATAAATGTTATGTTTATGAAAAAATTATCAATTTTGTTACTTTAAATGATATTAAATGGGTTTTTATTAAATAAATTATGAATTATATTAATTTATATAAAATTCAAAAATTAATTTCACAAAGAGATAACTTAATAGAAAGAAATTTTTTAAAAAAAGTTTTTATTCATGTAAATATTACATATGATATAAAATTTTAAAAGAAGAATTTAAAATTTTGAAAATTAATTTTTTTAATGAAACATTTTAATCTATAATTTTTTTATTCTATGTAGGTTATTTTTTTTTTGAGACATATATAACTCATTATATAGTCATAAATTTTATGATATTAATAAAAACCTTATTCATCAAAATTCAACTTGATATCTACTATTTCATAAAAACTCAAAAGATTACCATTTCCTAATTTTTATTTATTTAATTCAAATATGAAATTCATATTTTCAAATTGAAATTATTTAATGTATGATTTTATAAAAATAATAAATTTAATGAAATTGGAAAATAAATATCTAGATATTAACTATTATAATTATTAATTCCTATCAATCATTACCAAAATTATTATCAGTTGTTGTAACATTAGGTGACATAAACCCAACAATGTAGAACTTATGATTACCATTTCGTGTATATAGGTATAATGACATGATTTATACTTACCATTATAGTTTATTCTTTTCTAAATCAATTGTTAATATTGTAATGCCCATATATTAATTTTTATATAAAAATTTTATAGAATATCCTAGGATATAATGATAACATCATGATACTATGACCTTAATCTTAAATAATGGTCCTATATTCTAGATACATCACAATAAATAGATATAATTTATGTTTGACTCATTGGTGTTTGGGGGTTCAAATCATTGAGAATTCTTCTCTTGAAGTTCTCACTTGGCGATCTTTAGTATTTCTATCATGAGGATAGATCATCCAAAAAGAACACCACATGTTTTTGGTGTCATTGGTTGTTCCTATATATGAACATGTTTTCAGGTCTCATGACTTGAGATTCTTTCCAATTTTTTTCATTTGATCATGTAATTTAATTCAATTACAAAACCATGATATTGAAACCATAGTGAGGTAGATTGTGCTTGGTGTGTCATTAGTGATATGGAATTGGTTTAATGGTCATGAAAGGATTTTTCGCTTCTACATTATGGAATTTATATATATAAAGCCTAGCGGATCATGATGGTATTTCATTGATTAATCCTTGGCTATGGTAGTCCAAGGTAAATCCATCAAGTAAGATCCAAAAATAATAAACCATGAAAAGGATGATGGCTTGGGTTTGTGTCTTACATTATGAGATATTAAAGACAATGAGATTATATTACACAGAGCATATTTGTGGGTTGGTAGTCATTACTATGAAAATCCTTATCTCTTTAGTGGAGATGATGGGTTGCTAGATTCTACTCTTGGTTTGTGAAAATTATTCATAGATATTGAGATAAGGCCTTAGTGGCTCACACAAAATTTCATATTCTAATGTCTTCCCTATTCTGGTGAATATATGTTTTGGACATTGGGGGCCCCACCACTCATGTTAGGGTTTTGTCCAAGGATATACGATCCCTAAATTAATAAATATATTCATATTATTCAATATATGAACAATTAGTAATGAATTTATTTATTAATTTTTTATAAATTCATAACTTTAATACATGAAAATATTAATTGAACAAATATGAGTATAATATATTCAATGTTCATTAAATATTTGTGCGATGTTTGATCCAGGTTAATTGCTTAGGTATTATCATGTAATATATTTATTATAATATAAGAAAGTTATTATAATATTTATGACTCTATACAGTAGTTATAAAATCATTTATATAGATTTTTAATTTATTAGGGGATGGCCCATCATTTCTATGTAATTTTCATCACACTAAAAATTAAAGAGGTGAGCCCCCCACCAAAGAGAATTTACAACCTCCCCCCCCCCCACTCTCTCTCTTCTCTATACTATCATATAGAAAACGTGGCTCTGGATATTGGAGTTTGGATCAAGATCCCGCTTATGCATCATAAGCAAGGCGAATTGTTGATAATAATAGCATCGAAGGTGTCGCCGAAATTCCACTCTGGAACCCAAATTTTGAGAAGCAGTGCTCCGGAAGATTTTTGAAGTACCTGTGGATGATCAAAATATTTTTAGCTTTAAATTATTCAATCCTAGATCACTAATTAATCATAGATTTTAAGCACAAATTTGGATCTAAACTAGATGTTTTTATGGTTTACATTTTGTTCTTAATGTTTTTCATGTGAGATTTCTAGTTTATACTGGGCATCAATTTGCTGACGTCGACGAGTTTATATCATTCATCACTGAAAAATTTTAAATTTTCCTTTTTGGTGATTCCAATGCATTTATGGTTCCTAAAATTGGTATCAAAGTTATTCTTGATAAATTTATGAAATGAAAAACTAAAATTGAATTAATTTAGCAAGTGGGTATCATTCCGGTTATAAGGACGCATATGGTTTATCTATCTGACCCCTGATGGCTAATATGCATCCATCCAAAAAAATTTGTTCGTATTGAATTTTTTTTGTGGGGATTAATGTGAATATCATGTAAATAAATATATGTTAATTTTATACTTAATTGTTGTGGTTTTATTTTTCATCATTGAAAATGATTACCGGCAAATTTTCGATCACCAGTTTAGTTAATTCCAACCACAATAATTTTTATGTTTTTTAGACTTAGAATAATTATTTATTATTATAATAATTTTATTATAATAAAAATTTTATTAGAATAATAATTCATTAATAAAAATTATTTTATTATAATTATTATTTTATTTTTCTATTATGTCTTTATTGGCATAAAAATTCAAAAAGTCTTCTAACAAGACAATTTTAATGTGAAGGTATTACCTTCTGTATTCATCCAAAACAATAAACAATAAATAATTAAAAAATAAGAGATAGAAGACCATCAACTAGGTTTTCTCTAGTAGAGGCCCCATTCCATCGACTTTCTCCCTTCCCTGGCAGTGGCCTTCCACCACCGGCTGAACCATGCTAGACCAGCACAGTACCTGCAGTGGAATCTGTCATCCACATCCCCCTGAATGTTGGTAGCCACCTAGGCCCACTCCTGGTGCACCCACCCCTTGCCTATAGCTAGGTTGACAACCCTCCTTATTGGCTTCTTGGATGGTCCCTACCAATCGACCACTCCTACAATGGCTCTATTCCCTCTATCATTCCCTAGTCAGAGTGGACGACACCCACATAGAAATACTCCTCCCATGGCACTGCCACTATCCCTATTCAGCTATCCCTTGAGCACCCCACTACCTTGACCTTGTCACATGGGAGCCATACAGTGGCTATTATTGACATATTGCCATCCTTCGCACCTGGGCAGACCTGGCAGTCCCGGATTCGATAGATCTGGCACCTCCCCTTACCAATGTGTTCCTTGCCACAAACGAGATTCATGACGAGCTCCACTAGCTACCTGAACATTTGGAACAAGCATCCTTACAACCTTATGTGATTGAAAACCCTACTGTACAAGTCAGAAAAGCTCCACAGATCGCTGTTATAGAACTAAGATTGAGTGAATCCCTATTTTAGTTGTGGTTAGACCTAGTCCTCCCTGAATCAATTGGGGGGGGGGGCTTCCCGGATTTTGAAATCTTTGCACAAGGTCTGAAAGGCCTGAAACTATCCCACAAATGTTCTTTCCAACCCCTTAAATCCTTCTCTAGGTTTTTGAGGCCCGTATATTTTTAAAAGAATCAAAAAATATTTATCTTTGTTAATTTAATTTTGGATTTAAAATAAATTAATTGAATCCTATTTTTTGGTTTCAATGTTAATTTTATCAATTTCATCTTAAAGTAATTTAATTTTGTGTCAAGATTAAATTGTTTAATTAATTTAATTTTTGGCCTTAAATTGAAATTAATTATTGATATTGAATGATGAAAATTATTGAATTAATATAATAGTGAATTTTAAGTTAATATAATTCCTTCTAAATATATTTTTCATGAATGTTGTATTTTTACCTTCTACATTTATTTTTATAATTTTGTTTAATGTGTATTATAATAATCATGATCATTAGACTCTCCAATATATTTCTACTGAATGTTTTATTTTTTTATTTCTTACAATGGTTATTTTTTATAAAAATTTTAAATAAATTTAGACCTATGAATCATCTGTGTCAATAAATGTATAAGGGTCAGCGTGCCTATTTTTCAGAGATGTATTTTATACTCTCTAGTTCCGCTTTCCTACAAGTGTGTAATGTTTTATAAATTACAAGATAATGAGTTACTCTATTCACACGATGTTATGGAAGGAAATAAAATAGGATATATATGCATTGGATGGGAAGAATACACAATTCGAGTCACAGGTAACGTGACTCAAGGTATTACCCATAGGGTCTAGGATGATACATTATTCACTCAATATATCTACCATTATAATTGGGTCATGATCATATTTTCATTTTAGTTTTTAAATTTTTAATTATATTATGAATCTATAGTTTTTGCATAAAGGCATAGAATAATAAACAAGCATGTAGAAATAAAATGATCATGTGAATCAATGAATATTTTTTATAATTACATAGTCAGTTTTGATTGAAATCTAATAGAACGTGTTAATAAGATAGAAAATGATTTTATTCAACAAATAAAAATAGAAAAAAAATATCAATGAAATATTAAGGCATAAACACCTTCCGTCATTCAAAATCGAATATAATTGAGTGTTTGGGTTGGTCGACATACATAGCTGAGGGTGCCCCTTACAAGTGGGGAGTTCTTATGAGAGTGGTTGGTTTAATTAACAAAGGTTCTAGTAATTATTATCTATACATAACTTACTATCATTATAATGGAATGTTTTGATTAAATCAAGTTATTATTTTAAAAGCTCGTACATTATTCAACTAATCGACGAACTGCAAGTCAATGAAGTTGGTTAGACAAACATCGACCATGAACCCTCATATTATTGTAATATTAGTAGTTTTTATAATATATTAGGTGCTTAATGGAACCCTTCTTCTATAAAACTCTGGATATAGAGTATTCTGATTCTATCACAGAGGGTTAAAAAATTTTATAAATTATTGGCAGATATTTAATGATTTAATTAATTAATCAACAATGTCTAAATCAGTAATGAGGATAAAAAATATTAATATGATATAATTTTATTTTTTAGAAAATGGAATCTTATTCCGAAAGTAATAATTTGATAAATAAGGGAAAAGGTAAATTTCCTCACATGCTTGATTATCCAATAGTAGTATATGCAATTTCACTAAAATAATAAAATATCAGAAAATCTAGGAGCTAATGTCCCCTATATTTGTTGTACTACCTAATAAAGTGAGTGTGTTTGAAAATTTTCCTGTATGAGACTAATAAAAAATCCATATGATGGTTATTTCATTATGAAAACACCAAACATCTTATGTTAGTTTCATTCAATACATTCTGAATGGATGATATAACATGTAGCATCATCTTTGAGATGTCTATGAGAAGAAAGTGAAGAAACATATGAATGAGGTGATGATTACATCGATATGTGAGAATTGAAAGACCGATCGTAATATTTGAATGAATCCCTTTATCATATCATTTTCACCTATTTTGTCAAGACTCTTTTTTGGTTACAAAATGGATAGTATTCAGTAAACGCTTCTTACCTAATTAGGTATGTTCTCAAAGTACGTAATAACACAAATGATAGTATAATATTTAATTATTATGGAAAAATATTGAATGAAAAAGTGAAAAATGCATTGGAAAGTAATATGAAAAGTGTATTTGATAAATCCTTCAATAAAAGATATATTAATAGGATGTTATTCTCATTACATATCATGAACTTAAAAAATGGAAATTTAAATATAATAAACCTGATTAAAGAAGTAAGTTATTGATTCTTCTTTAGTTATATTAACCAATAAAATATTTCATGTTTACTTCTTCGATATTCATAATAATATCCCTATAACATATTTTTATTGAAATATTGTAACCAAGAATGTATAGAAATATAACTGGAAGTAAGGTTTATTTTCCAGGCAGCTGATCATGGGTGATTCCTTAGTCAACGATGATAAGTACAAGACATCTATATTACCAAGTTAACGCTTTTTGTAAAACTATAAATTGGTATGACCAAAAAAATTTATCTCGTGTAACCTTTGGACTCAAGGGGAAATTAATACAGGTTCCAAAATGAATGATTTTTATGGTGTTAACTACTCAACCAATAGATTTTGTAATACTTGAATCATAGAGAATATCTGATGAATATAAAATGTAATCATTTTATACCAAGTTGTAGTAACAAAATTATTTCTCTAATAAGATTAAAAGTAGAAGTCATTTATATACTCAGTATGGTATTTAGTCTCATTAATGATAAACACCTTTGGTATAATCAACCTCTTTGTTTTTGGAAAATGAAACCACTAGAAATAAATGTAAGACAAAAGGATAGTTCAATTACTTCAATAGGTGAGTGTGGAATATTACAGTGGTATGTTTTTGGTAAATATACTTCATAATATTATGTTAAGTCATTATGGAATTGTAAATTGAAGTATTTTCATGGTCAGAAGTTATGAGTTTCGTCCATCTGGTATTCAGAAGAATATCTTGACCATGAAATCATTGATGAAAATATTATTGCATGGAGAAATTCCTAAAAGGACATTTCCTTATCTACTTTATGGCATTGATGTTAAAGATAAGGATCGAGGATGGAGCATTACATGTTAAAATTGATAAATCAAATTATAGCGTGGAGAAATTACTAAATGTTCATTCTATACATTAGTGTTATGATATAATGAGTATCAATGTTTCACCTTTCAGAAACTTTCATTATATTTCAAGGTGTGATTTGGAAATTATAGTGATATCCCACAACAATATGAAAAATATAATGAAAAATGGATATCATATAAGGCATAATATGATCGAAATATATTATTTCATAAGGACGTGTGTCTGTATGAAAAGAACTTGTTAGTATATATGACAAACATGCATCAAGTAAAAAACAATGTGGGAATATTATAATTATCCAAATAGCTTCTTAGGATTTTACATAAATTCCTTAGATAGAAAAGTGTCAGTCAAGTGATAGAACACATTTCATATAAGGGTGAACATATTTATTTTAGATAGTGGTTTCCATATTGACTTGTATTTAGTCAATGTTATAGATTTATATGTAGTTGTTTTAGGAACTAGATTCATAACTGCATGTGGAACATGAATATTCTTGAGACACATACTACATATGAAGGATCATACCATGATATTGGTTTTTTATTCACCATATCTAGTGATGAATTATTATTTGGGAATAATAATTCCTATAATTATGATGTATTTTATTATTGGTTATGATTTGAAAGAGCAACTAAAATAAAAAAAATGGATTCCATGTTTCAATGTGAAAAGGGGCTTATTATTTTCAGTACTGCAGTGGTTAATCAAATGAAATCGTTTAGTTACTATATGGGAACAGTACCAATAAAGATTGATTATTTAATCTAAGTCAGTATTCCTAAATCAAAAATAATTTTACTTTTCATAGCTAATGTCTATGATCATTTTATTTAGCATTGGATTTCATTCCCACCAATCATGTAATATGTCTATTCAACAAAACTATAACGTGATGGTAACCTCACAGAATTATAATAAAAGTTACAAGTTTTTGATATCTAGTTTTAGGATTGGATTAAGCAACAACATAATATAGAAGTCATTTGGAAAGAATTCTTTGCATGTGTTTGCCAAAATATTGTGGAAGCTCCATCATTTTACATCTAAAATATGTTTGGAAACATATGGAAAATAGAGTTTGGTATTAATGTTAGTTAATACCAAGATGAATAAATCTAGTTATATGTGATTTACATAAAGTAGAAACCAATGTTATAGGGAATATGATCAACTGAGGTAGATATGAAGGTTCCTTGGACAGAGTAAATCATACATATAGTGACATGGTCATGAAAAATATAAATTGGAACAATTTATGGGGTGAGTTGTTACCAATGTCACAATGCATAATTTCTCCAGGTTAACATGTTTGGTACATGGGAAGAGATTAATTTATTGAGTTAAAATCAATACACTAAAGAGATTGAGAAATCACATATGCCATGATTTGTTCAAATATTGATATTTACAATATATATTTTATAGTAGGAAGATATAAATTATATACAAGAAGAATGTAATTGAAGCAGTCAAAACTATCAAATTGTACTTTGGTAAGTACAAAATATATGTTCAAAGTGGGTATAGATGAAAGGATACTAGTTTTAATGGGACATAAATAGGTACTTCATGGATCCATGTGATCTAACATAACAATTAGTCTAAGGTGACGAGTGATACAGTCCCATATAATGTAGTGGTGTCCATAGATTCAAATACATAGTATGATTTAGATTCTTAGGAAGCTATATAGTAATTAAACACAATGGTTTGTTCATGTTCTTCGGATCACACCTAGAATGTAAAGTTTTTTCATAAGGTAAATTATGAGATTCTTACTATCCAAGTTTTCCATTTTTTGATAGTGTAACATTGGGATGTACTCATTGATACCATATATTGTGATGTCTTACTCAGGTATTTGAGTTCAAAAATACCCGAATTTCCATGTGGTGGAATCCTGTCAATACCTGCTATTAAATCTATGACTCAACAGAAGCATAATCTTAATCATGTGACAGCTAACCTGGTTCATTAGCACATTGTCTATATTGCATGTTGGAGTGTTGTAATAGTGGGTTACCTATACCCAACTACACAATAATTTTGATTAGAATATATTGTATAAAGTTAGATATACATGATGTATACTTACAAATATAGTGTATAATTTTCTACATCAACTGTTGATATGATAATATCCATAAATTATTTATTGTATCAAATGTTTATAGAATATTCTAGGATATAATGAGAACCTCGAGATACTGCGAAATAAATCTTAAATATAGGTCATACGGTCAAGATACATCACACTAATTGGACACAGTTGATGTTTGACTACCAGGTTCTGGGGGCTCATAAGCATTCAGACATATTCTCATGAAGTTCTCACTTGGATATATCTAGTAAGGAGATCCCCAGGACAGTTCCTCCAATTAAACACCATATTTTTTCATTGGTTCTTCCTATCTACGAACATGTGTAATGGTCTCCCAACTTGAGATTGTTACCAATGTGTTCCATTTGATCATGTACTTTGACGCAAGGAAACCCCATGATAATGAACTCTTGGGGAGGAATCCTGTATTGGGTGCATCATTGGGTGTATGGAATTGGATTAATGGTCAAGATAATATTTTTCCATTCTAGGTTAACGATGTTATATATAATAGGCCTATTTTATCATGATGGTAGTACCTATATAAATCCATGGACTTGTTAGTCCGAGTTAAATAAATTCTATTAGATCAACAATAAATAAATAAAATAGGGCGATGACATGAATTTGAATCTTTCTTTATGAGATATTAAGGACACATAGATTATATTACACAATGTGTGCTTGTAGGTTGGTTATCCATGTTGTGACAATCCTTATCTCTTTAGGGGACAGGATGGGTTAATAGATCCAAATCTTGGTCTGTGAATATTATTCACTACTACTGATATAAGGTCCTAGGGGTCACAGATAGTAGAATATTCAAATTTCTACCATATTCCGGTGAATATGAGTTTTGTACATAGTGGGCCCCACTATAGGGGTCCATGTTTTTTCCAATGATATAAGAACACCAAATTAATAAATAAATTTATATTATTCAAGTAATGAATAATTCGAAATTAATTTAATTTTTTGAATAATTTACAATTTTTTACATAAACACAAGAAAATATTAGTTGAATGAATATTAGTTTAATATATTCAAGGTACATTTAATATTTGTGGTGTGTTAGGTCCTAGTTAATTTCTTGGGTATTATCATGTAATATATTTATTATTTTAGATAAAAGTCAATAATTTTTATGACTTAGTACAATAGTAAAAATATTGTTTATATATTGTGATAATTTATCAAGGTTCTGGCATGAATTTTCAGGTAATATGCATCACACTATAAATAGAAGTAGAGTGCCGCCCACTAGATATGATTCACAGCCAAATTCTACCTTCCTCCCTCCCCAACACTTTAGAGAGTGAGAGAGTCTCCGGATCCAGGATTTTGGATCAAGAACCCTTTCATGCATCTCAATAAAGACGATGTGATGATCATACAAGCATCGTCGTTCCTATAAAAACTCCATGATAGAACTCATATTTTGATGATCCACGGTCCCTCAACTTTTTTAAGCACATTTTCATGATCTAGAGGAATTCAAATTCAGAATATTTGAGTAACGATCCCAAACAACAAGAAGACGTCTAGTGAGGATTCAGATCTAAAACATGTATTATTATGGTTTTAATTTTGGTCATAATCTTCTTCACATGATAACATCAATTTACACTAGGAAGAAATTATCCGACGTCGATGAGTTCATGTAATTCGTCGTTGAAAAATTTTTAAATCCCATTTTTAGGTCTTCTGCTATTTTATTAGTACCTACATCATTGTATTCTTCATATGAGTAATATTTTTAATCAACATTAAACCATAATATATTTAAATTATTATTCTATAATTTCTTAACATGAAAAAATAAAATTGTAGGATGATTAATTTTAAATTAGGAAATGATTGTAATATTTTAGAGAAATACAAATTTAATCTAACATAATATTTTTATTAAAATAACCAATTAATATTATTTCAACACGGATTTAAAAATATTGTTAATTCTATTTTAACCTACCTATTCCATGGATATATTTTTACTCTCTTGTAAATTATTTATAATATTAACTTCATAAAGTATATCATAGTATAATTTTTTTGGTGTTGTATCTGAAAAAATTTATCCAACAAACCATTTAATTAAAATGATAATTTAATATTGTAATATTTTGGTGTTGAATTATCACTCATAAATAAATATATTCCTTATAATTTTAATTATTAAATAAAAATGAAAATATAATATGGTATCCAAATATTTGATAAGAAATAATATTCAATTTTAAATGATATATCCATCTCACTAACATGTGTAAGATGGGGAAACTCATCTAATTCATAATAATTATAATATTAAATGTATTGTATTAACTCAAAAGCAGTTGTGACATGATCCATTATTATTTTGTATCAACACCCATATAATTGATTTTCCTTCCAAATATAGTTTATAATAATATCTATATTAATACATTATAAAAATTTAATATGAAATGTGATTTCCTTATTCATAAAATTATTTTTTACTCTATGTAGAGAAATAAAATCGATTCCTCATGTGCCATTAAATTTATCAAAAAAATATTTTCACAATGTTAATTACCATAAACACTAGAATAAAATGTAATAATCATATAGTTATATATTTCTATGATAATTCCACAAAACATTATTCTATTAGTGATTTCAAACTATTAGAAAATTTTCTAGATTTATTAAACTGCTTAAAACACAACTAAAAAAGACATTAAAAACTGTGAGGAATATGATATGTTTACTATAATTATCATAATATACATCATTATTAGTATTTATAGAATCTATAACTGGGTCACATGGTCGATAAGGGTGAATCATTATGTCATCCTAGTTAGATATTTCTTCATGGCATTATCAAAAATAGTTCATATGTTCCCATTTTTATGTTAACTCAACTCTTCACTTTCCATTGATGATTTGTTATTTTTTGTCCTCCATTACCAAAAAAACCCAACCTATTGATCCTTAAAGACATTTAAATTTGATATTCTACCCACATTCATGACATTTATGAAATTTAATTTAAATTCCATACTGATATTTTTCAAGTGAACATCCAAAGATATTATCCTCCTCTTCATTGGAGTGTTTGGGAATTCAATTATGTTCGCATAGTTAGTTATAATTTATAATAGCTAATGTGGCATAATCACTTGGTTAGTTATTCCAAATAATATCTAATTTTGTTTTCTCATTGATAAAATCACATCATTTCTCATAGCATCCATTGTTAACATCATTTCTCTTTCCTCCTATAGTTACATAAATAAATAATGGTTGAGGTTTAAAAAACTTATTAATTTCATAATGGGAAACTATAAACATACATGAACCAATTCATAAACATTGGAAACTAAATAACTTATGAATAGTTATGTTTAAATATACTTTACCAATGGTCATTCCATAGTAGGTTCTCTATCATAAATATATTAAAATCCCTCATAATGGCTAATAAAGAGTGTGTTAATTGAGAAATAATATTCATGATGAGAATTTATAAAAGTGTCTAATATTTGGGCCACTAATCATGTACTATGTGTTAATAGTTTTGATACTCAAAAAACCTATTTCGGGGTGATAACCCCTAGGTTCGTATTTTTTTAAATCCATATCCACTTTTCACTATCTAAATAGGGATACAATTTTTAGGAGAACCCACAATCTATTTTATTACTGGAATATTGAGATGTTATCTTATACAAAGTCTTATCCCTAGGGTCTTCTCTAAGATTACAATTCCTAATCCCTGACAAATATAAAATATAAAATATTAATTCAACATTAATTCATGATCCAATACAAAGGGTTATATATATGGTAGATCTTATGACCAATATAAATCATATCAACCCCTGATGAATCTTAAACTCTCAAATTATCCTTCTCTGAAAACATCCAATCATATAATGATATCTAAACCTTACATTGATACCAACTATGATAGCCCAGATATAACTGTTTCCCTCGGATTTCATGGATGACCTCCTTTGATGGGAGGTTCAAACATTCCGATCGGTTTCTAAAGGGTTTGTTTGTAGAACCGGAAACATCCAATGATTCCACATCCATTCATACCAACATTCCAAAGGTAGGTTCTCATTAGTTTATGGACTGATGCGGCTTAGGAATTTGCATTGGTCGAGAGGATGGGAGGTCAGACTCATCACACCATTTTAGGGGAATTATTGTCTACTCTGGGACTCTCTTTATAGATTTAAGTTGTGTTCGTGAATCCATATTACATTACAAAATATAAAATGAATTTTACTTTAGATCTGACAATCAATGATTGATATGTAGGAAATTTAGAGAATCTTTTATATGTATTCCAGGTTCTTCACTGATAAAGAATCATATGTATTTGTTAGAGATTCTTGGTCAATGGTTCCCTTCGACACATTTATAGAGAAGTATCTTGGTCATTATGATGACCATGCTAGTTTTAAAGCCACTCAGTGGGGCACTTGAAGTTTATTTCCATTCAGGAGGACATGGATTATTTCAGAGTTTGGGATCGAACCCGTAGATGGGCTACCTATGTATCCTTTGTTTAGAAAAGGAATCATAACCCACGTAGTTCGAGTAAGGGTGTATGATTTTTATGATTGATGGCTCAAAGAAGAATGTCATAATCACTTTTAAAAACTAAGATCACGTGAGTAATGCTCGGTGTGAGAAACAAGAGGTATTGGTAAAAAAATTGGCAATTGTTCCATAAAAGATGCAATCATAGGAAATAATGTGGGACTTATGTATGTATGACTGCCCAGATAAATGAAGATTAGGATTTACTTCAGGGACGAAATCCAGAAACAGGGTCCATAAAGGTATATGTGCTTCATGGAGATTTGAATACACTAACTTGGGGCTTACTCCTAAAAAGGAGGCCCAAATTAGTAGAGGACTTGTGATTGGGTTTTACTCCTGAAAACTAATCTCAGATAAAAGGTAAATTAGGTCTGGTTAAGAGAAATTAAGACTGGGGCTTACTCTTGAAAAGGAGGCCCAGGTTAAGAGATTTGAAAAATTAAGGGACTTGGGGCTTACTCCTGAAGAGGATGCCCATATTTGAGACTGAGGCTTACTCCTGAAATGGAAGCCCATGTTAAAAAGAATTATGGTTTGGAGCTTACTCCTCAGGATGATGCCCATATTTTGGGGAATTATGACTGGGGCTTACTCCTGAAAAGGTGGCCCAGGTTAGGGGATCTGGGGCGTACTCCTAAGGAGGATGCCCAAATTAGAGGACATGGGGCTTACTTCTAAAGAGGATGCCCAAATTAGAGGACTTATGACTGGGGATTATTCCTGAAAAATAGGCCCAGGTTAAGGATTATCTCATCTTAAAGTATGAGGTTGAATGAATGAAATATCAATCTTTAGTGACATAAAGATGTGTAAATCACTAGGTTTTGAGAGATATTCCACCGAATTCCTTTCTGATAAGGAAGTCAAATCAAGAAATCATTCCATATATGGCATTGAAGAGTGTCTTGAAGACTGGATCTTTAATAGGAAATGTGTAATGGCTTTAGATGGGTGAAATGGGAAAGAAGGGCACCCAAAAAGGCAGGGGCGTGCAAGTCCTAGCAGACGCGCAAGTACTACGTGGGCACGCAAGTCCTAGTTGTGCAAGTATGCATGCACGACATATGGGGTACTTGCACGAAGGTTAACCAGTAGGGTAATACTTGAGTGAATCTTGATTAAAACCTTTATAATCCTCTTGAGGTTCTTCCAAAAGAGGGGTGTGCAAGTTCTATTGAAGAAGTAAGGTGGCACGCAAGTGTGGCCATTTCCATTAAGGGCTGCCCACTCAGGCGCACATGTGTTGATGAGTTTCAACGCTTAGGCCTTCCTCCCCCTCTTTAGATCTTCCTTTCTAGGTATGAAATTACCTTAGAAGTGTTTCAGAAGCATTGAGAAGTGTCTAGGGCGCCGGGAGCTCAAATCTGATTTTCTGAAGAAAAAAATCCTCCTCGAATGGGGGGACCACAAGATCTATTTATAGGCTGAAGAAGACCCGGGCAGTTATCCATTAGGTCGCGCAAGTCACTTTTGTGACCACTTAGGTGGCACGCAAGGGGACTTGCATGACAGTGATAGAACTTGCGCGGTACATATGCTTTTGATCCCTTGTTCATGCCTTTGTTGATTTTTGATGTTTTCTTCAAAGGATGAATCAATTTGTGCAAAGTCATTTCCCATTCCATTATTTTAGACACTGTGACGAAAAGAAGCATCGAAAAAAGTCCCCCCCTCAGAGTTGGATCTGGAGAGAAAAGAGGATTTGAATCTGAGGAAAATAAGAATTAATGGAATGGCCGCGCGCAATTCTGGGCGCGCAAATGATCTTCGAGCGCGCAGGGTCTGGCGCGTAGTGGTACGGCCTTTAGTCGCCCAGGGTACGGTGCGCCGGGTTCTGGCTGCGTCTATAAATATAGGGCCTCACTTCCGTACAAAGCATCCGAATTTCCGGACTTCAAACCTTTTAATTGATCAATATTACCTAAATCATACAAAACGTATGTTAAGTGAGCTTGGAACGTGACTTTTATTCAGAGTTCCCTTGTCTTTTTTGGGCAGTTTAAATTCATGCACGTCGGACATAAAAAATCTAATGTTTAAGGTCGGAATACATTTGACTGAAATGGATTAGAATTGACCCAATTCCTTGAAAATTCATCTGAAAACATATTACTATACTCAAGTTTGAGGAAAAATATGTAAGATATGACTTAAGAATATTTGAATATGAGGAATGATATGAAAAAGAGATAAAAGTAATTAGAAGAAGTAGTTTCCATGAATGAATGTACCATTATTTAACAAATCCGTTAGGGGTTTGAATTATGCAGGGCCACCTAAGGGCATTGGCAGCATAGTTAAATAAAATAGTATCTTCTGGCTAACAAGTTTGTTATGTAGACTGTTTATACAAGGCCTCTTATGGGCATGTGCAGTATAGTCAGGCAAAAAAACACTCAGAAATTTACTTTCCTAGTGTTAAAAGCCAGTGAAAGTTTATGGAGATTCAAATCTTCCAAAGTATAGAGTTTTCTGTATGGAAAGAGGTAGTTGAATGTAGAGAAGACATTTCCAAACAAGATTATCAAAGAACTGAATAGATATCACTCCTACAAAGGTCTGACCCAAACATAAGGAAGGAGAATATAAACCACATACTTGAATACTTTTCAGATCATGAAAAATGTTATGGGACAAATATGTTAAGGATGGCTATTTTTGTGGATCCCTACATACTGTCATTTAAGACAAATAACGACAAAAGAGGCATTCTTCCCAAGAATGAAGTTACCACTATCCGAAAAACATGTTAGGGGGTTGAATTATGCAGGGCCACCTAAGGGCATTGGCTTCATAGTCAAATAATAGTATCTTTTGGATAACAAGGCTGTTATGTAGACTGTTTATGCAAGGACGCCTATGGGAACGTGCTGCATAGTCAGGCAAACGAACTCTCAAAAATTTGACATTTTTGTGACTAGAAGTCATGAAAAGGGTTATGAAGATCTGAAAATATTTAAGGTTATAATTATGACACATAAAGATGGGTATTGTTCAATTTATACATAGATACACAGATCAATGCTAACCATAATCATATTGTGGCTGGGTCCTAAATTGAAATGTTGGACTTCACTATGTATCCCATAAGGATGCGAATCAAGCCATACGTAGATCATAAAATATAGTTTAATGTCGTGTGGGACAAAAGGATTAGAGATCTTAGTTTAGGGTCATAGAGCTTGGACCATTATAAGAAATACATAGTGTGTTTTTTCATGGGGACATTTTCTCCAAGGGACTAAAAATGGAATTTGGGGTTAGTCCCAAAGACTTGGGGCTGGATTCGAGGGACACTCGAACGTTCCTACGTATCCCATAAGGATGGGAATCAATCCCACGTAGTTCTTGAAATACACATTGTACAAATTTGGTTCGTACATGTGAAAGGTGAAAGGAGACTTTAGTACAATGATGGTTTAACCCAAGATAAAAGGTTTGGGCATTTCAATGTATGCATGTAGTCTTTGAAATGAAACATGATTGGAAATCAATGTAAATAATGATTCCTTCTCAAGTGAGGGTATCAAAGAATATTATAGTTTATTTTCATACTGGAAAAAAGTGTTGTATAGTTTAACCTCATATAACAAGGGCGAAAGTGAACCAATGTAAAGATATTAATTCTAGCGGCGGTTTCACGAATCAACATCGTATGAGATTGAGGTGAACCGATGTGAAGAGATTGGTTTTGGGCTCGAACCTTGGGAGGTTGCCTACATACCCAGCCTAGAAGGAAAGGATCAAAGTCTGTGTAGTTAAATTAAAGAATGAATTAATGATCAGGTTGTTCTTGGGGACAATGAACTAAAAAAAATATGATGTCGTCGGGACTTACACATGGTTAGAGGCCCAAAGAGAGTGTTATGGTTGAGGTTTTCTCTAAGCTCACGTGAGTCATACTCAGTGTGAGAAACAAGAGGTAACAACAACCTTAACGATGCATAGTTTAATGTCATGTAGGACATATAAAGCGACTATGATGTTTAATGTCTTGTAGTTAGGACTATTGGTGCTATATAGTTTAGTGTCATGTAGCAGGGACAAAATACAGTTTAATGTCATGTAGGACGTATCACGGACTTTCTGTACAATTTAGCATCGTGTAGTTAGGATGATGGGGAAAATAGAGTTTAAAATCATGTTAGACGAAAGGGGGACTGTGCAGTTTAATTTCATGCAGTGAGGACAAAAGAGTACACCATTTAACGTCATGTTGGATGCATTGGGGATTTTTTTCCCACAGTTTAATGTCATGCTGTACAAAAGTGTAGTTTAAGGTCATACCTGACCTTTTATGATTATGTAGTTTAACATCTTTAGGGACGTAAGGGTCTTGTATACAGTTTAGCGTCATGTAATTAGGATGTCACAGTTTAACGTCTTTCTAGACGTAAGGGACTTGCAAATATTTTAGGGTCATATGCATGGACCGTTGATGATGCATTTTAAGGTCATACAGGAACTAGTTGTAGTTTAAGGTTAGACTGGACCATTTTGGAGACACAGTTTAACATCATGTTGGACCATGGGGGACACAGTTTAACGTCAACTTCGACCAAGTTGCAGTTTAAGGTCATACTGGACCATTTCTGTATAGTTTAACGATATATAGTAAGGACAAAAGAGGTATTTTGCAGTTTATACAAAATACATCTTCAAAAAATCTAGCGTTGGTTTGAGTAGTGATGAGTTCTCCATCCATCGAGATTAATGAATAAGCTCCATTGGAGTAGACCTTATGTATTGAATAAGGTCCTTCCCATCTTGGCTCAATCATGGGAGGTTTCTTTCCTCGTATCATTGGAGTTATGAGAACTAATACCAATTCACCCTGAGTGAATGAATGAACACGGAATTTTTTGTTAAAAGCTCGTGCTATTCGATTCTGATAGACTTCTAAGTGGTGAAAAGTGCACAATATTTTCTCATCTAACCATTCCAATTCATTCAATCGCTTTTGATATTGTTCATCTATAGATGATTGATCACAAATAGAAACTCTGAGCGAGGGTAGTTGAACTTCAATGGGAATGACTGCTTCCGTTCCATATACCAATGAATATGGAGTTGACCAAGTTTTAGTGCGGGTGGTAGTCCGATAATCCCATAAAGCATGAAAGAGTTTATCGGGCCATGACCTCTTATCTTTATCGACCATCTTTTGAAGTATATTTGAAAGAGTCTTGTTAAAGGCTTCTATCGGGCCGTTGGCTGCTGCATGATACCGAGATGAATGGTTAGATTTGATGTGGAATTCTTGATACAACTTCTTCACCTCGGATGAACAGAAATTGGTGCCATTGTCTGTCAATATGGTATGAGGGACACCAAATCTGGTAATGATGATAGATTTGATGAAGCTAACAATGCATTTAGAACTGACTTCCTTGAGAGGTATTGCCTCTGCCCATTTGGAAAAGAAGTCAGTAGCAGTAAGAATGTACTTAAACTACTTGGTCGTAGCTGAAGGGTAAGGTCCCACCACATCCATTCCCCATGTGGCAAATGGCCATGACTATTTAGCTGTATGAAGCAAATCTGGAGGATGATGAATGAAGTTGGTATGTACATGGAATTAATGACACTTCTTTGTGAAATCGAAAAAATATCATATCATTGAAGGCCAAAAGTATACACGCCTTCGAATCTGATCAAACAGTCTATGTCCAGACTGGGGGGCTCCACAGACTCCTGCATGCACTTCTTTCATGACAGCCATTGTCTCTTCACCATCAATACATCTGAAGAGACCTCCATCAAAACCACGTTTGTAAAGAATTTTCTCTAGGTGATATGGGATATCATAAAGAGTAAAATTGACCACACGTCGCCGGATTTGTTCTTTCTCAGCTCTATCAGGTGGAAGTGCTCCATTTTGAAGGTATTCCCTGATAGGTGAACTCCATCCTATAGTATGACCATACAGTTCGGGAATGGGACAAATTTCATTAATTTCCTCTGTTATGATTCGAACATAAGGTGAAATTGCACGACTGTGGGAAATAATGATGGTTGTCTCGTCCCGATTTGGATCTGCCGGAGCTGTGGCTATATTAGCCAGTGCATCAGCTTGAGCATTTTTTGATCTTGGGACATATGAAAATTTCAGTTCCAAAGGGAATTACACCATTAACTCTCTAATATAATCATAAAAAGGGATTAGTTCTTATTTTCTGATGGAATAATCCCCATTTTCTTGTTTGATTACCATGTCTGAATCACCTTTCACCTTTAAGTGATTCAATTGTTCTTCAAGTGCTAATTTGAAGCCTATGATGAGAGCTTGGTTTTCTGCTTCATTATTGGTACCACCATCCCACAATAATAAGGAATAAGGTAACACTACCTTTTTTGGAGAAATGAGCAAAATTCCTAAGCCATCTTTGTTGAATTTAGGATTTTCCATTTTCCTCCCTGTTGGACTTCTGGAAGAAGCATCAAAATATATTTCCCATGCCTGAGGAATTTCTTTAATAGAGAAGACTTTCTCATCAGGGAGTTCAATATCTGAAGATGTGTCTTCCACTAAAGGGTGTTCAGCTAGGAAATCAGCCAGAGCTTGGCCCTTTATCTCCTTTTCAGACACATACTGAATGCCGAATTGCTGCAAAATAACTGCCCACCTTTCCAGACATCCTGTAAGCATTGGACGACTAAGGATAAATTTGAGCGGGTTATTGCGAGATACCAATTGGACCTCATGATGTTGCTGGTAGTGTCTCAACTTCTGAACTGCAAATATTAATGTCGGGCATCACTTCTCAATACTTGAATATCGGGTTTCTGCTTCATGCATGGTTCGATTGAGATAGTAGAGACTGTTTTCATTCCCAGTATCATTCTTCTGAGCAAGAAAGGCACCCAATGATTTCTCTAGAGCTATCACGTAGAGGATAAGTGGTCTTCCTTCAACAGTTGGCACGATTACCGATGGACTCAAGAGGTATTTCGTGAGAATATCGAATGCTTGTTAACATTCTTTAGTCCACTGGTAAGTGACTCCCTTCTTCATCAATTTGGTGAAGGGTAAAATTTTTCCTTCTAAATTGGCGAAGAAAGGCCGAATATAGGCTTAGTGTCCTTGAAGTCATATTAATTATTTCAAATTTTGAGGAGGTTATATACCCAGGATTGACTTGGTCTTCTCAGGATCGACATCAATACCACGATGGCATACAACAATGTTGAGAAATTTTCCTGAGGTTACCCCAAAAGCACATTTTAAGGGGTTCATCTTCAAATTATGTTGTCGAAGCTTGTGGAATATGACTTCCAAATCAGCGAAGTGATTCGAACGTTGTGTGAATTTAACTTCCAAATCGTCTACATATCATTCAAAAAACTTCCCTAAGAAGGGTTTGAAGATACGATGCATGACACGCTGATAAGTTTCACCTGCATTCTTTAAGCCAAAGGGAATTACCGGGTAGCAAAACACACGCTGAGGGGCTCTGAAGGCTATAGATTCCTCGTCATCTGGGGCCAATCGGATCTGATTATATCCGGAATATTAATCCATGAAGGAAAGTTCTTCATAGCCACCTGTTGCATCAATTAGAAGTTCTGTAATCGGAACTGGGAAATCATCCTTAAGACAATGCCGATTAAGATCTCTGAAATCGATGAAAAATCTAATTTTTCAAATATTTTTCTTTACAGGGACAATATTAGCCTACTATTTTGGGATATTTAACTTCTCTAGAAAAGTTACCTTTGATAAGCTTATCCACTTCAGCTTCAATTTTGGAAGCATAAGTTGGGTGTGTTCTTCTCGCGGCTTCCTTAAATCCTCGATGTTCTTCTGGTAAACCCAAATGATGAGTAGCAACATCAGGATCAAGCCCGGTTATTTCTGTATAGTTCCAGGAAAATATATCTTTATTTTGATTTAGAAAAGAAATATACATCTCTTGCTCTTCAAGAGTCATGGTCGCACTGATTAAAGTGTGGTGTGGATCTTCTTTTGTACCCAGATTTATTTCTCTGAGTTCATCCACACTAGTAGAGATACCCTATTCAAATGTTGGAGGAGAATCTTTGAGATCTTCCCCTTCTTCTTCATCATGTGTTATTTCATCCATTTCTACTAGCATATTAGATGATAAAGTAGAATTTTCATGATCCGAAGAGATGTCAAAATTTGCATATCTTGAAGAAGAAGCTTCCATTTTCGACCTGATTGATGATGAAGGGTCTTCTTTGGGTAATAAAGAGGAGATTATGGATTGAGAATCGACATCATTGTTCCCCTCTGATGTTGATATAACTTCTTCTGGCCTAATTGGTGAAGAATAGACTTGTTGTATTTCAGTAGATGAAATGAATATGTCACCATTTGTGCTTTCATCACTGCTTGGTATATTACTAATTTCTCCCATGTTGTCTGGGTCGATTTCCGTAATTGACATTATAGATCTTACCATAAGAGTATTTTGATTTGGGTCAATCTTGACAATTTTACTTATAGGCAACACATAATCTGTACTCACATGTGTAAATGGATTTCCTATAATTATTTCCAAACCATATGGAGCATTAACTTTGGTAATCTCATTTGTTGTCGATTTCTCCCTTCCCTTCATGTGATAGAATTCCACCTCAATGTATTGAGACTCACATGTCTTGAATAGGTCCTTATCACCATAAAATGTCCCAACATGAACATCGAAACAATATTTGAGACATTCATGGTATGATGAAGGGATAGCCGCATTTTGATGTAGCCAGGGTCTTCCAAGCAAGATGTTGAAGGCTGAGTCTTCATCAAAAACCATGAAATCTGAATTGGATACAAGATCTAAAAACTGAGTTCTGAGTGTAACATCTCCCAGTGGTTCTTGTTCATTTTTATAATATCCTTCTAACATCTGGTAGAAGGAGATAAATCAGATTCTATGAGGCCTAATCGATGAAGTGCATGAATGGGCATGAGGTTGACTCATGAACCATTTTCAATGAAAGTTCTTCGGACGTCTACGCCATTGACCTTTCTAGACAAGTAATATGGTCTAATATTTCCTTGAAAAACATCATATTCATCTTCATCAGTAAAATATATTATTTCATGGCATTCTGCAGGATTATTCTCTATGTGATAGACTTCAGCTGTAGCAATTTCAGTTTCAAACTCTTGAGGACTTGAAAAAGCCTCGATGAGTGCTTCCCGAAGATCTTTTGACAAATTCAGAGCATCCATAATTGATAACTTGGCTGGTACATGGGTCAAGTGTTTCAATATATCATACTTTTGATCCAGAGGAATGCGTTTCCAATTGGAATATGTGGTTTAGCAGGTACCTTGGAAGCTGATTATTTGGAAGTTGATGCATGTTGTATTGGGATATGAGTTTGAAATATTCCTGGTTTTGGAAGATTAGACTGGCTAGATCCATTTAATTGTTGAGAGGAAGAAGATGGAACCTTCAACCGGTCTTCCAAAATAACTGTGCTCAGACTGAATTTGCTATTGGTAAAAGAACTTGCTTGTTCTTGCTGAGCTCGCTGAAGGAATCTACCACGAGTTTCTGTTGCGTACATAGTTCTAGTAGGGGTAGAATTGGAATAGTGGATTCTAAAAGATCCAATTCTTACCCTGTATCCTGAGCCCCTGGAACTTTCTCTGATTCCCCTATTTGATACAGGGAATTCAGGCTCATTGAAATCGAAACTACGACTGGCATATGGATCTGTTAATTGAATCATATTAACAGAACCAAAGATTAACTCTTCGTCTGATGAAGACTCTGCCTGATTAGCCTATTTAGGGTGTGTCGTTTGGTGGGGCAGTGCCCGTGGCTTTGATGTAGATGGCATGAAGTCCTCCAAAGTCAAAGACAACTTAGGATTTTACACATACTCATCTTCTTCTGATTCGTTTTTTTTTTCATTGAATCATGTTGTTTCTTTGAGGAATTTCCCTCTGACGAAGAGGGTTTTGCCACAACATTCATGGCATAAGACACAATTGGATTGTTTAATTGTGTTCACAAAATAGCATGAGTTCGGTTGACTGTCTTTCTAATCATCCAATCATCATACTTCTGTGCATTTTTTCTTTTGACTTCTTGTCATTCTCCTTTTCTCCTCTAGAACTATAGCAGTAACACATGCTACATGAGCAGAAGAACCTTTCAGTTTGACTTGTCCCGATTCGACCATCTTTTGCAGGAGGTCTTTGAAGACAAAACACTCCTAGATGGTATTCCCAAACATTTGATGAAAAGGGAAATAATTGGGATGGTCATCATCTCCTTTCTTGTTTGGCCACTTGGGCATTGGTAATTGAAGAAAATCGTTTTCCAGAGCCTAAATGAAATAACTGGGAACTTGTTCATTTCAGAAAGAGTATGTTTTTCTCTTCAGATCCCCAAATTGTTTTCATCTTTGATCTCTTTGATCGTCTGGATGAAAAAAGCCTTTATTGTTGGCGCTCAGAAGGTGGATCCCTTCGAGAAGATGATGGTTTTGAGGTAGAAACAGGAAGAGGTGCTTGTTTAAGCATAACTGTAGAAGTTTCATCTTTACACATTCTCCTTCCTAGAGCTGATGGAATTACACGAGATTTAGCCTTAGCCTCTCTATGGGAATCTTCAATCTGCTGAGCGATTGAAGTAAGGTCTCAAAACCCTCATGTGTATTTCCCCAGGATTAACGGCATCTGTAATTTGTCACGCAGATTTTCCACACAGATTGGCATCAATTCTTCTTGAGGGAGTGCTAAACTCAAGGAATATGTTAATCCCTTCCATCGAGCAATGAAATCAGAGACCCTTTCATTCTCTCTTTTCTTACAGTTTGTAATATTGAAAACTATTGTGTTTGGAAATGTTGAGCTGAACTGATGGAGGAATTTTTGGTGAAGATCCTCCCATCCGGTAATTGACCGGGATTTCAAGCTTGTATACCAGACAAAAGCTAGTCCTTGCAAGGTTCGCACAAAGCATCTGAGTTTCACTCCTTCTTGCTGCTTTGGAGTTCCCTTCCTAGGATCACAACAAGACACGTAATGCATCAAATGCTGTTCAGGATCACCTCATCCATTGAAAATAGGGAATAAAGTGTTCCCAAAACTGGATGGAGGAGAGATTGAATCTACACATTCAGGGTAAGCATTTTTTTCTTCTTGAAATTTCACACGTTTCCCCTCCATAGTTTCTAACCGAGCTGTTAATGACTCAATAGTAGTTATTAACTTTTGAGAAACATCCGGTTGAACTTGGACTTGGGTAAGTGCAATGACTGGATCTTGGACAGATGTGGCAATTAGTACCGCAACTGATGGTAGCACTGCAAACATTTGTTGCACTTGACACGTAGGATTAGACCTGTGATGGTGTACTGATAGAGGAGGATATTATTGATCCATCTCTGTTGCCACAACAAATTTTTTTGGCTGACTGACTTCTGCATGCTTAAGAAGAAGACTAATCTGAAGTAGTTCTGCATTCAACCTTCTAAATTCCTTCATTTCTTCCTCCTGTTGTGCAAACCTTTTCTCTAGTTAGAGCGATTGACCTTCTCCAGAGGTAGGATATGTAACCTGGTTCTTTCCCTTCCCTTTGTTGGATCCTTTTTAGAGAGGTGGAAGTGGGTTACTCGAAGTATTACCTAGGATCTGAGTAATCCTTTGACTTCGTGTACACACACCTTCTCCATTTGTGTCGGTGCATCTTCTTGAGCAGGAACCTCTTCATCTGAGTCCCCTGAGTGAGCCTCAACTGGTGGATCAGCAACAATAGAATTGATGACCCTGATTGATGTATAAATCATCGCATCCCTTCTATCATCATTTCTGTGATATTTTCTTCCTCCATGTCTTTGATGAGACATTGCCTTTTGTTGATTTGATCCCTCGGGAACTTCTTGATGAACCGTAATTTGGAGGGAATCTCCTGATAATTTGTCTCTTAGTTCCTCTTGAGGCTTCTTCCCCAATCGAGAAAAAACTGACTTTCTCTGAGGAGGGGGTTGTTGATTGGAAAAAGTCCCCAGTCTAGTGGACTGGGGCTATTCCTTCTATTCTCTCTAACTCCTCGAATCCTATTTGTTGATTCTAAGGGTTGGTTTAAAAGAGTCCCCAGTCTGGCGAGCTAGGGTGGTTCTTGACTTGCTATGTATGAAACTTTCTTAAAAGTCCTCCTGATCTTGTGAACCTCAGTCCGAAAATTAGCTGGATGCATTAACCTATATCCACTTTTATCACTGGGTTCAAAAGACCGTTGGATGATTTCTGACACTTCTGTCACTTGGTGATGTGCTTGCTCCAAACGAGAGGCTTGTTTAATATTCTCGTTTGCTTGATTCAAGAGTAATTAAACAACTGGTTCTTTGTATTCTTGATTTTGAGAGGAACTAGTTGAAGCCTGTTCTTGGGAAAGATTTTGATTACAAACAAATCCCATTGATTGTATCCAACCATGGTCAATAACATTTCAGGAGGCCATTTTCGTCAGGCTTTCCTGACTGGAGAGCACCGTGAAATGCAGTGCTCCATGAACAGCCCATCCTCTGACATGAATACCAGATAGGGCATTGGAAATTAACTGATGAAATCTTCTTAATGTGCCAAATCATGAACATTGAAGGGCTCTCTGTTGCTTTTCAGCCTTCGTATATCGAGAGACTGATAGAGATGCCAAATCAATCTGATATTGTAACCCTTCTATTATCTTAAGATGATTTTCATATTCATCATAAGATATTACTTTCTTTTTCAACAAACAAAGAGTCTTCCATATGTTGAGAGAAATATCATGAATTTCATCTTCCGTCAACATTTCTGGAATGTTATACTGAGAGTCATCCAGAGGCCAAAACACGACTGGCACTTCACCTTTCGCCAGTTGTTTTTCATGTTCAGCATTTCCTCTTTATCATTTGATGAAGATTCTTATACCTGATTTGTCCAGAGTTGGTGTTTCCTTATTGCTTCATTGGAATCAATAGGATTGGTAGAGAAATCATTGATCAAACTAGAAGATGCATGACTTAGGGGTGGTTCGGAGAATGGCCTACACCCTGGGCTATCTTATGATTGAGAAATTATTTCAACTACTAGCGATGAAGCTTCAGACATGACTAGTTTCGCATTTGCAAGTGCCTCAAGATAAGAGGGCTTTCTCGACACTACATTTTCCACTGGAGCATTTTTTGAACAATGTGGAGAGGCCTTTCACAGCGAAATTCATCATCATGGGGAGGACCAACATAATGGGTTACATCAAAAGATGAGATCTCCTGCTCCTTGGCCTTCTGACCACACAGAGGGTTCCGTTGGCTCTCATCTGAAGATGAAACTTCGAGATAGACCAAATTGTCATGAAGCAAGCCTTCATGAGGAAGTGTCTATTAAAGACCTTCGGAATTAATGTTCCCACTATTGGGATATGAGGGAGTATAATCTTGAATTTCAACAGATAATTTTCTGAGGGCTTCAAGAACTCCAGCATCGAGCAAGGCCTTGTTACAGATTGGCTCATGATCTCTTGACTGTGCTGGGTGGGTCTTTTTCTTAGATGCCTTCTTACTCACCTTGGAAACCACTTGTTGACGAAAGTGGCTGCTCTGAGCAGGTGTATATGCCTGATCAAGAAAGATGGCCAGGTTAGGCTGACAATCTCCACTCAAATCAGGTGTATGTTCCTAACATGGTTTTCTGTATGATATGGGGGAGTATGCCCCACAACCCTCTTGGACTGGAACAGATGTGTGTGTCTCTTCCGGAGTGAATTGTTGATGTGTCACTCCACTGGTAGGGATAGATTTATGTGTCTTTCCCTGACATGCCGCTGAAGTTGTTATAATATCATGGCAGGCATCCAGAATATGAGCAGGGATTTGATTCTGCTCTTTCACCATTGATAAAATTTTCTGGGTGACTTCAGCTATCGGAATGGGAATATACATCCATTCTGGGCTTGGAGTAGGTGTATGTGCCTACTTCTTTCCTCCTTTTCCTGTTAGTGAATCATGACAGTAATCAAGTATGGGGGCATAGAGTTGAGTCTGCCTCCTGTTTGTCGCTGGGGCTTTCCGACTAACTTCTCCGAATGCTACCAAGCGAGACTGTTGGTAGGCTTGATTAATACTAGCATGTGTATTTTCCTGCTTATTGCCCTTCACCAAACGTGGTTGATGAGATCCATCATATATAGTCATATGAGCCTGCTGACTAGCTGATGATGTATAAACAGGTGTATGTTCCTGCCTATAGTACTCCACCGGAATTGCCTGGCGGGATTGGCGTGATGCTTCCAGACAAGTCTGCTGGACAGCGGAATTAAAACGTGTAGGTGTATGTGCCTGCTCATTGCGTTCCACCAAGTTAGGTTGATGGACTTCTCCAGAGATGGCAGAGATGAGAACCTGCTCAATGTTTACCGGATTCCGCCTCTGGTGGTTCATCTTGCTTGCTCGGGTTCGAGGAACCTGAGCCGAACGCCTGGAGTCGGTACCCTCATCTTATTGAGGGCGCACTTCCGCACGAGTCTAGTGGAAATTGTTGGTGGGAGCCCTCAGAAAGGACTCCTGACTGTTTGGATTACGGCCCTGATGGACCTGCTCATTCACCTCCTTAGAATAAAGGAGCGAATGCTGATTTCATTCTGGGGATAACGACCAAAAACGGTTGGAGACAATAGACAGCACCGCCTGCTTCTTGATCACTGGTTTTCATTGTCCGGACGACCGATGTGAGTTGTTTACTTGGAGGGCATGTCGGGCCACCTCCAGACATGGAATGGTACCGTGTTGACGGTACTCCTTAACCAGCGCGTTTGATACATGGCGTTGATGATGCTGAGTAGGTGATATCGTCCTTAGAGCGGACGATAATCCAGCAGGAGTAGCTGTAGTGGCATTTGCAGCAGCAGTATTCACAGGTGTGAACTTGAGAGCAGCCATTCTAGAAATGTAGAAGATCATGGAAAAGAGTGCATGTTTGATGTAACAGACATAATCCAGATAAATTCAGCCACTACATCTGTTGGATGAGTACATATGTCAATAATCGTTTTTGTTGGCCCTCCCATTGAGTTTTAAATAGGGGCCTAACAAATAGGTAAAATATCATTTTAACTTGGTTAAGGATTCTCGTCGGGTTCACCATTTTTGTTTCCCTCGGATTTTGGGGATGACCTCCTTTGATGGGAGGTTCAAAAATTACGATCAGTTTGTAACGGGTTTGTTCATAGAACCAGAAACATCCACAGATTCCACATCCATTTATACCTACTTTCCAAAGGTAGGTGCTCATGAGTTTATGGACTGATGATGCTTAGGAATTTTCATTGGTCGAGAGGATGGAAGGTCGGACTCATCACACCTTTTTTAGGGGAATTATTGTCTGCTCCGGTACTCTATTTATAGATTTAAGTTATGTTCGTGAATCATTATTACATTACCAAATATAAAATGAGTTTTCCTTTAGATATGACAATCAATGATTGATATGTAGGAAATTTAGAGAATATTTTATATATATTCGAGGTTCTTCACGGATAAAGAATCATCTGTATTTGTTAGAGATTCTTGGTCAATGGTTCCCTTAGACACATTTATATAGAAGTCTCTTGGTCATTATGATGACCATGGTTGTTTTAAAGCCACTGACTGGGGCACTTGAAGTTTATTTTCATTCAGGAGGACATGGATTATTTCATAGTTTGGGATCGAACCCGCAGATGGGTTACCTACATATCCTTTGATTAGAAAAGGAATTATAACCCATGTAGTTTGAGTAAGGGAGTGTGATGTTTATGATTGATGGCTCAAAGAAGAATGTCATAATCACTTTTACACTCTAAGCTCACGTGATTCATGCTCGGTGTGAGAAATAAGAGGTATTGGTAAAAAAAATAGACAATTATTCCATAAAAGATGCAATCATAAGAAATAATGTGGGACTTATGTATGTATGACTGCCCAGATTAATGAATATTAGGATTTACATTAGGGAAGAAATCCAGGAACAGGGTCCATAAAGGTATATGTGCATCATGGAGATTTGAATACACTAACTTGGGGCTTACTCCTGAAAAGGAGGCGCAAATTAGGAGAGGACTTATGATTGTGTTTTACTCCTGAAAAGGAATCCCAGATCAAAGTTAAATTAGGACTGGTTAAGAGAAATTAAGACTGGGGCTTACTCTTGAAAAGGAGGCCCAGGTTGAGAGATTTGAAAAATTAATGGACTTGTGGCTTACTCCTGAAGAGGATGCCCATATTTGAGACTGGGGCTTACTCATGAAAAGGAATCCTAGGTTAAAAAGAATTATGGTTTGGGGCTTACTCCTGAGGAGGATGCCCATATTTTGGGGAATTATGACAGGGGCTTACTCCTGAAAAGGATGCCCAGGTTAGGGGATCTAGGGCTTACTCCTAAAGAGGATGCCCAAATTAGAGGACTTGGAGCTTACTCCTAAAGAGGATGCCAAAATTAGAGGACTTATAACTGAGGATTATTCCTGAAAAGGAGACCCAGGTTAAAGATTCTCTCATCTTAAAGGATGAGGTTGAATGAATGAAATCTAAATCTTTAGTGACATAAAGATGTGTAAATCACTAGGTTTTGAGAGATATTCGACAGAATTCCTTTCAGATAAGGAGTCAAATCAAGAAATCATGCCATAAATGGCTTTGAAGAGTGTCTTGAAGACTAAATCTTGAATAGTAAAGGTGGAATGGCTTAAGAGGGGTGAAATTGGCAAGAAGGGCACCTAAAAAGGTAGGGGCGCGCAAGTCCTGGCAGGCGTGCAGGTACTGTGTGGGCGCACAAGTCCTGGTTGCACAGGTATGCATGCGCGACATATGGGGTACTTGCACGACGGTTAACCAGCAGGGTAATACTTGAGTGACTCTTGATTAAAGCCTTTAGAATCCTATTGAGGTTCTTCCAAAAGAGGGGAGCACAAGTTCTATTGAAGGAGTAAGGCGGCATGCAAGTGTGGCATTTTCCCTTAAGGGCTGGCCACTCAGGCGCGCATGTGTTGATGAGTTTCAACACTTAGGCCTTCCTCCCACTCTTTAGATCTTCCATTCTAGGTAAGAAATTACCTTAGAGGTGTTTCAGAAGCTTTGAGAAGAGACTAGGGTGCTGGGAGCTCAAATCTATGTTTCGAGAAAAAATCCTCCTCGAATGGGGGCCCCATAGTGTCTATTTATAGGCTGAAGAAGACTCGGGCGGTTATCCTTTAGGTCGTGCAAGTCACATGCATGACCACATAGGCAGTGCGCAAGGGTACATGCATGACAGTGATAGAACATGGGCGTCACATGTGCTTTTGATCCCTTGTTCATGCCTTTATAGATTTTCGATGTTTTCTTCAAAGGATGAATCAATTTGTGCTAAGTCATTTCCCTTTCCATTCTTTTAGACACTGTGACGAAAAGGAGCGTCAACAATAACAATCAAATAATTTATTAATTTAAATAAACTATTTCATTACATATATTCAAATGTCATTTTAGGTTTATATATTTAAATAATTAGGCCGCATCAATAATTAATATTTCCCATGTATTTCTAATTAAATATAAATTTTTATACTATATTAACTACTATGTAATCCCTAATAGGTCTTCAATATTTTCCATAAATTATCCACACATGATTTTCTTATAGATATATCATTTGAAATAATTTTATTCATTACCTGGGGAAATTTGAACATAAAAAGGGTGAGCTCAAATCTTCAGAACAGAAAAAAAATCACTTGAGGTTATCGCAGAAAAAAATATTAATAATATTGAAATAAAAAAATAAATATTAATATAATGTCATATAACCTACACATGATTTTTAAATAGAGCCGTGGGGGAAGAAAAAATAAAATTACTTTTCTATATTTTCAATAAATAGTTTCATAATGATATAATACGTAATCATGGAAATTATAATCTTACCATGAATTCCCCATTCTGAGAAATCATATGTAAATAGTTAAGGCATAAATAAAATACCCAATATAGTTTGACTTAAGATACCTAATGATGTAGTGAGGAACTATATAAAATTGATGCACACATGTCTTATAATTTGTCATATGCATCAAACATATGAAATAAATGAATAAAATTACATTATATAATCATCATTTTTTTGTAATTAAAAAAACTATCTAATGTAAATAATAAAAATACTTGATATCGGTACTTCTAAAAGCTAAAAACATGGAATAACATAAAAATAATATATATTCCTAAATAATTCTTATGGTATTATTAGATTATAATCTTAAAATAAAATTAAGAATCGTTTATGGATATCGATATCGATGATGAAAACCTTTATAAGAAGAAAACTTCAAATGGAATTACAAAATAATGGGTCTAGAATTAGATTTTTCATTTTTTTGTTTATGTCCCTTAAAGAAACTAGAATGGGTTGATTCATAAGATAATCCATGAAACACAATTCCAATGGAGGAAAAATTATTTTAATATAATGATGAAAATATAACTAAATTTATAAAAGTGATTTTATAAAACATATTTTACATTTCTTTAAAAAGGGATAGTTACAAAACACTTTTAAATTCCACTTTGAATGAGGTAAGTTGAAAAATAAATTTTTAACAAATAAAATAAAATGAATTTGAATAAATGATCCTCAAAAAATACATAAATTTATTTCATAGTAAATGTTTATAAGAAGACAAAAAAATTTAATGTGAAGAGGAAATCATTATTAATAACTTAAAAATAATATCTGAAACCTATATCATAAAAAGTATAATAAAACATCATTTTTATAAGTGGAAAATAAATAATAAATACACATTAAAAATAAATATTAAAATTTCAATAATATTAGTTTAAAATAATTTTGGAAATAAATGATATAGATTTTTAAGATAAATATTCATTAAATTGGATTGGAATTATTTTCAACAACATTTCTTTTTTATGAAGAAATCAATCAATCAAATGAACAATATTTATGTATCAATCCACCAAATATAAATTCAAGAGAATAAAATTTAAATCGATATAAAAGAAATTGGATGATCAAAATAATTATATTATAAGATACATTTTCCCCGTCTTATTGGAATAAATTTCATGAAGAATTATGAAAACTCAATGAACAAAATTTTAGTTTTCCAAGAAACCGTTGGAAATTTTGTAAAAAGTTAATTAAAATAATATAAATGAGTGATTCATTAAAATAATTTTAAATATAATTAAAGATAAATAATTAAAAATAAATTATTCCAAGGTTTCCTTATGTACACTATATAAAATAATACATGGTTCATAATAATGTATATGTGTCGTGTAATGCATATTAAGAACAATAATCCTTGTCACATTGTTATATTTTGAATAGAAAACCCACCAAAGGTTGAACATGGGGTTGATTTATAAATCAAATCGATCGAATTAAAAATATTCTAATATTGAAATACATGGTAAAAATATAAACAAAAAATAGAAAACAATTGGTGTGTACAAATCATATCTCAATGATGGAAAATTGAGATGAAAAAAAACCATATATTTAATTTGGTTTAGATAAATGTTCCTTAATATAATATATAACAAAAATTAAATAGTTAAAAACTTATTTCATATACATATTAATACTTATAAAAATTTAAAAAAATTATTTTTAATCATTTATTAACAATATATAATTTATTTCTATTTTAGTTTAATCTTTTCATGTTATTAGATTTAATTGTATGTTTTGTACTAGTTTCATAATGGTGGTGTAGAGTATTATTTATGGATAAAAATTTCATAGTTAATAGATAATTAATTACAAGATGATATATGTTTTATATTAATTTATAAAATTCTAATTTCATTTCATAAATATTTTATTTATGATTCATGATGATTATGTTGGTGATAATATTTATTCAATAATATTTCTGAACCAAAATGGTACATTATTAATAATAAGTAAAATATTAATATAAAATTTCCAAAACCATAAAACATACATTATTTTATCATTAAGTTTTAATTACACTAGGTTTTATGTTTCTATTACAACCATGATATAAATTTATAGCTTTATTCATGTTTGTGGCTGAACAGACACAAAAAATAACAATTATATTTTTTGGTTGAGTATGGATATGAATGTGATTATTTTGGAATAATATAAATATGATATAATAATAATTATATTATTTATATTTTTATATTTTTTTTATAAAAAGATTAAATGATATAGATAATGAATAAATTATTTGATAAAAATGGAATGTGTAACTTTCATGGAGGCAGTAGTTCCTACAAATACATTGGAATCATGTTCATTTTACATTTTATAATTTGGTGATAATGAATGGTTGAAAATTGAATAATTTTAATAAGATAATAAATATCACATTAAACAATTATATTACCCTTCTAAATAATCCATGTAATGTTGCGATGAAAAAGTAAACACATCATTCATAGAGGCATCGTTGTAGATGTATGCATGGTGAAATTTTGGTCAATGTAAAAGGTGAATGTTATTTAATGATTATTCCATGGTAAAAAAATTTAGTATGTTAATAAAAATTTTACCATTATAAAATAGTTGTAAAATTAGATCTTAATAACGAGAATGAAGAAATATAAAAAATGAAATATAAAATGATTAATTAGAAATTTTTAACTTAATCTTTGGAAACATTCTTTCCAAAAATTATTAATCCATTAATATGTGGTGTTTTGAGATGAAAAAAATCACTAACATATAGAGAGTATTTTTTGTGAGGGATTTAGGAGGAGAAATGTTTCGAATATTGTTTTGTGTGTGTGAGGGGATGTGTGGTTTTCAAGTCTCCTTATTATTAGTAGTGGGAGTGGAATTTTATGTAATAATATTAAAGGTGAAGTATCTATTAAGAGGTTAAATATATTCAGTAATGGAATATAATATGGAATTAGAATGGGCATGTTTGATAATTCCTCATATATACATTTCCACACAAGTTTTTATCTTTTTTTTTCCTTTTACTCAAAGATATTTGAATTTTACCATTTTTTGTTATTACCATGTTAATGGTTTTTACTTAAGTAATTTATTTTTAATTAAATGGGAATTATTACATAATTTGGAACAAATAATTAAAAATATTAAATAGTTTTTATCAAATAAAATATTTATTCTAAAGAAAAAAAAATTAACATGAGTGCACAAAACTCATAAAACACACTTTAACAAAATGTGTTTTCTTAGTATAAATGTTATATTTTAGTAAAAATTATAAATATTGGTGAATTTAATGAAATTTATTTTTTTATTATTAAATAAAAGTGGAATTTTATTTCTTCAAATGAAATAAAAATCCTAATTTTACCTAGTTAAACCATAACTAAAAGAAACCTGCCAAAAATAGTATTTATTATGATAAATATTTATTTTGTTTCAAAATGATAAAAATTGGTATTATACATTTAGCATAGTAATATTAAATAAATCATTTTAATCCTTAAATATTTTCCCATTAATATGGTTTTATATTTTTTTTAATTCACAAATAATTCAGGATATAGTCATAAATACTATGTTATTAGTGGAAACTATATTTTTTAATTTTCACAAAAAATAACCATTTTATAAAAATAAAATAATAATTAAACTTATTGTAACATTTACATGGTTAATTAAAATAATGTTCATTTTTTTCAATTAAAATAAAAAAATATTAGGTGTTAAAATTTAAAATCTAAGAAAATTATATAATGAAAAGTGGATTTTAAGAAGAAAATTACATTTTATTTATAAATACATTTCTCTTTATTACACATTAATCCATTATTTATTACATAATATTGAAAACAATTAAACCTACATGATTATGAAGTCCAGTATATAAGGAATTATATAAATAACATAAAACAATAAAAATATGGAGACATCATCGTTATTAAATAACTTGTTAACATGTTAATATTTTCCCTTCACACTTAACACTACATTGGATATCCTGGGGACATACATAATAATGGACTGATGTTTAAAATGCAGAAAGGGAATAAACATGGAATTACATGAATAAAATAATACATAGTATATTATAGTAATACAAATAAGACATAAAATGGTTGGTAATAATAACCATGAATAGTAAGGCATGATATATCATGATAACATAAAGGAAACCTGGGAAATGTGGAAACAACTTAAAACACCACATTATATACATATGTTAAGAAAAAATGGCATGATATCATTATTGAAAATTATTTTGATAGGTTATGTCCACTAAATAATAACTTTAATTAATTTTCATGAGACAAATGAACTATTTAATGTATTGGAGCTCTATAAAATTTTGGATGCACCTGTAACTTTCATTCCATTCGCATGATTAGGTGTGCCACGTAGATCATAAAAAATAAATTTCATTCATCATAAAATTTTAATCTATGGGGTATGATTTTAGAATAAATATATGTAATTCCCATATAAAATAATTATATATTTTTAAAGGTGAACTCTCTTGATATGAATTGGTATGGGTATTCACTACACATTTTTTTAGCATGGAAAAATCATTGTGGAATTACAGCAGCATAATGGGGGCGTATACAAGTTCATGGAAAGTGTTGATGATAGTTAAAGTGGTATATCATCATTTAATCATCATATGAGTAGTATTAGGGATATGAGAGATCATATCCCGACATTAGGAATGGGAGAAACAATGCATAAGATAGAGAAGAGACTTGAATAAAGAGGAGAACGAGAAGAACTTTTACCTTGAGAGAAAGACTCCTAGTGCATGATAGGAGGCTATTAAGATCATGGTGGAACCTTAAGTGGAATAAAGATATATAATGGATTATTTAAGATGTTATTAATTTATTTTTAGTGAATATAAATGGGATCATGTGTTGTTTCATATAGGAAATTAGTGGGGAATTCTTTATCATTTCTCAAACATGATTTTTTGAATATATATAATAAAATAACAAAAAAAAACATTCCCATGGGTATTGACTTTAGTTTCATCCAAATATTAGTTTATTACATTAATTTATATTTACATATGAGTAAATTAATAAAATAATAACTTTTCTAATGTGGAAGTGATTTATACACTTAAAAAATGATTTTAAAAACATAAAATACAGTAATGGTTTTGGAAGATACATTAAGGATTTATAAACATAATAAAATAAAAATAAAATCACATCAATTTAAATGGAAAATATTATTTGGTCTTTTATTTATTTTATAGTATTTATTTCATCACTTTTGGGTCATTATGATGTCATAATACACACCTTATATTTATAATGTATTAAAAGTTTACCCTAAAATTAGACTATCTCATAAAATTATGCAAAAATCACCAATGAATAATTTTGATGTTCTCATTCAAAAATAATAATAAAATTTATCAAAATATAGACCTAAATATTTTTTTCACTTTTAAAATATTAATTAAAATTTATTAATAAATTCTTGGCTTTTTTGGAAACAACATTTTTTGTACCCTTATAAAAATTACATTTTACATCATAAATATTTTATACTCATTTATATTAAATAAAAAATATTAAATGATAATATTTTATTAAGATATTTTTTATTTCTAAAATCCATTAATTCATCAAAATAAATTCCTTAACTGAATTTTAATATTACCCAAAAATATGATTTGTGTTTTATTATATCAAAATAAACATGATTTAAAATGTAACGATAAGAAGTAAATGTAAACTTTATTCTATTGAAAGATATAATATACATTTTCATATTATTATGGATTTGATATATATTCCTTTAATACACTATAATACTCTATAAAGGTGTGGTCTACAATGTGATACTGTCATCAACTGGTTTGGCGTATAGGGTTTAAGACGTGATCTCGATGATCTTGAATTTCTAGGACGAATGATTCGGCTCATGCTTATCTTGTTGGATCTCATCTTGGGACTCTTTATGGTAAAATCATGGTTATACTACCTCCCTTAGAATCTCTAATAAATGGTATTCATATGGTGCAATCCTACTTGTTTATTCCATCACTTCCTTTTTCAATCTCAATTGGATTTGTTCAAACCTGATATTTTTACTAATCATTGATCACTATTCAATGAATATATTATAAATAGTAATGATTATAGATATTATTTTAAATCTGATAGGATATAATAAAACCAATAATGTGCATATTTTTTATGTAACCATAAAATAGAAAAATAAATTAAATTTAAATAATAATGTTAATTTTATTTATAATTGATCATGTCATTACAATCATCCCCCTTCAAATATTCTACACTCAAAATTTTCATTTCACAAGGATTAATAGATGAGGGTAATTATGATTCATCACTTCCTCTAATTCCCAAATTTCTTCTACAAAATTTTTGTTTCTTCACAACACTTAGTCAAGGTGCATAATCGTATTCCGTAGAAACTTCTCTCTACAATCCAAGACCATCACTAATTTCTCATCATTGAAATGGTCATCATATAACTGTACCATATATATATTGAGTACATATGAGGGGTTTGGTATGTACTTCGTCAAGAGGGATACATGAAATACATCATATAATTTAGATAGGTTGGGATGTCATGCTATTCGACAAACAACTACTCCAATGTGATCAAATATCTCAAAGGGACTGATGTATATTAGACTATGTTTTCCTTTCATCAAAAATTCCATGACATTACTCCATAGAGATATGAGGATGAACACCGATCCTCCAAACTCCAACACTATGTCTCATTGAAAATTTTTATCATATTTATTTTTTCAACTATGGGATGCCTTGATATGATACTAAATTGTTTTGTCATTTCCAACCATTTCCTCCACTATTTTAGGACCTAGTGGTTTGTATTCCCCATCATCAACCCAACATAAAGGTTCCCTTATCCTCATCCAATATAGTGATTTGTAGAAATTTATTTTTATTCTTGAGTGTAAATATTATTGTATAATAACTCGACCAGAGGAAGATGTTGATCTCATTATCCTTTGAAGTCAATTGAGCATGTTCTCATCACATCCTCGACTGCATGGATAGTCCATTCATATTAGAAATTAGTTTCTGGGTGATACTACATTTTGATGTTTAATATTTTTTTTAGAATGCGATAGAGACTATTCAAGAACATTGAGGCATATCATCAACCTCAATCATATATAATTGTTATTAGTTTCCCACGAAGCCTCGCAAATTTTCTAATACATATCCTTCCATGTTGATAAGGTGAGAAGTAATATCGAATTGCAACGATGTGTATAGTCATTGTAATTCCATCCACCTAAAACCATATAGCACTATTTTTTATTGAAGTCTTAGAAAGACCCATTAAAAGGTCCATCTTGACTCTTTCCAATTCATATATTGTTTTGGAAAATTATTTTTCATACCATTATGTTTTTTCATTCTTCATTCAATTTAAAACATATAATACATATTAATGTATATTTGTTATCTCCTTCTACATATTGTCTCAAAAGTAGTGTTATTAGAAATATTGAAAGACGTTTATGCTTCCTAGATAGACATAGAAGGTTGTGATATGTGAATCATCCAATAACTCCTTGTTCAACATTGGATTTTATCCCACATAGACCCATGGCCCTAATATTACAACAACTACTTCATTAACATTGAACTCTGAAGATTTCTCTTTTTTATATATTTCACATTATTATGAATTCCCATATCATCTCATTGAGAATACTTTATCCACTTTAGAAGGTATGGTTGAGCAATCATCTGTTAAAGGATTTATAATTTACCTACCATTATTATCTCCATGTACATCCTTTATAAATCCAGGATGATCAGATCCTTATTTTTTCTTATTAAGGATAAATTTTTCGGATCCTTTCTACATAGATATTATGAAATTTTATTCTCTTCCCCAATAAAGAAGTGAATTTTGTATTCATAGTCCGGGATCAGATCTAAACAACATCACCAGAACATATTCATCTATTTCTATTTGAAAATACACTAGAGGCTTTTCTGATCCATATATATTTCACTATTTTTTCCCAAATAGAAAGTGACACCATATTTTTAACATGAATATTAATATAGCCATCTCTAGATCAAGAATATGATAGTTTTGTTCACGAAAAATCAGTTACCATGATGTTTATTCTATCACTTTTTCATTCTAAATTAACTCACATCTCAAGCTCATCCATGAAGCAACACTGAATACCATCAAAAGCTCTCCACTTTGGGGTAGTGGCAGTACATGTTCAATAATAAGCATCTTTTTAAAATTCATGAATATCTCCTTACATTCATCATTCCATGAAAACATAAATATATTCCATGTTAGTTTGGTGATAGTTTTTAAAAATCATGATAAATTTATAAAAAATAGATGATAGTACCTAGATAATATACGAAATCTATGATATCTTCCATAGATGTTGGCCTTTAACATCCTTTAACGGCTTCTATCTTTGATGGTTTCATAGATATCCAATTTATTTTGATAATATTATATAATAATAAGACTTCCTTCAACCCAGACTCAAATTTTATGTACATGTCAAAAAACATATCCATTTATAAGGTCTTTATAAAATTTTACAGATGCTCATCTTGTTCTTCATCAATTTGGAGTATATTAGAATATCATCTCAAAATACCACTGATAATTTTGTAGGGTAATCTAAAAAGACTCAATTCATTATGTCCATTGATATTTATTGGGTATTATTGAATCGGAATTGAATTTATATGAATTCCTAGTGCTCGTACCTTATACAAAAATCACTCTTGGGAATATCCTTGTTCTTCACCCTAACTTGATAAAATCACAACTAAAGATACACCTTGGAGAAGTATTGTACTCAACATAGCTCATAAAATAAGTCATATATCCATGTAATATAATTTTTTTATTTATAACGATCTTATTGAGTTCATGTCAATCAATGAATAGGGGCATTGGCCAATCCTTCTTCTTACTGAAGAGGACTCGAGAACCCCATGATGAAGCACTTGGGTGTATGAACCCTTTATCCAGATTCTCCTATAGTTATTTATTTAGATCCTCATGTTCCAAAACACCCATTCTATATGAAATTTTGGATAATTGTAAAACCCATGAATAAGATCAATTCAAAAATACACCTCTTGAAAATGAGGATGACTTGGTAATTCTTTAGGAAACACATCAGCATATTCCATTAAAATAAGAATGTATTCAATGATAATCCTTTCCCTAGGATCTATCATTTGAGCAAAATACACTTTCATGTAGGGAAATAATATCAATTCTTAAGATGATGGTGCTAATGAAGATTCATTCATCTTGTTTTATTTTGATTAAATCATAGAATGATTCATGATATGAGTGGTGATTTCATTCTCATATAAATATATGTTGGATATATATAGGTAATGTAAATCAATAACTATAATTTCATAAAATTCCATATAAGGGGGTATCACAAGGTTCAAAAATAAGTTCAACCCACAATGTTTGATAGCAGTGGACTTATATAGACGGGATGTAACAATTTCCCCATTTTTAATTTCCACCGACAACTATAAGTCGATGTTTTGTGGTGGTGTTTGAATAGTTTTACAAGAAATTCATGACATGAAGGAATTCATAGAAATAAAATAGAAAAGTATATTTTTATTATTAAATGAATATCTACCATACTTTTCACCACATCATTATTGGGATCCTCCTTTGTGGTTGGGATAGCATAATATATCCCATACTGCCTTGGATTTCATTGGTTGTCTATGAAAACACTTGGCTTAGTGTATTTGTTTGAAAATATTCCTAGTTTTCTATAGTTGATGTAATGAACAATGTACTAAGGGTGGACCAGATCATTCCAATCCACCATCACATTAATGGGATAATATCATTGAAAATCACTATCTTGGTTACCATTAATCCCAAACTTATAGTATTTCCTCATCACCCATATAAAATTTCAAGTTTTCAAAATTTTTTCCCTTTGACAATTATAATGTTAAAATTTATTAGTACTGTTAGATTTTTCCATTTAACTAATAGAATTAATCTTTACTATCCTCTTCATATCCCCATGATACCCTTGAGATTATTTACTCCCCATTTCAACTTTGAGGCATCATCACACCATTTCCCAACAACTATCAAATTCTCAGAACTCAAGGTATTTTTGTATACTTGGTGTTAACCCACCAAATATGTGGTCATCTTTGAATTTGTGGGTAATGAAAAATAAATAGTTATATCCTGAAAGTCTTGAGATGTTTTTATCATGATTTTTGATAGATTCTTTGTCTATTTTCTTGAGGTAAAGGAAATAAATTTCCATTTTATGTTGAAGGGTGCATGGAATATATTTATCAAAAATCTTTTTCTGAAATTCCTTTCATCAAATTGGTTGGATCTCTTATTACGGGTTCATAATGTTGATTATTATCCACCACTGATCATATTATCCCTCTATATAATAAAGAGTATTTAGAATCATCCCATCCATAAAACATTGAATAATGGAGAAGATCATATAAATATATTTGATCCATTGTTTCTTGAATAAGTGATCATATGAACCATTCAAATTTAGATGCGTATTTTACATAATTTTCTCAATTTCAACTTGTTCCTTCTCTGGGGGATTTTGGAGCTCCTCCTAATCTAGGGTTATATGCTGAACCTAAGTCAACTAAAAGGGTATCATAAAAAATTTCTCAGTTCACACTCTCATAGGGTTAGGCATCTCGTTGGGGGGAAGTCATCACATTTCCCGTCACATTGGTTGTTTACCCATTTTCATATATTTTTGGAAACTAGCTAGAATAAATGAAAAATTAGAGTTGATTATCTTTTTAAGTGTTAAACATATAAATTATAATCTAATAACATTAAATAGATGAATCAAATTATATATATTTACCTAAATTATTAATTCCTCGGATTCAATCATTGTTATCCATGACTTATTTCAAAACATATATACTTATGGATTTTTTTATTCCTATAATAATGGTTCATAGTGAGATTATGAATTTACCAAGTAATATTCTTTTATAGTATCAAAATATGTGTATAGAAAGTCTAATTATAATGAACTTATTCCCAGTTGAGTCAAGCCCAATAGGGTATTTCAGGTTTTTCCCCTATTTACATTTATTCCAAATATACATCTTTAGTAGTATCCATACATGGTTGAATTTTCATGATAAACAATTTATTCTATACATACCAATAATTTTCAGATTATTTGTTATACTTAGTCATATTCTTTAGGATCTCACTATATTTTTCTTATACTACTCCCAAAATAACAAATCTTTTCCTTTGATACCAGCTATTACAACCCTACTCTTTTTTAAACATTAATCTATGATTTATCAACTAAGATTTCCCATAATAAAACCTGTATGATCAAGGAGTATAATGTATTTATGAATTAGGTACATTAAATAACCACTAAAAATGAATAATACATAATATTTATTGAAAACAATACCTTAACATGGTCATATTATTCATTCATACATAACCTTACATGGAATAACATGGGGAAATACATAAGAAACGGGTGAGATATAAAGAGCAGTATGGGAAGAAACATGGAAAAACATGATAAAATTAAAAAAAATTAGAAAATAGTCATAATAATGGGACATAAAAAGGTTGAGAATCATAAACATTAACTATGAGACATGATATATCAAGAAACCCAAAATTAAACATTGGAAATGTAGAAATAAATTTAAACACAACATCATAAACATAGGTTCAGGATAACTACAATGAAATAATGATTGACAAAGTACCTTACAAGATTAGTTTCACTACCTAATCACTCGCATAAATTATCATGAGACTAAAACATTACTCAATATATTAGAGAATTATTTCATTCTAGTTTCACCAATAACATTCATTTGATTCCCATACATAAGTGTTCTATATAGATTATAAAATTTTGAATCAGTTGACATAAAATATTATTCCATTATCAAGTATTGTTAAATATATAAACGTAAGACCCCAATAAAATAATTATAAGTTAATAATATTGAACACCATTAATATTAATTAAGTATCGGTATTCACTACACCTTTGTTTAGAATGGAAAATTGTGGTGGAATTTCGCCAGTAAAATAGTGGTGTATAAATGTTCATGGTAGAACATGATTAGAGTTAAAGGGGAATATCATCATTTAGTCATCATAGGGGTTGTAAGGTGAGTATGTATGTGAATATCCAAACACTAGTAATTGAAGAAAATGGGAAAAGATAAATAAGATACTTGAATAATAATGATAATTAAAAGGACTTTACTTTAAGAGTTTGACTCTTAATGGTGGGGTTGAGCTTCATGAGAGTGTAGGGGAACCATGGTAGGATCTAGAGAGGCAATATAAAATTATTTTCATGATACAAGGATTTATAGTTATGAAAAATGGGAGGTTGGTGGGATTATGTATGAAATTATTTGGAAATTCTTTATCATTTCTCAAAAATATCTTTTGGAGTCTATATAATAAAATATCCAAAACCCCAAACCATACAATGATTTTTCCAATGGATTCTTCTAAATAGAATTGATATTCATTATTTTATTTTTTAAAAGGGGCTAACATAATAATATTATACCCATTATGATGTAGGAGTTTGTCATACTCTAAAATAAAAGATTTTAAATCCATAAAATATGATAATAATTTTGGGGTATTCATAAAGGATTTATAAAACTAATAAAATAAACATAAAACACCATAATATTATTTTTAAAATATAAATTTGGTCGTTTATACCCTTCATAGTATTTATTAAATCACTATTTGGTCATTATGATGTAATAATAGACAACATATATTTATATTGAATTAAATTCTTACAAAAAAATTCGACTGTCTAAGAACATTCAAAAAAATTAATTGTTTGATATTTTTAACATTTGATTCCAAAAATGATATTAATTTTGTCAAACTACTTTCATAAATATTTTTATTTTAACTTTTCAAATATTAATAGACATTTATTGAAAAATGTTTAGTTTTTTACAATATCAGTTTTTACACATAAAAAAATTACAGTTGGGTTCCAAAAAATTATATGATAATTCATAATTAATAAAAATTATTTAATGATAATATTTTATTAAATTTTTTTTCAGAAACCCTTTTATTCATAAAAGTATATTCCTTGATTGAATTTGAATATTACGAAAAAAAATAAAACTTTTGTTTTATTGTATTAAAATCAAAATTATGTATAATGTAGCGATAAGAAGTAAAGATAAAAATTATTATATTGAAAAATAAGATATAATTTTTCAAATTATTATGTTCTTGATACATAACCCCTTAACGCACTAGAAAACGCTCTATGGGTATGGTACTTAATGATGAGACTTTCTTGGGGTGGTTCATCATACATAGTTGGGGATGTGATCTCAAAGCGCATAAACATCTCTTGTAAAAGCTTACTCTCCTACATCAGTTTTTGGATCTCATATTGTACATGGTCAATATAAAATCCCAATGATACTTTCTCCCTTGGAAGCTCTAATAAATGGTCTTTATATTGTATGATCCAACTAGATGAGGCCATCACTTCCTTTGTCTATGTCAATTGGACTAGTTAATATCCATTATTTATACTAATCATGTTATCACAGTTCAATGACAACATAATCAGTGGAATTATTTCATAATGGTAATTGAAATCAAATTGGATATAATAAAACCAAATAAGTGCATATGTATTCTATAACCATAATACATAATAAGACATTTAATTTAAATCATAATGATTATTTTATTTATAAATGTTCAACTGCTTCCAGTATTCAGATTTCTTATCAATTACTAAAAAATTATAGTTAATCCAAGATTTATGAAAACCAAATTATTAATAAATATGAATCAAAAATATATATTTTTCCTAAAATAAAATAATATAGTTCCTAAAATGGTTATTTTTGGTAAAATACATTTATTAATTAAAATGAGCTTATTTGCTATTTACCTATACTAATTGAATTTTTCATTAAATTTATTTTAAAATAAATTTTTATTTTCCTTCATGTATGGATTTTAAATTTTATTTATTTGTAAATATATTTTTCAATTCAAAAACTACACTATAATCGTCTTATCTAGAAATTATAATATTATTTTCAAATACGTAATTTCAGTTTCTTTTCAGTTATATGTTTCATGTCAAACAAGCTGTTAAGGGTAGTATTTATTTAATATAGAATTAAATATATGAATATTATGGATTTATAACTAGTATATCATACCATAATAACCTCACCCAATTAGTTTCCTCATTTTCACACATTCACAAAAAAACATTAAAAAACCAAGAAAAATTAATCGTAAAAATATAATGAACACTTTGATTTTACACGGATCCGAAAATTATGTCCTATGTTTGTAGGAGAAAAATATTTTAATTATCATTAATTTTATAAGATAAAAATAATAAAGAACACAATTTTCAAAAAATATTATTTTATATTTAATATTTATTTTCATATCAATGAACCTTACATAAAAATGGTCCCACTTCACATTTATAGTGGGTCTCTGTATGTCATCCAGTAACATTGACAACTATTGAATCTTAGTGACCCATCATTCTTAGTATAAGTCCACAAATGATTACTAAAGTTGGATAACATTTCATGTTATTCAATCATTACTCAGAATGATTCAATACTTAATACTTGATCGAAATACATTAAATAATGAACCTCACATTTTACATTATTAGAGTACTCGTAAAAAAATATTTAAATTGTAACTTCTCTATCCATGAACTAACCAATACAAATTCCAATCAGATGAAGAAATTTTCCAACAAAACTACCACTTCCAGATTCCACTGTCATTTCCCACATGCTAATAATAAGGTAAAATCTAGTTCGTCTCCTTCCAATGGAATTACCAAACACTCTTACACGAAAAAAGTTATCAAAAATATACCACTTGAAGAGTGTGTCAATAAAGCCATGGAACTTACATATATATTTGGAATGAAATTATAATTCTACACTAATAACTATTTGGGATAATATTTTTCATCCATTATTCAAATTCCCACTGAGGAATATTGTTTCTTAATGAATTATTGGATAATGACTTTAGTGAAAATTTCTACTAGATTTTTTCTCATATATCCTTTCCAAATAAACATACATGTCCTATAGTAAAATCTAGATAAATTGATACATTAGGTTGATATTCCACATTAAGGGGTGAAACAACTAATTTTTCACCAAATTTACTATAATCTGACTATTATGGTAGAGAAACATTCATTTTAGATCACCCCAGTATCCTATGTCATATTTATTGATCATGTGAATTCTTATACATATTCCACTATTTCCACATATTCTAATTCTATTGTTGAAAAATATATCACAAGTTATAGTCCTATAATCTATTTCACTATCATTCTTCTATGAATAAAAATTAAACACACTGTACACTTCCATGTATTTGAATCTCCAAAAAAGTATGCATCTATGTACCCCTGAAATGTATTTCTTTAAAAAAATAGAAAGTTACATATTTTTTAATCTTAAGATACTTTAAGATATATTTCATTGGATCCCAATGTTCATTTTCTATATTAGGTATGAAATGAATGAATTCTTCAACTATATATTCAATTTCTTAATGATTTTACACCATGGAGTACATCCATATTACTATAATTGGAGTAAATAAATGCCTCTCCCTACAAATCGACACATATTCTATTTTTTGATGAATAATACAAAAATAAAATGATTTGTTAATATAATGGGGTTTATTCCCACATATATTTAAACATTCAAATCCTCTTGATAATATTCCAAATTTAATCCCTCTAAATAAACACCAGGCCTCCATCTTTCCAATCTCTCTCAAAATTCATCAATTATATTTTTTCAGTTTCTTTGAGATCATTCATCTCGATCTTCATAGAATATTATTTCATTACTCTATGGATATTAAAATCATCTGAACCCTCAATAACAATATCATCCATATAAAAGAGAAACTCTATTAAACATCAATCCGAAAATTCCTTATGATTGCCTCTGTAACACCCCAAGATTTAAAGAATTTGTCTCGAATAAATTAAAATTATTTGATGGAATCAGTTTCCCGATACACCAAGTTAATCATGATTTATACTCAAAAAAATTAAACATATTCCATAGTCAATACATATTTTTGTTTTTCGTACAGAAAAAACTATGATTGTCTTGTGTTGCATTCAATACCAAGTTTCCTCGATAGATTATGTTACCTACATGACTGTGTTATACTGAACCGTGATATGAAATTAATATTATTATTTAATATAATACTTATAGCCAAGCTATAGGAATGGTGGGGGGAATATGATTAAATAATTTTTTGAAATATATTGCTCTAAATTTTTAGTTGTTATTTATATATTAGAAATAAAATAATAATCATTTAAATTAAAATGAAATGTATTCTAAATATATATATTTTCTAAAGGATGGGTTAATAATGTTGGATTCATGTAATTTAGGATTATAATTTACCACTTTTATAAACATTTTTTGTGAAAATAAACATAATTTTTTAATTCAAAATATCATAATTATTATAGGGTGATTTTTTCTCAAACGTTTCAATTTGTTTTGATGAATAGTTAAAAATAGTGTGTTTTAATTAAAAACTCCATTTTTTATATTATTTATAATTTAATATTATATTTTAAGTTTGTTTTATGTTATAATATGTTCAATCATATTTCTATTAATACAATTTAGATAAATGGAATAAATATCACATTGACATTGTATATAATTATTTTTAAACATTGGAACATTATTCCCTTTAAAATCGACATTCCCATCACGACTACTAGATTAATTGTAAATTTAATTTTACAAAATACATTATTGGATATTGGAAAAATGGATTCATGATTTGGAATAAAAAAATTTATATTTTCTAAAAATTCTAATTTAATCTGGGACGAAAATTATCGTTGAAAACTTTTAAAATTAATTAGCGTGATTTAGAGAAGAACAATTTTACCAAGGGACTAAACATTAGTATTAATGGGAAAATGACCTATAAAATTTTCAAAACCACATTGTATGAAAATATTTTTAACCATAGAACATTATTATCAAATATTGTGATTTTTGGGACACTTTTCTATGATGATGAACAATAAAAATATTAAAGTAAAGAAAAAGAGAAAATAGTACGATTCTTCCATTTAAATTCTATAAATCAATGAAATATGGGGAAAACCAAACAACTTCTGTTATAAATGTTATCTTTTGAGATAAATAATTTCTTTTTATAATTATAATTTATTTTAAAATTTTTAAGTATATATAATTTCATTAAATGATGATGAAACTCCAAATTTTGAATTATTTAGTTAATAATTAATTAAAAAATGATAATAAAAACATTAAACCTAAAGTAAAATGAATGAATTAATTTGATTATCAAATTTCATCGATGAATATATCATTTTAAAATCTGTGGAGCATGATATATTTTAATTCCATATTTTACTTGATATTATTAAAATTCAGATAATGAATAATGTAACAATTGACAGTAATGTAATTTTAAAATAAATGATATTTTATTAATTTATTTAAAATTAAGAAAACCTATATTGGGTATATTTATTTTTATATTTTAAAATATAAAAAATATTCTACACTCAAAGATCAATTTTTCAATTAAAATTATTATAATGACTGTTAAATAGTAAAAATAATTGTTGGGGTATTTATGGTTAGAAGAGTGTTTTATCACACTTGTGTTAAAATTAGTTTCACACAAAAATATGATTATTTCTTTTTATGAATCAGATATCAAACATATAATAAGTTGGTGAAAGTTATATAATTTTTCTCACTTTTATTTATTCTTAAAGAATAAATAACATAGGTTATAAAACATGTCACTATAATAAAAAACAGAAAAGGTAAAATTAGTAAACATAAGTGTTATAGAAGAAAATGTTCAAAACACATGTATAAATGTGTGGTGGATGTGTGGATCAACCATATCATCCCTCCAAAACATTAATAATCATTTATAGAGTAAATTATGGTAATATTGTCCTCCAAATAGTTAATAATTTTGTGTATTTATAATAATTCAACTTTTCCTTAACTATAATAAGGCACTCACTCTCCCAACTTCTTTAAACATTTCAAGGTATTTGGCTTGACCAACCCCTACAAAAATCACTTAATTATATCCCATATCTCATCCTACAAGACATACTTTATGAATATACCCATCCGTTTAATTCATTTATTGGAAACCAAAATGAGATACTTTAAGTAGATGAGGTTTGAAAATGTTTAATGAGAATCAAGGCTTAAGGTATGGTATTTACATCTCATTTTTTACTTTCCCAGTACTCATTCTATATTCACCACCTATATCTTTTATGTTGCATATAAAATTAAAATTAATATAATTTATGATTCGTCTACATAAAATTATTGGTATTTACACATCTATTTTAGGATAACTCTTTCAGAGGGTTACGGTTTCAAAGATACAAAGGTGTATGAAAATTTTATCTAAATTTCCCTTCTTTGAGAAACACATTTTATTTTGAACCTATATTCTTTTAAAATATGTATATATTTCCACTTTGAAATTTTATATAATTAATAACATTATTTTTTATTTTTTAGTATTAATTTAGTGTTTTTTTAATGTGGATTTTGATTCAAAGTAACCAATGTGATAAGTGTTTATCGATAAAATATCATCAATTATCAGGATTATTTTTCAATATTCTTCCATTGATAAATTATTATGATCCATCCCTAATGAATTTAGATTAATATTATTCTCCTATGATTATTCATTATATCATCATGTAATTGTATATTTTCCCATTCATTGGTATTTTGAAAATTTAAAAATTGGTTTTTAAGATAATCCTACTTCCTTTCTCTCTCAGTCCAAAACATTATTTTCTCTAAAAACCATGATTTCTAAAAATGTTACAAAAAATGTTCTCATATTATCTTCTTATTTTTTATTGAACATTATAATAATTTTTTTAATTTTAAAAAAATTGTATTAATAGGAATATTCTTGTCATTTTCTAATCAATTATTTTTTGACTACTACCAATAATTTTAATGGAATATTTTTTTACATATATTTCTTCTATTGAATTTCCTGAAATCATTATATGATGATTTTTTTATTTATTTTAAATAATATTATCAAAAAATTATTTTCTTAAATACTTTTTAGTTTTTTATATTTTAAATTTATTGTCAAATAAAAGGATTTTGGAGTTTTTTATGTTGTAAAATGATTTTCAATGAATGGTTATTTTTCTTAATAATGGATCCAAGTGATATTTCAAAATCATTTTCCATCCAATTTGACATCCTCCAATATATTTTATTCATTACTAGGGATATTATCAAAGTTAAACAATCGTATTATTTCTTTTAATTTTTTATGATTAACATGATAAGTTCTTTATGTTACCCATTTTTCATCAATGAGATATACAATGTTAAAATGATTATAATCCCCACATTGTTTCATGATTTTTACTATGATGAAATATTTATGATACCTTAATATATTCAAGGGTTATGATACGATGAAGTTTTATGATCTGGTGGCACACATGTGAATTATTTTCATTATGTGATGGGTGATAGAAATATCTACCACCACTGTATTGGGAAAAAATTAATATCTCACATGATACACATGGCTATAGTACATAGAGAACCAGATTCAGTACGGGAATTTTTCCTACTAAGATGTTCTTGGGATTGAATCTTAACTACCGATATGGTTTTGGGAGTGATCATTGATGACTATTATGGTCTTGGGAGTAAACCCATTCCACTATGATAGCATTGGTAGTGAGCCTTGACTACCGTGGAAATCGTTTCATATGTTTATGTGTCAGGAACAATTCCATGTATTATTAATTTTTTATTCTCTCATGGTTTATTCTATTGATTAAAATATGGTACATGTCTTATGATCTTCCATCATTTATTCTATAAATCATGGTTATAATATTTTATATGATTGGTATGATCTTAAAATTTTATACTGAGTTTATTATGCTTATATATATCTTTTATTTACCCTTACTGAGAATATGAGATCATAATTTCATAGGATTCATTTTCCCGGGTCATAAAGATAGGTTTTATGAACGATAATTAAATGGTAAGATCTTTATGGGAAACATTGATGACCATTCACTGGACTATAATATTATGATCAATGTTTCCAAACACACTAATCTATTTTGATCCTCGAGAATTTGTTTTGTGTATTTTAATCAATATTATCCAAAAAATATGTAATACCCATGTTTGTTAATCCTAAGTCTCTATAGTTGGTATCAAAGGAATGTTTTTTTCAATGATAAGAAATTTTGTTGGGAAAAAATTAGTGAGATCACTAGGGATAATTCTAAGGATATGTGTATGTATGTTGCTAAGGATAAGTATAAGGTTGAGTCAATCTATTTAGTAATATATTACAATATTGTCAAGGAATTGAGAGATTGATTTCAAAGAAATTACAACCCTTTGAGATACTACCAGTGGATGTGGCTCTAGAATAGATGTACACAGGAATAAAAACCATGAAAAAACTATATTAATCTAGACACGATTATGAATTGGTGCATGACATTATGCCATGTTTCACACATGGTTTGAATTTCCTGTGGGATATGTTATAGAAGTTCACATACACTTTATGAACCATCATGATGGATTTAAATAAATTATTATCATTTATGAACTAGGTTATTCCTAAGGTTTCATAGATTTAAAATAATATTTCATTATTTAGAAATCATATAAGTTATTTTCTATAATTATGAGGTTTTCTACAATGATATTTATTGCTCGCACTATGATTCTTGGTCTTAGCTAATGTCTGGAACTAGAAGGAATTGGGTTAATATTTAATTTGATGAAAACACTCCTTATGAGATATAAAATGGGATGATAAATGGATTTGTCAATGTTAAGATTATTCCAAATAAATTTCTAGAGAATGTGATTAACAATGTATACCTTAACCAACTCTCATATACATAATAGAAGAGAAGGAATGAGTTTGCTAAGATTTCAGGTTGTAGATGCCATATAAAATATAAGATTTAGTTTAATATATGAGGATAATGTGTGATAACAAACCACTGTTAATGTATCGGTGTAATTGTAAGAATTTTTTACTCTGGAAAATAAGGACACAAAAAATGTAATCGCAATGTGAAAATGAAAATTTTAGTTGATAAAATGGATTTGAATATTGTCCTCCCTAAGATATCATTTATTGTTGAATGTATGGGACTAATTTAAATTGTTATCTCAAAGGGAAAACATTTGAAGCGAATCAGCAATGAGGTATGAGTAATAGTTATATTGTCGATGATTAAGAGACTATAGATGATATATGAATGAAAAGACGAATTATGGATTACATTATGAAACCTAGTTAATGGCTTAAGTATTATGTGGAGTAATTTATGTTTTTATTTATTTTAATTCACAAATTATGATATATATATATATTTAATGAAATCTTGGGATTATGGATTTTTAATAATGTGGTAAATGGTAATGATGTACTAGAAAAGTAGTGTTTTTTATTTTAGTAATATATCCCTTAACATGTTTCATATATTGATATAATAATGTTAGGATAGAGATAATTTTAATATAAATAATGTAAATTGGATAGTAATTATTACCTTGGAACTGATTAATGTTTTGATGAAAAATTAGTTAATGTTGTCATAGATGGAGATCACAACATTTTTGGATTTAAGGAATATTTACAATAATAGTTTTTATGTACGGAATCAAAAATAATGTAATTTTTTCATATGGTATTATGTAAATTTAGTAAATTACAATATTTCAATGGAAAATGATGATTATATTCACTTGTTTTATATGTGAAAATTATTATTTACTTTATAATATACGTGGGGTCAATGTTAAACTATTTTTTAAAACATTGGTGAACTTATTTATTATGTTTTGGATTTTCATCATTATTAATGGTCAAAAGGTAATACATTTATGAAATTTTTGGTGGTGAACATTTAATGTGTTTTTATTGATTAATGTATTATTTTTCAATAAGATGATTTTTGTAATATATATAACATAAGCTAACTATTTTTCTTTCCTGATAACAGAAGATAAACTAAATGAATTATTGTTCAACCTATTTATCTAGAAATCCATTAGTGCTTGAGGGATATCAAATTAACTCTCATTTCATAGAGTAAGAGATGAAATAGAAATTGATCACGGAACAACCAAAGGGTGATATTTTGCATATGAAATCGAATGAAATCAAATAAATATATCTCCTTGAGAAAATTAATCAACTTTTAAAAAAGAAACATAAAAAAATCTTTACCCTAGTTCCATATTTTTTAATGAATAAAACGGTCTCTTACAACATCGTGTATTTCTGGTTTTTTAATAATTCACATTCTATCGATCAACAACTTTTCTGTTATCATTGATCTCTATCACTCTCTATAATTATTAATTCGTTTCATCCATGTCTAGATCATCTATTACCACCTATGCTCTCCTATATAGAAACCTAGTTGGTAGTTAATTTGGGAAACCGTTATATTTCCCACATTCTCTCTTCAAAGTATGTTTTAGTATTCATTTTTACAATGTGGGTTTTAATGAAAGGAGAATTAATGTATTTAAGCTTCTATGACCCCACTGATTATTGAGGAAAGAAACACATTTTAGTGGGTTATTATAAAATCACTTGAGTTTTTAACAATTTTTTTCGAAATAAATGAAAATTACTTCATGGATTTTGTTGCACAATACACAATGATAATATTTCCTTATAGACAACACCATGTTAATATTATACCACAAAAAATATTTAATTTATATTGAAGTACCAAAAACTATATATTTTTTCCTATTTTATACACAATACCATGTTTCGTCGATAGCCTGTGTTACCCCTAAAACTTAGTTTCATCGAATAATAATATATCTTTAACATTATTAGTTAATATAATTGTTTTACCATAGCCATGGTAATGAAAGGAATGAATAGGATAATCTAAATTATTATAATTTGTCATTTTCACATTTCAATTAGTTATCTATTGATTACAAATAATATAACAATAATTTACAAGAAATAGAAGTGAAATCGGAAAAAAATAATCTTTTCTAAAAGATGGGTTAATTGTCCCTTGCATACAAATTTTAAAATTAAAATTTTGAAATTTAAGATCATTTATACAAAAAATTAAAATTCATTTCTAAAATAATAATATAAAAATTTTCTTATGATGAATGCCTTGTATTTTTTTGAGAATATTCATTTTTTGATTAATAATGAAAAATACAGATTTGTAATTGAAAAAAACCATTTGGTTTAACTTATTTATAATTTAAAATAGTATTTTGAATTATTTATAAAGTATAATTATATCAAATATATATTTTAAAATAATTTAGACTATTTTAATCAATTTTGTAGTGGAATTAATTATAATATCATTGTACACTTCTGATTATTTTCTATTTCAAAAGAATGTTTTCTTGTCACGACTATGGGATTAATTATATATATATATTTATTCCACTTATGTTATTGGATTTAAAGAAAATAGATTCTAGGCTTGGAATAAAAATAATAAATATTTTATAATAATACGATCATAATTTTTTACAAAAATGGTAAGTTAAAATTTTTGAAATTAATAATAGAAATTAAGAGAAAAAAGAGTTTATTGAGGGACTAATCATTATCCTTAAGGGAAAAATGTCCTCATAAATTTTTTAAGAACCCATTAGATTGAAATATTTCAACCCCTCAGACCTTATTATTGAATATTATGATTTTTAGGACACTTTTCCCTGAATGTGACCCATATAATATGTTATATAAAAAATGACAAAAAAATGCACATTTCTTCACTTTTATTTACATAATGCATTAGAATAGGGGAAAAACTACATTGGATATTTTATAATGAATATTTTTGAATACATATGTGTTTTTATCATAATAATTTAATTTACTTATTTTTAGATCATATAATTACATTAAATACATATGAAAGGCCAATGCAGGATTTATTTTGTAATAATGAAATGAAATAATTATAATAAAAATATTAAAACTGAAGTAAATTGAATAAATTACTATGTTAAATTATTTTTCATTGTGAATATACCCAATTAACAAGTTATAAACATTATATAATTTAATTCTATCACTTTCGTCATAGTTTTTACATTTAGATAAATAAATAATGTCAAAATTGACATTAATTGTATTATATAACAGAAGAAATTTTATTAATTTATTTAAATTTACTTGAAATCATCTATTTGATCATGTTATTTGTAAATATTAATAAATATAAAATATTTTCTATTCATAGTTTATTAAATCTATTATAAGGACTATATTAATTGTGAAATAGTTAAAATAGTGTTTGCATGATTAGGGTTAAAGAGGTGTTTTTGTACAGTTCGGTTAAAATTAATTTCTGACCCACATAGAGTTTTTATTTTATAAATTAGATATCATATTTAGAATAATTTGGTAAAATTTATCCAATAATTAAAAATTCAATTATGTATTAATTGAAAAATTACTTAGATATAAAACTAGTTACTATAATGAAAAACAAAAATCATAAAATAAGGAAATATAATTGTTAAGGAAACAGATGTTTAAAAAGTTTGTATAAATGTGTTGTGGAGGTTTGGATTGGACATATCATACGTAAATAAAATTAATTATTTTTTTATATAAACTTTATGAAATATTTTCCTTAAAATAATAAATATTATTTAGTATTTAAGAGAATCCCACTCATCCTCAACTATAAAAAGGCACTCGCTCATGCCCCCACCACTTCACACCTCTAATGTCACTTAGCTCAAAAAACCCCTCCCAAAATCACTTCCCAACTTCACTCATATCACCCTAGAATCCTTAATTTATGTGAAACATCATCCCAGTACATACATTAGTTATAATAAAATATAGATACTCGAATAAGATGTGATTTGAATAGGTACAATGAGAGTTATGGCTTAATGTAAGGGATTTACATTTCATTTATTAATTTTGTGGGAGACATTCTATATTTTCTACCAATATCTTATATGTGGTTAATATATTTCACCTAAATGTATATTAGTATATATCTACATAAAATGGTTATTATTTATACATCTATTTGAGGATATCTGTTTAATGGGGTTATAGTTTCAAAGACAACAAATTGGTAAGAGTAGTTTTTTTTTCAATTTTACTTCTTTGAGACAAATGTTATGTTATGCACCTATATTATTTTAGAAGGTGTATATACTACTAAATTGACATGATATTTATTTAATATCATTATTTTCTTGATACTTTAATATTCAAATAATGTTTCCCATTCAGGGGGATTTCGATTCAAAGTTTCCAATGTGTTTACTGTTCATTACTAGAGTATCATCTTTTATAATGATTGTTTACTAATATGCTTCAACTGATAAAATATTATGATAAATATGTATAGGATTATCATGATTTTTATTCATGTGTAGATATTCATTATATCGTAATTTAATAGTCAATTTTTTCACTCATTTGTAATTATGATAATTAAGAATATAATTTTAATAAAATCTAACATTAGTTTTTCTTCGGTAAAAAAAAGTGTTTTCAACCAAAACCATGTTTTCTAAAAATGGTTTTAAATATTTTCTATAATTATATTATTATTTTTCAAATGAATTTTAACAAATTTTTACATTATTAAAAATTTTATTAAATGGATTATTTTTTTTATTTTCTGACCAAGGATATATTGACTTCTACTGACATTGTGAAAGAAATATTTTATCTTTTCATATACATCATTTAAATAATTATATTATATCATTATTTATAACATCCATTATACGTTATAGAGAATATTTTTTATATAAATTATATTCATAACTAGTATGGAACAGTTTTTATTTCAATTTTATTTTCAAATAAAGCAATTTTCAAAATTTTATGTTTTCAAAAGAATTTAAAATGGTTCTTAAAGCATTCATTATATGTTTTTAAAGAAAATTTCCAAAAAAAATGTTTTGTTATTTAGAAATATTTTTTTTAATAGTAATCTATATTTTTCATAAGAAATGTTTTTAATTATTTTTGGAACATGTTTCATATATTTTAAAATAGGTTTTCAAGGAAAATGATTTTGAATATGTTTTATATCATAAAGAAGATTTTAAATAAATGATATTTTCTTCATGAAAAAATACAACGGATCTTTCAAAATCATTCTCCATATAAGATTACATCCTTTGATATATTTTATACTTTACTGGGGATTTTAACCATGTAAACTATTCTTGTTCATTATTAGAATGGTTTATGTTTATGATGGAACATTTTAGAGGAAAATTGTTTCTCTTCCATGTAATATACAATGTTAAAATGATTATGAAGAAAAATTATTTTCAAGGGTTACATTGTGATAAAATTTCTATCTTACCCATTTCATTTAATGGGAGTTGATATAATGAATTTTCATTATCTTTTGGAACACATGTGTACGATTTTCATTATGTGATGAGTGGGACTTATATTTCCCCCCAATGCATTCAAAAAGTATTTATATCTCATGAGATATACATTGATGGAATGTAAAGTGAAACCAATTCAGTAAGTGACTTTGTTTTGGTAAGATGGTCTTGGTAGTGAACCCTAACTATTATTATTGTCTTTTGATGGATCCTACACTAATAAGATAGTTTTGGGAGTGAACCAACTCTATTAAAATGTACTTTATAGTGAGACTTTTTTATTATATAAATAATTTTATGTATTTATGTTTCTAAAAAAATTACATGTATTATTTCTATGTTATGATTTCATTGATTATGATATTTATTCCCTTATTATTCATGTATTATGATATACTAATATTTATTCCATGACTCATGTGTATGATCCTTAATATGTGGGTTTGATCCTCAAATGTTATTCTCATGTTCTCACACCCTTAAAACCATGTTATTCTTATATACCTATTTTATTTACCATTATTAAGAATCAGAGCACACTCATTCTAATGATTCCTTAATCTAGGTTATGAATCCGGTTTTTGATTATGAGTATTAAAGGTTAAGATCATTGTGGGAAACATTGATGTTCATTCACCAGAATAGTGTACTGTGTTCCATGTTTCCAAAGGAACTAAACTATTATGGTTCTTGAACATGTGTTTTTTTAATGTAAGGAATACTCATCTAAAAGGATTTAATATCTAGGTATGTTAATCCTAGTTTTCTATAGCATCATTGGTCTAAATTTCCACACATGAAACTCTTATCATCCATGAATGTGAAAATTTACCAATTCCATTTCCTTGAAACATGTTTTGAACCATTTAGGATACTATTCAATTGTAACTATGAATCCATGTTCCATTGATATAACAAATTCATTCGTTTCTTAATATGGGTTTCCCCCAATCGATATCAATTGATAAATTCTTTCCTTACATGCATCATTTTATTTAAAAGTCATTATATACAACCATTCTTAGTGTTATGCAGATGTTAATATGTTTTACTACCTGTTAATGTTTTATAGAAAATTTTGTTCTTCCCTAATGATAAAAACCCATGACCACAAACCAAGCCATGTATCATTTATTTCTATCAATATATTTTTTAAATTTTAATGTATATTTTACACCATGTTCTTTTATTATGAGTTTTAGATCAATCAAATCCCACATTTTATTTTCGTGTCTTTAATCCAACTCAAACTTCATGAAAAACACCCACTTTTTGGAATCACTGTCCTTCAATTAATTTTTGTATTTTGGTCCCCTCTAAATAATATAAAATAAAAATGTTCAGGTCAATTACATACCTAAGAACTAGTTTCTTGAATTTTTTCTTTTTAAAAAACTATCTACTTCATAGATTTTTTTGAAATAAAAATATCCAAAGTATAACTTTTATATTTTAACTCAATACCTAGTAGCCCTAGAGCTCATTATTACATATTCCAATAATATATATTTTAGAATTTTTCTACAACAATATGATATCTTTGAAACTTTTTAAATTTTTATTTCCCTTTTTGGATAAAAATTAAATTTATTCACTCCAATAATTTAGAAAACTTCTTTCTCCATGTTTTTACGGTCTTTCTCCAAGACCCCCTCGTTGAAGAATAAATTTGAATTCATATGAATTATTTATTTTCAATAAACCAATATCAATATCCAATGTTTTAATACCCATATCCATCAAAGAAGGATGCAGTGAATTTTTAATCTTGTTTATCATGATCCATTTCATCAACAAATACATATGAAAGACTCCTAATAACATGGACATGATTGTGTTCGACTGTTTCAATGGACCATAACACATTGAGATTTTCCTACCCTATTGGTTTTTATAGACTTCCTTTAACAAATTCAAATACATACTTGATTACTTCCATCCAAGTTTCATTATGCATATCACTACAATGAATTATTCTCTATGCATCAACGAATATCATTTGATTCATTCTCTCGGGAACAATTCTTATTTTGAATATTAGTTAAAGTCTTCTAATGTCGTATCCCATTATTCTTACAGAATATCCAAAATCTCCTTTAGGTAAACTCACCACCATTTTAGGGTAAAAAATGCTTGAATCTAGTAAACTAAATCCAGTGATTACTTAATTGAATTGTCATACAATACTATATATTTCATCTCAAATAAGGAAATAGTTTATTAATCATGTGAGAGTAGATGTATAAATGATTTATACTTTCCATTAGAATTATTATAGAAAATATCATAAACTTTATTAATTTTTTATTCCACTTCGAAATAATTCAAAGACCCTCTCCTGGTTACCAATAGATATTATAATTTAAAAATCAGTTGATCCATGGTGTTATGTTAGAGGAAAATACAATGGATTCTATCATGAACCCATAAGTCATAAAAAATATGCTAGAGCAAATAATAAATAAACATTCCACAAAATAAATAACAAGTTCATGAAGTATATCCATGGAACGAAACCTATTAATCACATGGAGAAGTTTAACAAAATTCATAATAATGGAATAAAAAATGTTATACATATTAATATTACTATCGAGGTCAATTAACTTTAACATATTATATATTGAAAATGCCTCTAAAACAATAAATCATGCATACCATAAAGTTCTCTCAACCAAGTCATCATAAATAAATAGAAAAAGAATATACTAAATACCAAATCTAATGTGTTTCATGAGACCTACCAAGGAATCGAGGAGTATAACAGACCCCTCTCATTTTTTACAAATGTTAATTATATTTTTTTTATTGAAAAATCAATACAATACATAATAAAAATGCCCCATCAATCAATAGATATCGATACTAAATATGCCATATGAAGTATCAATATTCCCCAATCAATAGAATATCACGATCATTATCCATTTACTGAAATCTTTCTGATGAAATCATAAGTTAATATCCCCAATAATTTATAAAATACATTAATGTATTTTTAAGTAGATGAAAGATACCTTTATAAAGACATGAGAATGTTTCATTGAAAATAAGGAGAAATGACATTTTTTTAATTTTTTACAAAAAAATCAAAAAAATAGTCGGAATATAATTCTTCTTGAAATAAATGGAATCAATTATTATAATTAGAATAATAATGACAACTCTTATGGAAGAAAAATGGTGGTCATGTGTAAAATTTTAAAAACAATTTTCATCACTTTTATAAAATGTCAAAAGGAATTATAAGAAAACATTTAAATATATTTTATATAAAAAATTGAATAGAATGTAAAAATTAACTTAAATTTACCATAAGAAGTCATTACATTACAGAATAGAACATGTTATAATTAAAATAATAATATTGATTGAAAATAGATATATTCCTAACCATAAAGGATAAATAAGACCATGAATACATATAAACATTCTTGTGGTATTTTTGAGTACTATAAATAGGTAAAATGGAAAAAATAAACTAATATAATAAAAATAAGAATTGTATTAGAAACTGTATTGGGTTTATGAGAGAAATGGTATATAATTTCTCCAACGTATATTTAAACATAAACAATCATCAATAAAATTTTTATTGTGGAATAAACACTTATATGTTTAAAAATTTGTAATTATAAATTTTATGGATATAACATAACAAAGAATATTAAATAACATGAATAAAAATTTCATCGAAATAAAATTATCAAAATAGAAATAAAATACACCATTTATACAAAAACTAATTGAATAATGTGAAAAACATATCAATTAAGTAAACTTTAGATGATAAACAATGTACTTGGATTCCTACTTGGTCAAACATTTTCAAACCTATTATATAATAAATAAATATATATTATTATTATATAATAGATCCATATTTATAGAAATATTATAGTATATCATTTATTCATAACTTATTTTTACCAATTCACTCATAATTAGTTGATAAAATCTAATATTTATGTTTCAACTATTTTTTTCTCTTGTGTATTTTGATTGGGTAATTTTTGTCCCAGAAACATGGTCATGGTTTCATCAAATAAATAAGTTTAATAAAATAATATATACAATATCTATTCATTTATTATTTTTTTATATCCATCTATGTAATATTGTTTTGAAAAATGAAATATATCATATAGAGAGATGATTTTCCGCATGTATGCATCATTGATTTTGTCATTTTTCTAATCGAAGAATGTAGAAGAATATAAATAAATGATTTCCATTATAAAATAATAATAATAATAATAATAATATTTTATTTACTCATTATATCAGTACTTATGAGAAACCATGTGATGCGGTGATGAAAAACATATTACATCACTTCATGGAGGGGACAGTTCGATTATATGTACGAGTGATGTTTCCATTTTCCAATAGATGGGAGGGTAAGAAGGTAGGTAATATATTATATTAATAGAATCATAAAATGAAATAAATATTCTATATATTTACTATATCCATCAATATAACCATCAATATTTTCACATAGTGGTGTTAATTTTAGGAACTCACATCCCAATATTTTTTCATCTTCATTCTAGAAACTTCTCAGGTTGTTAGGGGTAACATTTCGATGTCTTAATGGTTTTGGACTAGTTCATGGTTGGAACACAATTAGGGAAAAGTTGAAATGTTTTTTATAGGAACATTTCATCTAATGATGGAATCCCAATAGAGGGTTCACAATTAGGAGCACCATTTTTAAAAATACTGTGGCCTTTTCATCAAATAGTGTGACTCAAGATGTTGGTATTTTGAATGACTGGAAAAAATATTTTTAAAATGTGTGAAAAAACCATGTATCTCTAATATTATCCCAAAAAAAAGTTTATAGTTCCTCTATTGTTTGAAAAACCATTCTACCATACCATGTGATGTGATGTAATTAATTAGAATTTTTATTTTATGACCCAAATCACATCTTATTTTTCTCATTATTCTTCTAAGGTAATATAATTTTGACCATGGATAATCCTCTTGGAGATTTTAGAGATTCTTTTCCTTTTGGTTGTTATTTTTTATTTATCCTTGGATATTAGATCTAGATTCTCAAATTTATGTTCCCTTTAATTATAATGATTTATTGATCTTCTAGATTATATCTACTTCCATATAATTCATTTAATTATTAGAGATATTTATTATAGATATATTCTTTGGGACTTGATTTAATAGTTTTTATCAGCGATCCATTATAGAATTAATGGTTTTTTGGACCTTTATTTTTTAATGTGTTTTCTATGATTATATTCTATGTAAGGTTTTTCTATTGTTTGATTATTTTAGGAATTTATTAATTAGACTTTTTGATTGTGAATTACTCTCATGATAGGTTTTATCCTTTTTTACCTATGATTTTAGATTCCTTATTGGGTGGTTGATGATACTCTGATTATGGTAAGAGGTGCATAGTGTAGTCCTTATCAAATGAAACTATTGTTTATTTTGTGTGTCTAATTATCATTTGAAATTTAATTCAATATGAGTATTTGAGATCTTTTTATAGTGTTTTGAAATGACATTCTGTATGATGAATTATAAATGGAAATTTATTTCGGAATAAATTGTTGATTCACATAAAAATATTTTTAATTGAAATGAATGATTTAAAGACTAAAATTGATTATGATTATTGAGAAATTAAATCATGAAATGTTCTATAGTAATTGAATGAAATTAATTTTTTTAATGTCATGTGTTTCAATGTGAACTGATATGAATTGTTTTTGGAAATTATTTTCATATTACAAATTGGATTTCAGGATTAATGATGGATGATTGATTAAATTGATTTGATATGAATTATTTTCAATATAATTTTTTTCATTGAATTGGAGGGGTAAATTAGTAGTTATATTGGTAATCCAAGACAAATATTGTAGGAATTTTTTATCTGTAAATAGAATTGTATTAATGATGAAAATATAAACTAAATGTTAATTAGGGATGAGATTTAATTCATTAGGGGGGGACCAATTCCCCATATACCTGAGATCTGGGTAAGTGTGCACACATGGATCCACATTTTATCTAGAGTTTAAGGATTCTTCATTCTTTATCATAAAACCCCAAGGCTCATAAAAATTAATCTGGGATTTAAAATTATTTATACATGATTTTTTTTTAAATGATATATTCATTACTATTTTGATCATGATTCTTATTCTTGACTCTTTTGATGGAAATAACTATTAATTACTATCATTTCTTTTCCATTTAAATTATTTCAAAGCATATTTTAATATTTTTATTTAAATAATCATCACACCTTTTTTGTTTATAAATAATCATATTTATTTTATTTTATATGGAATTATTCTCGAAGGCATCGTGGGATCCGATAGGTGTAGTGTTTATCAGACCCTAAATATGTGTTTGGGAGTATGTAAACATTATTCTTATAGTTTATAGAAATGTAGATTTACCACTTCGACATATTTGGTTTCCTGAGAGACATACATTGGGATTTCTAGTGGGAATCCATAATATGAGAAAAAACTATTTTGAGGATATATTTTTGGTGATATCATCATTGGTATATGAGTTTTCTTGGATTGTTGTTATTGTTTTATATACCCACAGTTTTTGATGTTTTTTATTATATTCTATTACTATCTTATTATGGATTATTATCAATATAATATTAATTTTTTTATCATTCCTATGGTGAAATAATTCCCATTAATCTACATTTTATTCCCCAGAACTATTCTTTTTGCAATGTGCATTGGGGACTTCCTTTGGGCATTTTAGGGATTACTTGGATTCTATTTTAGCTAGTTATTCAGGTAGGTAATTGAAAATTTAGTATATTTTGCATGATTGAATCAATTATTAAACTTTTTATGTAGTTTTTTATTTATTGATAGACATTTTAATTGATTGTTGGGACTATAGTGGTGGTTTGAGAGTGAATAGAAACCCCAGTCTCGTCGTAGTGCGCCTTATGTAACCCTGGGTGGCTATAAAATCTGTATTTAATGAATTAATTATTCTATTTCTATACTCTTCCCTAACTATGATTGGAGTTTTTTTTTTCAAAATTTTATTTCTAGTTAATATATTTTTCGATCCTATACCTCTTGACCTATGATTATTTTATTGTTTTATTGTTTTGAGCTACCATTACATCATGATGTCTTCTGGTCAGACCTTAGAAACCATCTATAGATGATTACAATTAAGTGAATCCTCTGGTAAACTGGAACGTCATAAATTTAGTAGTGTGTTGGGTCTGAGCTCTAGACCATGGAATCGTATTGTTATTCATTCACAATAAAGAGGTTGAACATCGAATGTGAGATAGTAGAGATATACCCTATGAGTTTATTTTTTATATATAACCATATTTATATGGAAATAGTCATACACATGAGGTGGAGTATAGGTTGTGAAATATTTTATAAATCATTGAGTTCTTCTAGAAACTAAATTCCATTATGATAATGTGTTTTTTCATCAATATTGAGGGACCTTCAAAGATATTGTGGAATTCTATAGTCTAGGAAATGAGGAATGATTGATTTTAGTGTGTAGACATCTAGAATATTTTATAGATTAATTTTATCTAGAGTTTATAGAATTGGATTAGTCCATGGTGCATCTCATCCTTAACCAAGGTGATTAGATAGATCTATTTTCCCATCATTTTGATAAACTAACTCAATTTTCACCAGACATGGTATCAAATGTGAAGATGAAGGGACATGAGTTTCATAAGTGTATTGAATTATATATTGATTCTCAAGTCTTTATATCGAATCATACCTCATTTATTAATTACCTGAATAGACATCTGATGTTGGAATTTGAAATGGTTGGTAAGACTAGGTTTAATGGAGTTCATCTTACTCATAATGAATTCTTAAATAGTTCCTTTAAATGGAAAAGATAATGAAATAAGGATTATATTGGAAACCATGTGGTAGTGTTTGATAAAAAAAATTCCTCCAAATCGTCTACAATGTCATGTATTAGGAAAAAAAATTATAACATGGTAATATTGGGAACTAAAATCACGAGTTCATGGTGAAAAATATATAGAACAATTTCAATCTCAATAAATTTTCCTAGGTATTTGATATTATTAATGTCTCTTTTAGTGGCATGATATTTTCAATACCAAGTGGACCTATATAACTCTCAAATGTATCAAAAAATAATAGGTATATATAAACATGTTTCTAGAATAAAGAAACTTCACGTAGTGGAATAGTCTCAAATAGAAACCAATGTGGGTCCTAATATAGAGAGAGGTATCATTTCTATTTCTTCTCCTTTAATGATTCTTTTTTAATTTAGTGTCTATTTTTATTTTTTTCATCCTTCATTATTATACTATTTATTCATCCTATGGGGTTCATGCATTAGGTGATCGAAATTTTTATACATCCCTAGAGAAAATGGTATTGTGGTATATTATTCCCCATTTTTCATTCCCAATACTGAAGGTCTTTCTCATTTATTAATTTTTAGTAATTTAAATAAAACCCCTTGATATTATTATCTCAATTTACTAGTTGGTTTTTCACAATGATAAAAATGAATGTTAGTATCATAGGATTTATTTGACTACCTTGATGGGATTCTCTTTGTTTTTTAATAGGAATGGGATCCAAGTTTTAGTCGAGTCGAACCACATATTCTAGATATGGGTTAGATGAAATCCTTGTATTCTATTGAAATGGTATTGGAATCATCTTATAGTGAACACACTCTAGTTGTTTTTGAATTTATGGATCTATTTCAGTTAGAATTTTCTAGTATAACCATGAAGAGGATGTGGGCGTTAAATATTGACTAGGAGATAGGCACAAAGCATGTACCTATTCCATCCTAGTATATAAAACTATATTAACAAATGGAACTAAATATTCAGTATGATTACCTAATGTCCACAAGATCCATTTCAACCAATGTGTCTCATTGGGAAGTACCGATGCTTTTCACCGAGAAGGCTTATGGAGCCCTTTTCTTGTGTGTTGATTATTAGAAAATAAATAATGTTATGGTTAGGGAATATTATTTTTTCCAACATTTTTTAATTATTTGATTAGATAAAAGGGGATAATTGGTTCTCTATGATTTTTCTTTGGAATATTTCACCATATTAATATCATGGACTCTGAAATTCCAAATCCAACTTTTCAGAGTAGGTATGGACATACTTATTATTTTATTGTCATTCAGTCAGACCAACTATTATTCTGTGTTATTAGTGTTTATGAATTTCATTTTCCTAATGTTTCATGATTACTTTAATGTTTTGTTTGCGAATGATATCTTTCTTTAATCGCAAACTAAAGATGATCATGTACTCCACTTGAGTAAAGTTATGGAAATCATGTGGAATCACATACTTTATGCCAGCTATCAAAGTTACAATTATAAAATTTGGTTTTTATTTTCATAGGTAATGTGGTATTAAAACACAGTCTCTGTGTTGATCATGAATCTATGAAAGCTATTATATTAGGGGAAGAACCAAATAACCTATTTTGGATTTAGGTCTCATTTGGTTTATTATGGTATTATAACTTGTTTATGAATGATTTATCCAAGATATATTATCCACTAACAATGTTCCTAGAGAATGGAGTGAAGTTTATTTGGGATTTGAAATGTTCGTGGTTTGTTGATGAGTTTATTTTCACATTAAATTTAGCTTCATTGATTATTCTTCAAGATATTATTCAGGGGAACATGGTATTTGTGAAAATTTAGGTTCAGGTATGGAGTACATTCTCATATAGGGTGATCATGTGGTATCATAGGATTATCATAATCTTTAGCCACATGATAATAACTATTAAATTAATTATTATTAAATTAGAGTTACGATGAAAATTAGTCAAAGTTAGTGTCACTAAATTTTAATGTAATGCTTAACCATTTGCTTCAGTCTTAATATATAGAATTATATATTTTAATATAAATATTTGAATCTTTGACCAAGGAGATAGGGGTAATATATATAATATTTTGACTTCCTCAAATCTTATATCCAAAAAATAATAAATATTTAGCTAACATTTTATGTAGTATTTTTCCATCATAGGTTGTTAAGGGGTCATTAGTGGAGTGGAGTCTCAAGGAATACTTTTCTAACTGGTGTTTGAGAGTCCAGGAGGATGGGCCCAAGTTTATTCATTGAAGTGTTTAGTTGAAATTGTCTCTTCTGAATATGATACTCTAGGAGTAGAAATAAAATGATGATCTTTGAGATATCATTAATTCTATATATGGTAGGAAGAATATGTATAAATGGTATCTATATCCGTTGGGAATTCATTGATTTAAAAACACTATGTCATTCTGTCACCTATGAGAGTGTTTATTATGGGGGATTTTAATTAGTTACAATGTTTATTTTAACTAGGCATGAAAATTTTCTGTATAAAATGAGGCATTAGTTATAATATCTATGTGTCGAATTTTATATTAAAAATACTATTCCTAGTCGTTATACCTTTAAACTAGTCGATGATGATCATCAAAATCCTTTTATTATATTTCAAACCCTCTCCATGTCGACATGGAAGTGGGATGAGATATCGATGGATTTAATTGTGATGATGAAACATAATCCTTGAGGAAAAAAGGAAATCTGGGTGGCGATTAAATTTTTGAAAAAATAAATTTTTTTTCCAATTCATGATAAAAATGATGTTAAGAATCTATGACATCAGTATGCACATTATATTTATTTGTAAATAATTCCATCTTCCATTTATTTTCATATAGTTTTTATGTTCACATTTTGTTTTTAGATTTGAATCTCGGAGGTAGATTGATCTTTTTTCAGGTTTAGGGATGCTTATAGTACTCAGAAGGATGAATGGAAAGAATATGCAATATTAATTCATAATGACACGCTTCAGGTTTTTATCCTTGAGTTTAGAAGAGTATGGGATTTCAATTTTCAATTTGATGAGTTTTTAAATAATAATAGGTTTTGATATTCCTTAAAAATTTGACCATTTTAATCCATAGTATTTTATCCTTGTAAACTTTTACTCTTCAATTTGGATATTGGTGAAGCTTCCTTACTGTGAACTAGCTTAGTCCAAGAGAAATCATCGAAGATCCAAATTATTCATCGTAGGTTTGAAATAGATTAGGGTTAGCATAAATCTTATAATGATTATCAATGAAATAATTTGGATATCTCAATTGGTTAACACAAGTTATTTAGAGTCTCACCTTCACTGATTCACCAATGTATTGAGAATTAAGGTAATTTTGTATCAAGATACGTTGTACATTTTGAGGTTATTGAATGGATTGTAAAGGTGTATTTCGATTTAGACTTTCCATAAAAAATGGCACTTGTTGGTATATATTTTTCCACATGACATAGTATAATAAATATCTTCATTACATGTCTCATCTTCAAAATTGTATTAACCTAATGTGGAAACCCAAAAAACCCAAAATAAGTTTCCAATTTGGATAATTTATTATCAAGTGAAATTGATAAGAAATAAGTGTATTACCTTATTTTACATTCTATAGCTACATAGTTCTAATGATAATTATAAATTTGTATATAAGATGATGATGAGATAGTAGTGGAATCATCTATTTTGGGACCATTCATCCTGAAGAGGATTTTTATGGGAAGAATGTATTTTGGTGGGAAGATGTTTTCACATACAAGTGTTTCATTTAGGTACTCACATCCTTTTTCCTTATTTCATTTTATTATTTTCCTAGTTATTTTTTGGTTCAATTTTAAATTCTTTTAGTTTTTTTAGTTTTGGCTCTTAGATGGTTCTTTATTTTGAAACAAATGTGGGTATTTATGGGAAATTGTACTTCTAGTCATGGAGTCTTAGTGGAGGGTGCACGTTTGGGTGAATATATAGTCCAAACTAAGTGTAATTTTCATCAAACCATGTGTCTTCTTCTAAGGTAATTTCACATAGATGAAAAAATCCAGTAAAACTATGAAACCAAACCATGTGGCTCCCCTAGTATCCAAGAAAGTGGTACACATTCAAGTTAACACACATAAAAGAGAAACCATGAGATTTGATTTAATTAATCCCATTTTGAATATTGGACCCAAAAGATATCCAATTTTCATCATTCATATTTTCGTAAAATAGGATCTAGAACATGTATAATCCACTCAGATATTACATACTCTCTTGTGGTCAATTTTAATGGAACTGTTAGTGATGGAATGATATTTTTTAATATGTGATCTTATTCATTGTCATTCATTGTTGATATTATAAATTCTCTCATCCTACATAAAAACTAAACTATAGAACAATTCAATAAATTCTAGATATAATGTTTTTAATATACTATAGTTGTGTTTATTTTAGATCAATTTTTGAATTATATGTTTTTTAAGGATATTAAATTGATGATGTGTGTTCGCTGAGAATCACCTAGTTAAGGGTTTTATTTCTTTTTTTCTAGTCATTACTGAATTAATGATTAATATTTTTAATTTCCCTCTTGATTTATATTATCCCTTCATACATATAATTGTGTATCCATTGTTAGTTTATTAAGAATATCATAAATAGAGGTAGGTAGTTTCGTAAATTATTCAATATCAATTTAAACAATTGATGTTGGTTTGATTTTTTATTTATATTAAAACTAATTTATATATAATTATTTGAGATCAATGATAATGTTTTCAAATTGAGTAGTTTGTGATCCATCACCATTGTAATTATTTTTGAACAATAACTATTAATTCATGAAAATTTATTTCTAAAATAAATAACATATTCAAATAATTACTTTAATAATGACTCTTGAGAAATGGCGTAATCATATTTTTAGGTACTTTTAATGAACTAAATTGTTTGAAGAACATGAGTTTTGATGAGAAACATATGACGTTGATTTTTTAAAATTTCATTAATTGTTGAAAATTTTATTTGGGGCTACCAAAAAAATCATTGCGGAAAATGATTTGTGATAAATTATTTCCCCCTTCATTGATTTTATTGAAGCATATAAGAGATTGAGTAGTTAGGTTGGTACTCTAGGATAATAACTCTTGTAATTTATTTACTATAACTATAAATGTATTGATGATGACAATTCAAAATAAAATTTTATTAGGTATGGGAGTAAATTCCTTGGGGTGGATTCTTATTTTTGTTAGGCCTAAGATCTATAGATTTGTGAAATCCTGGGATTTATTACAATGATAGTGTGACGATACTTGGGCCTTGATCTAACTATACATAAGGATCAAAACCATGATTATAATACTGAAAATAATTAATACATTCATGTGTTAATAAATTTATTTATTCATTCATGTTTTGATTGAAATTATTATTCATGACTTTTTTATGGAAATATTAATTCATGTCCATTTTTTTAATTTCAAATGAAATGATTTGAAAATTATGTTTTATTATAAATTTTAAAATGAATTAACATTCCATGATTTATTTAAAATTAGTCATATTTTTATTATTTTATATCTATTAATTATGGAATACTTAGTGTAATACATCTGGTCTAGTGTTTCTAACACAATATAATGCCTTTGGGTGTACGTATAATTTATTTTCCTAGGGGAATGAAAATGAAATGTCCTTCTTCTATGTATTTGTGGTTTATGATTTTCTACCATTGGGAGTAAGGAATTATAGGTGTGTTCTTTGATCCACCTGTTATAAGGAGATGTTGGTGGTTACATCCACATAAGATTCTGTGTCTTTATGGATTTCTATTTTATTTTTTTGTTATTTACCTATCTATTTTAAATTAATTCTATCTTTTAAATTATATAATGTGGTTCCTGATACCGAAGATTTATAGACTCTTGGAAAAAAAGGTTGGTGAAAAACAAAATATTATGAACAACCATGTTCTAATAAGAAAGTGACATTTATGATATTGTAAGGTTGTTATCGCTCTATAAATTATAACATAAGTCATATTTATAAATAAAATATTATAAGATCATTATTTTTAAAAAATTAACTTCTCAATATTGAAATTTACATAGCAGGGTTATGTAATAACTAGTGATTTGATTATATATGTTTCTTATATAAATAATATATTCAATAGATTTCTCCATATGAAAAACTAAACTCTAAGAAAACCAAGATATATTTAAACAAAAAATAAAAGTATTAAATATTACTAATAAAACATACTCATTTAATTAAATCACATGAATTGGATTCAACAAATTATGAAATATGTGTATAATTAATTTCATTTCATTTTTAATATCAATGAAATTCAATTAGTATTGATAAAATGACTATGAAAATAATTTTACACTAAAAATATATATTTTTATAAACTTGATATTTTATGGGAGGATACTAAATAAATTAAGTTTAAATAATAAAAAATAGATTGATAAAATAGATAATAAATCAATTTTAAAATGATAATAAATAAATTAAATTAAATTTAACATTTTAGAATATATTTTTCAATATGGTCATATTTTGCTTTATTTTTTGTGTTTTTTTATTTAAATGTTTAATTACCAAATTCTATAAATTTATTTTTAATGAATTTACATGATTTTTGGAATGAGTGTAAAATTTTTAACATAAGATGAGTTTCTTGAGATTTTTATAAATAGGTTGATATTTATGTGAATAGTTAAAAAACATGTTTTTATAAATAAAATGGTTTATGGAAATAATAATTATCTAATCACGTATTTCATATTTTTGAAACATTTTTCTAACACCAAATATTACTCTTTTATTTAATGAATTTTTAAAAAAATTATCTTTTTGTTTATAATCCCATATATGAAATTTAAGAAAAGTTCTTATATTTTTCAAAAACATTCTTTTCAATACATTATAAATTTAGAGGTTCAATTTTTTTATATTTTTAAAAAAATAAATTAAAATAGATTCAATTTTTGGAACATTATGTTTATATTATATAATAACACCCAATTTATTTTTAGATAGAAATAATAAATTTTTTATGTAAAAATTTATTACAATAATGAAAAATATAATATTAAAAGTAACTAACACTAGATAAAAATGGAATACAATGAATAAAAAATATTTCTATTTAAAGGGTTGTTGTTTGGATTGAATTTATCTCTTCTAAAATCAATAAAAGGGACACTCCTCTCCTAATACCCCCACACAAAAAAACCAATAAATTTATACCATACACTACCTAAAATAATTATAAAAACTCATAGAAATTTTAGTGAGGTTCTCATATTCTCAATATATCATACCTAAAAGGTTTATTACCCATCAAAAAAGAGATAATACAATAAGTGAGGTATGAATTCCTAAACCTCCCTTTATTTTTCTATTTCATTAAGTTACTTTCTTCTTCCTATAATTTCATTTCAGAATCATAAAATTATAAAATATGTACCTTCATGATTTTTATCTTTTATTATAATTTTGGGGCAAGCATAAGCCCCTCCACTCTAATATTAAGAAAAATGAAAATGTGGTTCGTGCAATGTGTGGACTACCACATAGATCAATAAACACATTTCATATTCATTACCTTAAACACATTGAATTTTATTTCTTCTATTTTTTATGTTCATATGATAATTAAAAGTAATATATAATATTAATATGGTTCTTTTGGAAAACACAAAAACTAATGATTATTATGAAGTATCACATCGATATTGATAAATAACCCGGAACTAGTTCTCCAATATTTTCAATTCAATGAATCTTGACTAAAATTATCATCTAATGGAATTATAAAATTTTATGACTTTATGAAACCTAAATTCCATCAAATTTAATAGTTTTCAAGTAATTTTATTTGGGAGAAATAGGTATATCAACACAACTTTTTTGAACCTTGTTCCAAGGTGTTAAGATTATTAACAAGTGTTGTTGAAAAGTGATTACCAAAATATTATACATGATGTGAATTGTTATTAATAAAGAATATAAAACTATATATGAAAAGGTTATTAAATAGTTAATTAATTGTGTGTCCTTATTACTGTTTGGGTTAATTTGTTTTCATGGAAATCACAAGTAAAGGTAGTGGACTTCATAAATTACTCTCCTATTATAAATTTATAGTTTTCATTATTAAAAGATGTTTTCTGAGAATTAATTTTTAATTAGGTAATATTTTTATTTCTATGTCAAATATATATTTGGTCAAATTCCATTTTCATGGGTTATATCAAATTATTTATTACAAAAGGAAACATTTTGAAAATATACTCATAATAATGGATTTTAAATCGATGATTTCAAAATGATTTCTAAAATTCACTTTTTTTATTTATTTTTTAATCAATACCTAAAAAAAATATTAATATATATTGAGGTTATGATTTGATTCTTACTATCTATTATTTTATTAATAGGTCATTATTTTTCGTTTATTATGTTTTTAATATCAATAAATTTATTTGTTGTTATTATTTTATGTTGCGAAACTAATATTTATTTATCTTTGTTATTTATAACATTAAATTATTTAAATTTTATTGTTTTATGAAACCAATTTTCTTCCTAGTTTCATGATGAAATTTAAATGATTTAAATCCATAATTTTAAGAAATGAAGTCTTTTTAGGGGTTAATTATGTTATGTTTAAGATTAAATTTAAGTTACTTGAATTTATATGGATGATTAATGGTTGGGTACTATATTAACTATAAATTAATTAGGTCATTTTTATAAACAATGATATATCAAATAATAAAATAATGATTTTGTTGACACTCTTATGGGAATGACGATTTATCTCACATTTTCTAGAATAGATATAACAAGTTTTTTCAACTATGAATGGGGATAATGATCTTTACCACATAAGTATTCATAAGTTCATGGTTTTGATATATTTAATTTTTTTCATCAAGTTATTATAGATTTTCACGATTAATTTCTTTTCAATGAAATTCTAGGTTTTTAATAGTATTCCATATATCATAAGTATTCCATAATTTTATGTCTTTATCACATGTTATATAAATATTGATATGTTTTTTGATCAAGTAAATAACCTTTATTCCTCCTTAATTATAATTTTAAGATACTATATGACAATGTCTTATTTTATGATTATCATATAAGTTTTTCTCATGATTTGTTATGATATTTATGTCTCCCTCGTGTAGTCCATCTTATTATAATATATTTTTTCATTAATGAGAATATGAGATTATCCCATTCTTATGTATCCAATAAGTAGATTATGTGATTATTATTTCATGTGGGATATATAAAAAAGTTGCTTGAGGAGCATAAAAAGGGAGAAATTTTCACATCTATAAAAATTAAATGTTTATATAGATATTTCAAAAGACATAATAATTTCGATCTTTAGAATGTAATAATATTTTTTATATTTATCTTGAATTTAATGTATAATTAAAGTCATGGTTTTTCAGATTCTATTTATTTAACTTCTAGAAGAGACAGAAATTATATTTATTAAATGTTTACAAAATGCAATGTATATCTTATTTAGAAAACGTTTTTTAATCATAAAAATAAATTTAATAAACAATAATTTATAATTTCAATTCAAATAGATTTAATTTTATTATGTAAAATTATTGAAGTATTATTTTTCTATAAAAAAACAAAAGTGAATGGTACCTTGAAAATAAATTTTTAAAATAAAATAACTGAAAATATATTATATTTAATCAAAAACAATACATATATTTTCAAAATGATATGAATATATTTATATGTTAAAACAAATATTTTTTTATGAATCATATTAGATAATTAAAATAAATATGTTCTATAAAAATATTAGAAACTAAACTTATTCTTATAAAATTATAATGTTAGAAAACTAAGTGTTTTATAAACACAGTATTTCTCCTTGTTCCCAAAAAAATATATTCCTCAAAATAAATATAAAAAATTTATTCAAAGCTAATTTTGAAAAGATTTTTTCAGATACAGAATTTATTTCTTCAAATTAATTTTTTATAATTTTGAAATCTGGGTTTTAATCAAATTTAATGAATTAATCTATGTACATTATGTTATTGTTTCTCTAGAAAAAAATATACTTACTATAATTGAATCATTATAATTACATTATTCCCTCTTTAAAAATATTTCATCATTGATATTAAAAATATATTCAACTCATGAAAATTTATGTATATTTAGTCATTATAACATCTTCGGGTCCCCATGTTAACTATTCTGTTTTATGACTTCACTAATGAACCATCACCAATCATGTCATTTGATTCCAAAAGGATTGTTCTCTAATGTCAATAATATGGACAAGTTCTTCATGGAATGATTAATCATTTAAAATTAATATTTCTTTGTAGTAAGAACATGTGTAGGTTCTGACATGTACTTCCTTAATGGAGAATTATTGAACACATCACGAACCTTAGAGAGGATAAATTTAATTTCAAACTAGAATGCCAAAGATAAAATTATAAATAGAATTTCAGAAGGCCTAATGTTACTAGAAAATTATTTCTGTTTTATACTGAACCACATAACACTCCTTCATGATTATACCTTCAACAAAAATTTATCTACCACATGAAATTCAACATCATTACTTTGGATATCTTGGTGGATTTTTTCATATCATTGATAGTATTTGATATTAATTTGAATAGTTCTGACACAAATCGTGGTTTCCTCAATAGGTTCATAGCTGAGATGCTTCCTATCACTAACATCATCCTAACATGTTGGTGTAAAAAACATTTTCCAATACAAATATTTAGATAGTGACATTTGAATTCTTGAATAGAAGATATTATTATATGTAATTTCAATAAATGGTAAATATTGATCTCACAATCCATGATTGTTATGTGAGAATTAACTTATCTTATATTATATAGTTTAAATAGTATTTTTGATCCTTCCATGGGTATAAGGATTATAAGTACAATTTAAATGTATCATGTCATTGAAACACTTTTTAATATGATTCGACAATTTTTATGTATATTATGGGTCATGATTAGATTAAATTGAAATATGTTCACTAATAAGCCTCAAAAGTTTATTAATATTGATTCACAGTAGGAACTCAATGTGTCGGTATTACTTTATGGAATTTAAATGTGTATCTTTTTTAAAGAGATCAATAATAACCAATGTGGAATTATTCATTCTCATATTTACTGGAAATCCATTGACATTTTTATATTGATACCATCCCATTTCCACATAGGAATAAGTATATATATGATGAATATTTTAGATTATCATCTCCCAAACTTTACCTATCAATGAACCAAAAAACATGACATATACACTCTAATTTAACATTTAATATTATACCAATAAAAAATATTTCTTTTAATCATGATAAATTTTGGCACTACCTGGGTTGTATTGAGAAATTTGAGGAATAAGATTAATTTCATAATACTTTTTAGCTTAAATAGGGAATCCACACATTTCCTCATTCCAAATTTCAATATAAAATCTTCATTGTTGAATTAAATCAACTTTTCATCCTTCATGAAGGTGTATTTATTTGTTTTATTCATATCACCAAGTTGTTAGTTTTTTGTTTCCATTAATGAGGACTTATTTTCCATCATTATGGATAGAAGTAATTTTCCCTATTAAATAATGATTCTTGTATCACACATTACTAAATCTCTAAATATATGATCCTTTTCAATACATTTTTTAACATTCCATGATATTTCCTATTCAATTCATTAACCACTTTATTTTTCTTCCAAGGGTGGTAGTTTATTGAGAAATCATAATCCTTGGGTAATTATCGCTATAACTATTTACTCATGTGGATGACATTTTATAAGAATATGTATTTAAATATTTATTAATCTATATATGTATATCATAATTTTTACCATAAAGTTCATTCCTCGATATCATCAATGATCATATTAAAACTTCTAAATAAAGATCATGGGTTGGATAACTGTTTTCATGAATCTATAACTTACTTGTTTGATAGGAAACAATTACACAATTCAATGAAACAAACATTCATGTAACATCATTTAGAAACCAATAAATATTTAAACTATGCCCATTTTGGATGGTAATGTTAATACTAGTCTACTGACTGTTGTATTCATTATTTCTAATGAAAATTGATTATATTCCTTTGACTATATGACATAACCCCATTATACACTAACATGTTTAATGGGAAAGATAATTGAGTAATATTCTGAACAAATAAATGATATTATCATGCTAATCCAAGGTAACCATGGACTATAATTATATTCATTTCCATTATCCATTCAAGCATTTCATTTTTCATTGAATGATCTAAAGATATCCTATCCGTAGAGAAACTATTCCTATTAAAATAAATGTCCTAAAACCAAAATTTATATGAGGTAAATTTCATAGATAACTCCTATTACCGATGATTATTAAAAATGATTCATAAATGACACATGTGATCGTCATAAAATTTATATTATACCATGATATTAGTAATAAAACCCAAAATTAAATAAATGAGACATTCGTTGAAAAAACAATTCAATCAAATTTATTAAAATAGAGGATATATTAGTCAATAAAAAGTGTATAATTATAAATTTGTAATTTCCGTACCAATTTTATATTGTTATATTTTCATTATAATATATATTTACTTCTTATTGTTGATGAAAAAAATGAATTTCAATATTTAGAAAATAATGAGATCCTTTTAGATAATCAAACAAGTCATCAATGGAAACTATATGATACTCCTTCTTTATGGTAATGGTATTGATTTAACAATAATTTATGGAAAACCTCAAAATATCAAATTTATTCTTAAAAAACATGTCATATTCATGGTGAAATACTTTGCATTATGAATCTATTATAAAAAAATAATTTAATTATTTCATCAGTACCACTAATTCAATTATGTCTATCCTATATGGAGTCTTAGATTTCATCATGGGTAAGATGAATAAAAAACTCAACTTTATGATAATGTGGATGTCTTGGAAGTTATTCAGGGAAAAATAATTTTATTCTTTTACAATATATATGTCATTTATTATATGGATACATTTTCCCTTCATAATTTTTTTATGTTATTCTTTTCTAGAAATTTAAATAATAATGACTAGTGGTTGAGGTTATTGAAATGACTCAAATAATTTAGTCTCACATATGAAGACAAGGAGTTCTACATATCCATCGTAAATTATAATCTATTTCTCTTGGAAATAATTTTTTTATTCTATATAGAAATCCAATACATAATAAGGACTATATCAATGTTAATAAAAGGAATTTTAATATGATTTTATAATAGGGTATGTCTATGATTCATTATATGAATATATAGACACATCCTTATAGCAATATAATTTCTCTTAGGAGACTTGATTGAAAAATATATTCATAGGAAGATATAGGAATATCTTAATTTCAATGAAAAATTGAATATATAAAATATTTTGAAGATCCAGAATAAAAAATAAATAATTAGAAAAAAATTTAGTTTATGATCAATGCACCTGTCACCACATATTTTTTTATCTAAAAAATCAACATTAATAATCAAATATTATAAGAATTCTATAATTTTTATATTACATAAGAGGTCACATAAAACCTGTAACATGTTATGGAATAATTACCCAACTATTTATAGTTTAATTACTAGATAATAGTGGTTTCATTCATTTACTTATAGTCAATTTTCTTATGACCCCTTTCTTCATAATTGAGAAATACTATCATTCCCATTAAGAATGTACATGAGAGTTTCTTTTCTAAAAAATATCACATGTTGGAAATGTCATCCTCCTATTATTATTCCTTGAGACATTTATTTTTTCTTGATGCTTAGTCACCCTCTTATTTTCTTTATTTATTTTAATGATATATGTCACAAAAAAAGTATTTCTACATCTTGATGGAACTAGATACTATGTCATCATATAATTTAAATTCTTGTGATAACAATACCATTTAATTCATGGGTTGATCCCACCAAATACATTATTTATCATACCTTCTACGTTACGTATTTATTCCATAATATGGTTGACTAGTTGTGTAACGTTATCTGTATACTATATAAAATGTTCTTCTTCATTTTGTATTATTTATTGTAATTTCTTCTCCATTTCATCTCATTTCCCTTGAGGATTGTATTTCTCAATAAATATCATTATAAAAGTTATTATTTGTATACATTATATTTTTTCAAAATATTTATTATGCTATACTTATGATCACAATTGATTGGACTATCCTTTTCAACTATACAATACTATAATAACATTTTCCCTTTAAGTTCTTCCCAAATCCATGATTATGTTATTTAGTGAATTATCACATTTTTAATCAATTAATACATTATTAATTTCATTAAATTATGTTTTCTTATATACCAGGAAGTGATCCATAATATGTGAATCATGATGGGGAATAATAGGATACTCCATATGGGTATGGTAATATATCATAACCTGACATAGATGTACAAATATATATGGCAATGAACATATCAGTTCCAACACGAGCTGTATTGGATTGCTCAGTAAGGAAATCCATACATTTACTATTATTGTTAATTTCAATTCCTCATTATAGAATCTACTATAAAAATTTTCACGCACTAACTTATCGCATAATCATTATAACTATTTATCCATAAAATAAAAATCCATATAATGGTTAAATTTCTCAAATACCCCATGGGATTGTCAAAATTGTAATAATAGTTATGTTTTTTTATAATATAATTACCATATATCCTATTAAAATTTATCTAATATCAACTATAGAACCAAATTCTAGTAACCTAGATCCTATGTTTTCATACTTTCATTGGCACAAAATACACGGTATCAAACCATGTTGGATCAACTAGTTTAGCAGTATTTATAAGCTATATACATATATAATTCCCATAATATAGTGGGAACATAAAAAAACATAAAAATATACCTGAATCTATGAACTCATTGATGATATTCCTCTTCATATCCTATGGAATTGAAAAAAAGGGTTAGGGGAGAATCTTAGAAAGGGTTACATAAAGTACACGTTATAATGAATAAATAAGGAAAAATTAATATGGTAGTGTTTATAATAAAATCACATACCATTCAATCAAAAACATTATTTCAATTCACATACATGGATAGTATAAACCTAGAAATAACCTGTATTGGTGAAACTAAATTATTAACAAAGGAAATTCATAACTCCGTACATTCAAAATCAAGGCCTCTCAACCATGATTTATTGAATCATTCTATCAAGGCCTCTCAACCATAAATTCATTCTCAATAAATATGTATGTGTAAACCAATTTACTATATGATTAGGAATTCCTAATTTTTTGACACATGATACATGTAGATGAATCGAGTGACTATTTCAAAATTGTCCCCAAAAATAAATAACACATCCTATGAATTCCTCATATTTTTAATGATAAATATAATTCAGTCAAAAATTTTCATATAAGTAAAAAATTGTCCATATTGAATCAATAAAAAAACATAAATATTTAATCATTGTAATGATAATAATCCAGATAAATGATATATATGGTATAATTTGATCATATCCCTAGTATCATCGATAGAGTTTTTTATAATTTTGTATACCATGAAATGAACTCTGGATTATTTATTAATTTATATACATGTTCATTTTTTAAATCACTCGTTTAAAATATAAAAATTTCAATAATATTAGGATATAAATTTTATTTGTATATATATATATGGATATATTTAAATTAAAATTCGTATCAAATAGTAGACCTGATATTGGTAAAAAAAATTGGGGTTTACGTTAAAATAATGATTCAGTTCACCTTTGGTAAAAAGTACCTCCTTCATAGAATAATAGGAAAAATTATTTTAATCCATTTTTATAGAATGTAAAACAAGGGTAAAAATTAATTTAACAAATAATTGTACAACATTAAAAATAATCTTGAAGTTTTTAAATGAAAATGTTCAAATGGAAAAAGGTTTTTTATGAAGAACATCACAACCAAAATTTTAAATGAATGTAACTTATATAAATCTTACTTGTGATTTTTATCCAACAAGAGAAGAAATACAAAATAAACATGTAAAAAAATAAACCATAGGAAAAGAATATATATGTTATTTAGGGCATTAAGATCATAATATTATCCTAATGGAAATATTAACCTAAATAGTCCTGATATAAAATGAGATTGTGAAAGGAATCCCTTACCTCATACTCAATATGAATCATATGTTATTTTAAACTCGTATATATTAAATAAAAATTTATTATAATTCTATTATATAACTGTATAAATAATTATAATATCTTTTAGAATCCACTTATCAGATTCCAGAACTGATTTGTTAGTAAATCATTAATAAAATCATTATTTCTAAGTGTTAGCTACTTGTTTTTTCATGTAATATTTTATTTTCTAGTTTAATTCCTTTTAAATTACTAGAGATTCCATATTATAAAAATTTTAATCATAATTTAAATATAATATATATTATTTATAATAATCCTTCAATGTCCAATATGAAAAAATAATCATATTGCTTTGTGGAGGTGGTTGCCCAGACTTACACATAGCCAATGTCATCTTTTTTTCACTTGTGGACAAATAAAAAGTTAAATGATATATTAAATTTATAGAATACTAATTATCTTATAATAATAATATATATTCATTAATAAAATATTTATAATAATCGAGGAGAATTTTTGATGAAAAACAAATTACACTGCTATGTAATGATGGTTGATTCTATATACGCACAAGTGATGGTTTCATTTTCAACATGATGGAAATTTTATGGAAATTTGATTTCCCGTAATAATAATAAGATATTTTTATATTTATTATTGTATATTCACAATTTGATTATTGGTATTGTAGATTTATAATAATTATAAGAAGAAGAAAACATTTAAACTGTCACGTGTGATGATTAACTCTTCATTAATAGACTTTCTTTGGAATAAAACATAATCCTTCATAGGATTGTGTTACGAACAAACCCAAACCTCTTGGAAATTTCGTGGTATTTTAGAAACACATTTTTTTTATTTTTTCAATGTATAAGTCTCATGGAGTATGGATAATAAATGAAAAGTCTATTCTTTTTATAAGTCTTGGATATGATAGTTTTAGTATTTTTAAAAGATTAAAATATATTAATGTCTTATTCAATAAAAATAGAACCAAAGTGACACATATTAAAATGTAATAAGTTTATGGTTTAATTAAATAAATCGAATAATGTATAATAATGATTATATACGATTTTGAATCCTTATCCCTACATTTTAAACCCCTTTTACCCATTTTACCCTTAACAAGGGTGATAAATACATAGTGTGGATACTATTCATTATGACCAGAAAAAAAGGTTGTCTTATTACATAATATTAATTATTCTGATACCAAATATAGACTCCATTAAGTTGATTCAACTCCTATATTTTGGGAAAATTACTTTTAATATAAGTTTGGAGAATTCAATGAAATTAGTTTTTGAAAAATCTTTTTTTAATCTTATAAATGATTTTATAGAAAAAAATAATGTATAATATTAATTAAAATGGAATTATTTATATAATTTTAAATTTTAAAATTATTATATTATTTTTATAATAAAATGAAACCAAAATTTACATTATAATTACTTGATTAAAAGAAACAAATTAATTTTTTTCCATTTAAACAAAAACATTACTTATATTTGAAAAATGTTAAGCCAATATTTTATGTTTATAATTATAATTTAATAGTAATATACTAAATATTTATATATATTTTACCTAGATGTTTGGTTTCTTAATCATTCATGTTATTCTTATATCATTATAATTTCACAAAGGTGACGGTTTCTTAAAATTGATATTTTTCACTATTTAAAAAAAAATAAACTATTTTGGAAAAAATCTCTAAATTTTCTCGTATGACAATTTTAGAATGATAAATTAAAAATTTACATTTATTTCCACAAATTCAAATTAAATTAATTGGAAATTTAGGATTCTCCCATTCATGAATAATATTACATGTGTTATGTTATATTGTCTTTAGAAAGAAAATATTTCTTTTTATAGTTACATATTGGGCATTACAATTTACAAAAAAAATCAAGTCATTATTATATCATTATGATTTCATAAAAGTGAATGTATTTTTAAAATAATTGTCTTTCACTTTTCACCTAATAATTAGTCATTTCATAAAAATACAAAAAAATCACCTTAAGATAATTTTATCTTGTTGAATTCAATAAAATAAATTTATTTTGTCAAATAAAAATGTTAAAATTTATAATTTTATCTTTCAAATGAAATTAAAAAATATAAAGAAAGATTTATTTTATAGAAAAATTAAACATTTAAAATTTATTTTTTAATAATATTATATCATAAGAATTTCAGTGCTTATATATAGGTTCATGAATTGAAACATTATATATTATCATCTCATAAAAGTGATCCATTTAATTTAGAAAATACATTAAAAATCATTTTTAACCAATATACATTTTTTAACACTGAATTTTTTTAACCATGCCACATTTATTATTTATTTTTTAACCATTAAATTTCATCAATAAAAAACAAAACTACAATTTAGGTATCATAACTGATTATTATATTTGTATTTATTAATGATTTATTATAATATGGCGTGGCTCATTTTAGTTTACTATTTCATGTGTTAAAGTAGTTTAAAATTATATTTAATTGGAGGAAAACAAATAATAAATCCTTGTGGAATTATATCATATATGAATCATTTTAGATTGTATTTGGTATCATTTTTAGACATCTCCTTCAATTGAAAAAGATACTCCAATCATTTTGGATTTCTGTATTAGATGGAAAACCCATACTTTCCTCAAGGAATCATCAATGAATTACACATTTTATTATGATCCTTTGTGAAATCAAAAAGGGGAATATATTTTAATATAACTATGAACTAGATCCATCTATCAGCTCTTAGGATATATTTTTATAGATTAACTGAAAACTTTTTTGTTTATAGATTCATAAATTCTCACGACAACCAAATAATATAGGATCTAATATAAACATTCCATTTTCTAATAAAACATTCATGTTCTTATCCATGTGATATGTAATATGAAAATTTGAAATCTCTAATATATAATAAGTTATGGTTCTAGTAGTTTTCATTCCATCTAATATTCATGTTCAATACATGGTTCCATACGTAGACCCTCTATCTATAATCATTGACGAGTGATTAATTTTCCACACACTAATAGAAAATATTGTTCCAAAACATACCACATCCAGTCTTCTTACATCAATACGGTTTTTCAAAAACCTGGTATGTATTGAAATTCCTTGAGATCATGGTAACATTTGTTCGCCATATTTAAATTCACAATGCCCTTTCCCATGATTATCCAATCTTTGTAATTAGGTAAGTGCACTTTATGAACTTTTCAAACACATAATTATCCATTTACACAATCTATGCCATAGAGTGTGATGATTCTTCAAAATCAATTATTTATGATTCCACCAAATCATACATGATCTGATGTGGAATATTTCAACCTTTACGAATCACATAATTAATGAAACAAGTACTTCTGTACACCCCTCATTTAGAAATAACATTTCATTCAAAGAGATTCACTCTCTTTCTACAGTTACACCACATTGGGATAGAACTAGTGGATTTTTCTATAGTAATTTTACATGACTTCACTTTTTATTTGTTCCATATTCATTGATGAGGAGGCCAACATATTTCATTTACCTTGATTCACTTCTAGATGATGTTTTAACATCACTGTATCTGAGTTAATAATTAAGGATAATTCATCTAATACCTGAAAACCATTTTATATTTCCAATAATAATTTAACATTATAGTCACCAACTCTCCCCAACATTTTTAAGGGATGATAATAGTATAAACACATACATATTGTCTAAACATGACATTAATATATTATATATGATATAAAATCTTTTTAATATCATTCACCTTGTCAATCATAGATTTGTTTTTTGATAAAATCATGTTGAAAGCTATCTTCATCATGAACATTGTGTTCATCACAGGTAAATTATAATACATGAATGTTTGGGTCCTCATCAACTCTACTAATCTATTCTCCTCCTAGATATTGATTTCTATGTTCAAATCCAATAAAATTTATGTGATATTCAGTGTCAATATGTCTAACCACTATCAATATGAACGTTCAGTATCCCAAATATTTACTCTATTAAATTGAAATTTTAGGAATTTATAAATTAAATAATATTATTTCTAAATTCTATAGAATCCAATGTTTCTCACATCAATTTTTTCAATTTGATGTTTAAATTATTGTATTTTCATTCCTTTGGATAAAATTAAATCACCCACTAAATTGTGAAATGTATAAGCCAATAGAATTTTACTTGAGTCTTATGAGTGTGTTTTATTGATCCCTTAACAACTATATCATAAAACATGTTTTAAATGTATAAAATTTCTAGTTTCATACTAAGATATAACACTAAAAAATCCACATAGTGAAAATAGCTTCACAGAATGTCAATGACCATAGGAGTTCCACAAACATGATGTACCAAAATTTATGATTTATATCAAACAAAAGTCAGTAATCTATATAAGATTCCTCATTTACAAAAAACATACAATAAAACTCATACCTTCATTTAATAGATGATGAAATTAAAACTAAATAATGAATGAGCACTTTGATTTTTTTTGGTTGGGTAATTAACTCTTACATCCACAGGTGAACACATAATCCATTTTAATTAAGAAAAAATGGTGAAATGACATAAAAATTTAAAAAAAACAAATGATATTATTTTATTAGTGTTTTCACATCAATTAGATGTACATTTATTTTGAAGCAACACAAAAATTAAAACATGAAATTCCCTTTTGAATCAATAAGTTCATTATTATAAAATATTTACTATATTTCATTTGTTTTTATTGACCATTATAAAATATATTCATAATATTCTATCAGGATTAGCATGTCATTAAGTATACTAACCATTTATAATTTTGTTATTATATAGTGACAATTAAGAATACTATGTATTACGGTTTATAATGAAGTCTAATTGACATAGAATGATGAAATGATGACCTCAATTAGTAAGATGATTCCATATGAATGAAATTTTATAGAACATCCATGGAAGATAGAATCCCATGGATTTTAACTTCACCACAACCAATATGATATTAAATGACTAAAATATGATCATAACACTTTAAGGGGTAAATGCATGCTCATTAAGATAACCACTCAAACAATGTTCACCAAACCACCCTGAGAAATATGTATAATTTTACACCATGCCCTTGGGGCGTACAATGTTATTATAAGGGGTTATATATATATATCATATTATAATCACTTTATATATTTTATTTTTAATTATTTATAGGTTATACTTATCAATTTTAAACATTACATTATACTGTATTATATAATGAGTTTGAAAAAAATTATACATTTATATAAATAAATAAAAATATTTTTTTGGGGAAAATATAGTATCAATTAGATAACCCATTTTGGTCAATTAAATAACTTTTCAAATAAATTATTTGTGTCATGAAATATTTTTATTAAATAACATTTATTTAAAAATATTATTTAATATAATTTAATGATGTCCAATGTAATTTTTTTGGGGTAGAATGTTTTAAGTTTCTTATAAACTAATATTTTTTAATAAATAAGAAATTTCTTTAGAGGGGTAAATTATCTTATTTAGAATATTATTTTGGATTGATAAATATTATTTTTCTAATCATCGGGTTAAAATAATCTAATGGATATGTTTTAAAAATTATCTGAGGCAGTTCAATTTTTGGGTAAAAATCTAATGGAGTATAGAAATAATGTAGGTATTATTATATCATAATAGCCAAAAATTCTATAATAAATTGTATAATTAGAATACATGGCCAAATATTTATTTATTCATTAAAATAATATAATTTTTATGTTATTTTCATAATTTTACGAACCTATAAAGAATCCTCTAATAACTATATAATATTCTACGATTTTGAAATAAATATTTTATAAACATGACTCACTTACACAACCTGAATAATATTATATTAATGAATTCTATTCATAAATGAATAAAATATTTACATTCACCAATAATTTTTAGAAAAAATAGGAAGTAACAATGGGAAAACAATTTGATGTTATAATATTATTACTTATTATAACTAACCTATATTTACAAATTAATGATGCAATCCCTTATCTTTTGCAACAAATACTAAACCATCCTCTAATTACTATTCACTAAAAACCATTAATAATAAACTATTCTCCCCGTACCACTATAAATACCACAAATATTTTTACAGAGAACTTAATAAGATCTTATCATGCATTTAGAGGCACCCTCTCAAGGTAAGGGATTCTACCCTACACCTCTTATTTTAATTAAATTATTTTTAATAAGCCATATGATTTCTAATTATTCATATGTAAAAATGTTTTTACACAGCCCTTTATTTGAATTATTATTCTTAATTAATTATTCATAATCATTCACTCATATTAAACCCTTTTCTAGTCCTTATTTACCCTTGTTATGATGCCGAAATTATTTTTTGATTTTATATGACAAAATTTGGTATTTTTAATTCAAATCCCCAATTAAACTAATGGTTATTCACCTAGTTTCACATATAAATCCTTTATTAAATAATTTCATGTATTTTTCTCACACTCATTTTTTATAGTATTGAATTGGATTTAATACATTCTTATTTTTAATGATCTATGTGGCACACAAATAAATGTATATAATATGATTGTGATTAGTTGGTCCAGAATTATATAGATCTCTAATACATTGTTTAATGTTATTATCTCATTATATACCATGTATGTTTCATAATATATTATCCAAAATATGATATTTTATGATGTATTAGTTGTTATCCTTAACTTATTCTTAGGATTTCATCTTTTGTGTTATTCCCACACTCATGTGAAGCATTCATGATAACATCTTATATCATGATTAAATGGCCATATTGTGATTATCACCCCTCTAAAACTTCATTTTATTCTTATTAATTCACATTTACTTCATTACATTGTGCTATTCATTGATAATTCCTTTATTGGGATTTATGTCTCACTAATTTATTTTATAAATCCCTTGGTTATGTCGTGTGTTATTAGAATATCAACAACCTTTTATGGTCATGTTATTTTTTAGTAATTTTTTTGTATTATAACATCATATATGAATCAAATTACATAAAAATAGTAGGCTTATCAATCATTTATGATTTATTTAAATGTATCTTGGCGTATAAAATAACGAAATTTTGTGTATAAAATATATGGTTTTTCAGAGTTGGTATTTGAGAATGGTTTAGTTATTTTTTGGGATTATCATTTAATAGCTTAGTGAAAAAATATGAATAATACTATCCATATGATAATATCCCTAAATTTTGGTAATTTGTAGAGATATTATTATCCAAAAAACAAAATCCCAATCATGATACTACAAGTCAAAGTGTTTCTTGAATAGTTGTACTTGGAGGTTATGATCCTAAATAACGATCATGAGGTGATAACCTAATTATCACCTAGTATATTAAAAGGAGGAATTAATACACAAATTATTTGACACTCTTATTGGATATTCTTCATTAAATATTTAATTTCTTTATGAGGCATTATGAATGGAAAAAAATCCATATAAAATTCTTGTTTTGAAATGGACCATCAATAATTTATATTGGAATATAGAAATTTATTATTTATATAATATATATCATATATGAGTTGTCTATTAAATTTTCATAGATTATCTGTTATATTTTTATGGTTATAATATTATTTTCTTTTATTTTCTATTTTTATTATACAATAGATGAAATTATGAGAAACTGAGTCAACAACCAATGTGTTGTGAAATGTAATGACTTCCCAAATGAGATTCCAAACATGATTATTGTTGGAGTTGAGAGCCATAGGAAAATACTTAATCAATTAACATAACATATTATAAGAAAAACTTATCATAAGGAACATTCATATCCCCATAATATATGGACAGAAGAAATTGAGACTATTATGTGATAATGGTCTCTGAAATTAAGTGGATTTTCTGATCCCTTAATCACGTGATAGTAGATTAACTCCACTAAAAAGATCTTATATATACATAAATGATCTGAGAATGTGGAGGTAATACAGGATGTTTATAACATGGAGGGTTATGATGATTAATTGTGTATGTCGATGAAACAACACAAAGAGTAAATTTATTGGAATGTGTGTAAGGAATAAAGGAAAATATATTTTTATAAATGGTTTATTCATATTCATAAACACAAAAAAAGAGATGGAGTTCCTTATCCTTTTTAAAAAGATGAAAAATTCATCATAATGTATGATTAAGTCATCAAAAGCCCTTTTATATTTTTAACATTTTTTTATTTAACCAAGAATAAATTTGTTAATCTACTTCAGTTGGATAAATATGGATCTATAAAAATATTTGGTGATTTGAGACATAAACGATGATGAAAATGTTCTATGTGTTATCAAATTTGAAACGTAAATCTATGAATATCAATGTTCTCATGGATTTGTAGATATTATGTTGAAGATATATTTTATTTCTTTAAGATCAATGGAGAAATATAAATGTGGTTAGAATGTCTTATATCACACGAGTAAAAAGTATTGGAAGAGGCATATCAGTAATTACCTGAAGGGGATAAAGTAATTATTTATTTGTGGAAAGGTGGGGAGATAGGATAGTGAATATTAATAGGTGAAACCCACCAATGTGATGGACAAAATGAATTCTCCAACCATCCCTTAAACAACAATGAAATGTTTAAAAAGACGAATAAGGACACTAAATGGACTCTTTCACTAATCCGGATGATTTGTGATAAATGAAACCCTATACTCTAAGGCCTAGAGATAATGGGTGAGAATATTCCATCAAAAATCTATAATTAATCCTAATAATAATTTGGTTATAGGAATTATAGTTATTCATTCAGGAATAGGGAACATAATATTTGATTATAGTTTTAAATATTCTTTTATATCACACAAGATCCGTAGAATTATTAGATCACCACATCAAAACATGGATGTCAAGTAATCGTTGATACCAAAAATTGGGTATGTTTTTATATCCCAATCATATAACTTCTCTCAAATAAATAATTGTTTTTGTAAATTCTCATAAATCCTTATGATACTCTCTTTAGTGGAATTCAAGGATACCTTAGGTATGGATTTATTTTCCTTATATTGATCCAAACTATAATAATTATATAAAGAACATATTATTTATAATTAATAACCACTTAATTCTATAAAAGTGGGAAGAGTAGGATTTTTATCCTCTAAATTCATCATCTCAATCATTTATGTTGTTGAATTAGGAGAAATCATATCTAAATAAAATGATTGAGACAACAAAAAGAACATCCTTGATGATATATCCATTATAAGAGAATATACTAATGTGTTCCCTGAAAAATTTCCATGTTTTTATCTTAACTAAGAGGTGGGTTTCTCAATCAAACCTATACCTAAATATTTCCCAATACCCGATAATCCATATTGAAATAAAATTATAGAACTCAAGGAGATTAATAAGAAGTCACAGGAGATATTGTTAAAGAATTTGAATACCCACACCCTTTAACATGTGTTGAACCATTACTTTTTATCAAGAAGAAGTTTGAGTCAATGGACCTCTACATTTATTATCCAAATATCAATAAGATCACAGAAAATAAAGTATCATAGTTCATGGATTGATGATATTTTAGATAGGCTACATGGATCCAAGTACATGTATTTTTTGCATCTTTAGTTAGGATACTATCAAGTGAAGGTCAAGAAGAATGAAATAACCAATATTTTTTTGGAATAAAAATGATCACTATGATTTCATAGTGATTCTATTTGTACTCAATATGACCCGAACTATATTCATGGACATAATTAATAGTCATTAGTCATTAACATGAAAATTTTTTGTTCACTTTATAGATGATATTATTATCCACTCAAAAATAAAGGGGGAACATGTTGAGTATTTTAATATTATTCTCAAAACACGGTGAAAGGAAATTTAATATTTAATTAATAGTAAATGTTTTTTGGAATGGTCATATAAAATTATTTGGGATTATTATCCCTAAATAGAAATATCTGTAGATCCCTCTAAAACATAGGCCAATGATAAATTTCCACAAAAAATATTTGTGATGGAGATAGAGTGCTTCCTTGGATTATATAGGAAGTATCATCAATTGTTGAGAATATTTTAAATATTTTCTATCCCAATAAATAATATAACAAGAAAATTTGTGAGGTTTTTCTAGATCCAAGAACAGGAGAAGTGATTTAAAGAGTTATATAAGACGATAGTCGCTACAAATATTCTCACATTACCCACTAGTGTCGATTATTTTCTGATCAATAATGTTTCATCCAAATGGGATTTTGGTTTCATACTTATGAAAAATAACAATGTGATAGCATATTCCTCCATCCATTAAAAATTCATTGTCATAACTACCCAAAACAAGAACAATAATTAACAGTATTGGTATTCACATTAATTATTTTGTTAAATTATCTCTCTAGGTAGAAGTTTGACATATATATTGAACATTAGAGTCTCATGTACATGTTTACACAAAAGCACCTCTATATATGTCAATAAAGATGGTTAGAACTGATTAATTGTTATGATTGTTCAATCCATTACCATCATAGGAATCTTTCCATATTGGAATATGGTCATAGTATAAAGGATCTCAACAAAAAAATCAATAATATGGATTGAAATGGATGAAGTCTCTTTGTACATGAAATTTATGGGCATGTGATTCATATTAGGAATGTCATTTCACATGTATTTCTCAACCACCCATTCAGGGGAGGATCAAGGAGGCCTAAAAATATAATGGGGATCTATATATAAATTTAATGAATATTCATGTGGTTAAAATTTCTGATGATGGGGTTATATGGTTTGAATTTTTGGTTTTTGTCCCATTAAAAATATAAATAAAGAGTAAAATTCTAGATAATGTCAATAGATCATACTTCTCTATTCATCCAAGAATCACTAAGATGAATATAAATCTGAAGGAATGCATTTATTGTTATAATATAAAGAAAGAGATGGTAGATTTTTTATCTCAATGATTTTATGCCAACAAGTATTGGATGAACAATATAATACATAATGTGTGATTTTACAATTTCTTATACTAGTATAGAAATGGGAAAAAATAACAATGGATTTCCTGATGAGACTGCTCTGACCATCAATAGTTAATAACACTATTTTGTTAGTATTCGATCACCTTATTAATTCTTATCATTTCATTATTTTCAAGGATGATTTATATATTGAACAACGCACCAATATAAATATATATATGATATATGATATGTGGTGTGACTTTATTGAGTACCACTATCCATTGTTTCTGTTCGATATCGGAGGGTCTCCTCGACATTCTAGTGAATCCTTCAAAAAGCGTTGGATATAGTTATGTGTTTTAATACATCTTAACTCTCCCATTAGGATGGTCAGTCTAAGAGGATCATTCAAATACTAAAGGATATGATGATATATTATGCAATGCATTTTCAAGAATGATGGGATTAACACCCTCCCCGAAAATCATCCTCATATAATAAATATTTATTAACTATAATTCAAATGGGACATTATAAGATTATGTGTGGGAAGTGGTATTAGAGTCCAACATACTAGGATATAGTAAGAGAGTTGAAGCTAATGAGACCTGACCTTATCTTAGAGATCACGAAAAAAATTTAGCCTTTAAAAATCCTATGAAATCCATGAAATGACAACAAAAAAAGATAAATAGAAAACCATTGATGTGACTAGGATTTCGAGGTTCGATATAAGTTGTTCCTTGGTATAATATTGTTGAAGAAATTCATGAGGTTTGGGAATATTGGAAAGTTTATTCCAAGATACGTCAACCCATTTGATATTCATGATTTCATCAAAGTTGTATCATGTCTACTAACACTCCCACCTAACCTATCTAAAGTAAATTTTATGTTCCATTATCCCTCAAAATGATGTACATACTAGATCATGTACACATACTAAAATCAATGGTGGTTCCTTTGGAGAATTACCATTCATATGAGGATTATCTAATGATTATCCTAGATCAAAGAGAGAATGTTTTAAAAAATAAACCAACTCCTATGGTCAAATTACTATAGTAGAACTAGAAGAATGATGGGGCATCATGGTGACTTGAACATGAAATGAAATAGAAGTACCCCCCTTATATTTTATTATAGAGATAAAATTTCAAGGGTATAAATTTTGAAGGAGGATAATGTATTGACCCAAACATTCATAAAGGAAATTACATATTGAATTAATAAATTCTATATTAACTAATATACACTATATTTTATTTTTTATTTTGGACTGTCATAAAATATTAAAATCATTTTTCAGTTGTCCTTTAATGAACGTTATGAATCAAAATAATTTTTAATGTATATATATTCTACATTTAAAATTAGAATTACTATATAGTATGGATTATGATAAAGATCAATATTCATATATGGAAGAAGTGGTTGCCTTGGCCAGTAGGATCATACCCTATAAATCACATTTAATGGACCTTTTGAGGGAGATAGAAGCACTGGACCTTCCCCTTTACCAATACCAAGATAATATTCAACAACTAAACCATTAGTTAATTATGTTACGAGTTAAATTCATTCTCATAAGGATTACTTCCAAAACCATATTAAATGATCCACCCTAAGGAATCACAACAATCATACACCTTAACCATATAGCTTATGCTGGTATAATATGTCTTTATTTTTCTATACCTTATTAGTATGAATTTCTATATTTTATTTTTAATTAAAGAATTATAATATTTATCCATTGTTACTATTACATTATATAAGAATATATAATGGTTTTGATAAAAAAATTGATTTTGATACAAATAAATCAAAATTGTATTTTTTGGAAAAATATAGTATCTATTTAAACACACTTTTTGATAAATTAATGAATTTATAGAATAAATATTATTTTACAAATGATTATTATTAAATAATATTTTTTCAATTACATATACAATTATATAATTTACTGATAGTTAATGAAATTTTTATAAATGTCATAAAGATGTTTCTGTAAAAAACTTTTATTTTCTAGTGAAAATTTATTTTTACATAAAATTTTAAATTATCATTGTTAGGAAATTATTTGGGTACTATAAATATTAATATTTTAATTATAAAAATGAAATTAGAAAATGTGAAATTTTTTATAATTTTTTGAGACAGACTTATGTTTTTCTAAAAATTTAATACTGTATAAACATTTGACATGTATTATGATATAATAAAAAACCAAATTTTTTTAATAAATATTCTAAATGTTATAATAAACCAAAAATTGATTTCCCATTTTAATTAATAATTTATTATATTATTTTATTATTTTTACAAACCTATAATGAATCATCCATATCCAATATTTTATTTTATGATTTAGAAACAATTATTTATGAACATTACACACTTCCACATAATTATTGGTATTATTTCAATGATTTTGGTTCAAATAAAAATTAAATATATAAAAAAATACAATTTTTTAGAAACCATTACCAAAAAATGGTATGGTTTGTGGTTTCTGTCATTTTATTAATTAGAGTCCAAAACCTATGTTTGGAACATAATAAAGAATTCCCAAATCTTTTCATATAAATATTCACCCAACATATGATTAAAATCCACTAAGAACACATTTATCACCAATTAAATCCCATAATAACTCTCTAAATCACTCTCAAGGTGTTCTTAAACTCTTAAAAATAAACTCCAATGCTTTTAGAAGCACCCTCTCAAGGTAAGCGATTATGTTCCTTCTCCTCTGATTTCACATAGATACATTTTATTAAGCCTTTTATTATTACAAATTCATCATTTTGGAATATTTGTTTACAGGTATGTTTTTTGAAATTAAAATACCTATGTAATTATATACACCCTTTTGGTCTCATTAATCACTTCTTTGAAAAATTAATACACTTGTTCAACTGCGAAAATTATTCTATAATTTTCCATACCAAAACATTATATTATGAATACTCATCCCCATTAACACTCAAGGGTATTCAATTATTTTCCTGTATCATTAATTTATTGGGTACATCATTGTATATAACCCATCATCCTTAAGCATGGTATTAAATGTGTTGAAGTATTTCATAATTTTTTATGATCTATGTGGCACAAAAATTTATATATTTAATATGAAGTTGATGGGTGAGCCCAGAATTATATAGCCCTCTAATTATTAGGCAATGTTTTTACCTCAGGATATTCCATGTATGGTGCACTGGTGGTTAGCCTAATAACTCATTGTTAGGATTTATCGATGGTAAACTATGACTTAAGATTATGACATCAAGTTTTATGTTGTTTCCTCAGTCGTATTGTGACTTAATGTTATAATCTAATATCATTTTCAATGTTCATGATTACAATTCTCACCCTTCTATATCATTATGTTATGCCTCTTCACTCACATGTATAGATTTACACTTGTTCTGATTTTTCCATTCCCTTACTGTGCTTCTCACCGCATTATTATATATGGCCTTAGATTATCTAATATAGTATTAGAATATCATCAAAATTTTAATTGTTTTTATCCGTTCTTCATCTTATTGTGATATATATCTATTTAAAAAAAAGATATTAGGCCTCTTGATCTTTTTGGATTTTTTTACATTTATCTTAATACATCAAATAATAAAAAAGTGTATATAAGATTTGAATTTTCCTAGATATGTGATCTTGCCCTAGATTTTTAGTTAGTTAGATCTAGTATTTAGGGATCTCTATCATTTGAGATTCATGGTCAATCCTATATTGAAATGTAGTGACCAGTGATTTTTTAGAGATCTCAATATTAACTCAATAAATACGATGACTAGTCTATGTTATTAAAATAGTACTCTAAATGATTCAATGCTATTTCTATTGATTTAATACTATAAATAAAGACCCTAAATGTTTCTCCCTCATAGTACTACTCATAATTTTATAACTTTTTCACTCTGTTCAAACCACTGGCCATTACACTTTCCTATAGGATGATGACATCATCATACTAAAATTCTACTACCAGATGAAATTATTACTTTCTTCAGCTCAAGACCAATATATCATTACATTCTCATCCTTCTAGTAGAATGACTCAAAACATGAATAATATTTAAAACACAAACATGGATAGAACTAATATAATGTAGGAATCAACATTATCTTGGAACCATTCACCTATAATACCCCCATCATGAAGTAATCTAGACTTTCACATCGTGATATGCTCTAGATCGTCATTACTTCATTAGTTTTAATCTTTCATAATATTTAAATTATTCATTCTTATACTCTATAATTTAAAATATATTTAATATTCATCATGATTCAACACGGTTTACTCAATATTCCTTATCACAACAAGCCTCAATCACTTTCATATTTCTTAATCATCTAAGTGGTACATATTAGGAATATTAAACTCTAATTGAATCACAAATATGATTTCTCTATATTACCTACATGTATCAATGGAAAATCATAAATATATATGGTATGATAGTGTGTTATAAACATATATTCAATGAAGTAATCAATATCTAAATTTATTCGAAGGTTCTTTCCACTACACCATCATGTTAGATAATGTTTTTCATATATCTGCATTATTTGGTTATCATAAAATCACATTGACAATGGGGACTCACTTTATCATTATGAGATGTCACAATATTGATCTTGAGACTCATACTCCATGGGATTAAGCATTACTCTAACTATTATCCTAGATATAACCTTGTATTTTTTCATCAAATGACATTATTCAAGAATATTTCAATGTACCACTTGATGAAGTCTCTCTATGATTCCCTAAATAATCCAATAAACTCTAAGAACACAATAATAATGATGATTCTATAATTTTAAATTATCTTTATCAAAGGAAACATCTAAATTTATATAATTTTCAAATCAACATATGATGAACTTCTTTACATACCATAGAAAATACAATAATCTATGTGCACATCAATCTCCCAAGCCATATCAATTTTATTAATTCATTTTAGGTCTAGTCTGGTTGAATTTGGTCACCAACTATTGAAACAAAAACCATCATTACATAATATGTTTCACTTGGATATAACCTTAATTATATGTATTTTCACATTAGTAGTGCCTTACCTATGATATCTACGATTTTGACATGTTGTGGGATAATAACAAAATTCTTATAGAACATATTTTAGTGTCTCATGGGATAAACTATATCACCATATATGATATCTCTAATTTTTTTATGACATATGATATTCCTGATATGCTTCTAGTTATTTAGATGAATATAGTTGTATACTTATTTCAAAATCTATAATAAACCCCTATTTATAGTTGTGTTACATTGTTCATTATATAAATATTTATATCCCTTATCCTTGAGAAGTAATAAATTTGTCATTTTATATGATATAATCAATCATAGAAAAATTAATAAAAATATTTCGATATTAATCTATAATGCATTATATGCCAAACAAAAATATATATTTCTTAAGTATTATTGTTTATTATCAATACATTATTTTCTTTATAAATCCCCATTTTTTATATATCCTCTTATGATATATAATGAATGTTATTCCATAAACATTATTTCTAATGTATTAGAGTTTTTTAAAAATTTGAATTTTCTATGATTTTGGATTTATGGGTGTTTCTACCAAAAATTGTCTATGTCCTTTGAGTGTTATATGTTGTTTCCAATGGTTGGATGATAATACTAAATGAGTTTCTATCATCACCCTTAATAGGAAAATACTATTTACAATGATATATTTTCAAATATATGATCTTTGCATAAGATATATTGAATAATATAATATATATAATGATATGTTCTAGATTTAAATTATTATATTTCAATAAACCCATCTAATATTTCGCACAATAATAAAATTCTTCAATTAATCCCAAACATCTCATCCATATTCATCAACATAAACAAACCGATATGTCCATCTACAATAATAAATGTATTCCAGTAATTCATTCACTTTTTATTTTATGGAAAACAACACATATAAACTATCATTTAATCCAACATGTTACACTCGAACTATTATATATATCCATAAAACAACTCTACATCAATCGTGTTACCATATACATCATTGACAATAAATACAAAAAAACTACTTTGATGGCCAATCTTTCTCATGAAAAAAATCAATCTCACATATATAATCCTACATGAGAATTGATTACTGTGTTTAATAATATAGGATGGATAAATTTTACATCCTATCCATGAACCTCAATAAATAATATTCAACCACACTCTCTTATAAGAAACATATACAATAAAAAATTAATTTTTATATGGGTATAAATATACATTATTGATGGGATAATAACTCTAATTTTTATGAAATACAATGTGGTTTAACACCCATGTTAAGCAAGTGATTAAAACATGATGAATTCAGAATTTATTTTTTAAGTATGTTAATAATAGGATCAAAGTAGATATATATATTTAAGTGTTACAAATTATTCTTCATTTTTACCATTTATAAAGTGATATTTAATTTATAATAATTTTTATGAGTGTTTTAGATATGATTCTTATTGAAGAAAATAGAGATATTGTTTCACTTATAATAGATATTGGAATATCTACATGCAGTCCAAATTCATTCAGTTGATTTTTCGTCATAAAATATTCCGGAATGGATTATTTGAAACAACGTGATATATTTTCTTTTTTATTATGGTGATGATCTATTTCATACTCAAAAAGTGTTTAAACATTCTCCTTAAATTGAATTATACATATATAAGGGATTTTAATTTATATATAGATCTCTCATAATTAAAAAAATGAATTCAAGAAGATATGATATATCTTTTATAATATAAAACAACCCATAGTCTATTGTGCATATATCATATCTAAGAATTGGTTTTTTAGCAACCAAATGGTTCTATTTAGGGGAATATATATATATATATATAAAACTAAATTTAATGTTTCATAAATAATTCTTATACTTAAAATAGTTATGTAAAACAATCTTACAATGAATTGTATCTATTAATAAAACCCACAACATTAACCCCCTTATTTTTCATTATTTTTTTTATAACTGTTGGATTGTCCATTGGATTAAAATATTTCATATGAAACACATTAAATATATCATGGGTATACATCTATGATGAGATAAATATATATTCCTTATTTTTATTATATATATTTCTAATATAAATATATGTTATTTTATTAGGTACATTTAAAAATAACTTCTCAGGGGTTAAAAAACATCTCAATTCCACAATATCTTGTGTGTCCAAAGATAGTATAATCCATAGACTTAAGAATCATAAATTTACCCTCATAACCTATTATTGAATAAATATCATTTTATAATATTCCCATGGTAAAATTCTACTAGTCCAAGAATGTATTAAACCTTGATTACTTAATCAGGATGTGTTTCCTTCAACATATAAACATCCCTTTTCAATTTTCTATAAAAATATCATTCAAAATGTATTTGGAAATAAATTTGGATAGTACTTGTATAATTTATATTATTTAACTTCATAGATAAATAAGGAATTAATTTTTATTTGAAAAACCTTAAACATCCTATGAAAACATATGGAAGTAATGATATCAATAACATTTAACTTTTTTATTAGATAAAAATATATCATCCATATCAACATTATATATTTGTACACATACTACACCTTACATATATTCCATGTTTTTAATTAATTATATTGTATCATTATGTTGTTTTTTGTATATCAATTTTCATTAAGGGACATTTCAACCCATTGTTGTTGCTAAAAAATATCAAATATTTTCCACAAATTTGGTTTACCTATTCATAAATAAAAAATGAAGTTATAATATTTACCAGATTCACCATACACCTAAGGTTAGGAATGATATAATAAAGTATCACTATAATATCTCATATAATAACCAACCCATATATATGACATCAAATATCATAGATTGAATTTCATTACATTCACATGATCATTTGGTTTGATATTTTATATGAATTTAATGAAAATACTATTTATGAAGTACTTAATATAATAAGGTGGAAACTTATAATTAATATCCATTTATCCACAAAAATATGATTCATAAATTTAAACTCATTCTTAATTAAAAAATATTTTCTTTTCTTTTAAGATAATTTCACACATAAAAAATCAATAAAATTATATAATTCCAACTAATCCATAATCCTGGTGAAAAACTACTAAAAATAAGGGATGAGAATGAAAAACCTCATTAGGGGAAACAAATGTAAAGAAACATGATAGTCCATTTTGAAAATCATGAAATACATTAAAAATGATCATTTCATATAAATTACATTGTTCTCAAATTAAACATTTAGTTAATCTATAAATCAAAAAAAAATAAAACATTCCCCATAAATTTTTTTGGAAGTAATAAATGAAAAAAAGATGATGATTTCTTTAAAAATATGTTTAATAGTTTTAAAATATTTCCTTTCCACATTAGATCATTATATTACATTATAAATTCATAATAAATCAATTTTAAATATTTTAAAAAACAATGAAAAGTCATGTAGGTTCCTTAGGAAATAATTTAGATATAAATCTTACAATCACTCATATAAGAACTCTTAAAAATGGAATAATTTACATTGTTAATTCCAAATTATATTCTCTAAAGGAAAAAAACATCACTCAAGGAATTACAGAAAAATATCAGGCTCAATCATAATAATCAAAAATTTCCAAGGACCATAACATATATCATGTGTATAAAATATATCATTTTAATAATAAATAATCATAAATTATTCTATTTAAAAAATATATCGAAACACATTAATGATTAATTTAGAAATAAGGAAAAACATCATTTTTTTTATTTGAAAAAAATTAAAAAAAATGTTCCATATGAATGTGATATAATATTATCATTAAAAAATCCTATATAACACTATAATAATATTTTTTGGAGAATAATTTTCATGAAAATGATATTAGGAGGTCATGTAGTGAATAATAAAAAAATATTATGTTTCGTTTTAAAAAAATACTCAAACGTGACACGTATAGAAAAAAATTCAAATATAACTTTTTAGACATTTATAAGGAACTAAAAGATCATTTTAAAATGACATCAAGGAGTCATTTTATTATTATAATAATATTATTTAAACATTTTAACAAACATGTATGGTTTAAAGAAAATATATTACCTCAACTCTGACTCAAAAATGTACATGCTTTAAATATTGTATAATAAACTTAAATTCTCCATTTAATATATTTTTAACATTTTTAGTAGTATTATGTTTTTATTATACCTTTTATTTTATTTATTTCCTAATATTTTCAATTTACTATTTCATTTAATTTCATGTCGAATGTTCTAGGGACGTTTTATTCACTATACCAAAACAATATTAATATGTTAATTATGTAAAAAATCATTCTATTATATTAGAAATATTAATCGGGGAATAAATTTCATTTTTATACATTTAATAAAAATTTTAATATATACATGAAATTATAAAATGAAAAATAAATCCCAACGCATCGAGGAGGTGGTAGTCCACAAGTGCACTTGATCAACTTTATCATTTTCTATCAGATGAAGGGTAAGATAGTAAGTAAAAAGTTATCATTTCATACTCATAAGTATTTCATAAATATTATATATATTTATTTTATCTGTCATTTTAATTAACTATATGGTAGAAAAATGAAAAACAATACATGTTGTATCACAGAGGTTGTTGTTCACATATACCCACAAGTGGTGTTTTCATTTTCCATATGATATAAAAGGAGAAGGAAAAGGGTTGCACTAAAAACATAATAATATTTATTTATATTTGAAATACATATGTTGTTATATTAGATTATTAATTATAGGTTATAATGAGTAAGAGGAAAAAATAATCATGAAATTACTTGGTTATGAGTTATAAATCATCTTTGTATAGCTACAAATGGATTACACATTAATTCTTCTAGAAAGTTATTATTGTGAGACTAGAAAATTTAATTAAGAGTGAAGGATTTTTGGAAGGTATTTTGGTAGGTTTAGTTCAAGATATATGGTTCAATTTTGGATAATAAAAGAGAAATTTATGTCCCCTTTTATAAGTGTTGGGAGTGGCACTCTTATAATTATTCAATATTTTAATGTAATATTAATCACACTCATGGTCAACTAAAAAAAGTATTGTATAAGATAAAGTGAGAAGGGTTGAAATATATCATCCATTAACATTGATGATAATATTTTTTAATCTTTTCGTTATGTATTCATATTAATTAAAATGTCTTACCATTTTTCATTATAAGAATATTAACCTTGGTTACTATTAATTATGAAAAAAATGAAAAAGAAAATATTTTAAAATTGAAACCTAAAAATTAAAAATATGTCAAATTTTTTTAAAATAAAATTTTTAGTATTATTTGAAATCAATTTTAATATACGTGAAAAAAATTGCAACAAAATAGTTTTTAAAAATAATGTATTTTTAGAATAAAAATGAATTATAAAAAAAATAAAATAGAATTTTGACTCATATTATTTTATTTATATTATATTTAATTTAATGGGTATTATATTGCTTATAAAAATCAAAAATAAAATGAAAATTATAAATACTTAAAATAAAATTATTTTTTTTATAGAAATAGTATTTTTACTATTCACATAAAACCCAATATTTTTATAAATATCCTATAAATTCGCCATAAGACCAATTTTGATATTCTATTTTTAAAATCAAGTAAATTTTCTAAAATTAAATTTCAAAAACTAAAAATCTAACTTCAACAAGACCATATAAATAATGAAAAATAATTTTGTTAGAAAAAAAATCCATTTTAAATTGAAAAATTCATTAAAATTATTATGTTGAATATGAATCTCTTAAATCTAATCATGTAAATTTCTATGTTGAGAAATTTATTTTTCAGTAGAATTACCTAGGTTTTTAAATTCATTCTATCTTAATGGAAATTACACATTATGATATAATTCGTCACATAAATAGATAATGATATTTTCCCTAACTTACTTATTTGGATCCCTTGTCTCTTCTTCAATTATGTTGTTCTTCAATATATTTTTAAATAGGCATGTTACACTATTCCATAACATATGATCACTATGATATAGAATATTCATTTTTTGTCCACGTTGTAAATATTATTATCCAATTGAATTACTTCAGGTCTCCAAACATGATATATATTTCATACATATTTCATTAAGAATGAAAAATAAAACACAAAACATACGTTAGATAATTTCACATGTAATAATAATCAGTAAAAAATCATCCAAATTTCCACAAAACAATATATGAACCAATAAAACATGTAAATAGACATCATTTCCTACTATAATTAACAACACCATTTTAAGGATATATTTTATGAAAAATATGGTTTCCTACCACAAATAATGGATAATGCCTCTTATGAGAACTCAGGATTTTAATACATAGATTTTACATATTTTTTAATTAATATTCTTTTCATTACACAAACACATTCTTCAAGGTTGTTTTAGTATAGTGGCTTTGGAAATTTTCAACACATACTTCTAATTTGATTAATGTTCTTCGTCATCTTCCAGAATGATATTCCCCTATAGTACAACTATGTAACACATTTATTTTTAACATGGGGAAAGGAAACACAAGAAATGATGAGATCAAATTATGAGTAAGGGTAATCAAGGGACATACATAAGAATAATCATAAACATATGGGTATGATAACATGATCATAACAATATAAAATCATTCCCTATATATAAAAGATCACATACATGAGTCAAAAAATAAATAATGAAAATACGTAAGACATGAATCATGAAAAAATAAAAAGAATAAAACATGAAACCATAACATATGAATAACACAAAAACATGATAGTGAACTTATTGGGGACTACACCTACTAGGATGGACACACCACCATCCCAAATTGTTGTCCTTTCCTTGAAAGGTATTAGGTTTCCCCATATTCCCATGGTGGATCACGTTTCACCATCATCCCATAGTGGATATGGATTCCCCATCTTCCATAGTGGATTATTCCCATTGACTTGTTTCCATTATTATATTAGGATATATAGATCAGTACCCTTTTATTTTGAGGGTGAAATATGTCTCACCCATCTAATAATATATATTATACATATGTGTGAAACAAGATCATAAATTATTCCAAATAAATAAAAACTAACCATAAAAAAGTATATTATCCTTTAATAATGACCCTAGTAAATCAAAATTAACATAAAATAATATTATCTTAGATGGAAAATGATTTTTTGAAATATCATTTGAAATAATTCTTAAGGAAAATACCATTTCCATTTTTTAAATCAAACACTATTTAAAGAATAAAATATTATGAAAACCATATTATTTGAAAAAAAAACATGAAAAATATAAATTAATCTTTTAATGTTAGTTTAAAATCATTGAAATTCTTTTCTGAGAAAATTCATAAAATATCATTTAAAGTACCTTAAAAACATTTTTACAAATCATTATTTTGATTGAATATAAATTTCTAAATGAAGTGAGAATAATATTACATGAAAAAAATAATATCATGAAAATAATGATATTCTTGATAGAAAAAAATAAATGTAAGTATATGTACCTCATAAAAGAATATAGGTTTGAAGTATAACTTGTTTCTCAAGTAATGAAAATTCAGACAAAATTGCCTTACTTATTTTGTAACTTTTGAATCTTAAACCCCATAAAAGAGAGATCATAAAATGAATATGAAAATACCAATAAATGTTCATTATAATACTCATAATGTAAATTCTAGGTAATTATTTACTCCACATAAAATAAACTAGTACTGTATATGGCAGGTGTCCCTTAGAAATACAAATGTGACAAAATTTCAATACCTTTTGTCTTGAGTCTCATCACACTCATTAAAACAACATGTATAATTAATATATGTTTATTATAAATATATCAAACAAATATATTAATTTATATAATAACATATATAATTTACTTTTGAATTTATATTAACTTTTTTATAATAATTCCATTTTAATATTATGATTCGCGTAATAACCGCTTTATTTTTCACATGTGTTTTGATTTGTTATAGTTTTTGTCCACATACTTATATTTTGATTTAATGAACTCATAAATGATAAAAATTAAATAAATATCATATATATTAATTATATATGTATTTATATAAATATATAAAATATTGATTTAGAAAATGAAGTACACCATTCATGGAGATGGTAGATCTTACGTACGAAAAAATGTTGATTCCATTTTCTTGTCATGTTAATGAAAACAAAAGTAAATGAAATATATATATATATATATAATAAAAATGTATAATTATAATTTCATATATATCATATAATTTTACTAAAACAATATTTAATACCATCTTATGTATAATGTTAATGAATCACATAACATTAAATAGGAGGTAGCCCACACGTCCATAAATGAAGTTTTCATATTACCAAAAAAATGTAATTCCTGAAATATGTGTTGTATAAAAATTATAGAAGAATATTTAAATCATAAAAATCATATATATAATATCAAATTATAAATTCAATAATTTGTTTCCAACCTTAAATGGTTTAAATCTACGTATGAATTATATTATTTTGCAAGGCAGTAGTCCGCCATACACACTAATGATGTCTATGTTTCCCAAGTGATTGATGTATGTGTGAGTGTAGGTGTAACACAGAATTTAAAAAATATCAATCTATGTGGGATAATTAGGTTATTATATGAACATAAAATAAAATTAATTGAATTGTTTTACAAAATATATAAAACAAAAATATTTTTTGATGAACATTACCACTTCTTTGGGTATCTTATTTTGATTTTCACAAAAAAAATCATTGGTTGGATTTATTACCAATTTAAGGATTATAGGATGATTTTAGGGAAGTTGGCAGAATATTTTTATAGATTTTGGGGGAAATATGTTATATAGTGTAAATAAAAGAGAATAATAAGTTCCCTTTTAAAAGCTTCGGGAGGGACGCTTTTGGAATTTCTCATAGTATTAATTTATAATAAAAATAGTATTAACAGAAACTCCTACAGAATTCCATTAATTATAAGAAAAGATATCTTAAAGTTGTAATATAATCTTCCAATATTTTTTCTAAAATACATTGTGTTATTTTAAACATTATAATTCTAATTAACCCTTAGTTAACCCATTTTAATTTGAACTATGGTAACCAAGCATTTAATATTAAAAAGATGTAATTTTTATTTATAAAGATCCAAATGGTCTAAAAATGGTAAATTATTGATATTTTGGACCTTATATCATCCCATTTTTCCTTATTTAATAATTTTATAAATTTTAATAAATGTAATAAAATATTTATTTCCTAAAATATCATATGTGTCAATTTTGGCACTTTTGGCACTTTTCATTACATTAACTTTACGAAACGCAATACAGAAAGATAACATAAAAATCATTTAATACCCCCAAATATGTAATTTTATACTTTTTAAATTCTTTCATAACCTCAATTAAGTCATATAATATTTCCTTCAACGTTTATAATATAATTTAATTGATTGATTCATTAATGGAATAATTACTGAATCATCATTCGATAATTATTTCTGAAAATTATTTCTTCGCTAATATTTCAAAATAAAATACCATGATATAGATAAAAAATTATCTTCCATAAAAATATACATAGTTGATCATATCTTTTATTTGAACATATTTTAAAAATAATATACTAATTAAAAGAATGATTGTGACATTTTTTCACTCTCTTTTATTTTAATAATATTTAAGTTATTTTCCTAGAAATGTATCCATAATATTTTAAAATATTGTCAAATATGTGTTAATGTTCAAATTAACTTCGTCCAATAGCATTTTATAATATGATAGGATAGTTTTTTACTATTATAATATTTTTTTTTTCTTAATTACTTGTTTTACCCTTAATCATGGAAATAAAAATTACTAAAATTATTAATATGTTGTCCAAAAATAAAAAGGACCAAATTAAAAAAATTAAATTCTGATATAAAATATGGAATCCATTTTTCCAAATTCAATTCATTGATTATGAGAAATTAATTAAAAGTTAATGACATGGGTTGTATAAAATAATAAGTATTTAAAGTGAAAACATTGAAAAGATTGATATGATTTTCTACCAAAATTCAATAAACAATTGATTCTAAATACCTACATTAGATTAAATGATTATGAAATCGATATAATTATAGTTCAAAACAAATTAAAAATATAAATTAAAAATATAAGTTATTTCAACGGAAATTTTTAAATTAAAATTCACTATTTTTCATTATTTATCAAAAAATGAAAATTTTTAGAGAAATTTATCGACAAAAGTAAAATTTGATATTCTTATTGAAAATAATAAGTTTAATTATATATATATAAATTATATTATTGTAAAAATTGTATTTAAAATGGATTCTTTATTAAAAGGTGGAAAAATTACCCTTTTGAAAAATACATCATTTTATTCCTAAAATTGGATTTATTCTTATCTAATTAATATAAAATATATTGTATTAGTGTAAAAAATATTATTGAATATTTAATATATAAATGTTTTTAAAGACATTAATTAATATTAATTTTTTATTTTTTTGAGAGAAAATGATGTTTATACATAGAAAATAGTTTTTCTATAAAATTAATTGATTTATTTTTAAATAATTTTCATATTCATTTATACCTAGTTAACAAGAAAAGGTTTCATTTTATATACAAGTTTAAATCTTATTTTCATATTTTATTTAAACTTATTTTTAATTTAGATTTTAATGTAAAGGTAGTTACTATAATAATATTTTTATAATAATATGAATAGTATATTATTTTTTGGTAAAACTATATCTTGTGTGTAACATAAACAATTAAAATAAATAAATCATGTATAACACAGGAAAAACATGAGGTTATGTATACCATAAGATAATTTATGTGTTGCATATTGCAAAAACTGAAGTAGTTGTTGTGTATAAATCTAGTAGAAGTTGGATATTTCATATAACAAAAGGTATATTTAGTGTAGCACGGAAAGAAATATATTAAAAATATTAATTTAATTATAAAAATACTTCACAAAATCTAGTGGTGTTATATTGTACCCCATTTAAAATTAATTCCAACCTCTAACATATTTTGGGTTATTAAAGGCTTAGTACCTGAAATCTCCTTTCATTGAAACCCAAATCCTAATAATGAATACTAAAAATTACTTTTAAAAAAATGTCATTTTCAAAACTATTACCCAAAGTAACTCATTACTGGGTTTAAGAATATGAGAAAGTAGGTGGAAAGTGAAAACATGGACATATATTAGAAAACTAACTATCATGTCTTGATGGAGAGCGATAGAGAATCTGAATAGAAGAATGTTAAAAATCACAAGTCCATACCCAAATTATGATTGAAAAAATTATTGATATCCTGAAAAATGATGATTAATGGAAAAAAATCTATTTCAATACCAATTTTCTGAATGCTTATGAATTTTCATGAGAAGAAATAATTACTGGATTTCAGAACGGCCTCATCCTTTGTTTTTCCATGATCAATTTCCACTCCATATCTTATTATAATAAATGAAGGTGAATTTTTTATTCCTAGAGTATTAGTAGATCATGAAATATATAAATATAATTATAGGCCAATCCTTCTCTATTTATCACAAAAAAAAGGTTTAAACAAGTAATACAATATGTAAAAATCCTTATATGGAGAGTTAATACTATAATCTCTAAAACCACATCCAAATTTTAATATAAACCATTTAATAAATGTTTAACCTCGTAATCCTTCCCAAATATAAAAGTAAAAAATATTGGAATAAATGTAACTATATTTTTCTAAATTAGCTTAACATTGATCACTTATATATTATAATGTAGCTCTCCTTTGTCTAATACTAGACATATGAATACCTTCATCTTATATTCCCTTGAAACATAGTAATTACCATATATCCATAAAGAAAATATGCATTCCTTTTTATTACCATGATTATTGGATATAATCCTTGTGTCTAAAAATGGTGTAAACTCTATCTGTGATAGCATCAACCACTTTTTCATCAAATCCTTAATCAGTTCCAATGTAATCAGTACCATCTAATTTACTGATTCATATAAAACATAAATTTATCCATATATCATTATCTCAACATTAAAAAACAGATAGTGGTTTATTTTCCCTTGATCTTGTTTTTCCCATGAATGTCACATTTTCATTAAATCACTTTTCTACAGCTTCAACACCATTCAACATGTCCTTTTCAATCCATAATAAAAGACTTATACTGAAAATACATATATATTTAATGATTTATATGACATTATCTTTGAATTCCTAAACATATATACTTAAAACATCAAAAATTATTCATAAAATATTACTTAGGCTTCATCATCTTATTCATTCATATAATAAGAATTATGAATCAAGTGTTAAGGTTCCTCAACCTCAATCTAATAATAATTATACTGATTCATGTAAACAATACTGTTAGAACATCCCATACATTTTACATATCAATTGGTGTCCTTTTATGCTCATTATTAAAAAAAATACTCATACCACCTTCTAAATTCTCTTCATGATATTTCTGCTTAGGAATTCTATATTTATAAATCTCATACTTTATAGATATGGAAAACTCAATGTAAACCCAGTTCCATATGGTTCCCATTATTGAATAAGACCAAAAAGTACAATGTGAGAAACACTTATCATATTGTTAACCCACATAATCCTGAAAAATTACTCATATTCTTCCCATATCAAGACTCCTACTTTTAAATATAAGACACCTTATTTTAATCCTTAGAGACATACCGGGACATATTATTGGTAATATCTCCATATATCATACTAAAGATTATTTATCATAGTTTCCAAAGGATGAAAACCCCTTTCCTCTGATACCATCTATAATGACTTTGGATTTTATTATATGGGTATTACATATTTTTAGATTAATATTCATTTCATTATAGAAACACATTCCCATGTAAGATAATATTTTAGTGCCTTTCGAAACTTATAAAACATTATTCTAATTTAGTGAATGTTCTTCAAGGTATTCTCTAAATATCTTCCCCTTTAAAAATAAAAAATGAAAAGATTCATTATAACATTGTGAAAGGAAACACAATAAAGGGTTAGCTTATATGCTATGTATGATTATGCGAGGTAGATAAATAAGCGTAGTCAAGAACATATGGGATTGATAACATGATCCTAACATTAGAAAATTATACCTTTTATATAGTAGATAAAATACATGAGTCATGGAAATAATAATGGCAGATCATAAGACATGAAACATAAATAAATAAAGTGAATAATCTATGAAACTATAACATGATAACATGGCATGGAAATTGGGGGAAAGGAATAAACATGTAATATCACTCCCTATAAGTCAAGAAGAATATCTAAAACATAATAGGGCACTTCATAGGGATTATACCTCCTAAGAGGGACAGACCACCATCCCTAGACATAGTCTTTCCTTATTAGAGACTAGGTTTCACAATCTTTCTATAGTGGATTAAGATTCCAATATTCCCATAGTGGATCGCATTTCCCCATCTTCTATAATGGAGCTAGCCTATATACTCGTTTTCATTATTATTTCATGATATATAAATCATTAACCAATTCATTTGAGGGAGTTATAGGTCCCACCCATCAAATAATGAAAACTATACATACATGTTCTATAAGAACATAAATAATTCATCATTCACATAAATTAACCATAAAATGAATGAAAATAGTTTCTTGAATCATAATAAAGTTGATGAATAAGTAACATCAATTAATGTTACTTAGACATAAAATGATTTTTGGAAAGATGTTTTTAAATAATTCCTGATGAAACTATCATTTCCATTTTGAAAATAAAACACTTTTAAAATCATTACATATTTGGAAAACCTTCTTCATTGAAAATAACCTTGAAAAATTGTAAAATAATATTTCAGAATAGTTTTAAAAATAAATGAAATCTTTCTCATTGAAAATTAAAAAATATTATCTAAAATACCTTTAAAGTATTTTTAGAGAACATTATATTAAAAGAACACAAATTTATAAGTGACGAGAGAATAAAATTTGTTGAAAATTATAATATCACGAAATGAAGTATATTCATGATAAAACATGTAAAAGGGAATTATATAGACCTCATAATATAATATAGGTACTTAATATTACATGTGTCTCAAATATGGTAAATTGAGACATAATTACATTTCCAATTTGGCAATTTTGAACCATAAACACGGTCAAAGATAGTTCATAAATTGGATATGAAAATACCAATAAATATTCAGAAAAATACTCATAAATTAAATTAATGGGTAGTATATATAACACACAAAAGAAATAAGTAGTTTATAATGAATGTATCCCACAAAAAAGTGAGACAAAATCCATTACATTTTGTATTTACTCTCATCTAACACATTCAAACCAACTGTATGATAAATTTAGGATTATTATGAATATAACCATATTCATTTACATAATACCATATATGATTTAATTATGAATTTATATTTCATTTTTATTAAAAGTTCTATATTAATGTTACGTTTCGGCTAATAACGACTTTGTTTTTTTCACGTATTTTGATTTGTTATATTTTTTCCCCTCTTAATTATATCATTATTGTGTTATCTTCATAATGATAAAAATGACCTAAATATTATATATTTTCATTATATATTTGTTTAAAATAATCTATAAAATATACAAATTAAAAATTAGATACCCCATTCATCAAGATGGTAGGTCGTATGTATAAAAGAATATTGTTTCCATTTTCATATCAAATTGAATGAAATAAAGTAAATGATATATATATATAATAATTATTATTTTGGAATTATTTTTCATATATTTCATACAAAATCCATAAAATCATCCATAATACATTGCACATAATGTGTGAATGAATCACATCGCTTTAATGACTCGGTTTTCTACATGTCCACAAAAGAAGTTATCATATTTCCATAAAATGGAAAGAATGAAGGTATTTTTTATATAAAATTTATAAAAGAATAAATGCATACTAAATATAAAATTTATCCTATAAAATCAGAAATTAAATCTTTATTTTCAACCATAAAAGCTAAAAATGGATGAACAGATGACATCGGTTCGTAATGCGGTAGTCCACTGTACACACAAATGATGATTACACTTCTCATCTCATAGAAGTGTGTATGAGTGTATGTAAAACACTTAATATAAAATTATATCATTATATTTAGGATAATCTAGTTATTATATAAAAAATAAATACAACTAATTATATGGGATTAATGAATAAATAAAAAATAATTCTTGTTGATGAATGTTACCTATTCTTTGATTATCACCTTTTGATTTTAACAAAATAAATTCTTTGGGTGGATTATTCCCAATTTAAGTACTCTAGAATTAAAGGAGAGAATATTAGAAAATATTGGGATATATTTTCACCAAAAAAATAGGTTATGATGTGTGTATAAAATAAAATAAGAGGTTCCCTTTTGTAAGATAGAGGAGGGTCAATATTGGAATTTATCAAAATATTAATTTATAATAAAATAAATGACAATCCAAATTCTCAAAAAGTACATTTATTAAAATATAGGATACTATAAAGATGTTATAACATTAACTAATATATTTTATTCAATTATTGGTGTTATTTTAAATGTTATTGTTTTAATTAGCCCTTAATTAAGCCTTTTTAATTTTTACTGTGATAAAAAGTTATCAATATTAAGAGGATGTAATTATTACTTATAATGTTTCAGTTGGAACATGAAGGTAAATTTTATTATATTTTATACCATATATCATCAAATTTTTCCTTATTTTATATTTTTAGTATTTTAAAATAATTTAATAAAATATTAGTTTCTTAAAATATCATAAGTGTCAAGTTTGACAGTATTCATTACATTGACTTTAAAAAACTCAATTTAAAGACATAAATTCAAAATAAATTACTACATAAACTCATAAAAAGTAATATATACATAGATACATTTTTTTAACCTTAATGTTTCCAAATTATATTTATTTCAATATTTATAATATCAATTAATTAGTCGATCCGTTAATTGAATAATTACTACATCGACATTCTGTAATTACTTATATAAATTATTTATTCACTAAAATATTAAAATAAAATACAATGAAATAGATAAAACATTCATCCTAATAATATAAATAGTTGAGCATATATTCTACTTATCCACACATTAAAAATATTATACTTATTAAAAGTAAGAGTGTGACATTTTGTCACACTCTTTGATTTTAAAAATATCAAATTAATTTTACAATAATGGTGTTTATTAAATTATCCTATTTAGAAACTTAGGTGTTAAGTGATGAATTAAATTCATCCAGTAACATTTTTTCAACTTATAGGATTGTTTTATAATATTTATAACATTATTTTTACCCATAATTACCCGATTTACCCTTATCTATGTTAATAAAAATTACTAAAATTACTATTCATATTGTCCAAAAAGAAAGGTAACTTTATTAAAACAATTTGGAAGTTTTATAAAAAATATTTAATTCATTTATCGAAATCCAATTCATTGAATTTTCATAAATAAATTAAAAATTAATCATGTAGACATGATGAAACAAAGGGTCTTTAATGTGAAAATGTTCAAAATATTGAGAAGTTTTTATATCCCAATTAATTGTAAAATTTACTCCAATTAACAAAATTTGATTAAATGATGAAACATTGATTTTATTGTACATTAATAAAAAATAAAAATATAATTTATCAATATAAATTAATTAGAAAAAAATATATTTTATATTAAAATTATTTATTTTTTATTATTCCTCAAAATATGAAACGTAATAATATTTTTTCAAAAACTCTTCCAAAGTAAATTTTGATATCCAGATTTCAATAAAAAAGATTATTTTATTATATAAAAATTATAAAAGATTCAAAAATCAAATTTACAATGGGTTCTCCATTTAATGCTGGAAAAAATACCCTTTTGACAAATACTTCATTTTATTTATAAAATTGGATTTATTGTAGTCTATTTCCAATCACATCTATTGTATTAGCTTCAAAAAGAAATTTATTTTCTATTATATATATGTGTTTTACTAAAAACATTCATTGATAGTGTTTTTTCTAATTTATTGAGATTAAATGGTGTTTGAACATTGAAAAATAGTTTTCACAGAAAATGAATTTATTTAATTTCAAATATCATTACATTAATTTCTAGATAATTTATTACTAGAAGATTAATTTTATATACTTGTTTAAATCATATTTTTAAAATTTAGTTGATCTCATTTTTAATTTTCATTCCAACAGTTATGTGGTAACTACAAGAAAATATTAATAACAATATTAATACAATATTAGAGTCTGGTAAAACATGATCATGAATGTAACACAAGCTACAGAATGAACTCAACATTGGGTATAACAAAATAAAAACATAGTGTGGTGTGTAGGGAAAGATAATATAAGTATTGTGTGTAACACAAAATCAACTTTTTACATAAAAAGGTATAATTACATGGTGCTTAGATATAACACAAGTTATATTCATTGTTTTGAGAAATGAAAAATATAGGAAGGATTAAATTAATTCAAATATATATATCACAAAATCTCAGGGTGTTACACCTCCAGTTATCTTCATTAATTTATTTTTTGATTTATGTCATCTTCATGTGAATCTGAATCACAATTTCCAACTTAAATATGTTTGCTAAATTTTCCAATACCCAAATACTCCTCTCAATATCTTTATCCTAACATTCTTGATATTGAAATTTCATTTCACATGTTTCCAAAAATGGTATAATCTATATACTAGAATGAAAAATATTTGTATAAGAAAATTATATTAAATAATGATATTGATCCCAACTTCCTCAGAAATCCTACGATAATGCCCAATCATATCTTCAAAATTATGAATCAATCACTCCAACTATCAGTCATGTGGAGGATAAAAATCTATATTAAAATCGAACATAGTACCAATTAACATTTATATTCCCTTCTATAAAATTGATATAACACTAGGATCATGGTAAGATATAATGGTGATAGGGACTCTACATAATTTGAAAATCTCTTTAATATAAATTCATATAAGTTAATACAATTACATATTATATCAAATATGAAGGAAGTACCCATTTTTTTACAACAATCAATAATAACACTAATTTATTTATTAATGCAGGATTTCATTGGAACTATCACCAAAAAATCCATCGATATATTCTCTGATTTACATTCCAAAACTAAAAATGGTTAAAACAATACCTTTGGTTGTTTTATTTCAATATTATCTTATTTAAAAGTCAAATATTTCATGTTAAAATTATATATACCCTTATTTATTCTTTCTGACCAATAAAATTTTCAATGGTCCCTATATATCATTTTGGAAGTGAAATAAATAGTAATTTGGGAGTTATGACCTTCCCTCAATAATTTTGTGTTAAATTGAGGATCATGCCAATCCTATTTAAAAATCAAATAAAATATTCTTTATCAACATTAAATTTTAGAAACAGTCAGTTGTTATCCAACATTACATTTTCATAAAACACAGTCATCCTCATAGGAATGCTTAATTATGTTTTTAAAAGATGATTGTGCCGAAAACTGAACCAAAAGATTGGGAAGTCCTTTATTCACAATATTTAGGACAATAATCATTAAAACATTAAACAAATTATTATGTCCACAAAATAGAATATATAATGATTCATTATCCTTTGGATTCATGGAAACATTTACCTTATTAGGTTTACTTAAATGAGAGTGAATCATGTAATCATAATCCTTTATCAGTATTAAATACCCTATCTACCTAAAATTAAAATAATTTTCCATGAATATATATTTTAAATTTTATGATTAGTATATATTTAAAAATTTTACCAATATAAATGATATATCATTATTTTTAGGAAAAACCATTATATCCAATTCTAGATCATGTGTAGGATAATTTTGTTCATGGTGTTTTAATTTTCATAGAGCACATATAATTACCCAATCATAATACACAATGAAAAATCCAACACCCTTCAAATAATAACCACTAAAAATAACAAACTCAACATTTCTATATGTAAAGGATAAAACTAGTGCAATAACTAATATTTTTTTCAATTCTTAAAATCATTCATCAAATTACATTTTCCAAATGAATTTTACGAAATATTATATTAAAATACATGGTATGATAGATAAGTGGGAAACATTTAAAATAAAATTTAAATTTTAACCCATTAATACAACAAATAATCAAATATTAGTGACATTTTTAAGAATTGGACACTTTATATCCACCTTAATTTTAGTAGATTCAATTATAATTTCAACATAAGAAATTATTTAACCATTAAAATCAAATTTTTTGTAACTAAAATAATCATTTTCTAAATTTTCTAAACAGCATCTTCCCTTTTAAATTCTGTAGAAAATTCTTTATTTGTTTTTCATGTTCCTCATAAATATTAGAATAAAATAGAATTTCATCAACAAAAGAGACCATATAACATTAAAAATGATCAAGGAAAACTATTTTCAGGTTATCAACGAATACAGTGGGTGTGTTGGTCGACCCAAAATTCAAAACCCCAAACTAATAATGAGAAAATTTTGTATAAAACACTATATTTGAAATTCTTTCCTCCTTCACAAGTGGATGATGATATCCAAACCTGAGATAAATCATTAAAAATTATTATGCTCCCAGAAACTGATTAAACAAATGATATTTAAAATGAAACATATACTTATTCTTAATTGTAATGTAATTGAGTTCTCTATAACCATTTCCAATCAATATTGGATGATATTTATTTAAAAAAATACAATAAACCATGGTGAGGTTCTCGGATAAATAAATCCATTATCTGTCAAAAAATGTAATTTATTTTCAAATTCCAATAACTCTAATGGTGAAATTGGCGAAGGGGATTCTGAAATTAACTTATTTTTTTGAAATGGGTAAATAATAAATTTAACCTATTGATCTTTAATAACCTTATTAAATTCATTTTAAAATACATTTATGTATTTAAATACTATAGGTACATCACTAACTATAACTACATCCCTTTTTTTAATAATATGAGCAAGATAATATTCACTATCATATTTAATGAATTTCACAAATTCTTAATATGTTTTCATTGCATGAACTCATTCATATAAGTAAGTTAAAAATCACTCTAAAAATTGAATATAAATCACATAGCTCTGTAATATATCTTATCATGATACATATATAACTAAAATAATAACAAAATCAAATATGGTAAAGACAAAAAGAATTTTACGAAAAAACCACTCCATTCATATTCATAGAAATATTCCTATAAATCTGTATTTTTAACTTTATTCCCCAATGATTTGTCATTAAAAAATCCATTTGATATTTCTTTAGGTAATATTTCCATATTTCTAGAAACTTTACCAAAAATGAAAGAATGTGTAGACCCCAGATAAAATAATGCATTAGCATAATTGGAGTAAATAATTGAAGTACATGTCACATATTCATCATATTCTCATAAATTTCCAAAGATAGTTGTGAAATACTTTTAGAAAATATTATAATTATGGTCTTTATGATTCCCATCATTTATTATTTTCTATGTAAAATCATCTGTATAATAGCACTTTACATTGAATTTTAAAAATATCACTCACTTTTAATCAAAATTGGTCTTCCGGTTGTCTTGATTATTTTATTTGAAATCAGTAGCCAAATGTCCTAGGATATCACAATGATGAAAAATTATTTATTTTATAAGGAACTCCCCAAGATTATTGTCACTATAATTATTAGATATCGTAAATTGAGAACTATAAAATTCATATTTCTTTGAGAAATTCTTCACCATTGCTTTCCACCGAGACTAATTCTTCTCCTGGTTGTTATTAATTTCACGAATACCATATAGATCTTCTATGAACCAAACAAATCATTATCATAGATGTTAAATTCATGATAGGCCAATGCTAATAAAAAATAAGGTGTCACTAATAAGTAAAACTTTCAGTTTTAGTATCATAGACTAGAATGAAATTTCATTCATAACTATCTAGTCTAGTAACGTTTTCATCAAACGATGAAATATCATCCTCTTCCTTTAGGTTTAGATACTAATGACAAATCATTTTTTTTTATTTTCAAATGCCGGTGGATGGTAATCTGGTGCCCAAACTTACAACCACAAAAACATACAATGTTTAGATAGAACATCAACACAGAATTACATACCATAAAAACTGTACTCATCTCCACATCCCATGCTGGACTCGTCATCTCCGGTGGTCGTCTCTATAAGGACCCAGTCTTAAACCTTACTTAATCATGAGTTATAACAAGATTACACATTGAGGATCTTTTCAGGTTTAGAGTTTTATAGAATTAGATCATAAAACGTGAATTACATTCCACATTTAAACAAAGTGGTTACATAAAAGATAGTTTTCATTTATCCCATCAACGGAAATATATTTAAAATAAAACATGGATTCTTTCATGACACTTCCTTGACACTATCATCATATCTTGTAGCATTCCCTTGACCTGTGAAAAACATTTCAAAAACTTGGGATGAGCATAAAAAGCTCAGTAAGGGTTATAAAATTTATAGAAAGGAAACATGAGTACATATATACATATGAATGAAATCATACATTACCCATAAAACCTAAGAACTTTAACATACCTCATAAAATCATGAATAAATCAAAGAAATTATAAGATATAAAGGTAACTTGAGGCATTCCTAACATTCTTACATAGGGAGTAACCCTCTTGGATACGTCTGGAATACCCATCACAGTATATTCCCTAAATCTCTTTGGAGAAACATTAACGTTTAACTCATTTGCATTACCCAATCCATTGGAGAGCTATATCAGGTTCAGCCGCCCTCGGTTTATCACGGAACCACCTGTCTTCATAACAATGCCCAAGAACCATAACATAGTTGTATCACATAATACATGAATAAAGGAAACATAACACTTCCACATTTCAATCACATGATATCAATACAACACATTGATATAAAAAACATTATGAAAACCATTTTCAATACCAAAATAAAAGAAAAGTAAAACATGGTATTTATTTTTCATTTTAAAAAAAACGTATGGATTGTAGAGGAATCCGAAAATCAAATAATGGTCACAACGGAAGAGAAGTCATTGTCACCACATACGTACAACAAAAAAATATTCCTTTTGTCGTTTAGTAAAATGCTTCGTATAAAAAAACATTCCTTTTGAATAAGCATAAAATTGAAAGGGGTTTATACGGCGTATAAAAGAAAGTTGTGTATAAAACAAAATATGCCTCAATGAATGGAGATTGAGACGAAGACCCATACCACATTGAAGATTTTATCATTTTAAACCATTAATATCCATGTAAATAAATCCCTAAAACCATTTTGAAAACATGTATATTAATGAGAAATATTTATAAGAATAAATCATTAAAACATTTAAAATGATATTTTAGTGAAAGAGTTTTTAACAAAATGAGACACTTGAATACAATAATTGAGGAATAACATTTAATAAAAACTTTATAATATCATGAGAATAAAGGGATTCATGATATAACATTCCAAATGAGATTATATACACCATATAAGAGTGAATTGGTGCATAACAACAATGAAGTCTCAATGGAAATGTAAATTGATATGAAATCCATTATAAAGAACGTATCCTTAAATTAAGGATAAATCAATCTCATAATTATGTGTGACAAATATAAATACACCCAATATAAGTGTATATTAATTTTAAAATAATCAATGGTCATTCACACATATTCAAAGGATGACATATTCAATAACTACATGTTGAACCCAAAGAAATTGAAATTAGGTTAAGAAGTTCCCTTGACAGCCTAAGGGCGTCACATCAAATTTTAGAAAAAGAGTTGATGAGAGGGATAAAGGGTATCTCATCACTTGGACATAGAAATTATGGAAATAAGGATATATAAGAACATATCCCCACTTAATAAGATGAAAATTAAAAGACATAACAAAAGAAGTCTTTTAAAAAGAGGAGGGTGAAAGGTGCCCTTACTGATTTGGGTAACTTTCGAAACGTACACCCCATGAAAGAAGGACTATACAAAATTTATGTAAATACTCAGAAACGAATGTATGTTACATAAAGACTATAATTATGGACAGTACATACACCACTCAAAAGGAAATATTGGAAAATGTAGCATGAATCTCACAAAAATACAAAGTGAGATAAAAAGCACCATTAGAAATTTCGACAGCCTAACGGCGCCAATTAAAACATCCAAAATGGATTGATGAGAGAAAATAGGGTCTCTCATCAAATGAAAATATAAATTATAGTAATAGAAATATAAAATAACATCCCAATCATAAGAAATATGATCTTAAAAGGAATGACATAAAAGAGTTTACTTAAAAAGAAAGAGATGGGTAGGATCCCTTACCTCGTGTCCGACATGACTCGATCATTCTTTAATCTCCTGAATAATAAAATTTGGTCAATTTATAATTTCATGAGGACCTACTTTAAATATTATTATTCAGTTCATATCACATATTATAATGTTATAAAAATTGGTTAATAAAGTGAGTTCATATCAGACGTTTGTGTCGATGTTCGGTACATGAGAAAAAATTGGACTTATTGGAACAGAATTTTCCATGTAGTTATAGGTACATCATATCCAGAATAGTATTTATGTTTTAAATATCATATACATCTATTATATATTCATTTTATACTATTCCATGTCATTAGGAGATAAAAAAATTAAAAGCACCGTTCATGGAGACGGTAGGTCGTACGTACGCATGAACGCTACTTTCATTTTTTGTCATATTAATTGAATTAAAACAAAATGAGATATATATATAATATAATTCCGGAATTATATCCATCATTTAGATATAGTATATTACATATATATCCATTATATATATGTACTTAAAATAGTACATAACATTTGGATATAAGAAATGAAATGTACCGTTCATGGAGACGGTAAGCCGTACGTACGCATGAACGCTACTTTCATTTTTTTTGTATTCAATGGAATGAAATAATAATGATATAAAGGTATATTATAATTATAGTAGTATATAATATGTAATACAATTAATTACATCCTTTATACGTCCCACATATAGCATTAACGAATCAAATCACTTTGAGGGGGTGGTAGTCCGTACTTCCTAAAATGAAGATATCGCGTTTACCCATAATGGAAACCATAAAGGTATGCCATAAATGAAAAATACATAAGCTTAAGAAAAACATAAAAATATTATATATCATATATAAATATAGTGACATATTAATGTCCACCTTTGAAGGTGTTAAAATAATATTGAACAATCATCGTTTCGTGAGGCAGTAATTCGACATCCACAGAAACAGTATGTTCTTTAACCATTAGACAGAGGTGTGTGAAAGTGTATCTTGAATCCATATTATAACAAAATCCTAGTATATTTAATATACTAGTGTTATTAAAAAAATTAATAAAAATAGTTTAGGTGTTTGGAGAAGTAATATAAAACAAAAGATCACAATGGAAAACATTACCTTTAAATCGGGTAACTCTCTTTGATTTGACCTCAAAGGCTTCCTCGGAATGGATTATGCCCAAAGTGAGGCTTCATATATGAATCTAGGGATCTGGATAGATTAAATGTGTAGGGGTTGGTCGAGGAAAAGGCTTGAGTGGTGTGTGTAAGGTGGTAGAGGTGGGGGCCTTTTATAAGAGAAGAGGAGGGGCACTCTTGGAAAGTTATAAAATATTACTTTATTGTAAAATGATTTTCGGATTTTAAAGGTCCCAAAAGTATATATTTCTAGGATAAGGTGATAAATTTTCGAAGGCCAGCCATCCAAAAGGTTTTTGACATGTGTAATACATATATTTCACCATATCTTCTCATTTTATTTAAATCGTTCATTTATGAGGTAATCACTGCATCATCATGGTGTCATAAATAAATTAATTTATTTAATGTCTAAAAATTATAAAAAAATATCATGATTTATTCAATCTTTTTATATTTATAATGAATATTTGTATTCAAAAATATGACTTATATAACCCCATTTAAAAATTGTTTTAGTAAAACAACACATGTTTGTGACATTTTAATTTTAACTTTAAATAAAAAGGTATTAATGTCATTTTCCAACCAAAGTGGCTCCATGGGGTCCCCAAGTTGACCCATGGATTTTCTTAGTCGGCCATGACTCATCCAATAAGGGTAGAACATGTGGAACGGTCATTTCATATTATTATAACATTATCATTACCTTCAATTACACTAATTACCTCTAATCGTGATTAAAAACGTTAGAGTGACTATTCAACAAAAAATTATTTTATCCCATTGAAACACATTTTAAATACTAATGACAACCATATATGTCGTATTTTTAAAATTCAAACCACATAAGTGGTAAAGTCTCATTTAAACAAAAAAACAGTTTTTAAACTACCACTTAGTGGTTTCACTATTCATCAAAAATTGATGTTTTTCAGAGAAATACCAAAAATTCACCCTAAGATATATTTGATATTCTGAATTAAAAAATGATGTCCATTTTAAAAAATTCAAAACACATAAGTTAAATTAATTAATTTAATAATTAATTCCCGCTGTCAAAACAAATAGCGTGTTTTTAGGAAACAATATCTACTAAAAGATTGACACTAGTTTAAGTCCAATTTCAAAATGAAATTAATTCCAATGACCACTATTGGATTAAATAATAACAATATATTATAATTTAATTTTAAAAAAAATTCAAAAGTTAATCTAATTATATAAATAAATTATATTAAAAAGAGCATTTGAATTAAAATACAACATTTTTCACTATTCATTAAAAAAATGAACTTTATCGGAAAAATACCAAAAATTTACACAAAGTAAATTTTGATGCCCCGATTCTAAAGAAGTCTTTTATTTTGTCAAATATAAAACATAAAATTTTCAAAAAGTGGAATTAAAAGAGGTTCGCCATCAAAAGGTGGTTAATCGACCTTTTAAAGAATATTAGAATGATTACGCTTAAAATTGGATTCATTCGAATTTTGAATCCTCTAACATTTATTGTAAAAATTAAAAAGATTTGACAAACATATATAATCATTTTGTAGTTAGTTCTGTTCATTCCCTCCATTATAATGGCTAGGTGTTAACTACCATTTAAAATAATATTATTTTATTATTAGAGTGCAATTTTAGATTCCCAAGAAACTCGTTGTTGTGTATTGGGTACGCCATCTAGCATAGAGTCCCCTTTAAAGTATTATTAATATTTTATTCACAAATATGGATAAATATGAAAATTTCATATTCTTTATTTACCTGGGGTGTTAAATCCTTCCCCTTTTGGGAATTGCGTCCTCGCAATTTTAAAATTGGGCTTGGAAGCATCATTGAAAATCCCACATCGGAACAAGAGTCAGTAAAACTACCACTTTAAAAGAATGAGAGAGATGTACAAATGTCACCCAAGTTAACCCATACTAGGATTCCAAGTATGAAAATATGGATATGGAGGAAAAACCAAAGGTTCATGTTCTGATGGAGAGTGATAGTAAACATGTCTAGGAGAAAGTTAACAATAAGAAAATCACAGACTTGTGATGGGTTAAATGGTATTTGATTCCCCAGTAGGAAAAATTAACAGACAACATTTTTGTTTTAAGTAACTTTTCAGTGAGTAATTTATTTATGAGCTTAACTAAAACATAAGGAACCATACTTAATTGACATGTTGACATTAAACTTTTACTAGATTTCTTACACGAACTCATATTTTCTCCAAAAGATGAGTATTTAGGATGACTTGTTCACATTAAGAGAGTTATAATCAACTTCAAGAGAATCACCTAATCCGCAAAAGAGAACTATATACTTTTCATGTCTTTATACCTTAACCGAAACTAAAACCAAAAATCTTAGTATGAGATCATATAATACCCAAAAAGTATAATCCTTTATAAAAAAATCTATTCTTAATCTCCAAAATTTGTCAATCAAAACCCAAAGTTCAACAAAGACAATTCAATAAACATCTATCCACAAAATGCTACAAATTAAACCAAACTAAGATTGAAACCAGATTCTCTGAAGGATTTAATCACATAGTCTACTAAGATAAATTTTAACATATTTCTCCAAAATAACATCAGTTACTCTTACAGTCTCATACTGAAAAGTAATTAACCTAATCACATATCCTCCATGATAGGCTAATCATTTCCATTGATAACCAAAAATCAACATAATCTTAATTCCAAAAATCATCTAACTAAAAATAATTAGTCAAACTAACCAGGGACTTCACATTGTCCAGTGGTAGGTGATAAATACCAGTTTCACAATGGTTGTGGTTTCGATTCCCGCAGCTTCATCTGACGCGACGGGTTGTCACACGGTCTGCGTGTTGTCCCTATTCAAAAACTATATAATTTTATAACATTCCTCAAAACGAGATAAAATCTTCAAAAATAATCATAACATATTTTAACCGCAAGTTTATCTCATGCCTTTCATTTTCCATCATAACATATAATAATCCATAATTACTTTAAAAGTAAAGATCATATAAACTCTAATGGTTACCTTTATAATTATTACCTGAACTTCCACATCGATTATTCATCTCGTACATGATGCATTACAAAACATACCAAGGTTCAAGTGGTCGATAATGACTCCTTGATAGTTGGTTTATAACAACCACAATTTTACTCATTGAATCCTCCATTTCATCCAGTATCTTTATCAGAGAACCACCACAGTTTCCTTCAAACCTATTGTCACTTTGGTGCCTGCTAGATCCATCCATTCACTAAAAACATAAATGTTAGTGTGATTATATCCACAAAACCATCATGTACTAATGAGGAAGATAAACACTATGATATACTTACGCATTCACATTATCTAAAATTGGGACTCTCTCCGAAATCCTAACCATTATGGTAATGTAACTTATGCTTAGAGAATACCCTAACCTATGAAGTTATCTAAACCTATCTCTGATACCAACTATAAGGCCCCAGTCTTACAACTTACTTAACATTGAGTTATTACAAGATTACACATTGAGGATCTTTTCAGGTTTAGAGTTTTAGAGAATTATATCATAAAACTTGCATTACATTCCACATTTAAAAAAAGTGGTTACATAAAAAGATAGTATTAATTTATACCATCAACGGAAACATATTTAAAATAAAACATGGATTCTTTCATGACACTTCCTTGACACTATCATCATATCATGTACCATTCCCTTGACCTGCGAAAAACATTTCAAAAACATCGGATGAGTATAAAAAGCTCAGTAAGGGTTATAAAAATTATGGAAAGGAAACATGAGTACATATATATATAAGAATGAAATCATACTTTACCCATAAAACATAAGCACGTTAACATACCTCATAAAATCATGAATAAATCATTGAAATCATAATACATAAAGGTAACTAGAGGCATTCATAACATTATTATGTAGGGAGTGACACTCTTGGTTACGTTTGGAATACCCATCACAGTATATTCCCTAAATCTCTTCGGAGAAACATTAACGTTTAACTCCTTCGCGTTACCCAATGCGTTGGAGAGATATATCAGGCTCACCCACCCTCAGTTTATCACAGAACCACCCGTCTTCATAACAATTCCCATCAACTGTAACATAATCGTATCACATAATACATGCATAAAAGAAACATAACATTTCCACACTTCAATAACAATATATCAATACAACACATTGATACAAAAAATATTATGAAACCCATTTTCAATACCATAATAAAAGAAAACTAAAACATGGTATTTATTTTTCATTTTAAAAACAAGTATGGCTTCTAGAGGAATCCGAAACTCAAATAATGGTCACGGCGGTGGAGAAGCCGTTGTCTCCGCATACGTACGACAAAAAAACATTCCTTTTGTCTTTTAGTAAAACGCTTTGTATAAAAAAATATTCCTTTTTAATAAGAATAAAAGTCAAAGGGTTTTATACACTGCATAAAAGAAAGTTGTGTATAAAACAAAATATGCCTCAATGAATTGAGATTGAGACGAATTCCCATACAACATTGAAGCTTTTAACATTTTAAACCATTAATATGCATATAAATAAATCCTTAAATCCATTTTGAAAACATGGATATTAATGAGAAATATTTATAATAATAAATCATTAAACCATTTAAAACGATATTTTAGTTAAAGGGTTTTTAACAAAATGAGAGACACTTGAATACAATAATTGAGGAATTACATTTAATCAAAACATTATAATATCATGTGAATAAAGGGATTCATGATATAATATTCCATAGGACATTATATAATCCCTATAAGAGTGAATTGGTGCATAACAACAATGATGTCTCAATGGAAATGTAAATTGAGATGAAATCCATTATAAAGATGGTATCCTTAAATTAAGTATAAATCAATCTCATAATTATGTTTGAAAAATATAAATACACCCATTATAAGTGGATATTAAGTGTAAAATAATCGAAGGTCATTCACACATATTCAAAGGATGACATATTCAATAACTACATGTCGAACCCAAAGAAATCAAAATTGGGTTAAGAAGTTCCCTTGATAGCCTAATGGCTTCACATTAAATTTTAGAAAAAGATATCATGAGAGAGATAAAGGGTGTCTCATCAATTGGACATAAAATTTACGGAAATAAGGATATATAAGAACATATCCCCACATAATAAGATGAAAATTGAAAGACATAACAGAAGAAGTCTTTCAAAAAGAGGAGGGTGAAAGTTTCCCTTACCGATTTGGGTAACTTTCGAAACGTACACCCCATGAAAGAAGGACTATACAACATTGATGTAAATACTCATAAAAGAATTTATGTTACACAAATAGTATAATAATGGATAGTACATACACCAATCCAAAGTAAATATTGGAAAATGTAGCATGAATCTCACGAAAACACAAAGTGAGATAAAAATCCCCTTATGAAATTTCGGCAGCCTAACGGCGCCAATTAAAACTTCCAAAAGGGATTGATGATAGAAAATAGGGTCTCTCATCATATGAACATATAAATTATAGTAAGATTAATATAAAATAACATCTCAATCATAAGAAATATGAGCTTAAAAGGAATGACATAAAAGAGTATACATAAAAAGAAAGAGAGGGGTAGGATCCCTTACCTCATGTCCGACATGACTCGATCGTTCTTTAATCTCTTGAATAATAAAATCTGGTCAATTTATAATTTCTTAAGGACCTCCTTTATAGATTATTATTCAGTTCATATCACATATTATAATTTTATAATAATTGGTTAATAAAGTGAGTTCATATCAGAAGTTTTTGTCGATGTTCGGTATATGAGTAAAAATTGAACTTGTTGGAACAGAATTTTCCATGTAGTTATAGGTAAATCCTATCCAAAATAGTATTTATGTTTGAAATATCATATATACAGTATATATTCATTTTATACTATTCCATATCATTTTTAGATAAAAAAAATTAAAATCATCGTTCATGGAGACGGTAGGCCATACGTACGCATGAACGCTACTTTCATTTTTTGTCATATTAATGGAATTAAAACAAAATGAGATATATATATATATATATATTATAATACCAGAATTATATCCATAATTTTGAGGTAGTATATTACATATATATCCATTATATATATGTACTTATAATAGTACATAACATTTGGAGATAAGAAATGAAATGTACCATTCATGGAGACGGTAAGACGTACGTACGCATGAACGCTACTTTCATTTCTTTTCTTTTTTGTATTCAATGGAATTAAATAATAATGATACAAAGTTATATTATAATTCCAGTAGGATATAATATGTAATACCATTAATTCCATCCTTTATACGTCCCACATATGGCATTAACGAATCAAATCACCTTGAGGGGGCGGTAGTCCGCACTTCCTAAAATAAAGATATCGCGTTTACCCATAATGGAAACAATAAAGGTATGCCATAAATGAAAAATAGAGAAGCTTAAGGAAAACATAAACATATTATATATCCTATATAAATATAGTGACATCTTAATGGCCACATTTAAAGGTGTTAATAGAATAGTGAACAATCATCGTTTCATGAGGCAGTAATTCGCCATCCACAGAAACAGTATATTCTTTAACCTTTAGACAGAGGTGTGTGAAAGTGTAGCTCGAATACATCTTATAATAAAATATTAGTATATTTTATATACTGGTTTTTTTAAAAAAACTAATATAAATAGTTTAGGGGTTTGGAGAAGCAAAATAAAACAACAGATCACCAGGGAAGACATTACCTTTAAATCGGGTAAGTCTCTTTGATTTATGCTCAAAGGCTTCCTTGGAACGGATTATTCCCAAAGTGAGGCTTCAATGATAAAGAGAGGGATGTGGAGATATGAAATGGGTAGGGTTTGGCCAATCCAAAGGCTTGAGAGGTGTGTGTATGGTGGTAGAGGTGGGGGCCTTTTATAAGAGGAGAGGAGGGGCACTCTTGGAAAGTTATAAAATATTACTTTATTATAAAATGATTTTCATATTTTTAAGGTCCCAAAAGGAAATATTTCTAGGATAAGGTGATAAGGTTTCTAAATCCACCCATACAATAGGTTTTTGAAAAGTGTAAGACTTATATTTCACCCTATCGTCTCATTTTATTTAAATTTTTCATTTATGATGTAATCCATATATCATCACGGTGTCATAAATAAATTAATTTATTTAATGTCTAAAAATTATAAAAAACAATCATGATGTAGGAAAGATTTTTAGATTTATAATGAATATTTATAGTCAAAATTATGACTTATATAACCCCATGTAAAAATTGTTTTTGTAAAACAAGACATGTTTGTGACATTTTAATTTTAACTTTAAATAAAAAGGTTTTAATGTCATTTTCCAAAACAAGTGGCTCCATGGGGTCCCCAAGTTGACCCATGGATTTTCTTGGTCGGACATGACTCATCCAATAAAGGTAGAACATGTTTCAGGTTTATTTCATATTATTATAACATTATCTTTACCTTAAATTATAATAATTACCTCAAATCGTGATTAATAACTTAAGAGTTACTATTCACCAAAAAATTATTTTAATCCCATTGAACCAAATTTTACATCCTAATGACAACCATGTATGTCAGATTTTTTAAATTCAAACCATATAATTGGTAAAGTTTCATTTAAATGAAAAAACAGTTTTTAAACTACCACTTAGTGGTTTCACTATTCATCAAAAATTGATGTTTTTTAGAAAAATACCAAAACATCACCCTAAGATATATTTGATATTCTAAATTCAAAAATTATTTATATTTTAACAAATTCAAAACACATAAGTTGCCTTAATTAATTTAATAATTAATTCCCGTTGTCAAAACAAATAGCGTGTTTTTAAGAAACAATATCTATTAAAAGATTGCCACTAGTTTGTGTCCAATGTAAAAGTGAAATTAATTTCAATGACCACTATTGGATTAAATGGTAAAAATATATTATAATTTTACTTTAAAAATAATTCAAAAGATAATCTAATCATATTAATAAATTAGATAAAAAATATGTTTTGAATTAAAATACAACATGTTTCAATATTCATTAAAAATTGGACTTTATCAGAAAAATACCAAAAAATTACACAAAGTAAATTTTGATGTCTCGATTCGAAAGAATAATTTTATTTTGTCAAATATAACACATAAAATTTTCAAAAAGGGGATTTAAAAGAGGTTCTCCATCAAAAGGCGGTTAATCGACCTTTTAAAGAATATTATAATGTTTACGCTTAAAATTGGATTCATTCGCATTTTTAATCCTCTAACATTTATTGTAAAAAGTAAAAATATTTGACAAACATATATAATCATTTTGTAGTTAGTTCTGTTCATTCCCGCCATTACAACGTCTAGGGGTTAACTACCATTTGAAATAATATTATTATATTATTAGAGTGCAATGTGAGATTCCCAAGAAACTCGTTGTTGCGTATTGGGTACGCCATCGAAAATTGTGTCCCCTTTAAAGTAGTATTAATATTTTATTCAAAAATATGGATAAATATGAAAATGTCATATTCTTTATTTACCTTGGGTGTTACACTTTCTGTATCCCATACTGGTGTCCTCCAGTAGTTAACACTTTAAACACAATTCTTGATCTTCTCAAGAACTGCATGATCTGGTGATGTCCTCTCGAGCATGCTAACCTTTCCAAATCCCACAGTCACCTCACTATTCCTCTTGGAAGCAGATCGCGTCCGCATCGGCTGCAGAAGGCTTGTATAATCTCTCCTTGGCCATCGTCTAGGGGTGGCAGATAGAGGCCCTTCAACAGCAGCAAGTTTCTGTTTCCTACTTTGAATCACATTGCTAAAAGACCAGTCGACTGGGCCACTCAAATTCTCTTTCCCTTCCCCTGAAATCTCCCTCCCTTTTCCGGTTTGATCCCCAAAACCCGAACCAGGAATCCCTTCCTAGCTTTCCCTCTGTTGGTCTGGAGTTTTTTTCTCCATAAAACGCAGGAGCACACCATCAGCCAACACATTTTCAACATCCACCGTGGGAACCTCCTTCGCAACGCCATCAGCTTGAAGAACCTGAACCCTATCAACTTCCACCATCATGGAGATCCTGTTCTAAATGTGAATCTCTTCCACATGTAATCCAACAAATTCCTGCCCCCTGTCGCCATCCTAGAGAACCTCCACTACCTCCCCTCTGTCCAGCACAGCTTCAGCTTCCAAGCTCTCAACCGTTTGTCCTTCAGAGGCCTCCTCACCATACTCCCCACCTGGGTGACCATCCTCCTCTAGACCCTCGACAATAATGCCATCATAGAGACCATAGAACCTATTAACCAATGAGAGAAATGGTGGAGCCAAAGGATCCAAACCTCCAGACTCCTTAGTCCAAGTCAAACTCGGATTAGATTCCTACGTCTTACCACCTACATCTTGAGAAGTATGACATATCTAAAAAGAAACCTTACGTGACTTAGATGTCCGACCATCCAAATTTGATCTTGACACACCATAGAAATTACCTTTTTCAACAGGCTCCATCGACCTCAACTCCAACTCTAAGCCTGCCTCGAAATGAGACTCCTCGGCCATGCACACATGGGTAGATTTCCCTTACGAGTGATCTCCCTCAGCTGAGGATAGTTTCCCCTTCAACGAACCACATCCGAGTGGCCCAGCCTCCAGCAAGAACCAAAAAAACTCAATCTAATCTTCATAAAAAATTCATTGTCTACAACGATACTCTTCACAAATCATGATACAAACAGAATTGAAAGGGATGCAATATGCATCAATCTCAACACAGACCCAGGGATTCACTGGGTGGAAAACTGCCTCAGTATGACTGTCGAAACAAAGATAATGGTCTACCATGTTTCCCAACATACGGATAATTGAAGGGTTCTGAAAATTCAAAGGGATATTAGGAAAACATACCCAAACTGCGATGGAAGCTGATTCACGGTTCATATGAATGTCGAATGACAAACGAAGAAGCAGAAATTGAGATCTCTTGATGTATTGGGGAGCCCTTGTCCACACTCGAATAAGATCAACCTCTGTCTAAGAAAGAATCATAATTTTCTTATTGTCAAGAAAACCAACCACCGCTCGTTCTTGGAGGTCCCATGATCTGAAGACGAAATGGTCAAAATCATCAATGGAAGTCCTCTTGTTCTTGAAATGAACCACAAGGGTAAGATTTAACTTGCTAGAAGACTCCGTAAGCTCAGCTGAGTAAATAGGAAGATTCGGCGCGCCGTCGACCAGATCTAGGACTTTATGGATTAAAGAAACTTTTGGTAAATAATTTCCTTTTTTTCTTCAAAATAATCCAAAACATTGATTATATCATCTAAATAATTGATTAATTTTTCATTAATATCTTTATATAAGGTTACACTAAATTTTATATTGTGCCATTTCCTAAAATTATCGATTATAGATATGTTCTTCTATGAATGGTTTGGTCACTCATTGGTAAATGTATCACAATTAATTTCCACATTCAACTAATTTATCAAAACTAAAAACTTATCAATTAAAATTCTTAACATTATAGGTTCTTGATTCAGAAGGATATTATCACTATGAGTCATTCCAATTAATTCACCGTATTTTCTCTATAGAAAAAAAAATCAGAAATATAAATAGATTATATTAAGTAGATAGGAATCCCTAAATTGTTTTTTAGGATTATATTATACCTAAATTAATATCCTTTAAATTTATTTTCATAATTACACCCTAACCTATAATTTTTTTCATAGCCATTCTCACATACAAATTTTATAATCATGTACCATATTCAAATCATAATTATTAGTTGAATAAAAAGGATTTTATTTTCTGGAATGGCTATAATCATGTAGTTCTAGAGATTTCAATAGTTTTAGAAAATATTACATATCCAAAAATTAGAAAAACCAAATTGATTGTGTTTTAAATATCTGTATTGTATATAAAACAATGATACAAAATATTAAACACGTATTTCAATAAAGAGTTATTTTATTCAACTAAGAAGAATCCTCATAGTAGTGAGATAGTCCTTTCTGTAGTTCTTACTCAACCTTAATCTCTATGAATTTTTTTTTAGAAATATTGATACGTAAAAAAAATTTGTCAGGGATGCATAATGAAACAAACCAATTAGTCCATTTTGAAAATCGAAAAATCTAATTGAATATATTCCATTAATATAATATACCTTTATCTCAAAATTTGTTAGAAAAACACTTAATAAATCAAATTTAAAGACAAAAGTTTTCTAAAAACTATTTTCTACCAAATCGTTAATGTAATATCAAAATTATAAGTGTTTTTTATAATTAATTTTTACTCATTAAAACATTTCTTTAAAAATCAACTTTTCCCCTATTAGGGGGGCATAAACATTACTTTAAACCTAAATTCATTATATTTCCTTATAAAATAATCATAATTCCATGATAAAACATTTCAATTAATATAAAATTTGGGAAGGTACCTTTGGACATAATATTTATATCAATCTTATTATCACTCTTATAAATAATCTTACAAATTAAATGTCCAACTTTGTTATTTCCAAAATATATTCCCTAAAAATTCTCATTATAAAATGAATTGGAATGATATATAGGCCACTCATGTAATCATGAATAATTTGGATTGACCATAACATACCTAAATCATATTAAATAATAAATTTAGATCATAAAATCTCATAAATTATCCTATTTAACAAATATGTAGAACAATTTCCTGGATTTCAATAAAAATATGGATAAAAACAGTTTTCATTGAAAATAAGTAAAATCATTTCCCAAAATAATAGGAATTATGATTTTTTATAGGATCCATGGAATATTATTTATTATTATTCATATATAATAATGTTCATACTGGAGGGAAAACGTGGTCATGCAATACACTTTAAAACATTCTTCTTCACTTTGTTAAAAAGAGTCAAAATTGACCTATCCAGAAAACCATTGAAAAGATTAATATTTATAAAAATATATGAAAATTGACAGATATTTTTAATATTAATTTTTAAAAATATATTTTTATAATATTATTATTCATAAAACATTTTTATATTAATTTATATAGAGGAAGAATTGACCTAAATAAAATGATAAATTATTTGAAATATGACTTTAAACAATTTCTCTTACATTGAGTCTAACATGAAAGAAACATAATATAAATCCTATATTATGAAATTATATCAATTAATTACTTCTTAATGACTATATTTAAATAAAATTCCCATTTTATTTCATTTATTACCATGTTGTATATTTTTACTAAATTAGTTAAGTTCATGTCGGATGTTTTGAGGATGTTTGTTTTGAGATCCAAATCAAAATTCGGTAGGTAGACCCTTTTTAAATGGTTAATTGTCAAATAATATAAATAATAATCATAATATTTTAATTATATATTCTATAAATTAAATATTATATTATAACTATCTACAAATTCAATAATGAAAAATTAATCACGTCGTTTGGTTGAGGTGGTAATACAGTCATAGGCACGAGGGATGTTATCATTTTACAACAGTTTGAAGGGTATAAAATTAAGTATATATAATATATTTTAAGAATAAAATATATTTAATTAATATCTTATATATATTAATTTTATGTGTCTTTTTAAACATACATATAATGTAGTGATGAAAAATGAAACACATCAGTTTGTGGAAGCGGTTGAACACAAGTACGCATGAGCAAAGGTTTCATTTACCATAAGATAGAAAAGGATATGAAAAATTTTATACCATTATCATAATAAAATTAATGTATATTATAAATATTTATTATATTATATCTACATGGTTAGTACCATTTTGAATGAGTTAGACTAAGAAATAATAAAGATAGTACTCGCTTAAGAGATATAGATCTTCCTTAGAAAACCTCTTTTGGCATACACATTATATCATCACTGTTGGTCTTAGGGGAGGATAAAAATTATATTATATGAGAGTGATAATGGGAAGGTATATTTTTACGCATTAGTTGATCAAAATTTCTCTTACTATGTGAATAAGATAGAAGAAGAGGTTCCTTTTTATATGTGTGTAGAGCGGAGCAATTGAAATTATTCAATGTTTTAAAATGATAGTAAGTCACTCTCTTGTCCATGTGTCACTAAAAAAATTCAGTTTTGATGATAAGAGGATAAATTTTTAGATAATATCATATAATAAGATTATTTATATGTTTTTTGATGTTATCACTGAATCTTATCCTTAGTTAAGTAGTTTACTAATTATTGTAGAGACAAATTTTTACCATGGTAATTATTGATTATGAAACCAAATGAAATTACTAATATTGGAAAATTTGAACCTCGTAATTCTAAATATTAATTAAATACATAATTATTTAGTTTTAAAATTAATTTTAAATCAATTTTAATATATGTTCACATAGCACAACATAAAATTATTTTTTTATAAAAATATGTTTTAAATAATAAAAATGATTTTCAAAAAAATATATTATAATGGTTATTAATATGATATTAATTTGAATTTTTTAATTTAAATTTAAATTATTTCACTTTAATACAAATCTAATATATATTTTTAATTTTTATGTTTATAAATATAAATTTCATTTTTAATATATCTGGTATTTTTTACAATTCACTCAGAAATCATTCTTTTGAGAAGAATCCCAAAAAACCACCCTTGGAAAAACATGATATGACAATATAAAATAATAATTTCATTACATTAAAATTATAAAATTATAAAAATTATATTTTAAATAATATAATATAATTCATGGAAAAAAATTAGTTAGATTAAAATTATTTTTTCTTGAATTGAAAAATAAAATAAAATTATTATAGTGTATATGAATCTAATAAATTTAACTGTGCAAATTAAAAATCCATTAAATTGATTATTATTATTATTAGTATATTTATTTTTATAAGTATATTTAATATTGTTTCTTCCTTCTAGTCAGTACAATGGCATTTTTTTACCTTGCTATTTTTTTATTTAAAATCTTACATTTTATAAGATTAATATGGATTTGAAATATATTATAAAACGTAATTTTTTATATTTTAATAATACAAATAAATAGTAAAGTATTTAATTTCATAATATTGGTCGCTAAAATAGTGAAGAAGTTTATATTTTATATCATTATCATGTTTAATAAGAATTTCAAATATTGACGGTTTCACTCCATCTACATTGAAAATTTTCATTATAATTTTATGAATACACTTATTATAACACCTATATATTTTTATATTAAATAATTAACCATGATATAAACCATAATCACCATGATACTCATAAATTAATTTTTTCCCTTGTTAATATTATTTCACTTGTAATTAATGTACTATAAGTAATTCACAGTTGATTTATTTTTATATCATAGTTTTCAAAATATTGAGTACAAATATGTTCTATATACACATTGTATTTTACTACTTCTTTCGGGTATTATATTGCTATGAAACAATATATATCAAGACATATTTTTTATTATTTTTCACTTAATTCAATTACCCTATTTGGGGGAATGATTACATCAAATTCTTGATAACTAATTCCATGTTTCCCTATGTACTTTTCAATGCTATGGTTATTATAATATATTCCATTTTATGCCTAAACACATTAATTATCCAACTTAGTTTAGTTTCTACCATTAATTGGAACCTTTTCATACATTTCAACACTCTAGTAATGTTTTACATGGGTTTGATTAATCCCATTCAACTAAATTCATCTATAATGAGGATATAGTTATGATATCCATTTATTACACTTTATTTCAGGGGTCTTTATAGATATTTTTTTTAAAAAAATAAGACATTGGTCGATATTATACCCTTTATAATATATAATTAAATTATTTGTCTGAATTCATGAAATTTCTCAAAAATATGGTCCCAATATCTTTTTAATCTCAATATATAAGTGTGGACATTACTTATTAGTAGCTATTACACAAATGCCTAATTAATGTTGACAAACCTATTATTGCATAGGTTGTAATCATATTACACAGAATGAAAATTAAATCCTTTATATCTATTTATTTGAGAAGGTCTTCCATTATTCCTCACAATCAATAACATTCCCATATAAAACCCTATAAATGAAAACCCCGAATAGTATATCCCCCCAGACCCAAATTCCAACCAAAGAAGCCCATAAGGATCTGAAGAGATATAAAAACCAAATCGAAACTGAAAAAAGAAAAATAAAATGGGGAAAGAAATATAAATTAGTCTTTTGGTGGTCTTTATACTTTAAATCACGTTTTAAGACCCCTAATATGAAGGAAAAAGGGTGAGAGATTCTTTAATGAACCATAGTTAAACTGAGCAATGACGGTAATATTGGAGGTCAATAATATAAATAGTTGGTGGAATTAGAATATTAATTTCACATTTTAATTTAATCATTTAAACTTACATAATTTTTTCACATCGTTTGGTAAACTATTCACCAATCATATAGTTGGAATTATCTATATAAAACCCACTAGCATAATTTGGCCACATTGTTCACTAGTTGTACACCATTCATGAACAATGGTTCTATTAAAGAATATAATAACATATCCTAACTATCACATGGTTTCTACTCTCCATGAATATGCTTTTCCACTATCAACATTACACGTAAAGAAGATCACATGGTTTTAATAAAACATCAATTTTTTAAATGGAAAAGAGTTCAACCTATCCCAGAAAAACCCATGAAAGTACAAAATAAAGTACCCTACATAAAGGTAACCATGATCTATATTTAAAGGAATCCCTATACTATTTATGTAATTGTGTGTATAAGGAAACCCCCATGTAAATGTCACTTAAATAGTTTTTAAAATACCGTAGTGATCATATTGGAATAATAAATCAAATACGAAATTATAGTAATTTAAAATTTCAGGTGAAATTTTCCAAAATATTTTATTTCACTCAAACAATATACTTTAAAATAAAATATAAATAAATATTTATATTAGGGTTTTAGATTCTGAACTATTTTTTAATCTATGATAGATCATTTTAAAAATGATTCAAGTTATCTTTTAAAAAATTGGATAATTTTATATTTTTCACTATTTTACATACATTAATAATAATTGATTTCATAATAATAAATTTAAAATAATTCATGATATATCATGATTCTAAATTTACTTATCTACGATAAAATTTCCCAATTTATAACCCAAAGTGACACAAAATTATCATTTCAATTGATATATAATTTTCTATCATCTATGTTTATATTGGTTTATTAATTTCATCTTCTACGCCATTTCAAATATTTCCTTTGTAATCATTTTTGGGGGATTTTAATTTGGTTGAGAAATGCATTGTTCGTATCTTAATCCATCCATTCACATTATATTAAATATCATATATTAAGGCCCATCCAACTAATTTTAACATTCACAAAACAATGGAATTATTTTTTAACCGTAAAAATTTAATATTTAATATGATTTATATCAGCAAATATCATTAAAAATATAATTTTTCTTTTCTGTGTCAAAAACACAATAATCAAGTATATTTATTATACTTAATAATTCCCAAAAAAATCATTTATCATTCTTATAAACATATATTTTTCATTTATTTTACAATTAACATTGACCACAAAATAATTTTATTTGTTAGCCTTAAACACCTTTAATTTAACACATATAGTAGTATCATACATACATGTTAGCACAATTAAATTAAAAACATCCATATATAACATTATAATTCCTAAAATTAGTAGCATTGGTATCTTGGTAAAATTAGGTTCATTCAAAATTGACAAGTATAATAAATTAAAATCTATTTAGATCCATTTGTGTAGTACATCTACAAGATTTCAAAATCACCATAACACATATGATCACCTAGGGACATGCATTGAAGAAAGGGTGTGATGAGAATTCTAGAAATGCGAGGAATGATATAGAGGAATTTTATTCATGAATAAACATTTACAAATTAGTGAACATAATAATCATCAAAACTATAATTATTAGAAAATAATAATATATATGTGCATTTAATCTGATGGAAACACGGAATATGATCATTAAAAATAATTAAAACCTATAAACTGAAGTAATTTCACACTTCCAAGACACCGTAACATTATTTTAAAACATAATTTCATGATTTCCATGAACAGCATTATAAAAATTGATAACTACAGCATTAATGCATATAATTATCTCGTGATATATAATACTTTAGAAAATTTATTATAGTAATATATAATTCTAGGCCCGCCCAACACATAAAAATATTATTATAATCATGGATTCCATATGTCAAGGAAATGTAAAACATGTATAAATATGAAATAAACTATGAGAAAAAAGTTTTTGAATATGTCTATATTGATGAGGGGGTGTTGAGACAGTTAGACCCATCATGAAATGAATTTAAAAATGTGGATTAATGAGTGAATCTCAATTATGAATTGGCCAATATAGTATTAATTTAAACATTAATATGTTGATAAAATCTTAGAAACATTTGCCTATCTTTGGGTGTGGGGTTTATATTACCATCAATTTAATGAAATAACAAGACTCATTTATTGAGGAAATTTATTAATGATCTATGGAAGTGGTATGATGTGGTATTATTTGATATAAAATACACACAAATTTGTTATAGACTCAATGGATTTTATGGAGGATGAAAATGAAAGTAAAATTATATGAGTTAGAGGAAACCACTATGTAAATCATAGATTTTTTAAATGATTAGTTGAGTACAAGGAAGAGTTATAACTTTTAATAAAATATCACACCATCATACCATGTGTTTTGCTTTTATTTTTTTAGGATAGAGTAAAAATTAATTATTTCATAGATACATTACACCACAACCATATATAGTAGTTTAATGAATTTTTTTCTAAGGTGTTTTAGAGATAGAGATATCCTATGGAAGAACCATATTAAGTCATGTTATAACACTATATGAGGTATAAGGTGGGCCTCATATCATAATGACACAAAAAATCCAAAAATTTGTAGTTCGCTTTATAATTTCATGGAATTTAAATATATGGGTGCACCAGTTAAGGACAAAAGGAGGAAACCATGTTGCAAGATAATAGGACCAACCATAATGAGTATCTAGATTTATTAGATCTAATAAATAATTTAGAAATAGGTATATCCCATATATTTATGATATGACCATCAAACTATAACTATTTGAATCATGTTGTTATGCATGATGAGCCTATAAAAATGACAATTCCCTCCTAAACCAATGCAGACTGAAAATGGAGTTAAATATTTGATGAAGATAGAGAGTTATTCAATGATCATTTCAGAGGGATTTTTTCTTATATTGAGGATAAAAATAAGGACGTAGATATGATAAAAATTCTGAAAGAAATATATATAATAAAATAGATTTATGAGTCTAATGATAATCATTTAGATCTGTCATATACTTTGGAGTTCATTACCATCTTCCCACTCCATTCCCTAGGATTTTTTATAATAATATAAGAGTTTGGATAGATATATATAAATTTATAGATAAAAATTATTATCCCCTCAATAATAAGTGTGATCGGACCATTGAGAAATTTTTGTTTCAGGCTTCTTCTTTAACACTCATGGATTTTTTATCCAATCATGTAAAATCCAATTACACTTTTCATTGAAAGATAAATGTGTTTAGAGAATGTCTTTTGGAAACCACTACTTTACCACCTCTTATAGGTTATTCACTCACTTTTATTCTTATCTTTTGTTATGAGAGAAGGATAATATCATTAAAATATATATTCAAGAAATAAATTATTTTGGATTTTATCATAGAAGTTATAGTTATTTCCCAGGGATCTTAGTTTGAACCTCTTTTTAACATCTTTTCGTAAATGTGACTTATTAAAAAAATGAATATAGAAAATATTAATGGAGTTACATTGTTTTATGGGGAGATATTTCATATATATATATAGGATCATTTTATATCTTATTTCACTTTTCAGGGAGATTCATTAAATCATCATGAATGGAGAACATATTCACAAATTTGAGAGAAAAAACGTATTTATTAAAAAGATTAATATAGAAGTTGATGTGATATGATGAAATGTGTCAAAAAAATACCCTTATAGGAATGAATATAGCATGAGTCATAGAGAAACAATTAGTGAATGTGTTTTTTTTGGATACTCTATGAAATCCATTCGGTAAATAAAAATTTGGAGGAGTTGTGGTTGAAATGAGGTTTAGATCAATTGGTAACACCAATAGATTTTGTGAAAAACGTTTTCTAATAAATTTGATCCTATGAATTTTTTTTGTGGATCAAATCTCATTATTTTATTACATTACAGGTAACACTGAGTATTGGTTGTATTCTGTGAAAGACTATCTTTTTCTTGTGTTACACACAGTGATGAGTATATGTTTCATTATGCGTAACCTTGAGTTTAAAGGAAACGTTTAATTCAATTAAAATATTATAATTTAATATGGTAGTTATTAAAAAGAAATTAGAATGGTGAATATGAATAGGTTTAAATATACAATAAAAATATAGTTTAAAAATTTAAATATATAATTATTTCTTGGGAATCTAGTTAATTATAAATGATAATAATATCTATATGAAAATGATGGAAATCTTTTTCTGAAAAAAAACATTATATAAAAAATTGTGTTCTTCTATAATAAAAAATCAAAACCAATTTTTATTAATAATTTTAATTAAAACCATTACATTATATAATCAATCAAAAATAATAATTTATTTAATTTTTTCTCTAGGAAAGTGAAAATAATTAATCTAATTTTAAGAATAAAAATAGTATTTTTCTAATAAGTAGTTTTTTCTTTTTATAGCTCACTATTTTTAAAAAATAATTTTTTAAACTTTTATATTTTTATTTCAATAAATAAACATCATTTTTGAAATCATAATACCTTAGTTATCTTATGGTTATTGTTTTGATTTTTTCTAAAATTGTTCCTTTTTTGATAAATTGTCAAAAATACCAGATTTTAATTGAAACCTGCCTTTTTGTTTAAATATTATATAATGTAAAATTATATATTAAATTGGTTTAATGGAAAATTAGTTAAATTATATATCCATTAATCCAATTTATGTCATTTCAAAAATTCTATTATTTTTTTAGATATGAAAACATTGTAAACTTATGAACATTTTCTTTTTAAAAACCTTTTTCCTTGTCACATTTTTTGGATTAATTTTAAATACATTTTACACTTCTATAAATTTAATTCATAAATATTTATTAAGTATTTAAAATTAGGATATTTTGTAATTTTTAATAAGGTTGATATAATTTTTTACCATGTTGAATATTGAAAACATTAAAACTTGTTTACCACGGTTGAGGTAAAAACTCGTTTATCATGGGTTAAACTAGAATAATAAGAGTTCAAATGTCCTAAATTATTATATTAATTTTATTGAATGGGTTTAATTGAACATTTTCTATAAAAGTTTCTTAAATAGTTAAATTAAAAGGTACGAGGTTTTTAATATGATCTATATAATATGTTATGAAACGAAGAAGGAAATACAAGCACTTCTCCTACTTTTAATATCTATAAAGCGTTATGATAGGGAGAAACCACATATGTTCATTTAGAAATATTATTTTCAAATATAAATATGTTTTTTTATCAAAACAATTTATTTTAATTTTTTTGAGATGAAATATTTACTTCAAATGCTTAATAAATTCCAACACGATAATTATTTATCTAATAATTAATTAAAATAAATTATAATAAGAATTTTTAAATTGAAAATAAGAAAATTAGTTGTGGTGTTTCCTTTGTTTTTTACATCAGTATATCATTTTACAAAGGTGTCAACATAATAAAGTTAAATTCCATAATTTTCATGTTATTTTTCTATTCAGATTAATTAAAATAACTCAAAATTAAAATTAATATAATTTTATAGTAAAATATATTTTATTAAATGATTTAAAATTACTAAACATAAAATCATCAACAAAGAAATTTTAAAAGGATAATAAATATAGACCATAGACCATTAATGGACTAATTTCCCTTTTATAATTAATATATTTAACCCTAATTAGTAAAAACATTGTTAGTGGTGTAAAGGTTAACGTTTTGGTTTTACATGTTACATGAACTTTTCTTAAAATTAATTTTCACCATACATAAGTTTTTTTTTTATAAATTTAATTTCATATTTACAATCACTGGGTACAAAATTATCTAATAATTATTGTAACAGCTATTGTTTTAATGGAATGTTTTTAATAATTTTAATTTCATAGATTGTGTACATTTCATGATATACCATTTTATGATTTAATTATAAGGAACATGATGTTTTGAATTATCTATAGGCGATAGTAGCTTTTCATGAGTTACATGCGATACTAATGATTAATAGAACAATGATATATTATTATTATACTTATATAAATATAGAGATATTATATTTCTATAAACATATAAATTTTAATAGTAATGAATAATTTTTAAAATCTATTTACAATGGTTTTATATAAATAAAAAAACATTGGTAATTAAATGAATAATTTTTGGAAATGTCTTTATATGTTATGAAAATACTATTTTCTCAAAACAATTTCTATTCCTTTTTTGTCCAATAATGATATTAAATTTTTTCACCTATATAAATATAATATTATAAAATAAAATTCATTTTTTAATTTATATTTTAAAAATTAACATAGAGAAAATTTCGGTGTTTTTTTTTTTGAAATGTCTCATTTTTTTAATGAATAGTGAAAAGTACTAAATTTTAATTGAAAAATATATTTTCATTTAATTTTTTTATATAGATAAAATAAATTTTTATTTCATTTTGAATAATATTTTTTAAACTTATACATATATTTATCCATTTTAGGTCATTGGAATAAATTTCATATTCAAATAAAATATTAGAAATTGTATCATTTTGATTTTTTCTTTTTGAAACCTCATTTTCTTAATACGCCTTTGAGATTAATAATAAATGATTTTATTCCTCTTATGTTAATTTATTTTGAGAATATGGAGTACATATTTTGATTGAAAATTATTTGTAATGTCTAATAAGGGAAAATTAATTTTTACTGATGTAATTAGTGAAATAAATTAAAATTAGTTATAATGATTATGGTATAAACAAGATTACTTAGTGGTTAAGCATATAATAGATGGTGCTAAAATGTCCCAAAACATGTCCAAAACCTATTGTTTGTTATATTTATACGTCATCCATTCTATTAGAGTGATTTGGACATTATTTTAGACACTAAATACGTGGAAAGTGTGGGTAAAATTCAGTCTTTCAAAAAAATTATATAATTACCATTCATCTCCCTTATGAAAGCCCAACCCTATCCCCATATCTTCACACTATAAAAAAAATTAATTTGGATTATACCTCCAAAAAAACATATAAGATTTTTTATCCTCATTCTATAAGGCTTACATTGGGAATAAATCCCTCCATGAGAGATAATAGGTGAAATCTAAAATGAGATACTTGAAGAAGAGTTAATGTTCATCAAAGAATATTTTTTGTTTTGTTTTTTACTCAATCCAACTAAATTATATATTTATAATTATTATATAATATCATTAATTTCGTAATTATAATTATATGTTCTTATTTGAGGGAATTTCCTACGTCTAGACACCGTTTAATGAAATTTGTTATGAAATCATCGTTTGTGTGTACAATAGGCTCCCAACTCACGAACCAATATCATTTGTTTTTCGATTACCACATCTCATAGTTGGTAATAGGGATTAAATATAGTTTATATATGATATTTGTGAAATTAATGATATTATTATTCTTTATTAACTTTTATATCACACATACATTCATTCTTTCCATTTCGTATGAATACTATAATGTCGTTTGTGTGTATGGAATATTACCACCTTGCGAAGCGATATGATTCATTCATGCATTACATGGAATGTATTAAGGATGGGTTTAATATAAATATGTTAAATATATGACCCAAAAATTTTACTTAAAATATATATATATATATATCATTTACTTTTTGTTGTATCAATAATGCAATAAAATGGAAATAGTGTTCATGCATACGTACTGTCTACCATCTCCATGACAAGTTAATTTAATTTACTATAAATAAAATTTTAAGATTACTATAAATACATATATAATGAATATATATGATATTTATTTCATGTATATGATTCAATAGATGATAAAATCCTTATCTAATTAAAAGGTCCAAGAATAGCAAGTCAAAATAAGTATACAAAACAAATATGTTATAATCCCAATCAAAACATAAATCTGGAATTGTTATAAATATGGTAATATAAAATCATATATAATATAATTTATTTTGATATTTTTATGCTATATATTTTTAATATACTTTTATTCATCATGAATGACGTTTAAATGAGTATGACAAAAGTCAAGACTCAACATAAGGGAATTTTATTCTCATTTTTCCTTCATTGAGATAGACTTTATGTTATGCACATATATTCTTTCATGAGGGGAATATAAGGTCTTTTTATTTGTAATGTCTTGAATTTATTAATCCTCAGGGTATTTCAGGTTTATTTATATGTTATTCCTTTATCAAACTTATTAATCAATTTTACCAATGTGGCAATGATTTTATGTTACAATCTCATCTTTTAATGTGATTTTGTATGATTAAGTATTCAATGATGAAATCCCATGAACTACCTCCCAATAATTATCATGAGTTTTATTCTCCTATGTTTATTTATGATATAGTTAAATAATTTTATAATTTTCTACACTCTTTTCATAACATATTTAAGAAATTTGTTTATGAAAATATGAATTTATTTTTATCTTCGGATAGAAATCTATTCTTCATAAAAAATTATTTTATAAATATATTTTAAAAAATGTTTTATTGAAATCAAATTATTATTAAAACAAATTCTTTCCTACTTCTAATTTTCAATAAAAAATAAAAGAATATTCATTTCATTTCCCAAAAACTAAACCCTTTTTCCTTTTACAACAAATGTGAAAGGAACCATTATTTTAATGGCCATGGCATGAGCAGAATTTTTTGACATCATGAACAGTCATTAACAAAATTATTTATTTATATATTTTCAATATTTTTTTAAATTAATATGGTTTTTAAAAAAAATATTTTTTGAAAATATTTTTTTAAGATGAATGTTTATTATAATCAAGAAATGTTTTAAATTATATCTCAAAACTGTTTTCCATCTAAAATGAAATACATTAGAGTTACATATTCTTTAATGGGGATATTAAAAAATAATACCATTAATATTATATCTCTAAATGGATTATTCTTTTATGACATCATTTTTATGAAAATCATTTCTCTTTCATTTATTATACCATGATAAACTGCTTTCTTTTCATTAGTTATGTTATGATAAATGAGTCTGAAATGTGTCTCTTTTCAACAGGATATGAAATGATGAAAAATTTATAATAACAATTTAATTTTATGTGTTAGTATACAATTAATTTTTATAATCTTGTGACACATGTATGTATGATTTCATTCTTTGACTGGAGGGACCTATATCTTCCTCTAATACATTTGAAAAATATTTATATCTCATGAGATATATAATATTAGAACAAGTAGTGAATTGGGATTAGTATGAAAGGGCTAGAAGTTTAATTGAATCTATTTAAGTAATAAAGGGATGAAACGGGGTGTGAACTAGGTTCAATAAAGGACTTTGTTCGTTATAATGGTCCTCGAAGTGAACCTTGACTAATATGGAAATGGTTTTCTATACATATGTGTATACTAAAACATTATATATATTATTCTATCATGGATCATTTTTTTAATTATTGTTTTCGACGCTTTCGCCAGAGCGCACACATCCATCTGCCTGGGCGTGACAGGTGCGGCTTTTTGTTGCCCCGCATTCCCGCTTTCCAAAGGCGGGCGGAATTCTGTCCTCGTTTTGGGACGTCTGCTCCTGGATTGAAACCAGGATGATGGGATTTCGTTTCTTCCTTCCATGGATTCCTCCTCGAAACTCGTCACCTAGTCTCGGTCTCCCTCATAGATTTAATACATTTTTCTTGAAACTCTTCCCAGTGCCATGTTTCTATGGACACCGGTTAATTACACTACTTCTTTTAGGACATTCCAAAGGGTTCGGTCAGGGCAGAAACCGTCAGTTGGGGGAGTAGTCACGTTAAGACATAACTCGCATGTCTGGATGCTGGGGGATTGGTGTGTATGTCTTTTGTCCCTTATTATAGGGCTTCTCAAGGGCACGGAAGCCCGAGGCATCCCACAACAAGCGCGGGGAATCATATTTCATTGGCATGTATCTGAATTTTTCCTCAACTTCATGTGTTTAACATAGGGTATGTCGCGAGTTTAACATCCAATAGAGACAGATCGGACGGATCATAACACTAGCCAGAGTGGATCAGATTGAAGAACCCCCTTGAATGATTGCTGATATTGTGGCTAGCACATGGGAGGCTTCCCGAATACTGTGGGAGGGGACAAGAGGTTGCATGATCTCACCGGGATGTGGCTGCCCAGGTAAAAATCAGGATGGGTGATGGAAAATTGAATGGAGTGGAGGAGGAATGAGATGGGACTATCATGGGGAGGACGGAAGAGCTGGGCTTGAGCCTCAAAGATACCTCCTACGTATCCTCGTGGTAGGGAATCAATGTATTTGATGTTTGGTTTGTGAGAACCGATGTGAAGGGGGTTCGGAGCGACCAATGGGTTGTGGGCTTGAACCTCAGGGAGAATTTCTATGTACCATGTCTTAACATGGATCAATGTCCACATAGTTTAGGATGGGGGATCGGTGAACCAACATTAAGAAGGACCTTGGTCCAATGGATGGTGGGGCTTGATCCTCAGGGAGGCTTCCTACGTACGATTCCTTGACCTGGATCAAAGACTTTGTAGTTCATAATGGACACCAGTGAACCAATGTGAAGAATGACCTTGGTCCAATGGGTGTTCGGCTTGAACCTAATGGAAGCTTACTATGTACCATGCCTTGACATGGATAAAAGTCCTCGTAGTTTGGGTTGAAAAGGGGATGTTGAACTAACATGAAGGGATGTTGGAACAACTGGGTGGCAGGGTCACAACGGGTTACCGCTAGATTGGGATGCAGTTTAATGTCATGCGGGATGAGGGCATGTCAGAGAACCGACGTGAAGGGGAACCTTCGTCCCTATGGATGTTGGTCTTGACCCTCATAGAGGCTTCCTACGTACCTCGCCTTAGCAAGGATCAAAGACCACGTAGTTCAGGATGGGTGTCGGAGGGCCAACGTAAACAAGGACTTTGGTCCAGGTGGATGGTGGGCTTAAACCTTAGGGAGGCTTCCTACGTACTCTTCCTAAGCAAGGATCAAAGACCACGTTTTTCAGGATGAACGTCGGTGAGCCGACGTCCAGAAGGACCTTGGTCCGATGGGTGACAGGCTTGAACCTCAGCGAGTCTTCCTACGTACCATGCCTTGACATGGATCAAAGTCCTCGTAGTTCATGTAGGGTTTTGTTAGTGAACCGACGTGAAGGTGAACCTGGGGGTCCACTGGTGATGGGCTTGAACCTCGTGGAGGATTCCTACGTATCATTCCATGACATGGATTAAAGTCCTCATAGTTCGGATTGGTGTGGAATACAGTTTAACATCATGCGGGACGGGGGTGAACCAATGTGAAGGAGGTCGGAACGACTGAATGGTGGGATTGAACCTCATGGAGGCTTCCTACGTACTACGCTTTGACATGGATCAAAGTCCCCATAGTTTATGTTTGTAGTTTAACGTCATGCATGATGGGGGTTTTGGGGCTTGCACTCTGAGGCATCCCAGGTTGTGTAATGGTCAGTGCTCACTCTAAGCCCATGGGATTCATGCTCGGTGTGAGAAACAAGAGGTTGCAGGGACCTGACGATCGCATCACTAATGGTGCATCCGTGAGAAGCGAGGAGGGGCTTATGTGTTAGGCGGCCCATGGTGATGGGACTTACTCCAGGATGAAGGCCTGAGGTAGAAAAAGTGCAGAGGGAGAGGTATTTGGGACCGAAGATAGTAGGTGACTCGTTCCCTATCATGCCCTCCGCTGGCCCTGGCGGGGGGGAAGTACGGAGGGGTGTGGGTGCTACCTTCCGCAAGAAGAGCTAGGGATTACACCAAGATGGCCGCCCTTCCCCGTGGACAAACGCCACTCCGAGGAGTAGGATATCATCCCATGTGGGGGGTGATCTCATCCCCATGGAGATGAGCAGCATAAAGAATGTCCAAGTTGGGGGGACCCTGCGTGTGAGGCATGGGGTCGGATCACAGTTTAACGTCATGTGTTGAGGATGAGGTGCTTGGCAGTTTGATGTCATGCGGGTCAGATGAGGTGGGTTCACTCCGCACTCCAAGGACTTACATAATCGGTACCCTTTGCTCCATGTGGGAGGGAAGGTACCGAAAATGCCGTGGTGAAGGGGGTCGCAGATAGAACCATCGAGGGATCCACGTTAGCGTGGCTATGCGAAGAAGCAATAACCGTTAGCGTGCCTATGCGATGAATCATTAGGCGAAGCAACTCCACGGGCGGTATCTTCTAGGGGAATTTGTAGTCAAATCGTGCATACATGGAGGGTCTCACGGGAAAAGGAATTACCATGCAGAGGTTCCATAGGCAGAGGCCTTGTGGAGCTCGGTGGATCTGGGTGGTTAAGGGCACTTGCGAAGGGGCGTGCTTCGCGAAGTGGGGTGCCTTAGCCTTAGCATAGTGCATAGGTGCAAGTGGGAGGTTCTTCGTGAAGTGGAATGGTGTTCGCGGTGCACTGCCTCATGGGGAATAGGTTCCTCATGAAGAAAAGTGACGCGAAGTAGTGTGCTTCGCGAAGTACAGTGACCCTGCCTTGGCATGTGGATCATGTGTACAAGAGGGGTGTTTCGCAAAGCATAAATACCCCGAAACTATCGAGTTCCCCTTGGGGATCCCATTCCTTCGTGAAATCACTTAGGCTTCTCGAAAGGCATCCCTATCAGAGGAGGGGGTCAAAACGAGACAATGAAAAGGAACCTCGCGAAGCAAAAATACCTCACGTAGCTCATGATTCGCATTGCAAAGGGTGCTTCGCAATTTTGGAGCTAGGAAGGTGAAAGGCCATATTTTCCATCCTATGGGCTTAGGGGGATCTAGGTATTTATAGGCATGGGGTTCCAAGAATCAGAGCTCACACAACATGAAGGGGGATTCGGTTGCTTCACGGCGGGTCTCGAACATCAACTGGTTTCGCATAGAGGTACTGCCTCCTTCGCTTTGGGGCGGGTTCGCGAACATGAGGGATGTTCGCGGGGCTTCCCACCTCGGTTTCTTTTTGGCGGGTTCGCGAATGTTAGGGATGGTTGCAGGGCTTCCCGCCTCGGTTGCTTCGTGGTGGCCGTGTTGCTTTGGGGGGCTCCGTGTTAGGGCTCCATAGGGCAGGCCTTGGGACCTTATTTTCTTCATTATTTTCATCCAATATTTTGGTGCCAAAAAATTCCAGCCCTCAGACATGGATCCCCTGAGGGATCAAGGGTCGATGTATGAGGGAAATTTCCAAAACGTTTGGCAGTTCATGGTGCTTACTCGCGAATTGAGCACGCGAGGCGGACAGGGGTCGCGCGGTACTGATGCTCCGCGAAGCTTCGTGTGGGTTGGACATTCCAAGAAGCTCTGAGGGACACCACATATAAATAGGGGTGGTGACCTCTCTTTTTTCCTTTCCCTTCTCCACAACATTGTCATTTTGTGATCTCGATTCATGAAGCTCCATGTACATCGTGTCTGCTCACCGCGAATCAAGCTTTGCGGAGAACCATGAGTCATTGACTCCACGACTGCGCCAAACAAACATGTGCCCATAGGCTGAGGCTAGGCTCCATGTCTTGGATTTGTGAACGAGCTCTGCGAACAAGCTCCGTGAACGATCTTCACGACCCAACTTGAAATTTTCCCGTGTTCTGAAACCCAATGTCCCATCAGGAAGTTTCACTAGTGGTGCTTAAAGACGCCACCCTAAGGGATGAGATGGAGAACTGTCTGGGCCTAGGGGAGCTGGTTCGAAGCCACTCAGACTAGAATTATTTGACGAAACTACTATCATAGATCCCAAAGAACTATCTATTGTACAAGAATATCCCCTTGTATGGATTCGGGCTGAGGGATGACATCTTCATTCCTGAGGCGAATAGGGACGAACCAGCTTATTGGTTCTGAAGCACGTCGTGCCAGCACCAATGGATCAGGGTGACGGATGGTCATGCATGATAGGACTTCACACTTGTGACCACCGACTGTATGTACAACCATCTCAACAACATTGATGGGAAGCCATTGCAACCAGAGACGTCCCCTCCCATGTATCGAACCATACTGAAGGCATCATTGAGGGATTCGAAGAAGGGGTGGTCCGATGAGTGGGACCTATGCTAGAGAGGAAACTTCACCAATTATTGGGCATGGGACTACTGGGTAGGTGCCTCATGAGAGGAGTTTGTGGCTGAGATGAGGAGATTGGGCTTGTATGAGGTGGAATGGGCCTCCCAATTCCACATTTATCAACCGAAACTGCTAATGTCAGAGCTATTGATCATATGGTCATCTAGGACCAACACTTTTCACCTGCCCCATGGGGAGGTTGGCATCAGTCTATGGGATGCCCATCAGATTTCGGGGGTCCCTATCTTGGGGGTTATGTATGATGAGTTCTTCCCCGTCATAAGCACGTGGGAGGATCCGGAGCAGATTCCACGGCTAGTGCTATCACTGATGGGACTAGTCCCTAGAGAGGAAAAAGAAGCGGTGAGAGATTTCCACTTTAAGAAGTGGTTCAAGCAGTTCCCGAACTTCCCGCAGGATCGAGAGTTTCCCCTGAGGCCTCGATCTTCTCCAAAGGGGGCTCAACGGGGCAAGGAGAACTCATATTGGTGTCTCTTGGAGGAAATCCAATGGAAGACTTGGGGTTTTAGTGTCAGCACTAAACAGCAGTCGATAGTCATGTTGGCGGTGTTTATCACGCCCCCTATCTGTGGTTGGATCCAACCAGTGAGGGATACCAACATGGGGGGTGCAACCCAGATCATTCATCATGGCGTCCATGCTGGCCACAAGAAGGTGGGTCAATCTGGGGATTCTGATTCTCTCCAGATTGTAAAAGATGCTTCGGCGTGTGGTCAAGAAGCCTGCAAGGATATGGGGGCCCTTCCACCATCTGTATAGGTAGATCGTGGCACACATCATGGGGGTTTACGAGTATCCAAACCTCATCTCCCCACCGAGGTCAAACATCAGCCCATCTATCCTGAATGGTGCTGGGAGCCTCCCAGTAAAACTAATTGTAATGATGGTACTAAACCGAATGTGGAAGGCGGACGAGTTTAACATACACCAGTTTACATTTCCGATGGGAGAACTCACTGACGATGGTTAGGGAACATAAGAGCATCGAGCCTATCCCCTAGCCATTTGAGGTGGAGTTTTGGTGGCACGGGTGGACCATGAGCCGCACTGCGAGCCGTACACCCCACACCGGTTCACAAGGAAATTCTGGTGTCTGCACTGGATGGCCCCACAGGTCTACTGGGAGGTGAGTCACGAGGAGCACCCGTGTGTAATGAGGCAATTGTGGCAGATGTTCACATTAGAAGATAGGAAAATGCGAAATGCATTACTTCCATCCACTGCCTCCTTTGGACTGCTGAAGGAGTACGCCATCAGTTGGGAGGTAGCTTATATGGGGAAAATACTGAAGCAGCCAACAGTCCAAGCTAGTGAAGGCAGGCCTCCCCTATCCCGAGGTTAGGGTTGTTGGGCAGCAAGGGCTTCTCGTGGTGGCAGGGATGTCGTGGCGATGAGACCTGCACCAGCTGAGGGTAAGGAAGTGGCCATGGATCCAACAAAGGTAGTGGACCCGGTGGTCCCGGATGAGTAGATCCATCCGGAGGGGCGGCCAACGAGAGGATTCTGAAGGATATCCACTCAGGCTCCTGGAAAGCGGCTGCACCATATCGACATGCTAGAGAATGCTGTTTTCATGGAGGCCTGGGACATTTGCGATGTCAATCGACAACACCTCAGTCTTCCCGAGATGTGGGAATGCCTGAACTGCCTCAAGATGTATTTACTAGGAATACGCCATGTCCGGGCCTGTTTCGTGGAGTCTCTGGCAGAGGCGGAGCGATATCTAGATGAGCTGAATGGCTATATACATTCTAGCGATGCCCCTCGTCCGATGACGGGCCGGGTGAGTGTACTACTAGATCGGACGGTCCCCCCACAACTGTCGGTTTTCGAGTTGAGGGAGCGCTTCCCCTTATCGGAGGATTTAGATGAATCCCCTCGGGGCGATGAGGCTGATGAAGAGAGCCCGTTGGAGGACGGCGAAGTCGGCGATCAGGACTAGGATCTTGACAATTTCGCATAGGATCTCGAGGTAACATTCCCAATTTCATTCCTTGGGGTCTACTATCAGGCCATTATGGACTTCTTACCAACATCTGAACCATACAGGAGGACTGGGTACAGAGACCTCGCTCTCGCCCCTCAGTGGGTGATGATGTGGGACCTTCATAACCTGTGCCTATGGCCATGTCCACTTCGGTGTCTGGCGAGGCTAGGGAACCAGAGGTGGATCCTCCAGAATCTCTAGACCTTTCGACAATACATAGAGGGCCACGCCTCGGGGTCCCGTCAACATTGACTCTAGAGCAGTACCAGGAGTTCAATCTATGTTAGTCCTCTCTGCTGAACTCATTACTGTCTCAGACCGATCATGCCAGCTGACGTACATTCCCATATATATCACGTACTGTTCTTCGACTGGCCTGGGCCGCTGCGGTGAGGCTAGTCGGGCTTTCTAGCGACATCCCTCCTAGGGACATGCCAGTGATCATGAAGATTGTCACTCCGCCCAACCGAGCTGCAGTGTCCCCTATATTTTGGGGGACCACCAGCGGGGTTGTGCCTAAGGTCATCAAGGTGGGGTCCGACGATGAGGATCTGTCGGTCAACCTAAGTCTCGCTGTGTCTGATCCAACGCCAGATGTCACTCCTGATCCCACGCTAGATGCAGATCCTGCTGAAGACTTCTTGTGGTCGTACCCCACGTACAAGCCTACTAATTGTGTGGACTGGGATGAGATGGCCTCCGATGATGAGGACAGCAAAATAGTCTATCGCCGGTCGTGGAAGCTGATCACACGCTTCATCAATGACACCCCATAAGCGCTATGGCTGGAAGAAATGGACAGAATACGCTCGCAGTTGCATGAGCTATGTGCTGGGGGGTGGATGCCCAGCGCCCTCATTTTCTCATATGAGATCTTATGGCAGAGATGATCCGGGAGTATGATCGCGGGCTCAGTGTGGGCTGGTGGCGAAGGAAGGCGACGAACATCAAGAAGCTCCAGCAGGTTGAAAACGAGGTCCAACACCTATAGATATGGGTGGATGATCACTCAGCCTCTCTCAATGCACAATATGGGCTGATCTTGCAATTGAGGGCCCAACTGGCAGAGGTGAAAGAGCGTATGAGGTCGGCTTCCGAAGATACAGTCGTCATTAAGGCTGATGTAGAGCTGGCCTGAGATGAGGCTGATGAACTGAACCCCATCACTGCTGAAGAGGAGCGGGAGCTGATTCGGTGGCAGCAATTCCTGGACGCCACAAGTTTAAGAGTGGCAGAGCTGCAATGCTCTTTTGATGGGGTCAATCCATCCATTTTAGGTGTTGACCCCCAGGTACTGTAATGATTACAAACCCTTAATCGTACTTTCGTGCTTTGATTTTTTTAGTGTCGTAACATGCACGAGTTCCATTGTTCACACTAGTTCATTTCATCGTTACAAGTTTTTTGGAACATCCAGTGACAATTCCCTAAGCTCACGTGGGTCGGGCCCTATGTGAGAAACAAGAGATAATCACCACATCAACCCATCCAAACAGAGGAGTGAAAACCAAGCTTTGGGAATCCAGGGTTTGGATAACCGGTCTAGATTTCTAAGAAATTGGAGAGTCCTGATAGGAGAAGGAAGTTCTCATAATAGCGGAATTACCATTTTTTCAGCGTGCTCTTGTGCACAAACAGTGCAACTCCAGGGGTGCTGAAATTGGTCCTAATGGATGGGAATGGGAAGTGTGAATCACGATACCCATGATTTGGAACAATGTGGGGGTGGTGTGACACTGGTGGATAGTTGTTGACCATGGTAGAAACACAACATCCATATTGGATTAGCCTGAAGTGGGGATAAAAAATGAGGGCTGACCACTGACCATGTTCGCAACACTGGGCCGAACTAAATATTGTCAATCAGTCATCCGGGACGTTGGCACAGGACAGCAGGCAGACCATAGGTAAAGTATTCACACTGTTAGGGGGTCCTTCCAAACATGACCAGTCTTCCTGAACAATGGCCTAGGATAGCAGGAGGACCATAGGTTGAGCATCCATACTGTTAGAGGGTTCCTCCAGACATGAAAGGGGGATGAGGGTTCAAATCAGGGGGCACACAAAGCATGTAATGTGGAGTGAGGGTTAGTTCAAAACGAATCCAACACTCATGGAATTATGCCATCATGGTGGGAGTACTCTAGATGGGTGCATTGGTTTGACCATGGATCATTCCTTAATTCAAAAAAGGTATCTCTAGCGAGGGGGTCTGTCGCTTCCCAATATCTTCGTGGGGCATCTTGGATTTTTTCATGGCAGAGTTACAGTTACATAGTTTCCCCCGAGGGGTCATTCCGTGGGTCGGAAATGGGTAGGAACATGACTTATGATTCCTATGGGATGGACCCTAGAAAACATACCAGGGTGTCCCTATGTATCCCATGAGGATGGGAATCAACCCACACGTATTTCTGGAAGCACATTTTAACATCATGTATGACGATAAGAATCCTGGTTGCGCCGGTGAACATCCTACCAAAACTACTAAGCCCATGTGATTCATGCTTGATGTGGGAAACAAGAAGTAATGGAGAACATTCCCGACACAGGAGGGGTCAGGTTAGGGTGAAGGGACGCTTGGTAAATACCGGCCCAATGATGTTAACTCGTCCAGGTAGTGCACCTAGATGCGCAAAGAGATAGTGTTGAGTATGTGGTAATTCCACTTGAACATGAGGAAGTGGAAATGTGTGAATCATGATGCTCGAAATTTGGATCGCAATGATGGTGGTGTGACGATGGTGGGTAGCTGTTGACCGTGGCATAAATGAAACATCCATATCGCATTATCCTATAACGGGGATAGACAAATGAGGGTCAACCGTTGACCAAGTTCGAAACATTGGACCATGTCACAAATTTTGTCAGAGATCCGTATGGACATTGGCCCGAAAGGATTGGAGAGCCCTTTGGCCCAGCATCCATGGAGAGCCCTTAAGCCTATCATCCATGTTGTCTGAGGGTCCTTTTGGATGTGGAAGAGGATGAGGATCAAAATAGAGAGCTAATGAAGCTTGGCCATGGGACGAGGTGAATGTCCTGATGAAAATCCCACACATTGGGTTCTTTGTCAAAACACATCTGAATAGTACAATAAGACGTATTAGATAGATAGAGCGGAGTCCTTTCCCATAGGGAGATCTTAGTTTAGGGTCGTAGAATTTGGACCAAGAATGAGAGGAAACATAGGAGGCACATGGTGGGGTAACTCAAATACATGACGTGAATGGGAACCGGGGGTTCCGACCACCACGTGCTTCCCAGAATGTATTTGGTCGAGGGACCGAAAATGAGAGTTGAGTTGGGCCTGAAGCAAAGTGGTAGGGCGTTCCTACGTACCCCAAGAGGATAGAAATCATGCTGCATGTAGTTCTTGAGAGGGTCTTAGTTTAAGGTCTTAGAACTCAGACCATGAATGGGTAAGGAGAGCATAGGATAGACGGTAAGGTGGTTACAAAACCTGAAATGAATGAGTACATAAGAGCTACTTACCCTGTGTTCTCTAGGGACGTTCTCGAGTAGAGGGATCGAACATAAATGTTGGGTTGCGCCCGCGCGAAAGTTCTCGGGCTCTCCAACGTATCTAATGAGTATGAGAATCATGACATACGTAGTTCTAGATGGTGGAACAGTAAGGTACCATTGCTAAGGAAAAAAGGGAGTGCGGGCGTGGCCCTTGCACCAAAAGAAGTAGAATTTGATAAATCTTGTTTTTTCCTTTAAGGTGAGTGGTTTTTTTATGAAGCGAGCAGACTAGGGTACCAAGCCCTGGTGTCACCACAAGAATCAAGACATAGTATGTGTTGACAAATGGCATGGCGTATAATTGATACCCAAAGTGACTTCCTCTATGGTGAGGTCATCACAATGCAGTGTCTTTTTTCATCATGCGGCCAAGACGATAATTTCACAGTTTAGGGTCATGTGATAGGACCAAGCATGCATCTTAACGTCATGTAGTGCAGACGTAGCAGAGACGATGCTAGGCGGGGAATGTGTGTGGTGCCATGAAACATAACTGACGTGGATGGGGACATGATCCCTCATCACACCATACACAATTCTGAGATAGGAACCTCGGGAAAAGTGGCCCTGATATTGGTGAGAGTGAAAGGGGCATGAGGAACAAGCTCCCAGCTGAGCTAGACTCAGAAACAAGATGTCTGGGTGACCCATCGCATCCCATGGGGATGAGGATCGAGCCGTACATATCCCTTAATGAAGATCTTATTTTATGGTCTTAGAGCTCGGACCGTGGGAGCCCCGAAGGACGCTGTATTATAGCTTTGTCCCCCTGACGTGTAGAGGTGCACTGATGGATAGCGCCAAGAGTGTCAAGATTCCACCTGGACACGGTGGGGTGGAGCATAATGTGAATCATGAAACCAACATTCAAGGTATGAATGGGCTGGCGTGACGACAATGGATTACTACTGACCATGTTAACAACACAGTAAACTATCGAATTAGCCATAATTGGGGTCAATATAATGATCATCGACCACTGACCATGTTCACAATGCGGGATTTGTATCAATTTTTTTCTGAAACCCTTGGGGGGGGGGCGTGCCCGTAACATTAGGAGAGACCTTAGGCGTTGCATCCATTTTATTCATGGGGGTCCCTTTGGGTGTGAAATATTTTGGAAGCCCAAATGAAGGGGAACACGAAGCTTGACAAGTGGAAGGATCTTGACCACGTTGAATCGGACACACTTGGTCCTAGACAAGAGTACTATTAATACATGGGTGAACCACTTCTAGGGGTTGAGGGACTTAACTCAAGGGCGGCCAAGAGTTGGCAGATTCCCAGTAGAAGGGGGGAATGGTGCCAAGAACTCTGTACAACACCTATTTATCCCTCTCGTGAAGAGGAACAGACCAAGGGGCCTAGGTGACTGGGAGATCAAGAGATCCATAAGAGGTGGGGATAGATCCGAAGTCTATACATTCGGGTGGTCCTATGTATCCCATAAATATGGGAATCAAGCCACACATAGTTCTAGAGAGGTTCCTTTTAAGGCCGGCTGAGACAGGAAATAGGAGGGCTAATTTTTAGAACAGGGTGCACGTGGTGTGGCTATCGCAAACCCAACGTGAATGAGGACATAATCATGTACCATATCACGTGGTCACGTAGTCAAAGTCCCAAAGGTGGGGCAGAGAAGACAAATTTTCAGAACTCAAGCTGATCGTAGTTCTAAAATGATCTTAGTTTTGGGTCTTAGTGCTCGGTCCAAGAAGGGATGGAATCCTTCCATGTAAGCACAGAATTTGACCCGATCCCTAAGCCCACTTGAGTCAAGCTCAGTGTGGGAAACAAGGGAGGAAGGTCTTTATTGCAATACTTGGAATGTCCATCAGAGGGAAATCAGTGCATAGCCCCATAGGATGCCCTTACCCTTGCATTTTCCTTCTACCGCACAAATGTGCACTGAGGAATAGCATCAAGAGTGTCAAAGATCTACTTGGACATGAGAAGGCAGAGAAGGATGTGAATTGTGTAACCAAAATTTTCGGCTTATTGGTGTCAGTGTGGCGATGGAGGATAACAGTTAACCGTGGCAGAAAAACATTATCTATATCACGTTAGCCTGAAGTGGGAACAACAAACGAGCATCAGTCACTGACCATATTCACAATGCGTGATTTGTATCAATTTTATGTCCAAAAAGCTTAGGGGTGTTGGACCGTAACAGTAGGATATCCCTTAAGCGTAGTATCCATGTCGTTCGTGGCCCGTAATGGTAGGGGAGCCCTTAGGCCTAGCATCCATGCCACTCGGGGGTCCCTTCGGGTTTGAAAGGTGATAGAATCCCTATTGAAGAGAAACGCAAAGCCTGAAAAGCGGGGGGAACCATGTCCGAGTAGAGTCTGATGCTCCATGTAATAAAACAGATTACCCTTAGGCACATTGGTGGACCACTGAAAAGGGTCGACGAAGAGTCTGGGAAGAGGTTGGCCAAGGGGCCAAGGTGGGATGAATATTTCTAGGAGATGGGGCTGGACCCAAAGCATAGTCCTTCAGGTGGTCCTACATATCTCATAAGGATGGGAATCAAGCCACACGTTGTTCTCGAAGAATCCCAGGGGGCAAGGTGCCCTAACGAGGATATGTACGGCATGGAGAGTATCCCGATGTGAATGAGGACATAATCCCATACCACACACAGTCCCATAAGAGAGAACCTGGTCCAGGGGTCCGAAAAGGACAAGGGGCCTGATAGCTGGGTTTTGGTCAGGGAGGCCTGGAATATTACCATGTTAACGTCATTCATTGAGGACAAAGGTTGGGGAATAGGATTCCCTAGACATGGGAGGTGTACGGCACGGCGGGTAACCCGGCGTGAATGAGGACGTAATCCCACACCACACCGTACACTCCAAAAATGAACATGGGCTAAGGGGCCTGAGAAGGCCAAGGGGCCTGAGGTTGGGCCTCGGTCAGAAAGGCCTAACCAGCTTTCGGTTTAACGTCTTGCAGTAAGGACAAGGGCAAGGGGCCTGAAAAGGTCAAGGGTCCTGTGGCTGGGCCTCAGTCAAGAAGGCCTAACCATCTTGTTGTTTATCGTCATGTAGTGAGGATGAGGGTTGGATAAGGTGTCTATTCCGGGGATGTGTATAATACGGAGAGTAACCCGACGTGAATGAGGACATAATCCCATACCACACCGCACAATCCCACCATAGAGAACCTGGTCCAGGAGCCCGACAGTTGGCCCAACCCGGGAACAGTTCGTCGCATCGGGACGGGGCAGAATGAATCACTACACTCGATGTTTGGGACATCTTGGTGTGGACCCAAAGATCCGAGGCGGCTATTGACCATGTTCGAAACACATCATCCCTATGGTGACCTGATATGGGAGGAACAAATGAGCATTGACCATTGACCACATTCAGAACACATGACATGTATCGGCTTATTTATTGGAATATCCGAGGGAGTTAGCCTGAAATGGTAAGAAGGCCCTTAGGCCTGGTATCCATACCGTTCAGGGGCCCTTATGGATGGGGAAGGTGATGGAATCCCAGCCAAGGAGTGGGTGAAGCATAGTTGTACCCATCTACGAAGGAGGCGAACATCTCCATGGAGGGGGAACAAACAGCCGGACCGAGGCTAGCTCGACCCACATTAGGGAAAAAGTATGCACCCTGCCGTAGGTATCGACCTGAGGGGATGATTCCAGCTTTTGGGTTGGGCCTATAGACAAAATGTCCAGGAGTTCCTACATATCCCATTAGTATGGGAATCAAGACATACGTAGTTCTTGAAGGCCATACAGTTTATTGTCGTGCGGTGAAGACGGGTGAGGGTAGAAGAACGGGAGTGGGCACACGGTGTGACCATTATAATCCTCGTATGAGTGGGGCTAAGGAAGCCTACTCTACATCATGTGAGGTCCCTCTGAGGAAGATATTCCCAGGGGGTATACAAAGAGAAGGGTTTGGGGTTGGGCTCAAAACGAAGTGTCTGAGCATTCCTACGTATCCCATGAGGATGGGAATTAGGCCATATGTAGCTCTAGAAGCACAGTTTCACGTCATGTAGGATTATGAAATGCATCTCATCTATGGATGTGTATGGTATGGAAAGTAACCTGACGTGAATGAGGACATAATCCCATAACACACTATACAATCCCCTCATAGAGAACCTGGATCGGGGAAGGCCATGGGGCCTAAGGATGGTCCTTGGTCAGGAAGACATGACCAGCTCGTAGTTTATCAACTGGCAATGAGGACAAGGGTCAGGGGCCTAGAAAGGCCTAGGGCCTCGGTCATGAAGGCCTGACCAGCTTGCAGTTTATCATCTTGCAGTGAGGACGAGGGTCAGGGGCCCGGAAAGGCCAAGGGCCTCGGTCAAGAAGGCCTGACCATACTGCAGTTTATCGTTTTATAGTGAGTACGAGGGACGGGAGCCCGGAAACGCTAAGGACCTCGGTCAGGAAGGCCTGACCAGCTTACAGTTTATCATCTTATAGTGAGGATGAGGGTCAGTGGCCCAGAAAGGAGAAGGGACCTAAGAAGGCCAATGGCCTCGGTCAGGAATCCCTGACCAGCTTGCAGTTTATCCTCATGGAGTGAGGACGTGGGATATCTTAGTTTAGGGTCATAGAGCATGGATCGTTATGCAGTTTATTGTCATATAGGATGGTAATGAGAAGTTTAACATCATGAAGGACAAATATGAACAGTTTAACGTCGTGGCGGATGAGGATGTAGTTTAACATCGTCTAGAATGATGTTGCAGTTTAAAGTCATTCAGGACTAGACAGTTTAAGGTCTTCTAGAACAATCGTGATGTTTAGGGTAATGTGGGACCATACATTTTAAGGTTGTGCGGGACCGGGGTGCAGTTTAGGATCATGTAGGACCCGGAGTCTTAGGAAAAGTATTTCTTGAGGAACATGGCATTGGTGGGAGGAATTATGTGCTCACCATCCATGGTTACCGAGGAGTGTGCTCCATTGGGGTAGACCTTATTGATGATGTAAGGTCCTTCCCATTTGGTCTCCATCTTGGGTGGTTTCCTGCCGGGGATCATTGGCACTCGGAGGGCCAATACCAGGTCGCCTTGTAGAAAAGAGTGAAGTTGAACCTTCTTGTTGAAATCTTTGGCTATCTTGTTCTAATGCCTTTCCAGATCGTGCATGACACAAAGCCTATTCTTGTCTAATTCTTCCAATTCAGCTATATGGATTTCGGCCACCTTATCTGGCACTTACTGGTCACAGACTACAGTGCGTAATGATGTCAGTTGGATCTCGATGTGCAAGACGGCCTCAGTCCCATACACCAGGGAATATAGAGTCACTTGGGTGGAATTGTGAGTAGACGTCTGATACGCTTAGAGGGCATTGGGGAGATTTTCCAGCCAACTTTTCTGGTTCTGACCAACCATTTTCTACAAAATGTTAGAAAGGGTTTTGTTGAATGCCTCGATCTTCCCATTTTCCTGCGCGTGATTGCGAGAGGTATGATTCAAATGGATATTTTACTTGTCGTACAATTTCTTCAGCTCGGCTGCTCGGAAGTTGGTGTCGTTATCAGTGAGGATAGCATGAGAGACTCCCAACCGGTAGATGATATTGGAGCTCACGAAGTCACCAATGGAACAGGCCTTGACTTTTTTGATTGGATCTGCATCTGCCAACTTGGAGAAGAAATCTGTAGCGGTCTAAATGAACCTACACTGGTGAGATGTCGCCGGTGGATATGGTCCCACATCATCGAGTCCCCACACCACCAATGTCAAAGAGTACTTGGTGGAGTGGAGAGGCTCTTGCATCCCATGCAGGAAGTTAGAATTAACATGGAACACATGGCATCTCTTGGAAAACTCAATAAAATCATGGATCATAGAGGTCCAGAAGTACCCCAGTCTCCCGAACTGATGGGACAGCTTTGGCCCAGCCTGGTGGGCACCATAGGAACCGACATTAACCTCTTGTATGACTGGAGAAATCTCAAATCCTTGAATTCAACGGAGGATAACACCATCGAAACCCTTCTTATAGAGGACCCACTAAAGACTAGGACCACTCTGGAGGGTAAAATGCAGTGCACGATGTCAGATTCGCTTGCGCTCAGCCCGATCATCAAGGAAGCGACCATTTTGGAGATAATCAACAAAAGGTTCCCTCCAGTCGGGATTTGCCTCTACCACTGCATCTGAAGAACCTTGGGCTCCTGTCATGGAGGATTCGGCGGTAAGATGTCTTACCCGTAGGTCGTCGTCATCATCTAGGGTGATGGGGGAGATGACTCTTCGGTGTGCCACATGTACAATCAGATCTTCCTGCTCGGGTTCTACAAGTGACGTAGCTAGGCCGGCCAAAGCATCCACTTGACCATTCTGTGACCGAGGGACATGGGTAACCTCTGGTCAAGAACAGAACCAGGCCATTAGATGGAGGGTGTACTCTAACAATGGCACGAGCTCTGGCTTTTTGACAACACGGTCACCATTGACCTGATTGATAACAAGTTCGGAATCCCCTTTCACATGAAAATTGGGTACATCGATCTGAAGGGAAAGCTCGAGGCCATTGATGAGAGCCTGATACTCTGCCTCATTGTTGGTGGAGCCTTCTGACAATAGGAATGAGTATGGAAGAACGGGCTGTGCCGAAGTGATGAATATGACACCCAGACCCACTCTGTTGAGCTTAGGATCATTGATCCTCGTACCAGTGGGGCTCCGGGAGGCACCATCGAAGTGCATTTTCCATCATGAGACAGCATGATCGACTTAGAGGATTGCCTCATCAGGAAAATCCAGGTCTAGGGATTGATCTGTGGGGGTTGGATGGGCATCCAGGATGTCTTCCAATGTCTTCCCCTAGATAGCCTTCTGGGGCACAAATTAGATGTTAAACTACTGGAGGATCACTTCCCACCGTGCTAGTCGGCCAGTCAACATGGGGTGGTTCAGGATGTACTTCAGTGGGTCTACCCAAGAGAGCAACTGTACCTCATGGTGCTGCAGATAATGTCACAATTTCTGTACAGAAAATACAAGAGAAACGTAGACCTTTTCGATGGGGGAGTATCTGGTCTCTGTATCGAGTAGCATGTAGCTGAGGTAGTAGAGGATGTTCTATGTCCCCTCAATGTTTCTCTGGGAGATCAGGGTGCTGAGAGACCATTCTAGAGCGGTCACATAATGGACGAGCAGTTTTCTAGAGACTAGTGGCATCAAGACCGGAGGCTGGAGTAGATACTGCTTGATTTCCTCAAAGGCGGCCTTACACTCTTCATCCCATTCATTGGCGTAGCCTTTCATCATGAGTCGGGAAAAGGGATTACACTTTCCAGCCAGATTTTCAATGAATTAGCATATATAGTCTAAGTGTCCTTGAAGACCTTGAAGCTCCCGATTATTACTCAGGGGAGGCATCTGGCTGATGGATTTGATCTTATATGGGTCAATCCCGATGCCTCGGTATCTACAAACAAAGCCAAGAAACATCCCCAAAGGTGACCCCAAAGGCACACTTCAATGGGATCATCTTTAGGTGGCAGGAACGGAGAAAACCGAACACTTTCTAAAGGATCTTGAGATGGTCTTGGCGCTGGTGGGATTTGACAACCAGATCGTCCAGATAGAATTCCACCAATGTTCCCAGAATTGTAATTAATGTGCGATTCATGGCCCTATGATAGGTGGCACCTGCATTTTTCATGCCTAAGGGCATAATCTGGTAACAGAAAGTACCTTGAGGGGCCCTGAAAGCGGTGGACTCCTCCTCTTCGGGGGCCATCAGGATCTGGTTGTACCTAGAATACCCATCAATGAAGGAGAGGGATTGGAACCCATCTGTGGCATCAATCAACAACTCTGTCACTGGGAGGGGAAAACATCCTTCCGATAGTGGCGGTTGAGATCTCAGAAGTCGATGCAGACTCTGATCTACCTGTTCTTCTTTCTAACTGGAAAAATTTTGGCTAGCCGCTTGGGTTACTGGACATCCTTGAAGAAGTTTTCTTTTATAAGTGTGTCAACATCAGCTTCAACCATGGCACCGTGAGAAGGGTGCATATTTCTGGGAGACTACTTGAACCCGCGATAGTTTTTGGGAGACCAAGGCGATGGATGGCTACCTGGGGATCTAGTCATGGCATCTCGCCATAACTCCAGGAGAACACATGTCGGTGCTGCTTAAGAAAGTTCACGTACCACTACTGCTCTTAGAGGTACATGGCGGCACTGATCAATGTGGGTCTCGGATCATCCTCGCTACAAAGGCTCACATGTACCAGTTCATCGACTGTGGAAGAGATGCCTTCTTCAAAGGCGGGGGGAGCATCCTATAGGTCCTCTTCTCCACTTGTGGAGGAATATTAAGTGGGGGGAGTCGTATCTGATCCATTAGACTCTGAGTAATGCTTCTTCCGGCTTGAGCAGTAGTGGTAATTATGTCAGGATATTCTTGTGCCACTAAGACCATAGTGATGAAGGCAGTTCGTACAATCCCATGCAGTCATCAGCCCATGGGGCCATGCTTGATAACATCAATGAAGTAGTGTCGCATCGGCTTGATAAAGTTAATTCTAGCCCGGAAAAACATACATGTATCATATACCACCATTGCCATGATCCTGAAATCCTGATACCATATAGGGGTAGGAGGTTCCAGGATCACCCGAGCCTAGTTGGTGTAGAAGTACGAGGTGATTTCCCGCCATCAATTGGACCTGGGAATACGCCTTCCTATTGTACCTGAAACAACAATGAATTTCCCATTTTTGGGGGGCGTGGCCACCATTTGATGGATTGGGAAGACATAGGCGTCATCCAGACCTTCCCGGGGATCACTTGTGACCTGGGCGGGTTCAACATCACTTTCCAGAATCTTCTTGTCCTTGCTCAGGTAGTAGTCAGCATCCAGATAACGGGCTTTACAAGAGGCGAAAGGAGACACATCTGCTTAGAGCATGCCTACTTGACCATTGTGGGAGTATTTGAGGCATTTTTGATACGACGAAGGAACCTTTTCATGCATGTGGAGCCATGGCATTCCCATCAATGCGTTGTACGCATTTTCCTGGGAGACAACCATGAATTTGGTACTAGAAATTAGGCCACTGAACCGAGTCTTCAAACGGATCTTGCCGACCGGGGTCTACTCGGTCCTCTCATATCCCTATATTCTGAGGTCGGAGGGAGTTAGATCATCCTCAAGAAAACCCCAGCTTCCGCAGTGTCCGGGTCGGGATTAGGTTTATCCCAGAACCTATGTCAAAAAGACAGTGGCGGACTTCCACACCATTTAACTCGACAATGATGTATAGTGGATGAATATGCCCCAGTATAGGATGGTATTTTTCTTCACCAGATAACAAGATAACTGCCTGGAATTCGGCTTTCTCAATTGCCTCGGCGTGGAAACCTTCTGCAGCTGCTACCTCTTTCTCAAGCTGAAGGGGGCTCCTTAGGGCCTCGGTAAGTGCCTCATGAATTTCAAATGATAGGAGAAGATCCTCAAGGATAGAAATTCTAGCTAGAATATCGGCAAGGTGCTTCAAAAATTCATACTTCTTGGCCAGACGCGAGCCTCTGCTTACAAAAGGATGTTCTGCAATCGGAGGCCCGATGGGCCCTGCCGGCAGGACCGGTGACCAGCTAGTGCTTAGTACATTCCGTTGCTCACTATTCGAGGCCTAAAGAGTAGCTTCTAGATGAGGACCGGAGAACTCATATTGGCCTGCGGTAGGGAGAGACTGGCTGCGGTATGGACGAAGCAGGTCTACCTGATCTAGTAGCACAAATAGTGGTGGAGGTAGATATGAGGGCACCAGATGAGGAGGTTGCACGTGCTGAGCTCTGCACTGGGCATGTTGTCTAGTTTCAGTGGCGTACATGACCTGGCTAGAGGTGCCAACTGTTACACCCCGATGACCCATGTATTCGTGGCTCCGACAACATTGACATTGACCGGGGATATTGGGGAGGTTTTCTTAGCGTTCCCCCTCATCGGGAGTCATATAGGGATTTACCACCTCCACGGTATTAACCGATGTGTACCCATGAATGTCACTTTATAAATCATCCAACACTGGGTGGATTATGGGAGGGATCCCCATATTAGGGGTCATAAAGTCACCGAGAGTGCTGGATGACGGAGGCAGTGGTGGAGCACATTCCTTCTTCTTATGCCGCCGTTGGTTGCTCTTCTGGGAAGAGGTCGGCTGAGATGATGACGCAGAGGCGCTAGTTGCGGCATCTGAAGACTCCAGCTAATTTAGGCATGCCTGAATAATACCATGGGTGTGAGTGACTGTTTTATAATCCATCCAGTCATCGTACTTCTGGGATCTGTAGCCGGGAACCTGCTATCACTCACCTTCGTCGTCGCTACCGCTTTCTAACATTACAAAGACACCTACCACTTGTGTTGGGGACCGGCCCAACCTGACTATGTTGTCATTGACCAAGTCTTTGAGCTAGTCTATAAACACATGGAACTACTTGAGGGTTTTCCCCATGATCCGATGATAGGGTCATTATTTGGGGTGATCAGTGATATTCGCCTCTGCTAGCCTTCTGTACTCGGGTAAGCACACAATCCCCTAATTTAGGGCACTATGAAAGTAGTCAGGGCCTTGATTCTCATTAAATGAGTAAGTCTGGTGCCTTCATTCTGGATAGGGGGATTTGGTATCCTGGCCCTGATGAGGGGCCTTCCAAGGAGGCGGAGACTGATTGTCCCACCTAGGCGGTGGTGGCGCATTGCATGGGGGAACTTGCTGATTCTGAGGAAGTCACTGCTACGCAGGAGGTTGTGCCTGAGGTGGAGGGCCTCTACGGGGATGAAGATCAGGTGCCACTCGTCACAACTCTAGCTTCATAAGGGCTTTTATTTGGGCCACCGCGGTGGGCTCGGCTCTGGAATCCCTCCTTGTGGGGATCACTGGGGGAAGCGGGTGTGCCTGACTAGCCTATTGCAGAGCTTCCTCGAGGCGCTGAGCCTTATCTAAGAAATCATGGAACCCTCTAGGGTAGTTTTCAGTGGCCAGGGAAGGAACCAGTTCTTCTTTGACATTCCCTATGCACATCATTAGTAGTTTCTCCTGAGTCAGTGGCATATTGAGGGTGTATGTGAGCCCCTTCCACCGGGTGATGATGTTCGTGACTCTCTCATCAGGCCTTTGGTTATACTTGAAGAGGTCTATGATACTGGTCTTTCACATGTTGGAGCCGAACTGGTATAGGAATTGCCGGTGAAGATCCTCTCAGCCAGTCACCGACCCAATAGGGAGTTGGTCGTACCAGACGAACGCAGGGCCCTCCAACGTCTGCACAAAACATCGGAGCTTAGCAGCGTCCTGTTGTGTTGGGGTCCCCAACAAGGGGAACACCAGGAGGAAAAATGTAACAGGTTCTACGGTGGGTCCCATGTCCCGTTAAAGGGTGAGAAAGTGGGATTTCCAAAACCCAGAGGTGCAGGCATATCATCCACCCACGCGGGATATGGCTTGCCATCTGGTGGGACTGCCACTGTCACATTTCCAACGCCTCACGGCGTGCGATTAGTGCCGCTATAGGATCATCCGAGCAGGGATCCCTATATTTTCGGTGATCCCTAACCAAGAGTGCATTGTCGGGCTCTTTGACATGGTAGACAGCTTCAAAGGCTCATGGAGCGACTGGCGGAGCGGCCTACGGGGCGTCCGGAGGAATCCTGGCCAGATTTCTCAGATTTTCGTGCCATTCAAGAGGGTTTGGTGAGACGTATTGTGCCCTCTTGTCATGCATTCTGGCTTCATCCCTGCCTGTGGGACTGGTATGATCGGGGTTTTCTGGAGGCATCTCGTCGTGGAGAAGTTATTCCTACCCCTTCTGCCCCGGCCTAGGATCACCATAGTCGGGTCGTCGCTCTATAGCGCACTCGGCTAGGATTTCATTGACCAGCCTCTTCTGCTCAGCAAGTTTCGGGTGTAACGTGGCCTTCTCGGGGTCTTCCTCTACCTTCTGTACTGGGAGAGATGGTTCGGAGTGCTTGGCATCTCTGACATGCTCTTTACCCTTAGCGGCATTCTAGCTGAGTAAAAACGACTCAGTGGGTGTAGGGAGACCTAGAAGGTTCCTCTACTGATGGGTAATCATCCCTAATGGGTCCAAAAATGGTGGCACATCTTCAAGGGGTAAGTCTCCATCAAGAAATTCTAGGTCATTCTCTTTGTCCACTATGTCATCCATGAGGACTGTTACACTTCCCGGGGGCATGTCCTCGATATCGCATAGAAAGTCGGGCTGCCGTCGAATAGGGATGAAGAAGAGGGCAACGTACTTCCCCCCAGCCTTGGACATGCATGTCGGGGGTAGACTCCCTGATTATTTTGAAGAGTACCTTGAAACTCTGAACATATTGTTGTTGGAGGGTCATCTAATGACCTAGTGACTTAGGGCACTGGGCCACGGGGAGTGCGGCCAAATCGACCAGACGACATTGCTCCCCGATTAACTCAAATTGCACTTGGATCCTGGGGTATACCACCTGATAATAACGAAGACGGAAGTGCATCACCCATAGGGTTTGATGGAAACACTCTACATCCTCTGGGGTAAGGGATTCCGGCACCAAAAAGTATGATGCTTCCACCGGCCAGAACATCTCTGGGAAATGATCCAATGCAAGAATTTTTTAGAAGCTCCTAGGCTCGGATTCAGGGTCTAGCCCCATATTTCCACACTTCTAAACTAGAGGTGGCTGAGGAACTGGTAGCGATACTGAGGCAGACCCCTGGGATGTAAACTAGGCGGAGGAGAATATGACGAATGAGCTGACCGGTCGCCGTGTTCTGGGCCATCCTCCGAAGAGTGCAGTGACCTGACCACAACGTCACGATACGATGGACTGAAATCCATGACTTCTAGTGTAGGGATCATGGTTACCAGCGATGGGTCACTCTATTGCTCAACCGCCATCAGTCCCCAAAATAGCTCTATGTGATCTCTAGTCGAGGTAGAGGGCGCCTCTTGTGATGATGGTGGTGACTTCACGATTGAAACCTGTGGGAATCCCAAAATTTCCTCCTCCTGGATATAGCTAAAAAGAGAGGCAGGAATCCGGTGGACTTCAGATTCTGGGAGGATGAGGCTAACATGCCCTATTCTTGCCCCGATCCTTGACACGGAGGACCAAGGGGAGGGTTCCACTGCTGAGTCATATTATACTTGAGAATCTAAGTAGTAGTCCGGTTTGATTTCCTTCCGAGCCTTCCCATGATTCTTCTAGTGGCGGCGATGACCCGCCTTCCTACCTGTAGGCAGCTCCTCGAGACAAGGCTGATTCCTGATATGTGGTCTTTGGGCTGCGCTGGTGTTAGGGCAGAGAGGACTTCCACTTGAGACAGCCGAGTTGTGAGGAGCACCGGGACAAATGTCCAAGGGGACATGGAGATGACCTCCATGAATAGCACCTGAGCGGGAAAAACCTCTGTTGGAACCGGCGGGAGCATGGGGAGGACCACCATGCTTGGTGCTGGTGCAGCGAGGCTGACCGTCACCCCTTTGGTTTCCAGGGTGAGGAGGACGTTCACCCACCACGGAGAGAACGTAGGGAGGATCCCCACATTAGAGAGAGAACATATGGGCAGTTCCTTCACATCAACGGTCAAGGGAAGGAGGCATAATTCCATACCCAATATGGTGGGAAAGGTAGAGGCTTCCACGCCGAGTGTCATGGACGTGGGGTAAGGCTTCATTCGGGTTGGGGTAGCACGGGTTATACCTCCATGACAAGCTTTGTAGCAGGGAAGGCCCCCGCTTTGTGGAATAGTGGTACTAGGAGGACCTCTGTACGGGGTGACATCACCACGGGTGGCTTCGCAGCGATCACTAATCATGCCTGCGACCCAGGGAGTCGACTTAGCCTGCCCATGGGGCGGTTGGGGCCACTATCTCGATTGGGCATAGGAGCGCCCTTGCTCAATGCGGTCAGGGACTTTATGATATGCGTCGGCAGTGTCTTGGGCCACAGTAGCTATCGACGTTAACGCCCCATGGAGGGCATCCTCAACTCAGGCCCAACATTGGCGTCGGGTCAGCTAAGCCGGTGTGGGTGGTGCAGGTGCATAACCTACCTGCTCCTCTGGCAAGGCCAGACGGTGGTGTTGATGCGGCCGGGTGGGGGCCCTTTCTTGAAGCCCTTGAATCAGGACTCTGAATTGGATGAGTCGGACGTCACCCACCTCACTAGTGTAAGGCAAGGAGTCGTCAAGGAGTTCCGAGGACAGGCTCCCAAAACAATTGAACGTTGGGGTGGGGAGCAGGGGCTCCCTACACGGCCCTCGAGGGTCGCGTTCAAGGCGAGTCCTGGATGCTTCCAGGTTGAGGCGGGCCATATCCCAGGTGGGGATTATTCCCTCCTCCTCATAACGATGTACGAGGTCATTAATTACCCTTCGTTGGATGACTTCTGATGGGGAGAGGGGGAATGGGTGCCCCACGTTTGTGGATGCAGATGCTATTGTGGCAACATTGGATCCACACAGAGTGGCTATGCTGGTGCTGCCCATGCCCATGCATAGGCAGGTGGGTGGTTATTGTGTCCCTGTAGCAGTAACCTGATTCCTAGGAAGTAGGGAGATTAACTCATCAGCAATGCAAGGAAAATAAATCGACAACCAGTGCCCCAGTTCCATCATGTCTTCTGTGATCAGTAATATGGATTCACGCCGACAATGTTTCAAAATTGAATTCCCAACATTCTACTGCCCCAACTTTGGGTGAGTTTCATGTCAGGCCCGCTATTTTCATAGCGAGACCGAGCACCGGATAGCTGGATCTGGTGACACGTCAATCTAATGATGCCTCAAGCACCACTAATCTCCATATTGAGGACAAAAACTTCATGGCGGGTTCACCATTTCTATTTCCAAATATTTCACCAAGGCACGCATGTCCGTCTGCCTGGGAGCGACAGGCGCAACTTTTTGTTTCCCCACATTCCCACTTTCCAAAGGTGGGCGGCATTCACTCCTTGTTCAGGGACGTCTGCAACTTGATCGAAACTGGGATGATGGGATTTCAGTTCTTCCTTAAATGGATTCCTCCTCTAAACTCGTCACCTTGTCCGGGTCTCCCTCATAGATTTAATACATTGTTCATGGAACTCTTCCCAGTGCCATGTTTCCATGAACTCCGGTTAATTACACTGCTTATGTCAGGACATTCGAAAGGGTCAGGTAAGGGCAGAAACCATCAGTTGGAGGAGTTGTCATGTTGAGACATCACTAGCGTGTCTGGACATTGGGGAATTGGCTTGTCTATCTTTTGTCCCTTATTATAGGGCCTCTCGAGGGCGCGGAAGCACATGTCATCTCACACTGAGCATGAGGAGTCATATGATGTTGGTTTGTATCTGAGGTTTTCCTCAGCTTCCTATGTTTAACACATGGTATGCGATGATTTTAACATCCAACGATGACGGATTGGACAAATCAGAACATGATCCAGAGTGGATCAGATTGAAGAACCCCCTTGAGGGATCGCCGATATTGGGGCTAGCACGTGGGCGGCATCCCGAATACTCTGGGAGGGGAAATGAGGTGGCATGATCTCACCAGGATGTGGAAACCCGGGTAAGAATCAGGATGGGTGATGGAAAATTGAATGGAGTGGAGGAGGAAAGAGATGGGACAGTCATGGGGATGACGGCAGAGATGGGCTTCAGCCTCGAAGAGACCTCCTACGTATCCCCATGGGAGGGAATCAATGTCTGTGTAGTTTTGTTGGTGAGAACCAACGTGAAGGGGGGTTGGAGCTACCAATGGGTTGTGAGATTGAACCTCAAGGAGGCTTCCTATTTACCATATCTTGACATGGATCAAATTCCACATAGTTCAGGATGTGGCGCTGGTGAACCGACATGAAGAAGGACCATGGTCCAATGGATTGTGGGGATTGAACCTCAGGGAGGCTTCCTACGTACCATGCCTTGAAATGGATCAATGACTTCGTAGTTCATAATGGACACCGATGAACTAACATGAAGAACGGCCTTGGTCAAATGGGTGTTGGGATTGAACCTCGTGGAGACTTCTTACGTACCATTCCTTGACATGGATCAAATTCCTCATAGTTCAGGGTAAAAAGGGGATGTTGAACTGACATGAAGGGATGTCAGAACAATAGGGTGGTGGCGTCACAATGGCTTACTGCTGGATTGGGATGTAGTTTAACGTCATGCGGGATGAGGGCGTGTCGGAGAACTGACATGAAGGGGAACCTTGGTCCATGTGGATGTTGGACTTGAACCTCATGGAGGATTTCTACGTACCTCTCCTTAGGAAGGTTCAAAGACCACGTAGTTCAGGATGGGTGTCAGAGGGCCATTGTAAACAAGGACCTTGGTCCCGGTGGATGGTGGGCTTGAACCACAGGGAGGCTTCCAAGGTACCCTGCCTTAGCAAGGATCAAAGACCACATACTTCAGGATAGACACTGGTGAACCAACGTGAAGAAGGAACTTGGTCTTATGGGTGACGGGCTTGAACCTTAGGGAGGCTTCCTACGTACCATGCCTTGACATGGTTCAAAGTCCTCATAGTTCAGGTTGGGGTTTGTTAGTTAACTGACATGAAGATGAAGCCGGGGGTCCACTGGTGGTGGGATTGAACCTCGTGGAGGCTTCCTACGTACCATGCCATGACATGGATCAAAGTCCTCATAGTTCGTATTGGTGTGCAATATAGTTAAACATCATGATGGACAGGGGTGAACCGACATGAAGGTGGTCGGAATGACCATGTGGTGGGATTGATCCTCGTGGAGGCTTCCTACATACCATGCCTTGACATGGATAAAAGTCCACGTGGTTTAGGTGTTCAATTTAACGTTATACAGGACGGGGGTTTTGGGGCTTACACTCTGAGGTGGTCCAGGGTGTTTCATGATTGGTGCTCACTCTATGCCCATTGGATTCATGCTCGGTGTGATAAACAAGATGTTGCAGGGACCTGAAGATCACATCGTGAAGGGTGCGTCTATGGGAAGAAAAGAGGGTCTTATGCGTTGGGTGGCCCATGGTGCTAGGACTTACTCAAGGAAGAAGGATCGAGGGTGACAAAGAGTAGAGGGATAGGGATTTTTGACTGAAGAAAGGAGGTGTCTCATTCCCAATCACACCCTCCGCTGGCCCTGGCGTTGGGGAAGTACAGAGGTGCATGGGTTCTACCTTCCGGAAGAAGGTCTAGGGGCTTACACCAAGATAGATGCCCTTCCTCAATGACAAACACCACTTCGAGGAGGAGGATATCATCCCATGTTGGGGGGTGATCCCATCCTCGTGGAGACGATGGGCGTAAAGAATGTCCAAGTCGGGTGGGACCCTACGTGCGAGGCACGAGGCCAGATCACAGTTTAACGTCATGTGTTGAGGACGAGGTGTTTGGCAGTTTAGCGTACTGTGGCTCAGATGATGTGGGTTTACTATACACCCCTAGGACATATATAACCGGTACCCTCTTCTCCTTGTGGGATGGAAGGTATAGACAATGTTGTGGTGAAGAGGGGTCGTAGAGAAACCCATCGAGGGATCTATGTTAGCGTGGCTATGCAAAGAAGCAAAAGCCTTTAGTGTGCCTATGCGAAGGAGCATTAGGAGAAGCAATGCCACGGGCAGTATCATCTAGGTTAATTTGAAGTCACATCATGCATACCAGGAGGGTCACACGGGGAAAGTAATTGCCAAGCAGAGGGGTCCATAGGCAGAGGCCTTGTGGAGCTCAGTGGCTCTGGGTAGTGAAGGGGACTTGAGAAGGGGTGTGCATCACGAAGTGGGGTTCCTTAGCCTTAGAATAGGGTGGAGTTGTATGTGGGAGGTGATTTTCAATATGGAAGGGTGTTTTCGGAGCACTGCTTCACGGAGCATAGGTGCCTCACGAAGCAAATTGCTGCAAAGTAGTGTGCTTCGCGAAGTACTGTGACCCTACCATGGCATGTGGATCACGTGTATAGGAGGGGTGTTTGGTGAAAGATAAACGTTGCACGACTTCCCGGGTCCCCTTGGGGATCCCCTTCCTTCGCGAAATCCCTTAGGCATCGCGAAATACATACCTCTCGGAAGAGGGGATCAAAACGAGACAATGCAGAGGCACCTCACGAAGCAAAAATACCTCGTGTATCTCTTGATTTGCAGAGCAGAGGATGCTTCATGATTTGGGAGCTAGGAATGAAAAAGGTCAGATTTTCCATCCCGTGGGCTCAGGGGGGGACCTCAGTAATTATAAGCAAGGGGCGCTGTGAAGAGGAGCTCACACGGTGCAAAGGGGACTTTAGTTGCTCCGCGACGGTTCGCAAACGTCAATCAGTTTCGTGGAGAGGTACCACTTCCTTTGCATCGCGGTGGGTTCGTGAAAATCAGGGACATTCACAGGGCTTCCCACCTATGTTTCTTTGTGGCGGGTTCTCAAATGTCAGGGACGGTCGTGGGGCTTCCCACCTCGGTTGCTTCGCGTTGGTTTTGTTGCTTTAGGGGGCTCTGTATCCGAGCTCCGTGGGGAAGGTCTTGGGGCCTTCTTTCTTTCATTCTTTTCATCCAATATTTTTGCGCCAATAATTATATTTTTACTCAAGTATTATAAAAAAAAATATTTCGGAAATGAATCTTTTTTATGATCTTTAATATATAGGTTTTGGTTTCAAATTCAATGCTCATGTTCTCATACACATATGTTCATGTTAGGTTTATGTATCTCCCTGGTTTTCCATTATAGAATATCTAAGATCACACATTCATATCTTTCCATTCCCTAGGTTATAATGATATTTATAATATATTAATTTTATAACATGAGGTCTATTTTATAATTAGCCTAGTGGGAGATATCATAGCTCAATTATGGACTTGTGTGTATGCTTCTAATTATCAAAATGAACTAAACTATTATGGTTCTCAGACATGTATTTATGTAATTAAATAAAAAATCTGAAAAAAGTATGTAATTTATATATATGGAAATATTGGTTCATTATGTTTGGTATCATAGTAATGGTTTTGTTTCTATTTCAAAACCATAATGAGAAATCTATATCAAAATACCTGGGGACATGTATAAGGATTTGTCTTGGGATGAATAAAGGTATAGGAAAATGTTTTATATTTTTGGTAAAGGATAGAGTATGTAATTTCCTAGTAATTCATCCGAGTCTGGATACTACGAGTGGATGTGTCACTAGAATAGATGTAACTAGGGTAAATCCACAGAAAAATCATAGTGAGGTTGACTCAATCAAGAACTAGTGAATGAAAATGTGCCTTACTGCACACCATGTTCGAATCTCTCTAGGGATACACATTGGAAATTAAAAAACATTATGTGAACCATCATGTTGAATTTAAATAGAAGACAGAAATGAATGACCGAGGATAAACCTAAGGTGTTATAGGTTAAATATGTTGTCATTAATTATACATACTATAATTTAATTTCTTTCTTATGTGGTTGCCCATGATGATTATTGTTTACTACATTGTGATTTTTGGTTTTAGATCCTGGAAAAACCCAAAGGAACCACATTAATGCTGATTATAAAAAAAATTCATTGATTTTTCACCTGAGAATCCATATGTTAGAGGAGATAGAATAAAAACCTCATTTTTAATCTCAATTAAGTTTCTAAATCTTGGAATTATATTTGATTCCAAAAAATGATGGAGAGAACAACATTTATTTGAGACTTTAACTAGGAAATATCAACCATATTTCATTGGGTCTTCTAACCCAATACTTGTTAAATAATGGAAAATTAGCACTGAAAATATATTTTCCATTATTCAGTAATTTAAACATGAAGAAACCATTTTGGTTTTCAACCATTTGGAAGGTGAAGTGGATCAATTATGGACACTTATCAACAATATGAGACAACATGATTGTATTGACTCTAGGGATTTGGAATGAGTTAAGAAATTATTTTTCAATAATTACATTCCTCATTTTCTTGATTTGAAGATGGATAAAGAGTTACTGAAGATAATGAAAATGGATGATGATGTTTTTGGTACCTATGATGAATGTTTTTTTATACTTTTAAGGAATGATTCTAGTATTATCATCCAACCTCAAAGAATGGTCAACGGATTCATTAGTGGAAAAAAACCTTGTCTCTAATGGTTGTGATCCATAAGTGACATATGTAGATATGAAGACATTGTTTGAAGTGAACCTAAAGTTTCAATTAATGTCAGAATTATGTATCAATATCAAGGTTATGACCTGGAATGGAAGTTATAGTTCAACAAAAAATCTAAGAACCATGGAGAGAAATGACGAGAATTTGATTATGCTCTATGTGTGAGAAAAACCAGAGAGGAAATTACCTTTTTGAGAATAGTATATTTTTTAGTGTAGAAGGGATGTCCATAAAGAAATTTATTTCTTAAGTGAAGGGAATAAGTTGGTTAATGATATGAATAGAGATAATACTGCATAGAAATAACACCCCATACATTGATTCATCATGTGTAATGATAATTGTAATTATGCTAACCAATTACAAAACTCGATGGTTAGTGATGATGATTTTTGTCTGTAACCTCTAAATCCCACAGACATGGGTAAATATTAAGAGGTCGCTATTTTTGATGAGGGGTGTGATAATAATTTTTTAAAAGGTGAACATATCATCCACTATGGAACTGCTAGTGTATTATTTGACTATGGGTCTGTCCATTATTTCAAATATAAATAACTTTCTAATTGTTTTAATACTCTACCCAAACGAGTGTATGTGGAATGAGAAGTAGAAACCATTAATGGTATGATATTCTCTTCTCAAGTCTATGATTCCTCTCTCCTCAAAGTTTGTGGAAATGAGTTTCCTAAAAATCATTCAATTCATCTTATAGTTGAGTTTAATTTCATACTAGGCATGGATTGGATATCTCTTTATAAAGACGATATTAATTTTCATAGAAGGTATGTTATGTTTTATATTCCAAGCCAACATATGATCTTCTATAAATGTAAAGAGAAGTATGATATTCCCAAGAAGATGACATCTATAATTGGTATTAATTCTCATTAATAAGGGTTTTATTATCTCAAATTGTAGTATAAAAACTCAAAAATGATTATATTTCTGTTGTTCTAGAATTTTTTGATGATTTTACGAATGTGTTACCTATACATCCACCATAAAATGAAGTTGAGTTTTTAATATAACCCTTACCTGATTCCATACTTGTTTAAAAGAATCCCTATAATATTTCTCAAATTGAGTTTCATAAATTGAAGATGAATATCCATGAAACCCAGGATAAAGGATTCATTTGGTCATGTATTCCATAGTGGGATGCACCTGTTCTTTTTTTGAAAAAGAAAGATGAATCAGTGAGACTCTTCATTGATGATCAAGATTTGAACAAGATCGCAATTAATAAATACTATCCTCTTCCCCATATTGATGTCTTATATGATCAAATGCATGGAGGTCAATAATTTTATTATATTTACCTTAATTAATGATATCATCCTTTTAGGGTAACAGAAAAGGATATATCCTAGAAGACATTTCGTACAAGGTATAGACACTACTAGTATATAGTGATTCATTTTGGTCTTTCAAATTACTATGTTCAATTCATGGATTTAACAAATAGTGTCTTCTGAGTTTCAATTGATTAGTTTTTAACTGTCCTTATATATTATATTACTATCTTTTCAAATAGAAAAATGAGAATGAAGATCACAATAGATGTTTACTATAGACCCAATATAAGGAGAAACTATATGACGATTTTACAAAGTACACTTTTTAGCTGTAATAAGTTTCATTATTTTGTTGTGTAATCTTGAGAGAGTGTGTATCAATAGATCCTTCAAAGACATATTTTATTGAATGTTGGACCCTTTCAACCATGGTAAATGGAATACCTAGTCTTAATGTTTTATATGGATATTATCCACTATTTTGTATATTTTCTCATTATTTTCTAATTCTATGATAATGTTAACACAAAAGGGATCCAAGTTCCTCTAGACAGATGAATATAAGAAAACTTTCAATGAACTAAATATAAGGTTATTTCATGAACCTATGGTTATATTACCCTATAGTGGAGAAGGATTTGAAATCTATAGTGATTCATCCAAGATGGGATTGAAATTTATTCTTACGAGGAATGACATACATATAGCCTATGCCTCATTACAATTGAAGAATCTTGGAAAAATTACCCAACCCATGATTTGGAGTTAGTTGTTGTAATTTTTACATTAAATATATGGAGGAAATAACTCCCCTATGAAACGTGTGATATATATATCAATCGTAAAAGTATTAAGTATATATTTACACAGAAGTATTAGAACATGCTCTGTACTAGATTGTTAGATGTGATAATGGAAAATGAATACATAATATATTACATTCATATGAATGTAAATACGGTGTATGATTCCTTGAGTAGAAGGAATAATGTAATCGTATCCATGATGAGGATAAAAAATATCTAATATTCCAAGATTTTCAAAGGATAGATCATGAAATCCTAATGTAAGCCGAACAATATTCATTTTATATATTTAATGTTAAATCATCTATCCATGAAAAGATAAAAGAGGTGAAAAAGGAAGATATAGTAAAGTAAAATAAGGTTATAAATGTTCTTGAGTATAAACATGATCATAAGGGGAATATAGGGCATAAGAAACAAGTATGCCTTCCCTCAATACCAGACTGAAAGAATGGGTTGTTAGAGGATTCTCAAGGTTCTTCATTATATCTCCATCCTAGAATTATGATGAAGTATATAGATTTGAAGGAATATTTATGGTGGAAAGGAATGAAAATAAATATCGTAGAGATTCTATCTCAGTTCTTGGTATGCCAACAAGTTATTGATTAAAGGGAAATTTATGAAGGGATGTTGTGTCCATTACCCATACCAAAGTGAAAATGGAATAATATCACTATGTATTTTTTTCATTGGACATCCCAAAACGCTTGAAGGGAATAATTATATGTTGTTATAACATCATATCCTTACTATGATAATTTAACTCATTGCTATCAGTTAAGACATCCCTATGTCTAAGCTATCCGTGAAATAAATTAAGGAAGTGGAAAGGTTGCAAAAAGTACAACATTCCATTGTATCTTGTCAGGATATGAGGATTACCTCAATGAATTCATGAAGTCTTCATAAATCTATTGATAAGGAATTTATTTTTAGAAACATCTAATCCTCATTTTATAGATTGTCATTTGAAAAGAAAAATTCAAACCCAATTGGATGTTTTGAGATATTTTTCATTGGCTTTCAAAGGTGGATAGGATAAAAACCATGATCTATTTTTTTACAATTATAACTATAACTAATGCATTCAAATGGATCCATAGGAATCCTTATATGTGATGCAACATTATGAATTGAACGTGGAGTAAGAAATATATTGGGACCCAATATTGCTAAAGAAATATAAGATAAGGTTAGATCTATCCAAAATCACATAATGGTGGCTTAGATTTGGATGAAATGTTATGATGATAATCATCAATGTGATCAATAATTTCATTTTGGTGATAAGGTTATTCTAGGAATTTCTCTAGGGATGAAGGTTATGTGATTCTAGAATAAAGGTAAGTTGTGCCCTAGGTATATTTTTCTCTTTGAAATCATTGATCATATCTAGATAGTAACCTATCATTTTTCCACTTTTACCACACCAATATCTTATCCATAATGAGTTTCATGTATATCTTCTAAGAATTTACATACCTTAAACATCACATGTGATAAACATGGAGGGCATACCACTAAATCAAGATATTACTTATTAGGAATAACCGATGAAGATTTTGGATCATTCACAGAATGTTCAATGAAACAGGATCACTCACATGTTCAATGATTTTTTAAGAAACCACTAGTTTGAGGAAGCTACATGTGAACTTTAGAATATGATGAGGCAGTATAATCCTCATTTTTTATATGTCAAAGTGATGAATACTATGGGCCACATTCATTTTAAGGAGGGTAGAATGTAATACCCTGAGTTTTTTTGAATTTTTTGTCAAATAGATTAAATTAAATTGATGTATTGTGATTCATGATATGGAATTTTAATCTTTATTTATATGAAACATAATTTTATGCTTTATCTGCACACAAAATTGGATTAGCATTCACTACACATGACACTGAGGTTTAACATAGAAGTACCATATTATTAATATTGTTATTTAAACATAACCATTATAACCTATCCATAAACATATTTATGATAATATTAATGAATAATTTTAAAATATTATTTATAATCATTTTATATATTTGAAGCACATTTCTTATAAAATACATAATTTTTTTAAAAGTCTACATTTGTTTTAAAAATACTATTTTCCAAAAAAATTTGTTTTTATGTGTTTTTCTATCTAATAATAAAATTAAATTTTGATAGAATTAGAAAATTATTTTTATAATATAAACATTATTTTTGAATTCATAATGCTAAAATTATCGAATGATAATTTTTTTTAATTTTTTCTAAAATGGTTCATTTCTTGATGAATAGTGAAAAACAATGAATTTTAATTAAAAACAAACATTTCGTTAAATTTTTTTTATAGTTATATTAAATTTTAATTTTTTTCAAAAGAATTCATTGTTTATTATACATTTATTAATCCAAATTAGATCATTAAAATAAAATTTTTATTGAAATTTAATATAAAAACATTGAAACCACATGAACTTCTTGATTTTAAAACCTTCATTCTCAACACATCAACAGGAATCATTTTAAATTAATTTCTGATAATTATGTGAATTGAATATAGAAAAAATTATTCCATATGTGTAATGACCATAATTTATGACTTAAAACAATTCCAACATTACTTTTTTACCATTGTGATTAGTGAAAGAAATTGACAATAATTATTCTGATTAAGGTAAAAATAAGAAGAGTTTGTGGTTAAACATAACATATAAGGTGTACAAATGACCCAATACATGTCCAAACACCATTATAAGGACATATATCAACCATATCCACTATTGTATTGACATTGAACTACTTTAAAGACACTATATATGTTAAAAACATGGTTGAATTTCACTCTATCAAAAATCATATAAAAGGGCCACACACCTCCCTTATAAAAGGCCACCACTCTCCCCCTCTCTTCACACCTTAAATAAAAGTTATTTATTCCAATACTAGTCTAAATAAACTCTATAAATCCGTATAATAGTCATATAATAATTACATTGAGAATAAATCAAACAATGGAATGCCTTTGGTGTAAACACAAAAGAGATTCTCAAAGAAGAGGTAATGTTCATCAATAAACGTTTTTTTTATTTCTTCATCAAACATTTAAAATTATTTTTATACAATTATTATATTATAAATTGAATATTTATCATATTATAATATGTTATTATTTAAAGGTTACAGAATATAACCACACAAACTTCCATCATATTATTTAAGAAATCATTGTTCGGTTGTCAATGGACTACAGCCTCACAAATTGATGACGTTCATTTTTTCAGTAACACCTATCAAGGTTGAAAATAATGATGTATATACTATTTATTTATGATACTTATTATATAAATTTTTCTATTATGATTTTATAATTTTTTACATCACACATACCATCAGAATTTACTTTTCATGGGAATATAATAACGTCGTTTGTGCATATGGCAGACTATCACCTCACGAAGCGATACGATTCGTTCACGATTTACATATAATGTATAAAGGATAGGTTTAATAAAAATATGTCATATATTTTAATTTATAATTATTCTAAAATAAAATTTTATTTATAATTAACTCATCCTTCTTTCGATATGATAATAAAATATAAACAATGTTAGTGTGTAAGTACGACCTACCATCTATATGAACGATGTATTTTATTTATTTTCACTAAATTCTATAGATTACTCGAAATAAATATATATTGAATATATAAGATATTTATATCATTTTTATCTTTCTAGATATTATTATATTGTGATCTAATTATGTTGATCATGAATGAAAAGTTGATACATGTATGAAAAATAGAGCGATTCTTACATGAAACATAAATTTAACAAGGAATTATTAATAAATGGGTAATATATAGTCTTAATAAAATTACATATGGTATGATATATATTAATATGGTTTTATTATATATGTTTAATTAAATTATATTTATTATATAGGATGTTTGAATGGGAATGACAGAAATCCAAACTTCTAGTAAGGGGAAGTTTTGTGAATGTGACTTCTTAAATAAATATGTTATGTTATACATATAGTTTCATTCATGGGGTGTATATAAAACCCTTCTACATGTAATATCCTGAATTTTTTAATCCTTCTAGATTTTTGTGTGTTTCATGGGGAAGAAATAGGGGTTTTTTCAAAGCTATACGGGCTAAGACTAGGCGATCCAATATACGCTAGTATCTTTATTATGGCTCCAGAAGTGTTGAGTAAACTCGTCAGCATGAATATATAGAGGGGGCCATATTACCTTACTGATATAGGAAACATACCAATTTCATTTCTCATATAATGTTTTTAAACGATAACATTTTCTTTATGAATGCTAGCAGGTGACCTATTTGTGGCATTAACAATTTCTTGATGACTTATATCATTAGAGTGGTCAAAAAATCAACCGTGGTAAAATTAATTTCCTCTCCACAAACCAGTGTATAGAAAGGAGGATCAATATTATAGTCAGTGGGTTAGAAATAAAAAATGGTTCCTCCTCATAGAATACTTGGGTAACCCAATTTCACTAGAGAGGCTGTGAATTCATCATTTTGAGCACATTGTAGGGAGAATCACAGGTTATGTGATGAATAGGAAAATTCTTTTTTTTCTTTGTATAAAGGTTAATTTTGGTTAATAGTGTTATGGTCTCCATTCTCATCCATTCCTTATCATCCATCAAGGTTCTAAAGGGTTTGGTTGTGACCATTGATAAAATTCGTAGCTCTTTTATTTGGGATGCCCACTCATAGGGAAAGCAACACTAGGACTCATGGGAATGGTCAGAAATACCTATAAAGAAGGTGGAATTTATTTGAGATGTCTCTCAAAAATACTTAAATGTATTCCTTCCGATCACTAATGGGAGTTTATTGAGCAATGGTGTCACTGGGAATGATTTTTTGAGAATATATTCCTTTTGAATTTGGGACAAACATGTCAGATCCATTCCACCTTACAACCCATGATTCTTCTGCACCTTGTGGATCTTCAACCCCACACTATATTGATCGTTGGAAGTGGAGATATCTCATTCTATTACCACAACTGAACAGGCTTTACTCTTGGTTTCCCAGGCTCTCTAGTCCATGATATTTCCTTTTGGTAGGAAAGAGAATACCAGTCCATCATCAGATCCATATTGGATGTGAACTAGTGAAAATTGTTTTAGATTTTTGAAATAACCAATGAACCTAACAGGTCTGTTTTCACTAATTCTATATTAGGTGTTTTCCAAGAAATAATACTACTGGGTGTTGCATGTGACTATCCAAGGTGAAATTTGGGGTGACATCCTGTGGTGGAAAGCGATCCTTGAAAAATTCAATTTTATTGTCTAGATAATTCGGAATTCTTATTTACCCACTGATGATAATGTGAAACAATTGGTAATCCACATGGCCTCCAGGTTCTTATAATATATGAAGAAGCTGGAAGATAGTTAAGAGAACCTATTCATTGAAGATGAATGAGCTGATTCCATTAGGCAATTATTTAGTGATTTATATGGTTATAATTTAAAAGATCTGGTGGAGTCCCCCTTCCCTATGTGATGGTTCTATGGTGCTGATGATTCTAGTACTGGAAAGGAAGCTCATGCGATGTTGATGGATACATGTTTTTGGTGCATTTATCATGCCCAAAACATGACATGAATTGAGGTGACCCACTGTATAGGATCATCCTTGATTTCTTATACCAAGAACCTGATGCTCAATATGACTAAACTTTTCAAGGATAGGTCAGATGCTCCCACTCTCATGACAATTGTTTTAGCCCACGGGTTGGTTTTCATTCTATTGACAGGAAGGGAAAGTAGGTTTTCTAGAATTCCTACCCATTAGGCCCCAAAATTATCATTGAGGGCTCCTATACATTGGGAATCATGAAATTAGGAGGTGTGTTTTAGGATTCAAAGGGTTCGGTCATCCTAGCCATTTCTACTAATTTTTGGTATGTAACCACACTCTTGGTGAAAGATATTCCTATTCTCATGGGACATCAATTATCCAATCAATGACATATTGTCCTTGATATAGTATAAATAGACTCAACATGTATTGGAAATTATTTTCATTGAAATGGCACCATATGTTGGACAATCTCCTATGTTATTAGAATATGTTATAACTTCTTAAGTGACAATATGAAAATTCCCCATACATAGCAGGAGGGGAACAATGTTTCCAATAAATTAGCATCCATATAAGTCCAAGGGTCAAATGATATCTTTTTTCATGGCATGGCCTCTCTTACCCTAAGGGGAAATCCTGTGTTCTCGGGGATTCTCTTGAGTTTAATTATTTTCAACCTCCATAGTTTTTCTTTTTGTGGCCTTGTATTGTTGAACTCCATTATCCTAATAAATAATGATGATTGAGATAGGTAGCACATATGTGTATGATTTAATTATGTGAATGGTTAGATCTGTATATAGCACTAATTAATTTAGTAAATATATATATATATATATATCTAATGTGATAAGTATTACTAGAATAGGGAGTGGACTCATTTTAGTAAGACGAGGCCAGAACTGGAAGTGAACCCAATTCAGTAATATAAAGATAGAATAGGGACTAACCCAGACTTAATTTTTCTAAGACATGATTCATAAAAGGAACTCACTCGCCTCCCTTGTTCCCACTTCTCAAGGGATTTATCTCATCAAAACCCTGCCCAAATCACTTCCCAACATCTTTACCGTCATCATAGGAGTCTTAATTTGTCTATAAATCTAATCAAGGAAGTATTTAGTGCAAACCTATGGAGGATCCCTGATGAAAAGGTAATACTCATCAATTAGCGTTTTTTTATTTCCTCCTCTACCCCATTAAATTATTATTATACCATTATTATATAATACCCTAATTATATTACTTTTAATAATATATTATTATGTTTAGCTAATTACCTACATTAATCTCAAATTCCATCAAATGGGTTATGAAATGGTAGTTCATGTGTACAGTGGACAATCGCCTCACGAACAGATGTTATTCATTTTTTCATTACCACATATCATGGTTGAGTATAATGATGGATTTATATTTTATATATTATATTTATTATATTTATGATTTTATTATAATTTTCGAACTATTATATCTCACATTCCATCATACTCCCTATTATGTGGGAATATGATATTGTCTTTCATTTGTACGGCGGACTAACACCTTATGAAATCATGTGATTTATTCACGCTTTACATGGAAAGTATTTAAGATTTCTTTACTTAAAATATGTGATATATATCAATTTTAAATTATGTTCTTAATTATAGTATACATATATATATCACTTAAATTTCTATCTTTTAATCAGACAATATAATGGAATCTTTGTTCTTGTGTATGTATTACCTCCCATCTCTATGAATAATGTATTTTATATCCTTTAACTAACATTAATGGATTACTATAAACACATATATACTAAATATATATAAAATTTATATCATTATTTACATTCTATAGATGATGAAACCAATATAAATATAAGAGGTCTGATAAATAACTTGTTAAAAATTATGCAAAAAACAAAGTAGTTAACGCCTAAAAAGTGACATTACTAATAAATAGTTAATAAATGCGTAATTGAAGTTCATAAAAAATTTATATGTTATGATATATATAAATATGGTTATATGTTAGTTTTATTATAAATATATATATATTATAAATAATTTTTTGAATGTGTACGAAAGAATTCAGGACAAATGGTATTGGATTTCCATCTCACAATTATTTTTTATGAGACATAAGACTTATTCACCACATATTTCTAATATATGTATTATATAATACAAATAAATTTATATTATGATTCTTACACATAAAATTATTGTTATTTACCTATAAATTTAAGGATATCTCTTTTATAGGGTTATGATCCAAAATATTACAAATCGATAAGGGATTTATGTTTTAATTATCCTTCTACGGGAAGTAAGTTATGTTATGAACCAATCTTATTCAATTGTATTTATATACATCCCCATTGACCTGTAATATCCTGAGTATCATCATATTAATGATATTTTAGGTTTAATTTAATGTTATTATTTCGTGGAGCTAATGACTCAATGATACCAAAGTGGAAAGATTTTCATGTTATAATCTCATGGTATATCGGGATTATTTATTATTATCCTTAAAATGATAAAATATTATGATCTATCTATCATTAAACTCTTGAATCTTCTTGTACAATAGTTATTTAAAGAGAATACATGTTTCTATTCATTTTATTATCTTTATCTTCACAATAGCTTAAAAGAATATTCTTATTTGAATATATTTTTTTGGTCAACAACTATTTTTCATCTAATAACCGTATTTATAAAAAAATCATAACTGTTTTATTATTAATTTATTGTTTTGAGAAAGTTACTTTTACCAATATTTTACTTTTTACCAATATGTTTTAAATGGAATCATTACACCTCTTTATAGTAATTCTTGTTTGGATCTTACTAAAACTAAGAATGGTATCTTTTTGTGAACATGTATGGGATACAATTTATTTTCATTGATACTTACTTTATATGTTTTCAAATTTATTTTCAATCAAAACTATTTTCAAAATTATTTATGTTTTAAAAAGTTTTTTTTCAAATTAGAAAGTATATTTGCCTCAAAAAATGTTTTAATTGATTCTATAAAATTATTTTCTATCCCAGATGACATATATTGATGTTACCTATATCTTATGGGGGATACTATCCAAAGATACCTTTATTATTCGTTCTCAAAATCGTTTATTTTTATATTGGAATAATACTTATAAAAATGTTTCTATTTAATGGGTTATACCATGATAGAATTATTATGAAACTTAGTTCATTTTACATGCTTTATTCTATGATAAAATGTTGAAATGATTATGAAACTTGTATAATTTTCAGAGGTTACAATATGATGAAATGTTTAGTAAACATATTTCATTTCCTCAATTATGATATAATGATTTTTTATGATCTTGTGGAACACATATGTATGTTATTCATTATGTGACAGCTGGGACCTATATCTACCTCTAATTCATTAGGTATTGATTAATTGTATATGAGATCAATGGGTCCACAAGATTTTATCACAATCTGAAAATAGATTAAATGATAGGTGAACCCAAGCCCGATGTAGGTAACTGGGTTCTTATCCCATACCTAAATTCTTATGAATGTTATTTTGGGTATCCATAACATAGGATTTTCTATTCTTATGTGCATTCCACAAATATATTTATTATTCTAATGTTAGACTCTCATGGATCATGCTTCTTTATTTCCTTATGATTTATGTCTTTTGAACTTGTAATCATTATTCCATGACTTAAGATTAAGACCATTAATATGGAGGGTAGGCCTTTGAATTATTATTCTCTTGATCTCATAGCCATATGTTCATTCTATTCTTACATATCTCCCGTTTTTAACCATCTGGAGCATATGATCTTCCCTTTTTTATGTTTCCTTTCCCCAGGTCATGAATAATGGATTATGTAGGGTATGTTACTGATGTTTTTGAAAGGGGAAAACCATTGTGGGAGAAATTGAATATATTTAACCAAATTAAAATGATTTTAGTTCTCAATATTACAAAGGCACTAAAAAATTATAGTCCCCATGTCTGTAGTTGTGTAATGTGTTGAATATTCATTTAAAATGATATAATGTCCGGGTATAAAAATATTTGTTCATTATAGTTGGTATCAATGGAATGGTTTTTTTAACATTTGTAAACTAGGATAAGAAAACATTATTGACACCCCATAGCATATTCCAATGTAAAAGATGACATCCTAATGCTTCGGTAAGGAATATATTATGTTATTTATCTAGAATTCCATCCCATTCTGGATACTAAAAGTGGATGTCTATCTAGGATATGATAACCTAGGAGTGAAAAACCAAAAAACATAGTATTATGTTAGACATGATCGAGAATTTCTACATGAAAATAGTCACTAATTCACACCTAGTTTGACACTCGTAGGTTATTTTTTTATATTACAAAATTTTCTTAATAAATATTTATAAGGGATTTTAATAAGTGTTGATAATGAATAAACTAGATTAATACTATGGTGTCATAGATTTAATATAATTTTTCATGATTTATACATACAATAAGTGATTTCTAATGCTTATTTGGTTTTCCTCTATGATAAGTATTTCTCAGATAGTAGTTTATGGTTTTATTCGATGATAAGAAATGGAAAAAACTTGTTTATCATTGATTGTGAAGGAAACGTTTCTGATGAGAAACCACATGGGATGATGATATGAGTTTTGAATATTGTGATAAGGAATAATAATTTTCTATAGAACTTGTTTTACAATGCGTACCTTAAAAAACTCTCAGAACCACTGAATAAATGAAGGAAAGAGTTTGATAAGAGTTTTGGTAATGGAGACTATAGAGGAAATAAGATTATGTCAAGTAATTATAGAATTCAACAATTACATATCTATTAATATTTATAAATAAAGTATTAATTTTAAATTAAAGGTTATTATTTTTCTAATAGCATACTTGAAACAATACAATTGGTCTCTCTGAAATCATACGTTTCACACAAGACTGGGTTATACCGAAAATTAATACCTTATTAATAATATTATTTTGAATAGTAGTTAATGTCTATCGGTTTTATTTGAGGAAATGAATAGAAATAAATATATTATATTTTTACATGTTTTCTAAATTTTTATAAATTCATCAAATAAATTTTAGAGGCTTAAAATAAGAATAAATCCAATTATAAGCATAAAATACTCTAATATTTTTTAAAGGTAGTTTTACCGCCTTTGGATGGAGAACCCTTTTTAAATCTAGTTTTTTAACTTTTATATATTCTATTTGAAAAAATAAACTACTTATAAGGAATAGTGGCATCAAAATTTACATTGTTGAAATTTTGGTATTTTTTTGATAGAATTCGTATTTTTTTGAATAGTGAAAAATAATTCATTTTAATTCTAAAATGAATTTTTGTATAATTTATTTGTATTGTTAGATTATGATTTGATTTGGTTTAAAAGAACATTTTGGTTATTTGTTTTATCATGTAATACAATTTTATTCATTTTTAGTAATTTCACAATGAAATTTGATATAAACACATATCAATATTTTATGGTTTTTAATTTTTAAAAAATCATTTTCTCATTCTGACAATGAGATTAATTTTTTAAAATTTAATTTCTCCACTTCTGTGAATTTAGTTTTCAAAAAAAACAAAAATGGTTTTAATAAATATGAAAAAATACTATTTAATAGGATCATATTAATTTTTGGTGAATTGTAACTATAGTATTTTATGTACCAAAGTTAAAGGGTAAATGTGGAAAATAATGGTAAAAATAATATTTTAATAATATAAGGGTACACTAAAACTTGTACAAATATTATTTGGTGAGTTATATATGACCAATAAAACCCTTTGGACAAAAAGTTTCCTTTTGAATACACTAGGGTGTTATTATGATATTTATAACATTTAATAAAAGTTAAAGAAAAAAATGTCAAAAACTTGTATCTTCATACTAAAGCAATTATAATATGCGGTTATATAATTGATATGTTAAATTATATATAGTACATACAACTACACAAATATTATGTATATCATGGTTATTTATTTATAATATTTAGGAATTAAATAATTTAACTTAATTATGACACAAAGATGATGCAATAATATATTTATTTAAGGAATAATCAAATAAATGATATTAATAATATTAAAATAAATATGATTTGAAATATTTCATTCCACACACAAAAATTATGGATTTTTATAAAATGTTATGATTGTGTTAATGTATTTTTATATGGAATGAAGTTGTTATGATAATTTTAGAAGGTCATTAAATAAATATTGTCGCAATTGACTTAAATTATAATTTAAAATATAAAATATTTAATTAAATGATATAAAATTGTTAAAAGTCAAATAGTTGTACTAATGGTTAGGATATGTCCAATACATCAATTAATGAATCGTTAATTGGGCTTTTGGCATGATTTGGTAATTATTTAAACCCTCTTATTTTAATTACTTGATAAAATGGTATCAATTAAAAGTGGTTAAAAAAATATGGATTATAAAAATATTATGAATTGTATAATTTTTATTTCATGATGGGTATTAGACCCAAAAACATCTTATATTTTAAATAAATGATTTTTTTACCATTTGAAATCGAATTTGACTTTATATTAATTTAATGTTTTAAGAGTTTCAATGGGTGCCCCACCCCTCTCCAATAAAAACGCACCCATTCATCTCTATTACTCACACTTCAAAAGCATTTTTTTAGATAATATCAACCCAAATCCTTCATAGAATCCCTACCCTTGTTCCTGATGCCCTTTTTAGGCATGTAACCATTCGTATAGGTGTTAAGGTGTTCTTTAAAGGTGATCAATCGAAGAAGAGACATTGTTTTCCTTAAGTATTTTTATTTTGTTTATTCTTCCACATCCTATAATTATCCTCCAAACATGAGGAAATAATAACTATAGTTTACAAAACATACTGAGATGTTATTAAGTTAATATCATCACCTGAATCCATATCTACATCCATTAAATTTGAAATGAATTAATCGTTAATGTGTACATCAGGACTATCACCTCCTCGAACCAATATAATTCGATTTCCAGAACTGTCTACCAAGACTAGTTATAATGATTGAATAAATGTTTATATATGATATTTTTTAAATATTTTTAATTTTAAAATAATAATATTTTAGTTATGTTCTTACTTTCCAAGAACATAAAAACGATAATGTCGTTCGTCAGTACGTGTGAACTATCACCTCCACGAAGCGATTTGAATCAATTTTATTCACCAGATCACATTTTTGGTATATATAAGTAAATTTAAATAATTAATATTATTATAATTTTATTATCCTTATAGAAATATAAAATAATAATTTCCCTATTTCCATAATGATCAATGTCATGTGGAAACCTTACTCATGTGTATGTATATCCTACCGTCTCCATGATTATAACGTTGTTAATTTTTCATACCATAAAAGATTGGTTTGATTTAAAATTTATAATTGATGTATTAAAGATATTATGATATTAATATTATTTTGGAGTTGATAAAATTATGACTTCATGTAATATTGACATCACTCAAATTTAATTTTTTACTCAAGTACTCAATTTCGACAAAATATCCAATATGAACTTTAATAATTATGTATCTTTTATAAAAGGGTAATAATTGATATATCTTGAATAATAACCTTGAATATTTTATCAATAAATTATAAATTTACCTACGTTTATTATTCATGAATATAATGATTGTACAAGATGAGTCAGACTAAATGTATGTTATTTCATCTCAATCTCTTTTCATTGAGTCATTTCTTGATAATATTAGACTTTATTATTTTATAAGGTGTATATACACACACACTATGTCATTTAATATCCATATTTTATCTATAATAATTTTATTTATAGTTCTTTTGAATTAATTAATTCATGGTGATTAATATGTAAATGTTCAAAGTAGTATGGGATACCTTGAACGTTTTAATATTTAATTTTCAATTTTTTTCTACAAGATATTAATTTACTTTTTTATTTGTATGGATATAATAGGATTATATAGGAAATTATATTCATATATTTAATTTATTTCAGAGTTTTCCAAATGAAATCTTTTGATAATAGTCTTTTACTTTTTTACAGAACTACAAAATGGATGTTCATTGTTTTAACATACAGAGCAATAATGACTTATCCACTAGCATAAACATTATTTTATAAATGGAATCCTCTATAAGACTTGATGTATTTAAATGGAAAATAAGTCCCTTAATCCTTTTTTTGGTATCTTGGTATTGAAAATGAGGTTTTAAATGAAATGGTTTTTTATATGGAAATGTGTTTTATATGGGATTAGAAGAATTTTTCAAAATGGTTTTTTGATTCATGAAATGGTACATGAGCATTATGTGAAATGGGTGAGCCCTATATAGATTATACAAAGGGTTTATTCCCATTTTAGCTCACAAGTGATATTTTTATATATTATATTAAGGGTTGAGTCCCAATATATCTCATGGGTGTGTCCAATATATCTTATCTGAAGGGTGATCCCCATTTTAGATCTACAATTTGGAAGTGGGCCATATTATTATTCCAATTGAAAGATATTTGAATTTTTTTTATATATATGAGGATATATATAACCTAAATGAATTTTAATTTATTTCTATTGGTTTTAATGTTTTTATAATAGGAAAAAGTATGATTATTATTCATGTAAAAAAAAATTTCATTCTCTCAAAGAATGTGAAATGTGTTACCATGTCTTAAATAGACAACTGGTATCTTTATTTTTATGTCCATTGCTAAGATTATTTTCTCATACCATGTTTTAATATGTTTTTCACAAATTAATATTGTAAAAGAAATATAATATTCCATGATGAAAGTACTGAAGATGTGTCTTGAAATGAAATTATGCTTTATTTTAAATGGTTTTCCTTTGGTGAAAAAATGGATACTGAGTATAAGTTTCCACTTGTAATGAATGAGTTTACTATTTAAGAGTTTTTTCTAATTCTATAAAACTCTAATATTTAACGTTCCTCAAATGTGAATTCTAGTTAAAAACACTAGAATGATATATGTTTAAGGTTGGATCCTTATTGTTTCTATCAAAAGATAGTTAAAAGCTTTGGAGATTGTGACGTCTTCATAAGTGATAGTGATATCATATGAGATTATAATTTATAGGTTGATAATACGATAAATATCTTAGAAATCCCTTTTGAGGTTTATGTTATGAAATTTCATGGTAATTAAAGGTATATTTGGAGGAATTTATTTTTGAAGAAGTTATGGGTTTTTACTTTTTGGGATAAAAATTACACCGTATAGAATAACCATTAAGGTTAAAATATGTTATGATTATTATTTTTTTGATTTTATTAAATTTTGGAAATGTTATAAGAATAATATATTTTTACAAAAAGGGACAACACACAGACCATGTGACAACCCGTCATGTCGGACAAGGCTCATGGAATCGATCACACAACCAAAGTGTGATAGTTATTAATTGCTTACCACTTTCCTACATAAAGTCCCTGGTTAGTATGACTTTTAATTTTAGTTAAAAGAGTTGATGGAGTAATAATTATATGATTAATTGAATTTATAATTTACTAAATGGATATCCTTAGTGTTGAAAATTGATTAAATGATAAATGTTATTTTGGAAGAAGGTCACTATTTTGCGAACTATATATGATTAAGGTAAATATAATACAATGGTATTTTAATTAAAGAGTAATGGTTTATTAATAGTTTTGATGAATAGTTGGTTTTTATTGTGGAATTATGGAAATTTGGGTTATTTTTGGAAATGATTAACCTATCACGGAGAATATGTGATTCAGTTAATTACTTTTTAGAATAAGACATTATGAGTGGTTGATATTATTTGGAGATAAAAGTTAAAATTTTACCTAGCATACTATGTGATCATATTCTTCTGAATTTTTGGTTTCAATGGAAGTTTTAATTATTAGAGATAATTTTAATGACAGTTATTTTTTGAATTTTCAATATTGAACTTTGGTTATTACTAATGAATTTGGGAATTAAAAGTATCTTTTTCTTCATAAAATGGTATCTTATTTTATGGAATTAGCTTCTATTGAACTAACCATTTTTTTTTTTGTTAATTTATAATGACAAGAAATATATATATCATCTTTTTTGTATTATGTAATTCTATATAATTTGATTCTAGTTCATTAGGCATGACACTGACATATTGAGTAATCGTCGTTTAGAGAAAAGAAGAGTTTGTGATGGAATTGATTGATGGATGAAACAATAATTGTCAAGTAGGTATATTTCATTATGATATTAGTCTAGATAGTCATAAAATTATACAACACTATGAAAAGGACCTTGAATAAAAAACATTAAATTATTTATTATATCATAAATCTTTTACACATCACATAATTATGATATTTTGATAGTTAACATTCCATGATCAAGTTCTCTATCGATCTCTATTAGTCTATGAGAGTTATGTTTTCTTCCATGTAAATGTTTTCATACATGGAACCTCATGTGACTATTGAATTTAAATTTCTTACTTTTAAATTATATGTTTTATTCTCTCATTTTTCGATGTGAGAATTCAATGAAGTTACCGAGCCCAATTTAAAAATTACGAGGACATAATTTCCCAAAGGAGGGAAGGATCTGACATCCCAAGTAATTATAGAATAATAAATTTTCATATATATTAATATTTAAGAGTAATATATTAAATTTATGTTAAATCGGAAACTTTTTTTGATACTATATCTGACATGCGACAACAAGTTTCTCCAAAATATTACATTGCACACAAGACTGAGTTATACTGAAAGATAAAACATTAATAAAATTATTATTTTAAATTATAGTAAACATCTAGTTGTTGTATTGTTGAAAATGAAAATAACATAATATATTATGTTTATACAAGTTTTTTAAATGTTTTTACATTTATCAAATATATTTTTGAGGCTTAAAATGAGAACAAATCCAATTTTAAGCATAAAATACTCAAATATTTTCACAATGTAGTTTTACCGCCTTTAGATGGAGAGAACATTTTAAATCTAGATTTTTTCAAATTTATATGTTATATTTGAAAAAATAAACTTCTTCATTGGAAGCGAGACATCAAAATTTACTTTCGTGGAATTTTTGGTGTTTTTCGAATAAAATTAATAATATAGCGAATAGTGAAGATTGGTCCATTTTAATTCAAAACTACATTTTCTTATATTTTATATGTATATTTGGATTATAATTTTAATTGTTATTAAAGAATATTTAGATTGTTTTTTTATAATATAATCCAATTTTGGTCATTGGATAAAATTTCACATTGAAATTTGATATAAAGACATGTGAATCATTGGATGGGTTTTACTTATTAAAAACCAATATTATCATTCTTGAAATGGGATTAATTTTTTAAATTTTATTTTTTCTATTCTATGATTTTATTTTTCAAATAAAAACATACATTTTTGTAATAATTATAAAAATATTTGTTCAATGGGATCAAAATAAATTTTGGGGAAGAGTAAATTTTGAAATTTATTTACCACGGTTAAAGGGTAAATGAGGTAAATAAGGATAAAAATAATATTATAATAATATAAAATTACCATAAAACTTGTATTAATATTAATTTAAGAGTTTTTTTATGACCAAGACAACCATTGGGATGAAAATTGTTCCTTTAGAAATATAGGGTTGTGATTATGACATTTATAACATTATTTTAAAGTAAAGTCAATTATATCATAAACATGTATCTTCTTACTCAAAAAATTTCAATATGGGGTAATATAATTTATTTTTTACACTCTAAAGAGTCAATATAAATATAAAAATACTACCTATATCATGGTAATTTTTTTATAATTTTTAGGAATTAAATAATTAAATTTAATTATGACACAATTCAGATGTAAAATAGATTTATTAAAGGAAGAAACTAATAAATGATATTAATAATATTAAAAAATATATAATTTTATATATTTTATTCCATCCATGAATTTTTTGGATTAACATGAAATGTTATAATTGAGTTAATTTATTTTTTTAAAAGTAATAGAGTTGTTATGATATTTTAAAAATTCATCTAATGATTAGTGTCACAATTGACAAAATTCATATTTAAAAAAATAAAATATTTACATAAATGATATTAAATTACTAAAAACATATTATTTTTTCAAATTGATATGATATTTCTTCAAATTCCATTAATGACTTGATAATATTACATTTCATATGATTTGGTATTAATTTAAACCAATAAGTCTAAATTACATGAGAAAATGGGAAGAGTTAAAAGGGGTTAAATCAAAAAGATAAGGAATAACACAATATTACAACAAGTATAATTTTTATTCAATAATGTGGATTAAAATCAGAATCATCTTATCTTTAAAATGAATTATTTTTGGAACGTTTAGAACTGAAATTAAATTTATATTATTTTAATATTTTAATAGTTTTCAAGGGTTCCCCTCTCATATCCTATGAAAAGGTACACATTCCTCTCTATTAGTAACACATTCGAAGCATTGGATTGTCCAATATCTACCCTAAATCTTTCCTAGAATCCCTCTACATATTATTTATAAATTATTTTAGGTATTACTTCCTTTATAGTGGTGTTAATGTGTTCTTCAAAAGTGATCAACCGAAGAAGAGGTATTGTTTTCTTTAAGTATTAATTTTTTATTTCTTCTTCCACATCCTTAAAAATATCCTCCAACCATGATGAAATAATAAATCCAATACTATAAATATAATTAGATTTTATTATGTTAATATCACCACATAAATCTATATCCAATTCAATTTAATGGGAATGGAATTAATCATTTGTGTGTTCGTGTGAACTATCACCTCCATGAACTGATATAATTTGTTTTCCGTAACCATCTATCAGGACTGGTAATAGTGCTAGAATAAATTTTTATATATTATATTCATGACATATTTTTCATTTTAAATGAATAATATTTTAGTTATTTTCTTACATTCCATGCGCATAAAAATTTTAATTCCGTTCATGCATACGTTTGAACTATCACCTCCATGAAGAGATATGAATCATTTTCATTCACCACATCACTTTGTATGATATATATAAGTACATTTCAAAAATTATTATGATTTTATTAATATTAAGATCATTATAGAAATATAAAATAATAATTACCCTATTTTCATAATGATTGATGACAAGTGGATACATTACTCTTGCATTCATACGACCCACCCTCAACAAGATTATATTGTTGTTCATTTTTTATACCATAAATGATTGGATATATTTAAAAAATATAATTGATGTATTAAATTGTTTATTTTGTCAGGAATACTAATCTATAGATGATTTAATTATGACCACATTGACTATTGACATCAATCCAAGTTCATTTTTAACTCAAGTACCCACTTTCAACAAAATAGCTGATATGAAGTAAACTATTTATACAATTTTTTTTACATGGTAATAAGTGATATAAAATAAAATGTTCTCAAGAAAGTATAAATTAACTTATGTTTGTTATTTTGGAATATAATGATTTCATGTTAGTAGTTAGACTCAATGGAAGTGATTTCATTTCAATCTCTATTCATTGAGGCATTTCTTGATAATATGAACCATTAATCTTTTATAAGGGTCATATATAGCCACTATGACATTTCATATCCATATTTTATCTATACTATATTTTTTTTGGTTTTGGAAAATGTAGTAATTTGTGTAGATTAATATTTAAATTTTCAAATTGTTATGGGACACCTTAAACATCTAATTATTTAATTACCAAATATTTTATTCATCATTTTAATTTTCATATTTTTTATAAGGATATAAAATTATTATACAGTCCAATATATATATCATTAATTTCATTCAAAATTTTCAAAATGGAATCTTTTTATAGAAGGAGTTTTACATTATTTACAAAATGACAAAAGTAATGGTTATTGTTTTAATGTATACGACATCAATGACTTGTCTACTACGGTAACAGTTATTTGATACATAGATTCCTCTATAAGATTTAATGTTTTTAAAAGGAAAAAATCCCTTATTTGTTTTTTTAGTATCTTGGTATTGAAAATAGTTTCATAATTTAAAAAGTGTTTTTATATTTAAATGTTTATGATATGGGATTAGAAAATGTTTTTAAAGGGGTTCTTTGATTCTTAAAATGGTACTTGAGCATTATATGAAATGGGTGAGCCTAATATAGCAAATATGAAGGGTTGAGAGACATTATAACTCATGGGTGAGCCATTTATAGCTTATATAAAGGGTTCACCCCCATTATATCTCATAGGTGAGGCTGATATAGCTTATAATAAGCTTTATTTCCATTATAGATCTCCAATTTGGAATTCAACAATATGGTTTTTCCAAATTGAATATGATTGAAATGGTTTTTGGTATATGATGCTCTACGTCCCATAAATGAGTTTCAATTTCTTTATATTGGTTTTAATGTTTTTATTTCAGTAAAATTTAAGAGATTATTTATCTGAAATATGCTTTCTATCATTCCCTAAAAACATTAAATGGGTTACCATGTTTTAACTATACAAATGGTTTCATTCTTTTTATGTCCCTTACTGAGCTGTTGTGCCCATACCATGTTTTAAACTATTCTTCAATGGTGTTAATATTGGTGAGGAGAAAGATGATTCCATGATGAAAGTATTAAATATTTTTTATGAAAATAAATCATGTTTTATTTTAAAATGGATTCTTTTTGTGAAAAAATTTATGTTGTCTATAAGTTTCCACTTGTAATGTATGAGTTCACTACATAAAATTTTGTACTAATTATCTAAAATGCTAAACTAAAATATCCTCGAATATAAATTATAGTTCCAAAACACTATAACAAGATATGTTTATTGTCAGGTTCTTATATTATGTTTCTTATGTGTTGATAATGTGGAAAGAAACAAACGATTTTATGTCATAGAGGATTGGAAAGATATTTTTAATATGGAAAATAAAAAAACCAATAAATTAAATAAAAATGGAAAATAAAAATTTCAGTTAACATAATTGATGAAAATAATGGTCTCTCTATGACATGATTGAATATTGAATTCATTAAATGTGGAATGTTTGACAATTTTAAAAACTGATTTTCAAAGGGGAAATCTTGTGAAGATAATCAGAAAGTTGTTATGAGTAATGGTTATATTTCTGATGATGAAGAGACATCAAGTGAAATGTAAAAGTAAATAAGTGTTAAGTAATAAGATGCCAAATCCTGGTTAATGGTGTATGAATAATATGGAATGATTTTTGTTTTTATATATTGTAGATTAATAGATACTATATTTATAAGGATTGTTCTATATATATTTATCATTAAGGATTCAGAATAATATAATGAATAGTGATGATGTCCTAGAAAATTTATTCAAATTAGTGGTTATATTTCAAGAAAAAAAATCATGTTTAAGGTAATGAAAACCGTTAATATGATCCAAATATTGAGATAATGGTGTTGGGATAAAGAAATAATTAATAAAGATAATATAAATTGGATAGTATTGAATATATTGTATATAATTACTAATTTTTAAGAAGGTGTTTATATAATCCTCAATAGAGTTTTTATCTTTTTTTGTTTATGTAATATATCTAATAACCATAATTTTATGAAAGGAATAATAAATCATGTATGTCTTCAATTATTTTGTATGGTGATTCAGCTTATTATCATGTTTCAAGAGAATACATGATGAAGGTATTCACATGCTTAGTATGTGAAACTCATGAATCACATTATGATATATGAGTGATTAATGTTATGTTGATTTTTAAAATGTTAATTAAATTATTTATAAATTTAAAATATAAGAAGGGTTATAATTAAAAAATCTTAATTGAATATTTATGTTTAACATTGGCTGAGTTTTTTTATGTTAGTGCATTATAGCACTATATGAATATTTATCCATATTGGAAACCCGTGATATATTTTATTAACTAGAGATATAAGTAATAAATTTTCAATATTTTATAGATTTTATACAGTTATTTAGACATGAAAAATTCAAATGTTGGAGTAAGAGATAAAGTGGAATTTTATTATTTCAAAAATAAAGGAATGGATTGTTCTTTTAAAATAGAATGAAATATGGTAGCATCTTTAACATTAGAAAAATGATCTTCAAATAAAGTGTTGACCCATTATCACAATTTTTTATGATATCAATGAACTTTGTCACACCATATTGGTCTGTTGGTTATGGATTTCAACTTTCTATTGACCATGTACTAGATCACTCTATATTAGTGTTTTGATATCATTTTTCTCTTATATGTTCATTTAATCACTTTCCACCCATGTTATACATTGTGGGAACATAGTTATGAGTTACATTATGTAACCATTTTTCCCTAAATTTACCTTTCTGAAGAAAAGTTTTATTATTAATTTGTCTAGTTTTTCTTTCTATGAATAAATTTCAAACATTAATTATATGATGATGGAGATAAATTTATAGGGATAAATTCACATTAAGTGGGGTAAAATGTAACACCACGATATATTTAAAATTATTTTTCTAAAGAAATTTTATCATCTCTATATTTTGTGTGGAAAAAACACTGATTTATTTTATTTAATTAGAAGTAACTCATTTATTATATTTTGTTACATAAAATATTATGTGTGTCTTGTGTTACACACAATTTCGGGATTAACTTGTGTTACATGCGACATCGAGTTTCAATAAAACATGTCTTACAATTAAAATATTATTACTTAATATGATATTTATCACCTCTCCATTAGAATGGAGTGTATGAATAATGATAAATAAATTATAATAATATGGTTTACACATGTATATATATATTTAAATCATTAGAGACCCATTAATTAGAAATGAAAATAATAACTATTTGAAGTTAATGGAAATCTTTCTATCAAAAACGTTTTTTTTTATAAAAAACGTGTTTCACATCAATAATATAAATAAAAAATGTTTAGTGAATTATTATATTGAAAATTATATATTTTATATTCAATAATCTATTTAATATTTATCTTATCTGTTTTCTAGATTACAGATAAGAGTAACTCCATTTGGATACTTAAAACGGTATTTTTAAAAAAACTAATTTTGTGACCTCTTTGTGTGGCCCTTATATTAAAGTTATTTAATAATAATTTTATATTTACTATATGAAAAAATAATCTTTATTTTTCTAATAGGAATAATAAAATTTTCTTGAGGTAAAATTTTGGGATTTTTCTGAAATATATTATTTTAGAGGAATAGTGAAAATCTTGAAATATAGTTGAAAATTCAATTTTCAATTAAATAATTTATAATGTTATATTGGATTTTAAATTTGTTTTAAAGTAAACTTAGTTCAATATTATATTAATTAATCCAATTTAGTTCATTAAAATCAGTTGAATAGTGAATTTATTAATGAAAACTCAGTAAACATTTCAACATTTTCTCTTCAAAACCTTACTTTCAAATAATGTCTGCTGAATTAATTTTAAATAAAATATTTTCAATTTTATGAATTTTATTTGGGAAAATTGATTTAATATTTTGATTTATAATTATTTATAATTTATAATAAGTTCATCTAAATTTTAGACAAAAAAATTAACTTTCATAATAATAAAAATTATTTACCGCATTTAAGCAAAAAAACTGATTTACTAGTGGTTAAACTAATATTATAAGATTAAAATTTGCCAAAATATATAATAATTATTTTATTTAATTCATTTATTTATATTTTTCACATAAATTTATATTAAATATGAAAATTAATATCCACTTGTATTTTATTCTCTCTATTATAATAAGCTAAGAAAAAAAATACAAAAAAACTAATCTTAATTTTGTATCTAAAAAACCTTAGAATAGAGAAAAATACATATATTCGATAATAAATATTATTTTAAAATATAAATGATTATATTTATCATGATAATTTATTTATTTTATTTGAGGTGAAATTATTTTATTAAATTAATACGAAATGACAACCTAATAATTATTAAGTAAATAATATAATAAAATAAATGATACTAAAAATATTAAAAGTTATTTAAATGAAGGAATTATAGTGTTAAATTAATTTTTTAGATGAGTATATATTTTAAAAGTGTTTTAAATTAATATATTTTATTTCTTTCATCTTCATGATATTTTAAATTTCAAATTTAAAGACTAAATCAAGAAACGACATTAATGTTATTTTAAAATAAATGATATTTTATTAAATGATTTAAAATATCTAAAAAATAACATTTTAAAATTATTTATAAATGTTAATTTATATCATATATGGTCTATTTATAATTAAATAAATCTTTTATAATGAATATATTGATCCTGGATTAGAAAAAACTATGTTAGAAAAATTTAGGTTAAAGTGGTGTTTTTTCATGTTACTTGATCCTCTGATAAAATTTAATTTTCAACACACATAATATTTTAATTTGAAAATTGTGATTCCATATTTATAATCTGTGATTAGAAATTATATAATATTTAACAATTTAATTTTTTGTTATGTAATAAATCACAATGGACATGAAACTATTTACCATAGTGAAAACCCAAAATTTTAAAAAATGGTGATGCAAATAAGTTAAGGAATTTTTTTTATAACATGGGTTTTATTGTGTTTTGGTGATGTGTATAGAACTAATAATTTCTCAATACTATTAAATATAATTTTCTATTGCACTTTAGGTATTATTTTCCTCCCGATAGTGAATTCTATTGGGTATCTACAATAATTACACTCCTCAATTATAAAAGGGCACAAACTCCCCTCACTTCTCCACACCTATCAAGACATTGAGAACATCAAACCCCTAACCAAATAACATCACATATATTTTACCCTAATAATATAATCCTTATTTTTGGCATAAATCCTACCAATGAAGTCAATATTTTAAACCTAAGGAGTATACTCGAAAAAATAAGAAACATTAATCAAAGGGCATTTTTTGTTTATTTCATAATCCAACCACATAAATTATTATTATAAAATTATTATATAATAAAATAATAATATTTCATATACTAAGATGTCTTTTTTTATTTAATGACCAACATCCTTCTCCACTTTTATCAAATGGGTTACAGAATCATAGTGCGTGTGTTTGGAGGACTACTGCCTCACAAACAGATGTCATTATTTTATTCCATTAACATCTATAACAGTGGTAATAAATGAAGTTTTTATAGTTTATATATGATAGTTATAATACTTGTTATTTTATTATAATCATGGAATTATTATATCACTCATAAATTCATACTCTCTATTCTGGGGGAATAGGATAATATTGTTTGTGTCTAAGGTAAACTACCACCTCACTTTGTGATTTGATTCATTCACGCCTTTCAATGAATGTATTATGCTAGGGTTTAATTAAACAAATATATATATATAAGATATAAAAAATATTCCGTAATGATAATATATATTTTTATCACTTAGTTTTTATTTTTTCAATCTGATAATAAAATGAAAACATCACTCATGTGTACGTATGACCAACCACCTCCAGGAATGGTGCATTTCATTTCTTATCAATATGTTTAGTAGATTAATATAAATACATATATAAATATTATATATTATATTTATATTGTCACATAAAAGACATATTTTAAAGGTATTTTTTAATTTTATTTACATCCTTACTTTGTTTTTGGGGTTTCCCTACGTTTTAGGGAGGAATAGTTGAGTATTCATGAATTGGGCCAAACCGTGAGCCCAGTTTCAGATTAAAAAATATATTGTGTATCCTTTATAACATTTTCATTTTTCAACATTTTTTCATCCATTCAAATTCCTACTTGACCTACCCTAACCTATTAACACCCCAAAGGTAATTTGTAGCTTTTGGAAATCCATAACCAGGGTTTATTTGGGTTTTTATCTAAGGGGTTGGGCCTGCCTGAAATCACAATTCCTGTTTTAAAAATAAATGTTGATTATGTTATAACTTATTCAATTTTTGGGATTGTTCAATGATTCCAAGTCGATCCCAAGACCACTGAACCGAACCGCGTGGACATTCTCTCTCCCCCCTCTTTGGAGCTCTGGTTAAGTGCGATTTGGTGCCGAACTTCGCAGGCATCCTCAAATCATCCAGAGTTGAAGAGGTAAGTTCATTCCTTCATAACTCTCTCAATTTTTACTCTTTTTATCCCATTAAAATTCCTAAATGATCTATTTATCCTTGTTCGAACCTCCCTTGAAGTTTTAAGTATTTTAAAAATCAGCTACTAGTATTTTTGGGGACGATTTCTACAAGATATTTTAAGTAAGTTGTTCTCCTTCTTTCTTCATTCAATTTGTTTAGGGTTACATCCAATGTACTTAGGGTTTCTTCCCTTATCATTGAGGTTCCTAATGTCCAGAAATAAGGGTTTAAAAATTAGGGTTTAATATTGTGTTTCATGGTCTGAAATTCTGGTTTTAGGTCTGATTTACCTTCCTTGAGGTGCGACGGTGGTGCGTTTGAGTTTTCGCACAACGGATTCAAGGGTTTCCTTGGTTTTGGTAGGTGATTCCATTGTGTATGAAATCTTTGTGAATTGGATACTGTTTTTATGGTATTTTTATGCTTATTTAATTTTATTATTTTGAAAAAAATAGTTTTAGTGGTGTTTGTATTTAAAATGAATCCTAAATGACAATTTCATGTGAAATTGGGGGTTTCTTCATGGAAATCTTTTATTAGATTAATTGGGGCAACCCTATAAGTAATTAGTTGATTTTATTGAACTATAATATGGATACAAATACTGTTTTTAATGATTATTCCTTGTGTTTGTTGCTGCAAAATCTGGTTTTAATGGTGTTTGTGAACCACATGAAATTCTAAGAGTTGTATTGTGTAAAAATGGAGATTTTGCAATGATGTCGTTTCATGAACCATATGGGGCTGCCCTAAAAATGATTTTGGGTTTTCACTGAAATGTAGTTAGCTGGACTTTCTGTTTTTTAAACTTAAAAATGTGCACATAGTATGAAACTGAGGTTTATAAGGTGTTTTGTGTCCGAAACCCTACGAGATTTTTAGGAATTGTTTTTTGAAAAATCTAAGTGTTTTGTTGCGTGTTTTAAGTGGTATAAAATGTGATAGATACTATATTGGTTGTGTCTGACCAGTAATGGTGTTTTATTTGAATATTTATTTATGTTGAATGCTGAAATCGATTGAGCACAAAAGGGGAAGCCTGGTACCTAGGTGGGGCAGATTTGTACTAGTACGGCTAGTGGATCGGATGGGTTTTGTCCGTGTTTCACTTAGCATTTGCATAACAAAAAAACTAACAAAACAATGTGGATGATTATTGGGGACCACTAGGTTATGGGTATGTTCCCTACTAGTGGCTCGTGCATGAGAAAGGGTTTTGCTATGGTTACTTTACATTGAGGTACGAGGTACATAGGGCCCAAGGCAACCTAGTGCCTATGGGTGTTCCCAATGTTGTTTCTCAATGGATTTGTAGTATTTACCCATGTATTAGGTTGTGTTTGGATGTAAATTACAGTATCTAACATTTCTATTTTAATTTGTTTATATTCTGAAAATTTTGGATTGAAAACTATTTTTAATTGGAGGTTTCATTTCTTGAAATTTTAACACTACTTTTCCTTGTGTTTGTAAACTGCTTTCTTATTCACATTGAATTTCTTACTCCTTGGAATCATTGGGTGGTATCCTATTGGGCTTAGTCTAACACCCTACTTACACCCCTTGGGTGTAAGTAGACTTTGTTATGTTTGATTCAGGTAAAGGAAAGGCTAAGGGTGATGGTGGTTCAGGGTGTTAGTTCTCGTCCATGGTGCGGATTTGTGGAGATAGCTTGGGGGCGATGACCCCTAGTCGTGTGGAGTCCTTGGGGATGTCTTGGTGCTATAATTATTTTTATTTGGACCAATTTTATTATCTTTAAACCAATGTACTCAGTTCTAGTTTTTACTTAAGTCTTGTTTGGCTCAAAAATTTCAGATTTATATTATGTATTGTTTTTAATGTTTTTTGCTTTCATACTCAGGTAAATCATTCCCAAACCTAAATTAATGATACCCGGGCACTTGTGCCAGACCATGGGGATAAGGAACGCACTTCGGGTCATGTCATAGGCTAGGCTTGGTGCCGGTTTTTGCGGCGACCAGATTCGGTTCGTGACAAAATGGTATCAGAGGAGGTTCGCTCCTTAGGTCATGTTATTTGGGGAAGATTCAGGGTAGTCTGGAGCTAGGATTGTCGGGACATGAAATTTTAGTCATGGGTAGTGTGCCTGGCCAACACACCTCATGACGGGATTCAAGTCACCATGGGAAGTATGGATTTATCTGAGTCCTTTGGTTTTCTTGGTTGAATGATGACTTTGGGAAATGAAAAAAGAGTTGGGAGAATAATCTCAGTGAGCTCGCCGGTCCTGGCAAGCCATGTGGAGCCATGGATATTTCCCTAGAATACTCTCTATGATGGTGAAGTGATTGGAATATGGCTGCCAACCATATGTCCAAGTCACCCACCGAAACAAGTTTCCTCTCACATTGTCTTGTGTCTCTTTGTTTCGGAATCATGGAAACTTGGTTTTCTTAAGCAAAAAATTGAATTCACATTAAGGAGTGTGAATTTTTTTGATGTTATTTTCTAGTAAAGTGAAAATGGTTTTTTTTAAAGTCTATAAATGAAATTTCAGAATTATTTCAAAAGGTTAAATTATGTGTTTACACCTCTTTTGAAAGTATGAACTATGTTAATTTGGGTTTTGAAAATATGTTTCTAGGGGAATTTTTTTTAACCATGGAAAAGTGTTTTAGATTGAATTATGTGTTCTAGAATTTTTTAGTGGGGTTTGAAGATGGATTTTGGGTTTGGTGACTACTGAACAAAAAAACTATGAACTTTTAGAACCTTGTCTTTAAATGAGAAGAGTTGAGTTCTTAATTAAATGGAGATTTATGAAATGGTGTTTTTCATGAAATTAGAAGTGTTTTGATATGGGTTGAAATGTTTTGAAATGATTGTGAAAGGCATGAATATGTGCTTTTATTTAATTATGGATTCGTTTCTAAATTGTTTTGTGAGAGGAAAAATTGGGTTTTGATATTATGGTTATTGTTTTTGAGAAAGAGAAAGTGTGGTTAAAAGTTTTGATTTTAAAAGGAGGAAAGGTTTGATTTTTGGTATTTGGTATTCTAAAGGGTGACCACATGAATAGGTTTATTTGGGAATATGGATGGATATGAGGTGGGTTCCCATTGTGACATGTAAACATGCATGTGTGAGGCTCATGAGATACCATTGGTAAATGCGCAACCGATCAAAACTGTTTTTTTTTAATTAATGTTTTTGATGGAAAGTGTTGTGTTTTGATAATGTATGGTTGGTAGGTATGGATTATGTGTTTTAGGGATTATTATTGTGGGATGTTTCGAGTTAAATAACCCCTCTTGTTTGAACGATCTTTTGGATTTGTGTTTCATTGATAAGATGGAATGAAGTGTTGGTCAGTGTTCTCTTTTGAAGAAAAGTCTGGGAGGCCAATGTGGTGGCACCCCTCATGTGTTCGGTTCAGGATTGTGGTCTGTTGTGACCAAATGAACATATTGGTTGGGTCCTTGGGTTTTCTTATAGGCTAGGGTACGCCCCCATAAAGTGTTAATTTATGATTCATGTTTGGCCTATGGTGATTAACCATTGGATGATCCTCCAGTTGATCAACATAAGGACTGTATTCTTGAGGTTTGGAGATTGTGTGTACCCCTCATCTTTTTCAATTATGTGGATCCCCCAATAGTGGGAGAGTGTTTGTGGGAGGTTGAAATAGACCATAGTTTCTTATTTTTCTTAAGTTGTCTAAGGTCAATGAAGTTCAGGGTTGTCAGTTTACAATGATGTCTTAAAGTGCCTCTGGGTCTTTCGTCAGTCTCATTGAAGCAAGAGTTCATGTTAGGCCACCAGTGTGCAAGATCTGGCCAAGAGTGGCTATTATGGACACTTGCTAGAATCATGTGCTGTTTGGGAATTAGTACAAGGTCCCTCTCCTTGTTTTTTCTTTTATCCACAATGTTCATGTTTGGTGATGCCCTGTGATGTCATGTGTTCACTTGACTATAAGGGTAAAGATTGTGAAATCTTATGAGAGTCATTATTCTGTTTGATGTGTGTCTCCCTATAAGAAATTCTAAATCCTATGTTATAGAGGAATGTGTTTCTATATTTCCTTTCATTCCGCTGTTTAGAATCCAAAGAAAAAAAGGGCGATGTGTGTGCATCCTCTATCTTCTTGTTTTGGTAAAATTATGGGTTGGGGAAAAGCGGGTTTGAAGTGTGTCATGGCTCAATGAGACCATCTGAGATTATAGTATAATTTTTTTGGCACTGTAAGAAGATGTTTATTTTAGGGGTTTCTAAATCCTAACTGCGAGGCTGAAGATGCTTCAATCCGTTGAGCTCCAGCCATAGGCCCTAGAGAGAAGTTGGCGCGTAGTTAGGGGAAATCCTAGAGTTTTTCAAACTTTTGGTCAAGGTTATATCCTCAATATGAAAGATAGGAATAGTTTAAACCTATAGTTTCATCGTCTTGTTCCAATTTCTCAAATTTTGTGGAAAGAGGTGTGAGTACCTTGTTCCCATGTCATACCCTGAGTTGATTTTTTCCCCTTTGGGTTCCCTTGTGTTTTTGGAAAAAAAAAGTTTAAAATTTGGGTTAGGCAGGTTGAAGTGCATAGTTTGTGCATGGTTAGTAGTAACTGTGTGCCAACCTAGGGGACCGTGTGATAAGAGATAGTATCTACCACATGGTCTCCACCCGTTTATGATCCTTGGGCAAGGAAACAGTGTGAAGTTTCCACTTTGGACAGAATGATCCGCACAGTTTACTCACAGTTTCCCAAACTGTGTGAACCATCTGTGCGACCATGCCATCTCCTTAAAATTATGTTGTTTTTTGTTGTTGTTATCCCATAATATTTAGTTAAGATGTTTGGGTTTCATTTGGGTTATACCCACAATGGGACTCATGTAAGTTTCATTGGAATAATTCTGATATTAATCTACCCCTAATGCTGGGAAGTCTGTTCAGGGCCCCCTGTTAGTGTCTTGATTTTATCTTAAGGAAAGTTGTGTTTGTTATTATGGTGGGGAGACCCATCATGGGTATCATGTGTGTACTCTTGGAAAAGGAATAATGTTAGTTTACCCCTTATGATGGGGAGACCTCTCGTTCCTTCCCCAATTGTTATCCTTATTATGTCTTAGAAATTGAGTTGTCCCCCGTGGTGGGATGTCCGGATTGGGTCACCCCGTACTAGTGACTCAGTTTTCTCCTTGGTGTATTCTAGGTCGGAGGTAGTATCATTCAAGTATATTTATCCACAAATTTGTTAATTGGGTAAATTTGGGGTTGGATAACACCCAATGGTTTTGTTTACGTAATGTTGTTTTGAGTTCATTGTTCGTTTCAAGTGGATTTGTTGAGCGTCGTCGTGTAGTGTTTGAGGTGTTTTGTTTTGGGATGTTTTTTGAATTTGTTTCATAATTTTATGTAAGTGGGGTTATTTTTGGTTGGTGATAGTTTTATCTTCCTTTGTTTGATCAACTGTAGATGTTCGTCCTTTTTGATGCGGGTGAAAACGGGCAAGGAAGTCTGTCTTGGTCTATCGTTTAGGCTTTGCTTTTGCATCTTGTCTTGTTGTGGAATTCCAGGGGAAGAATGCTTTATGGTGGGGAGAATTGTCACATACAAGACATATTTTAAAGGTATTTTTTCATTTTATTTACATCCTTGCTTTGTTTTTGGGGTTTCCCTCAGTTTTAGGGAGGAATAGATGAGTATTCATGAATTGGGACAAACCGTGAGCCCAATTTCAGATTAAAAAATAAATTTTGTATCTTTAATACCTTTTCCATTTTTCAACATTTTTCATCCATTCAAATTCCTACTTTACCTCCCCTAACCTATTAACACCCCAAATGTAATTTGGAGCTTTTGGAAATCCATAATCAGGGTTTATTTGGGTTTTTATCTAAGGGTTTGGGCCTGCCCGAAAGCCCAATTCCTATTTTAAAAATAAATGTTGATTATGTTATAACATATTCAATTTTTGGGATTGATCAGTGATTCCAATTGGAGCCCAAGCCCACTGAACAGGACCGCGCTTCCATTCTCTCTCCCCCCTCTTTGGAGCTATGGTTAAGTGCGATTTGGTTCCGAACTTCATAGGCTTCGTCAAATCGTCCAGATTTGAAGAGGTATGTTCATTCCTTCATAACTCTCTCGATTTTTACTCTTTTTCCCCCATTCAAATTTTTAAATGATCTAAATATCCTTTATCGAACCTCCCTTGAAGTTTTGAGTATTTTTAAAATCAGCTACTGGTATTTTTGGGGGCGATTTCTACAAGATATTTTAAGTAAGTTGTTCTCCTTCTTTCTTCTTTCAATTTATTTAGGGTTACATCCAATGTACATAGGGTTTCTTCCCTAATCATTGAGGCTCCTAATGTCCAGAAAGTATGGTATAAAAACTAGGGTTTAATATTGTGTTTCATGGTCTGAAATTCTGGTTTTAGGTCTAATTTACCTTCCTTGAGGTGCGACGGTGGTGCGTTTGAGTTTTCGCACAAAGGTTTCAAGGGTTTCCTTGGTTTTGGTAGTTGATTCCATTGTGTATGAAATCTTTGTGAATTGGATACTGTTTTTATGGTATTTTCATGATTATTTAATTTTATTATGTCTGAAAAAATAGTTTTAGTGGTGTTTGTATTTAAAATTAATCCTAAATGCCAATTTCATGTGAAATTGGGGGTTTCTTCATGAAAATGTTTTATTAGTTTAATGGGGGCTACCCTATAATCAATTAGTTGATTTTATTGAACTCTAATAGGGATAAAAATACTGTTTTTAATGATTATCCCTTGTTTTTGTTGCTGCAAAATCTGGTTTTAATGTTGTTTGTGAACCACATGAAATTCTAAGAGTTGTGTTGGGTAAAAATGGATATTTTGCAATGATGTCATTTCATGAACCATATGGGGCTGCCCTAAAAATGTTTTTGTGTTTTCATAGAAATTTAGTTGGCTGACCTTTCTGTTTTGGAAACTTAAAAATGCGCACATAGTAAACAAGTGAGGTTTATAAAGAGTTTTGTGTCCGAAACCCTACAGGATTTTGAGGAATTGTTTTATGAAAAATCTAAGTGTTTTGTTGCGTGTTTTAAGTGGTATAAAATGTGATAGATACTGTATTGGTTGTGTTTGACCAGTAATGGTGATTTATATAAAAATTTATTTATGTTTCATGCTGAAATCAATTGAGCACAAAAGGGGAATCCCGGGTACCTAGGTGGGGCGGATTTGTACTAGTACGGCTAGTGGACCGGATGGGTTTTGTCCCTGTTTCACTTAACATTTGGATAACGATAACTCTAACAAAACTATGTGGATAATTATTGGGGACCACTAGGTTATGTGTACGTTCCATACTAGTGTCTCGTGCACGAGAATGGATTTTATATGGTTACTTTACATCAAGGTACGAGGTACATAGGGCCCAAGACAACCTAGTGCCTAGGGGTGTTCCCAATGTTGTTGCTCATTGGATTTCTAATGGTTACCCATGTATTAGGGTGTGTTTGGAAGTAAATTACAGTATCTAAAATTTCTATTTTAATGTCTTTATATTCTGAAAATTTTGGATTGAAAACTATTTTCAATTGGAGGTTTCATTTCTTGAAATTTTAACACTACTTTTCCTTGCGTTTGAAAACTGCTTGCTTTTTCACATTGAATTTATAACTCCTTGGAATCATTGGGTGGTATCCTATTGGGCTTAGTCTCACACCCTACTTACACCCCTTGGGAGTAAGTAGACTTTTTTATGTTTGATTTAGGTAAAGGAAAGGCTAAGGGTGATGGCGGTTCATGGTGTTAGTTTGCATCCTTGGTGCGGAGTTGTGGAGATAGCTTAGGGGCGATGACCCCTAGTCGTGTGGAGTCCTTGGGGCTGTCTTGATGCTATAATTATTTTTATATGGACCACTTGTATAATATTTAAACCAATGTACTCAGTTATGGTTTTTATATAAGTCTTGTTGGGCTCAAAAATTTCAGATTTATATTATGGATTGTTTTTAATGTTTTATGCTTTCATACTCGGGTAAATCATTCCCAAACCTAAATTAATGATACCCGGCACTTGTGCCAGCCCGTGGGGATAGGGATCGCCCTTCGGGTCATGTCACGGGCTGGGTTTGGTGCCGGTATTGGCGGCGACCAGATTCGGTTCGTGACATATATCATGTTCTATATAATGTAGATAATGAAACAAAGATCTAATTAATAGGACCAATAAATTACAAGTTAAAACCTACTAGGAAAACAAAGTAGTTATTACCGGAAAAGTGACTTTAATAAGCAATTTTTAATAAATGGGTAGTAAAAGTTTATAAGAAAATTACATCTGGTTTTAAATATATAAATATCTTTCATGAATAAATTTATAAAAAAAAATTTACACATGATTTTTGAACATGTACGATGGATGTCAGTACTGAAGGTAAGAGATTTCCGCCTCATTTATATTTTCGGCGAGACATTAGCCTTATTCCACACATAATTATTTTATGTGGTGAATTTACTAGTCAGGAATTTATCTTAATATTATTACCCTTATGATTATTTTTATTTACCTATCAATTTTAGAAAGTATCTTTCATAAGGAATATGACTCAAAAAGTTGGCTAATCGATAAATGATTTAGGTCTATATTTTCCTTAACTTGGAAATAAGTTATGTCATTAACATATGTTCTTCTATGATATGTATATAATGGTCCTTGGACACGCTATATCATGAATATCTTTATTTTAATTACATATAATTTTTCATTTATTTTTATTCTCTCCTGGGGCTGATGAATAAATTTTACCAATGTGGTAATAGTTTTATCTTACAATATAATCATTTATTAGGATTGGTTATGATTATTATTCCAATAATGGAATATTAAGATATATATCCCATGAAACTGATGAAATATCTTCTCATATACTTATGTGATGATAATAAATTTATTCCCTGCATTTTTCAAACTTTATATACTAAATAGTTCAAAATAATGTTTCCCTGAATATCGCCTTTTTGGTCGAAAAAAATTTTCCTTCCAAAACCATGTTTTCAAAAAAGTTTAATTTTTTATCCTATAGTTTTTAAGTGATATTTTAACCTTGTTTTAATTTTTACCGATATGTTATTAAGGGAATATTCATGTATCTTTCAAAACAATCCCCTTTTAAATTTTACAAAAAATGTGAAAGGAATCATTTCTTTGACATGTATAGGGTGAATGAAACATTCCATCATCAGGAAAACTATTTTATTTGAATCATTCCTTATAAATTATAAAAATGTGTTTCCAAATTATTGGATTTTAAAAATAATTAATTCCTTAAAAAAATTTCCAAATCAAAGTAGATATTTTCCTCAGAACATATTCTAAAAGCATCATCAATATTATTTTCCATCCAGGATAGCATCCATTGATGCAATATATATATTATAGGAGATATGAGCCAATGATAAAAATATTATTCATTATTTAAATGGTTTATTATTGTTATTGATTTATGTTTATAAAACTTTTTTCTCTTCCAAATGTTATACATTGATGACTTCTTAGTAACCTGTTTGTTTTTCCATAGGTTATGTTGTGATGAAATTAAAAAATGATTAACAAACAAAATTTTTTAAACAGGTTATGGTATGTATAATTGTTTATGAAACAAATATAATTTCATGGGTTATGATATGATGAATTTTTTTGATTTTATGGAACACGTATGTATGATCATCATTACATGACATGTAAGACCTATATCTACCTCCAACTTATTGGGTAAAGATTGAGGTTATATAGGATCAAAGGGTAGAATGGATGTTATCCCATGCTCGAAATAGGGTACATAAAAGTTCATCCTAATCATGAAGTTGGTACATGAGTGGATATCTCAATCCTAACATGTTTTCAATATCTTTGTGGTAATCCTTAACATCACGTTTTATATGCTTATCTGTATACAACAAATCTATTTCTCATGCAAATTTGTCATCCCATGGATCATGTTCTCTGATTATCTTGTGGTTCACATCTTATAAAAATAAAATATTTATTCCATGACTCAATATTATAATCACTATTATGGAAGGAATGTTGTTAAAAATGTATTCTCATGTTATCATATCATTATATTCATGTTATGCTTATATATCTCCCTTGATTAACCTTAATAATCATATAAGATCACTCATTATTATATTTCTATTCCCTTGGGTTTGAAGAAATGTTTATATAGAATATATTTGGGAAGTGTACTAATGTGGAGGATATTTTTGGGATAAATTAATGATCTTTCACCAAATTAAGAAGATTGTGTTACATGTTTCCAAATACACAAAACTATCATTGTCCCAAGGCATGTATTTGGGTAATGTATTGATTTTTTCTCTAAAAATATATAATATAAATATATAAAATGTCTTAATCATTATTCAATTTGATGATATCTGATTAAGAGATGTTGAATATAGGGATGATTTCTCTTTTTGTGTGGAATAAATTATTAGTCCAGTTTAAATTTATGGTGAAATTATTCATGATTCAACCATAGTAAAGTAATTTTTTTGAATCATCGTAATTATATTTTAATCAATGATTACCACACATAAGGATTAACACACATATATATTTATATATTTGGACTGCTAATAAACTGATTCATATCTTTATTTTATATGAGATGACTATAGGGATAACCTTAATAAGAAAAGTAAATTTTGAGAAGGGAAAAATATTCAAAGCTTCAAAATGTTTGAAAATTTTTTGAGTCAAAGAAGTTTCATAATGAAGAAACCATTATATAATATGAAATTATTGAGTTGACTAAATTTATATTGTTCTTTGAAATTGGTTTGAAATGATAAAATTTTATACTCGAAGGAAAAATTACTTTTAAGTGTTTCAGTTGTGCAAGTACTAGACATTATTCATATAGTCTTCCTAAGATATATAATGAGGAAATATTCATTGACCTCTTTCCATGAAAATATAGAAGAATCATGGTGTAAATTTTTTGTAATTTAATAAAATTCATTAAATTAAATGGGAATTAAAAACATTGAATATGTGGGATTTATTATCAAAATAGTATGCCTCATATATTAATGTTGAAAATTTAAATATATTAAAAATAATTTAAGGGTGAATAGAATAAACTTTTCAGGTCTAAAACAATATATTTCAAAGAACCCACTAGTGAATAAAAATGATGTAGTTAATAGGGGATATTTAGAGACGAAATTAGTAATGAGGAGATACCAAAACAACACATATTATGAATTTAACTTTTGGTAATCTTTGAATAAATTTAAAAACATGATAAGAAAATCAGGGCTAATATAATGAGAAAGGTTCATTCAAAAAATACCATGATGAATCAAATACTAAAGAAATTGATGGGATGTAGGTAGAGTTCACATGAAAAATATGAAATCTAAATGAAATACTTGAAGTTAGCGTGTTTTATAGTTCCTTGAAACATGTGTTCTAGTTTTAAGAATTACTATTTCCAGGAGGTTTCCATTGGATTTATTTATGGAACTAAAAACACCCAATAGTTCTTTATCCAAATGGGACCTTTTTTCCAAAGGCAGGCATTCGTTAATTTTGAACTTTATGGTGCATAAGAATGTGCATTGGTCGAAAGGATGGGAGGTAGGACTCATCACACCCTTTTAGGGGGAAATATTATCTACTCCAGGGATCTCATTGAAAATTTAAGATATTTTCATTATTCCTTATTAATTCACAAGTATATCATAAGTATCCCCTAGAATTTACAATTTCTTATTAACATGTAAAATATTAAGAATCATCGGTATGCATTCAAGGTTCTTCATCAATAGAAACATCTGTATCTATTTGAGGTTTTCTATCAATTGTGTCCTCTAATATACCGAATAGATATTCTATTAAGCATCATTGTGAGGATGCTAGTTTTTAAGCCACTCAGTGGGGCACTCTATAATTTATTGTCATCCAGGGATACGAAGGTTTGGTTTGATATTGGGATCATGCCCATAAACTGGGCTACCACCATATCCTTCTGAAAAAAATAAGAACCCTCATAGTTCGGTGTCGCTTAATTGGAAACATCATACCTTTTATGGTCCTGTGATAAATACCTCAAAGTGAAATGTTCTTAGTCAAAACTTAGTGTGGGACTTTTGTTGAAGCATCCCAAGGAAAATGGAAAGGAAATGATTTTCCAAGTATGATCAAACCCTATTGGGAATATGGCCTATGGAGAACATGGTTGGTTTGAATTGTTTGGTTTGACCCTCAATGAGGCTTCCAACGTATCACATTATTAGTGGGAATAAAATCCCACGTAGTTCGATAAATCTCATAGGAGAGTATATTCCTCTGAGAGAGATGAGTTTGGGCTTAATTCCTTAAAAGGATGCCTTGATGATTTGGGTATGGAATTTGGGGCTTATTTTCAAAGGAGGATGCCCAAATTGGGGGAATTAGGGTTGGATTCTTGAAGAGGATATCCAGTGAGCCCAGGCCCTAAAAGTGCTTCCTACATATCCTGGTTTGAACAAAAATAAGAGTTCTCTTAGTTCCTTAAAACGAGTGTTTGTGAACATGTTGTAACCATTACGTATCTCTAAACCCACGTGAGTCATTCTCGAAGTGAGAAACAATAGGATGTGAATGATTCTGTAATAACACTTCATGCTTTTCCTCCTCCACTGATGGAAGAGGGTACGTCGACCATGGAAGAGGGTGAGGCGACGATCCATCCATCTGTTCTATTTACATTGGATAAGGGTCAAATGATAGGAGGAAGGGATGAATGTGAGGGGATTATACTAGAATGGAGGACCTAAAATTGATCCTACTAGAAAAGACATAATTATCTTTTTCTTGTGCAGAAAAGAAAAATTATGTGTGAACTGAACCTTCCATTCCAGAGACCTGAGGTTCTGGGTCACCTCTTTGAGAAAGGAGAGACCAGGACCCAACCCTCCTCCAAACTGTGAACTTCTCAACACTATTTCTCAGAGAAAGGTCCATGTGACTATGGATATACAAACCCATAGACATTTCATGAATCATAACCCTATTATGAAACAAATGTGGGAAACCTATGACGGAGAAAATACAAACACAAATAGGTGACACACTGATGTTCCTTTCCCAATGGTTTGATAAGTCGGGAGCTTTTGGTGGAGGCTTTAACATATTCCCTTTCTGATAACGAAACCAAGGAAGGATATACCTTTCCATGAATGGATTTTAAAAAGAGTATTGAGTTGGTCACGTAGGTACCTCACGCAGGTATTCCGCGTAGGTACCCCGCGTTGTTGTGCCATGTAGGTATACCATGCAGGTACGATGTACAGGTATGGCGCGCTGGTATAAATGATGAGTGAAGAATTTGAAGACCTTCCAAACACGATTTATCCCATTTAATTATATATTATCTCGTGGTCTAGAGAGCTACCTGAGGAAATTTGAGGGATCTAGGTGAAAGAGCTATGTAATGGGAGCTTTAGAGTGTCTTTCACTTTTTTTAATCCTCAAATAGGGAGCCTAAGTGATCTATTTATAGGCATGGATGGGGCCTGGTCGAAGAGATGTTGTCCGTGTAGGTCCTTCGTGCAGCTTCGATGTGCAGGTATTCCACGTAGTTTCACAAACCATCTTTGGGATTTTTAGATCTGTTGCGTAGTTCAATCGCGCAGATTAGTCACGCAGCTCCATTGCGCAGACCTGTGAAGCTAGTCCATCATGAAGATCTTTGGGAATATTTTGATTTCACTTTTTACTCATTGAACCATACATTAGAATCTAAAATACCCATAGTTTTCTTCTTAGTCTTTTTGGTTACTTTCGCAAGTAGTGTCAACAAAATCCCCCCTCATGATTGGATTTGAAACGTACAAAGAGGGTCGAGTCCTAAAGAGAATGTTGCCGAACAACGCATGTTTACCAAGCAGGTTTACCGTGCAGGTGCTTCGCATAGGTATGGAGTGAAGAGGTTGCACACTTTATAGATGTATAGGACTTTAGTTTCCAATAAATAGGTCTCACCCTTCATGATTTTTTCTTCATCTGTGCTTTCTCTGAAATTTTGTAGCTCTCATTGCGTTTCTCATTCTCCCAACTCTTACTGTGTTGTGCTATCGTGTAATTTCCTTGAAATTTCTTCAAGGTAATTTTATTTTATGTAATGGAACTACGCCAATCAACTTCATCAATGGATTTGCACTAGGGCCCTTGGTGAAGGACCTACGCAACAGACCTCATCGAGGGACCTATGCAACATGCCTCGTTGAAGGATATGTGACAGGCCTCATCGAAATACCAATGAGAATAGTGTCCTTTTCCATATATTTTATTTCCTATTTTATATTTTGAACTAGAAGTTTGGTAATTATTTTGCAGTAAACAATGACTCATTTGATGACTCATACTGAAGAAGCCAAGGCTCGCCAAAATGAAATGATGAGGATCATCAGACCACAATGTTATGATATTGTTGAGATTACACTTCTTGGGATATAGAAGGGTCTAATTTCGTACCAAGGTGACTATGCACAAAGTCCATATTTACCTTTTTACAGGCATGGGCTTTTTCAAGATGACCATGTTCCATCTATTAAAAAGTACTTTCCATAGAATTGGTTTCTTCAGTATTCCAACTGTAATTGTATGATTATTAGTGCAAGGGGTTCTTGTACAAGTTGGAACTTTCCCTATTAGTTTAATCTTTCATCATAGTGGTTTCACTCCCGATATGAAGGATCATGTTGTAGAACCAAGACCACATTTTCATGATTCCACTTTTTGGGCTTCTCAAACGGATCAATATAATGGTTGGAAAGGAGATTAAGACCATCATTCTCGGGGGGGTGTAAAACCTGAGTAGATGTGGGAATTCTGGGTATGTTAAAATTGTAGAGAATTTAGAAAAGTGTTATCATAAGTTCATATCTACGAATCTGTCTAGATGGAGAAAACATATGTTTATAAAAATGAATTGATTCCTGAATTGATGAGATGATGATGTCCAAAAACGAATTCCTTTCATTTGACACATGGTGAAGTTGTTATTAGTCACTCGGATATTTACCAAATAGATGGAATTCCCATTCTTGGGGAAATGTATGATTAGTTCAATATGCCTACTATAACATGGGGTGATGCTTCTAGGACACCACCTCTGGATCATAAATTATTTAATATAGTGATGAATTTACATAAAGACAAGAAATATTTCCATTCTAGAGTGTGGATGGAAGCCTTCATAGAACCAACAACCAAGGAAGGTCCAACATTTGGATGTCCTACTGATAGTCCTTCTATAGATAACCGAGGTAGTTCAGGCACATATTGGCCTATGTTGGAAAGAGGTGATTATAGAAACTAAGGCTTTAAAGTCAAACTCGGTATAGATGAAAAAGTATGCTTAGATTCCTTCCTTGCTATGTGGCTACACATTTATTTACTTTAATTTCGTGAATCCGAAGGTGGAGTAAGATCATGGAATTCCATCGTTGTAGCTAAATTGGTAGAATGGATGTATATTGGGCTAGAAACTGCTATATTAGCATGAATTTACCATCTCCTACAACATTTATTCAATGGGAAGGCTTTATTTAGGATTGTAGGGCCATTCCAGGTGTTGTGGGGTAGGATTAAATCACATTTTTTCATACGAAGTGTTGAATTCATTCAATGTTCCCAATGGATGATTCACTCCATTTTTATAGAATGTTTCTAGTATTAAGCCTTTGAACTTGAGACCTGACGAGGTGCTGAATGTTTTGAATGTCTCAGAACAATTCAGCTTCTTTTTTTGGTAACCCATCAGTTGCAACACTTATTGATGATGGTAAAGAAAATAATTATGAGCTGAGATCTTATACAATGGCATTCAGGGATGGTGTATTATCCACCAGGATAGATGGTTAAATTATCTGTGAGGCATATGTCCTCTATAGATTTCCTCATCAGTTCACTTGTCTTTAACAATCAAATACTTTTCCTCCCACGTTTGTCACACATGAAAAACACCCAATGGTAGAGCGAAAATAATAGATTATAATAGCTTTATAGGTTTCCAAATTTTTGATTACATTACCTCAATAAAATGCATTGATCGGGTGGGAAGCTGGGTATGCCAAAGCTTGGGTTTATTCATATCCTCAAGGGGCTTTGACAAAAATAATACATCGAGTGGTAGCTACAACGACTGTTTCACATGGAATTTGTGGTAATAATTCCAAGGCTTGAGATGATACAGAAGTTTTATAGGTTTCAAAGCCCTCAAAACGTCTTCGCAGGAGGTATACTAGGCAGACCATGGCTAGAGAGCAAAACCTCCAGTGCAAAGAAGATCAAGTTACCACCATCAAACAGAGATTCATATTCCATCTATTGAACTTTCTAAAGAATGTATCCCAGAAGAAGTTACCCTGTCCTAAGGTGTTGAATATCCTCCACAGTCAACCATAACAAGATTGAATTATATTCGACCTTCAGCCATTTATCAGTTGGAGAGTGTAACTGATGATCTTAGGGACGTATGGGCATTTCTCCAGAATGGCATTCAAATACGTGATATTGGTGAAATCAATGAACCTTCTGATTGAAATTTGGACAATAACCTGGATAATGTACAGAAGTATATTGCGGAGTTGGAGGTTTTTATATATTTAACTGGAGATAAAATCCCATCCTCTAAAAGAAAATCTCATATGTTAGACTAAGGAGTTCGTGAAGGGGTAATTATCGACTCTCAGGAGGAGTGGGATGTTTATTTTAATACTAAGAATGTATTTCCATTTTTTTCTCAACTCTGTTTTACCATTTATCATCATTAATATTGATGAAAATGTATTTTTGCAGCTTGAATGTAGAGAAGGAAGCTCCAGACCAATTCTCAAATCACCTAAGTATGGTTCTACAGGCTCTCCTATTGATGCAAAAAATGATCCTCCTAGGTCAAAAGAACATTCTCCACAAGCAAGAATCATGATTGGGGTAATTGATATAGACTATCCTCAACTATTACCTCATGTTTCTCCAGCTAAGAGGAGTGTTTCAATCTCTCCCTAATCTTTTGAAAAAAATTCAAGAGAGCAATGAGATTGATTCGAAGTGTTCACCGAATGAGTAAGTATTTATACGATCTGTTGGGAATAAAACTTCCTCAATATATTTTCGTAACCACATTTTATCCTCTTATAGGATCTATGTCTATATCCTCTCTTAAGGGATTAAGAGTTGATTCTTCAAGACTAGAAAAAGAAGCCCCAGGGAAAACTGAGATTCATAGTGAAAAATGTATAATTTTAGTAGATAAAGTGTCAAAATATTCATTTATACATACACCTAGATCTACTGAGAGAGAGGAAAGCCATGGTATGATTGAATACATTCCTCAGTTTCTTTTGTCTAAGGATCCTGAAATAGTAAACACTAATATTTCTATTGCTTCAGAGGAAAGGAATGAATATCTCGGGAAATCTAAGACAAATACTGATGTTGACCCAAACATGGAAAGAACTAATTCTGTTGTACCAATTGAAGAAACAATAGAATAAAATGTCAGCGGAGCCAATTTGGGCATCAACCAATGATTTATGGATACATTAAATGGTGAGGATGTGGTAACATTTTAGGTCGTATACACAGAAATGATGTACACCCTTAATCAAAATGTTGATATTCCAAGTTCCATCAATGAGTTTGGGGATTTTCATGAGGAATTTCAATGGCGTAAGTACCTATTAATTCATTTTCCATACATAATTTGTTCTTTAACATGATTCCTTACATCAAAGTTTACCGTATGCAGCTTCATCTACTGAAAATGTTGCAAAGTCACTACAAGAATAGGGTGTTCCACTTTATCCTTCCACTAGGGCTATAGAAATACCTATAGAGGATCCTTTATCAAGATATGTTCTAGAGCCTTCAAATTTCATAGCTAAGAAAATTCAAGGAAATCCACCTTCTCAAGAAACATCTGCTCAAAACACCAAGGCTGAGAATACAGGGAATGAATCCAATCGAGTAGCTGACTTATTATTGGTAAAATATAAATAGCTTTTTGGATCATATTTGTTTCTTCCATTTGAAACTAATAATGACCATGATTTATAATTTAGGATTATCATTTCCAAGATCAGAAGGTGATGCTTCTACTATCCAAAGAAAATTAGAACATGTCAATTCTTTAAGCAACATGTTTCTAGTGTACATTTTACCTTATAGTGGTGACTCAAATTCTGAATTAGATATGAAATATTCTCTAGGCATGGCAAGTAAGAAGAAATGGTGGAATATCTAGAGCATAATTGTCTAATAGAATTTGGAATAATTCTTTTCCCCTTTTTTAAAACTCCAAGCATTATTCTGTGTATTGGGATTTGGTGGATTTAATTACACGCAAGTTAATGATAATATGAAAGATACTATTCGCCGATGGGAGTAGGAGCGTAAGCTGCGAAAAGATTTTGAAGACGCTAAATAACACATCAATATTGAGGGATTTCAGGATGCAGTAGTTGAGGCCCAGGAAAATCATAACAATAAATCACTCAAAATTAGACAACGAATCAAAGTTACCTTGATGAAATTGTAATATCATCAATAACAATTTGATGTTTTTCATAACAAGCTTGAGCAGTTGAATCAAACATTGGGAGAAACCCAATTAGGGGGAATAACTGCCATTTCAAATGCTAAGGAAGCACTTCTCTAGGCCAGGGAGACTAGAGTTTTTATACTATCTCAACTTCAACAGGTAGCTGATAGAGCATATGAAGCGGTCCAACAACTAAAAAGTCAGGTTGAGAGTTTATTCCGAAACTTGATAGTGAGGCTCTATTTTGTGGATGGCCCCCTATTATTATATTAATGAAATAAATTTTGTTTTCAATCCTATAAATCTTCATTCCTAGTTTTCATGATTGCAATATGATAAGTAAATGATGATAATGATTCCTTTATGTTAAAAAATCATTATTATAATAACAAGAATAATGTTCTCAAAATTTTCTTATTAAGCCAAGGGACCTAATGAGAATAATTTTATTGTTTTCTAGGGTTATATGGATAAACAGACAAATTTTTTTCCGTTTGACCTCTTTTTTATTGCTCAATATTACATAAATCATTCATAAAATTTATTTTTAGTGAGCTAGGACCCGACTTTTGTGTAGAGTCCCCTTCACAGGTTCTAAATCTAATTAGTACCAAGTCTTTTGTTGTTTGGAAGTTTAGAGTCATGCATGTTGGACTACAAAGGGATAATTTATAGGGTTGAATAGCTTTGACCATAATCATTTAATTAAATCCCAAGAAAACTATGTGGATAAGAATTTCTTTAATATTATTTAAACATTTCCAAGGGGAATCTTAGGCCATGATTTTTTATAGATACCAAATTTAAAGCCTGTATCAACATAATGGGTATCTTTTCCATGAAGTAAGTAACCATTATTTGACAAACATGTTATGGGGGTTTTATTATGTAGGGATGACTAGGGAATATGCTACATAGACAAATAGTTGAATCTTTTGACTGGCAGGCCTCCTATGTATGCAACTTATACAAGGCCACCTACGGTCACGTGCTGCATAGTCAAGTAAAAGAATTTTTTAGGAATTTAACATTTTGCTGTTGTTAGATGAGGTAAATAATATTTGGGTGACCTTACACCACAATGGGTGGTTTTTTCATGTAAATAAATTTTAAGAATAAATGAGCTATTTTATACCGACATATGTCATGAATATGAAAACCATTTCTACACAAATTTGGTGTATGAGAAATGGCTAAATAAAATTTATCAAAAAAAGGGGAGATTTCTGATATCGTACAAATGATGTTTTAAGTCATGAATTAAGGACATTGGTACTATGTTGTATTAAGTCATGCAGTGAAGACATTTGTACTGTGCAATTTTAAGTCATGTTGTGAGGACATTGGTACTGTGCATTTTTAAGCCATGCAGAGGGGATATTGTGTGGCTTTAATTTAAGTTCATTGTATCTAGCCAAATGTATGAGAAAACTCTCCCAATTTCATGATAATTTGTTTAAAAACATACTATCATATTCATGTATGGAAGGGAAAACTGTAAAATGTGATTTTGGAATTTATGGAACCGAGGAATGATATGGGAAAAGGGATAAAAGAATTAGAGGAAGTATTTTCTAAGAATAAAGTTACCAATAATTGAAAAACTCGTTAACGGGGCTATATTAAGTAGGGCCAACTAGGGCATATGCTGCATAGGCAAATAGTGGAATCTTTTGACTAACATGCCTGTTATGTAGGAAACTTATGCAAGACCGCCTAAGGGCACATGCTGTAGAGTCAGGCAAAAGAACTCTCAGAGGTTTGATGTTTTATTACTAAAATTTGAAGAAAGTTTATGGAGATTCATATTTTCTGAAGATTAGAGTCTGGTTTATGGAGAAAGGAACCTGAATATGGAAACGGTATTTCCAATCAAAATATCCAAAGATTCAGATGAATATGAATTTAACGAAGGTCTAACCCAAACGTAAAAGATATGGTGTCTATAGTTTTATGTTATACAACTGAGACCAGAAATAGAAACAATATATAACATGTGGCCAAGTGATTTCGAGGTTATCCCCTGGTGTATTAAACACATGGTGAAGGAAATGTTTAAACCATGGACTTGAAGATATTTAGATTGTGGGAAAGATAATGCGAAAAATATACCTGAATGACTGTTTTAAAATACATATTCTTATATATTTTCATCAAAGATTAAAGGGGAAAAAGATACTATAACTAAGAATGAAATTACCATTACTTGACAACAACGTTATGGGGGTTGTATTATGAAGATACAACTATGGAATATGCTTCAAATCCAAATAATGGAATCTTTTAGCTGACATGCCTATTATTTTGGAAACTTATGTAAGGCCGCCTAAGGGAACATACTGCCTAGTCAGGAAAAAGAGATCTCGGGTATTAGAAAACTTGTCACCAGAAACTGTAAGAAAGATTATAAGGATCTGGAAATGTTCAAGATTAAGAGTGTGAAATATGGATGAGGGTTTGTGTTCAATGTTTATGAGAAATATTTGAATCACTATTTACCATGAGTTTTATGTCCTTTACATAGTCTGACTAATATGTAAAATGGAAAATTGTTTGTTTCCTTTGACTGAATATGGTGATGTGCAGTTTTAATTCATGCAATGAGGACATTATACTATGTAGTTTTAAGTTATACAGCGGGGAAATTATTAACGACATGATAAATTAAAACACCTCATATAAAGAATCCATTTACCCAATTCTTAAGCTCACGTGAGCTCTACTCGGTGTGAGAGACCAGGAGGAATAAGGGTTTCTTTTATAATGAAAAGTTGATGAAAATGAAGAATAGCGGTATTAGATTTCCATGCAGTTTAACTTCATGTGGTAAGAACAAAGATGAATCGATGTGAAAGGAAAAGACATTTTGTAACTAGGTTATGGGATAACACTCAAGTGTCACTATATGTCTTGTTGGGGAAAGGATAAAGTCATACATATTTCTTAAAACATTTCCTGTGAAGATTGGATTCTTATACAATAAACAAAGGGGGGGGGTTATCATAGCTAGGCCCAAGAATAGAGATCTAGGCATCTCTACATATCTCAAAATAAATGAGAATCTAGTCTCACATAGTACTTTAAACAATCATTCCTCACACTAAGTTTGAAATGAAGAATGGGGGATTTAAAAATGTTCTCATAGAATGATAAATCTTTAAGACATAAAATTGTATAATGACTGTATCGTATATCTTAAGGAAACACTCTGTATAGTTTTGATTCATACATAGGAGTAGAAAAGAAAATAAGAAGATTTTGGGTTTGTGGCTCAACCCAAAATTGGAGATTTATGTGTCTCTACGCATCTCATTGAAAATGAGAATCAATCCATACATTTTCTTGAAACATGGTCTCTATGCAGATATGACTCTGACATAGGAAAGGGAGGGACTCAGGTATTACTAAAGAGTAGTTATGACATCAATGAAGTTTGCTTATGGAAACTTATAAAGTCTTATAGAGAAAATATTTTTTGTACAAATGATTTCATGCAGTTTAATGTCAGTAAACAAGAATGAAGATGCAACACATTTTAACGTCATGAAGCATGGACACTTATGGTTGTAATGCAGATTAATGTCTTGTAAATAAGACGTGGGGGATGTGCTATTTTAAGTCTTGTAGCAAGGGCATAGGGGATGTGCAGTTTTATGCCTTGTAGTGTGGACTATGATGTATAATTACACAAAGTATCTCTACAAGAATCTCGCATTGGTTGGAGTTGTAATGAGCTCTACATCCATTGAGATTAAAGTATAGGCTCCATTTGAATAGACCTTATGTATGGAATAAGGTCCTTCCCACTTTGGTTCATGTCTTTGAGGTTTATTTCCTTGTATCATTGGAGTCATAAATACCAATACCAATTCTCCTTGAAGGAATGAATGTAGGCGAACTTCCTTATTAAAATCTCGCGCCATTCTATTTTGATAGACTTCTAAATGATGCAATGTATGAAATCTTCTATCGTCTAATCTTTACAACTCATTGAACTATTTTTATGATCTTTCATCTATAGACAACTAATCAAGGATTTCAACTCTAAGGGGAGGCAATTGTATTTCAATTGAAAAAACTTCTTTGGTTCTATATACCAATGAATAAGGAGTTGCTTGGGTAGAAGTACGGGTAGTTGTCCGATAATCCCACAAAGCACTCAAATGTTTGTCTGTCCATGATTTCTTATCTTTATCCACCAGTTTCTATAGTATATGTGATAGTGTTTTATTAAAGTCCTCAATCTATCCATTTTCCGCCACATGATTGCTAGATGAGTGGTTGGACATGATATTATGTTCCTGATATAGTTTTTTCACTTTAGCAGAACAAAAATTGGTGCCATTGTCCATAAAAATAGTATTAGGGATGCCCAAAATGGTCATGATATTAGTTTTAAAAAAACTTACAATGCTTTTGGCTCTGGCATCCTTGAGAGGTACTACCTTAGCTTGTTTAGAGAAGAAGTTAGTAGCAGTGAGAATATATTTGAATTGCTTAGCTGTGGCTGGATGATAAGGCCCTACTAAATCCATTCCCCGTGTGGGAAATGGATTGGAGTATTTAGGTGTATGTATCAACTCTGGGAGTTTATGAATGAAGTTGGAATGCACTTGACAAGGATGAATTTTTTTTTTGAAATCTATATAATCCTATGCCATTGAAGGCCAAAAGTATTCAATCCTTCGGATCTGATCAGAGAGTCTGTGCCCAAATTGATGGGAACCACAATCTCTTGAATGTACATCTTTCATGACAACTATGGTCTCTTCCCCAACAATACATATGAATATAATTCCATAAAAGCCTCCCTTGTAAAGAATATTTTGGTGGTTTGGAGTATCATAAAGAGTATAATTGGCTGCTCGTCGCCAGATCAGTTCATTCTCAGCCTTGTCTGGTGGAAGTATCCCATTTTGATGATATTCCTCAATGAATGTTCTCCATCCTGGGGTATGACCATATTGTTCATAAATAGGGATAATTTCATTAATTTCATCCCTTCTAGTTTGAGAAAAAGGTGAGACCACATGACGATGGGTTATACTGATAACTGTCTCACCCCGATTTGGATCTGCCAAGATATAACTACATTAGCCAGTGCATCTGCTTAGGCATTTTGTGATTGTGGGATATGAGATAATGTCATATCTGAGGGAAATTTATCCATTAACACTCTGACATAATCACACAATGATATTAACTCTTCTTTTCTGAGAGAGTATTCCCCATTGATTTGTTTTATTAGCAATTTTGAATCACCTTTTACCCTTAAATGATCCATTTTCACCTGAAGGAACAATTCCAAACTAGTGGTGAGAGATTGATACTCTCCTTCATTGTTGGAACCACCTTCCAATAATAGGAAAAAATAGGGCAATACATCCTTTTTGGGTAAATAAAGAAAATTCATAATCCAACCTTGTTTAGTTTAGGGTTTTCTAGTCTCTTCCCTATTGGACTTCTGGAAGCACCATCAAAATATATTTCTCATGTTTGGGAATTATCTTGAATAGAGAAGATATCTTCATCAGGTAGTTCTGTATTAAGTGATTTATCTTCAGCGGATGGATTATCAACAAGGAAATCAACCATATCTTGGCCTTTTATTGCCTTTTGAAGCACAAACTGGATATCAAACTATTGCAAAATGACAGCCCACTGTGCCAGATTCCATGTAAGCATTGGACAACTGAGGATGATTTTCAGTGGGTTATTACGAGACACCAATTGGACCTCATGAGGTTTCAGGTAGTGCCTTAATTTATGAACTGCAAATATTAATGCCAGGTAGCACTTCTCAGTATTTGAATACTGAGTTTCTGTATCAAGGATAGTTTTTCTGAGATAGTAATGGTTTTTTTTATTCACAGCATCACTCTTTTGGGTGAAAATAACACCTAGTGATCTCTCTAAGGTTTCCATGTATAGAATACGTGGTCCTCCATGAACAGGTGGAATCAATACTAGTGGACTCAAAAGATATTTCTTGAGGGTATTAAATTCTTCTTCAAAATCATCTATCCATTAGTATGTGACTTCCTTCTTCATTAATCTGGTGAAGGGTAAACACTTGCCTGCCAAATTGGAAATAAAGCGCTGAATATAGGCCAAGTGTCATTGGAGTATTTTAAATTTTATTAAATTTCGAGGAGGTGTCATACCAAGGATTGATTTTTTTTTCATGATCAACTTCGATACAACGATGGCATACAACGAAGCCAAGGAATTTTACTGAAGTTACCCTGCAAGCACATTTCAAGGGGTTCATCTTCAAACTATGTTGATTAAGTTTATTGAATATTGTTTCAAAATTATACAAATGATTAGAACGTAGTCTTTATTTGAATACAAAATCATCCCCATAACATTCAACAAATTTAATTAAGAAGGTTTTGAAAATAACGTGAATGTCACGATGGAATGTTGCACTTCCATTCTTTAAGCCAAAGGGCATCACCTGATAGAAAAACACACCTTGAGGGGATCTAAAGTCTATATATTCTTCATCATTTTACGGCTATTTGGATTTGATTACACCGAGTGTAACCATACTTAAAGGAAAGATCTTCATAGCCAGGTGTTGTATCAATTAGAAGTTCTGTAATAGAGATAAGAAAATCATCTTAAAGATAATGTCTGTTAAGATCTCTGAAATCAATGCATAATCTAATTTTCCAATTATTCCTTTTCACTGGGAATATAATTTCCTTCAATTTAGGATACTGAACTTCCATGACCACATTTTCCTTTAAAAGATTATCAACTTCAGCTTCAATTTTAGAGGTATAAGTTGGGTGTGTTCTTCTTGTTTCTTGCTTATATCCAAGATGTTCTTCTGAAAAACCCAAATGATGGGTGTCTACATCAGGATTAAGAAATGGAATTTCTATACAATTTTAAGAAAATATATCTCGATGTTTCTTTAGAATGTAAATATACACCTCTTTCTCTATAGAGGTCATGGACACACTAATTAGAGTGGGGCGTGAATCTTCTTTCGTACCCAGATTTGTTTCTCTGAGTTCACCCACATTGGTAGAGATACCTTCTTCAAATGCTAGAGGAGCATCTTCGAGATCTAACTCATCTTCTTCATTATGTATTCGCTCTTCTGTTTCCACTAGAATTATATATGATGAGGCCAAACTTCCAGTGTTAGTGGAGAAATCAATATTTGAACATCATGAAGAAAAGGTTGCCATATCTGACCCTAATGATGATGAAAGGTCATCATGTGGTAATAAAGAGGTATTAATTAATTACGAATCAACATATTTTTTCCCCTAGAATTGCTACAATTTCTTCTACTCTTATTGTATATGTAGAGACATTTTGTATTTTAGCAGATGAAATGAAAATATCCCCATTCATGCTTCCCTCATTGCATGGGGTGTCATTAATTTATCCCATGTTGTTAGGCTCAATTTCTGCAATTGACATTTTGTAAATTACTGGATAAGTGCATGGAATTTGTTTTACCCTTTAAATTTGATTGATGGGTATCACATAATCAGTACTCAAATGCCTGAATGTATATGCTGGAATCTTTTCTAGTCCATTTGGAGTATTAACTCTAGTTATTTCCTTTATCATGGACTGTTTTCCTTTTGTGTGTTAAAACTTAGCCTCAATGTATTGAGACTCAAATTTGTTGAATGGAACATTGTCACCATAAAATGTCCCAATTTGACAATTGAAATATTATTTCATATATTGATGGTATGATGAAGGTATGGCTTCATGTTGATGCAACCAAGGCATTCCAAGTAGAATATTGAAGATTTTGTCTTAAAGAATAACCCTTAAATCTAAATTAGATAGAAGATCTCCAAACTGAGTTCTGAGTGTAATTTCACTCAGAGTTTCTGGTTCACCATTGTCATATCCTTGTAACATTGACATCAAAGGAGATAAGTCATATTCAGTCAGGCCCAATTGATGAAGTGTACTAATTGGAATGAGGTTGACCATGGAGCCATTATCAATGAAGGCTCATCAGATATCTTTTTCATTAAACTTCCTAGACAGATACAAAGGTCTATTATTCCCATGTACCACATGGTTTCATCTTCATCTGCAAAAGTTATGACTGGATGACATTCTACAGAATCATTCTCTATACGGTAAACCTCTGCAGTATCAATTTAGGTTTAAAACTCTTGAGGACTTGATAAAGCCTCAATGAGTGCCTCTCAAATGAATTTTGATAGATTCAAAGCATCCAGAATTGACCACATGGCCAGTACTTTGGCCAATTGTTCCAAGACGTCATAATTTTGGTCCAAAGGTCTGAGTTTCCCATCAAGGAGATGTGGTTTGGTATGTGATTTTGAAGTTGATGTTTCTATTGTAGATTTACTTTGTGTTGGATAATAAGTAGGAAATACTTCTAACTTTGGTAAATTAGACTGATGAAGTCTATTCATTTGCTGGGAAGAAGATGGTGTTTCTACTAATCAGTCTTCCAAAAAAATTGTGCCATAATTAGACTTGTTTCTTAGGGAAAAAACTCTATGTTCTTGTTGAGCCCATAAAAGGGATCTTCTATGAGTATATTCCATATATATGGTTTGAGAAGGTGTAGAATTAAAATGCTGGTTTCTAGAATTCACATGTCTTCGCCTGTATCCTTGACCTTGCCCCCTTCCTCTTGTTCCCCAATTAGGCACAAGGAATTTTAGCTCACTAGACTTAGAATCACCATTTCCATTAGGATTTTTTAAATGGATAACATTAGCATAACCAAATATTATTTCTTTATCTAACAAAGATTCTACTTGATAGGTTATTTCTGGTTGTACCGTTTGGTGGGGCGGTGCCCGTGATTTTGAAACAGATGGAATAAAATCTTCCCGGTTTAAGGATAACTTTTTCCTTGACATAAACTCATTTTCTATTGATTTCACTTTGTTTTTACCATCGCTTTTCTTCTTTGAGGAATTTCATTTTTATGAGGATGGTTTTGTTATGGCAGGAGTGGTAGAAGACAAAATTGGTTGTTTCAACTGTGTTCATAAAATAAAATGAGTCTGGTTGATCATTTTCCTGATCATCCAGTCATCATATTTTTGCACACTTTTACGTTTAACCTCTTGAAATTCTCCCTCTTCCTCTAGATTGGTAGTATTAACACATTCCCCTTGAGATACAAAACATTCAACCTCACTTGTCTATAGTCTTCCATCTTTTATAGAAGTTCTTTGAAAAACAAGCCCTCCTAAATGGGGTGTCCCAAAATCTGATGAAAGGGAAAATTATTCGAACAATCTTCATATCTATCATTATTTGCCTCTTCATCCTTGGGAACTGATCCAAATTGTTTTCTAAGGATGAGATGAAGTATCCAGAAACTTTTTCATTCTTGAAAGAATAAACGTTATTATTTAATTCCTCAAATTTTTTCCACCATTGATCTCTATGATCATCCTGATGAGGTGGTAATTTATGTTGATTCTTAAGAAGTAGATCCCTATGGTATGATGAAGTCCTTGAAGTAGAAGTAGGTACAGGTTCCTACTAGAGTGTGACTATAGCAACTTCTTCCTTTCCCATCCCCCTTCCTGGAGCTGATGGAATTACATGATTTTTAGCCTTAGTTTCTATAATATAGTCTTATATATACTGAGTGATTGAAGTAAGGTATCAAAACCCTCATGTGTATTTCATAGGGATCAATGGTGTGCATAATTCGTCATGTAGATTTCCACACAGATTGGCAGCAACTCTTCTTGAGGGTGTGTTAATCTTAAGGAATATGTAAATCCCTTATATAAAGCAATGAAATCCTAAACTATATGATACTCCCTCTGTTGTCAATTGGTAAGATAAATTTTTTTTGTCTTTGGTAGTTCTGAGCTAAATTGAAGAAGGAATTTCTGACATAGATCTTCCCACCCAGTAATTGATCAAGATTGCAAACTTTTATACCAGAAAAAAGCTGGTCCTTGTAAGGACTGCACAAAACACTGAATCTCAAGTGCTTATTTTTGTTTAGAAGTTCACATCATCGGATCAAAATGAGAAAAAAATGTGTTATGTGTTGTTCTAGATCTCCCGAACCATTAAAGATTGGGAATGTGGTATTCATAAAATTTGGTGGGGGAGGAATTACATCCACCCATTCTGAGAAAGCTCTCTTTTCTAGATGAACCAGTGCACGTCGTTACTCTATAGCTTCCAATTGAGTTATTAATGCCTTAATTGTGTTCATATGCTTTTGGGAAATGTCCGGATGAGCTAGATTATATGTAGGTATAGAAACTAGAGCTTGAGTCGGTGCAATGACTGGTAATACCACTAATGGTGGTGTTGATATTTTCCTTGGATAACCCACAGGAACAGGTATATTAGGATGTATATGGTCCTACCATGATTGTGTAATCAATGGATGGAATTCATTATCATCATCTGTAGTTACTTCAAATCCCCATTGATTAGGAACTCCTACTGGATTTGAAAAATGAGGACTTGACTGGAGAGTATGTCTTGCTGAAATTCTATTTCTAAGTAACTCAGAATTGAGTCTTTTAAACTCCTTCATTTACTCTTCTTGTTGTTCAAATCTCCCTTCATGTGAAAAAGATTGACCTTCTCTAGTGGAAAAGTGAGATGAAATCTGGCGTTTTCATTTCCCCTTGTTAGATAACTTTCAGATAGGGGGATTTGGTTATTTAAAGGCATACCTAAATTCTGGGTAAGCTTATGATTTTGTGTACGAACACCTTCTTCATTTTTCGCAGTGTGTACCATATTATAGAAAAGAACATCATCTTCATATTCCCCTTAACTGGACTTATTTTCTGGAGGATCTTCTACAATGGTGTTAATAACATTCACTGATGCATAATGTATTGATGGCATTCTATCAGCATTTCTTCTAGATTGTCTCCCTTTTTGTCTTCCATGAGACTATGTTCTCCTATATGAAGAATTCCATGGAACTGTTTGGTGGATAGCAACATGAAGGGATTCATTGGATAGTTCAGTTGTATGCATTCATTGTGACTTCTTCCCTAATTGGGAGAAAATTGACTTCTATTGAGGAGGGTATTGTAGATGTGAAAAAGCCCCATGCTTGCAAGGCAGGGGTTAATCCTATTCTTATTCATCAAATCTTTGAACATTATTTAATGAATTTGAAGGTTGAATTAAATGAGACACTATCCTGGCAAGCTGGGGTGATTCTTGAACAGCTACATCTAAAATTCGTGCAACTGTTGTTTTGATTTTTCATGTTTTGGTTCGAACATTAGTTGGGTGCATCATCAAACAATCACTAAAATCATCTGTTTCAGAAGATTGTTGTGCTATTTCATAAATTTTCATCCTCTGACGCCTAACATACTCTAATAAGGATTCCTCCACGAGATTCTCAGAGGTTTGATGTGAAAATATATTAACATCTTCATTCCTTTGGGCATAATTCTGATGAGAACTAGTTGAGTCCAATTCTTGAGGGTACATTTAATTACAAACGAATTCTATTGATTGTGGTCAGCCATGGTCAAAAACATTTCATGAAACCACATTTGGTAGAAATTGCTGATTTTCGAGTGTAGTGAAATGTAATGCTTCATATGCACCCCATCCTTTGATGCGAACACTAGATGGGGAATCATCAATTAATTGGAATAGCCTCTTTAGAGAATTGAGACATGCATGCTAAATGGTTCTCTGTTGTTTTTCAACCCTTGGATGTTGGGAAACTGAAATAGATGCCAAGTCAATTTGTCACTGTAACCCTTCTATTACCTTTACATGATTTTTATATTCATCATATGGTAAGACATTAGTTTTAAAATGATGAAGAGTTTTCCATATGTTGAGATGAATGCCATAAATGAAATCTTCGGTCATTAATTCTGGAATATCAAACTGAGAATTTTCCGAAGGCCAGAAAATGATTTGAATTTCTCCTTTATCTAATTGTTTCCTCATGTTTAACAAATTTTAATCATCTTTCCCTAGAGGTTTCTCCATTTCATCTGACTTGAGTGGATTCTCTGTATTAGAAGATAAATGGCCTAATGGAGGTTCAGAGAATAACCATTCCCTTAATATGTCTTCTGGTTGAGAAAGTGTTCCACCCATCAATGACAAGGAATCAGACATGATTGGCCTTGCGTTTTTAAGTTCCTCGAGAAAGGAGGGATTTCTGGTCACTACATTGTCAATTATGGAATCATTTTGACAATGCGAAATAATTATGCATATAGGACTTTCATAGTGAATTACATCATTGGGAGGATCACCAAGGTGGATTACAGTAAGGGATAAATCTTCTTGTTCCTTGTTCTTCTGGCCACACTGAGGGTTGTCGTGGCTCTCATCTGGTGATAGACGCTCTGGATTGACCAAATTTTTATGAAGCAAGCCTTCATGATGAATTTTCTTATGGGGAACTTCAGAATTACAACTACCACTCCCAAAATAAATTAATGAGAGGGTAGGATCTAGAGTTGCAACAGATAAATGTTTTAGGGCTTCAAGAACTCCAACATTAAGAGGAGCTAAATCACAGCTTGACTCTGGATTTTCCAATGGTGTTTGGTGAGACTTATTTTTTGATTTTCTCTTATACATAGTTGGGGACACCTACTTGGAGAAGTGGTTATAATGGTTTGGTTTATGTGCCTGTCTTTGTGTAATGCCCCAACACCAGTTACCCGGAGTCGATGAATTATTACATAACATTGTCATGATAAAAAAAGATCAAGTCTCGAAAGACCGATTAGTTTAGTAGCCTTGATGTACTAGATACATTCATAAGGTTCACATTACATCATAAAATGAAAAACTACAAAAACGTTGTTTCCATTGACCACACTCATATCCCCTTAGACTATCCTTGTATGACATTCCTAAAATATTTCTTCACATCCTGGGAAAAATAAAACATAGAAAGGGGTGAGCTCAGATTCTTAGTAAGGAAAACAATATAGGGGAAACTTTCATAAATAAGCATAAACATTTAAGGCAATGTATAAGACTAAAACAAAAGCCTTTTAAACATGAACTTCAGCATAATATGGAAAAGATAAAATCAAATAATTCCATTTACATACTCATGTAGATATTCTACAAGTTAAATAATCACATGCAATATCAATATCCACTTTCAAAATGATGGAATGCATAATGCGAGACTTTCATAACCACAAAGTCAGGGCCTTGTGCCAAGACTAAAAATAATATTTTTTTCAAGGCCTGCTTCCAAGACACTAGTTTGTCTCATGAGACCTTCTGATGCATCGAGGAGCTATAGCGGGCTCCACCTGTCACGTACTAAGTCCAGTGAATTCCTTATATGAAAAGGTTTAAACATAACATAAACATTAACATTAAAACTAGTATGAGAAATTTAAATACTTTATCCATAAACCATGAATGGTATAAAAATAACACATGCATAGTCATACATATCAAAAATATTTTAATACAATATGGATGATTTGTACTATAATAAATCAACTTCAAACAAGTTTAAAATCCATCAAAGGATGTTGAAATAGATAAAAATGATTTGAAAAACTCTTGGAGAGAAATATCTATTTTTTATGAAATCCATTAAAAGTAACACAATTTAAAAAGGAATACATTTAATGTCTTTTTTGAATCAAAGTGTCCCATACCACTTTGAAACTTTTCAAAGGAATTATCATTTTAAAAACATTCATGTTTATATAAATAAATCCTTAAAAAACATTTTGAAAACATGGACATTAATGAGAATGATTTAAAAGAATAAATATTTAAAACATTTAAAATGTTGTTTTAGTAAAATTTCACTTAAATATAATCCCTTTTAAAATTCTTTTATGAAACATGGACATGGATATTAAATATTTCCCAGTAGATACTTACATAAAAATAACCTCGAATAATAAAGAGATTGTGAAATTAACGCTTACCTTGTATTTTTCATTTGTTGATGGTAGGTTAACCTCCGGTATAATGGTGAAATAATTGTTATTAAATTATACAAGAATCATATACATTAATATGATATCACATATGATCTTTTAACATTGGTTTATTAATAATATCTTAGTATTATCGTTGTTTCGGGTGTTAATGGATTTGTTTTCCTTTATATTATTTGTTATGTGAGTCATGTTTGTTATGGATGTGATGTATCTTATTCGTATCCAGAATGATATTATGTCTTTAAAAATTATTTTTAAATATCTAATGAAAATTAGTCTTGAATGGATATGATGGGGAATAATCTCATTGCGTTCACAGAGACGGTAATCCGTACGTACGCACGAGGGGAAATATCATTATTTTGATATTAAAATAATATATAATTGGATATTATATAATATATAAAGAATATTTATCATGTTATATTTATTATTTACATCAATTACACATTATTATTATACCCATCCAAATAATATTGTATTTAATAACAATTACACCACGACGTGGAGACGGAAAACCATACATCTGCACATATGGTGACATGTCATTCAAAGGATGGAAAGAATAATGAATTTGGTTGTAAAATATTCATAATGAAATCACATTATATATAATATAATAGATTTATTATTTTATAATGGAAACAAAAAAGAAAAAGGAAGTGGAAGAAGAAAGGAACTTGAAAGAGGTGATGAAATATTTACCTCTTCTTTGGGTTCTTCCTTTTGATTTGATCACAGGGGCTCATTAGGATAGCTTTATGACTAATGTAAGGCCTCTAGGATGAAGGGAGGATAGTTGAGAGGGTATTTGGGTAGAGTTTGGACGAGCCAAATGGCTTTGATGGTGTGAATTAGAGAGAAGGGGGAGTGTCCTTTTATAAGAGGGGTGAGGGGCACCTTAGGAAAAGCTAGAAATATTATTTTATAATAAAATAATTTTAGGTTTATAATGGCTCAAAAATGATTTTTTTAAAGGATAAGGTGGGTATGGGTCTACATCCAGTCAACCAATATGGTTTAAAATGGTTTGGGTCACTATATTAACTTTATCTTTTAGATTTAACTCTTAGTTAAATAGTTTGACATTTACCAAGTCTCTTTGTATTTTTATATTATATGGTTAATAAACTTACTATATACATCCAATATAACCCCAAGTGGTTCATTGATCATGCACCTATCATTATATAAGTACTTTTCCCAAACATTATATTTGTAGTAATTGAATATCAATTAATAATATAATGTTTTTTAAACGCTTTTATGTCAATTTTGACACCATTTCGTATTTTGTTATTTCTAAATTCATAATAGCATTATTAATTCGAAAACAATTCATCTAACAAACTATAACATGTCATATTAAACTAGAAAATTATTTTAATTCATAAAAAGTCTAAAATTACATTTATTTGGATATTTATAATATTAATTATTTTAATATTTCATTAATTAGGTAATTACTGCATCATCATTGTGTCATTAATAAATTAAATTATATAATGTTTAAAAAATATAAATAAAATACCGTTATTTATAAACTATTTTTAGCTTCCTAATTAATATTTATAGTCTACCTTATCTTATATTTATGCCTATATTAAAAATGTTTTAGTTATTAAACATTGATTTTAACTCTTTTAACTCTTCTTTAAACAAAATAATAATAAGTGTCCTAATATAATCCATGTGGACCAATGAGGTTCATATTTTATTCCTAAGGTTTTTTTGGTCGAATTATACTTATCAAATAGGATTAGGACATGTATTAGTGTAATAATAATATCATTTTTATCTTTAATTATCGTATTTACTTTTATCCGTGGTAAATAAAAGTAAAAAGTTACTATTCGACAAAAATTATTTTCATCTTATTGAACCGAATTTTTCTTAATGATATCAACCGTGCCTCTTGGAGTTTTGAAATTCCACTGATAGAAGCATTAAATTTATGTTTTATTTGAATTTTCAAATTCTTCCAGGAAGTGGGTAAAAGACGGTGAAAAGTTCTATAAATGTTTTAAATATATAAAATTATTATAAATTGACTCCAATGAATTACATTGAACTTATATAGGTATTATGTATCTATTTTGAACTAAAATAAATTTAAATTAAATAAATAATCACTTACATAAAAATTTTGGTTTTAAACATTAACTTAGTGTTTTTCACTATTTATCAAAAATTGAATGTTTTCATAAAAATACCAAAAATTCACCCTAAGCTAATTTTGATATTCTTAATCCAAAAATGAAGACCATTTTGAATGATAAAATTTATAAAATTTCAATAAGTGTGTATTACTATTCATAATGTCTTGTTTGATTGGTTGTGGTGTGTTAGAACTCAAAGTTCGGTACAACACACGCTATTGTAATATTCAAAGGGAAATGTGTCATGGAAGCTTTTGGAGTTACATTCTCCCCTCCTTCAAATAATTTCATTCTCAAAATTTCTACAATATTACTACATAAAAATACTAGGGTGGTTCTTCAACATAAGTTCTTCGGGTTCCCACGTTGCCTATTCCATCTTATTGTTTCTCCATATAACTTTTACCAGAAGAGTCATCTAGTTTCTGAGAAATTGTTCTCCTGTATCAAGAACCTTGACATGATCTTAGCAATAAGACATATCTGGTTCCAGTTCTAATTTCTCATAGGTGAGTACATGTGTTGGTTCAGGCATGTACTTTCTCAACAGTGATACGTTGGATACATCATGAACTTTGGAGAGACTTGGAAGAATTGCCAACCGATAAGCTACAGCCCTAATTAGTTCTAGAATTTCGAAAGGTCTGATGTACATGGGACTCAATTTACCCTTCTTACTGAAATGTATAACACCCTTCCTTGGATATACATTCTGGAAAAAAAGATCTCATAATTCAAATCCTTCTTTCGGTTATCGGTATAGCTCATTTTCCTACTTTGAGCTGCCTTGATGTGGTTTTGGATTACCTTCACCTTTTCCATCGTTTCCTCCCCTAGTTTTGGGCCTATGAGTTTTCATTCACCAACATCATCCAAACATGTTGGTGTGTGACATATCTTTATATATAACTCTTCATCTGGCGCCATTTGAATACTTGAATGAAAGCTATTATTGTAGGAAAATTCTACCAGAGGTAAGTATTGATCCCACATACCTTGAATGTAAAGTGAGCATGATCTCAACATGTCTTCTACGGTTTTAATAGTCTGTTCTGATTATCCATCAATTTGGGGGTGGTAGGCAGTGCTCAAATGAAGTTCCGTATCCATGTCATTCTGAAGAATTTTCATGAATCATGATGTAAAATTTGGATCATGATCAGAAGAAATATATAGGGGTACTCCATTAAGTCTTACAAATTCATTAAGATATTTTCTTGCTAGACGTTCAAGTGGAAAATCTTCTCTTATAGAAAGAAAATGTGTTGACTTGGCAAGACCATCAACAATGACCCATATTTCATTGTTCCTTCTCTGATTATTTGGTAGTCCCATGAAAATTTCCATCATAATATTATCCCATTTCCACTCCAGTATGGGAAGAGGTTGCATGACCCCTCCAGGCTGTTGCCTTCTAGCATTCACTTGTTGAAAAACCATAAATCTTGACACAAAATAATCAATCTCCCTCTACATGTTGTCCTGCCAAAAATGTTCCATCAAATCTCTATACATTTTGGTGCTCCCAGGGTGTATAGAGAAATTGGAACTGTGGGCATCATCTAGAGATTCCCTTTTTATATTCGGTATATCGGGAACACAGTGTCTCCTTCCAAATTTCAAAATTACATCTTTATACACAAAGTCACTCAATCTCCCATAATTTACATCTTTAATCTTCTTTTTAAGCTCTTTATCCTTGGCCTAAGAGCTCTTTATCCTTTCTAGTAAAGATGGTTTGGAAACCATTTGAAAAATATTTGATGTTTCACCTTCCATGGTTATTCCCATATCCATATTTACTAGATCCATGTATATAGGATCCTTTTCAACTCTCAACTTGTTCAAAATTCCATGATATTTTCTACTCAAAGAATCTACCACCTTATTTTCCTTCCTTGGGTGGTAGTGTATAGTGGAATCATAATCCTTGAGTAGTTCAATCCATCTCCTTTGCCTCATGTTGAGTTCTTTCTATGAGAAAATATACTTTAAACCCTTTTGATCAGTATAAATCTCACATTTTTCACCATATTGATAGTGTCTCCAAATCGTCATAGCAATGATTATAGCTGCTAACTCAAGATCATGAGTAGGATATTTTTTCTCATGAATTTTTAGTTTTCGAGATGCATAGGCAATAGCAATATCATTCTGCATAAGGACACAACCAAGTCCTTTCTATGAAGTATCACTATAAATTAAAACCCCATCATTCCCTGATGGTAGAGTCAAGATAGGATCATTGACTAATATTCTCTTCGGTTCTTCAAAACATTCTTGACATTCTTTTTTCCAAACAAATTTAACCCCTTTACGTGTGGGCATGGTTAATGGGTTAGCCAATCGTGCAAAATTCTGGAAGAAATGCTGATAATAACCTGCTAAACCAATAAAACTGCGTGCATCAATTATACTTGTCAGTGTTGGCCATTATTAGATCTCTCTTGTATTAAAAGGATCAATAGAGATTCCATCCTTAGAGACAATAGGGCCATGAAAAGAAATCTCCTGAAGCCATAATTCTCTTTTCCTAAACTTCTCATATAATTCATGTCTTCTAAGAATCATCAGGATAATGTGCAAGTGATTTTCTTGATATTAGTAGATTTTTTAGTATACTAAGATATCATTAATAAATACCACTACAAATTCATTATGATATTACTTGAAAACTCTATTCATTAGATCCATGAAAACAGAGGGTGAATTAGTCAACCCAAAATGCATTACTGTAAACTCGTAATGCCCGTACCTAGTTCTAAATTTTGTTTTTGGAATGTCTTCCTTCTTCAAAAACAAATGATGATATCCAGATCGAAGGTCAATCTTAAAAAAAGTATTGATCTCCATGAATTTTGTCAAATAAATCATCAATGCGGGGTAGGGTATACTTTTCCTTTATCGTTATAGCATTGATCTCCCTGTAGTCAATGCACAACCTCAAAGATCCATCTTTCTTATAAACAAAAAGGATAGTGTCTCCCCATGGAGACAAACAAGGGATAATAAATTTCTTATTACTCAATTCCTCTAGTTGTTTATTTAGTTCAACTAATTCCATAGTGTCCATTTTATAAGGGGTCTTCGATATGGGCCTTGAACCAGGAATTAAATCAATGGAAAACTCAATTTCTCGTCCTGGAGGATATCCTGGTAAATCATATGAAAAAAAGCAACATATTCTTTCACAATCGATACATCCTTTATTTGATCATTCCTTTACTCACCCACAATTATTTTATTCTCTTCCTCCTCTATAATTGAATTTAGTTGAGCTAATGGGGGTGGATCTAGATAAGAATCATGGGGTGACATTTATGCTCTAAAGATATGGTGTTCTTTATCATCATCATCAAAAATTGTAAACTCCATATTATTATAATAAATTTTTTCATCATGGTACGAATGAAAATCCATACCGAGGATTATATAAAATTCAATCATGGGTATGATGATGAGATCAGCAGATAAAGAACATTTATATTCTCTAATGGTAATTGATTCACAAAAATTTGTCGCAATGATACTTCCCTTAATAGTTTTGACTGACAACTCCCTTGTTAAATAAAATTGAAAATATAAAATTTTATTAGAAAAATGGGAAGATATGAAACAATGTGATGATAGAGAATCAAATAAATAATTTTCTAAACTTGAGGAAACCATTAAAGTACTTACCACCACGTCTTTCAGAGCTTTAACCTCAACAGTAGTGGTAGCATAATCTTGGCCTTGATCCCTTGGCCTTTTTGAGGTAAGTTCCCATGATGCTTAGGGAATTCATTTTCATAATTCGCCTTTTCTCTACAATTGTAGCAGTCAACATCGACAGCCTATTTCTTCCCCTTGAAATCACGAGCTTGGTGGCCTTTTTCACCACACTTGTAACAGACTCTCATTACCTTCAGGCAAGTACTGGGGTGTTTCTTCCCACATTTATTATAGGATGGATATTCAACTTTTCCCTTCATCCCCTTGTTTATATTTCCAGAGTGTCCAAAAGATCTCTTCTTCCCTTTATTTTCTTTAATGTCGTAAGACATAGAGAATTCTTTTTCTATCTTGATAGAACACAAGACAATATACCCATATGATGAGAAGGATTGTGAGACTAATTATCGATGGAGAAATGGTTTTAACCCATAAATGAAATGATTAATCTTACTTTTGGGGTTACATATATAATCTGTTGTATGCCTCAATAACCTTGTAAAGTTAGCTTCATACTTTGCGACAATCTCATCCTTCTTTTGCCTCAGACTCAGAAATTGCCTTTCCATATCTGCTCAATTTTCACGAAGAAAGTATTTTTCTAAGAAAATATTTCTAAACTACCTCCATTCTGTATTTGATACTTCATAATCTTCCATTGTGTTTTTAATCAATGACTACCATTGATCAGCACCTCTAGTGAGGCGGTAAACTGTCATGACAACTTTTTCCCTTTCACTACACCCCAAGGCGTGGAATATTTTCTCCAAGGAATTTATCCATTGTTCATCTACTAATGGATTTGTACTCCCATTAAATGTTGGTGGTTGTTGCCTCATGAAGCGATCTAACATTGATCCTCCATGTTGTGGATCAGGGTTCTCTATACGAGTAAGGTTATTATTCCTAACATGAGTGAGTTATCCCAATATAGTGATAAGATGATCAGCACTAGTTGTATCACCTGCTCCACTATAATTATCTTGAGCAGGAGGGAAAGCACTACATGGAGTGTATGCATTTATATGGTTTCCATTCCTTTCGATAGGAACTATTTCTAAATAATGACATAAACTAGATTAGTTTATGAATCGAAATACATAATTCCAAACATGAAAAACACTTATCATAAATTGAACATTTTATGGATATAATCCATCATCATAAAAAAATGTTTTCTTTGAGGAAGTATATACTCATAAACCCTTCATAATGGTTTTAAAGGAAAATAATAATTATCCTAAGCATATCCCCTGAGAGTGTCGTAACCAGGAGTGCAGCAAGGCCCATTGTCGTGCACTGGTTCCTGTTCGACTCTAGCACAAAGCGGTGTTTTCAGGTTTTACACCTAGGTACATCTGTACCGGATCCACCTCTACTTACTCGTATCCAGACAGGGATTTATTTCATGTAAAAATCTAAAAAATATCTACAATACAAAAATTCTAGGAAGTTCTTCTATATTAATCCTCAAATTCTATCTTAGGGCTATGTGCTCTAATTAGAGTTTATCCGAATCTCATTTCCAAGGTTTGTAATAAACTTCCTCTGATACCAACTATAACGCCCTGACCCCAGTTACCCAGAGTTAGTGCATTATTACATAACATTGGAATTATCACAAAATATCAAGTCTCGAATGATAGATTAGTTTAGTAGCCTTGGAAGTACTGGATACATTCATAAGGTTTACATTACATCATAAAATGAAAAAAAAACAACAACATTGTTTCCATAGACCACAATCATATCCCCTTAGACTATCCCTATAGGTTAGTCATAAAATACTTCTTCTCATCCTGGGAAAAATAAAACATATAAAGGGCTGAGCTCATATGCTCAGTAAGGATAAAAATATAGCGGAAACTTTCATAATTAAGTATTAACATTTAAGAAAATGTATAAGACTAAAACAAAAGCCTTTTAAACTTGAACATCAGCAGAATATGGAAAATATAAAATCAAATAATTTCATTTACTTACTCACATGGATATTATACTAGTCAAATAATCACATGAAATATCAATATCCACTTTCATAATGATGGAATGCATAATGTCATACTTTCATAACAACACAGTCAAGGCCTTGTTCCAAGACTACAAATAAGATTTTGTCAATGCCTTATGCCAAGACACTAGTTTGTCTCATCAGACCTACTGATTCATCGAGGAGCTATAGGGGCTCCACCCGTCACTTACTAAGTCCAATGCATTTCAAATATGAAATGGTTTAAACATTACATAAACATTCATATAAAAACTAGCATAGAAAATGTCAATACCATATACATAAAACATGAATGGTATAAAAATGACACATCCACAATCAAACATATCAAAAATCATTCAATACAATATGGAAGAATTGTATCATAATAAATCAACTTCAAAAAGTTTAAAATCCATCAAAGGATGTTGACATAGATGAAAATGATTTGTCAAACTCTTTGAGAGAAATATTTATTTTTCATGAAAACATTTCAAAGTCACAAAATTTAAAAAGGAAGACATTTAAACAAATTTTTTAATCAATGTGTCTCGTACCACTTTGAAACTTTTCAATGGAATTAACATTTTAAAAACATTTATGTCCATATAAATAAATCCATAAAACCATTTTTAAAACATGGACATTAATGAGAAAGATTTAGAATTATAAATATTTAAAACATTTAAAATGATGTTTTAGTAAAAATTCCCGTAAAAATAATTCCTTTTAAAACTCTTTTATAAAACATGGACATGGATAATAAATATGTCTTAGAAGATACTTACCTAAAAACAACCTCAGATAATAAAGAGATTGTGAAATTAACCCTTACCTTGTAATTTTCCTTGGTTGTGGGTAGGTTAAACCCATTTATAATAGTGACATAATTGTTATTAAATTATAAAAGAATAATATAAATTAATATGATATCATATATGATCTTTTAACATCGCTTTATTATTAATATCTTAGTATTATCGTTGTTTTGAGTGTTAATGGATTCGTTTTCCTTTATATTCTTCATTATGTGAGTCATATTTGTTATGGATGGGATGTATCTTATTCATATACATAATTATATCAAGTCTTTAGACATTATTTTTAATCATCTAATGAAAATTAGTCTTGAATGGATACGATGGGGAATGAATCTCATCGTGTTCGTGGAGACGGTATTCCGTACGTACGCACGAGCGACAATATCATTTATTTGATATTAAAATAATATATAATGGTATATAATATATACAGAATAATTATCATGTTATATTTATTATTTAAATCAATTAAACATCATTATTATACCCATCCAAATAAAAACGTTTCGAATAACAAGTACACCATGACGTTGAGACGGTTAGTCGTACGTACGCACGTATGGTGACATGTCATCCAAAAGATGGATAGAATAATGAATTTGGTTGTACCATATTTATAATAACATCAAAATATATATAAGATATGGGAGTTATTATTTATGAAAGGAAACAACAAATAAAAAGGAAGTGGAAGAAGAAAGTAACATGAAAGAGGTGGTGAAATATTTACATCTTCTTCGGGTTCTTCCTTTTGATTTGATCAAAAGGGCTCCATAGTTTGCCTTTCTGTCTAAAGGAAGGACTCTATGATGAATGGAGGATAGTTTAGAGGGTATTTGGGAAGATTTTGGCCAAGAAAATGGCTTTGATGGTGTAAATTAGAGAGAATGGGGAGTTCCCTTTTACTAGAGGGCGGAGGGGCACCTTATGAAAAGCTAGAAATTTTATTTTATAATAAAATCATTTTTGGATTCTAATGGCTCAAAAATTAATTATTTAAAGGATAAGGTATTTATGGGTCTAACCCACTCAAATAATAGGTTTTATACTGGTTTGGTCACTATATTAACTTTGTCTTTTATATTTAACTCTTAGTTAAATAGTTTGACATTTACCAAGTCTCTTTGTATTTTTATATTATATGGTTAATAAACATACTATATAATTACAAATGAACACCAAGTGGTTCATCAATGATTCACCTATCATTATATAATTATTTTATCCAAACCTTATATTTTTAGGAATAGAATATCAATTAATAATATAATATTTCATTTAAAAACATTTTTTTGTCAATTTTGACACTATTTGGTATTTTGTTTTTACAAAATTCATAATAGCATTATTACATTGAAAAAAATTCATCTAAAAAACCCTAAAATGTCATATTAACCTATAAAATTAGTGTAATTCAAATAATGTCTCATTTTACATTTATTTGAATATTTATAATATTAATTATTTTAATATTTCATTAATTAGGTAATTATTTCATCATCAGGGTGTCATAAATAAATTATATTATATATATGCCTAAAAAATATATATATAATACCATTATTTAGAAACTAGTTTTATCTTTCTAATGAATATTTATAGTCAAATTTATCTTTTGTATAACCCTATAAAAAAGTTTTAGTTATTAAACTTTGATTTTAACTCTTTTAACTCATCTTTAAATAAAAAAATAATAAGTGTCCTAATCTAATCCAAGTGGACCAAAGAGATTCATATTTTATTCCTAAGTTTTTTTCATTCGAATTATACTTTTCCAATAGAATTAGGACAAGTGTTAGGGTAATAATAAAATCATTTTTACCATTAATTACCCTATTTACTTTTACCATGGTAAATAAAAGTAAAAAAGTTACTATTCACCAAAAGTTATTTTCATCTTATTGACCCACATTTTTCTTACTGATATCAACCATGTCTCTCAGATTTTTGAAATTCCACTCACAGAAGAAGTAAAATTATGTTTTATAAGAATTTGCAAATTCTCCGAGGAGGTGGGTAAAAGACGGTGAAAAGTTCAATTAAATTTTTATATATCTAAAATTATTATAAATTTACTCCAATGAATTACATTGAACTTATATATGCATTATTTATCTATTTTATTTTAAAATAAACTTAAATTAAATAAATAATTATTTAAATAAAAATTCAGTTTTAAACTATAACTCAGTGTTTTTCCCTATTCATCAAAAATTGACTATTTTCAGAAAAATATAAAAAATTCACCCTTAGAAAATTTCGATATTCTGAATCCAAAAATGAAGTCCATTTTGAAAAATAAAATTTATAAAATTTCAAAAAGTTGGTATTACTATTCATAAAGGCTAGTTTGATTGGTTGTGGTTTGTTAGAACTCGAAGTGGCGTAGAACACTTGCTATTGTATTATTCAAAGGGAAACGTACTATGGATGTTTGGGGTGTTACAATTGGAGTAGTTACCAGAATCGACTGATTAACTACAATTGTAAAGGGTGTATTTTCCTGATCTTATTGTCTATATGATATGGGGGAATATACCCCAGGACCCTTCTTGACTAGAATAGAGGTGTGTATCGACTCTGGGATGGCATGTTGATGTGTCATCCCATGAGTGAGGAGAGATTAATATGTATTTTCCCCTAATACTGCTGAAGTAGTTGTTAAAATATCCTGGCATACTTTCAGAATATGGGAAGGGAAATGCGCGTACCCTTTCACCATTGATAAGATGTGTTTGGTGACTTCAGCAGATGTAACGGGAATATACATCCATTTCATATCTAGAGTAGCTATATGTGCATACTCCTATCATCCTTTTCTTATTAATGGATATTGATAGTACTCACGCATGGGGGATGAGAGTTGGGTCTGCCCCAAATTTGTTGTCGGAGCTTTCCGGTTTACTTCTTCGGGAGCTACCAAACAAGACTGTTTTAAGGCTTGATGAACATTGGTAGGTATATGTGCATGATAGATATTTTTTATTAAGTATGGTTGATGGAATTCCTTCAATACCGGTAGACAAGACTGCTAACAGAATTGGTTATTGTCAATAGGTGTATGTTTCTATTTACTAGTTTACACCATATTAAATTGGCGGGCCTCTTTAAATGCAGTCAGACAAGCCTTTTGACTGGCAGATAACTTGTGAGCAGGTGTATGTGCCTGTTCATGATACTCCACTAGGTTTATGTGGTGGGATTGGTGATTTTTTGTCAGACAAGCCTGCTGAGCAACAAAATTAGGATGGACAGGTGTTTGTACCCCCTCATTGTTTGCCATCAGGTTAGGTCGATGGACTTCTCCAAAAGGGGTAGAGGTAAGAACCTACTCCATGTTTAGTGGAAGTTGTCCCTAGAGGTTTTTCTTGCATTCTTTAATCTGAGATACCTGGGCTGAAAATCCAGAGGCAACACCCCCATCATGTTCGGGGTTCACTACCGTATGTTTCTTCTAGCAGCGATTGATGATGGGAGTCCTCAAGAAATTATCCTTAATTCTTGAATTTAGGCCTCAAGTGACCTCTTGATCCACCTTCATATAGTATGTGAGGGACTAGTTGTTGCGTTCTAGGGATAAGGACTTAAAACGGTTTGAGACAGTGGTTAGCACCATCTGCTTTTTGATCATTAGTTGTCATTGGCCAGATGATCGAGGATTGTTGTTGATCTAGAGGGCCTGTTGAGAAGCCTCCAAAGTCGATATTATACCCTGCTATTGATATTCCTTCACCAGCACATTAGAGACCTAGCGTTGAAGACGCTGGGTTGGTGATGACGTCCTTCTCGTGGAGGAAGATCCAGCTTGACTAGCGGTTGGGAAGTTCATAGATGTTCTCTTAGAGAAATCCATTTTTATATTGAAGGGAGTTCTGTGGAAACATGAGTACAAAAACAAGATCTATTAAAACAAAATATTTTTAGATGGATACATGCATGATTAATTACTTTGTCTAGCCTTCCTTTATCAATTGGTAGGGGCCTAATAAGTGGGTAACAGTATTAACTTGGTTAAGGATTCACGTCGGGTTCACCATTTTTTCATAGTTCCTTGAAACATGTGTTCTAGTTTTAAGAAAAACTATTTTAGACAGTTTCCACTAGATTTATTTATGGAACCAAAAAACTCCCAAAAGTTATTTATCCAAAGGGGACATGCTTTCTAAAGGGAGGAATTCATTAATTTTGAACTTTTTAATACTTCAGAACATGGATAGGTCAGGAGGATAAGAGGTAGGACTCATCACACCCTTTTGGGGGGGAATTATTATCTACTCTAGGTCTCTCATTGAAAATTTAAGATATTTTCATGAATCCTTATTAATTCACCAAGTATATCATAAGTATCCCATGCAATTGAAAATCACTTATTAACATTTGTAAAGTATAGAATCATCAGTATGAATTCAAGGTTCTTCATTAGTGGAAACATATGTATGTATTCGAGGTTTCCCATCAACGGTATCCTCTAATTATACCAATTAGATATTCTTTTAATCATCATTTTGATGATTCTGGTTTTTAAGCCACTCAGTGGGGCACTCTAGAATTTATTATCATCAAGGGAGATAACGTTTTGTTTCGATCTTGGGATCACTCCCATTAAATGGGATACCTATGTATCCTTGTGAATGGAATCAAAACCCATGTAGTTTGGTGTCACTTAATAGGACACGTCATACCTTTTAAGGTCATGTGACAAGGACCTCTAAGAGAAAAGGTGCTTAGTCAAAACATAGTGTGGGACTTATGCTGAAGCAGCCCGAGGAACTTGGAAATGATATGAGTTTCCAAGTAGGACCAGACCCTATTGGGAATATGGCCCAAGGAGAACATGGTTGATTTGAAGTGTTCGCTTTGAACCTAAAGGAGGCTTTCTATGTATCCCATATTAATGGGAATCAAATCCCCTGTAGTTGGATAAATCTCATAGGAGAGTGTAGTCCTCTGAGAGAGATGAGTTTGGGCTTACATCCTAAAAAGGATGCCTTGATGATTACAGTATTGAATTTGGGGCTTATTTCCTAAGGATGTTACCCAAATTGGGGGAATTATGGTTGGATTTTTGAGGAGGATATCCAGGGAGGTCGGGCCCTGAAAGAGATTCCTACGTATCCTGGTTTGAATAGGAATCAGAGTTCTCATAGTTCCTTAAAAAGAGTGTTTGTGCACATGTTTTAACCATCACGTATATATAATCCCTCGTCACTCATGCTCAGTGTGAGAAACAAAAGGATGTGAAAGTCTCAAAAATGACACTTCACACTTTTCATCCTCTACTGATGGAAGAGGGCGCGTTGACCATGGAAGAGGGCGAGGGGATGATCTTACCCTCTATTATATTTACATTGGAAAACGGTCCCATGTAAGGATAAATGGATGAATGTGAGGGGCTTATATTAGGATGTATTTCCTAAAAATGATCCTCGTAAGAAAGGGAGACTTCTCTTTTTCTTGTGCGGAAAAAAAAGTAAGTGTGAACTATAACTTCCCTACTAGAGACCTGTGGATCCTGGTCACCACTTTGAGAAATGAGAGGCCTAGACCCAACCCTCCTCCACACCAGGAACTCCCCAACACTGTTTCTGGGAGAGAGGTCTATGTGACTGATGATATACAAACTGACAGACAATTCATGAATCCTAAACCCATTACGAAACAAATTTGGTAAACCTCTGACTGTAGAAATACAAACCCAAATAAGATACACACTGATGGGGCTTTCCCAAAGGTTTGATAAGTCAGGAGGTTTTGGTGGAGGTTTAAACATAGTCCCTTTCAGATAAGGGAACCAATGAAAGATATACCTTTCCATAAATGGATTTTAAAAAGGGTACTTGAGTTGGTCATGTAGATACCTCATGCATGTATGCCACGTAGTTACGCCTCGTTGTTGTATCGTGCAGGTATATCGCGCAGGTATGGTGCGCAGGTATACCGTGCAGGTATGACACATAGGTATGGAATGAAGGTATACTACACAGGAATGGCGTGCAGGTATGGTGCGCAAGTATAAATGATAACTGAATAATGTGAAGACCTTCAAAACATTCTTATCCCATTTAATTATCTCTTCTCTCGTGGTCTAGAGAGCTACCTGAGACAATTTGAGGGATCTAGGTGAAAGAGCCACACAATTGGAGCCTTATGGGGTCTTTCACTTTTTTAGTCCTTAAATACGGAGGACAAAAGATCTATATATAGGCATGTATGGGGCCTGGTTGAAGAGATTTTGTCCATGTAGGTCCTTCACGCGGCTCCACCACGCATGTAATTCTTGTAGGTGCACAAACGATCTCCGGGTGAAGAGCTCTGTTGCATAGTTAAATCATGCAGCTCCATCGTGCAGGTTAGTCGTGCAGCTCTGTCGCACAGGTCAGTCGCATAGCTCCGCCATGCTGACCTGTGAATCTAGTCCATCATGAAGCTCTTTGAGAATATTTTTATTTTCTTTTGTACTCTTAGAACCATGATTTGGGATCTAAAATACCTCGAGTTTTCTTCATCGTATTTTGGGTTACTTTCTCAAGTAGTGTCTATATAGAGATTTATTTTTTATGATTACCATATAGATTATAATCGGAAAAATTTTATATGGAAAATATATAAATATTATCTAAGTGGATGATAACAATTAACTGAGAAAATACCATGTTGTGTAGTTAAAAAATTATGGGAAATAAGTTAGTGAATTCACCAAAACATTTCAGAATGTTTAAATGTTAGTATGAAACATGGATATTTTTCCCATAGTATACTGAACCATTGTATTAGAATCTCATGGTTTCAAACAAAATATTTTTAGGGGTAATAAAGAGGAAACTTTGATCAATTTTACCAATATAGAGAATACACTCAATGCTAAAATTAGTAATTATTCAAAAAAAATAAGAAATAGAAATGGTGTGGAAGTATAAGAATATTGACGATAAGGTAAAGGAAGGATCTTCTAAGAATAAGAAGGTCTAAAAGAAATATGTTTGTTTTTAATTAGAAGGAAAATCAATATATATAGGATTATAAATATATCTATTGGATATTTCTCTTTAAAATAATATTTTTGTTTTCTTGGGTATATAAAGACAACCCGACTTCTCCTAGAACTATATATAAATCCATCAATCAAAGAAACTATTAATCAAGGGTTTGTTAACCAAAAATGCATTCAATCTGACTGAGATAAAATCCAAAATAGATTGCGAAATTGTATAACTTGTTTGATTATATTGTGGAATGTGGGATGTGTGATAATTCTAGAAACACCGCCAATAAGTACTTAAAAATAATAATAGACTAGTTAATGAAAAAGGAGAAATCCAAATCAATCAAGATAAGGAGTAACCAAGGGAAAGATATCATGGATAAGGTTTCTTAAAATGAAAAAAAACGATAGAATACATTGATACATTATGTTGTTTTCCTATCAAACATGACCAACAAAAAATCTCTTGAAGGAAATCCAATGGTACGATGGAGGATATTTCACTTTAAAAAATGATAGATCACTCAATTTGAAAGTAGTTATATTCACTAATATTTGTAAGAATAAATCCAATGATTCTCTCTATATTGATGTTTTAAGGAATAATATTTTTAATGTTTCGTGGTTTCATGATAATGAAAATAAAGAAACTTTTAATAACAATTGATATGTCATTTTAAGGATGAAGGATGCTATAATTTTAATCAATTCAAAATGAATAAATGGGAATATATTTCAATTTCCCAATGATCATTTCACATTTTACATGAGCAAAAAAAATGAAAATTATTTACGGAATATAAGACATGGACACTTATAGGATAATACTTTATAGATATGAATTTTTGAGGAATATAATTAATCTGAATCATAAATGAATCAATAATTGAGATACGTGTAATAAATGGAAAAATAGTGAACATGGGATTAAATTTATTGGAGATGAAGAAAAAAAACCTCTTTATTTGTTACATTTGTAAGAATGTGGTCTACTGATCTTGAAATCAACCAATGAAGATATATAAATTATACTCATTATGTATTATATTTCACAAATGAATTATCAATAATATAAACTAATTAATTCTAGAACTCTTAAGTGGTTTATACTCATTCTAAGTTGTGTTGAGAACCCTATAGGATGTGCTATAAAAATAATTTTGTTCAAATAATAATATAGATGATAGTATATTTTAACTCAACTCATTAGAAGTAGGAATAAGGAATATATATAGGTCTCTATACATTTCCTAAAAATGTGTAGTTGAGTTAAATATTTTATATTTGGATGAAAAGGGGAGTAAAATGTTATTATATCACATAAAGATGAAATATTTTTTGACAAAATCCATATTCATTTATATCTATATTATCAATCATTATTAACTCCTACCTAATTTTTTAAACAGTCATTGGGATATTTAATTCAAAAATAAATAAACATAAAGAGTATTAAGGTATTCATCCACCCTTGTTTCATCATGATCATATGTTAACATTTGGGAATGTTTTATAAGGGTGATTATAAGGGAATATTTCTTAGATTCACACTTGGTGGAAAGAAATTTCCAACTATATAAATATAATCCAAGAAATTTAAATGATTTCATTTATTTAATTTGAAGGGAAAATATAGTTTCATTTCAAATTCCATTACCTATTTATGATCATAATTATGAAGCTTTTAATAGGTATATAAGAAAACATTGGTGTATTTGAGTTGAACAAGTAGGTTTTCAAAACTGTAATGATGATTCTAAAATATCTAGTGATGAGAAAATACACGGGAAAAGAGACATAATGATCAAAAGGCTAAAGAATCATGTGGATAAGAAACAAATTCTTAAAGACAATGGAAATGATGCTAAAACGTGGTAAACATTAATTAATTCCATTCATAAAAGCATGTTTTTCCGGATAAATCCAAACATGTTATTGGTTCATAGAGAAAAAGGGATTATGTTGTTGCAATGGAATAAAATCTATGTCAAATTGAGGATCATTTCACTTGGGAATTTTTCTCAAATAGTAAGGATAAAACTTATATTGGGATAAATTGGGTTTCTTTAATAAAATCAAAAAAAAGAAGGAGTATCATGAAAAAAATATCATGTTCTGGTTATAGGATGCTCTAAAATTGAGAGTATAAACATTGATATGATATTTTCTCTAGTCACAAGTCTTAAAATGATTCCAATTTCTATTAAGAATTGAGACAAAATTAAATATAATATTTTTAAAAATATATTATCTGTTAGCATTTTTGAATGCAGGATATGAGAAAGAAGACTATATTTAAAAACAAAGATGTTTTATCCTTGATGGTGATGTTTCTAAGGTTTTCAATTTGAAAAAGTATTTATATGTTCAAAATTAAGTTCCTTTATAATGGTATGAAAATAAATATATATAATATTAATGTGAATGAAATTCACCAAATTAATGGTGGATTATAATATCTATTTCAAGGGACATGACCCAAAATCATTTAATATTATTATTTATATCAATGAAATATTTTATATCAAAATCAATAAGAAAACATGTGGAGTATTTCGTACACAAATGTGGAAACACATTGAGATTTCAATGATTTGAGAGATGTAATTCTTCTTCGGTGTACATGTCATAAACACAACAAGTTCTATTTTTATCTTGAAAATAAGTATGATAGTGAGTGTTTAAATAGGTTCATAAGGAAATAGTCACGATAGCTCTATACTCTTATATAAATTTCCAATAAATTAGCCACTTATGAATGAATAATTGTGGATCCAATGGATTTCTAATGGATTATTGGTATCCCAATTTATTTAAAAGTATTTAGAATATACATTGAATTTTCCATTATTATATGTGCATGATTAAAAATCCATAATTAGAAATCACATATTGTAATGGTGAAATATATCTAATTCTAAATCAAAGAGACTATATATTTTAGTTTAATTTAAATTAAAAACACTGCATTTTATATTTATTTTTATTCCAATATAGATTGGAAAAATGATACTGATGATCTAAACTCTACATTTTTATGTTCATTATTTTTTAGATGAATAAGCACTGATTAGTACTACAAGAAAAAAAAATTTACATTGTTCACAATGAAAACTAAGTATGTTGTAGTATCTCATGACATAAAAAACTAATCTGGATGAAGTTATAGATTGAATACATGATTGTGTATATTTCATACCCATTTAACGTCATGTGTGAAAACCAATGTTAATTAAAATTTTCAAGAATATGGAAAAAACATTTAAGTCAACACATTATTATACTATGGAACACTATCAAATAAACGGAGTAACATATAGTGATTTCATTGGAATATATTTCAATCAATGATGTGAATATTGTAACAAATCCCCATACCGAGGACTCCTTATAACACTTTACAGTATTCTTTTGAGTATATTCTATCATAACATCCATGCAAGTTTTCAATTTATCCCCTCTATCAATCCATTTTTTTCCATGAGGTATATTACAAAGGTTCTGATGTTGTAAAGGGGGAGACTGTATTTCTTTAATCAAGTTTTCTTTACGGGATATAAGAGAATAAGTTTTTTCCTTATATAGGGAAATGAGGATGTAGTTTTTTTTGTTTTGATTAGATCTCATATATTGTTTTCCATGTTTCAATAAAAATGGATACATTGAAGATCCTTTAATTGTTAAGGTATTGATGACTCTATAATTTTCCATACGTATTTAATTATAAAATGGGGATATGTGAGTTGTTCTCAATTCATACATGGACTTTATAGTAATGATATTTATCAGTAGATATTGAAGAACCGTCACAACATCATTTTATCATATGGTGTGATGTTTATATGAAAAATTATTTGAGGAATACTATTACTTGTTACGTAATGAAATTCATTCATGATTTATATATTTTTTTTATGTTGTATTTATTAAACTCATTCTCCTAGATGTGTTTTAGACTCATTATATTCAAGTAAAGATATAAAAAATGAAATAATCCTAATGTTATGGGAACACATAGTGTAAGAGAGAGCATTTGATGGTGATCAATTGATTCCGAGGAAGTTTGTTTACTCTTAAATAAAAGATCACACTACATACACTTATTTTTCATCTTGATTAGTTAAGGAAAAAATAATTATTTAATCTAACATATATACATCACATCATATTCAAATAGGGTTGTTCCATTATGTTGTTGCAAAGGATTTATACAAACAAAGATGTCGCATGGAATGAGATTCATAAATCTCATTGTAATGTTTTCTAAGTAGCATAGAGGACCCTACACCATAAAAGAACATGTAACACTACAAAAGGGGATTTCACAATGATTTTTCTTATTTATGAAAGCTTATCACAAAACCGGTTAAAGAGAATATGAGTAACCCCAACACCAACCCCGAGGGACACACCATAATGGGTGTGTGAATTATTTTTGATCTAATAAAATATTTTTAAAGGGTTATTTTCTCTATCTATTGAATCTAAAAATATAAAAAATACATGGCAGTCACATTATAATAAATAATTAGGAAATAAAAATAATGAGTCTCAATAAATCTAATGTAAATTGATTAGGGAGATAAAACATTAATGTATCTATCCAATTTTTCTAGGTAGCATTTTAGAAAAAAATTGGATGTAATTAAGGTGAAGTGGGATGGTTCAATGTTTTTTCCAAATTAAACGGATTATTAAGGGTACTATAGGAGATTAATTGAATTATTGAAACTCATAACAATCAATCTTATAATTGACTAATGAAGACTATCATATAATGCTTTTACATATTTTTTCCTAATAAGATAAGAATATCGATACTGATATCTCAATCTCAAGACAACAAGCATTAGCCACTCAAGAACCAGAGTGAGTGAACCTTATAGAAATTCTTTTTTCATGTGCATTATTTAATATAATTTATTTTTTTATCACTTTTTCATGAAATATAACAGGTTATGGGAAAGTAAGTAGAGGTGTGGGATTTTAGTGATAAATTATTCTCCAACCTCTTATTGATGATTCACTCTCACATTAGACAATCACAATTTCATACTAACTTCATAATGAATTTATTGATGAATAAACATGTAGGTTCATAAATGGAAAAAGGAAATCATTATTTTGTAAATTAATTAGTTTTGTTATATAGAAGAGTGTAGTTCATGGAGACAATTAGAAAAAATATATATAAGAAGAATCACGGTTATGTTTTATAAAATAATACATTATCACCATTGTTAAAGGTGACTAAGAATTCATTCAAAAAATATAAAAAATTGTATTTACCTAGAATAAATTAAAGAAAAATTAAATTAACGGATTTTATAATGGAATTGATAATGATTTATATGAAGCTTCGTAAAAATAAGGTGAAAGAGATGATACACCCAAAATGATTGAAATGAGACTGAGAGTCCCCTTACAATAGGTCCCATTTAGTATAATCATATTTACACCACCTATATAATTAATTTATATTTATTAAAACATTATTTATGAATTATATTAAATTAATTAATTTAATAACTAATAATTTATAATCATTTAAATTTATTTATTCACTTTCTATTACAAATAATTTTTTTTAATGAAATGTTAATTTAAACTATATCATTTTCGTTTTGATTTTAGGGATTAAATGGTTTATTATTTATCAATTAGTAAAATTATATATATATTTTTAATAATTATAAAATTTAATATTTATAAATTAAATATAATATTCACTAACCATCTATTAAGTCGATGATAATTAAATAATTTGTAATTTCATTATAGGAAGTTATATCGACCATTAATAAGGCTATGTCAAAAAGGGGGAGATATTTGTATATAACTAGTTTATAATCCTTAAAAAGAATCATAATGAAATTTATATAAGCATAAAAATGTGAAAATAATAGTAGTAAAGTTGTTGATACATAATGAATTTATAATTTCTTCACTGGGAGATAAACCTAACCATTAATGGGGCATGTAAAAAGGTGGGAGAATATATATTTATATATAATATTTTTTTAGTAGAACAATAAAATTAATATAAAGTTAACATATTATTTATTTAATTTGTGGATGATTTTTTAGAGATTAATAGGAAAATGGAAGAATGGTAAAAATAAACATAAAAGGGAAAAGGGAAAGACAATTATAACTCCATTAATGTTTAGGATGCTAAGGGGATAAATAATTGTAGTATTGGAGTAGAGTATGGTAATAAAATCTCTCAATATATAAGTGTTGGGTTAAAATGATTACATAGATAATTATTTTTAATGTCACAATACAAATTTTTGGCATCATTGAAATATTTTTTCATCAAACAACAATATTCAAGCTGGTGTTTATAATATCTTATATAGTACTTGAAAATTACTCTTCCTTAATCTGAAGAATAATGTTATATGAATGTTTATTGGAATGTTTTTTAAGTAATACTTTATTATTTTCTCATTTACATTAATATTCTTGAAGTAGTTTTTTTGGATTAAGCACTATAATAGCAATGAATATTTTTTCGGTAGATGTATTATAAGAGTAGATCCATTTAAATTATTGACGATTCAATTGATATTATTAAAAATTATCCTATGAAATATGGTATTCAAATTTTAAATTCTTCCCAATATTCAAATATAAATATTACTATGAGATCAATAGGAGGAAGATCATTATGTGGTAATTTAAATCAAGTTGTTGTTTTGATGCATTGAAATAGATTGTCGTTGACATTAGTTACATTTTTTCCCATTGGAATTATTTTATCATTTTATACTTGTTTGATGATTTACATTTAAATAATTTTAATTCTTCAATATAAAATATTTTGTCCTAATTTTATTGATCATGGACTCACATGGATAGGGATATAGGTTTTATCCAGTAATGTGAGATCTAGGGATTTAAAAAGTAAGACAAAATGTTATTATATTATTGCTGATTAAGAGAATTTGGGTTTCTTAATGACAGCCCTTCTAATAGTTTTATAATCAGGGACACCTAAAGTCATTTCTATATACATAAATTCATCTGTTGTGGAATGTGGGGATCTCATTCAGTTTTGGTTTTGTAATTTTTGGATATATATTCATATTAATATTTAGTTATATGTTTTCTTATTTTTTTATCTTGTAAATACCCGAATATTCCATATAATTTATTTTAAATTATTTGGGACTATTACGAGTCTATGAAAAATGATGGCACTTGATTCCAAGGCCCAGTGAGCCCAGAACGGAATTTTGAAATTTTATTAAGGTATGTTCATAAACGTTCGAGCAGTAATTTATAACTTTTGAACAGGTGCTTGGAATTTAAATCCAGGATCACTATTGAACTTGTAGCATCGGGATTCTCTTAAGGGACGCTTAACTTCAGCTGTATTTGGTCGGTATAGAAATATAGTTTACAGAAATTTTGAAGAATAATAATATAAAATATAAATGTTATTTTATTTTTTACCACCTCTTGAGCATAGGTGGTGGGGACCACATAAGCAGTCGAACAATTAATATGGGGAATTAAATGCCTTGTTACACATCAAGTGTGTAACCACTCCTTATTTAATTAATGAGGTTCATTAATTACACCAATTAATGAACCATTATTTTTAAAGAAGATTTATCACTTAATACAACCATTGGGATCTTAAAATGTTGTAAAGGGAGATGGTGGTGCGTTATTGTGGGAGAAATTCGATGAAGTGTCAATGATCAACACTTCTAACGACGAACAGAGGCTTAGATGACAACGTTGGAGGAATCAATTGTGAAATGATGAATGCGGGAGGCTTCATCAAAAATTGATTCTTCTTCCACAACTGTGACATCTACTCTGAATATGAGGTAGGGGTTGTTATTAAATTCATGTAAATTCTCTATTCTTTTTCTCGTTTATGAAAATAATGATGAATTCAGATCAACAAAAACAAGATGATCCACAATTCATATTAAATTGCAGATGGTTGTTGCAGGATTTTTTTTCATTGGTTAATCTTTATATATGTGATAAAATAATTACTACACACATGATATGATTCTAACACGGAGGTTGAATACCAAATGAACAAGTCCTGGTCTATCCTCCACTTCGGTTTTTTTCACTTTCTTTGGGGATGGATTTTCAACCCAACAGAATCCTGATTCTGGGAGCAACGTAGTAAAAGTAGCATTCTGAGAATCTCGTAATCACAAAAAAATGGAAAAATGGAAATCTAGAGCTCACGTGGTGTCCCAAAGAATCCCCCACCAGCACTGACAGGAGACGGTGGGGGCCGCGGGGGAAAGGCAACACCAAAAGGTGCAGTAGCCAAATGATGGGGTGGTCGTCGTCGGCCGGTGGCAGTAGAAGTGAACGGCGCGCCGTTGCGCGCCACGGATGGAATCCATGGCATCGAGCCACGACAGAGGGGAACTGAACCCTACGGGTCCCGCTAACAGGGACAGTGCCACGTGGTGACTCTGGTTGAAGAAACTTGAATGGCTCAATCCATTTGAGAAGGAGGTCCACCACCAAGATGGAAGACCATGCCAGCAAAAGGGTCGGGTTTCCGGGCAGGCCAGGCCGATCCGTGGCCCAGTGGGTCGAGCCCGTCGTGGCCCAGCCCACACGGGCCTGTCCAGCCAGTTTGGATTGGACCGGGTTGGGTATACCAGGTCAGGGGGGTGGGTTGGGGGTCGGGTCTGTCCGATCGGGTGGGGTTCAGTCTGAGCCTAGATATGCTTAAAAGGTCGTAACTCACAAACCAGCCGTCTGTTTGGAAAACCGTCTACGTCCCTATATTCTTTGGAAGAAGATGGCCCTTTTGAGATAATCCACTGGAGTTTTGGATAAATTTGGAGTATGATCAGGTGGGATCAAACCTGAATCCAATCGGTCCTTCTCTAGTAAAATTCTTATAACTCACAGACATGGCGTCTGATTGACATGTTGTCTATCGCATCAGAACCCTTACGACATGGTGGACCTCTGGTTTACTAGTTATTGGAAATTCGTGACTATTGAGGAACAATTGATATCCTGCAGAGAAGATTCTGTAGTCCTCAAGCGCACCAAGTGTGGGAAATCCTATGGATGGCTATCAATTGAAAAGAAACAATGTGTGGATCATCATCATAGTCCCCCTCTATGGATCACCATCATAGTGACCCTCTATGGATTAGAATAATAGAAACTCAGTGTGGATCAGCATCATAGAGACCATGTGTGGATTAGAATCATAGATACCTTGTGTGGATTAGATTATAGCGACTTTGTGTTGATCAGTATCATAAAGACCATTTGTGGATCAACATCGTAGGGACCTTGTGGGGATCAACATCATAGAGACCCTATGTAGATTATCATTCTAGAGACCCTGTGTGGATCAGAAATATGCGGCCTAATGGGGACTAGCTATTGAGTATTCCATCATGGATCAATGATATAAAACCCTATGTGGATCGATAATGGAACAAATCCTTCATGGTTCAGTTGTGGAAAATTTTCAGTGGAATAAAATGATATAGATTATGACTAATCATCTTTATTCTAGACCTATGAGTTGAATACCTAGATTGAGCAGATTCTTTTTTATTGTTCTTTATGATTGAGATCATGATTTTTTTTTCATTTTGGAAATATGAGAGACCTTTGAGGGTCTTAGTGTCCCTACTGGCTATTTCTATGCTCACCCCTGCATGGGCTTCACCCGCACCTTGGTTTTTCTTATGAAGATGACAAGAATCATGGATAGGAAATTATGGTGATATGACTCGGTGGTTCATGGAGGTGACTAGTTAACTTGTAGAGATACAGAGTTGAGTTGTACCTACCCTTCAGGTAGGATCCTTGGTGGACGATCTTAGGAGCTGTTTTCTGTTGTAGTTGTACCTTTTCAGTTGGGCTTTTATTCTGGCCCCATTACATTCTATACACACTTTTAATTTTGCTGTTTTACTACATGTATTGCATCTTTCCATGTTCTTTGTCTATGTGTTTTCAGGTTTAAAGGGATATCCTTCACACTTTCAGGGATATACCTTTCTGATGCTATTCTCCATCCCCTGTCCTACGGAATGGGGGATTTGGGTAGTCATGGAACGAGCCCTGGGGGAGGGGTTATGAAAAAATTGTATTAATGGAGGAGGTTCTACAGAATAACTAGGGCTATGATATTTCTAATGGAACAATAGTGTTAAATGTTTTGAGTGTGGTTTTCAGTTTGGGGAGTCCAGTGTAAGTGCAGTGGAAGACAAGTCCATACACCGAAACCCTGAATTCTGATTTCTAACATGATACATGAAAACACTCATTGCATGAGTTTTATAAATGTTTTAATTTTGATTTCTTTTGAGTCATCTCAAAAAGTATAACTTATTGATCGTGGAACACCTTTTTCTTTGAGGATTTCTCCACATATACAGCCAGCCAGGGTTCCAGAGATATTTTATAATGATAGCCCACTAAGCCATGAGACATCGATGTGGGTCCATTTTACCATGATAGAACCTTCAGGTGGTGCACCAGCAGCACCACTTCTTGTTGGTAAGTAGTTTCCAATAGCCCCACTTGTGACCGGCGCACGCCAAATGAGCGCATTGCTCAAGCTCCAGTGGTATATGCCTCTGATATTTCGAGGTGACATAGATCCATAGGCAACTGAGGACTTGCTGAAGGTTGTGGCTATAGTTTTCCACCTAGTATGGACACCAGAAGAGTATATGGTGATCATATATTCTAGTCTTTTCTAGGGCATAGAAGGGAGATGGTGGAGCCTGATGTTCCAGTTACACGACAAGGAGACCCTCACCGGGAAAATCTTCGAGACCCTCTTCAGGGTGGAGTTCCATCCAGAAACACTATGCTATGTGCTTGTTCATGATCTCATTCACTTATAGCAGGGCATCATGACATTAGCCAAGTACTCGGTGAGATTTTATGACCTCTCACGCAACTCCACTGACATGGTACGAGACCCTTTCATCAGGGCCCATACCTTTGAGAAGGGTCTTTGGTGGGAGATCATTGCGTCGCTGATATATATCATTATCCTGACGCATGCTGGAGTACTCGAGCAAGCATTATTGGTGGATAGCTTCTTAGCTAAGCAGGAATTGACAATGAGGGCCACCACAGGACAACAGGTAGTCAAGTCATCTATAGTAGGCAGCAGGCAGATGATGCAGAGGTCCAACCCACCATACCGATGGTCACCAAATTTTTGAGGGACCTCCAAGGAAGAGGTAGAGATTAGAGTGAAGTTGGTTGTAGGGAAGAGGGCATAGAGAGAAGCAGGCTATATTTCAGGTTGTGGGTGGCGATTTGAGGTTATACTATCACCACCTCTAGGTGCTCCACCCTGACCTTAGGGAGTAGGCTGACATGGACAAGCATAGCTTCATGAAGCCGAGGCCTACACCGATGGTTCTCCATAGATTATTCGAGGTATGATCTATGTCTACTCTACCCTAGCTGTTGTGCATATAGACACAGGTTTCGGTCACTCTTTCATTGCAATAGCTCTCATTCAGAGCATGGAGATTCTGGTAGATCCATTGGCTAGATCATTACAATTAGATATTCCTACACGATAGGATTCAACAATCACACATTGGTGCCGGTAGTGTGAGCTTACTGTAGGAGGGGATTTCATTGGCTGGGATATCCTAGTTGCATCATCAAGGCCTTATGATGTCATCTTGGGTACTGACTAGTTATCTTTGTTCCATGCACAGATTGAATGTTTTTAGGCACAAATTACAGTGTTTCTGTGAGGATGGGACCAGGTTTTCCATCACTGTTGAAAAAGGAACTATTGCATCTCAGGATGAAATTTCCCTGGGGATGGTGTAGCCTATCACTCATTAGATGTCTAACCTAACCCTCAGAGCAGTTGACGTGAGGAGTACGAGTTATCATGTAGTGGTGGACCAGTATGATCATATATTTCTTGATGATGTTTATGAACTACCTCTTAACAAAGAGATAGACTTCTACATCAACTTGTACCCTAGGATTTCACTGATACCGACACCAACATATTGGATGGCTCATGTGGAGATTAGTGAGCTGTGGGTATAGTTGGATGGCTTGCAAAGGAAGGGGTTCATAAGTCCTTGCGACACTCCCTGGCCATCCCCAATTTTGTTTTCCAATAAGGCAGATGCGAGTATGAGGATTTTCATGGACTATAGGGGCATGAACCAGGTGACCGCAAAGAACAAGTATCCACTCCCCATGATTAAGGATCTCTTCGACCAACTGAAGGGAGCTTGATGGTTTTTGAAGATAGAACTCATATCATGCGATCATCAGCTAAGGGTATGATATGAGGATGTACCGAAGACAACCATCATATGTCGGTATGGAAACTATGAGATCTTGTTGACGCCTTTAGGAATGTCCAATTCCCTAGTAGTGTTCATGGGAATCATGAATAGGATCATCCAGCCTTACCTCGATCGATTCATGGTGGTCTTCATTGAAGAAATCTTGATATACATAGAGTCAGAGGAGGATAATGCCACGCACCTGCAGATATTTCTGGATACACTCTAAGAGTACCAGCATTATGGAAAGCTCTCGAAGATCCAGTTCAAGATATGGAAATTCCACTTCCTAGGGATCATTATCTCTGAGGTAGGAATTGTAGTGGATATGGTGAAGATAGATGTTGTGCTTACTTGGGAGCCACCCAGGTTTGTGACCGAGGTGCATAGTTTCTTGGGAGGGGCTAGTAACTACTGTAGATTTGTATCCAACTTTTCCAGGATTGTGACACCCTTGTCATCTTTGACATAGAAGGGGAATCCTTTCTTGTGGATGGATAAGGGTTAGAAGATTTTACAAGAGCTAAGGTGGGGACTGATGAGTACACCCATCTTGAGGCTACCAGAAGAGGGAGTTGGGTGTGTAGTCTACTACGACACATCAGGGATTGGACTAGGTTGTTTCCTGATATAGGATTGAGCATTGATCGCCTACAGCTAATGGTACTTGAGACAACACAAGCGGGACTACGCTACCCATGACCTGAAGTTAGCAGTAGTGTTATTCTCTATGAATATGTGATTACATTACTTGATGGGAGAACATTTTATAGTCTACTATGATCGGAAGAGTCTCATATATATCTTCATGTAGAAAGACCTGAACCTGAGATAATGATGATGGACAGAGTTCCTCCAGGACTATGACTTTGAGACAGTCTACACTCCTAGGAAGGGTAACTTGGTGGAAGAAGCACTCGGCAGGACGACTAGTCTATAGTTGTAGAGTGAGGCGATAGAGAAGATAGCCGCATTGCAGTTATCCATCGTAGATAGTAATAGAGCATCTTACCTCTAGTTTATGACAGTTACTCCTCCACTCCTTTAGCGAGTCAGGAAGGAACATCTTGGGGACATAGAATATGAGTCCCGACGTGCTCAGATATCCTCAGGATATGATCTTGATGTATTTTAAGAAGGTGGGGAACATGTCATCCTCTTTAGAGGATTCCACATGGTAACAGTGATTCTACGAGAGGTGTTGTTCTAAGAGTTCCACCCATCCCCTTTGGCAGTAAATACTAGAGTGGAGAAGATGTACCTGGACCTCCGGTGTCAGTACTAGTGGCGAGGGATGATGGAAGTAGTAGTGGAGTTCGTATCACAATTCCTCACTTGTCAGTAAGTGAAGGTCAAGCATCAGGTTCCTGCAGGCTTAGCGTAGCCAATTGAGGTTCCTAAATGAAAGTGGGATGGTATGTCCGTGGACATCATGATAGGGATACCATGTACGTCTAGGGGCCATGATTCCATCTTGGTGATCATTGAACAACTCACAATTTCATCCCACTTTCTAACCATTAAAGAGTAGGGATCATTAGAGATATTGGGATTTCTCTAAGTACATTAGATTATACGACTTCGTGGGGTGCCATCGATGATCATCACACATCATGACACTATTTTTACATCCCTCTTGTTTAAGGGATTACATGAGGCATTTGGGACCCAAAAACGTTTGAACACTACCTTCCATCCTCATATAGATGGTCAGACAGAGCGGACCAGACAAAAACTTTAGGACATGCTTCGAGCTTGTGTCCTTAATTTTGGCCATAGTTGGGAGGACCACCATCCAATGGTGGAGTTCTCCTAAAATAACAATTATCCCCCCCCCCCATCAGCATGGCTCTGTTTGAGGCCATTTACAGGTGAACATTCAGATCACCACTATACTTGATACACACAGGGGATTCAACACTTATGGGTCTAGAGTTTGTACTGGCTACCACAGAGAAATTGCAGATCATCCAGGAGAGGATGAAGACTATAATAAGATGGCACAAGTATTAGGGAAACATGATATGGAGACACATAGAGTTTGAGGAGGGAGACTATGTCTTCCTACATGTCTCACCCCACTGAGGATTACGGAGGTTTGGCTGGGGTGACAAGTTATCCCTGAGATTCATCAGACCATTCCAAATCTTCAGTAGAATATGTGATGTGGCTTACCATCTAGCTCTTCACTTATAGATGCAATAGGTGAATAATGTATTCAATATGTCATAGATGACGAGGTAAGTGCATGATCTATCACAAGTTATTAAATGGGGTGAGTTAGATATCGACAATGGGGAGACATATGTGGAGTTCCTGGTGGATATAGATGATCGACATGAGTAGGTAATTCATGGGTAGTCGATTCCTATGGTGAGAGATCAATGGAAACATGGGAATCTCCATTAGAGAGCATGGTAATGGGAGGATTTGATAAGTTCTTAGTACCCACATTTGTTCCCCTAGTTATTTTGTAGTCTTCATAGATGAAAATCCATAAGGTGGGGAGAATGTAATGACTCGAAAATTCAGTATAATTTTTTTAAATTATTTGGGATTATTACAAGTCTACGAAAATTAACGGCGCTTGATTATGAGGCCCGATGTGCCTAGAAGAAAATTTTAAACATTATTTATTGTATGTTCTATAAACGTGTGAGCATAAAATTTTCACTTTTGAACCGGTGCTTGGAAATGAAATCTGACGGAACCATTGAACCTGCAGCATTGGGATTCACTTAAGGTAGGCTTATCTACAGCCGAAGTAGGTCGAGAGAGAAAAATAGTTTAATTTTTTTTCAAGAATAATAAAATAACATAAAAATGTTATTTTATTTTTCTACCACCTCAAGAGAGATAGTGGTTGGGAACACAGAGGTGGTCATACTATTAATAAGGTAAAGTAAATGACTGATTACATATCAATTGTGTAACCACTCCTCATTTAATTAATGTGGTTCATTAATTACACACATTAATGAACCATTAATTGAAAAAATGAGTAATCTCTTAATACGACCATTGGGATCTTAAAATGTTGTAAATGGAAAGGGTGATGTATTATTGTGGGGGAACTCTGAAGAAGTGCCAATGATCAAACCTTCCAACGAAGAGTGGAGGCTTGGATGATAATATTGGAGGAATCAATCTGGAAATGACGAACACTGACGACTTCATCAAACATGGATTCTTCTGCCAAAACTATGACATCTCCTCTGAATTCGAGGTAGGGGTTGTTATTAAATACAATTAAATTATCATTTCATTATCTCATTCTTGAAAATCATGAATAACACAGATCAACCAAAATGAGTTGATCCACAATTTGTATAAAATTGTGGATGGTTGTTGTTGGAGTTTTGAATGGGTTAATCTGTATCTATTTCATGAATTAATTACAACCCACATGATATGATTCTAAATTGGATGGAATATTCCAAACAAACAAGGCTCGGACCATCCACTGCTTCGGTTTTGGTCGTGTTCTTTGGGGATAGATTTTCAACTCTATGGAATCCTGAATCCAGGAGCCACTCAGTGACGACAACATCATGGGAGGCCCATAGGCACAAATAGAAGAAACAAACCACCAGAGCTCACCTGAGGTCATGCGGAAGCCCCCGTAGGTGATTGGTTCCAGCGAGAGACGGTGACAGATGTGGAGGAGAGGTGGTGCATGGAGTCAACGCGGCACAGAGGTGGGGTGGTCAGTGTCCGCCAGTCATGGTGGAAGTGGGAGGCGTGTCGTCGTGCATCAAGGAGGGAAGCAGCGATGGAGGGTACCTGCATCCCGCGGGTCCCGTTGATAGTGTAGCAACGCCACGTGGCATCACTGGTTGAAGAAACTTGAACGGCTCAAGAATTTCGGGATAGGGGTATGCCACCCAGTTGGCAGACTGCACCAGCAATTGAGTAGGGACGCCCGGTGGGCCGCACCCAGCCAAGGTGGGCTAGGATAATCTACAGCCCAGAGGGCCAACCCCACTGTGGCCTAGCCCACTCGGGCCAACCCAGCCAGTTCTGGTCGGGCCCAGTCAGACCAGACCCATACACTTTTCATTCCAGATATGCTTTAGAATCTATAACTCAAAAACTAGACGTATGTATAATGAACCCTTTGCCACTCTAGGATCCCTAGAACAATATGGTCCTTTTGAGATACTCCACCTGAGCTTTGAAGAATTATGAGTTACGACCAGGTTGGATTGAACCCAAATCTAACAGGGCCCTCGATACTAAAACAATTATAACTCACAGACCAAGAATCCGATTGATGCGTATTCTGTTGCGTTGGATCCCTGAAAACATGGTGGTCCTTTGGGTTACTCCTTTGTGGAACATCGTGGTAGTTGAGGCATGAGCGATATATTCAGGGAAATATTCTTAATAAATCTAGTGCACATAGTGTGGGATATCTTATGGATGGCTATCAATTGAATTATGACTGTGTATGGATCTGCAACATAGCCACTCTGTATGGATCAGAATCATAGATACTCTGTGTTATCAGCTTCATAGAGACCCTGTGAGGATCAACATCATACAGAACCTCTGTGAATCATTATCAAAGAGGCCATGTGTGGATCAACATCATAGCGACCTTATGTGGATCAATATCTTTGAAACCCTGTGTGGATCAGAATCATAGAGTCCCTGTGTGGATCAGCATCATATTGACCTTTCATGGATCAAAATTCTTGCATCACCGTGTGGACCAGAAGTACGCGACCCGATGAGGACCAGCCTTTGAGTGGCCCGTCGTGGATCAACAACATACAACACTGTTTGGATCGATAATGGAACAACTCCTTCATTATTCAGTTGTAGAAACTTCCCAATAAAAAATAATATATCTTAGGACTAATAATCTTTATTCCTAAACTCTGATTTGAATACCTGGTCTGAGCTGAGTCTTTTTCATTGTGCTTTATTATTGATATCATGATTTGTGTTTTCCTTTTTAAAATTATGAGAGACCATTGGGGGTCTCAGTTTCCCTATTCAGTATTGTTATACTCACCCCTGAATGTTCTTTGACCATGCATTGTTCTATATTGTCAAGATGACGAGTATCTTGGATGAGAATTTAGGGAGCCAAGACCAGGTGGTACACTGAGGCAACTAGTTGACGTGGAGAGCTGCAGAGAAGAGTTGTACCTACCCATCACGTATGATCAGTGGTGGATGATCTCTGGAGCTATTTTCTATTGTAGTTGTACCTTTACAGTGGGGCTTGTATTCCAACACCTTTACTTTCAGTATTCACTTTTTCTTCTATGGTTTTACTACGTGGTTTTCATCTTGTCATGTTCTTGGTCTGCGGGTTTTTCTGGTTTAACGGCAATGTTATCCCACTTTTGGGGATATTCCTTTCTGATGTTATTCGCCAACCCCTATCCTATGGAAGATGGGATTGGGGTAGTCATGGCACAACATTAGGGGATGGGTTGGGACATATCACTTCAGCAAATTATACTATTTTTTAAATTTTATTGTGCATTCTAAATTGTATTTACTTTTTTATTCCGTATTGAATTTTATAAAATTTTAATATGTTCATTTAAATACTTCATCTAATAAATTCAATATATCCTGTAGAAATTTCATACTACAAACCCTATATATAGTAATCTAATCAGAAAGACATCATTTTGATTAACCTCAAAACTTTTGTTGTTGTAAAAACTATAAGTTATACTAAAATATAGAGTTCAACCTCCCTCCATTTTAGTATATATATCAAAACATCCTAGGCTACCCTAAAGAGGTTAATAGAAGGAAATTAAAAAGATCATCAGTAATATAATGTATTTGGAAAATGATTTTTCAAGGGGTGAGATGGGGTATTTATTTTTTAATTGGAGGGGTTTTACAAGCTAAAATAATGAATACAATATTATTCCGTGAAAAAATATTAAAATAGTGGTATTATTTGGTAATATAAATAGTATTTAATTATAAATACCAGTTATTATTATTTTTAAATAATTACATGGCCAAATTTATTAGTTAATATAAAATAATTGAAAAAATTGAATAATTGTTTTTCCATAGAATACTTTATCGATTTTGGATATGAAATTTTAATTTATTATTTATATGTTAGACTTAATTATATTAAATATTGTATTTATATTGCTAGGATTATTTTAGGATAATCAGTCCATTTAATAATATATTATGTCTTTATTTGACAGATATTATGTCATAAAACGTATTGTATTTGGGAAAATATATTTTTTCTACTCACCTGGAAATTTAAGCTTTTACGAAAATTACTAAACAATCACTATAGGATAATTTTTTACATCCTAATTAAATAAAATTAAAATTTATTTTATCAATTTAATTTTGAAAATTATATAATTTCCAAAATTCTAAAATTTTACAATTTATCGATTAATATAAATTATGTTTTTAAAAATGAGTTAAGTACAATTTATTAAATATATGTACTTATACATTCATTGAGTTTTTATAATTTGAATATTTATCTTAGGTTATTATAATAATTTTTTTTAACTATTTTATTCAATAAATATATCATTTTTTATTTATTTTATTAATCTAGGCTTCATGTTATTATTCTAAAGACTTGGTCAATATTCTGATTTTCATTTTTGATTTATGATCCCAATAATTTCCCCTTATATGAATTTTTAATAGTTTACACAGTTACCTATCATGATTATTTATATATTTTAGAAAATGAAAATCACAATTCTATTGATTTGGTTTTTTCTTTAATATATTTTCCATGGGTAGATATTTATATGCAACCATGAGCATATAGGACTTCAAAATCAACTTATGCAATCTATTTTTTTATTTTTTTTATTTTTTTATTTTTTATTTTACTGAGTGTATGTATCCTCATATGTGATGTTTTATATTGATTAAATAATATACTATTTATTTTTAAGACATAGTTTTTTTATTCTATACCTCTTACCAAAATATAACATGCTTAAATAATAATAAAATATTTCATATTAAAAATCCTAAGTTGTTATATTATTCTTATTTTTAAAAATTTCCCCATAAAATTACCAACTCATATCATTGGTTGAGAATTGATAGAGTTATATCTATTTCATTTCATCCTCATGATCATATATTACCACATTGTACATATGTTTTTTTCAAAAAAATCCATTATGAAGAGTTTTCATGTTTCATTGAACATTGTCTCTATAGTTTAAGATATTGACTATACACTCCCTATAAGAAAGGGTTTTATCCAATTTTAACACCTTTAAAAGTATTATATGTTAGGGATCAGGTGATTACTTCCTTAGTAGGGACAAATGGAAAAAATTATACTCTTGAGCTGGGTTTTGGAGAAGTTCGGGTTGATATGCCACAACTGCTGCATTATAATTTAGTTATAAGGGTCCAATTTACCTAGGGTTGGGAATTAATTTCTTTACAAATATCATGAAATTTTTCCAAGAATATATTCAAAGGATTAATTTGTCTCAAACATTGACCTCCAAGTATCTTTAATAATTGTCAAGATAGCACTTTAGTTGAATTTTTTTTCTTCAATGTGTTTTTTTTATTCAACCATATCTATAATTTGTTACAAAAGTTTAGTTATGAGAATATTTCATTCGAAAACTCCATCCCATCATGCGGAAGTTACTCATCTCTTTACATAGAGAGATTTATATGGGTTCATCTAAATATTTTTACTATAAACTATTGTAATATATGAACTCAAAAAAGGGAATATGTTGACCCAAACAACCTTTAATTTCAATATTGAAAGATCACAGTATTTATTCATGTATCTAGAAGTTCCTTTTATATTTTCAAAAAATTTTATGGTGATAGGTTGTGCTAATGATAAAATTCATGTTCAAGGCTTGTAAAAGACTCCTCTGGTACTCAGAGGCAACCCCTAAATCCCTATCAGATATGATCAAAAATGGTTCCTCATGTATCCTACTAACCTAACATATATCATGGTATGTTGATCGATAGATAAATATTCCTAAATAATTATGAAATGGGTTTTCATGGAAATTTTTTCAACTACAAACCATATAGAATTATTTCATTTAGATGTCTTCAGAAGACACATGATAAATTCCACGATGAAATTGTCTCATTTCCACATTGGTATAGGTAATAATTTCATATTCACAATAAATTAATTATATTAAACATTAACATGTTTTCATTTAAGAACATTCATTTTTAATCTACAATATCTTTTATCTTGTTGTCTCACTAGAAGGACTCTCTAAGGTCGCATAATGTATTGGTACTTCCTTGGTGCATATAAAAAAATTATTTATGTGTTCCAAACAATATCTCTTTCTTTATCACTATAATTTATATAATATAGACACTGGTTTCAAGCTGAATAACTCCAAATTTATTGATGCTATTTTTTTAAGCTTGCCTTACTAGGTTGTTCTCACTTTATTTTTAAGCACAAAATTATAGATTTTATCCTCCAAAATTTTCTCTTATACAGATAGTCCTGAAATGAGTTGGGGATTGTAAGAACATGGACCCTCTTTTCGGGTATGTTTTTCTTTTTTCCTGGAGTTTTTCAGAAAAGAGGAGTTTCTGTAAATTTTTGAAGTACACGTCGTGTACTTTATGAGTACACACCATGTACTCGGTTTCCGTGGGTAGTCGTGTGTTGTCCATATAGCGGCCTTGCAAACAGCCATGTGTGATAAACTAGTGGCCACCTAATGCGTAGTACGGAAATAGAAAGTACACAGAGTGTACTCCAAATTACCTGTCGTGTATTTTTTTTCATTAAACGCACCGGGGTCGCATCTTACTGACAGAACTCACTTCTTTTAGGTGTTGTTCATCTAAGAGCATCAAGCAGCCGTAGATATTTGATGATCCCCCGAGCCTCCATCTGATCTCCAATTCACACACCATTTATTGAGTTGGAATCACATCAGTAAGTTCTCTCTTATACTGGAACATCATTTCATGATTCCTCTTCCTTTTCATGTTATCGTGGGTTGAAGGTTTTGGACATTTTCAAAAATATATGCTATTATAAGAAGATTCAAGATTTGTGGTTCAAGTATATTGATCTCTTATACCCGGGGTAGGTGGTTTGGGCCTTTCTATTGGACGTCTTTGAGTTATGTGTGCAATATTTCAAAATACCCATGAATGGGGTATTGCGCGTTTACTATTTTAGCCCTAATGTTTCTTTGAAATGCTGGTATTCTGGATTAGATGTTTATTGATAGTGAATAGGGTGAATTGTTTTTCTTTTGATGTATTTTTCATGCATGTTTTTCCTGTTTTAAACTTTGAGTCTTGTTTCCCTGTTAGGCAATTGTTTACTTTCCATGCCTGGTATTGTAGGATGGTGTGACTGTGGTGCTGTAGAATTCTAGCCATGTAGTTCATGAGGATTACCTTGGACATTATGTGTTGCTACACTTTCTTAAATTACACAGGGCCCTGAGAACCTAGTGTATAGACCATAGGGAGAATTGACATTGAGGTCATCTCCAGAGTGTCTTTATAATATTACGATGTGAGACCACATGGGGAATTGATGTTGAGTGCTTCCCCAAAGTGTCTGTAGTTCCTCGACGTGGGCCATAGGGGTAATTGACGTTGAGTGCTTCCCCAGAGTTCCATTAATACGATACATGACTATAGGGGGAATTGATGGTGAGTGATTCCTTAGAAAGTATATACATTAGCTGAACCAGAGGGGTGAGACTGTGTATGCTACCAAGAGGGTTACTTGTACTAGATAGGTAGGACTAGAGGGGATAGGATATGGTTACTTCCTATAGGGTTACCTATTGTGTTATATATATTTTTTGCATGTTATGTGGTGTTATGAATGCTTAAAACTATGGATTGGTTACTGCTTAGTGCTTTCCTTGTTTACGGCTTTCTGCACTTTTACCTGCCATATATTCACTGACTATTAGGCATAGATCTTGTGGTGGTTGCCTAATGGGATTTTTCTCACACCCTATTTGGGCCATGCTTTTTTGCCCAAACATATTATATTGCTACAGGTACAGACTAGGTCATGTGCCCTTCGACTTCAGGTACTTGATTTCATTGGAGCTAGAGAGCCTGGGACCAAGCCGAGGATTGCGATGCTGAGGAGTTTCTTATCTATTTTACTTTTTTAATTTGTTTTAGAAATGTATTCAGAATTGTGACTTGTTTGGATTCTTTCCAAGACATATATGTATCATGCATCATTTATATATATTTATGCTCCAGTTGTTTTTTATTAGTCTTGTGCTGTTTACTATTGTTGGATATTTACTTTTTTTATTATTATGTGTTATTTACATCCATTTTGTACTCTTCCAATGAGGGTATAGTTTCCCTACTATCACACCTAAGGCCCTCTCAGTTAGTCGATAGCCTCTGGTGTTCATGGAAATTCTCTTGAGGCCACGTGACCAACCGGGTACAGGGCACCTCTGGGTGGCTTCCACAACCGGGACATTACAAAGTGGTATCAGAGGAATTATTTTCTCTTGATTTACTATTTAGAGTATTTATCTAGGGGTAAGAAGGAATAGGTACTTGGTAATAAGTTGTGCCCAGGAGTAGCTAACCCATGTACCAGGAAAATCCAATCTACCACGTTTAATTTTATTTTTCTGTTTTTGCAATTATTACAGATGATTTGATTTCACCTAGAGCGATTTACATTGTTTGTGCTGTCGTTGTTGATATTATTGAGTTTGTATTTCTGTTTCAATCTGATGAGGTGAGGGTATTCCATCTCATGCATCATATAGGCACTTTCTAGAAATAACTTTTCATGCATTTTTGTCATGCCATCTAGGATGCATTAGAGATTTCATGTTGTTGTGATAGATGATATGTAACGTATGCATGCTGTTGTGATAGTTTCCTTGATAGAAATAATTATTATTTATATGATATTGTTGTGTAGATATTTTCTTGAATGAATGCCAAACATTAGTTATGAGGTGTTATGGGCCCTCATGGCCCCGAATTTTGTGGATCACTACCTTGTTCTCTATGTTATTATGTGTACAATATGACAAACTTTGATTCGCGGGGAGTATGGGCCCTCACAGATCGGAATTTGGCACATTCAATGCCTGATTCAGTGTTTTATAGGTTCCAGGGTAGTTTATAAGGATTACTTTCTGTAAAAACCAAGAATACATGCCATGTAGTGTTAAGTATACACCATGTGTTCTTCTGTTCGGAAAGAAACTGTTTTTCTTAAGTACACGTTGTGTACTTTATGTACACGCTATATAGTATTTGACTGTGTCGTAGGGCATGTGGGAAGAGACACGGGATAAGAAAAGTCTTGTGGAAACATGCCATATATCATCCATATACGTCGTGTCGTGTCTACCCCATTCCCACCCATGTCATGATCATCACAGGTTGGGGTCACCCTTCTTTTTCATGTTGTGTACGCCTTGAACACACCGTGTAGTCTAAACTAGGTACCCAGCCCTGCCAAGAACAACATGGGTTGGTGTTATCCTTTTTCATACACGCCATGTCTATCTGCAACATGTCATGTAGTGTGATTCATGTGTTAGTTAATGTCAGAAACAACATGGGCCAGGTGATGCTTGTTCAGTACACGTCGTGTAGGAATTTTACACGACGTGTAGTCTTGTCTTATGAGAGTCGTGTGGCTTAACCATGTAGAAGGACCCAGGATGGGGAAGATAATTCAAGTTCATGCTATGTGTTTAGAGAACATGCCATGTGTTTGGGGTGTTACACAGCCAATTTAGGTAGGAGTACATTCCCATGTGAATGACTTCAGGGAACACGCCATATAGTAAATGTATATGCCGTGTAGTCCTGTTTTTAAAACTTGAATGTTTCTTTATCTTGTTGTATTATTACATTTTTTGTTTTCCAGTCCTTGATATCTTGATTTGAGGTGTGTTCTTGACCTTGTAGAGTCATTCCACTGAGATGTCCTCCGGTTGTATGTCAAATTCCAATTGATTATTAGACTGCAGACATGGCTTATCAGGGACTCCCCATAGATCCTCCTATTGTGCCAGTCTTGGCACCAACAATTACACCTCTTACCAGAGCTGATGCATAGTTCAGGGAAGGCTTCATGAGGACGATTCAAACTTTTCTAGGAGTGTCACCTCCTGCCTAGTCGATGGCTGATTTGTCGTGGGTCTTCCAATAATAGCATCCTCCCACTTTTTCAGGGGAAGGAGGACCTCAGGCTGCAGAGTCATGGCTAGAATCCATGCTGACAATCTTTGAGAATCCAGAGACATCTCCATATAAGAGATTCAAGCTCACTACCTATATGCTATGGGATTCCACAAAGAGATGGTGGGATGTGATCTCACAGGAGGGTCATCAGTAGGATATGGATTTTGAGGATTTCGAGCGCATCTTCTATGAATACTTTTATCCAGAAACATTGAGGGCCGAAAAGAGCTCGAGAGTGTATGTGTCTGGAGAAGGGTACTCTTTCTATTATGTATTATTACTCTCATTTCACCGAGCATCATCATTTCACACCCTTCATGGGAGGATATGGGTTATTCCTGGCATGGAAGTTTAAGGATGGCCTTAGACAGGACATCCACTCTCAAGTGAATATCTTCAATTTGACTTCCATCGCTTCCATCATCAACCAAGAACTGATCACGGATAGGAATCTGATGGAATCTAGGGTTGTGAGCTGGGGCGGCTCGACTTCCAGAGTCAGTTCTCTACCAGCTAATAGCTGGAAGCACTGTAGGGAGACTACATGGGAAGATCTGGGTTGGTGGGATATTTCTTCTGGTATCCAGGTGGTGTGCTAATAGGGCGGGATAAGAGGGAATACAAGGTTACAGTGCCATAGAGACACGGTGGAGTACTGATCTTGCGGCAGGTTGGGACACCGTCAGTGCTTTTGTTAGATCTTTACACCATTAGCCGGTTACCGGGGTTCATCTATGACTCCTCATGCAGGAGAAGCTCCACCAATTTCTCACCAGTCTGTGAACTGGAGTTCTTCCGACTGTTCAGGCCCATGTGGAGGTCGCAGCCATGATGTTCAGTCTCCAGGATACCATTGAAAACAGGTTGGATCAGCTCAGAGTAGTTAGGCAGGGGCATATGGCCACAGAGATGGCCATAATTTTGTAGTGGAGTAGACCCATCAAGAGCATGATCACATACCCTCTATAGTTCTAGGTATGATACTTATTTCCTCAGTTTTATCTTCATCTCTTTTCGATACTTGTGATACGCATAGCTTTATATTTTTTGTTGTTGTGTAGAGACTTGGGCTTTGTATATTTTCTTCTGCCGATGCTTTGACACTAGATATTCCTTTGGGGACCAAAACATCTAGTGTACATCATTTCAAGGAGTCCCCTCTTGAGGTTGGTGGGTATCACATCCTTTTAGATCTCTATGTCGTATATATGACAGGATATGATGTCATTCTTGGAATGGACTGGCCAGTTCCTTTCCAGGAATTCATCGACTATTATTGCCGCAGGGTGAGTTTCATATCACCAGAGGGTGGATCTTTTATTCATATGGGTGAGTGGGATGTCCAGGTGAGCAGAGTGGGTTAAGAGCATCATGTGTTGGGAGATGTTACAGCCCAGATTGCTATTCTTTATTTGGATAACCAGGGAACTTCACAGTTAGACTTTCCTCCAGTGGTGGATCATTTCAGAGATGTCTTTCCAGAGGACTTTTCAGGTTTTCCTTTTGAACGTGAGGTAGAATTTTCTATTGAACTTGTTCCAGGAGTGTCACCAGTGTCCATTCCTCCTCATAGGATGGCTACATCTGAGTTGTAGGAGCTCAAGAAGTAGTTGGAGGATTTATAGGAAAAGGGTTTCATCCGACCCTGTACATCACCTTGGGGTTTTCCTGTCCTGTTTGCGAAGCAGGAATAAGGTACCCTCAGGCTTTGTGTGGACTATCATTAGTTGAACCAGTTGAAGGTCAACAACCAATATCTCATACCTATGATTGATGATCTCTTTGATCAGCTTCCAGGATCCTAGGTATTCTCAAAGATTGACTTGAGGTCCGTTTATCATCATTTTCACTTTAGGCCATCTGATATACCTTTCACAGCCTTCCGAAGAAGGTATGTTCTATACAAATATTTGGTTATGTCGTTAGGTCTTACGAACGCGCCTATAGTTTTCATGGAACTAATGAACTGAGTGTTATATCCATACTTGGACTCCTTCATGGTGGTCTTCGTAGACGATATCTTGGTGTACTCTCACACACGACACGACCATGATACCAATTTTGAGATCGTCTTGAGTACACTATGGGAGAATCAGTTATATGTTAAGCTCTCAAAGTTCCACTTTTGGATGGACCAGATTCACTTCTTGGGTCATGTTATCTCAGAGGCAGAAGTATCGGCGGACCCAGAGAAAGTGAGACTTGTAGTTTCCTGGGAGCTGCCGAAGAACGTCTTTGAGGTGTGGAGTTTTCTAGGGCTGGAAGGATACTATATATGTTTCATATAATACTTTTCACACTTAGCAGCACCACTGACAGTTCTGACCAAGAAGGGTGCGAAGTTCATGTGGTCAGATTCTTGTGAGTTAGCCTTTCAGGAGTTAAAAGGGAGGTTGACTTTAGCACTGATACTAGTCTTTCTAGAGCCAGTCAAGAGCTATACTGTTTACTATGACGTGTCAGGTATCGCTTTGGGAGTTGTGCTTATGCAGGGAGACAGATTCATTGTGTACGGGTCTCGGTAGTTGAGGCCACATGAGAAGAATTACCCAACACACGGGTTGGAGTGGGCGGTTGTTGTTCATGCCTTATGATGTTGGAGACATTATCTTCTAGGAGAGAATTTTTTGGTTTTCGCTAACCACAAAAGTCTCAAGTACATCTCCACTCAGTGTGATCTAAATTTGAGACAGCGCAGGTGGGTTGGGTACCTAGAGTCCTTTGAAATTGAGCTTTCTTATACGCCTGGTAAAGGCAATACAGTGGCTGATGCGCTGAGCAGGAGGACTTAGATACAGGTGGTTTGGGAGGCTAGCAGAGAGTGGTAGCTTATGGCTCTATTCTCTGAGATGAATTTAGAGGTGCATGATAGATAGGGGCAGACTTTTCAATCTTCTTTAGCTATTACCTCTACCCTTCTTGATCGAGTAAAAATGAAGAATCTATCAGATTCTGAAGGCCTGGTCCTAAGAGAGAGTGTGTCAGGAGAGGACCCTATTCCTGGATGGACCGTTGGCATGGATGAGATCTTTCATTTCTAGAGACGTGTGTGGGTGCCAGCAGATATGTACGAGTAGCTGATACGGGATTTTCATTCCTCAGTTTGGGTAGTTCATCCTGGCATCGCCAAGATGTATCGTGATCTACACTATCAGTATTGGTGTCCAGGTATGAAGAGGGACGTTGCTGGTTTCTTCATGAGGTGTTCCAATTGTCTGCTGGTGATGGCGTAGAATCAGTGACTAGTAGGGATTTTACAATAGTTACCCATTCCTGAGTGTAAGTGGAATGATGTCGTGATGGATTTCATGACAGGGTTTCCAAGGTCACCTTGAGGGAATGATCTAGTATGGGTCATCATTGACAGGCTCAAGAAGGTTTATCACTTATTGTTGATCAAGGATACCTTCATTGTTGATGAGCTAGGATGATTGTACATCCATGAGATTGTGCATCTTTATGGAGTTCCACACTCCATTGTTTCAGACAGGGATTCCTGTTTTAGTTCTTAGGTCTAGCAGGGGCTTCAGAAGGCTTTGGGTACACAGGTACTTTTGAGTACGCCTTACCATCCCCAGACAGATGGCCAGTTCGAGAGTATGATTCAGGTGCTTGGGAACATGCTCCAAGCATGCGTTCTAGATTTTGGATGTTCTTTGGATAAGCATATACCTCTTGTGGATTTTTCCAACAACAATAGTTTTCATGAAACTATTCAGATGGAACTTTATGAGGCTTCGTACGGTAGGCCATGCCGATCTACCTTATGTTGGATAGAGGTATGAGAGACATCTTTGTTGGGACCTTGTCTTGTTCAAGTGACCATAGAGCAGATTGAGTTGATTTAGAAGAGGATGGCTACTGCACAGTCTCAACAGAAGTATTATGCTGATCAGTAGAGACAACCTCTGGAGTTCAAGGTCAGGGAGCAGGTTTTCCTGCATGTCACACCAAGGTTGGGACACAAGAGAATTAAGAGATAGGGTAAACATTCACTAAGTTACGTCGGGCCATTTGAGGTGTTGGAGAGAGTAGGATTGGTTCCCTATCGATTGCAGTTACCTCAGAGGTACCAAGATATGCATGACGTCTTCCACATTTCTCAGCTTCGACGTTACTTTTCAGACATGTCCCATGTCTTTCAACCCGAGGAGATTGAGCTCGAAGTGGATGCATCATTTGAGGAGCATCTTATCTGGAATATGGACTGCAGTAAAAATGTTCTCCTTGGATAGTCTATTCCCTTGTTACGAGTGTTGTGGCCACACGGGCGGGTGTAAGATGAGACTTGGGAGAGGGAGGTCGATATACGAGTACAGTGGCCAGAACTGTTTGAGGTTTCTTCTTCTATGTCATTCTAGGGAAATGAGGTGATGAATTTATTTAAGGGGGTAAGTTTGTAAGAACCTAGACCTTCTTTTCTGGTATGTTTTTATTTTTCCTGGAGTTTTTGAGAAAAGAGGAGTTTCATGAAATTTTTGAAGTACACACCGAGTACCATATGAGTACATGTCTTGTACTCGGCTACCGTGGGTAGCCATGTGCTGGCTGTGTAGCGTCCTTACACACGGCCATGTGTGATGACCTAGAGGCCGCCTAATGCAAAGTATGGAAACACCAAGTACATGCCATGTACTCCAAAAGTATATGTCTTGTATTTTTTTCATTAAAGACACCGGGGTCACGTCTGATGGATAGAACTCACTTCTTTTAGGTCCTGCTCATCCTAGAGCACCGAGCAGCTGTAGATATTCGATGAGCCCTTGAGCCTCCGTCCGTCCTTAGATTCGAACACCGTTGATTGCATTGGAATCACATCATTGATTTCTATATTTTCCTGGAACCACTTTTCATGAATCCTCTTATTTTTCATGTTATCAATTTTGAACGTTTTGGATGTTTTCTTAGATCTATGAATTCTAAGGAGATTCAACGTTTTTAGTATATTGATCTGCTAAACTCGAGGTAGGTGGTTTCTACCTTTCTGTAGGAATTCATTGAGTTATGTGTCCAATTTTTCCCAATACCGATGAACGGAGTATTGTGCGTTTACCATTTTATCCCTAATGTTTCTTTTCTATGCTATTATTCCAGAATAGATGTTTATTGATTGTGAATAGGGTGAATTTGTGAGCTTTGGATGTATTTCCCATGCATGTTTTACCTGTTTTAACCTTTGGGTTTTATTTTCCTGTTAGGATGCTGTTTACTTTCCATGCCTAGTATTGTAGGATGGTGTGACTGTTATACTGTAGAATTCTAGCCAAGTAGTTCATGAGTTTACCTTGGCCATTACGTACTACTACACTATATGGAATTACACATGGTCGTGAGAACCTGGTGTATAGACCATAGAGGGAATTGATATTGAGGGCTTCTCCAGATTGTCTTTATAATTATACGATGTGAGACCACAAGGGGAATTGACATTGAGTGCTTCCCCAGAGTGTATGTAGTTCCTCAATGTGGGCCACAGGGTTAATTGACGTTGAGTGCTTCCCCAGAGTTTCTTTCAATGATACGAGACTATAGGGGGAATTGATAGTTAGTGCTTCCTTAGAGAGTCTATACATTAGCTGAACCAGAGGGGTGATATTGTGTGTGCTGCCAAGAGGGCTCCTTATACTTGATAGGTTAGACCAGAGGGGATAGGCTGTGGGTACTTCCCAGAGGGTTACCTATTGTGTTATGTATTTTTCTGTTTCATGTTGTGTGGTGTTTTGAATGCTTAAAACTATGGATTTGTTACTGCTTAGTGCTTTCCTTGTTTATGGCTTTCTGCACTTTTACCTGCCATATATTCACTAGGTGTTAGACATAGATATTTTAGTTCTTGCCTACTAGGATTCATCTCACGCCATGTTTAGGTAATAATTTTGGGCCCAAAAAGATTATATTCATATAGGTATAGATAAGGGAAATATCCCTTCGACTTTATGTACTTGATTTCATTGGAGCTAGAGAGCATGGGACTAAGCTGAGGCTTGGGATGCTGAGGATTTTCTAATCTGTTTTCCTTTTGTACGTTGGTTTAGTACTGTATTCACCATTGTGACTTGTTTGGCTGGTTTCCTTGACATATATGAATCATGCATCATTTATATATATTTAGGATCTAGTTGTTTCTTTATCAGTCTTCCACTGTTTACTATTGTTGGATATTTAGTGTTTTCGATGTTGTGTGTTGTTTACTTCCACTATGTACTCTGCAAATGATGGCATAGTTTCCCCACTATCGCACCCAAGGCCCTCACTACTAGTCAGTAGCCTCTGGCATTCAAGGAAATGCTCTTGAGGCCATGTGACCAACCAGGTACGGGGAACCTTCGGCTGGCTTCCGAAACCAAGACGTTACAGGGATGTTAAAATTTCTTCCCAAATATTATAATTTCAAGATCCATTATTTATATAAATAACATGAAAGGGTCCTCCTCTTTCCTCATCAATTATAGGTTGGTAGGTTATTTTATTCTAATAGAATTTACTAACATATTTACATTCCATGGCTGGTAGTGTATTGGGTAGTTATAGTCCTTGATAAAATCAATTAATTTTTTTTTGAAAATGATTATCACTTTTATGTGAATGTATACTTTCATATATTGTTATCAGTATATATAACTACATTTTTATGTATAGGTAAATAATCAATGCGATGATCACCCAAATTAACTCATGATCTTCTTTTAGGTAATATTTTTCATGGAATGACTATTTTCTTATGGCATTGGTTATCAAATTATCATTTTTCATAATTATACAATCTATTCCATTGTTTAATTAATCATAAAATATAAAAAACCCTTCTCTATTTGGGGTTTGTGTGAGTACAGTTAGCATAAATATCATATTCTTGATATCAATAATCACTTTTTACATTATTATCTCTAATCATAATTTTATATCTTATATGTTAGCTTAGTTAGATTGAAAATCATTAACAAAATCATAATAGGATTGTTAGTACCCCGATGAAGAATGAAAAACATGGATAACTTGGAAACTTATTGATCAATGACATTTATTGATAACCTTTTCTATAAATGATCAACATAAATTCCATCACTTTTGATTGAATTCCTTATGAATTATATTTATTCAATGTAATAGACATACATAGTGAACTAAGGAGAGTGGGAATCCTCTATTGGGAAAGAATGTTTCACTTTTAGTGGTCCGGATTTGCAAGGTATTTTTTGATTAACCTTTCTTCATTTCTAATTCCATGACACATATGAAAATATCCATAATCTTAAGTAAAGATCATTACTAATATAGGATAGTTATTGGAGTATCAGTAATGATCACAACAAGGATATACATAAGGGGTTTCCTAGATTTTATTATGTGGTGATGGGGTGAAATCGATCCTTGAAAGTTGAGAAGATCCCTCTCTTTAAGAAGTGGTAATAATCCCCAACATTATTGTATCTCATGGTTGAATGGAGGTCATGTCACATGGTTCTAAACCTAACCCTCAAAGTTAAATGGGATCAATGGATCCCTCCTACTCATGGTATAAAAATTTAATTTTTATGGTTTATGAATTTATGGTAGCATGAGAGGATGATTATCCATTCATAACCAGGATGGTTCGGCCATATTTTCATTCCACATTTTCATATTCTAAGTAGACTTCGTCATAGATGAAGCCTCAACCACACTTAAGGGTGTCTAATTTTGTCACTCCCATGATATTATGTTTCACTGGGGTCAAATTGATTCCTCTATCTTACAATGGTTCTTCTGAGAGGATATCTCAACACCATGGACTATCACCTATGAAAATGTATCTATAATTATCTCATAGATATTAGTCACACCTAGCATGCGGAAAATATATTTACTGACTTTCTGGCCTCTTGGTACACTCCTGATAACCCATGTATCATATTTACTATCACAACATACCTTACACTATAGTTTGTTAATGTTGTTAGAGATGATTCATCATTGTTGCCTTATTTTAAAACCCCTTGAATATTTTGGACCTTTTCCCCCATCTCAATAAAGAATCCTAACATATGATGGATTCACTACTGTATCCACATTAGAAATGATAACTCAATTCCAAATGAAATAAATGTTTTATGTAAGATTTAACAATCTTAGACATCATGATATATTTATAATCAAGGCCTTATCCAAATATAATCTAATCAATGAGTAGGTATACATAAAAACCCCACTTAATATGTTTGGCCGAATAGTTTTTATCATTTGTTCTAATTATGTATCGAGTGATTCCCTATTACCGTTCCCCACCCATCACTATATTTCCAATTCATTCTTCATATATTGAATGAAAATTTTAATTCATAAAATATAAACCTCATCAAGAAATGTTCATATTTAGTGAAGAATGTATAATATTAATATTTCCTTAATCAATCAAATAACATTCATAGTAAAAACCCAATTTATTATTAAATATGGTTTGGGAAATAAGATTATCCATAAAATATATATTATTGATATTTAAGATAGATGTAATGGGCAATTAATGATGATCATAAGAAATAGAATATTTCAATAGAATGATAATGACCACATAATTCATAATAGATAAAATTGACAATCAATTCATTATAAATATTGGTTTTATAATAAATTCATGTATTTTTTAGACGAAAAATAGAAGATGAATATTAAAAAAAAAATCATCAAAGGATTTCATTGGAAAAACCATTAAAAACTTATAGAAAAATCTAATGAGTGTAAAATGATTATGGAGACTAGATAATATATTAACACATTAAATATTAAAAATAAACATTCCTTCTAACTTTTGTGTTGAATGTAAAAACTAGAACATTCGTAAACCTTATAAACATTCCTCAAAAAACATAATAGATTCAAGGATGCCATAAAATGTCCTTAATATATCATTTGAGTATGGATTGTTTTGAATAATTTTGAAATATATGGACATAGAAGAAACATATATCCAAGAAAAAAAAGAAAAAATATGGAATTTAGCATTATAATACTTATTTTCTTGAATCAAATTTAAAATAGAAGAATTTTTTAAATAAAATATAGAATATCCTTAAATTTATACAGGACAAGAAAATATATGGAGTATATGGTGGATATATTATAATATTTCATCAATTAAAATAAGATAAATACCAAAAAATGAAATTATAATATAAATATTTTTCTCTTTGGTAACTTTTAAACTATGAAACCATAAATGGTTAATCATTAATTTAAACCATAATAATCCTGATTAAATATATATCAATGTTGAATACATCAATGGATCACTATATTCTAAATATAAAAATAACTATTTTCATAATATTAAATTTTTCTCAATGGATTGAAAAATGAGATGAAACCCCTTACCTCAAGATTGAATTTCTTCATAAGTTCCTTTTACCTCATGTATAATAAATTTATATTTATTATACACACATATAAGAACTGTATAAATAACTATAAAATCATATATGGTCCAATTTTAATATCTTATCACCCATTAGTTGACAATAGTTTATTATTATCATAGTTTTGGGTATTAACTGCTTGGTTTTTCATGTATGTTTTGATTCGGTAGTTATGGTGAATGTAACTTGATTCCGGTTATATAATATCCGTGATATTTTAAATTACATAAAAATAATACATATTCATTATTTACATATTTAATATAATTTGTGACAAACTGACATTAAAAAATAATTACATCGCTTCATAGAGATGGTAGGTTATACATATGCACCAGTGATGTTATCATTTTTATTAGGTGTAAGGGTAATGAAGTGGTTGAAATATTATAAATAAATATTAATTATTATTTCATATTTATCATATGTAATTATTTTTTCCATTATTATTAAATTCCTGTGATTTGGTAATAGAAAACAAATTAAATCGGTTCATGAGAAGGTGGTATGATGTACACATAAGTGACATTTTATTTCCCATTTAATAGAGTAAGATATGGAAAAAATAATAGAAAATTAGTATAATAACATCTCATTATATTGGATATTAATATGTAATTATTTTTCAAGGGTTATGTCATAATTTATTGTGTGAAAGAATAATTAAAATGATAAAGTTCAGTGAAGATGATTACTTATGCTTTGATATAGGTCCTTTATATCTCCTCTTAAGAGACCTAGTAAATTGGGGGGGGGGGACAAAAACACCCATAAATTATATAAGTATGCTTAAATGTTTTATTTAATTATTTTTTCAAGATAATTGCCTCTATGTGGTTTATATAAGATGACATAGCTGGTTCATTTTTATAGTGAATAAAAGAATACACATGGAATTAATAAAAATTTAATAGTATAAATTAATTTTCATGTCCATGTCAAACCATGTGGCTATAATTTTGAATATAATATATTATATTATTTAAATCCCATTAGAAAATAAAATTGGGAACTATTTTATTGGTACTTTGAACCTTATCTTTTATTTTAAGCTCTTTGTTAATCAATTTTAACCTTAACAACAGTAATGACTTTTTCAATATTTAAACATAAAAAACATTCTTATAAGGTAAAATTTTTCCCACAATTTAAAATGGTTGATAAATTATGCATTTCATAATAATACATTCCCTATTTCAATATTTTTATTATTTTTTAATAATTTTATAATATATTCGTTATCATAAAATATCATTAATTACATTTTTGAAACTATTCATTTAACTTGACTATAAATAGATCAAGATAAAGATAAAATTATAATCTATTAATTTTTACCATAAATAATAAATTATTACGGACTATTAGATTATTTTGGAATCATAATTCATCCCTGAATTATTATGTTTATTATTTTCAAAATTATTTCATTTTATTTACCCACTGCTTGCACAAGAAATGATGTTGTGTTGTGTAATCAGTTATGGTAATTATACCATCAATAAACATTTAAAACAACTTATTAAGATATAAATAATAAATATTTTTCCAAATAAACGTTTATTTTAATTTATGACTTCTTTTTATTAATATGTGAACATATAATTCAAATTAATGCTAGGATAATGGCATATTTTAAATTACAAAGAATATCATATTGATATTTTTGATGGAAAAGTATTCAATAATTAATTAACTCTAAAATAAAACATGTTTATAGTTGAAATTATTTTGACACATAAGGATTAAAATGAAAAATGGGGGCCTTATCACTTATTTGTAACCTATGTTAAATAGGTTTTCCCTTTTTTGTGGTAATTTTTTTTCTATTAATTATGACAAAAATATTCTTGATTATTATAAAATAATTATTCTTATTCAAATTAAAAATATGGGATATAATTTAACTAATTAAATCTCTATAAATAGAATAAATTCATTTCATAATAATCATTCAATGTGTGACAAAAATAGTTTTATGAAAAATGCATGTTTAGGTGTACAGTTATTTTTAAACCATGATCAATTATAATATAGATTCAAGAGGTATAAAAAATTATTTATAAAATTTATAATCTAATGAAATTAAAAAAATAGTTAAAAATGAATCTTTGAATATATGAGGAAATAAAATACCTTATTATTTAAAATTTGGTTTTTTCAATATTCACCCATAAACATATATTTTTCTTAAAATTCCCAATTGTTAACCAAATTATAATATTAATATAATAATTTTGAAAAGGATATCATTTTTATAAATTTAAATTTATTTAAGTGTTATAAATTAAATACAAATATTCATTTAAAAAATTCTATAAATTCCATTTTTGAAGAAACAAATGTTTCTCACTAAAAATTGAGTTTAAATTCCCTAAGAATTAATCAATATATTTATAATGATTAAGTCTATTGTAAATATATTTCATAATTTATTAAATCATATTCACACAAAATAATTTAACTATTAGGTTATAACCATCACATTAGAAAATAACATTTTTATCATATATCTCAATTCCCTTAATGATCGATGTTGTTTGTTAAGAATGTTATTAAGAACATTTAATTTTTTTAAAGCAAAAAAAATAATAAAATATTTGGGTGTTTTATGGTGATAGCCTTATAAGAATATTTTATGTGAAATTACATCACTCTGATAAAAATAGATGAGGAAAATTCCCCCTCATCACATCCTCAGGATCCCGTGTTTCATTCTTAAATTTTTTGTTTCTCCAAAAAACATTGACCAAATTAGTGATCATGTTTCATAGAACATTTTTTCTATGATTAATAATGTCCCCTAGTTGTTCCTAAAAATATTTTTATTTCTCTAGTGCTGTGAACTTTTAATTTAGTACATTTGAAGTATCATGTCTGTACAACCTCAGGTGAGATACATGGAACACATCATCAACTTGATAGAGATTTGGTGTCACTGTTAGGAGATAATCTAATTCAACTATATGATGGAGAAATTTAAATGGAATGATAAATCTATGGATGATATTTCCCTTATTTAAAAATCTCATAATCATTTTCTAAATATATATATGTATGAAAACCTTATCAGTAACTGCTAACTCTAGATCTCATCGATGATTGACACTATAATTTTATTCAGTTGTTTGATTCCCAAATGTGTGTTTGAATGGATATAAACTTATCTATAATTTCCACAAGTAGATAAGGTCCCAATAGTGTTATTTATCCAAATTTCCCCAGTACATTTGATTTCTTCACATGCTCCCAATATATCTTTATGAGGATCCATAAAATTTCTCAAGTGAAAGATATTATTATAAGAACTTTATATGAATAGAAGTTGTTGATCTAGAAAGACATTGAAATCTCTAAATAAATATCTCAAATTATCTTCTAGAGATTAAAAGGTACTCTCAGAATTCCCATCTATATAAGGATGATAAGTTGTACTGAAACCCAACTCAATTTTCAGATCCTATTGAATGCTTCTCAAGAATATCATGGTAAACCTCAAATCCCAATTAGATACAATTTCATAAAACAATTTAAAACTATTGACTGCTTTTTTAAATCTCACAAATTTCATAATGTAAAACTATTTAATCTGATCAAGATATGAATTTTCTCTAACATCAATAAAATTCACTGATAATTCATGGTGATCAGTTGCCACCCAAAAATAATTTTGAACATTATATGTTTTGTGAGTCATAAAATGAAATCGATGGTAATTGTTTTTGAATTCTATTCTATTATAGAGATTGGTTATAAAATCAACATTTAATTATACCTCTAATCAATCACTTATTGATATAATGGTCATAAAGACACATACAATGGAATATCCCTTTTTGTGTTATCCAATTATAAATAAACTTTTAGATATATATAAAACGTATTACATCCATGATGAATAGAGAATGATGAATTATGATACATATCCAAATATCCTTATTAATTTATGGAATTAAAGGAAACCATTCTTTATTTGTAGACCATATCAGTATCACATTATCATGGTAGAAGTTAGGAACATTTCACACCTTCTTCTATAATTCCACATCTTTCTTTTTCACCCTTTTAATCCTAAAATCAATGGATAGTTGAAAGGTATTCTGAATAAATCATTATTTTCCTATTTACTCAAGATATCAATATCCCAGTTATTCAAAACCATAAATGTTATATCTATTTCAATACTCATCATACAGAAAATGGCAAGGACTTTCCAACTCAAATCATCATCGACCTTGTTTACTTTCCCAAGGTGGAAATGTATTGAGCTATAGTATTATTTGATCAACTCCAAAAATATTCTCTATCTTTTATTCAAATATTTATATGTAAATATATACTTGAAACTTTTATTATCAGTATATATATATATCACACCTTTAACCCGATAGATAATTCCACCATATTATTAATAAAAAAATTACAACTTTCATCCCAAAATCATGATTCAGGTAATTTTTCTCATTATTTTTCTATTGGAAGGAGAAATAAAAAATCAGCAAAACATTGTTCATCAGGATGAATTCCATTACCTTCTTGGATGAATCCCTATATATCATAAACACTTCTCAACCATAGGCTTTTGTAATCATTTACATATTTACCAACTAACTCTTATATTCTTTGAAATTATCATATCATTTATGTTTCCAAAAGAACATAACTCTATTTTGAGAAAAAATTGTGAGTAGATTATATGGCCATGATAAATATATCCTAAATAGTAGATATTATCTATATAACAAATAAAAATTAAAAATTTATGTTACTATAGTTGGTTTAGTCCATTGGTGAATAATTTTTTTTCATAAAGGGTCCACTGTTATACACTCACATGAAATTATTTGACATGTGAGTGAGTATTTTTACCGACAAAACTCCCACTTGGTAACTCTGAAATATAACTCATCCTTCCTCAGAGACATTATCAAAATCCCAACCTTTTTTAATTATATTTTAATCTCTATGAGTTAATATAAATATCATCAATAAATACTACACTAAACAAATCAATATAATCTATATATAGTTTATCCAATAAATCTAAAAAGATAATAGGAGAATGAATATTTCAAAATTGAATTTCAATAAATTTATAACTAATACAGCACGTATATAAAGATTTCATATGAATATCCTCCTTCTTTACCATTTTTTGATGAATTCTTGATCAAATATAAATCTTGTAAAAATATTTATATCCTTGTAATTAATCAAATAGATCACCAATTCAAGGTGAAGTATACATGTTCTTGTCGATACATTTTGATAATCAACAAAATAAATAATTGAACACTCTTTATTAATAACCAAAAGAACATGTAAACCCCATGATGAAGAACTATGCTAAAATATTCCCTTTTTTATATTCTCTTGGAGTTGTTTCTTCAATTCCTACAATTCAAATATGGAAATTATATACAAAGTCTTTGAAATAAGTGTAGCACTTGGTGTGATTTCTACAAAAAACTCAACATTATGATTTGAAGGAAGAGAATGAATCTCTTCTATAAATACCTCAAACAACTCATCTACAATAGGTATATCCTAATTGTTGAGTTTATCCCTAACCACAATAGCTAGATATCCTTCATCAATCAAGAGTAATACCCAAATCATGGAAGACATATCTATTGGGAACTCAAGTTTATCATCACACCAATAGACTGTTTTAGGTTGATTCAAAATATCATATATATCTTCCCAAACACAAGAATATGTTTTTGGGGCATATTTTATTGTTCGGACAAAAATGGGATAGTATTTCTATTAAAATATGGAGGTTAACATCTCATGAAGTGACCAAAATTATGTGATTCATTCTTTGGATCAAAAGGTTTAACAATATGATTGGGGTTATTTTCAATAACCTGACTAAGCTTCTCTAGTGTGGAAATGATATAATAGGTTCCATCACTAGCTATATTAGATTTCACGTAAGGTAAATCCCTATAGTTACCTTCGGTGTTCATTCTATTACTTCCATTTAGTTCCATCATAAAATAATGGTACATGCTGAGTTAGTTCTTAATCATCATGAAAATTGAGACAAGAAATAATAATTACTATAATAATAAAACATCTCGTATACTATATGAGATTATCATAATTCTTATGTTATCTATGTTTATTTTAAATCTCATTCAGATGGATCCTACTAACCTTTCTCTAATACCAAATTTTATAACACTAAATATAGTAACCTAGAGGTCATATATAATTTATAATAGTAGTATAAGAAAAAGGTGATCCCATCAACAATGATTAATTAGTTTTTTAGTATTGAAGAACTAGTTACATAAATTATTCTCTTATTAAATTTTAAATATATAAATACATATAATAAAAAATATTATCGCATCCTTGATATTATTTGTAATATCCTACTTCATATCATGTGGAGTGAAACAATGGTGGTTTAGAAAGTTCAGTATGGGTCTTTTATAGTGAAATATATCATTATTAAATAAGTAATAATCAATATGGAAAGGTAAATAAGTGAAAACACATGTGAATAAATTGATAAATTTAATATTAAATGCACAAATGGATAATATCAATATAGTAGTCTCATTGTTAATGGTATTTAAACTCCCAATGATGGAAAAAACTAATGTTGGATTCCATGATCTCAGACATCATGATATCCTTGCCATTGATGTATTTTCCCAAGATCTATTATGTGATGTGTAAATATACACCAAAAACCCCATTTAATAATGTTGGTCAATCGGTAGACATAGGGATGCATCGAGGGACAACCTATAACCAAACCCCACCCATCACTGCATGTCCAATACATTACACATATGTTTAATGAACAATTTAATTCATAAACAATATATCTTATCAATAAATATCCATATTGGGTAAATAATAAATAATATTATTATTTCAAAATAAAAAAATAATATTTATGTTAAAATTTCATATGTATAAATGGTATACATTTTTTGAAAACAAGTATAACCAAGATACTATGAATATGGATATTTAATAAGAATGAAATGTAAAATGAATTATGCTCATAAAAAAGTGAATGTTTCAAGAGAATGTTTATGACCACAAAATTAATTAGAGATTAAAGGTGAAAATCAATTCATTAAAAAAATATTTTTTAGTAAATTCACGTATTTTGGATAATAAAAAATGAAAGAAAAAATTTAAAAAATGTTTTCATTAAATAGTTTCATTTCAAAAACTATTTTAAATTTCTAGAAAAAATTTCAAAAAAATAAAATAGTAACAGTGAAGGGAATATATTTTAACATCGTATATGTTAAAAATAATCATTCCTTTTAAAAATTTAAAAGAATCTCGAAAATGACCCTTTTACAAAACAATTATAAATATATCAATATAACCATATAAAATTACAAGGATAAAATGAAAATTATTTATTAAATTAATTTAATAAATAAAAAAGTCTTTTCTAAAATTATTTTGAAAAATATGTATATAGAAGAAAAATATCACCGATCAAAAAAGAAATAATATCGTCTTTTATTTAAAACATTTAATTTCATGAGTAATGTTCCAAACTAGTGAAAATTTTTTATGAAAATATAGAAATTCTAAAAAAATTAGAGAATTATAAAATAGATGAATTTTATTAATTATATTTTATAATATTCATTCAATGAAAATAATATTAAGCACAATAAATGAGATTGTAAAATAAACTCTTACATATTTGGTAACTTTTAAACATTTTCCCATTTTAATAAGAAACAGGAATTGAAAATTTAATCAAAATGATTAAATAAATATTCATATTAAATACATTAATGGGTATGTATATAATCCATATAAAAATGAAAAGGTACATAATACAAAATATGTCGCAGTGGAGTGAAAATTGAGACAAAATCCCTTACATCAAGTTTAACATACATCATAATTTATTTTATCGTATTGTATAATAAGTATAGATTTGATATATTTATATACCATAACTTTATAAATATCTATAATATCTTATATGATCCACTTATAACATCTGATCTCCAATTTGTTAACAATGATTTATTATTATCATGTTTTGGTTGTTAGCTTCTTCTTTTTTCATAAATGTTTTGATTTGACTATTATAGGTAATTCTATCATGATTATGGTTATATAATCCCAAGAATATTAAATATGATATAAAAAATATACATATTCACTATAAACATATTTAAAATCATTAATGAGGAAAAAATGTAAAATAAATCATACGGTTTCATGAATATGGATGGTCATACATGCACAAAAGTAATGTAATATTATTTTAGCAGTTTTAAGTGTAAAGAAGTAGTTGATAAATTTAATTTATATAATAATTAATTTTTTTATTTATTTTAATATATATATACACCCACATTATATCCATCATTTTTATAATCTATGTGAGGTGATAATGAATCAAAACATCAATTTGGGAGGCGGTAGTCCACCATACACACGAGTGATAGTTTTGTTTCCCATTTAATGGAGAAGTATATGGATAAATAGTGTGAAAAGAACATAATAATATATAAAAATATGGGATATACAAATTTTATTATATTGTAATGGTTGGGAAAATATTTAAGGTTATATAGCAAGAATAAAAATGAAAGTTCTTCATGCAGGTGATTACCTTTTCTTTTAATGAGCTTCGTTAGATATCCTCTTAAAGGACATTGGGTTTGTCTCTTGGGAAGGAACTCACCTAAAACATGTTTTATGATTTTTAAAATATTATTATAAAAATTTTAATAGATCTAAGTGGCTTTATATGGTGTTATGAATAGAGTATAAATTGTTCCTTTTTATAGTAAATGAAAGGACCCAAATAAAATTAATTAAAAAATATAAAATACATTCATTTTTATGTAAATGTGGAACCACGTAGCCAAAATTTTGAAGCAAACATAGTATATGGTTAAAATCACAAAAACCATCTACATTGGATTATGGGATATTTTAAACCGTATCTTTTGGTGTAACCCCTTTATGAAATAATTTTATCCTTAACCACATCAATGAATTTTTCAATATTAAAGTTTTATAAAAATACTTATAAGTTAAAAATTTCCTCATAAATGGATGATGATGAAATTTTAGACCATTTCTCACCCAGTTTGTACTCTTACAATATTTTTATTATTTTTAAATAATAAAATACAATTTTATTTCTTTTAAAATATCATTAATGTCATTTTTGACACTATTCATTTAAATTGACACGAAAGAAATAAATAGAATTTATAAATTAGAATATAATATCTTAAAAATACATAATATATTATTATTTACTTTAAAAATACTTTTTGAAACATAATTCATCCCAAAAACATTACTTTTAATTTTTTAAAAATTATTTACATCAATGTTTCACCGCTTGAACAAACATTGTGTCTACATTAAGTTAGAATTTAAGGTAATTATAACATTAATCAAAAATTAGAAAATAAATTTCCATCATAAAATTAACTAAAATATGTAAAAAATAAAATATTATATTTATTCATAACATATTCTTATCCCTTTGTGAACTTATATGTGAAATTAAAGTTAAAAGAGTGATATTTTCTATTTTTCATTATATCAAATATTATATAGGTTATTTTCATGGAAAAGTGTTCCATATAAAATTAAATCTCAAACCTATGATAATATGGGATAAAATCCATTCATCCAATAATAATTAAGATGAAAAATGGTGGCTTTATTACATAGTTTTACATAGGTTAACCTGATTTTCCATTTTATTGTGCTAATAAATTTTTACATTTTTACTATTAATTATGAATTAAAATTGAGTTTTCAATGCCATAATAATTTAACAGAATATAATTGTTTTCTATAAAGTATACAAAACCTGAAACTAATCATAAGAGGACCACATAATATTATAATTTATATATGACTTTTTTTTACCAAGATGTCAAATTGACGGGTTTGAATAGAAGAAAAAACATCATTAAATACATTAAAATTTCAAACATAATAATTTTTTAATTAACACTTAGTAAATTACAATTGAATTTTGATAGTGAATTCAAATTATGCTTCAAAAATACGTTTCTTTGCATTTTTATTTGTATTTATATTCTTTAAAAAATATTTTAATTAAATTTTCAAACATTTATAAATTATATATTATAAAATTAAAATCATTTTTTATATAAAACTTTCTTACATAGCATGAAGAATGTAATGATTAATATTTTGAAAAGAACTTACTTTCGATGAATAGAAAAAAAGGATTCTTTTTATTGTAAACATTTTTTAATAACTTACTATTTTAAATTTCAAAATGGTTTTAACGTATAAATAGTTTTATTATATTATAAATAATAAAATTTTATTCATTGGCATGAATTTTTTAGTTGAATTGTTTATTAAGATATTCTTTTACTTAAAATCTGTTTTTATAAACTTTTTTTAGCTGCATTTTGTGGTTTAATTTGAAAATGAAATTTTTGGACATATTGAAATATTAATATAAAAAATGGATTCTATATTTTAAATCATGGAGTCCTAATTTTGTAAATAGGTCCCCTTTATATCTAGGAAATTTGAATAGTAATCATTGTAATCTTTATCACCTCGTCAAAGGGTAAATCAGTTTAACCTGGGATTACTCTAAATGCTACGGTCATCATTTTTCATATAAATTATTATTAGATGAATTAAATTAGACCCTTATCAAATTATGATTGATTTTTTTTGAAACAATTTTCTATGAAAAGACCTGTATAATATTTAAAACAATAAATAATACTCACTGTTACCCTCCAAATATATATCTTATTTCTTCACATAGGAAAAAAAGAACGTTGGGAACTGATATTAATTCTTAATTACGGAATAATGAAATTATTTATGTTGTAGAATTTTATTTCTAATATTCTGAAATTATATAATTACCTTATTTTCTTACGCATCATGAAAATTGTATTTCTTTAATAAATAGAAAAATAAAATAAATGATTTTAATAAAATTAAAAATATTATATTATTAGTGAATTAATGCATTACAATAATTTAATTGATGAAAATATTGTATTTTTATTGTGTTATAGGATTATATTATAATTCCATATTTTTATTAGTGTCTTTAGGTTCAAATTACATGAATAGTGAAAAATTATATTTTAAAAAAAATATATTTTATTAGCTTATGTAAAATTATAAAAATCTTGAATTATAACAAGTTTTATAATATCTGGTTAAAATTTCCTAAATATTCCATTTTAATCCATTTTTCATCTTATATTTATAATTATTATTCTTTATGTGTAAAAAATGATAATACTATTAAGGTTAAAATTTGTTAACGAAGTGGGTAAAGAAAAAGATAATGTTTAAAACACCACATAAACTTATAGAAATTATAATTTTTATAGGATATAAACCAAATTTTATCTTATATTATAATATATATACATTAGGAACTTATTTTTCTAGATAATTATTTTTTTATATTTCAATCTTATATGAAATTCCTAAAGGGCCCATCCCCTCAGTTATAAAAGGGGAATCCTGCCTTTATCTTCCTTACAAAACATTGACCCTTCTATATCCATTAAAACATTAAAAGTTATATTCTAAAAATCATTATAACAATTATTGAGGATATTTTCATCCAAAAATATCATCCTATAGATCTTTATGTATAGATATAAAAGCTTTGTTTGAAGATGTGGTCATCATCTAAAATGATCACTATCTCTTTTAATTCTTATTTTTCCACATATAAAAGAGTGGTGTTTATCGTAAAATAATCCCCTCTCTATAAAAAAATATAAATTAATGTTTTCTGGTTATTAAACATCCAATATATACTCTCATTCCAATAAAATCATAAGTAAAGATAAAGCTCTTGTGTACATACAACTTTCTATATTCACATGGTGATAAAAATTATTTTTCATCACCTTCTTCTGTGAATGGGTAATATGATGAGTGTAATGTTTATTTACAATATTAATTACATAATTTTTCATTTTAATGGTAATATCATATATTAATTCTTACCTTCTGATCCATTGAAAAATTATAAGCTCCCTCGTGTGTATGTGTGGTCTACCACCTCCACAAAGATATGTGATTAATTTTCCATTTCCATTGTTCATTAAGTGTAATAAAAATATATTTTATTATTTTAGTTTAATTATATGATATATTAATTATTATATAATGTTCAATTAATATTTACATTTCTTTCATTCAATCCATCAAGAAGTGAATATAATGTTCATGTGTACGTACATCCTGATATCCCCATTAATGGTGGGATTCATTTTTCTATCTATAACATTTATGGATGAATATTAATAAATAAATATTTATTTATTTATAATGAAGTTATCTTATATTTATAGCATTATTAATATCATGGATATGATTAAACCATGACCAAATTATAAGGAACATAACTAATTAACTGAAATTATTATGAAAAAACCAAATACTTAGCACCAGGTAACGACTATTCCAATATAGAATTTTTGATAAATAATTGTTAAAATTTTATAATGGAATCATATATGATATTATAAGTATGCATATGATTTTAAAATACAATATTGATAAATTAAATTATATTATACGGGATGATAGAGCGCTTTCAAAGCATGTGGAACATGAGTTCTCGGTAAATCATCTCAAATTGTCTTCTCCGGAAGACGTATTATGTCATTCATGTATCTTCCATTATGAGGTATATATTCCAAAAAATTTAACGTGTTATATTATAAATATATTTTTTATCATGGTATTTAATGTTTCATTTAATGTTATTCTTTCATGAGGATTATGATTGAATAAATATCAATGTGATAAGGGTTTATGCCATATTATCATTGTTTATTGAGCTTGTTTATGACTAGGTTTATGGTGATTAAATCGCGTGATATACCTATTAAAAAACACATTAAAATTTATCTCCACATGTTTTTTTTGTGGAGAATATATTTTTTCCCATACTTTTCTCCACATTATATTCTCAAGTGATTTATAATTTATTTCAATGAAAAATCACAATGTTCTAATATTCAATTGAAAATCATTTTTATTTTATTTTGATGTTTTCTCTAAAAATGTTTCAATATATTTCATATTTTACAATGATTAGTTAAAGTACGTTTTTCTAAACAATTTACTTTCTATTACAAAATTTCAAAGGAAACATCCTACCATTTTACAAATAAGGATCATTTTATGTTTTTATATAAAATTTTGAAATAAACGTTTTATTTTAAATTATATAATATGATCACGATTTCCCACTATAATGAACATACAATTATTTAAATATTCCATTAAAAATTTCTATGTTTATTTTTAATTAAAATGTTTTATTTAATATCTATGATTTTTTTGACAATAATTAAGTGATTTCAATGTTAAAATATATTTTTCATGATGAAGTGTTCCAAGTGATATTTTAATGGAATTTTTATCTATGCTAACGTCCTTGATGTTAATTATATGTTTTCATGGATATGATGCAATGATACAATCATTATTATTTCATGGATGGTTTGTGATTATTGTGACCTGATTTTTATGAAACTTGTTCCATTTCCATGGATTATGCTATGTTTAGGAAACCAACTTGTATTTCACATGATTTTATGTGATGTATGATTTATGGTCTTTTGGAATAGATGTATAAGATTTTAATTATCTCATGGGTGGATTTGGGATAATATATCCCACTAATTAATTTAGTAGATATTGATATCTCATGAAATAAATTTGGACTATAATGGGTATTAAACCCAAATCATTAATGGCATATTTCCACTATTATAGTCTTGGGAGAAAACCTTAAGTACTAAGACAGTTTGGGGAGTTAACCCAAACAACTATGATAGTCTTTTAATTGATCCATTAATACTAAGTAAATTATTTTATATTCTTATGTGTATTCCATAAACATATGTCTCATTCTAATGCCATGGAGTTATGGAATTTGTTCTTTCATTACATTATGATTCATGTATTATCAACATCCAACATTTATTCCATGATTCATGATTATTATGTATGATATATAGCTCATGGTTCTCAAATTTTATTAGCATATTATCATACCCTTATTTTCATGTTATGTTTAAGAGATCATAGATATCTCCATTGTTTTCCCTTGCTGATCATCTGAGTTAACTCTTCCTTATGTTTCATTTACCCAGGTTATGAAGAAGTGTTTCAGGTATGAAATTTATAAGATAGTATCTATTTATAATGAACTATTTGGGATATGATGTATATATCTTACGAAAATGTTTTTAATATGACATATTTTATAAAGATATTATACCTATATAATTCTTTTGTGGACCATTATGTTATATAATGAATATGAATCTAATAAGATGTATTAACTATATATAAAAATGTTGGGTTGGTATAAAGTTGATCTAATTAAATATTATTAATTATTAAAATTCAAAATATATATTACATTTTAATAAACCCAATCACAATATGTGGAATAAATTCATTTATATTAATCGTACAAGTCATGATCAAAAATAGTTTTATGAAAAATGAAATTTCAAGCATAATGTTATTTATATGACATCCATGAATAAGTGTATTATTGATTCTGTCAGAACCCGGTTCTTCATGAGGGAAAAAATCCATTAATTTATATAATATTTTCAGTCTAAATATCTAAATTAGCCATACTATAAATACCTTTAGAGGTCATGGATTCTTTAAGAGTGTTTGTGGATGATTTGAATCCCATAACACAACTTTTGGGGTGAAATTGGCATGTCAAAAGGTTACTAGAAAGTCTGTGGGGATGTCTACATAGATACTTGTAATCAATTATGGTTGGACAGAGGGATGTTACAGGCCACATGATTAGATAAACATTTCGATTTGAAGAACACAGCCTTGCGGGAATGTCTGAAATTTTGATTATGGGTTAAGAAAAAATTTTCACAGAATTAGTGAAACTGTGTGTTCAAACGGCGTGGGGTTCCCATTTTCTACAACAAAGAGAACACAATTCGTGCATGGCTTCTCCAACCATATAGAAAAATTGTGAGACCAAGTAATTATTAATAAATTATAAAAATTTCCTTATTTAATGTTATATTTCAATGTAACATTATCTGTCATTCGTATTAGAAAGACCCTCCACTTTGAGATCTTCCCTGGGATTCCTAATCATGGAATCTAAATATCTCCTCTGTCTGGACTCATGTTCATGTGTCATTTATCTCATTTGTAACACCCATACCCTAGTTATCCAGATTCAGAGCATTATGACTTAACATTGGCATGATCATAAGAGATCAAGTCTCGAATGACCGATTATTTAGTATCATTGGAAGTACTAGATACATACATAAGTTTTACATTACAATATAAAATTTTAAACAAACAACATTGTGTCCCATTTTAACACACTAATATCCCATAGCATATCCCTTTAGTTCAATCATAATATAATTTTCGAATCCTGGGAAAAATAAAACATAAGAAAGGGGTCATCTCAGATGCTCAGTAAGGACAACAATATAATGTATATTATCATAAATAAGAATAAACATTTAAGGCAATGTATAAGACTAAAAAAAGTGCCTTTTAAACTTAATATTCAGTATAATTTTGAAAAAATAAAGCAAATAATTCCATTTACTTATTTACAGGGATATTCTACTAGTCGAATAATCAAGTGTAATATCAATAGCTAATTTCATAATGATGGAATGCAGAATGTCGAAAATCATAACCACGTAGTAAAGGCCTTGTGACAAGACTATAAATAAGATTTTTTAAGGCCTTGTGTCAAGGAACTAGTTTGTCTAATGGGAACTACAGATGCATCAAAGATCTATAGATGGATGCCCCCATCACTTACTAAGTCCAATTCATTACTCATTTGAAAATATTGAAACATAAAAAACACTAACATTAAAACAAGCATACAAAATGTTAATACATTAACCATAAACCATGAATGGTATAGAAATGACACATCCATAGTCAAACATATCCCAAAATCATCAATACAATATAGAAGACTATATCATAATAAATCAACTTCAAACAAGTTGAAAATCCAGTAAAGGACGTGGAAATAGATGAAATCAAAACTATTTGAGAGAAATTTTGAAATCATATAAAAGTCACATAATTATAATAGAAACCGATTTTTTTAATATATTATTATAAGATTGTAAGGTAATATTCGATGGTGTTATATCAATGGAAAATAGTTTCACCCACCGTATTTGTTAGAAAATCATTCTTTCCATAATTTTTTGAAAAGGTCCTAAAGTACCATGTTTGTAAAGCGACAGAATGATTCCTTTAGAACCATTTTATAAATAGTAAAAAAAGGGTATAAATGAATTTAACCCATAGTATAGTAAATAGTTAAAAAAATTGAAATACATTTTTATGAAACACAAATGTGGATGTTAAAGAAGTCCTAGTAGATACTTTCATAAAAACAACCTCTGATAATAAAGAGATTGTTAAATTAAGCCTCACCATGTGCTTTTCATTGGTCGAGGGTATGCTAACCTCATATATAAATAGTAAAATAATTATTATTAATTTATACAAGAACCATATACTTAATTATGATATTATATATGATCTTATAATATTTTTATGTTAATAATATTTCAGTAGTATCATTGTTTCGGGTGTTAACTGATTCATTTTCTTTTAAATGTTTCGATAAGAAATCCATGTTTGTTATGGATAGGATGTATTCTATTCGTATCCAAAATTATATTAAGTTATTAAAAATTATTTTTATTCATAAAGTGAAAATTATTCTTCAATGGTTACAATGGGGAATGAATCTCGTTACATTCGTGGAGACGCTAATTTGTACGTACGAACAAGAGAAAATACTATTATATTGATGGTGAAATCATATGTAATTTGATGGAATATTACAAATACAGAATAATTAACATGTTATATTTATTATTTAAATCAATTATAAAAATTATTATACTCATCCAAATCATGATGTGTTGAATAAAACACTACACCTTGACGTGTAGACGGTAAGCCGTACGTACGCACGTATGGTGACTTAGTCATTCATCAGATTGATATAATAATGAATAAGTTTGTACCATATTTATAATAACATAATAGTATGTATAAGGTACTAGATTTATTATTTGGTATAGAAACTTCAATGAAAGATGAAGTGGTATAAGAAAAGAACTTCGAAAGAGGTGATGAAATTATTAAAAATTCATCAGGTGCTCCCTTTTGATTTGATGAAAAGGACTCCTTAAATTGGATTTCTGTTAAAATTAAGGCCTCTAGGTTTATTTTATGGTAGGTAAGAGGATATTTGAGATGTGTTTGGATGTGATTAATGGCTTTGGATGTGTGATTTTGAGATAAGGGGAAGTACCTTTTATGATAGAAGTGATGGTCACTTTTGGAAAAGCATGAAATATTATTATATGATAAAATCATTTTCAATTTTAATGGCTCTAAAAGGATTTATTTAGAGGATAAGGTGTTTCTCGATCAAAAACCTCTCAACAAATAGGTTTTAGATTGGTTTAGGTCACCATATTAACCTTATCCTTAAGATTAAACTCTTAGTTAAATAGTTTAACTTTTACCAATTATTTTTGTATTATTATAATAAATGGTCTATAAACATACTATAAATATAAAAGGGAACCCCAAGTGGTTAATTATTGACATATATAACCTTATATAAGTACTTTTAAAGAAAACTAGGATTTTTAAGAATATTATATCAATTATTCATATAGTATTTGTTTTAAAACCTCATTTATGTCAATTTTGACACTATTAAGTATTTGGTTTCTATGAAAGTAAAAAAACAGGATTTCTTCAAAAAAAAATTAAATAAATCCTAAAATTTCATATTAACCTATAAACTTAGTTTAATTATTCAAAAGTATCAATTTAATTTTTTAAAAAATATATAATATCAAATATTTTACTCTTTCATTAATAATGTAATTACTACGTCATCATTTTGTCATAAATAAATATTATTATTTAATGTATAAAATTTATAAATAAACTAACATGTTGTAGTAAATATTTTTAGCTTTATAATGAATATTTTTAGACAAATATATCTTATGTATAACCCTATATTAAAAATGTTTTAGTTTTTAAAATTTAAATTTAACACTTAACTCTTCTTTAAATAAAATAATAATAAATGTCCTAATCTAATCAATGTCGACCAAATAGGATAATATTTTATTACTAAGGTAGATTCTGGTTGAAAACAACTTATCCAATATAATGAGTACATGTGTTAGGGTAATTATAATAGATTTTTTACCTTTAATTACCTTATTTACTTTTAACCATAGTAAATAAAATTCAAAAGTTACTATTCACCAAAACATATTTCCATCCTATTGAACTACATTTTACTTAATTATATCCACCATGTCTCTCAGATTTTTTAAATTCAATTCAAAGAAGTGGTAAAATTATGTTTTATGCAAATTTTTAAATGTTCATAGATTTTGGGTAAAAGACGTTAAAATTTTCAATAAAATTTTATACATCTAATTTTATTATAAAATGAATCCAATGAATTAAATTGAACATATATAGGTATTATCTATATATTTCTACCTATAATAAATTTAAATAAATTATAAAATTATTGAAACAAAAATTAGGTTTTAAAAAATAACACAGTGTTTTTCACTATTCATCAAAAATTGAATGTTTTTAGAAAAATACCAAAAATTCACCCTATGATAATTTTGATATTCCAAATCGAAAAATGAAGTCCATTTTGAAAAATAAAATTTATACAATTTCAAAATTTGGGTATTACAAATCATAATGGTTAGTTTGATTGGTTTTGGTGTGCTTGAACTCGATGATGTATACATCGCAGGATATTGTATTATTCAAAGAGAAGTGTATCGTGGAAGCTTGGGGTGTTACGTTCTTCCCTCCTTCAAATAATTTCATCCTCAAAATTTCTAGAATATTACTCCATAAAAATATTTGAGTGGTTCTTCGTCATAAGTTCCTCAGGTTCCCACGTTGCCTCTTGCATCTTATAGTCTCTCCATGGAACTTTTACCCGACGAGTTGTCCGGTTCCTCAGCACTTGTTATCTAGTATCAAGAATCTTGACAGGCTCTTCACAATAAGACAGATGTGGTTCCAGTTCTATTTCTACAAAGGTGAGTACATGAATTCGTTGAGGCATGTATTTTCTCAATAGTGATATGTGGAACACATCACGAACTTTGGAAAGACATTGCATCATTCTCAAACGATAAGCTACAACTCCAATTCATTCTAGAATTTCAAAAGGTCTGACATACCTGGGATTTAATTTACCCTTCTTACCAAATAATACAACACCCTTCCATGGATATACCTTAATGAAAACATGATCTCCTACCTGAAAATAAAAATCCTTCCTTCGGTTATCAGTATAGTTATTTTACCTACTTTGAGCTTCTTTGATGTGATTTTGGGTAATCTTCACCTTTTCTATTGTTTCCTCAACAGGTTCTGGGCCAATGATTTTTCATGCACCAACATCATCCAAACAAGTTAGTTTGTGAAATCTTGTTCCATATAATGCTTTTTATGGTGTAATATGAATACTTAAATAGAAGCTATTGTTATAAGATAATTCTACCCTAGGTAAATACTGATCTCACATTCCTTGATAGTCATGTGAGAAATATCTCCACATGTCTTCTAAGGTTTGAATGTTCCATTCTAATTGTCCATCAGTTTGAGGGTGGTAGGCAGTGCTCAAACTAATTTCAGTATCTAGGGACTTTTAAAGACTTTTCAAGAATCTTGATGTAAAATGAGGATCATGATAAAAACAATCAATAGGGGTAATCCATGAATTCTTAAAAATTCATTAATATATATTCCTGATAAACATTCAAGTGGTAAATCTTCTCTTATAACAAGAATGTGTGCTGACTTGGTAAGATGATCAATAATGACCCATGTTGCATTATTCCTTCTAGAAGTCTTTGGTTGCCCCATGACAATGTCCATCATAATATCATCAAATTTACACTCAAGTATGAGAAGAGGTTGCATGACTCCTCTAGTATGTTGTCTTCTAGCCTTCACTTATTGAAAAACCATCCATCCTGACACATAATCAGAAATCTATCTCTTCATGTTGTCCCACTGAAAGTGATCATTAATATCACTATACATCAAAGTTCTAGGAGGGTGTATTGAGAAATTGGAGTGATGAGCCTAATCCTATAGTTCCATTTTTAGATCAGGAATGTCAGGAACACAAAGTCTCTTCCCAAATTTCAAAATTCCTTCATCATATACGAAGTCGATCAGTCTCCCATCGTTCACAGCTTTAATTTTTTTTTAAACTCCTCATCCTCAGTCTAAGAACATTTTATCCATTCTAGTAATTATGGATTTGCTACCATTTGAAAAAGTATTAATGTTTCACATTCCATGATTATTCCCATATCTATCTTTAATAGATCCATGAACATAAGATTCCTTTAAACTCTCATCTTGTACAAAACTCCATGATCTTTTCTCCTCAAAGCATATGCCACCTTATTTGCCTTCCCATGGTGGTAGTGTATAGTGAAATCATAATCCTTGAGTAGTTCGAGCCATCTCTTTTTCCTCATGTTGAGTTATTTCTGTGAGATAATACACCTCAAAATCATGTGGTCGGTATATATATCACATTTTTCAATATAGAGATATTGTATCCATATATTCAAAGCAATGATTACAGTAGTTAACTCAAGATCATGAGTGGGATTGTTTTGTTCATGAATTTATTGCTTTCATGATGCATAGGAAATAACACTGTCATTATATATAATGATACAACCAAGTCCTTTCTTTGATGCATCACTTTAAATAAAAAACTCATCATTCCCCGAGGGTAGAGTCATTATAGGATCATTGACAAATATTCTCTTCAGTTCTTCAAAATATTCTTCACAATCTTTTGTCTAAACAAATTTAAACCCTTTACGTGTGATCTTGGTTAATGGGTTATCCAAAAGGGAAAAATTCTTGACAAAACACTGATAATAACCTGTAAAACCAATAAAACTATGTACCTTGGTTATACTCATCGGTGCTGTGGATCATGGTCTGAAATCCAATCCATACTTAGGATTATATCAAATTCAATCATGGTTATGACGATGCGATCAGCAGATAAAGCACATTTATATTCCCTAATGGTAACATATTCACAAAAAATTATTGCAATGTTACATACCTTTGGTGTTTTTAATGGAAAATACCTTGATAAATCAAATTGGAAATATCTAATTTTCATAGAAAACTGGGAAGATATGAAACAATGCGATGATCTAGAATCTAATAAATCAATGGAAAAATTTGAGGAAACCATTAAATTACTTTCCACCATGTCATTCGGAGCATCAATCTCATCAGTAGTGATCACATAAGAATGGACATGCTTCATACGCCTTTTTGAGGAATATTTCCTTGGCGATTAGTAAATTCATTTGAACAATGCTCCATTTCTCTTCAATTGTAGCATTCAACATTGACATCCTCTTTATTTCCCATTAAATAACAAGCTTAGTTGCCTTTTTCACCACACATGTAACAGACTCTCATTCCCTTTAGGCAAGTACCGGGGTGTTTTTCCCACATTTAATACATGATGGGAATTTAAATTTTTACTTCTTCCCCTTATATCCATTTCCAAATTGTTCAGTAGATCTCTTCTTCTCCAACTTTACTTTAAAATTGCAAGACTTAGAGAATTTATTTTCTATATTTATAACACATGAGACAATATCTTCATACAATGAGAAGGATTTTGAGATAAATTCTCGACATAGAAATGGTTTTAACCCATAAAATAATTGATCAATCTTACTCATTGTGTAAAGTATATAATCTGTTTGATGCCTTTCTAACCTTGTAATGTTAGCCTCATACTTTGTGTCATTCTCATCCTCCTTTTGCCTCAGACTCAGAAGTGGTCATTTAATATCCGTTAAATGGTCATGATGAAATTATTTTTCTAGGAAAAAATCTTTAAACTCCCTCCATTATATATTTGATACTTCTTCATCCTCTATTGTGTTTTGAATTAATGACCATAATTGATTTGCATCTCTCGTGAGGCGATAAACTGCCATGAATTGTTTTTACCTTTCTCTACTCCCCAGAGCCTGAAATGTTTTCTCTAATGAACTTATCCATTGTTCAGCTACAAATGGATTTGTAGTCCCATTCAATGTTGGGGGTTGTTTCCTCATGAAGCGGTCTTACATTGATCCTCCATGTTTTTGATCATGGTGATCCATATGGTTAAGGTTATTTTTCATAATCCTAGTGAGTTTTCTCAGTATGATTATAAGATGTTCAGCACCAGTTGCATCACCAGATCCACTATAATTATCTTGAGTTTGAGGGAAATCCCTATATGGATTACGTACATTGATACAATTTCAATTTCATCCACTATGCACCATTTATAAACAATGTCATACACTAAATTATTTTAAAAATCACAATACATAATTCCAAACTAGTAAAATACCTAACATAAATTGAATAGTTTATGCAATAATCCATAATCCTAAAGAAAATGTTTTCTTTATATAATTATTTACTCATAAATCCTTCATAATGTTTGTTAAATAAAATGTAAATTATCCTAAGCACATCCCCCGGGAGTGTCGTAACCAAGAGTGCAGGAAGGCGCGTTGTTGTCTACAAGGATATGCCAGGTCAAGCCCAAAACTCCTTGTTAACGTTTTCACTCCTTGGTATATCTTTTACAGAGCCTCCTCTACCTGCTCGTATCCAGATAGGGATGTATTATATGGAAAATTTACAAGATCTCAACATTACCAAAATTCTACGAAGTTTTTCTACACTAATCCTTAAAGTCTATCTTTGGGTAATGTTCTCTAATCAGAGTTTTCTAAATCTAGTCTTCATGGTCTGTACTAAACTTCCCATGATTCCAAATATAATTCCCCGACCCTAGTTACGTATTGTATGTGCCTTTTTACCTAACATGGGAATGATGATAAGATATTAAGACTAGAAGGACCGATTAGTTTAGTATCCTTGGAAGTACTAGATACATACATATGTTTTACATTACATTATGAAATGGAAAAACAACAACATTGTGTCCCTTTTGAACACACTCATGTCCCATTTCCAACCCCTGCAGGTCAATACTGATATATTTCTTCACATCCTAGGAAAATTAAAACATAAGAAAGAGGTGATCTCAAATGATCAGTATGGATAACAACATAGCGAAAATTATCATAAATAAGAATAAATATTTAAGGTAGTGTATAGACTAAAACACAAGCCTTTTAAACATAATCTTCAGCATAATATGGAAATGATAAACCAAATAATTCCATTTACTTATTTACATAGATATTCTACTAGTTGAATAATCACATGTAATATTAATAGCTAATTTCATTATGATGGAATTAATATTTTTAGACATCATAACCACATAGTCACGACCTCGTGCCAAGACTATAAATAATATTCTGCCAATGTCGTGTGCCAAGACACTATTTTTTCTCATGAGACCTAGCAATGTATCGAGGAGCTATAGTGGGCTCTACCCATCACATACTTAGTCCAATGCATTCCTCATATGAAAAGATTGAAACATAACATAAACATTTGTAATAAAAATATCATATGAAATGTTAATACCTTAACCATAAACCATGAATGGTATAAAAATAACACATCCATAGTAAAACATATCACAAAACCATCAACATAGTATGGAATATTCTTTCATAATAAATTAAATTCAAAAATGTGTAAAATCCATCAAAGGATGTTGACATAGATAAAATCAAAACTATTTTAGAGAAATTTTGAAATCCTATAAAAGTCACGTAATTATAAAAGAAAACATTTATTTTGAAAATATTCTTATAAGCTTTTAAGGGATGCTTCGAAGGAGTTATAATGATTGAAAATAGCCTCACCCACTGTATAAGTTAAAAAAGAATTCTTTCGTTAATTTACTGAAAATGTTATAAAGTACCTTGTTTAGAAAGCGATGGAATGATTCATTTAAAACCATTTTATAATAAGTAAAACAAGGGTATAAATGAATTTAACCCATATTCTATTAAATAGTAAAAATATTTTGATGTACATATTTAAGGAACATGGATGTGGATGATAATTAATTCACAATCGATACTTTCATAAAAACAAACTCAGATAATAAAGAGATTGTAAAATTAACCCTTACCTTGTACTTTTCCTTGGTAGAGGGTACATTAAAATCCTATATAAATAGTTACATCATTGTTATTAAATTATAAAATACCAATATACATAAATATTATATTATATATGATCTTTTAATATTGTTTTGTTAATAACCTTTTAGTAGTTTCATTGTTTCAGGTGTTAACTTATTCTTTTTCCTTTATATGTTTTGCTACATAAGTCAGGTTTATTACGGTTAGGATATATATGATTCATATCTATAATGATATTAAATTCTTAAAAAATATTTTTATTCATAAAATTAAAATTATTCTTGAGTGGTTACGATGGGGAATGAATCTCATCGTGTTCATGGAGACGGTATTCCGTACATACACACGAGCGACAATGCCATTCTATTGATGGTGAAATATTATTTAATTTCATGGTATATTACATATACGTAATCATTAAAATGTTATAATTATTATTTACATCAATTACACTCATTATTATACACATCAAAATATTGAAGTGTTGAATAACAAACTACACAACGACGTGGAGACGGTAAGCCGTACGCACACACGTATGGTGACTTTGTAATTCATAGGATGGACATAATATTGAATATAGTCATACCATATTTATAATAACATCATAGTATGTATAAGGTACTGGATTTATTATTTTTTTATGAAAACAACAATGAAAGTTGGAGTGGAAGAAGAAAAGAACTTTTAAAGAGGTGTTCAAATTATTTCCTCTTCATCGGGTGCTTCCAATTGATTTGATCAAAATGGCACCTTAGGTAGAATTTTTGATCAAATTAAGGACTCTAGTTTTATGGGATGGTATTTGGGTGGATAATTGAGTAGGTTTTGGTCAATCCAAATGGCTTTGGAGGTATGATTTTGAGAGAAGTAAAATTACCCTTTTATAAGAGAGGTGAGGGTCAATTTAGGAAAAGCTCGAAATATTATTTTATTATCAAATCATTTTCGGTTTCTAATGTCTACAAAAGGATTTATTTCGAGTATAAGGCGGGGATGGGTCACAAACCATTCAAAAAATTGATGTTAAATAGTTTTAGGTCACCATATTAACTTTATAATGTTTATTTGACTCTTTGTTAAATAGATTAACTTTTACCATGTATTCTTGTATTATTATATTAAATGGTAAATAAACTTGCTAAAGAAAGGAAAGAAAACCCCAAGTGGTTAAATATAGACATATATTACCTTATATAATTTCTTTGTAAGAACATTATATTTTTATGAATATTATATTAAGTAGTCATATAGTATTCTTTTTGGAAACTCATTTATGTTAATTGTGACACTATTTTGTCTTTGGTTTTTGTAAAAGTAAAAAAAAATTGTTTACGTACAAAAAAATAAATTAAACCAATCCAAAAAAGTCATATTAACCTATAAAATTAATTTAATTCATCAAAAGTCTCAATTTATATTTATTTTAATATTTATAATATCAATTATTTTAATCTTTCGTTAATAAGGTAATTAGTCCATAATAATTATGTGATAAATAAATTTAATTATTTACTACCTACAAATTATAAATAAACTACAATGATGTAGTAAATATTTTTATCTTTATAATTTATATTTATTGTCAAATTTATTTCATGTATAACCCTATAAAAATGTTTTAGTTCTTAAAATTTCAATTTAATACTTTTAACTCTTCTTTAAATAAAATAATAATAAATGTACTAATCGAATCCATGTGGATTAGAAAGGATTATATTTTATTCCCAAGGTTGATTTTGGTCGATAAACACTTATGCAATAGAATTAGGACATTTGTTAGGGTAATTTACATATCTTTTTTAACTTTAATTACACTATATACTTTTATCTTTGATAAATAAATTTCAAAAGTATTTTGCCCCAAAAATTATTTTCATCCTATTGAACAACATATTACTAACTAATATCAACCATGTCTCTTGTATTTTTGGAATTCAATTCATAGAAGCTGTAAATTTTTGTTTTATTCAAATTTTCAAATGTTCCTAAAAGGTGGGTAAAAGGCATTAAAATTTTCAATAAAATTTTATACAACTAATTTTATTAAAAAAATGACTCCAATGATATACATTGAACTTCTATAGGTATTATGTATATAACATACTAGGTAAATAAAGAATAAGACATATTTAATATTTATTAATATTTGTGAATTAAATATTAATTTTACTTTAAAGGGGTTTCTATGTTCGAAAGTGTACCCGATACGCAACAATGGGTTTCTTTGAAATCTTACGTTGCACACTAACAATATAATCTTATTTTAAATGGTAGTTAACTCCTAGTTGTTGTATTGGCGGGAATGAACAAAACTAACTAAAATATGATTATACATGTTTGTTAAAAGTATTTACATTTATCCAATAAAATTTAGAGGCTTAAAATGTGAATAATCTAATTTTAAGCATAATTTACATTAAAATGTCGATTTACTGCATTTTAATGTCGAACCCTATTTAGATATAGTTTTTTTCACTTTAATAAATTCTAATTGACCGAATGAAATATTTATTTATAATGGGGACATCAAAATTTACTTTGTGAAAATTTTTGGAATTTTTCTGATAAAGTTCATTTTTAATGAATAGTGAAAATATTGTATTTTAATTCAAAACTATTTTTTAATATAATTTATTTATATGGTTAGATTATCTTTTTAATTGGTTTTAAACTATAACTGGAATATATTTTTACCATTTAATCCATTTTTGGTCATTGGAATTAATTTCACTTTGAAATTGGACATAAACATGTGTCAATCTTTTGATAGTTATTGTTTCTTAAAAACACGCTATTTGTTTTAACAAAAGGAATTAATTTTAAATTAATTAATGCCACTTAATTGTTTTTAATTTATCAAAATAGACATAATTTTTGAATTCGTACTATCAAATATAGCTTCGGCTGAATATTTGGTATTTTTCTGAAAAACATCAATTTTTGATGAATAGTGAAACCACATAGTAGTAGTAAAAACTGTCTTTATCATTTAAATGAAATTTTACCACTTTTGTGAATTGAATTTTTAAAATCCTACATACATGGTTGTTATTAGTAAGTAAAATTTGGTTCAATAAGATGAAAATAATTTTTTTGAATAGTAACTTATGACTTTTATATACGTCGGTTAATGGTAAATATGGTAATTCAAGGTTAGAAGAACATTGTAATAATTCAAAATTACCTTAACACATGTCCAAACTTTTTTTGATGTGTAATGGACGGCCATGGGCATCTTTATGTCTACTTTGGGACCCCATGGAGCCACTTATGAAAGATAATGACACTTTAGATTAATTAATTTAATGTAAAGGCAAAAATGACATAAACAAAAATGTTTTAGTAAATAAATTTTTATATGGTTTTATATAAATTCTATTTTTGACTATAAATATTAATTGGAAATCGAAAATGATTTCCTACATCATGGTATTTTTTTATAATTTTTAGACATCAAATAAATTAAATTATTTATTACATAATAATGATGCAGTGTTTACCTCCTTAATAAATGATTTAAATAAATAAGATTATAATGATTAAGATATTATCCAAAACGTGTCCAATTCTGATTGGATGATTTTATTTCGAATATGAGTCATATTATCTTCTACTTTAATTATTTTTGGACCTTTAGAAACCGAATATTATTATATAATAAAATAATAATACCACACTTTCATAAAGAGCCCCTCCTCCCCTTTATAAAAGGAAACCATTTATAAAAAATTCCTAACACCTCTCAAGACTTTTGGCTCATCCAAACTCTGCCCAATTAAGTTCCCTACATCCCTATCTTTCACATAGAAGCCTTAGCTTAGGCACAAGGTAATTCAAGAAGTCCGTTGGTTCAAACCAATGGGAGTTACCCAAATTAAAGGTAACGGTTTCTCTTAATTTGTTTTCTTTTATTTTACATCTCCAACCACTAAACTCTTTTTATTACTTTATTTTGTAACAACAACAGTATCCTAAATATTCTATAATTTTTTTATGAGAATTATTATAACTACACTTACACACACCTCCATCTAATGGATAAAGAACATAATGTTTCTGTGGATGGAAAACTAACACCGCACGAAATGATGATTGTTCAAATATCTCCAACCAAATATCATGGTGGCCATTATGATGGAACTGAATTTATATATGATTTATATTATTTTTATGTTTTCTTTATTCTTCTGTAAGTTCCATTTATAGCATACCCTTATGGTTTCCATTATGGGTAAACGTGATAATTTCATTTGAGGAAGTGCGGTCTACCGGCCCCTCAAAGTGATATGACTCATTCATAACATATGTGGTATGTATAAAGGAAATATTTAATGATATTATATATGATAAAATACTATAATTATAATAATGTTATGTATCATTATGTTTTAATTCCATTAAATATGAAATATAAATGTATGTAGCGTTCATGCGTACGTACGGCTTACCGTCTCCCTGAACGGTGCATCTCATTTCGTACCTCTAAATGTTATATACTATTATAAATACATGTATATGCTGGATATATTATATATATATGTTATCCAAATAATAAATATCATTCCGGATATAATGAACCTTTGACCCCATTAACAACATTTGATTATAAGAAATCCATTTTTGACTCAAGTACCAAATATCGACAAAACGAACATTATTAACATAAATGATTACAAAATGTTCATAACATGGTATTAAGTGATATAAAAGGAGTAATAAACTTAAAAATGGTTCTTAAGAAATTATGAATTAATGTTAGTTTATTATTCATGAGATTAAAGAATGATCTAGTCAAGTAGGACATGAGGTAAGAGACTTCGTCTCAATCTCCTTTCATTGAGGAATATTTTGTTTCAATACACATATTTCTTTTATACACTGTATAAACACCCTTGACTTTTCAAAGGGAATATTTTTCAATGAAGCATTTAACTAAATGACAATAAAGGAATGTTTCTTTTAACATAAGTAGTGACAGTGACCTTTTCCACCGCCACGAGTATTATTTGATCTTTGGCTTTCTCAACAAGCCGTAATGTTTTTTAAAAGAAAATAAATACCATATACTTTTTATGTATTTTGGTATTGAAAATGGTTTTTAAAATAGATCTATTATGTCAATATATTTATGTGATATATTGTGATTGAAATGTGGAAATTTTTTCTCTCCTTTATATTTTTTTATGTCTTATGATTTTATAATGGTACTTCGACATTTGACGGGTGGTTACTTGATAAACAAAATGACGGGTGGTGCTGTGAATTCCAAGAAGGGTGGTTACGTTATAACCTCCAATGCATCAGGTATGGAAGATGTCCGTATGGCTATTCCATTTAGTGATATGTGTGGAAGTCAAACGTATGGTAATTCAATTTAAGTATGTTTATGTCCCAAGTTACCTTTATATGTTATGTGTTATTTATATGGGTTTTATGGTAATCGTTTGGTTACAAAAGTGTAATTAATGATCTTTTATTTAGTGAAGAGTATTTACTACTTCATAAAGGTGAGAAGAATTAATTATGATAAAGTATTCATGGTTTACCTATTGTTTTTTAAAAAACTAACAGTTTTCCTTCTTTGTGTATCCCTTACTGAGCTTTTTATGCTCATCCCATGTTTTTGAAAAGATTTCCACAAGACATAATGTGGAATAGGGTCAAGGATGGGATCAAGGAAAATTCATGCTTTCTAAAACATGGAACTAGACATGACTCTTTTTTCAAGAGTTCATGATTTGTAAAAAAATGGAAATTGTGTAAAAGTGTATACTTTGTAATCTTTTGAGATGTAATAGATATGTCCTAATTATCTAAAACTCTAAACCTAAAAATATCCTCAATGTGATTTATTCATTTAATTCAATATTATGTAAGGTTTAAGGTTGGTTCCTTATATTTGGTATCATAGGTCGGTATAGATAACATTAAGAGTTAGGGTATTGTTAAATAAATTTCCATAAATTAATTTATGGTAATATTGAAATGATATAGCATTTATAGATTATCATGTTGTTTTGCCTAAGATATTTCTGTATTCAGAATGCTTTTCCATAGAGGAAATAGGGATGTTATGTTGGGATGCCATCAGGATGAAGTCAACCTTCCAAATCAACAACCTGAGATGGTCAGAATCAGAACTGAACAGTCTATTGCAGTGATGGCATAGTTGACTCAGGCTATAAAGGGTGGTGGTATCCATGTACAAGATCATCCAGATCAACCACAGAGGAACATGTCAGTAGTGAAGCATTTCCTAAGGCATCATCCCCCATCATTCAGAGGATCATCTGACATGGTGCTAGAAGAAGGGTTGATTAAAGCACTAGAAAATATTTTTGATGTCAGGGGTTGTTCAGAAGATCAAAAGGTTAGTCTCACTGTTTACCGTTTTGAAGGTGAAGCTAATTAGTGGTGGTCGATGGTGAAAAATTTCAGGAATAGTGAGGAGATTTATTCTCTTGATTGGGATGAATTCAAAGGTATGTTTCTTGAGAAATATTTTCCAAAGGTGGTTCGTCTTAGGATGAAAAAACAATTCCTAGAATTAAGGAAAGAGTATGAATCAGTGGGTTCTAATGAAGCAATGTTCACTTGACTGGAATGGTATGCACCAAATTACATCTGAGATATTGATAGTAAGATAAATCAATTTTACTCAGGACTGAATCCATGATATTGAAGATAATTAGCCTCTGATGAGTTCAAAAGTTAGGAAAAACTTGTTCGATGTGCGGAGAAGGTGGAAATGGAGTTTGTCGATGATCAGGTGTTCTTTGAAAATTAACAGAATAAGAGGTCATGCTGGCAGGCAAAGGGGAATAATTCATCAAAGAAGCCTAGAGGTACGAAAACTAAAGATCCATCTTGTGAGAAGTGTGGTAAAAAACATCCTGGAGAATTTTTATCAATGTCTGGAAGGTGCTTCCGGACTGGTAAGTCTGGTCATATTTCTCGTAAATGTAAGGAAGATGATCAATCAGGAAATGAAAACTCATCGGAAAGATGTTTTAAGATGAATTAAATGGGTCATTATGAAAATGACTATCTAGAGAAGAAATCAAATGAGGTAAATTAGCCATACTACAAGAAAAATAGGTGGTGAAATCCTTTGCAACTACTTCAGCAGATGTTGGTCCATCGAATAAAGTAGTATCATGTATACTATTTGTTTGTTCAGATTATTCCAATGTGTTGTTTGATTCTGGGTCTACATACTCCTTCATTTCTGATAATTTTTCTAGTAAATTTGGAATTCCATCTCCTGATATGAATACTGAACTTATGGTAAAAACACCTGGATGAAATTTTGAGTCAAAAAGATATTATAAGAACCTTGTTTTCCTTGTGTGGGGAAAGAACCTACATGCAAATCTTATTGTTTTGACTCTGCTAGTATTATGTTATTTTGGGCATGGATTGGCTTTCTGTTGATCATGATAAGATTGACTGTAGAGGTAAAGAGGTTTATTTTCAGAAAGATTTATAGTTTGTATACAAGAATGAACCATTGATTTTGATAACATATCAGTAAGCTGAGAAACTAGTAAAAATGGAAATGAATGTTACCTTTCACATATTGTTGAAAATAAAGGAATTGTTCAAATTAATGATGTGCCAGTGTTAAATGAGTACCTTGATGTTTTTTCGGATGATTTGATTAGTATTATACCTAATATAGAAGTTGAATTTACTATTGACTTAGTTCCTGATGCTAAGCCAATTTCAAAACCCCCTTATCGAATGGATCAAATTAAACTTTTTGAGTTAAAGAAGCAATTGCAGGAGTTATTAGATAAAGGTGTCATTCAACCTAGAACATCACCATGGGGTGGTCCTGTATTGTTTGTTAAAAATAAAGATGGTTCAATGAGACTTTTCATTGATTATAGAAGCTTTTAATAACATCATTGTTAAGAACAAGTATCATTTGCCTCATATCGATGATTTGTTTGATCAGCTCCAGGGAGCTCAGTATTTTATGAAGATTGATTTGAGGTCAGGGTACCATCTATTGAAAGTAAAGGAAGAAGATGTTCTAATGACCACGTTTCGTACTAGATATGTCCATTATGAATTTGTAATTATGCCTTTTGGATTAACTAATGCACCTACTGTATTCATGGATCTTATTAATAGAATTTTCCTTGAGTTCTTCGGTAAGTTTGTGGTTGTGTTCATTGATAATAATTTGGTTTTTTCAGAAAGTAAGGAGGAACATGAAATTCATTTAAGGGTTGTCCTGGAAACCTTAAATTAAAATAAACTATTTGGGAAATTCAGCAAGTGTGAGTTTTAGTTACAAAGAAATTCTTTACTTGGTCACACTATTTCAAAAAATAGCATAACTGTTGATCCTACAAAAACAAAAGTTGTTGAAGAATGGCCAAGACCCACAAATATGACCAAGATTCGTACTTTTGTTGGTTTGGAAGGTTATTATAGGAGCTTTGTTGAACATTTTTCATGGTTATCTAGTCCAATGACTTTATTAACTAGAAAAGGTGTTAAGTTCATTTGGAAAAAATAATGTGATGATTGTTTTCATGAATTGAAAAGAAGATTGGTGAATGCTCCAGTTTTAGCACTGCCTTCCAGAAATGGTGAGTTTGTTATCTACATTGATGCTTCATTGAAAGGACTTGGTTGTGTCCTTATGCAGAATGATGAGGTAATTTCTTGTGCTTCACGTCAGTTGAAACCCCATGATTTAAATTACCCAACACATGATTTGGAATTTGCTTCTATTTTTTTTTTCTTTAAAAATTTGGAGGCATCATTTTTATAGAGTGAAGTTTGAAATATATACTGATCACAAAAGTTTTAAGTATATATTAACTCAAAAATAATTGAACATGAGACAGAGTATATGGTTTGAATTAATCAAGGATTATGATTGCCCGATCCATTACCATCCGGGAAAAGAAAATAAAGTGGCTGATGCTTTAAGTTGAAAAAGTAATGCTTCATTAACCATGATACATTTGGAACAACATCCTTTGGTTTTTCATTTGATGAATTATGGTGTATAAGTTGTTGGTACAGTAAATTATTCTATTTTGTTTCAAGAGTTAGTGAAATCATCTCTATCAGACAGAATAAAGCAAGCACAGATAGAAGACAGTGAGTTGTAGAAAAATGTAGAGTTGGTTCAGAAGGGTAAGTTTCCTGATTTTAACGTTGATAATGATTGTGTTTTGAGATTTGGAAATAGATTATGTGTTCTTTGTGATTCACAGTAGAAGAATGAGTTGTTATGTGAAGCTCATAGTTCACCGATTTTAGTTCATCCTGGTAGTACTAAGATTTACAGAGATCTTCAGGAGTATTACTAGTGGGATATAATGAAAAGAGATATTGCTGATTTTACAGTGAAGTGTTTGACTTGTCAGAAGGTTAAATTTGAGCTGAAGTTACCAAAAGTATTGCTTCGGGATTTACTGGGGTCAGAGTAGAAATGGTAAAATATATCCATGGACATTGTTTTGGTATTACCGAAGATAGTTCGAGGTAATAATTCAATCTGGGTTATTGTTGATTGATTGACTAAATATTATCATTTCCTTACTATTCAAGATACATTGTCTCTAGATCATGTTTCTTGGTTGTATGTTACAGAGATAGTCAGGTTGAATGGAGTTCCCCTCTCCATTGTATTTTATCGTGATCCCAGGTTTACTTCTAACCTTTGGAAAGTCCTTTAGAAGTGGTTGGGTACAGAATTAAATTTTCGTATAGCTTTTCATCCGCAATCAGATGGGCAGTCAGAACGAACAATTCAGACATTGGAGGATATGCTACATGCTTGTTCACTGAATTACCAGGGATGTTGGGACCAACATATTTCTTTGGTTGAATTTTCATATAATAATAGTTTTCATTCCAGTATACAAATGGCTCCATTTGAGGCATTATATGGAAAGCATTGTCGAACTCCAGCTTTTTGGGATGAATTAGGTGAAAGGAAGCTGATGAGACCAGAATTGGTAGAAGAGATGGCAGAGAATGTTTAGTTGATTCCGAATCACATGGGAACAGCTCAGAGTAGACAGAAAATTTAAGCAGATAACCGGAGGAAGGATCTTTCTTTTGAGGTAGGTGATCATGTCTTTCTCAAAGATTCTCCATGGAAAAGTGTGATGTGTTTTGGTAAAATAGGAAAGTTGAGTCTGAGGTTCATTGGACATTATGAAATTCTGGAGAAAGTTGGACCAGTTGCATACAGAGTGGCTTTACCTCCAAGTTTATCCCATGTACACAAGGTTTTTCATGTTTCGATGTTGAGAAAGTATATGCCAGATCCGTCTCATGTTTTGAGCCCAGTGGTAGTTCAGTTGGAAGAGAATCTCTATTATGAAGAACAACATGTCCAGATTCTTGACCATAGATAGAAAGTGTTGTGAAATAAGGTAATTCACTAGGTAAATGTTTTTTGGAAAAACCATATGGTTGAAGAGGCAACGTGGGAATCTGAAAATTCTATGAGGGACAAATACCCCCACTTATTTTGATAAGTAAAATTATGAGGACGCAATTCCCAAAAGGGGGGAAGGATGTAACATCCCAAGTAAATAAAGAATAAGACATATTTAATATTTATTAGTATTTGCTAATTAAATATTAATATTACTTTAAAGGAGTTTCTATGTTCGATAGCGTACCTGATACGCAACAACGGTTTTCTTTAAAATCTTATGTTGCACACTAATAATATAATATTATTTTAAATGGTAGTTAACTCCTAGTGATTGTATTGGCATAAATGAACAAAAATAACTACAATATGATTATACATATTGGTTAAAGGTATTTACATTTATCCAATAATAGTTAGAGGCTTAAAATGTGAATGAATCTATTTTTAAGCATAATTTACATTAAAAGGTCGATTTACCGCCTTTTAAAAGAGAAACCTCTTTAAATATAATTTTTTTTACATTAATACATTCTAACTGACCGAATAAAATCCTTCTTTATAATGGGGACATCAAAATTTACTTTGTGTCAATTTTTGGAATTTTTCGGATAAAGTTCATTTTTAATGAATAGCAAAAATATAGTATTTTAATTCAAAACTTCGTTTTAATATAATTTATTTATACAGTTATATTATCTTTTTAATTGTTTTTAATGTTTAATTAGAATATATTTTTACCATTTAATTCAATGTTGGTCATTGGAATTAATTTCACTTTGAAATTGGTCATAAACAAGTATCAATCTTTTGATAGTTATTGTTTCTTAAAAACACACTATTTGTTTTAACAACAAGAATTAATTTTAAACTAATTAATTCCACTACTATGTTTGGAATTTTGAAAAATAGACATCATTTTTTAATTTGGACTATCAAATATTGCTTAGGCTGAATGTTTGGTATTTTTCTGAAAAACTTCAATTTTTTGATGAATAGTGAAACCACTTAGTTGTAGTTAAAAACTCTCTTTTTCATTTAAATGAAATTTTACCACTTCTATGGACTGAATTTTGAAACACCAACATACATGGTTGTTATTATTAAGTAAAATTTAGTTCAATGAAATGAAAATATTTTTTGGTGAATAGTAACTTTTGACTTTTATTTACCGTAGTTAAAGGTAAATTGGGTAATTCAAGGTTAAAAGAATATTGTAATAATTATAAATTACCTTAAAACATATCCTAACCTTAGAGGATGAGTAATTGCAGACCATGGGCATATTTGAGTCTATTTTGGGACCCCATGGAGCCACTTATGAAAGATAATGACACTTTAGATTAATTAATTTAATGTAAAGGCAAAAATGGCATAAAACAATCTTTTAGTAAATTAATTTTTATATTATGTTATATAAATTATATTTTAAACTATAAATATTAATTGGAAATAGAAAAATATTTCCAACATCATGGAATTTGTTTTATAATTTTTAGACATCAAATAAATTAAATTGTTTATGACACAATAATGATGCAGTGTTTACCTAATTAATAAATGATTTAAATAAATAAGATTATAATGATTACAATATTATCCAAAACATTTCCAATTCTAATTGGATGATTTTATTTCGAATATGAGTCATATTATCTTCTACTTTAATGATTTTTGGAACTTTAGAAACCGAATTTCATTATATAATAAAATAATATTATCACACTTTCTAAAAGAGCCAATCCTCCCCCTTATAAAAGGAGACCATTTCTAACCAATTCCTCACACTTCTCAATCCTTTTGGCTCATCCTAACTCTGCCAAATTAAGCTACCTATATCCCTCTCTTTCACCTAGAAGCCTTAATTGAGGCAGAAGGCAGTTCAAGATGTCCTTTTGTTTAAACCAAAGGGAGTTACCCAAATTAAAGGTAACAGTTTTCTTAATTTGTTTTCTTTTATTTTACTTCTCTAACCCATAAATTATTTTTATTACTTTATCTTGTAACAACAGCAGTATCCTTAATATACTAGGATATTTTTATAATAAGGATTCGAACTACACTTACACACACCTTTATCAAATGGATGAAGAAAATAATGTTTCTGTGGATGGCAAACTAACGCCTCATGAAATGATGATTGTTCAAATATCTCCAACTGCCTCTAATGGTGGCCATTATGATGTCACTATATTTATATATGATATATATTATTTTTATGTCTTCTTTATGCTTCTGTAATTTCCATTTATGGCATACCTTTATTGTTTCCATTATGGGTAAACGCAATAATTTCATTTGAGGAAGTGCGGACTACCGCCCCCTCAAAGTGATATAACTCGTTCATACCATAGGTGGTATGTATAAATGATAGATTTAATGATATTATATATGATACAATACTGGAATTATAATACTACAATGTATCATTATGTTTTAATTCAATTAAATATGAAATAGAAAAGGAAGTAGAGCTCATGCGTACGTACGGCTTACCGTCTCCATGAACGATGCATTTCATTTCCTACCTCTAAATGTTATGTACTATTATAAATACATGTATATTCTGGATATATATGATATATATGATATCCAAATCATGAATATAATTCTGTATATAATTAACCTTTGACCACATGAACAATATGTGATTATAAGAAGTCTATTTTTGATTCAAGTACCAAATATCGTTAAAATGAACAATGTTACCTTAAATGATTACATAATGTTTATAACATGGTATAAAGTGATATAAAATGAGTAATAAACTAGAAAAATGTTCTTAATAAAGTAGAAATTAACTTTACTTTATTATTCAGGAGATTAAATAACGATCGAGTCAAGTCGGACACGAGGTAAAGGACTTCATCTCAATCTCCTTTCATTGAGGAATATTTTGTTTTAATACACAACTTTCTTTTATACGCTATATAAACACCCTTGAATTTCCAAAGGGAAAAAATTTTCTATGAAGCATTTTAGTAAATGAAAAAAAAATGTTTATTTTAACATAAGCGGTGACAATGACCTTTTCCGCCCCCGTGAGTATTATTTGATCTTTGGCTTCCTCAACAAGTTGTAATGTTTTTTAAAATAAAATAAATACCATATAATCATTCATATATTTCGGTGTTGAAAATGGATTTGATAATGGATTTTTTATGTCAATATATTTAAGTGATATATTTTGATTAAAATTTGGAAATGTTTTCTTTCCTTTATATTTGTTTTATGTCTTATGATTTTATAATGGTACTTGGACATTTGACGGGTGGTTACGTGATAAACCAAGTGACGGGTGGTGTCATGAATACCAAGATGGGTGGTTACATTATGACCTCAAATTCATTGGGTATGGTAGTCGGCCGTATGGATATTCTATTTAGTGATATGTATGGATGTCGATCGTATGTTTATTCCACTTAAGTATGTTTATGTCCCAAGTTACCTTTATATTTTATGTGTTTGTTATATGGGTTTTATGGTAATATTTTGGTTACAAAAGGGTAAGTAATGATATTTTATTTAGTGGACAGTATTTACTACTTCATAAAGGTTAAAATAATTGCTTATGATAAAGTATTCATGGTTTACCAGTTGTTTTGAAAAAACTATCAGTTTTCCTTCTTTGTGTATCCCTTACTGAGATTTTTATGTTCATCCCAAGTTTTTGAAATGTTTTTCACAGGACATATTGTGGAATAGGGTCAAGGATGGGATCAAGGAAAAGTCATGTTGTCTTAAACATGGAACTAGACACGACTCTTTTTTCAAGAGTTCATATTTTGTAAAAAAATTGGAAGCTGTGTAGAAGTGTCTACTTTCTAATCTTTTGAGGTGTAATATTTATGTCCTAATTCTCTAAAACTATAAAACTAAAAAGATCCTCAATGTGAATTATTCATTTAATTCAATATTATGTATGGTTTAAGGATGGGTCCTTATAATGTACCTATTTTGACATAAAATAAATTTAATTAAAATAAATAATAATTTAAATAAAATGTATGTTTTAAACAATAACACGGTGTTTTTCACTATTTATCAAGAATGTATTGTTTTTCGAAAAATTCAAATAATTCACCCTAAGAAAATTTTGATATTCCAAATCTATAAATGAAGTCCATTTTAAAAAATAAAATTTATAAAATTTCAAAAATTGGTCATTACTATTCTTAACAAATAGTTTGATTGGTCATGGAGTGCTAGAACTTGACGTTGCGTACAATTCAAGCCATTTTATTATTCAAAGAGAAGTGCACTATGGAATGTTGTGGTGATACATCATCAGATCCACATCAGTGAGTTCTTAATTCCTTTTGTGGAATTCTTTATTTTATTTGGTATTAGTTGTGCTATTTAGGTGCAAGCAAATTTTCGTTATTATTAGGTTCTTTGTATATTTTTAAATTTTATCCACAAATGAGTTGAATATAGAGTTGATATTAAATATGATATCTACTATGAACCCACAGTATGTGGTTTCATACATTTCCATCAATGTATAAGTGTTTATATATATTTCACTGTGATGTGAGCTCAATTCTCAGAGTGATGCCCTTAAAATGGAATTAAATCAATAAATTTAATTGATGGGTTTCACCTATTTAATTAATAAATCACATTGATATTTTATTTGTGTTTTTTTACCTTTAAATGAAACCACCCATTGGGTGTATTGGGAAATTAGGTGGACCACCCTAGGTACCATATGAGTTATCAACTAAAATGTTGTGTTTACCCATTTTCCTTGGGATATGAATTGTAATTTGAATTGTGAATTGTAATTGAATTTAATAGTAAACTGAATTGGAACATGAATTGATTAAGGGAATGGGATTTATGGCCATTCTCCTAGGATTTATCCATGTGACAAATTTTTTAGGATGAGTTAACCATTTTATACTAAAATTCTGCAGTGAGTTAAATAGTGGTTAAGCCATTAGAGCATCTCCCACGAATTGAGTCTCCTTTTAAGTTGAGTTTCATTTTAAATGAATACGTTTATGAACATGATATAATTATATTATTTTTATTTATTTCTTAAATTCATTGTGGAAGCATGGGTTTATATATTAATTCCATGGATGGAATCATTTGTCTCTTATCTGGATTACGCTCGAGTGACACTTGGAATATTTATATGGATTACCAAGGATGGACTCATAGGGGATTATGACTATACACCCAAATGATACAAGAAGTCCTTATGGATTTATAAGGATGGACTCAAGGGGAATTTTATCATATATTACATGGGTGACACTAGGTCCCTCGTAGTGGACTGCCAAGGACAGACTCAAATGGAAGTAATTTTACACCGCACAAATAGCGATACAAGGATTTCTATGAGCAAACCCTATGATAGAATTTTAAGTTAATTGGTTCATTACACACATGGAGTGAAACCTAGATTAAATATTAGGAATTCCAAGGATATTCTCTAGTTATTTAATGACTAATTAGAGGAATGATTTATATGATGTGTCAACTAGGACAAAGAACAATCATGGAGTTGGTCAGGCCCTTAAAACTTATAAATAACCTATTTAGGCATATCATGATAACTAATACTCATAAGAGACATTAGGATATGTTTTAGGTATCATCATTTAATTATTTAAATTATATTGAATCATTAAATTAAATTGAATATAAATTGACTCTGGAATGACAGTTTATTTAGAGAGATTTTGACTAGGTAACATAGGACGGGTGTCCCTGGGAACCCAAACCTTTATAGGTTTTTTAAATTTTGTACTTACATTAAATTTATTTTACTTGATACACATTGTTATCATTATATATTAATTGTATGTATATCACAAGACCTTTTGGAGGTTTCTTAGTGGGATTGTATCTCATACACTATTCAGGAAACTAATGGTACCTGAACGAACTATATCATTGTAGGTACGAATAACTTGAGAACACTATTACTGGTTCTTGATTACTTCTTAGGAGAAAGGGATCATGGGACTAAATGGAGGCTCGTGATGTGATATGGATTGTATTTCGTCTCTTTAATATGTTACTAATTAAATTTCACACCTGCCATGTATAACTCTTTTCAACTTTTTGTTGAAACATGACATGTATCATCATATTTTGTATATTATATTCTTTATAGTATTATATATATATATATATATATTCATGTTGTTCATATTTTTTTATGATTTATTTAATAATTATTCCACAATGCACTTTTATTGTATATCTACTATGCTACACTTTAGTATTGACTGAATAGTCTCCCAATAGATTCACCCTAAGACCTCACTTTTAGTCGAAAACCAATGGTGTTTAGGGAGATACTCTCTATTACATGTGGAAAACCAAGCTCAGGGAACCTCTAGTGGCATCTTGGTATGGGATTTTATAGATTCAAAAGGTATAAATTCAATTATTTTAAACAAAAAAACTATGTTAATTTTCAAAATAATAATAATAAAAATAATGCATTGAAAATACATTAATAGATAAAAAATAGTTCATTAAAAATGTTATTTTCACATTGTTCAATTTACCATTTCCATTCATGAAGTTTGTCTCTATTTTAGGAAAATACTTCTTGAACAAGGTTTTTTGAATCGAAACATTTGTTTGTTTTTTCTGAAATCCGAGACTATAATCCCCTCAATCCCCTATTAGTGAAAGTCATTTACACCTCATTTTTGTATTATTTCACTTCCTTTTAATAAATGTTTTTGTGGAGTGAATTGGGATACCAATTCATGAAACCACTTTTATCAAAAAACAATCCACAAAAATATTAACATTTTCAAAAAAAATCCAAAAAAAATATCCCTAAAATAATTTTGATATGTTTATTTAAAAAATTATATCAATTTTTAAAAATTAAATTTATAAAATTAGAAACATATTAATAAAAATATTCAACCAAAAAATGTAATAAAAACCATTTATGAAGAAAAAACAAGACCTCACTGAAAATGGAGTACCTATTTTCAGAGAAATAATCAATTAATTTTTATATAGTATGGAAATCATACATATATTTCACAATTTTGTGACACATATTAAAACACATCAATTTAACTAGTAGTTTATAATGGTCACATTTATATAATAATATATTTATAATGTATCACTATTTCCTAAATTCATGGTATTGTGTGTTTAGAAATCTATTGAATATATTGAATTTATTTGTAGATAAGTATATCATAAAATATTGGTTTGTTATAATGGTTCTCTAGGAAAATCCAATTCATCAATTATATGAAGATTATTTTGTAATTTACTAATCCATATAACATTAAAAAAACTCATAGAGTAAATATTTTTATAGAATGTTGTCTTTTCATATCATATCTCATGAACTTTAGTTGATCATCTCCATAATAAAAATACACTTTTTAGGTGTATCGATCTCCATAAAATAGGTTTAATGTGTCATTAATTATTTGTAGTAGAAACGTTTTCTTTATAATAATATTATTTAGATATCTATAATCTATGAAAATACATATTAACCCAACATTATTCTTTAAAACTAACATGGGTTCTCCCCAAGGTGATGCACTATGGTGTATAAAAACATTTACAAAATATCACATTCATTGCTTTGGTAACTGCTGTAGTTCTATAGGTACCATTCTATGAATATTATTGGATATAGTCATCACCCTATATATATGATCTAATGAGAATCATTACTCATAATCTGATTCATTTTCAAGTAACTATTTAGGAAATACAATAGTAAATTACATTAAAATAGGTAAGTCTTATTATTATAATTTATATTAGTCTCAACCATTTTAGAAACATATGATTCTTCATTGGGTATCACTACCCATATTTTTATAATATTTTATAAAGGGGATTCATTATCTTCATGTTATATCTGTAGAATAATTAGCATGGAGATATAGAATTAAGTTTCCTTTACATAATAGTTGTTAAGAGATCAATATAATTATATTAAACTCATGGCTGCTATAAAACCAAATTCTACTACAGGAAAAAATATTATATTTTCATGAAAAAACATATGACATATTCTAATTGGGGAAAATTCAAACCCTTTGTATACAATAATTTTACTATTAGGTTTTCTAAAGATATATTTACATCATGTTGTTGGGGTGGTGATTCAATGATTTTAGAAATCTTATAGAATGTAAAGGAATATTTTTTAATAGAATAAAAAAAATTATCAACAGTTTTTTGGTTAATAGTTAGTGTACCTTTCAATAATGTATTTTATTCATCCACCTATATAGTGGTAACTATATAAACTTTTCCATGTTCCCTTGGTTTTTTTGGTTGTTGACATCGGTAGTCCTTAAAGACCCCATGTTTTATGTACATTTGTTATAGTTACCAATTTACTTTTAGATTAAGTAACCATGGGTGATGTATTGAGGGGATCTTTCATTTCCATTATCATATTTATTGACTTCCTCATTTCCATTTGGAATTATATGGCATGATTCCACAATTGTATACATGTAATGTTTTATTTATTTATTGTGAGGTATTTTATATTTTTCTTATTTTTATAACTTTTATATTTATGAAGTCAGATTGATTTATATCCATGAACATTTTCCCTTGATCCTCCAGCGGGAAAATCAATTATCATTTTTATCTCAATATGTTTGATCCTATTCTAAAAATCCATTTGTAATTCTTGAAAACATAAAACTAAATTTTCATAACTCCGAAAGTATCAGGTAGCTAAATATTTTTAGATATGTTGGTTTAAATATATAAATAATTTATCAATTTTGTAATCATGGCTGAAAAAATAATAGGTGTATGTTTCAAGACTTTTAAATAATTCCTAATATCTCTAAATAAATAAAATTTCCTTTTTATGGAGAATTATAAATTATCTCTCTATCAAGGAATACATATTTTAAAGAGTGTACTTATTAATAAATATATTGTTAAACTCATTCCATACTGTATATTCAAATTCCTTATTCAGTTTTGTACTAATGTACACCATTGATAAGATTTTATTCTATATTGTAATTTTTAGAGTAACATTCTCTTCATGGAAACATTTATTCACAAAATACCTTCACATTTATTTTATCCTTTTTCCATGATAAGAATATATAAAGATAGACTATATGAATGAGGTTATTATCATATAATAGAATAAATGTATAATTTCACATTGTCTAGTGAAGGTGGATATTCTACATAGTGTGGGTTATTTTTCATAACCATGGACATGTGTTCATGTAACTACTTGAGGTTTTGAACCACTTATCCTGTCATAGTATAACTTTTATTTGGATAATCATTAAATATACCATTTTATTATTATTTTATTGGTTTCTCTTAGGTCTCACTATAAAATATTTCATTAAATAGCTTGGAACACACACAACTAGATCTGGTACTTGAAAATATTTTTTATTATTAATATTTTTTATAAAATAATTCATTTAAATATATATAGATAGATGATCATTTTAAGTTATGTATTTGTGGGATTAGAAAATCATTACATATGACAGTTTTATAGAATTATACAAACAAATAACATTTTCCACTCGAGTTAGATCCTTGATTGAAATAAAGCACCAGGATCTATTTCTCATCTCAAAATATGGGAAAATAATTTCAAAACTTTTAGTGAGTACAAAATTACATAGTAAGTTGGTCTAAAAATAGAGGTCAAACCCTTTCCCATTTAGAATTTTATAAAATTCTATCAAAAATTCCAAAATCATTTGAGAAATAAATCTTTAAAAAATAATGAATTTGATTTTTCATAAAAATACATAATATAAAATGTATTTTTCATAAACATTTTAATGATATATTAATTTGAAAACAAGGTCCATTGAATCAAATGTAGGTTTCTCCATTAACGTTTTAAGGAAATACTTTCAAAAATAGTATATTTTTATAGAATATGATGATTCTTTGAATATATTAGAAAAACTAAGTGGATAGTAGGAGTACTGACATTTATACATCACTTGGGAACAAGGTCCTCATTAGGTCAGTGGTTTAAACCCATTCCCCAACATCATAACCAATATTCAAGTGCCAAATATTTAAATAAAACAGGTTTAAAAAGTTTTTCATTTTCATCATAATGCTATTAACAAAATTAAAAAATAATATATATGTGATTCATTTAAAAATGGAAAATAATTAAATATTTAATAATCTTTTACATAAGTTGTGTTAAAGTAGAATCCTTACATTTGAAAATAAATAATACAATCAAAGGAAATAATTATTGAAAACCAGTCTTATGGAAAATATTTTCTAATACTTTAGTGAAATTAAATAATATTTATAGTGAATTCCAATCACTATAATCATAAATGATATTCATAGAAAAAAAATATAGTTTTATATTAAAAATGATAAATTAAATTAGTTTAAATATCAAAATTACCTATAAATAACATCTATAATTTTAAAATGGGGATTTTTATGATTAAAATAAATAAAAAAGCCTTAAAAATATACTCCAATACAAAAAAGTTTTAATAAGAATATATTTCCTTTTTCAATAATGGATTTAAAAAATGGATTCTTTGAAGAAGAAATTCTTTGTAGTTGGGGTTTGACTTAGTGGTAAGCACCCCTTAATCCTACATGAAAAATGGGGGTTCAAAACCCATTGGGCGCAGGTACAGTTGCAGCACTGTAGCGGACTGTAGCAGCGGCGGAACTGTAGCAGTGGCAGGGGAATGTAGAAATGGTTTGTACTATAGTAGTACTATAGTAGTTTGTATACTGTAGCAGTACTATTAACAGATTGGGCCTTGGGCCAAAATAATTGGGCCTACAGGCCATATAATGGGCTAAATGCCCACTGAGCCTTAGGGATATCTAATGGGTCTCTCTCTACCCAGTTAAAGAGGTATTCAATTTTATTTAATAATAAATGAGGCTTCGACCCCAACCATTAAAAAAATCAAAAGAAATAGTGATTTAAATGAAACATTTCCTTCCCAAACATTACAATTTCTTAAGTTGTTATTTATTCTCTTGTAGTGTTTGGAAATTTAATAATGGGGAATGAAAATGAATAGTAAATGAACAATAATGGGATATTTTGGTTTTCATAGAATAATATGGGGGTCTTTATATTGAAGAAGAAATAAAAAATGACCTATTTTAATTATTTTAAAAATTAATTACACAGTCAATATAAATATCTCAATGATTGACTAATTGTTTTCATCCAATGAATTTAGAAAAAATATTCTAAAAATTTCATATATATATATATATATATATATCATCATTAAATTATCATTAAAATATTTTTTTATGAAAATTTAATGGTATTCATAAGAAATATATCATAGGTGTGTTTAAAACAAGATAATAACAGTGAATATGATTTTCATCCAATTTAAAAAATTAAAAATATAATCTATTTAACATTAATTGAATATATATATATCTCTGTGTGTGTGTGTGTGCCCAATGAAAATACAAACCGAGAATCTCACCAGCTTCAAACGGGTTTTCATGAAGGTTCTATTTATTTAAGACTGATAATATATATATATTCACCACACCTTCTATAACCTGAGGAGGAACGCAATGAACCTAGATATCCAATTGAGCCACATTCTATCTTCTATATTATGTCTGTAGCCTAAATATTATTTTAAATTCATTTTATGATGACCATAATGCTTGATGCCAAATATAAAGGAATTCACCTTCAATTTTTCATTTTAGTTTAATCCAAAATTTTATTTTCATTGTTGCATAAATATATATATATGTAAATAAAATTCATTTATGTCAATTCCATTATGTGTCCTCAAGAAAGAGACAACACCTATCGAAAATCATGAATTCGAGTTGGTCTATTTGTAGTTTTTTCCTGCAGGGGAGAAAGTGATCCCATGAATTTGTAGGAGAAGAAGATACCAGTAGAGGATGTTATGTTTTTAATAGGGTTGAAGATGAAACTTGAGTTGATCATAGAGACAAAATACAAGTGATCTGTCAGCTTTTTTATAAGTGTATGTTTATAAATTTTGTGAACAATACCCCATGTCTACATCCCACATTGGACCTTCAGTCAGTCTGTATCATCCTTGTAATGACCCAATCTTTTGAATAATAATTGTCTACTAATTTTGTGAGTTATTTTATTACTCAACAAAACAATATCCTTTAATTATTGAATTGAGTATAATCAAAATGATACCATTGGGTTATGACTGTTATATGAGTGTGGGTCAATATGATTATTGGAAACTATAATCTTAACGTTATGATTACTGTTTATAAATACAAATGATCATTGTTAATTACTATATAAATAAAATTCGATGGCCTCATCTAGTAGACTCATGCTATACGAAGCCCATCTATCACAGCTTGGGAAGGAGGGTGAATCATTATGCCCTGCTCAGGACCAATCCAAAATTGAGCTTTAACATTTGAAGCTTTAATGGAATCACCTACGGAAGAAGTTCAAGCTGATAGAAGTCACCACTTGAGCTATGTTTTCTGAGCCTCCACAAGATTCTATACCCATTTCACACATTACTCTTAGATCATATGCATTTTTTATAAGGGGCCATGTAACAAGGCATTAGATACTTTGTGTAACTTATTTGAATAAATAATATTGTTATTTTTTCATTGTAGTTTTTGGAAGAAAAATTGTTAATAAATTATATGTTTAATTAAGAAAAAATTGATAAATTGATTTTATAAGTTTATTGTGAAATTTTCCAATAATTATTATACATAGAGGATTATTATAGTAAAGTAAACAGCATTTTTGAATTTCAAATTTCAAAATAAATATAGTTTGAATATTTGGAATTTTTTCAAGGAGTTTCAACATGATGAATTGTGTTTTCTTATAAATAGTTGTTTATTAATAGTTTTTTTTATGAATAGTATTTTATGAATATTGGATTTTATGAATAGTATAAAAAACATTTTATTATTATCTAACTTTTTCTTTCAAATGATTTTCGAAAATCGAACATACATTGTTGTAATCAGGGTGAGAATGTGGTTCAATAAGATCAAAATAATTTTTTTGTTGAATAGTAACATTACCCTTTGTAATAGTATTTTTACCCTTATGAATGGAAGGTTTACCAATGCATAGTTACATCAACTAAGGAGCTATGAATATTTTTTAGTCATCTTATGTGGCAATGTGATATAATTATATCATAATATAAGTAAATAAATGTTTTAGAAATTATTAGTCAAGTATTATTATTTTAGTTATTTAATTTAATTTTAAATGATATTAATTTTTATAAAATGGAGTTCTCTATTGGATTTTACACGTCAGAAAATGGTTAGGGTAAATTTTTGGGATTTTTATGAAATAGTTGAATTTCCAGTGAATAGTAAAAATACAGTTTTGATATTTGGTGTGTTTAATGACATAATTAAAAATGTAATAATTATGTAATACTTATAGTAGAATTGTGAATAGTAATATATTTTATTAGGTGTCCCAAGTTGCCAATACCATATTTAAATACCGTGGGAAATCCCATGGTTTTTCAAATAACAACAATAAGGTGTCCCTTGGAAATTAATAAAATATTCCCTCACTTTTGCTATAAATACCAACCCATTCCTTCATTCCTTTAATTAAAAATACATAATAAATAGAGATATAGTATTTTTAGCTCCCAAGGATTCATCCCAATGATCCCTCAAGCCACCAAGGTCCCAACCTTCATGCTTTCTAAGTTACTCTTCACCGTTAGGGAACTTTTCACCCTCCTCTTTTAAGTCATGACTTCCTTTATGTTATGTCTTCAAGTTTCCATATTATTTTTTCATGGTATGTTCTTCTATGTCCTTGTTTCTATCCATTTTATTTAAAAATTATGAGATACCCTTTCCACTATCATCAACTTATTTTTCTGAATTTTATGCAATGTCGTTAGGTTGTCGAATGTTTCGTAAAAGAAATTGCATCTTCCCTTTTCCTTCAAGTTTCCTTTTCATGTTGTATGTCATTCCAATATCCATACCATTATATTAAATCATTTTTATTCTATATCCATACATTATTATTATTTATTTATGAGTGACTGGCTAGTTTACCCTCCCATTTCAATATTTTCGAAAACCATGTTGTTCAACTGTTATGCTACAGAAATTTCATCTCAAAATCTATCCTCATTTTGATCAAGAATTTATCTAATTTTATTTATGTTAATTGTCAAACCAATTTAGATTATATGGGTATTATTAAAGAAAAATAATTATATATTTTATTCTATAATTTAAATATATGAAACCCTTATTTTTTCTAGGGGTTATAAATTACATAATGATCTTTTTTTGAGCACTTTTAAAATGTCATGATTTTGAAATGAAACCCCTTTTTTTATTCTATATGGATTATTAATGAAATTTTTTATTTTGATCAATTTGACTCACTTTAAAATAAAGAAATATTAAGGGTGCACTCGGGTATCACTCTAATTCATTAGGTATATAATTTAATCTCTGGAGATGACAAGTTTCACGATACCTTGGTGAGTAACCCTGGTAATTTTTATGACACCTTCGGGATGAACCTTTGTGATATTTTCAGGAATTTCTAAATTAAATGTTTTACCCACATTTTCATGTTATAATTCCTGTTATTATTGCTATGATATTCCTCTTTATCATTAATTTATGATAACCCTCATGCTCTTATATATATCGCTCAATATCACATGTAAACTGTTTCACTTTTTTTCTTTACTGGGCCTTCTGCTCACCCTTTCCTTTGGTGTATGTTTCCGAGTGACAAGATGCAAAAATTGTACATAGGATGAACTTATAATTAATCCTTAAAAGTGTATTTGAATAATTTTTTATGTAGTTTTCATGTATATTTTTCCTAATTTCCAATACACTAGACTTTAAAGATCATCTATTTGTAAAATGTAATGAAAAGTAATGTAATAAAAAAGGGGGATGCCATATTCCATATATTACATTCCATGTATTACACATATCTATCTAGGTTTGAGGTTTGTAACCTACAATAATCACACACGCCACATATGGTGGCCCAACCAGTTCTCCCCTTGCCTGTCATCATGAGAACTTTGTGGGGGCGCTATGTGCTCACAAGCTAGCCTATATAGGTGCTTGAATCCTCCTTCCTCAATTGGATTTCTTATGTTTTCTCTCCCTTATGGATGAGATTTATCCCACAATAGGTTATATGATCTGGCCCTTGTGACTCCCATGGTTGGCCAAAAAATATTTATACTATCTAAATTATAATTATCTAAAAGCACTAAACTAAATTAATGATTATTAAATATTTTTATTCGAATAATTTTACAATAATATTTTTTGAAAAAACTTAAAACATAATTTATATTAATGAAACTTTATATTTGTTTTATGCACCATTTATCACTATATAGTTTTCAAATTTTCTATGTTACTCTTCTTATATAACACAAAAATCATAATTCAAATAGTGTTTTTATTTTAAATTAATTCATTAACTATTTCCAACTCTATATAAATCCAGTGGAAATACAACAAGATTCATATTCCCCATTTTGTAAATACCCCTTAACTAATTTTATGTTCTATCTAAACTCAATGTATTCTTGTTTTCAAACCCACAATCATGGTTACCAAATTTCTAATAATTTTCATTCTTATTATCTTCATCTTCAAACTATTAATACTCATAAATGATCCTAATGAATCTGGATATGATTTCAGCATGGTCATGTTTATTCAATGTTTTCCTATTTTATTACTAATGATCATTGAAAATTTAATATTCTCAGCTCCTTACTTAGAATAATACTTCTGATGAGATGTTTTTTTATCAAGGTTTGTCTATTATCTTTTATAAAACAATTTAATAATATTATCAATTTTGAATATTGTTATTAATAATAATAATTTAAAATAAATAATTACACTTAAATTCACGGTTTTATAATATAACCCCTCCAAAAAATTGTGTCCATAAAATTATTTTATACACAAGTAAAACCTACAAATCTTTCCCCAAGCATTACTCTTGAAGTTTATTGTCCCAATAATATAACTTCATTAAAGTCATTAACCCTTAAAATTAGAATTAACAATTTTATTTAAATAAAGAATACATTTTTCAATGTATCCAATTTATTAATTGGTTTCACTCAAGTGAATCAAGGGTCTGTACCTCTCAGTGGTAACTAATTGTGTTTCTGAAAATATTCTATTTTTTGTTCCCTAATAAAACATTTACAATTTGGGTTAAATTGATGTAACAATTTATAACCATTTGATAAAGTGATGTTACAAATATAGAATTTCAAAAAATATATTTGAACATTATTTCTACAAAATTATTCTACTAAGGGGGTGGTTATTAGGCTGTTGTTGAGGAAATTAATCTGATCTTAATTTCTTATACTTTGGCCTTAAATAATAATGCCGTCAAGAGTGATTTTATTCTAGAGCAAAAGGATTGTATGTGAGGTGTTATCCCGAACATTGAAATTCATAATGATACTAGTGGTGCATGCTTTGAAGTTCCTAAGGATGTTAGTGGCTTAAAGGATGAGGTTGCGGGGTCTCCTACCTTGGCCCCTCTGATTGCAACTGAATGTTAGTTGAGTCATGCTAATGATGACACTAATAGTGATAAGGGTACTTACATGGGTCAATCTGATAAGGATACCTCTCTTTCTACCTCTATCAATGTGATAGGTATGCATTCCCCCTTAGATAAAAGGGTTGATACTATGATAGTCGGTATGTAGATCCCTTGAAATAAAAAATTGTGTGACATGGTGGAAGAGGAGGATGCATTGGAGCCACAAAGTGCTCCTCCTTTCCCATTAGTGGTCCCTTCTATAGGGGACATAGAGAGACCTCATACAGTGGGTGTTGATGATTTTTATTTCAACAGGTTGTAAACCAGAGCCTCTCTAAGATGATGAATGGTTCCAAGAATTCATTAGTAAATAATCAGTCAAAAAAGAAAATGAAGTTTGGAAACATTAATTATTACTAATTTTACAAATGAATTTTCTTTTTTGGGATTTTCTGGGGATTTCTAACTCCACAAATGTTAATGATTTTCATAGATATATTCAAGTTCATAGTCCCTTGTTAATTGGGATTTTTGAACACATGATTTATTTCTCAATTGGGTTTTCTGGAATTACTAAATATGGCTACCAATTAGTTCCTGTTAGTGGTACTTTTGTTCAGGTGGAAATTTTATGGGTTTTTCCTCATGATACCTTGGGAAGTGTTAATATTATTATTATTGATATGTAGATGATCTCTTGAACCATTTTTTTTACTATATTATGGTGGATGGATCCTTCATCTATTTTAGAAACAAATATCATGACAGAAGGGGTTTATGGGTTGATAATGAGAAAATAAAAGGAGGTATCACTTCCCCCTCATTTCTTGTTGGTGAATTTAACCCAATTATTTATTCTAGTAAGAAAAGGGGTGACCTTTACTTATATATTTCTCATATTGAATTCATCAATTGTGTGGATGATAATGAGTTGATTTAAGTCTTATTGGTTGGCTTGAAATAAACCCAGTATAGGATATACCTTAATTGAACGGTTTCTATTAAACATGATCATGATTTTGTTAATAATATGGCTCAGGATAGTTGGGATTTCATTTTCAGTATCTCTCTACCCAAATTCTAATCTGATCATCACCTAATTTTTTTTAGTTTCTAGAGTAGGGAGAAGATAACTCCCTTTACTTTTCATTTTAATAATTCTAGGGCCCTGCAAAGTAATTGTAACAGTCTCATCAATAGATTCTGGACAAATAATAATTGTGATTGGGGGTATGATTTCCCAATTAAATTAAATATGCTCAATCCCAAGATGATATTTGGGAGCAAGGACACCTATAGTGGTCTTGATAAAGAGATTATCACTCTTTAATCCCCTCTTCATCATCTTCCGGAGGAGGCAACAAAAGTGGATTTTTATCAAGATTTCTCTAAGGAATCTAGTATTGTTTACAAATTATGTTCTCTTTTAGAAATAAAGGAAATTTTTCATAAAGAAACTTTTTGAATTAAGTGGATTTAGGAAGGGGACCAGAATACCAAATTGTTTAACTCACTTCAAAGAATTCAGTAGGCTAACTGACCCTTACCTTTTCTTATGGTAGGGATAAAATCATTCATAATAAGGAATGTATTGCTGAACACATTGTTGATTATTAGTATAATCTATTTAAGGGCCCTAGTTTGGATGGTAAGTTGATGGATGTTATTATCCATTCATTGGTAACATCTAAGGAAAACCTGTTTCTTACTATAATTACACATTATTTTGAGATAAAGGATGTTATTTTTTAGCCACAATTCTAGTAGTTCCCCTAGTTTATATGGATTCAACAACATCTTTTTTCAGAATAATGGGAGGTGATTAAGGGGGGTGTCTTCCAGATGGTCTCTGCATTATTTAATTATGGAGTTCTCCCTCAAGGTTATAATGCTCAATTTATCACCATGATCCCCCAAACTAAAAATGATATTGAAACTCTTCTCTTTAGGCTCATTTCCATGGTTAAAAATATTTATAAGGTAATTGATAAGATCATTACAAATAGGATATCAATAATTTCCTCTACAATTGTTTATTGGAATCAGTCTGGATTCTTTAAAAGAATATATGACTAAGAATGCATTTTCATAGCTTATAATGTATCAATTTTCTAAGAAAATATGGAAGATGATAACGAATTGTTCTAAATATTGACACTAAGAAGGATTTTGATAAAATTGATTGGATATTTTTGTACAATGTACTTGGGGGGTTTTGGTTTCAATATTACCTTTATTAATTGGGTTGCCTCTCATTTTGGTTATGTTCATGTTTTTATTCTTTTAAATGGTTCCACTAAAGGGTATTTTACATGCTCTATATGTGTTCGAAAAAGTGATACCATATTACGTTTTCTCTTCTCTATTGCTATGGATTATCTCAGTAGGCTCATTACTCACATGGTATCACAAGGAAAGCTCAATAAAATTCTAGATAATAGGTCTCTCACTACCTCTACACACCTATTTTACACTGATGATATCATTCTAACCTTGCGGTGGATAAAAAACATTCGGGTTCTAAGGTAAATATTGCATAATTATGAAAGTATTTCTAAGAGAAGCATTAGTTTGGATAAATATTTCATCATTTTTTGGAAGAGGATTTCTAAATCCAAGAAAAATTACATTCTATTTTAGGTTGGAATCAGAGAGGGAATTTTGCACTTTAATTTTCATGGAGTTCCTATATTTTTGGGGAGACCATGAGATAATTAATTTAGTGAAATTGTGGATAAGGTCACTAGGAATATCTCAACTTTGAAGGGGAAGAGATTATCAATGTAAGAAATGATTAGTCTGGTGAATTTTGTGACTATTTATAAATTGGTTTACTCCATCTAGGTTTATAAATGCTTGATAGGAATTGTTGATTGATTAAATGTGTATCTCAAGAATTATATTTAGAGTGGTAATATTCCTGAAAAAAGCTGGTTACAATTCCATGGAAGTCTTGCTGTAATTATTTACCCAATGGTTGAATGGGTATTGGAAACATGTGTATTTTAAATGAATCTCTTCAAGATATACTTATGGAGTATCATTCATAGAACATATGATTATTTCGGATTTCTCAAATTTCATTTGTTTAATAAACTGAATCAATGTTGTGAAACTAATCTTGAATCATCTATTTGGCTAGAAATCATATCCACTTTCTAAAATATCATAACATGCTAAAGACGGATTGTGAAAAATATTTCTAATCATACATTTTTGTATGAAAATTGGAATTCTTCTTCCATCATGGATATTTTTCTGCCCCCTAATTTGGGTGATGATGCTCAGATATCAATTAAGTTTTTCTTTAATGTCCTCCATCTTAACAAGCAACAAGGTCTTCATACTATTGTTGATAATTATGATTTCTTGTCATGCTCTGATATTCTGGTCTGGGAATTGTCCACAAATGGTGTTATCAGCTGTAAGATTTTCTATCAGCATATATATAGGGACCAAAACCATGATTTCGATTAGATATCTATTTTCAAAAATGATTAGATCATACCCTATACAATATTTCTCATATATAGGATTTCATATAATTGTGTTGCCACTGATGATATTATTCATAAGTTTAGCTTTTCTTTCTCCTATCATTGTTTCATCTTCCATCAGCATAGAGAGGATATAGAGAATTTATTTCTCAACAATGAAACTACTTCAGAAATATGTAATTAGATTTTTTATGCCATCGATCTGTATGGACTTAGATTTTCAGGACTGTAGGCCTTGTTGTGTTGTTGATCACTTTTCCATGTTTCTGTCCATGCATAATCCCTCTTCAACATTGTTGTAGTAGAATGTATGAACTCAATATAGTTATGTCACTATGGCCATATTCATTAGGGGAATTCCATTTCATTGAGGCTGGTTCTACAACATATTTTTGAAGCTATTATACATTCCATTGTGGTTCGAATGTGTAATTGTGATAACGATGTGCGTGACTTCACCATTTTGAGTAAATTAAAGGTTTTACTGATTTTTAAACCTATTAGGGGTCCTTTTTAGGTGTTGTAGTTGCCTCTCTTAAATAATTGGATTAATGTTAACATAGATTTTTTCTTTTAAAGGGAACCCAAGACCCACGAGGTGTGGTGTTGTACTTGAAGACCATAAAGATAGTGTCCTGGGATGTTTTATGGATCATGTGGTGTGGCTTCTTCTCTGGAATCAGAGATTCTTGGAATCATCCATGCAATCTTGTTTGAAACAATTAATGGTTATAATGACCTTCAGTTGTAAAGTCATTCCTCCAATCTTGAGCAGGCTATAAAGAAAGGTGTTGTGCATATCTCATAGAGACTTACATCCAAATAGATGTAATTTATGATTATTCCTGCGAGACACAACTTCATTTTCATATATGTTTTTCACGAGTCAAACAATGTTGCAGATGGGCTTGCTAACATTAGATTTAGTGTGAATCTCACTTGTACAGATGTGATCTCGATGAATGTGAATTCCTTTTATGAAAGTGATTATAATAAGATCTCACATTTTCTACATTTGTAATTTCTTTGTATAAATAAATAACTTGGTCATTTGGTCTAGGGAATCCTTAAAAAATACCTTGATGGTACTTTCTACACCTAGCCTAGTGAGAATATTATGTGTAGGATTTTCCAAAAGGAAATTCTGGATCATTGAAAAAAATGAGTAAGTTAGAGGTATTAGATACATCATAGAGATTATTTAAGGTAATTTAGATCTTGGAAAAAGTTTCAAATTCATCTGAATATGACTTTAGCATAATCCTGGAAAGAAGATCAACCAAAAGGGATATAATTGTTTTTTGTGATCTTCATGTTCCACAACTGAAAAAGTTAAAATATATAGTATTTACATAAATAATGAATTTTCTTATAACATAAATTATCCAAAGACATCCTAAAATCTAATTTTGTCTAAACCCATATCTAATATGAAATGCAATAGCCTTGAACCCACACTCCTAAATCCAGTGCTAGAACATGTTTGGTATTATAAGTATTTTTCATAAAATATTTCTTTGAGATATATATATATATATAAATCAAGGATATTTTCAGTTTATATCATTAGAGTATTTGATAATCTTGATTTCATATTAGATTTTTACAAAATTCGACCAAGAATAATTCGGTCTCACTCAACCTAGATCCTTTATTATAACTGACCAATTTGATATAATACTCATAAATTAACCTATAAAAATAATTTTAAAATGTATGGAGAACAAAAACTTTATTCCTATGAGGGTTTTAAAAAATAGAGGTTAAATCCTCTCTCTTTTAAAATATAATAAAATATTTTGGAAATCATTTCATAAAACATTTGATAAATAAATATTCTCTAAAAAATTATTCAGAGTTTTCCTCAAAATACATAATAAGATTTTTCTTTTCCAAAACATTGAAAGGATATATTATTTTGAACTCAAAATCCTTATAATCAAGATCCAGTTACTCCTTTAAATCTTTAAAATAGTGATTTTTTATATAATATATTTTTATGAAATATAATGAAACATGGAAAAAATTTGGAAATTCATTTTGGAAACTATGAGTATTGTTGTTGAAACATAACTTATGAAGATTCTCCCATTAAGGTACTCGGTTTAATCCCATTCCTCATAATAATTACCAATATAAATATTCCAAAATATTAAATAAAACATTTTTAATATCTTCTCTTTATCATTGTAATTCGGTTAGAAAATATTTTAAAGAAAATCACATGCATGTAAATAGTTTTCAAATGGAGAATATTTAAATAGTTAATATAATTTGACATATTTCTTCTTAATGGATAATCTTTAAACATGTAAATAAACTATACATTCATAGGCAAAAATTCATGAAAATTAGATTTAAGAAAAAGATTTTCGAAATGTTTATGGAATATTAGTAATAACTATAGTTCATGGGCATACATATAATCATGAATTTAATTTTTATAAATAAAATATAATTTCATATATATAAATATTAAAATAATAATTTTTTAAAACAAGTTTTCCTTTAAAGAACTTACATAATTTTATAGTGAAAATTTGTTAGATATGAATGAATCCAAATCTTTAAAATATACTCTACTATAAATTAGGTTTACAAAATATATAATTTACTAAATAATAAGGGTTTTAAATTGTTTTATAGGATTCTAAAAAATATCCCTTTCATGAGAATGGGTTTCAATGTAAATAGGGATTTATATAAAACATTATCTTCTCTTACCTTACAACTTCTTAAGAAGTGATATCTTTTTTTCCAGTGTTTGGAACATGAAAGATATGAAATGGAAATGAACATGTAAATAATAATAATGGTATGGGGGTAGTTTTAATGAATTAATAGAAAGTAATTTATATATTATAAGGAAGTACATGTGGCCAATTTTAAATATTTTAAATATTATTTACAATGTTTGAATAAAACTATCAATTTTCGATTGAATTTGTTCCAATTAAATACATTCAATAGAAAATATTCTAAAAATATCATCAATGTTTATATTAAAAAATTCAGAAATATTATCCAATGAACGTTAATTGATATTATATATATGTTTACACACATAACTAAAAGACAAACTAAGAATCTCACAAGCCACAAGAGATCATCATCAGGGATCTATTTATTCAAAATTGATTGGGAATATATTTATATATATATTAAAAACCCAATTGGTTAGAATTGAGCAGTAAATTGAGGAACCATGAAATCCAATCGATCCATAGTTGATCTTCCATGTTTGGTATGTTGCCTCGATATCATATACAATTCTTCTGATAATGACCCAACCATTTTTGGATGAAGATAAAGGAACTTGTTTTCCATTATTATGTATGTGTAGTAAATGATTATAATTTGATTACTATATATATAGGGATAATTAATTTATTTTAACTTCATTGGGTGTCCCCAAAAACATGGCATCATTTACCATAAATATTGACTTTGAACATGGCTAGTTATGGTTTATGTATTTAGGGGAGAAGTAAATGTCTTACATTATAAAAGAATTAAGAAAATTATAGGGGCTGATGGGTTTTTTCTGGGGTAGGAGATAACACTCAAATTGATCAGACAACTTTGATGCAAGTGATTATATGGCTTAAATAGAAGTGTATTTTTTTATTATAGTAAAAAATATACCGTGTCTGTGTCCCACATCGAACCATCATTAAGTATGGCCCTTCCATATATTACTCATTGAATCTTTAACATCTTAATATGGAAGTGGGTTTCGACACCCATAATACTCACACAAAACACATGGTGTCAGCCTATATGATATATCCCTCATATGTCACCTTCCAAACACTATTAGGGTGTTGTTCAATTATTGTCCTTCTTATGAAGGTGCTCATAACTTCCTGCCACCATGTAGAAGCTTGGGATGTCTCTCTTGTATGCTTGATATTTCTCCAGTCATAATCCACTTTCTATAAATACCCCTTAATAGAAATATTTATAATTGAAACTTGATGTATTCTAGCTATCTCACACACAAAGATGGTTTACATTTTCCCACTACTCTACATTCTTACAATCAATATCTTTGGAGGATTCATACTCATAGTTGATACTAATGAAACTATAAATGATTTCAGTTTGATCATTTTCATTCTCAATAGTTCTCATTTCTAACTGGTGTTCTGTGTAAATGTAATATTCTTTGATCCTTAGTTAGTAGATGTATTATAAGGATTTTCATTTTATATATTGGTTAGGGTATTTCCCCTAATATGATATACTCCTTATTGTTTAAAAATTATAAGGATTTTTTTAATATTTTACTCCCCTTATTTTGTAGATTTATTATTAACAATGTTTTTTATTTAAAAGTTTGTGTATTGTCTTTAATAAAATTTTCATCATAATATTTACTTATATTAGCTCATTAATATTGATAATTTGGTCAAATTTTTTCTTTATTATCTAACCCATTAACAATATTAAAACATAAAGGGGTTAAGTTCATATATTTAGAAGAATGGAAAATATTATGAATTAAATAGGGGATTAGACAATGCTCCGATATGGAATTTCCCACATTATTTGATGTATTTGTTTTATATAGAGATAATTGAATGAATTAACTTAGATGTTTCCTTATAAAAAATCATAGTTTTATTTATCATTCATAAAGGTAGTAAATGATTCATGAATAGAATTATCAAATCCATAATATTGAGTTAGAATCCATAATATTTGCATTGAAGATATGGATGAATTGCCTTTTTGGTGAAATATATGAAATATATACTAATAATAGTTTGAAATACATATTCCCACCAAAATATATCAAGAAGAAAAAAATGAGATTTATAAAATGACACAAGGATTACGATTGTTAAACACACGAACACACTAGGAAAGAAAAAATATTTTTGACGTGTTGAGTTGATATTATAAAGGGTTTCTAACTAAAATGAGGATTTAAAAATATAAAAAATTCACAATTGTAGTAAAGTTATATATGATAATCATTAATGAATGTGAAACATCGCATACATTAAAATTTATTTCCAAAAAACCCTTATTGGATAAAATAAAATGCTCTCAAAATGATGAAAATAATACTCAAAAGAAAATCAAATCCATGAATGATGGTACGATGGAAATCATCTTCTAAGAAGTCGGTATTTTGAAATTTGGAATGATGATATGTGTTCCTTCTTTTCAAAATCCAAAAAGAGAATTATTAGAAAAATCTTATATATTAAATTTATCTATACACCCTAGTAACATAAAAATATATCAATATTTGAATGAACATTTTTGGTGGGATAATATGAAACAATAAATAGAAAACAAATGTTTCAAGGTTCTTGGATTTCAATAGGTAAAGACTGAAACAAAAAATCATAAAGGTGTCCTCAAACCTCTACCTATTCTTATGTGTAAATTGGATGATTGTGCAATGTCCAATATCATTTAGTGTATTATTTTTAAATATTATATGGAATTAATTTGATACAAAGAGCTGAGACGGCATGTGATTTTGGGGCTCGGTGTTCCCTAAATAAATGTTTCAAATATATTATATATATTAAAGAGAAAGCATGAGTAGTTTTCCAGAAAAATTTGAATAAATTCTAAATGGGTTCGTAGATCAAAAATACAAGGTCACCATTATGTTCAGAGAAGTGAGGTCATCCTAGGTGCAACCTAACATTGAACATCATGGGTCAACTGCGGAATTTAGTTTTTAGAATTTTGAAAAATAAAATAAATGGGGAATTTTTTTTTCATTTTACCAACGCAAAGATGGTTTTTTATTAAATAAACCTTGAGGAAGGGATTTAAGGTTAATCTAATAATCACGGAAATATCTAGAGGCTCTGATGAGGAACCTGGAGAATTCTCACGGTGGTGGACGACAACAGATCTTGGATCAAAGATCTAAGGATGTTGTTTTTTAAGGAACGCACCAATGACATGGATGTGGATATCAATCCTCTTTATAAAACAATGAAAAATTGAGGTAGGGAATTTTTATTTCATATTATTCTTTCCACATTTATCAAATTATCAATTAAATTAGATCAACCAACAAACAGGTTGACCCATGAATCGATCGTTCTTGTGGGATGGGTTTTATTTGTGAGATTTTATTATCTATTTTATATTGTTGGAATTTATTTGGATTTTATTGATCATTCATATGTAATGGATCGATTCTAGAATGTAAAATGTCCAATGTTCATTCCTTGGGTTGTTCCTTGTCCATTTCTACCCTGAAATTATTTATGCTCTTCATGTTTTTCACGTTCTTCATGGTTTACAAAAAAAATGATCATTGCACCTTCATTTCACAATGAAAAGATCCGAGATTGAAGATATACCATGGACAAGAATTGACTAAGGTGCGACGGTGGTTGCAGCAGTAGTTCAAATAAGGATGGGTGATGATTTCTCATTCTTCAATTGAAATAAATAATAAGGACGATCTTGTTCTTTGAGTTGATTCAAGGATCAGTATTACTGATTTTCTGATGGCATGACCAAATGACCTCATATCTGGCATTTCTTGATGAGGTGAGACCGAGATCAGTGACCCGAGCAACATGGAAGATGACAGGTCCTGATCTATGGTTTCTTGAAAATCTTGATGAACACAGCTTGTATTTTGGAATACATGGTATATGGTACTCGATGAGTGGTGTCTAGGGTTTCAGGAAGTAGTGAAGTTTCACATAGCATGTGGGACCTTCCCTGAGACTCCGCGTGTATCTTAGGAGACACACACACATAGGTTGGAGTACATGGGTTTCCTACACGGTGTGTACCCCACCACACGACATGTCCCAGACCGGTTTTGTGGATTACCCCGTGTAATGGTACATGAGAAGAGCTATATGAGTTCACACAATGTACTAGAACATGGAAAAAGTATATGGGTGGACCCCAGATGTAAAGGCACAACATGTAAGTATTTCTGCATGTTGTGTAAACTCTTTTTACATGATATGTTCTAACGACAGAGGCCATTGCACATAGGCACTACCTGGGGATAAGGACCATGACATGTGACCCATACCACACACCATGAAAACTTGAATACATGGATTGAATATGTTTTCCACTGTATATTGTAAAATGTTTGTTAGATTTTTCTCCCATAATCATTTATCATAATGTTGGGGGGTATCATCTCCTACCCATCAGAGTATGATACCTTCAAAATGACCTTATAGATAGAGTCCCCCGGAATCCCCTTCAATAGGATCGGAGAATGATCCTCTATTAATTATTTGTTCCCTAAGTAGAGTCCTTGGTATTGATGTGACCAACTTCACTAGACATCAATCATCTACAATGCAGTTTAATCAAGATAGAGTTGTTAGTATGACCTCAAGGACCTAGCTGTGATCCTCATATATTGTATCATATCTCTCCCTTTAGATCTATCAGTGTATCTCTCTCTCTCTCTCTCATAACAGTTACTAATGAATCATAATTCTTATATGGATTTCATCAATTCTATTAGACTCAAGAGTGTGTTCTCTCAGATGATGGATTCATGGAATATTTGAGCTGAATCAGTATTCAGAGTATGTGGTAATTGTGAATTACCTCTAGATTAAATTTCTTGGTTTGAGAATATTTGGATATTCATGTATATGTGTTGTAGGCATATAGTATGTAGATATGACTATATCTTCATTTTTTTATTTATTTTTGGTTTTAGGGTGTCTTGCTGGGTATTGTTATACTCACACCTACACAAAAGTTTCCTACACATGTTGTGTCTTATGTAGAGGAGCGGCCTTTTGACAGTCTGTGACTGGACATAACTTTGTGAGTGTAGGTATTCTGAGGTGTTACTATGACTACACGAATTACTCTCTATACATATCTTTTTTATAGGATGGACTTTTTAGTTTACAGGATCTTTCTTTTGGTGGGCTTATATTATTTCCCAATTTACTTTATTGCACTTTATTTCCTTCCATGCTTTATTGGTTGGGATAATGGTATGCATGCTTCTTATTCATAGTAGTTTTTACATTTAGTCATTTTTGGGCTTGTATATGTGTGTGTCCATACAAGTATATAGTAAATTCCTCTATGTTAGTTATATTCCTACTTGGTGCTAGTCACTAGCTTATGGCCTATTGAATGTGGGCTTGGGGAGTCGCAAGATGGGTCCCATTGGGATGGGTCCTGACAAAGTGCTATCATAGGTGGTCGGTTCTACATTAGGACCAAGTGTCTCTGAGATTGGTTTGGGGAAAAAAATATTAAGTGTTTTGAGTTTGACTTTTTGTCCGGGGACTACAGTGTTGGTGTGGGTGGCCAACATATCCATACACCAGGACTCTGATAACATACTTTCCGAAATAGTACATGTGAACACTAGTTTCCGGGAAAATAATGATACATTCAACATATTGGAATGGGTTATGGTTACATATCCTTATTGATTCAGCTCTCTATATATACTCATTGACCATGGAACATCTTGTTTTATAACAGGATGCCCCTGAGATTCATACCATCTAGGATTCAGTTTCTGGATCATGATGATGACCCCCTCAATGATGAGGCTTTGATACATGGACCAATTCTATATGGGTTTCCTCTAGGTGTTGCACTAGCTATACCACCACCTATGGAGTAGTACATGGTACATGCAGTTCCAACAGATGAGAATAACATGCTGAGAGAGATCCATGGGTATTAGAGACAAATTCCCCTCAGGTTATGTGGGGATCCCAAACTTCAGGCGGCTGAGTACTGTCTTGAGGTGGTGACCATAGTTTTCTGTCTAGTCAGGACACCAGTGGACCATATGGTGAACCGGGCAGCGAGCCATATTTAGGGTTAGATAGGGAAATAGTGGAGTTTGGATGTCCAGAATCACAACATTTAGACTCATTCGTGGGAAGAGTTTGATTATCTTTTCATCATAAAGTTAACACCAGTTACATTGAGAGCTATGTGTATAAAGGATCGTCTCAATCTCTAGTAGGGCTGCATGGTGGTGGGTGACTATTAATCGAGGTTCACTAACCTTTCTAGGTACTCGATGGATGTTTTTAGATATCAATACTTAAGGTCATGGTCATTTAAGAGAGGCCTACATAGATACATCTAATCCATCATTATCCCTCTATGAATTTCAACTTATTCTAGTGTTCCCTAACAAGCGTTGGTGGTATAAAGCTTCTTGGCTAGCAGGTGCAACCAATGGTATTCAGTAGTGGATGAGAAAGTGTAGAGACCACAACAAAAGGGATCTGAAGTCAGTTTTAGGGATCCAAACATGGGATACGTTTCAGGAATATATCCCAGGATATAGGATCTATATATTGGGGATCACATGGTGGGTCTAGCCCTCCTAGAGAGTAGCGATGAAAGAATTGTGACAACACGGGACATCTTGCTCGAGATTGTCCATCTAGTCGACCTGCTAACATGGAGATAGTGGATAGGCCAATGAGGCATAAACATCAACATTAGCTGGATGATTTGTGTTGTGGAAGACTTTGAAGTTGATCTTGGAGATAAGAATGGGGAGGTTGACATTTCAAATTTTTACCACCACCACTCCCAAGAGGTCCACACCTGGCACAAGAAGCTGGAGGACATGGGCAGGGGTAGTTGCATGTAGTCGAGGCATGTCACCCAAGGGCTTCAGGAATGATTCAAGGTATGATCTATGTCTTTTATACTTTAGGTTCCATATGGATAGATATAGGTGATGGTCATTCCATTCTTGAAAAATATCTTTGTTCAAGACCTATAGATTCTAGTTGAACCATTTACTTGAACCTTACGATTAAATATACCCACTATAAAAGACATGGTGATCACACATCTATGAAAATTGTGTGACATGGCCCTTAGAGGAGAGAGTTTTGGTTGGAACCTCTCGGTGGAAGTGTCGAGTACTTAAAATTGCATTCATTGTATGGATTGTTTATCTTAATTCCATTCTCAGATTGACTCTTTTAGGCGAAGGGTGTGGTGTTTCCATAGTGATGGAACAATTTTTTCTATTATCAGTGAATGGGAAATGTTGGAAGCACCGGAAAGACTCATGCATTGGAGGGTGTGGCTGATTACTTACCATTTAGATATCCTAACCCTCGGTGTAGAAACTTTTATGAGCTTATAGTCTTCTACAGTTATGGTGTAGGATGAGGACGTATTCCAAGAAGATGTTTTAGGATTACCTCTCTACCAGGAGATAGAAATCTGCATTGACTTACACCATGGGATGACACCAATATCTTTACTATCATATCATATGTCTCCCATAGAGCTTCATAAGTTGAGGGTGTGGATGGAGGACATTCATAGGAAGCTCTTCATAAAACCCAATGTATCACATTTGTTGGCCCCAATATTTCACCCTACACAGCCCCAGTTTTGTTTTCCTGAAAGGATGATGGGACCATGAGGATGAGTGTAGACTAACGGTGCTTGAACCAAGTGACAATGAAGAGCATGTACCCACTACCATGTATCGATGACCTCTTCAATTAGTTGACAGGGGAATAATGGTTCTTGAATGTTGACCATCGATTAGGCTATCACAAGTTGTGAGTACGTGATAATGATACACCACATATGGATTTCAGACGTCGTTATAGTCATATTGAATAAATGGTGATACCCATTAGCATGACTAATTCCCTAGAAGGGTTCATGGGAATCATGAGCAGAATCTTCCAGCCATTCATAGACTGTTTTTTGTGGTCTTCATCAATGATATACTTGTGTACTCAACTTTTGAGGAGGAGCCTACGGGACACTGAAGGACGGTTCTGGACGTACTCCAAGAGAACCATCATAATGGGAAACACTCAAAGTGCCAATTTTAGTTTCTGGAGGTCCACATTCTTGGATATGTTATCTCAATAGATGGAGTGGCAGTGGACCCAGGTAAGGTGGATGCAGTGTTAGCTTGGGAGCCACCTAGGAGAGTGATGAAGGTGCAAGCTTCCTTGGGATGGGAGGATATTACTAGAAATTCATATATGATTTCTCTATGTTTTCATCTCCCATGACATCTTTACCTCGAAAGGGGTAGCCTTTATAATGGAAAAATAAGTGCTATAAGGTTTCCAGTAGTTGAGTAAGAGTTTTAAGAGCGTTCTTATCTTGAGATTTTTGGAGGAGGGTGTCGAGTACAAATTGCTCTGTGATGCATCAGGATCAGACATGGCTATATCCTGATGTAGAGAAAGGTATGGTTACTTATGGTTCATTCCAACTGAGGACACATGATAAAAACTAAGTGACCCATGATCTTGAGTTGATAGTGGTAGACTTCATATTGAATATGTAGAGACACTACCTAATGGGAAAATAGTTTATCATCTACTCTAATCACAAGAGTCTAAAGTATATATTCTATCAGAAGAATCTCAACATGAGATAGTGGTGATGGCTAGAGTTCTTACCAGACTATGAATTTTAGATAATATATACTCTTGGGAAGGAGAACATGGTGGTAGATTCTCTCAGGATGAGATCTTGTTCTCAGTTGTTGAACGAGGTGTCAGATTAATTAGCACTGTTACTGTTATCCTTTGTGGAAGGATATTGAGCAGGTTACCACTAGTCAATTTTTGTCACCCCTCCACCCTTACAACGAGTAAGGGAGGCACAAATTCAACATTCTTCTATGATACTCTATGTTCTTAGATGTCTGCAGTAAATTCACCTGATGTATATTCGCAAGGTGGGAGCCCATTTTCCTTTTAAGAGTATGCATCTTTTTATCGGTGACGTTGTGGGAGGAGGTTCTGTGGGAGTTTCATACGTCCCCTTTGGTGGTAAATCATGTAGTGGTGAATATGTAACATGAACTTCGATGTCAGTTTTGGTGGATAGGGATTGGGAAGGAAGTGGAAGAGTTTCTTTCTCAATGAATTATGTGGAAGTAGGTGATGGCTTAGTACTAGGTTCCATCAGTTTTAACTGAACCCCTTGAGGTGCTATAATGGAAGTGGGATGTGATATTAATAGACATTGTGATAGGTTTACCAGGTATGTCCAGGGGACATAATTCCATCTGGGTGATCATTGACTGACTCACTAAGTTGGACCACTTCATAACTATCTGAGATTAGAGTTCAATAGATAGCATGTGATGCCTCTACACGTAAGAGATAGTTCGATTCCATGTAGTCCCATAAAAAATAGTTTCTAATCTTGACACTCTACTTACATCCTGATAGTGGAAGGGATTCCATGATGCGTTTGGGACTTAATTACACTTGAGCATGACATCGCACCACCATACTGATGACCAGACAGAGTAGAGCATTTAGATTCTAGAGGACATACTATGATATTTCATGTTTGTATTTGGTTGTCTAAGGGAGGATCACCTACCCCTAGTATATTTGACATACAAAAATAGCTACCATTTCCACCATTAGTATGATAACATTCGAGGCTTTGTAAGGGAGACCCTGCTGGTCACCCATTTACTAGAATGACCAATGAGATTCAAATCCTATGTCCATGGAGTTGGTGTGAGCTACTACAGAGAAGGTTTAGATTATCTAGGAGTGAATCAATACTGCACATATCCATCAAAAATCAAATTCTGATAGGTGTCAGAGGCCATTGCTATTCGAGGAAGGAGACCATGTGTTCCTTCGAGTTTTACTTCAATAGAGATTATGAAGATTTAGAAAGGGTAAAAAGTTATATCTATGGTTTATTAGCCCTTTTTAGATAGTATGTAGAGATGGTGAGGTGGCATATCACATGGATATACCCCTACATTGGGACCGGGTACACGATGTCTTCCACATTTCACAACTGAAGTGGTATGTACATGATCCATCTCACATCATCAAATTTTGTGAGCAGGATATTGGTGATGGAGAAAATTTTTCTAGGCACACAATGTGGATCAAGGACCAGCAGGAGAAGATCCTACATGGTTGAGTTATTCCCTTAGCATGTGTCTAGTGGCAGCATGAGAATCTCATAGAGAGAACATGGGAGTGGGAGGCTCATATTTGTGCACCGTACCAATGACTTTTTGTATAGCCTTTGTTTTTTTATTTTTGGGGTCGTAAATCCCCAAGGTGGGGAGAATTTAATTTCCCAGATTTCCATTATATTATTTTATAAAATTATATGGAATTAATTCGAGACCATGTATTGAGACAACGTGGGATTACATGACCCGGTGCACCTCAAATAAATGTTTGAAACAAATTAAATATATTAAATAGCACACATGATTGGTTTTCATAAATAATTGTAATAACTTTTAAATGGGTGGTCGAAATATAAATATGAGGGCACCGTTACATTTATTTCAACAGTTTTACCCTAGGTGTGACCTGACATTGGCCGGCGAGGGTCAACTATGTAATGTAATTTTTAGCGTTTTAATAAATAAAATAAATGGTGAATTTATTTTATTTTATCATTCCACGTATGTAGAGATGGTTTATTTTTAAATAAAACTAGGACCAGGGATCCATAGTTAAGGTCATAACCATATAATTCTCTGGAGTCTCTGAAGAAGAACCTAGGGAATTCTCCCAGAAGCGAACGACGACGGAGCTTGGATCAGAGATCGATGGATGCTATTTTTGAAGGATCACTCTAACAAAGGCAACCCGAAGATCGATCCTCTTCAGTGAATGATCCAACCTCATGGTAGGGTGTTTTTATTTCAGATTATTCTTTCCTCGTTATTATAATTAAATATGAACTTGGATCGACAAATGAATAGACTAACCCACAGATCAATCGTTCTTATGGGATGTGATTTATTTGCAGGGTTTTATTATCAGGGTTTGATTTTTGGAGTTTATTTAATTTTTCTTGATCGTTCTTATGGAATGAATTGAGGTCAAAAAGAAACAATACAGAGGTTTGTTCCTTGTTCATTTCACCACAGAAAGTCTTCATGTTCTTTGCATTCTTCATTGTCTAAGAACAAGAAATCGTTGCAGCTTTGTTTCACAGTACAATGATCCAATATTAAAGATTCAACATCAATTAGACTTGACTTTGGTGTGACAGTAGTGGAAACTATGGATCAAATGGTGGTGGATATTGATTTATAATTCTTCATAAAAAAACAAAGAATGATGATGATCTTGTTTTCCAAGTTGATTCAATACCCTAATCTTACTGATTCCGTGATGGATGACCAAACGAACTCAGATATGATGTTTCCCATAAAGCATAGTTGGGATCAATGGCCAGAGTGATGAGGAAGATGATGGATTACAAGCCAGGGTTTCTGGGAAATCCTGATGAACAAAACATGTATTTTAAAATACATGATGTTTGGGCACCGCTGAGTGGAAACTAGGGTTTCGGTATGAAGTGAAGTGTGACACATTGGGTGAACCCTATCACACGGTTTGTGGGACCTTTATCAAAGACTCAAGATGTATCATGGGAGATATATAGACATGGGGTGGCGTACATGGGTTGCCTACATAGCGTGTACCACACCACATGTCATTGCCTAGCCTCGTTACGTGTATTACCCTATGTACGGGTACACTGGAAGAGCTACACCGGTTGACACTGTGTACCATCTCATAGCTAGAGTACATGGGTGGACCCTGGATGGAACAAAATGACATGTAGGTATTTTACATGTATTGTACTCTCTTTCAACATGACATGTTCTATTGTCATGTACCATTTTACATGGGCAGTACCTAGGGTCGTGGAACATGATGTGTGACCCTATGAGATACCATTTATACTTTTTTATATTGATTTAATCTCTTGTCCACCATATCTTGGAAAAGATTCATTAGGGTTAGTCCCCTTGAACATTTCCTAAAATGTTAGCAGATATCATTTCCTACTCATAGGAGTATGACCCCCTAAATAAGCCTTTCTAGAGAGAGTCATTAGAATCTCCTCTGATAGGTCTGAATAAGCATCCTATGTTCATTATTCATTATCTAGGTAGATTCCTTGTTATTTATGTGACCAACTTCACCTAGCGTTGATCCTCTACTTAAAATAATAATCCACGTGGAGTTGTTAGAATTACCCCATGGCCATGGTTTTGATCCTCATATGTTGTATCATATATATATCTCTTCATATCTATCAGTATATCTCTATCTCATAATGGTTCCTGACAAAAACTACTTCTCCGATGGAAATCATATGTGCTATATAACTCATGAGTCTGTTCTCATGGATGAGTGCTTTGAGGAATCTTCGAGATGAATCCCAAGTGGTGGTATGTGTAGTTGTGACTTACCTTTAGACTATCTGTCTTGGTTTGAGAATATCTCGATATTATTTTTATATGTGTTGTAGACATAGACTATGTATAATAGACTGTATATTCCTATATATTTTTTTTTGGTTCCAGGGTGTCCTACTGAGTATTTTTATACTCACCCATGCACGGGCTTTGCCTGCAAATGTCGTGTATTGTGCAGACGGACAACCTTTTGATGGACTAGGACCGGACATAGATTTGTGAGTCCGAGCAGGCCTAGGTGTTCCTACAACTTCAAACAGTGGTCCCAATACCTATTTTGTTTACAAGTTGGACTTAGTAGTTTATAGAATCTTTCTTTTTGTGGGATTCTATTCTAGCCTAGTTTACATTACTATACTTTACTTCATGTCATACTCTATTGGTTGGGATAGTGGTATGCATGCATTTATTTCTTAGGTGGTTTAACATTTCATCATTTGTTGTCTCAGAGATGTGTGCATGCATACAGTTATATAGTAAATTGAACCCATGTTATTGATATGCCTTATGTGTGCTAGTCACCATCCCTTGTCCTATTGGAGGTGCTCTTGGGGATTTCCTACACAGAACCCACGTGGACTGGTTGGGAAAGATAGTATTATATATTTTCTAACTAATTTTTCAATCAAACCTAAAATTAATGATTCCATATGCATTATATTTTTTGACTCTATAAATTCATCACATTTCCATACAATAAGAGAAGATCTACCTCTTGAGTTCTTCTCAATAATCATTATTAATGAAATTTTTAGTCTTCAAGGTGAACATATGGTGACTGTATCCAATCGTGATCCATGGTTTACATCACAATTTTAGAAGATTATTCAGATGTATCTTGAACCCATGGTACATTTGAGAACATATTATTATCCTCCTACATATGGATAGTTTGAAATAATATTTCAGACATTAGAAGATATGTTGATGTTATGATCAATTTACTTTCATGGTATATGAGATCAGTATATACCTTTGGAGGAATTACCATACAATAATGCCTTCCACTCACAAATTCAAATGGAACTATATGCGCAGTTATATAGGAAAATATTTATTCACCCACTTTTTTGGGATGAAGTATATGACATGAAACATGTAGGCCCATAATTTTTTGAGGAGACAATGGAGAAAGTGATTACTATTAAGAGTCATAAAAAGGAATCTCAAGGTAAAAAAGTAGATATATACTGATATCTAATGCAAATATTTAGAATTTCATGTGGACATTCATTTTTTCTTGAATTCACCTCATTGGAAGGGTGAGATAATGTATGGTATGAATGGATAATAAAGTCCTAGGAACATTAATATTTTTGATATTCTAGATATAATTAGAATTATAGATTACTATTTAGAAATTCCCCCTAGACTCTCTAATGTTCATGAGGGGTTTCATGTTTCTTTATTGAGGATGTACATTCTTGACCCAATACATTTTCCCACCATTGAGTAAGTAGAATTTAAAGCAGATTTATCTTACCAAGAAGAGAATATCTAGACTCATTACACTAGAAAAAAAGTGTTATTAAATCAGATGACTCAAATAGTGAAGGTACTTCAGAGAAATAAAGACATACAAGTGGAAAATTGGGAACATGATGAAGTTATGATTATCAAATACCCACATTTATTCTCTATGTGATATTCTTGAATATTTTAAGAATTCATTTTTTGGAGTGACGAATGTAACACCCAAGATACAATTATAGTAAGTGAAATATTAATCCCAAATAAAATTAAGTATACTGAAAATTTAAATATATCAATACATAAGTTTTATAATTTTATAGATTTAATATCGCTTTTAATCATACTACATTGAAATAAACCTAGAATTAATTTTAGTGGTTTTCCCTTTAAAATGATTTTTTATGAATAATTTAAAATGTTGTATTCAATAGTTTTATTTATTTATAATAATGTGGTTTAAAATTTATTATTAATCATACATTAATTTTCAATGTTTTAATAATATATAAAATGTCAATTGAAAGTAAAAAATTGAAATATTAGAAACTAATTTTACGTACAAAATATTTTTATAAATTAAAATAATATAGTATTGATGAATGATTTTATTGAAATGTGTTGATTATATATTAAATTAAATAAATTTAATTTTACTCAATTATGGCTACTAGTCATATATTTAGAATAAATTTCAATTATTATTGAATGATTAATTTTCCAAAAAAAATTATCATCGTTTATGGGTATATTTTTAAATTAATTTAAAATAATCATAATAATACATTTTAATAAAATGGTTTCAAAATTGGAAATAATAATTTCTAAATCTGGTTAATATGTTAATTTTATATTTGTTTATAATTAATAGTAACTAAATTAAAAATATTAATTATATTAGTAATGTTGAAAATGGGTGAAAAAGGGGTTTTGCTAAAAAAATAATGCATCAAATTTCACAAACAATTGTCGAAATTATACTAGATGATAATATTTAGACATAATAACTCTAATTATTTAATTTTTTACAATTTTTTTCCACTTAACATGATTAATAAATATAATACAACATATTATTTCAAATATTTACTAGATTTTGACCCAAAACACTTATAAATGGTAACCACCTATCGAGTCTTATTCCCATACATTGAGAAACATATCTTGAAATATCATTAATAAAATACCTTCCCAACAACTTCCCCACATATTATAGGACTTAATCTCATTATAATACCTCTTTAATAAGGCTTTATGTGTATTCCAAAGAAGGATACCAAAATAAATGGATTATGTTCTTACCATGTTTTTCATGTTCTAATATTCTTGAACCTCATCCAAATATCCAAGAATATTATTAACATAATTACATTAGTATATTAAATATAGTTCAATTTTTTTATATTAGTGGTTCATCTATTTTCTACATCCTTTCCATCTAATAGAAAAGATAACCATCTCTCATGCATACCTATGACATACCGTCTCCTAAGTATTATAATTTTTTCATCACCTATTTACATAGATGGTTATAATAACTGAATAAATTAATACAAAGAATATTTATGACATAATTGTTATTCTATAAATATAATATAACAAACAACATCTTACCCTTAATTCTGATAGAAAATGTTCATGTCGGTCATTCATACATGTAGAATACCGCCAATACGAATATTGTTATTTGATTTTATATTACCATGATTCATAGTTGATTCTAAAAATATACAAAAGGAATAGATATTATATTAATGAGATTATTGAAACTATATAGATTATAGAACTATTTTATAACACATTTATTCAAGAATAATTTACTGAGGTAATTTAGAAAATATTGATAGAAAAACATTAAGTGGAAACACATGAAAGAAGTATTAAATGAGTGGATTTCAAATGATTATAAAAGTAACATGATATTGAATATTAATGAAAGATTTTCATCAAAAAATATGCAATAAATTTAAATTCATTATAATTCAAGATCAAACATGTATGAATAATTGGATATCCAAGGTAATATATTTATTTTATAATCTAATATATTTCAGGAATATTTATGTAAATAATTATGATGGGAAAATTATATGAACCTAATATCTTAAGATACATATAATTTTATATCCTCTCATTATGTTTTGGGTTTACATGTTTATATTCAATTTCTTCTTTTTTTGGATAAGGATTTAACAAATAAAATTTAATGGGCTTTCTTTTAAAAATAATGTTTTAAATTTTTCCTTCTACCTAAGTTTCTTCTATACATAGTTTCTTTTAAATGTTTTTTGTATGTTATTATTTACACTCCAATGATTATACAACTTCATTTTCAACCATATTTTACATTAATAATAAATATTTTAATGTAATATTATTGTTTTTTTATAAGTGATATAAATATTCATTTTTAACCAATAAGGTGATATCAATATTTTTTTAATGTTTACAAGATGAATGAATTTTGACACCATCATAACTATTTTTTCTTATAAGATTACTTTAGATGTTTCTATGATTATTTTAAAATAAAACCTTTTTCTCAATATTATGAGAATTATAATTTAAATTGATATAAAAATTAAATTATATTGTTTTCTTAATGTATTGAGAATAATTATGATAGTGATTTATAACATTTTTACTATACTAAGTAATAATAATTTTTTTTAAAATCATTATTTTTTCATTTCTACTTCAGAGTGGAGTGGTTTTACTATAAAACCATCATTTATGATGATATTTTGGTCTTCTTTCATCATATATTGATTTATGGTTTCATAGTCATTGGAATTATCATGATCACATTACATATCATTATATATCATTTCATTAGACATTATTGTATCCCTTATATATCTATTTTTATTATCATGGATTTAAACAGAATTATTTCCACTACATTTATTTTTTCTTAATTGTAGAAAATATATATTTATTATAACAGTTGAAGGAATATTATTTATAATTTTATTTCATTGATAGGGGAAATATTCAATGTACATTATTCAATATAGATAAAGGTTGAGTTATAAGGAAACATGAGAATGAATTGAATTGATAATTCCATGTATGATGAATGAATATGATGTGCAAGTGATGGGTGAGACCTGGTTATAGATATCTCCTATAAGAATTGATAGGTTGCATTGGAAAAACCAATTGGTATCTCTTATTATATGGGTATCTAGTTTACTCCTACTCATTTATTAAGAATTTCTTACTGAATATCTTGAAGTTGAGATTCATGATATCTTTGTTGATAAATTAATGGAAATATCATAAATGTCAAAAATTAAGAATTTACTTTACTGAGAATTCAATTTCCATTATCCATGTTATTTGTATATTGATATTATCTAGGGATTTAATTTTAAATTTTGTTGTTGTTTGAATAAAATGTCATATTATTATCAACTCAACCATACAGATTATGCATTATTTACTAATGATATATTCCTCTGTATGTAACCCTTACATAGAGTCTAAGATCACCCTTTATTTTTTCCAATAAATGAAGAATTATTGTTTAAATAATTTCTTTAATATAAGAACTTTTTTATAATATGTTTTTATATTTCCCATGTTGTATGAAAGTTATGTAAGTATGTAGTTTTCCAAGATTGCTAAAATGATTGATCCAGCATTGTGTGACCCCTTATATCTTCTACCAATGTAATAAAGTTAACACTAGCTCTCTAATATTATGGCCATAGTTGTAACATTTTATTAATTATCAATTAATATTATTTTTATGGTTTTGGAAGCATGAAACAAAAAATGAATAATAATTAAAAATTAATTCATTTTTATCGGTAAAATTTCATGAAATATATTAATCATGAATTACATTATTACAAAAAATTCTTGTAATATCCAATTAATTAATATGAGATGATATAAATCATTAAAATAATATCATTACACTACCTTTAATATTTTAGAGAGATATATCATAAAAAAACCTAATTACAAAAAAATCATGTCTAAGGTCATACGTAGTAATATACAAAGCCACAATGGCTAACTAGGTTAATGAAATCAAGGGAAAAGGAAGAACATGAGAGGAATAGAGATGTAAATGAGGTTAAATGAGAAGATTACTCCGATAATTAACTTGAATCAGCAAATAAACACCATGAGGGCTTGGAGGATTAGAAACCAATGGTTGGGTGGAGTTTAGAGAGTCAGTAAGGGGTTTGGGGATCTATGGAAAGGATAAATCAAAGTATTTAAATTGAGTAATTTCATGTTTTATATATTTAGGATGGTGACATGGTTTGGTATCATGGTTGAGGAAACTGATCAATAATCATATGATTGTCTTTATAATGGAAAATCCGTATTTGAGGATATCAATATGGTTTTTCTCAACAGTTTCCCCTTACTTGGCACCAACCTTGAACCCCATAATGGCAGAAAACCCATACATAAGGGTTTATTATGTAGTTTGGCCAAATTATTAAGAGAACAATAATTCATCCATGAAAACATAACTAGATAACCCCTTCCCCATAAGCATTGTTTCGGTGAAAAGTTATAACTAACTATTTTCTTACCAAAATCCCCATCCCACTTCCTTATTGTTTATGTTCTCTCCACTAAAACTCTTGAAAATCATGAATAATATATGAAATATTTTAAATTAAAAAATAAATTCATTCTAGTAACCTTGGGGATATCAAAAATCACATCACCATGTCACTTTGTCCCCTAAAATAGTTTCCTTGTTAGATAATAATTGTGTCTATTTATCTATCATCATGGGACAACACCCTAAACTATTGAGGATATATACATTATTATTTCTTATCACAAAAAATAAATGAAATATATTTTACCTAAAACACTCAATCCTAGTGATCCATAATTTGAATAGGTTACTGAACCCCTATGTTATTGAGTTCAAAATCTAAATTTCCTAATGAAAAACAAAAGACTAGTCTGGATGATACATCTTCATTATGGATAGATTAAACACATATTGATTATACATAATGTGGTGTGGCATGTCCAGTTGGTATGATAAATTCATTTTATGACCCAACCCCTCAAATATACTAATATATTATTCCCACAACATGCGTTTTTTCCAATCTACAAATCCTAGTAGAGGAGAGACATTGAGAAATATCTGATCACTAGTGGAATGTTCAAATCCATTATAATAATAGTCAATATAATATTTCTATAACTCTGATTCATCATAAATTTTTTTTGAATCAACTAAACTGTATTTCCCATCTTCTAAATTAGTCTTTCTTCAACAAACAATGGCCATCAAATTTTTACTAAAAAAGAGTGAACCAGAATATTCATATATATAATTCATCAAAATGACAAATCATTATCAAAATTTTATAAATGTTATTATAATAAAATACATTCAATGATATATGTTTCTCTAATGATCCCCCAAATTCAACCAAACAATCTCATAGAATATCTTCAATAATTTTAATAGACTTATTTGTATTACAATCAATATATAATAGATAGATTATTCTCAAAATCAATTTAAATTACATCACATTATGAAGACATTTCTAGAAAAACTAATTAAATAATGGGACTATATTTGAAACAAAAATGGATAGAACATTAGGAATCTTCACAATATCATGGTCATATAGGGTTAAAATATCATTTACCTTTATAAGCTACATAATAGGAATAAAATGAGAAAACCTCATTAACTGTTTAATAATCACCCATATAGAGTCCTTCCACCAATGTGACTGAGGTAATTCAATCAAAATGTCCATTTAAATCTCATCCAACTTACACACTATAATAGTGTTTGATTTTACAAAACCTACTAGGATATGATATTTATCCATAATCTTTTGATGTTTAAGGCACTGTGACAAGAATTCAATAACAATCTATTTTATCATAGGACTATAATATTGTTTTTTTAAATCATAAAAATTCTTGGTAGCACTGGGGAGCACTAAAAAACTAAATTACAGGACACCCATCATCACTTCATGCATCATAGATAATGATACCACTAACCTCTTCCAGAATAAGATTTGCAAATAAACATACCTAGAACAATAAGTTGAGGTCTCCTCATTAATCATAATTCCCCTTTAAAACTAACTATAAAGGTCCGCTGACTTTACTAGATAAATATATTTACCCACTGTGTGTATTACATGAAAAATAGTCTAGAATAAAATATCTTCTTCCACATTCACATATCGATGAAACTCATCTAATAGACTCATTAAATTCCACTTCATCTCTGATTCATTCACTAACACAGTGTACACATTCTATCTCAATGAATTGATAAATTTATTCCCCATACTAGGTTTGTAGCCTAAATAAATGTGAATGGTCTATAGGTATTCCAACCAACTTCTTTTTTGAAGATTCATACCCCAATGATATAATATTTACATTAATATATAATAATAATTATATACTGTAAACCTCTTCTCAATGAGATAACAGTGATTGATCATTAATTTTCTCATCACTTATATGAATTATAGGTCATGGTTGGTGTATTTACAATCATTTAAGCATAAATATTTATATTCATTATCCATAACATGGTCACACTACATAAAAACTAACCCCAACCATGTATAATAGTAATAAAAATACAATAAATAGCCCTACAAATCTCCATGACCAAAAAAAATGTGAGATAATTTGAATAATAATTTTGATTAACCAAAATAATTATGACACGTATTATCTTAATAAAATTTCACCCGCATCAAGGATAAAACCATCAAAGTAGATTCCATACTAAATAAATCCTAAATAATTGACTTTTAATTTATATGTAACCCCGAAAATATTTTTATATCGAATACATTCCTATAAAATTCCCAATATATCAACACATGGATCTTCTCAGGGCCCCAAAAAATTATATTATTAGATACCATATAACCCTAAAATATAACTTCTAGGATCCATAACATACATTTAATCATCTATTAAAATAAAAACCTTTCCTTAAATATCTGTAAAAAAACATACATGTTGTCCTTATGGTATTTTTTTGGAATAAACCAAGATATTATCCTAAATCACTACAATGATGGTTTATAGATATAATTATTTGATTATTATATTCAAATACATGAAAACTTCTAGAGAAATGTTATGAAATAACACAATATCAGGATACTAATAATAACCATACCTACTCCTAAAATAAATCTTATGAACAACTACTCCCTTCACTCTCAACTGGTTATATCCTGATCTATGGTTAATATTTAGAAAGCATTTTTATCCCATATGTTGGTTAAAAAGGTCATTAGTTCATGGTAATAAGTAATTTTATGGATCATTACATGATTTAGCGTTCAATAGTTAATGTTAATTCATAGATTTCTAGCTGAATTATTAGAAAAGTAAATTTAAGATACTCATGGTGACATGATTGGATAAATAAAACCTTTATCTTATGATCCTTTGGTTGTACATTCAATTTCATTAAATTTCAAGTAAAAATCAATAATATGAAATGCAAGTGGGGTTCATCCTATAGAGAAGATAAATAGAGAACTGTTCCTCCCACTTTAGTGGAAAAATAGAGAAATCATCATGGAACACCTTGAAATACCAATACACCACCCTCAGAAGCTGACCATATAAACTCAGTTCCATGAAATAAAAAAAGTAAATTGGATATTTCACTTGAATTAAATCTAATATCATGAACAATAGTTCTATCCATACCTGATCTTTGATCCCACCCACTTTTTAAAATGTGAGTGTTTTAATCTGGAAAAAGGAACATAACACTTTGATAATTGAAATAAATCATTGAATGATGATAACCAAACAATACATACCAAAGATAATATATACGATATTTTGATTAGTAACTAGAATATCCCATATAATTTCATCATCAAAAACTATCACCTGGAACTCAAGGACCTTGAATCCATTCATCTTATTTTTTCACATTAGAGATATATGAAATCAAACACATATAGATTTAATTTAGATAATATCCCCAATTAATTATTAAATTTATATTTGATAAAGGAATGGGATGAACCTATTTCAAATAAATATCATACCTTAAAATATTAAATAAAACTATACCTATAATGATTGTTATCCTGAAGTTAGATTCTTATGGAACATGATCTGCAACATGTAACCACCATAATTTAGGCCCACTCTAATACTTTATTGTATTATGAGAGTCCCCCTTCATATAATTGTACTTATCATGTCCCTAGGTATGAGACCCTTCTTCTTTATTTTCATTTTACTACACATGATAGCCTCTATTATAAGAATACACATTGTTATTTATTTGAGGAGGTCACATAAAAAATCAATGTTGATAACCCAGCTACCCACACTAATGGAATGTACTAGGAGCATCCTATAAATCTACTTTATCATGGACCAACATCTCTAATTGAATTTACACCAATGGATTATTCGAGGAAGTTGTCACGTTATTGGATTCTAAAGGGCGTTGAACACTTCAACTAATGCCTCATCAATATCCCTAACACTTCCTCTTATATCAAAATTGGAAACTCATAATTCCTCCTGTGGTAGTGAAATTAGTACTAAAACCAGTAAAACATTCTATATCAATCTAAATGAATATTTTCTTATTAAATAACACATCATATGTGGGTAAAAATAAAAGAAAAATATTTAATCTAACCTCTGGTATCAAACCCATATCAAAAATATTCACCATATGGAAATCATTGAAGAGGATATTAGGGTAAAGGTTGAACATCATGTAAAAAAATTTGGAATATTTCATTATTGAATGATTCTATTAGTATATTATAGTTTTTTATACATCATTAACAGGGGTTGAATTAGGGTTAGTATACTTTAAATCCAATTTTAGATTTATCCTGTAATAACCTCCTTAATTATTTAGTGAACGAGATTATATATATTTCCACTTAAAACCATTGTTTAATATGAAAATGTAGAAATGTAATGAATCACAAGATAAAATCGTGGTTTGTTAATTATGGCCACCGTAAAAAGGATGAATATGTCCCCGGAACATAATGGTCATTATCACACATGAACAACATTCTTATTACTATCAAGGAAAGCTCCAGAAATGGAATGACCTTAAACTTGATATACTAGCACTTTCGATTTACAAATAATGTTATGGATTTTTCTTCCTTTGAAAAAGAGTATGGACTTGAACAACCATGAAGTAATATCAAGAGTCTTGTCTCAATTCCATCTAGACTATATGCATTCTCTTCTTCCCTCACTTTAAGTAGTCTTCTGGGTTGGATAAAAGTTATTAATACAACAATAATAAGATTTTCAAGTTGTATTTCTTATAACTGAAAACTATGTTAGATCAATTATTGTATATAAATACCAATATTTTCAGAAATTTTATTCCTCTTCAGTTTTTAAGAATATAACTATAACACCTTCTTTGTCTCTTTAATACACATGACCCACAATATGTTTTATAAATTTTCTCACTTCTCCCAATTCTTTTAACATTCAAAATTTTTATTTTTTTCAGTTGATCAATCCCTCTGATTTATTTTTCAATAGAATAGTATATTTATATACAGTGATAATAGTCACAACAACATAAGATATTTCACATATTAAAACTTCCCAAAATTTTGCATCTATATATTATTTTCATTTATAAAGACATGGATCCCAATTTAAATAATTGATAGAATTAAAATCTTATAAAATATCACCCTTTAAATTTACAATATTATTGTCAAAATATCATTAAAATTCTTCTTGAATGTTCGTATAAGGACTTGGATTGTTTCCTTAACATAATAATAGAATTATCACATTCCTAATTTAGCAATACCACAAAATATATATAATCCCATATAAAAATCCCCCATTCTCAGTCATAAATCCCTCATGAAACTATAATTCCATTATCTTATATTCTCAACAAATTCAACAATTTTATTTCATTTGAATATTTTCATGTTCATGTCAGTATATTGTACCATGACTTTGCTAGCATGACATTTCCCTATTACAGTGTGGAACATATCACAACATCATTTTATCTTTCTTGAATCACAATTCATATGAATGATCATTATTTTGAAACATTGATGAATATAGAAAAAATATTTATTTATTTAATTATCATAATAGTTGATAAGTTTGGAAACATTGAATTGCGTCTTTGTTGAGGCCCGCAAATTAATTGATGAATATCCAAATGAAGAAAATACCCAAGAAGAGATCAATAATGAATTAGAATTTGGTAAATGAATCTACCCTTTAATATATATATTGTTCTCTAAAAAGTGTAAATCATTCACCATCTTGAAACCCTTATTCACAACGTATCCATGCCTCAAAAACTGAATCTCCAACCGTAAAGAAAGTCATCACACCTCTATCAAGTATAATTAATTCATTTTTTATTGGAATTATAGGTGACTATGAATTACTTAAAATTCATATTAACTACCTTTTGAATACTCCTCATTTTTAGTTCCCAAGAATAATCAAATATGACGGCATTGTGTATTCCATGTCATTTGTGGGAACTACGCAAATATTCCATGCCACTTGTGTGTCTCTTTGTAGAATACTATTTTGGGATAGTAGTTGAGATGGAACCACATTTCAGTACCTCTTTCACTTTCCAAATAATATGTTCATTGAGATTGGAAGAAACATATAGACACACAATCTAAAGGAAAAAAGGTATGAGATTATTCATGGGAAATTATTTCCATTTTGGGAAGAAAGAGTAAACTAAAAAGTGGACCTCATCAATTCATCCCATAAAGTATTTACTTTACAAATAACCTCATCAATGGAGGTCCCTCATTAATTGAACCAATGAATTTAGATATTAATGGTTGATTAATAGAAGGTGATTCATGTAAATTAATTTGGGAAGTGTGTTATATGAAGGATTCACTGTGAACAATACCCAAATATTGGCTTGTATAAGCTGCACCCAGTTTGCATAGAACGTTATCTTATGTGATGTAGATAGGTAAAGAGGTTTTATTTAAACTATTTTTCATTCCCCTATGATGTGAAAACATTATAATTCTTATTTTCATTTCATGATGAAATCTAATGGACATATCTAGTATTTTATCTTTCTCTAAAATCACCCCCAAGGCCACACAAATAAAAATGAACATGGTGGAACACTTAAAAATTGAGACAGTCCAAAGGTATATATACTTGGTGAAATATCACCTAATGTGAATCCCCAATACATAATCCTAACTATATCATCTAGTTTTTTTCTTATCTCAATGCTAAACATATTCAGTGTAGTACGTAAAACTATAAGTTTTCATGATGTTATGAGCATGGGATGACCCACATAAAGGATACCTCATCCCATGAACATTAAATGATCCCTCATCCATTGGTGTCCTATACACAGAAGTCCAATTCATTGTGAATTTCCACGAAATGTGTCTAATCTTCAATACAAAATATTTTATACATCACATGTGACTCATATGGGCTTAGATATCTGAGTTGATTGTACCATTAGCGTAATCACAATAACTTCAAAATGGGCATACTAATATTTAATCCCTTATTGATTGTAACGACCCATACTAATATTAACAAAAATTCCCATAAAAATTAGTTTATATAGTATTAATCTCATAAAATCACTTATATAACATTTTACAAACATTATAAATGAAGAATGAATGAAATAAGAACTATTTATAGAAATTAAGAAACCAAAACCAATGAAATAATAACTTTAACTTTGGAATAGTAATATGACCCATATAAATAGTAATCTGGAAAATAGCATAGTAACCACACATATGAAATTATAAATAAAATTTGGTAACTTATAAATGAAAATATGATATATTTATATCATATAGTAAGTAAATAAATGTTTTGGAAATGATAAATTAAGTGTTTTTATTTTTGAAAGGCATAAAAATTTAATTTCAAATTTATAATTAATAAATTTATTTAAATGAGACATTATTTTCATAATATATATTCATATATTAATATTTTTTGTCTTATTAGTATAATACATTTTTACTAGACCATAATTAATTTTTTAAAGTGTCATAAAATCATTTAGGATTTTGAAATTAGTATTTTTGAACTAAATGATGATTTTAATTAAAAATAATTTTTTAGTATTTATAAAATTATTTTCATAAAATTGAGTTCATTTTTGAATTAAAAACATTTAAAATTAGTAGGGGTGAATTTTTAGTATGTTTATGAATTAATTTATTTTTTTAATAGGGAAATACGATAATTTACAGTATAATATAAATTCATGAATTATTGACTCATGGATGACGTTGGGATCCCGTAAGACCCATTTGGTTTGAAATCACTTGCTCTACTTAATGTAATTAGTCACTATTATCCACACTATTCATATTCTTGATCCGAATAATAAACTAATGATTAGAATAATAAAAACACATCTTTCCTCTACTAGACATACCGCATCTCACCACCTCTTATCCTCACTCCTAAAAAGTCGTGAAGCACATAAAAATTCTTCCTAATCCCATCGAAATCCTCCCCCAACTTCATGGGGAATTTTTTCAATTAAATACCAAACTCATGTGCCTTAATTAGGTTATCAGGCATGAGAAATTCATGGGGTAAAATCCTCCTTCATTCTCTTTAAATTTCTTTTATTTTTTTCTTTTCTTATTATCTCTCACCTAAACTTCTAAAACTGACATGATAAATCCATTATATATTATATAAAATAATTTTATTTTATTGATGGATAAAACCATCATAATTTTTCTTCTCCTCTCCTTTAGTACTAAAATTGAAAACATCGTTGGTGATGTGTTGATTTATCGCATTCAAGGACGATGAGTCTCCAATTCCCATTACCGCCTTCAAGGATGGTCATAAAAAAAGTTTATGGTTAAAGATTATTATAATATATGTATCACAACCTATGTAATGTTATATAACCTTTATATATACAATATATTAATTAATAAAAGAAAACTAGTCTGTGAGGATCAAAAAAACACCAAAATAATCTGAACAGTTATCAATAATGTTTTGTCTAATGAATCATCATCACATCTGGAAACATTTATATATATAAAAATTTAATATTATATATGTTCATTAATAACTTTTTAATTTAATTCTGGATAATTACACTCAATTTACATGATTTTTCATTCATGTATACAAGTAATATGATCATGAAAACCAAGGAAACAAACGCTCCCAAATGATAAAATTGTATCTTACAACTCATGAAAAAGGCAATAAATGAACATAATAAAATTATAATAAATCAAATAAATTTGTAAAATGTAATTAATTAATTAATTAATTGATTTAATTTGATTATCCATGACAATATTATCAAGGGTGGAATAGCTTTTTACATAAGGTCCTTTGAGTTACGCTTTATGTCTCTTTACAACAGTCTAAATATTCTTTATTTTTATAAAATTATTATAAATTTAGATTATATATTCCAAAATCATGTATCCAGATTAGTTCATCCTTCTATTTTTGGGATATAGATGTTCTAAAAAGGATCCATCCTCAATTCATCCCGATAAGATAGCTCGATTAAAGGGAATTTCCCATTTTCTTACAAATTTTCAAGTGCTCTACATAATATATTTTAATTATTTTTTTTTCTAAAATAAATCAATTTATCATGAGAAACTATCTTGGTTCATTTCTATTTTTATAGAAATAATTATTCACTTTTCTGTTTTGAAAATACTTTTATATTTTTCTTTAAACCCCACTAAAAATTTATATTTATAAAGTTTCACCTACAATATTTTTAAATGTTTTAACTTAAATTTGACATAAATTATTATAATATATTAATATTTTACATTATTAATTCCCATATATTATTTAAATCCATTATTTCATGGACACCATTATGATATTCTATTTTGTAATTCCTTGTGACATGATTATGATACCAAATTAGTTCCATGGGTAACCCGTATGCTTGATTCTTCTTATAGATAACATATGCTTGAAAATGTTTTGATGGGGGTGCCTAGATACCACTCCAATTCATTTTTTATTGTTTATTCTCATGATAGGTCATGTGCAATGATCTTGGTGGATATCATTGACACATGTTAATCTTTTGGAATGGTCTTAGTGGTTAGCCTTAACTCATACACCACCATATTCAATGGACTTTGTGGTTAACCTTGACTCATGGTTATGTCATATTGTAGGTTGTTTCCATATTTCTATGATTACATTATTACATTAACCATAATTCTAAATTTTATACATCCATATTTTTATTAATGTTCCATTACATTTTTGCGTCATCATGTTATGCCTTATAACCCATGTGCTAGGCATTTATGAATTTTGTATTACCTTACTGGGATTTTAGGTCATCCATTTTCTCATGTATTACCCAAGTTAACCTATGAATATTTTATAGTTAAATGGGAGTTACCATATCATTATAGATATTAAATAAAATTTGTTTCATTTTGGTTTCATGTTTTCAGTTTTATATACCAAATCCTACAAAGACACAAGTATTTACAATCCATGGTTTGTATTTAATGGTAATTTTTTTAAAATAATGTAATAATATGTGTAAAACAATATGTTCTATATAGTTTGTATCATAGTTATGGTCTCGTTATTTTTAGAGACTAGGACTATGCCACTTTAGTATGAACTCTAGGGATAATTCTATCACCATGGATAACCATGATTGAATCGTCGGGAATCAAAAGATAGGATATGATTTTAATTAACAAGTTTATCTCTATATTTTCAAAGTTTCCTTTTATTATTCTTATTATCTATGTATTCAAACCCTCTAATTGTAATTTATTTTCCTTATTTAATGGCTTGAAATATAATAACCCCTTCTAAATATCATTGTGCCAGGAAATTTGATGATGAACCTAAGGATATGCCAAATATGATGGGAATGGGTGTTCAAAACAACATCAAACTACTTAATCGACTAGATCAAGTTATGAATAATAACTTGATTAACATAGAATAACCTACTTCTCCTAAGAAAGAAAAAGTTCCCATATAATCCTTCATGTGACAAAGGCCTCCCGTGTTTAGTGGTTCTTCCAATCGCATCATCACAGAACAATAGATTAAATCAATTTAAAGAATATTTTATGTATTATAATGATAAAAATAATATAAATTTGTGCTAGAATTTAATCATTTGGATGAGATGATAATTAGTGGTGGACACTAAACAAGAACATAAAATCCAAAAATTAATTAGATTTCATGTAATGGGAAATTTCAAGAAAATATTTTTCAAAAAATATTTTCCTAGAAACCTCAATCATAAGATGGAAAGGTAGTTCCTTATACTAAATAAATATAAAGATGACTCTACCAGGTCATAGGAATAAAACTTCAAAAAGCTTGCAAGATATTCCTCTAGATTCGTTATAAATACCAAAAGGAATGTGAATTACTTATTTAGTGGACTAATGTTGATTTTTTGGAAATCATTTTCGATTCAAGACATTGACAGCTACAAGGATATTTTCTATTTTACCCATAAGGTAGAAATGGAGATCGGGGACTCTTAGTGGTCTTGTGGTCCTTGGTACAAAAGGTATAAAATGGTGTTTAATATGGGAGGATCAATAGATAAATCCCATGATGGAAAGAAAACCCAACATCCCTTATGTCAAAGTTATGTGAAGAAGAATCATGTGATGTATCTAAAGGGAACATGTAGATGCTTAAAATATAGATGAATGAGGAACCATGATAATAATTTTCAAATGGATATAAATAATTCCAAAGGGTTGTCCGAGGAAATCAACAACAACAACCTCAAAGAAAGTAAGCAAAAGAATATTATGTTACTACTACTGAGTTGGAGCCCAATAATTATATGTTGATAGGTATTATGGTTATTAATTTAATAATAGTAAACATACTATCATATTCTCATACTACACATTATTTCATGTCTTTAATTTTTAGTAAAACTATTCAAAGAGTTGAAAAATCTGCTTATCACTACACCAGTACTTACTCTTCTAAAAAGTGGGTTACTCTTTATGGTATAAAATGATGATTTAAACAATTGATTAGGTTGGGGACTGATGAAAAATGATAAAGTGATAGTCCCTATATATTCATTTGAAAATTCATGATCAAAACTATCCCATGAATGATCTGGAGTTTGAATTTTTTATATTTTCATTGAAAATATAGTAACATTACCTCCATGGGGATAACTATGCGATATATACAAATCATAAGAGCCTCAAATATATATTCACATAGAATGTGATTAATATATACTAGGTAGGATAGTTATATTTCATTAAGGATTATTATTTCTCAATCCACTACTATCCTTGTAAAGAAAGTAAAGTGGTGTATGCTCTATATAGTAAGGTTCTCACATCTTTATTGATGATAAGAATTAAGAATGTTATAATATTCTTAGACCTAAAAAAGGATGAAAATGATAATAATTAATGATATAACACCATCAATCCTTTGTCAAATGTCCCTTGAAAGGGGGTTTATCAAAAATCAATAAAAATGAAGGCCTTCGGGCCATTCAGACAGTCCTTTCTCAAATGCCTTCTCAACCATCCCTAGTGGATAAAATAAAGGAGAGTCAATGAAATGATATGTAAATTTTGAAAATTGTGGAAGCAATCATAAATAAAAAATTATCAAAGCTAAAAATAGATGAGAAAGGATTTGTGAGACTTGGTTCATGACTATGTATACCATCCTATCAATATATAAATAAATGTATTATAAATTATTCACATAGATTGACATTCTCTATTCACCTAATAAGTATAGAGATGTTTCTAGATCCTTGAGAAATTTATTTGTGGGGGCAATATAAAGAAATTTATTGCTGAATATACATCCAAGTGATTGGTATGTCAGCATGTAAAGTTAGAATGTTAAACTTCTAAGATTATTATGTAACCATTACCCATTCCATCATCGAAATGGGAAAATATCACCAAGGAATTTGTCACTACACATCAGAATTCAACTAGAGGAAATAATTCTACATGGGATATTGTGGATCATCTCACAAAGAGAGATCACTTTATTGTAATTTGAGATGACACATCACTGCATCAGCATTCATAAATACACATAAGAGATGTGGTAAGGCTGTATGGAGCACCACTGTCGATTGTACATGATAATGATCTTAAATTTAGCTTTAATTTCTAGAAAATTCTATACCATGATCTTAACAATGAGCTGAACATCAGTATGTTCTATCATCCTCATGGTGATGGGAAATATGATAAAACTATTCAAACACACAAAGACATGTTGAGTGAATGTTATATAGATTTAAAGGGAGTATGGGACCAACACCTACCTCTGGTAGAGTTCTCCTACAACAAAAATTTCCCCTTGAGCATCCAAATGACTCCATATGAAGCTCTTTATGGAAAAAGATTAGGAACACTAGCGTGTTGGGATGATTTTAGTGAATGTAAAATAATAGGACCGGAAATTGTTAATAAAATGGTTTCAAAGGAGAAAACCCATTCAATAACACATCAAGGAACCCCCATGTCTACTGAAAAACATTGAAAAAAATCATCGATTGAACCTGGAGTTTATGGTTAGAGATATAGTTTTCCTTTTCATTTCACCATGTAGTATGATCATGATATTTCAGAGGAAATGAATGTTAAGTCCCTAATACATCCATCCCTTCGATATTATTGATCATGTAAAAGATATAACCTATCAATTAGAACTTCCACCAACCATGTCTCATGTAGAAAATGTATTCAACGTATACCTCTTGAGGAATTACATATTGGATCCCTCACATGTACTGAATTCAGAGGTGGTACAATTGGAAAATGATCACTCTTATGAAGAGAAGCTTTTGGTGATCTTGGATGTAGAAATAATGTCCTATGAAAAAATACTAATCATGATGTCAAATTATTGTAGTATAACAATAAAAACTAAGAGGAAACATGGGAACTGAAGGAAGCAGTGAAAAAGAATTACCCTCACCTGTTCTCTCCTTAGTTTGTAAAACAAAATTTCAAAGGCAAAATTTCATAAGAGGAGAAGAATGTTACGAACCATAATTATATCAATGAAATTTCCATTATTATAATTATTTCATATATTATAAATCACCTAACATCGAAAATAGATCACAATAAAAACATTACAAATGATCTGTAAATGAAATAAGTGGTATTTATGTCAATTAAGGAACCTAAACCACTGAAATAGTAACTTGAACTTTGGAAGAGTAATATGTCACTTATGAATAGTAATCCGAAAAATAGTATATTAAACTGAACTATGAATCTATAAATAAAATTTTGGTATCTTATAAATGAAAATATGATATATTTATATCATGAAATAAGTAAATAAATGTCTCAAAAAATGATAAATTAAGTGTTTGTAATTTTGAATGAAAAAAATATTTATTTTTATTTTTATAATTAATATAATGTTTTAAAAAAATTATTTTCATAAAATTTATTCATAAATTAATAATTTGTTGTCTTATTATTATAATATATTTTTATGAGACATTAATTAATTTCTCAACATGACATAAAATCAATTATTTTTTAAAAATCAATATTTTCTAAGTAAATGATTTTTTAATTAAAAATTAAATTTCTTAAGCATATAGAGTGATTTTTTTAAAATTGAGTTCATTATAGAATTTTACAAATTGAGAAACATTTGGGGTGAATTTTTGGATTTTTTTTTTCTGAAATAGTTGAATTGTTGGTAAATAATGAAATATGGTAATTTAATGTATAAGGTAAATATATGAATGGTTGAGTCGTGGATGATGTTTGTAGAATCTAAACATAATTGTATCAAAATAACATTCTATATATACACTAATTAGTCATAATAATCAACACTATTTATAATCTTGAGATAAAATAATAAACTAATAAGTAAAATAATCAAAAAAAACACCCCTCTCCTCCACTATAAATACCACCTATTCTCATCACAACTCCAAAGACTTGAAGATTGTCAAAATTCATCCCAATACCCTTCCAATCATGTAATCTCACGTCCATTTCCCTATTATATTAATAAATAATCAAAAAAAATTCCTCTAGGAGGATCTCTAGGTAGAGAAATTCAAGAGGTAAAATAATCTTATGTTCTATTTTAATATCATTTATTTTATTTTATTTTCATATTATATCCTCAAATAACCTAATTATAGTGAACTTATATCTCAAGTATATTTTATGTACTTTAATTTTACTGTTTTAATAGAAAACCCCATCATTGTATCTCTTTCCCTCTCATTTTGTACATAAAATTAAAACATCCTCCGTGATGTGTTGATTTATCACACTCAATGACGATGAGTTTTCAATTTCCATTACCTCCATCAAGAATGTTCATAAAAACATTTTTATGGTTAAAAATATTATAATATTTGTATTAAATTCTATTTTAGTTTTTTAACAATTTTATATATATGATATCAATTAATAAAACAACTTGTATGTGATGATAAAAAAATTCCAAAATAATCGAAACGGTTATCCTTAAAATTTCATCTAATAGATCATAATCAAATATGAAAAAATGATATATAAGACCATCAAATATTATATATGTTCATTAATAACATATAAATTTAATTGTGGGAAAATAAACTCATTTTACCTGATTTTCTGTACATTTATACAAGTAAACTGATCATGAAAACAAAAAAAAATTGAATTATCACAAATGATAAAATTGTATCTTATAACCTATAAAAAAGTAAAAAAATGTACATAATAGAATTATATTAAATAAAATAAATTTCAAAAAGGTTCTGAATTAATTAATTACGGATTTAATATTATTATCTATGAAATTAGGATCAAGTGAGAAACAGTTGCATACATAAGGTAAGGGATTCCTTCCAAACCTCAAATTTTATTTCATGTTTAGTTATCTCTCTCATTACCCTAATGTAACTCTTCTTTATTTTTATATAACTATTCTTAATTATGTTTTTATTTTCCAAAATTATATATCTAAATCATTTAACCTTATATTATATGGATATAAATGTTTCAAAATGGATCTCTTCAAAATTCTTCCCGATAAGCAAGGCCGATTAAATGGAACTTCCTGATTTCGTAACCATTTCCATGTTCACTCAATAATTTGTATTAAGATAGCATTATTTTTCTAAATTAAGTCAATTAATCAGGTAAAAATATCTTGGTTAATTTATGGTCTTATTAAAATATTTATTCCATTTTATTTTTTGAAATATTCTTAAATATATAACTTAAATAGTACTAAATTTTTTAAAGCACTAATTTTACGTTTTTTCACTTTAGTACGACATCAGTTATCATGATATATTTCTATTTTAACTTATTAATGTCCATGTATAATTTAAATCCATTATTTTATTGAAACCATTATTTTATCCCCTTTTTTCCAGTCATATGACATGATTATTAAACCCAATTCCTTCTATGGGTAACCCTTAAGTGTGATTATTCATGTGACACACATATATATGAACATGTTATGATGGGTGTGACCAGATATCACCCTAATTAACTGGGTAATATTTAGTCTCATTTTATTTCATCTACAATGGTCTTAATGGTTAGCCTAGACTCATGCTAATCATGTGCAATGGTCTTGAGGGATTTTTTTGACTCATGCTCCTCTATGTGAAATGGTCTTGGTGGAGAGAATTAAATCATTCTTATGTCATTATTTTGTTTCCAAATTTATATGATTCTAGTATTACATGATCCTATGTTCAATATTTAAATATTTTATATGTTAATTCATGTTCTATTCCTTTTTTATGTCCTCATGTTATTCCTTATAACCCATGTACTATATTTTATTCCTATATTCATCCCCTTACTCAACATTAACTCATCCCTTGTTAATGTATTCACAAGGTTACCCTATGTAGATATTAGAGGTAAATGGTAGTTAGGATATCATTACAAAGATAAAATAAAACTTGTTTCATTTTAGAATCATTTTTTTAGTTTTATGTACCTAATTCTCCAAAGTTACTAGAATTTTTGATCCTTGGTTTGTATTTAATGTTTAATTATTATTAAAATCATGTAATAATATGTGTAAAAGGCTAGTGAAATTATATATATCCCCTATTGGTGTGCCATTCATGACACTGTTGTCCCTTCAACGTGAAATTAAATTTTGTAGCCAATTTCTTAGTCAACAGATGTAAAATGACATGAAACATCATTAACATATGAAATTAAACAACATGGTTTGGTACTAAACACGACCATAAATTGTGCACTTCAAACAATGTGCTGTTTGATTCCTATAAAAATGATACATGGGATACCTCTATGTGGTTCAAACCCATTGTTATTAAACGTCATAATCTCTATTTAACCATATTCCAGGTAAAATAGTCCCCCAACACAGAAGGCCACATTCCCTCCAGGTATTATCATGTTTCACTGGATATTTCATATTTCCCATGATATCCATCCTCATATGTCCATAATATCATTGAGGTCATCTATATAGTTTTGTTACTTTATAATTCCCAAGATAAACAATGTTTGGATCTTATTTCCAAGAATCTCATACTACATAATGTTAAATTGTATCGACCTATCCATCTTACACAACCATAATATATAAAACATGTCCCATTAAGTCATAATAAATTACGTGGGTTCGGATTACTATAATAAGGATATATAAGATTCTATTTTTATTGATACAATCTTAATATTTTTTTATTTAATTGAGATAAACTATTGATTTCCTAGATGTATAGTTTTATTCCATAACATATTAAAATTGAGAATCACCAATATGTAAATAAATGATGGAGAATCTATAATAAATATGGATATTCACATCAACACATTTTAAATGACCTATTTCTCAAAAATGGGTAACTTATTCCGTAATGTAATATGAGATGGATTTATTAACATTCCATTATATTATAAGAAAGTCCACGATTATGTAATATTACCCTTAAAAGGTGTGATGACCCTAAACTCTGACCATCCTGACATATGTATACCTCCAAGTGCCTCTAAAAAGGTACCCCAAAAACTTCTTATCTTTGCAAAGAAATGCCATAGTGGCATCCCATGTTGTACCACTATTGACATGGGGGTGAATTAAGGTTTCCCATTGGAACAAAATAGAGAACCTGAAAAGAATCATTTAACATTGACAATGATTGGTGGAACAAGCCAATTTTACATGTGATGATGCATTTATAGGGGTGTTCATGTTTTTTTATCTTTACAGAACCAACTCAGAACTCCCATAAATTTAATTTCATGGTATTATCACAATAAAAACCATATTATTTAAATAATTATAAATCATGGGCCTCATCATTTCTAAAGGCAGGATCACCAACGAATGGCTAGATTGTGAGTAGCACCTGAGTGGAATAATCCCAATGTTTGAGACCATGAATGAGTCCCTCATGAATATTAATATCCACTTATTTTATATCCAACAATGAGTGGTGATAAAGAAGAAGATGGAACCATCTATAGGCTCAAACAACTTCGGGAGTCTCTTCATATATAATGGAAAAAACAACTTCCCATATCCTTAGGAATTTGATAAATTTGTCGACTACATCCTTAATTTTGTTAATTAGACACCTGGGAGGGCTCTATTCAATTACTACCATCGCCATCATCACATGACATCTACCCATCAGAAATATATTGAGGACACCAACCTAGAGATAGCTACCCTAATTGCCCAAACATGAGAATCCAGGGGATATCACTAGAGTCCATGGACCATTGAACACCTAGAGTGGGGCCATATCCCCAAATATATAGTAGTTGTTTTCAATAAATTTTTGGAGGAAACCAGTTTTAAGTCACACATCCATGTTCAATCCAAATAATATGGCCATTATACCCCTGCGTCATCAATGGAATCACATAACATATCCCAATTTTTAGTAGGGTTGGAACCATATTCCCACACCCACTCATCAACAATGATAGTTTCATCTAGCGGCATAAGAAGACACATTTCAACATGAACTTGAAACAGCCATGTGGTAAAAACATACTCCATTCCCCATAAATGAATCAATTCATCATATCCTAGCAGTAATTATAGGACATGAGTGAGATCATTATCATGCATCCATAAAGGAATGGTAATATAATCCCTTAACCATGGAAGAATAACATCAATATATCTTGGAAGAAATGAATTGGTATGATTATATCCCTACTTATATTATACAAAGTTTTCAACATATCCTAGAAGTGGAAGTAGAAGAAGGACATCAACATAACTCTGTGGAAAACTGAGGGTAGACACATATTCCAACCCCCACCACTATAGCATCTCGTCAACAATATTTGTGTTCTATATCGGATTAGTAACAAATTAATTCAACCATTTTTGAGGGTAATAAAAAAACATGGTGAATAATAGAAAACATGATGGGGTATATATTTATATTCTAATTAGAGATAATCATCCCATTTCCATATCCATTTTAGGGGAGGACTACATTCCTATTAATCATATAAATAGTTATATGAATATCCTAATGGAAACATGAGAGTCACCAAAGAAGACTCCCATATATGATGATCATTTCACAGAAAACAAGACCCTGATCACCAAATGAAGACTATCAAAGAGTAAATCCCATCAGGGGCCACCTAATGTTTAGGAGAATACCCATATATTTTACATTCTCAATAATTGTGGTCATGAGGACCTAAAATGTCTTCCAATAGTGGGAGAGTAATATATAGATGTGTCACAATATAATTGAAATGACTATAGTTTCAATGATATTACTCAAAATATTGAAACCAATATATTAGTAATACCTCCTCGTAGAATACACCATTAAGGTCATCCCTGTGATGATATAAATATCAATCAATATAATTCTTCTCATGGTGAGGGTTACAGAAATAATCCACTCCATTTATAGAATAACTAGTTAGAAGGTCCTCCCTTTGTTGTATTATATATCATACACCCGGAATATCTTCCTAATTAAATATTTCACTTGAATCCTACCATTGGTTTGACATTGATCCATTATGTGTTTCCTCCCTATAGTGTGGTACATTATGAAGATTGACCTACCAATGATATTTCATATTGGAATGAAGTCCCCCTGTTATCTAAGAAACTCTAAGAAGTGTTTTATATAATAAGTCACTTGAGATATTATTTCATGTTACAGTATTTTACTTATCTATAATGTGTGATATTATTTCTCAATGTGAATATAAACCGGTCCAATTTTATTTTTCCATACTACCACCAGATCACTCGTCATTACATATGATAAGGAAGATTCTTACCGACCTCACTCACCTTAGTTAGGAAGATGGGAAATGAATTCTCTAGTATTATTAGGAAGATTAATCTCTCATTTAAAATGAATATGACATCATGATGATGAGGAAATAAGTGGAAAAAACATACCAACCATTTTTAATCAGGAATTCATGCATCAGTATGAAATTCCTAAAATATTGGTATAGGAGGGAATACATCATCATCATATGGATATATGGATGATTCTTTATCATTTTAAGGATAAATAACATACTTACGTTGAATATGAAAACCAAATACAATAAGTAAATAAATTCAATATCAAATTGGTTTTGATTTACTTTAATTGTTGTGGCACCTGAAATTGGGAAGGTAGAACGTGTGTCTCCAACAGTCATGCTTTAATTCTTTGAGGACTTCACATAAACTAATCAGAGACACTCCAAAATATTTCTATATTAGATGATAGGTGATTAGGGAGAACTTCATTTCACTATGCTCCATGTTTAATCGAATCTTCCAAGAGTGAAATCATGAAATATCATCACTTCGGGTAAAGTACTAGACCTAGACCCTTTATACGCTCAACATCTTATCCAACATGTTTTTTTTTCTTTAAATTCCTATAATGGCAGACCCAGTGGGAATACAGCATGAAGAGAATCCTACGATAGTCTTCTGAAAAGGCTGAATATGCATCTAATTTGAAAAATTCTAAAACATTCACCACATCCAAAACATTTTAAAAAATCCCATTAAATAAAAAGGTAGCATAAATATCCATAACGACGTCATTATGAGAGAAAACCCAACCCGTAGGTATTGAGGAATTTTTACCACCTCTATAACCCCATGAATCATTAAATCCTTAATGAGTTTTATATTTCACAAAATAGGAGAAAATTCATCCCTAGACTACTGGGATGGGGGATGTTTTATCACAATATCCTAATAGTCTATGGAAGTCACTCTTTTCCATACTAGGGTATGTTCTACAAGAAATATCTTCACAATTCCACCCATCACATGACCCATCACTCTCATTTAGGAGACACTCAAGAGGTTTGTCCAGAGATTCTCTCATGATCACCCTATATAAACCTGCTAAATGGGATCATAAAAATGAGAAGATAAATTCTTTTTTGGACTCTATGTTTAAAAAATATAACCAAAAAGGAAGAAAATGTAGAATTGGGACTTTCCTATTGATATATATTTAATAAATGATAAATTTTCTTACCCTTTAAATCAAAACATGATTTGGGATATAGGTTATGAAGCTTTTGAAATTTATCAACTTCATCACCGTTCATGATCCAAATCCTGCTTCTAACACTAAAAAATATAATGAAGAGGATTTTTTTTAAAATATGGTCAAAATTGTAATGGTAGAAGAATGGGTGCAGTAAATTGGGGTGTCAACTTATTAGTTTACTTTAAGAGGTTCTTATCTAAATGCTGGTTGAAAATCCATAAAATTATCTGATATGAATTCATATTCTCCATATGAATGCACAAATAAAATAGAACGTGATAATTTTTAATTTTTTCACCACTAAGGGATAGTTTATTTAGAATAGACCAAATATATCTCTACTATACCATAATAGAATATTTTCTACTAATTGTTTGGTTTATAATTTTCAACAATGGTCACTCTATGTAATTCTCACTACCTATATAATGATTATATTGATAACAAACATACAACCATTGATTATTTTAATTATATCTTCCATTATTGAAAATCTAGATGATGTATTCCTATGTTTAGCAACATGAATGTCACATTCAATTTATGTTAATGTAAAATGATAATTTTTTCAACAAGGGAATATTTTATTATCCAATGAATTCCTAAAATTCCACTCATGAATTTATCCCATGTTCGAGGCATTCCCCATGTAGTCTTTTCACAAGAATATATATCCCAAGACAACTACTTTACATAGTTAAGGATATTCCTAGGTCTAATAAATTGGACAAGCCTACATTCCCATTTTCCTTGTCTTCAACAATGTTTATTCATGTGACTCCCTTTGCTATGTCATATTTTCCAAAGAAGGTTTGACCTACTATCTTTTTTGTGCCATGTTTGAGATACATAGATCATATGTATCCTTTAATTTTCCTATTCCGGCATCTTAGTTCACACTAATCCTTCAACCAACTTCTTCAGATAGGTCCTTCTCATGTATATTTCCATTATTTGATGGTAGAGCCTCTAATAAATAACCCACTATTTATTAAACTAAAATATGGGAATTATAAAATTGTTTATTGTAAAACCCCTTACTATCAAGAACCCTCCTTTGTTTTTTTGGTCATTTATGTATGACTAGAACATAAAAAACTCATAAAATGGAACATCATCACATGTGTTTGTCACTTATTCATGGTATTAGCATATGGAACATGAATTTGGTAATAGAACATAAAACATTCATGTGTTTCAAAGATTAAAATATGGTGAAAATACTTCATTATCTTTTGAATTTTTTTTATCTTCCTTCAACAAATCCTTGAATGTCCTCAAAAAGGTTGGCCAATTTTATTTTCAAAGGAGTGATTTTTTTACTTTAAACCATCTCTTGTTATCACCAAAGAACCATAGAAACCGTAGAAATGGATTTTAAACTAACACAACATTAATATATATATTGAATCACCTTGTTTCCAACACTCAATCCATTTGGGTTTGTTAGAAATCACATTAGAGATTTTGTTCAGTGTAAACATCATTATTTTCTCAGATAGCTATTGAATAGCTCATTCATCACATAAAGTCTACACGAGGAAATCTTACTATATAAGAAAAAATGTTCCAGATGTAATTTAATTCCTCTTTCTAGTTCTCCTCAATCTTCGAACAATATCACACCATAAAACACTATTAATCATGGTTCATATCTCCCCCCCCCCCCTAATACATACCGTATACACCCCATTAATGTGATATTCTATATATAATTTAATTTTCTGATCCGAACAAATCCTGTTCTTATCCATTTAATTTCACTCTAATTTCAACCCCATTAAATATAAATAAAAAGACACCTAAAAACATTAAACTCAAAGATAAAACATTAGAGACCAAATGGTAGATAAGTGACATCTAAATCATTTAACGATGAGGGATGTGTTCGAATTATATGATGAAACCAATTCTTTTAAAACATTGGTGTACCCAATTACTTGGTCATGATTTCTGATAGTTGTTCATTATATCCAATTTTTTTAATTTTGACCATTATTTTCTCCACTGTTTCACTAAAATGTGGCATATGGTATCAATATTCTTGGTATGGGATTGTTTTACTATGTTTTTGGTGAGATCAAATGCACTCTTGTATTCATACCATTAGATGCTTTACCTCACCCCCAATATCTTCAACCCATTTTTTCATCCACAAAAATTGAGTTCATAACTTAGTCACAAAGATATATTATTATTCTGATATAAATTTTAATTTTTTTTTCTACTTCATTGTATACAATAAACACATTTATTTCAAATTTAGAATAAACCCCCACCTGTGAATTTTCAATCCAACACATCACCAGCCCAGTTATAATATAAAAATGTTCACAATTCCTGATATGTTATTACATCAATGGGAAATATAATATATATAATAAATTTGATGCAACTTAAAAATATTTAAACTATTGTGAGCTGTTAATCATTTAAATTACTTATAAAATGAGCTAATACACCTGTTGAAAATATAATATATTGATGTATTGTAGTGAAAAATAGTAGGCTTACAATTATCCATCTGGAAAATGTGGGATATATTGATTTAATTTCCAAATTATTCACTCGATTTAGGTTGAACAAAATCAAATTTGAAAATGGTTTAGAATTTTTCATGTTAAAATCCATCGACATCTCTCTAGTACATTTTTCATATGATATTAAGATTTATTCCTTCTTTTGTATCACATATAGACCCATAAATTATTTCTGTAGAAAAATAATTGATATTTCAAATTCATATTTCATGTTGTTATAAAAATAATTCATAGATTTTTTTTGTTATACTAAATTTTATGTCACCAACATTCACAAGCTCTATAAACTGGTCTTCTCAGATTTCTTCACATTGATATTATGGTCAAAAAAAACCCTTTTTAATTTTACCTTCTTCAAATATGTATCCTAGAAAGAATAACCTTCTCACAGTGCCTTATTTAGACTATATAAAGGATTTATCAGTATGTATAAATTAGTTTCATCATTTCTAATCATAAATTCCATCAGTTGATAAACATAAACTTCTTCTTTAAGAATTCCATTTAATAATTACCTTTTAACTTCTATCTGATAAATATAGTATCTGTATTGAATTTATGTATCAAAAATTACATTTATAAACTATTAATGGTTTACTTGATAAAAAATTTCTTAAAATAATTGCCTTTAATATATTCACAAACTTTACAAACCAAGTGTTCCATATTTATATTCAAATTTCCATGCTCATCAAATTTGTTCTTGAAGTTCCAATTTATTATTAATGAAATCCATTTTTTAATATTGATCAGAACAAATGTCAATTTTTAACAATTTTGTTTCATTATTCATTCATGGTTTTATGCCAAGATTCATTTTTTCATAAATCTTCAAATAAGTTGGGTTTTATAGATAATAGAAGAACTATATGATCTAAATTTTTAACACTCTTTGTCCATTTTGGTCAAGATATGTCACCAATTATGATAGGTTGATATTTAATTATTTTCTTGTTCCTTATAAAAGGTTTATATTTATTTTCAACCACAACTGATTAATATTCTAACTCATTCACATATCCATTATTATTCATACCACTCTAAAATTATTTCATAATTATATAGACTATATTTTTTCCACTTATTATTCACAAAAAGTTTCAACATTTACGTCACTAGTGGTATTCAAATATTTATCCTCAAAGAATTTTACATCATTTCAATAAATTCGTTTTCTATTCCAATAGTTGAATAATTTTTAGGAATTAATTTTATTGATCTTTTAGGAAACAATTTTCCGTTGTATAATCATCATATTTTTATAGATCTCATTCATTATTTCAGAATTTTAACTTACATCCAAATAAAATAAAATATTTCATTGAATGTTTCATTACATACATAATTTCATATGGGTTCCTCCTGTAACACCCTGGTATTTCATGAGAACTATATTTTTTTGTCTCGTATAATATGAAACATCAAAGGAATCTTTCACTGCACACAATACTAGCTTGGCTTTCATTACATGCAATCACGACCTTCTTCGATAGTGTGTGTAGTAAGCAATACCGAGTTTCACTAAAAAACGTTATATTATTATAATATTATAAACTACCTTTTACGTATAGTATTAACCAAATTTTTAATTTTATAACATTATTATTCATCTTACATATTTTCTAGATCATGGTACGAGAACAAAATATATTTTTTGGGTAAAATAAGTATTTTTCAAAAAAAGCAGTTTTGCCGCCTTTTGATGGTGCACCAACTTTAAATCTAGTTTTTGACAAGTTTATAACTTAAATTTGATAAAATAAAATTCTTATCTGGAATCAGGATATAAAAATTTACTTTGGATAAGTTTTTCATATTATTCAGATAACTTTCAAATTTTAATAAATTGTAAAAACACGTTATATTTTAATTAAAAACAACTTTTTTCATCGCAATAACATATATTGTTTTATTACAATATTGAATGGTTTTAAAGTATAAATATAATATATTTTTACCATTTAATGTAATTTATGTCATTATCATTAATTCTACATTGAATTCATAGGTAAAAACATTTCAATCTTTGGCAATGTTTTAACTTTTAAAACCCGTTTGTTTAACAACATGATTAATTTTAAATTAATTACTCAATCTTCTATGTTTTTAATTTTTAAAAATGGATTCCATATTTGGTTTTAGTGGGTCCAAATTATGTTTATAGGTTACTTTTATTTTTTTGAGATTATGAATAGTAACTATGGTAATTTTTATTTACGGTAGTTAAAGGTAAATCTGGTAATTAAGGGTAAATAAAAGATTATAAAATTACCCTAACACTTTCAGAAATCCTATTGGATGAATAAAAGTAGACCCATATCACCTAAGGGTCAGAATATATTCATTTAATGGACTTTTGACTATGAAGTAATATAATTATTATTAAAATCAAAGAAAGTGACAACTTGTCACTCTCTCAAATCTTATAAGTGTAATAATTTTAATTTAGTGATAAGCATCATAAAAGATGGGATATAAATTGTCCCCATAAATATAATAAAATTATATACATAATATGAATTTATTTATAATTTTTAGGGATTAAATAAGTATAATTAATTATGACACAATAGTGATGTTGAAATTATTTTATTGATTGAATTATCAAATAAATGATTTTAAAAGTATTAAAATAAATATAATATGATCTATTTAATGTTCTAAACTATTTTTTAGATACATATGAAATTTTATTAATCTATTTAAGCTTTTAGTTCTAACATATATTCTATGTATATTTTATTTAAATTCAAATAAATGAATAGAGCCAAAATTGACACTATTGTTATTTTATAAAAATTACATATTATAAAATTGTTTAAAAATCACAAAAATATTTAAAAATTATAAATTAACATTTATATGGTAGAAAATGTAATAAAGTATACAATTATGGACATTTCACAACATATAATTAATTATTTATAATGATTTAAAAATTAGAATATTATTACCACAAATAAAATTAAATAGATTATATAAGGATAAATCATGTTGATAATGTTTAAAATAAATTACCAACTTATCTAATTTTTATTGTTTGATGTTATTACAACACTATATCATCTAAGATTCGGATTTGAGTCATTTTTTGCGGTTTTTAATTCGGTTTGGAATTTATTATAAATTAATATTTCTTATAATTCCAAAGGTGCCCCTCTCCTCCCTTATAAAAGAGAACCTCCTCCCTCTCCTCCTCACACAACTTTGATCATTCAAGCTCTTCAAAACCCTAAAATTTTCTCTTCTCCACTTCCCTAGAAACATACTAGAGGTCCTGGTCTTCTTCAAACACCAATATTAGTGCCCTTAGAGGAGGTTTCAAAGAGGCGTGTCGAAGAAGATGTAATATCAGTTACCGAATCGTTCAAATTTATTTCTTCTTATACTTATTCTTATTTAGTTGTTTCATTATGAATTAATAACATCAGTATCAATAATATAAGAATATATTATTATATGTATGAAGAAACCCTATTTCACCTTCTATCCATCCTACGGAAAATAAAATCACCGTATTTGTGTATGTACGAAATACTGTTTCCACGCCGTGGTGTAATATGTTTTCCCACACCCCCTTACTTGGATGGGTAAAATGGTGTAACGAATAACTATATATGATTATTGAAAAATTATATTGATTCTGAAAAAGTATACATACTCTTCAATACAATTTCACGATCATGGGAATGAAATCATCGCTCGTTCGTACGTACAGCCTACCGTCTCTACGATGTGATGTGACTCGTTCTACATGATATTCATTGAATAATGGTTATATAAATGAATTGAATGAGTAAATATGATATATATTACACTAATACCATTCCGTAAATGAGTTATCTATAACCTCAAAATAAGAATAAGAATTTATTCGACAAAACATGCATAAGAACACAAAGCAATAAACACACGGATAACAAGTAACAATGAAATATTACTAATAAGAAGATAAGAATATAACCATATATGATATCATAACAATGAGTATGATTCTGGAATAATTCAATGAAATTATTTAAAACATTATACATGAGGTTTGGACACGTACAAAGCATATCGGACCTACGATAAAGGAAAATCTTGCAATCTCATTTTTATCTGAGAATGTTTATACTTCTGAATTTGATAGAGAATATTTATCATCCACATCCATGTTTCCTCAATATTTAATATTATTCCTATCCTCCTAAAATTGTTTAAATCCAATTTTACCCATTGGTGAGTTTTTAGTAAAAGATATGAAAGGAATATTTTGTTGTTTTTAGTACGAGGTACTTTTTGACTTTTCCAGCCAAAGTGCGAGAAGAATGTTTTTTTAACATATACGGCATGAATGGATTTTTATGATTTCATACAAAATTATTCCCATGAAGCTTCCTTTACAATTTTTCGAGTTAATTTTTAATTAACTTCTTTTAGTTTAAAATTGTATGACATGTTAAGAAAGGAAAAATGTTTTTTAATTAGAAAGGATATTTTCCTCAAGAATAGAGTTCAAGTGTTTTATCAAAATTATTTTCCATATAAGATAATATAGGGTTCTGTTTAAATCCCTATTATTACATTGATTTGATTATTTTGTGATGGAATTATTTTTATGAAGTCCTTTATCTTATATGAATTGTTTTATGATGTCACGATGTTTAAGAATCCCATTTTTATTACATGGGTTATGAAATGATGTATGAATTATTATTTTTTGGCACACATAAGAATGGTTTCATTATGAGATGGGTGGGACCTATATCTCACTACAATGCATTGGGTAAAGATTTATATCTCATGAGATACACATGGCTGGAACGGCAAGTTAATCCAGTTCAGTGATATAGGACTGGAACGAGGAGTGAACTCGGTTCAGTAGTGGACTTTGTCCGCTATGATGGTCTTGGAAATGAACCATGACTAATATGAAATGATTTTCTATGATTATGTGTTTATTCCACAAGGTTTCATGTTTTATGTTATGATTATTGGGATTACATTTGACCACTATGATTTATCCCATGTTATGATATTATGATCTCTTTTTCAGGTTAAGATATTCAAAATGTTTTGTTCTTATGAAGATGATATGATTGATATTTCTTTTTTTTTACCCTTACTGAATATTTTAGCTCACCCTTTTGCATGTTTTCTTTTCCCTAGGTCAGGAATAAGGGTATTAAGTAGCATATTCCAAAAAGGGACTCTATATATGATGAGATAAACGATAGACAATGTAGATGATTTGTGAAGCAGTTGTTTATGTTTCCCAATTTCTAAAGACACTATACCTATATGGTCCTTTCATAGTTTTGTTATATGTTGTAATAAGTATGATTCAAGTTTAAATTAATAACAATGTATGTAGAGTATGGGTCGTTATAGTTGGTACAATAGGAAAGGTATAATCAACCTTTGGAAACTAGGATGTGAAAGCCTTAGTAAGAACCCTAAGGATATGTTGAAGCATAGAACACAATATTAGTGTTTTAGAAATGGCCATCAATAACCTAAGATAATACCTTACGTATAAAATTTTATTCATGATTATGTGGTTTTCCTATTATGATTAGTGTTTCTCACACTATGCTTATTGGTTTTAGTCAATGGATGGAACCTGAAGGAACTGTGTTAATGCTGAATGCGACAGGAAATGCAATGATTTTCCCCCTGAGCAACCAAACGTTATGGGAGATGGAATGAAAAATCTTGTAGCCATGCTCACACAACATTCTCAAGCTATGAACCATGCAGGACTTCGAAACGAGCAAGGGAAGGAGCAACAGTCTGTTGAATCCTTCATGAGGTAGCATCCACCTTCATTCAGTGGGTCTTCTGATCCATTAGTGGCTAAATAGTGGATTAGTACCACTGAAAAGATATTTTCAGTTCTACAATGTTCTGAACATGACAAAGTCATCTTAGTAGTGTATTGTCTGGAAGGTGATGTTGATCAATGGTGGAATCTTATCAAGAATACGCGGCATAGAGATGAAATTGATTCCATGGAGATGAACATGTTCAAGAACTTATTTTTCAATAAGTACTTCCCTCTTATTCTTCGAACAATTTTGGAGAAAGAGTTTCTTGAACTGAAGAAAAATGATGATGAATCTGTTGGTACCTATGAAGCAAATTTTACAAGACATGCAAGGTACGCTTCCTGGATTATTATCCAACCTGAGAGTAAGATCGATCGATTCTTTAGTGGTGTAAAACCAAGTCTTCAAAGGGCATTAGCCATAAGGGACTTCAATAGCTATGAGGAAATTGTTCGATGTGCTCTCAAAATTGAGATGGAGATTGGAGTAACCCATCAATCATATGGGTTTGATAAGAAGAGTAAAATGGAATTCAAAGGAAAATCAAAAGACCACACTGAAAAAAAAAGATGAGTTTTCCTTTATCCTCAATTTGTGGAAAGAAATCTGGAGGGAATTGTATTAAAGGGACAAGCAAATGTTTTAAGTGTGGAAAAGAAGGTCATTGGGCAGTTGAATGTCGAAATAATGGGAAGAAGATGCCTAATGATGCGAACAAAGAAAGGGATACACAGAATGCACCTCCTACACTTCAATGTTTCAAGTGTAAGATGATGGGGCATTATGCCAATCAATGCCCAAATCCAAGGGTTGTTGATGATGATCGATGTCAACAAACTCTTAAGGCCAAAGACAAAGGAAAGTCACATGCAATTTCTATAGGTGATGTGGAGTATGATAACAAAGTGGTGAAAGGTACACTTATCATCCACTCTAAAGTAGCAAATGTTTTATTTGATTCTGGATCCACCCACTCTTTTATTTCTGAATAATTTTCTAAGTGTATCGCTGTACTAACTCAACAATTAGATGTTGAGTTATCTGTGACAACTACTAATGGCACAACAATCGCATCAAAAGATTATAATTCTTCTCCAATTGACCTGTGTGGGATAGTGCTTCCTGAAAATCTTGTGATCCTTTCTATAGTGGAATTTGATGTGATTCTTGACATGGATTGGCTTTCTTTATACGTATCTCATATCAATTTCCAAAGAAGGGAAATCACATTTAATATTCCCAATCAATCTACTATCATTTATCGATGCAATGATGAATATAACCTTTCCGTGGAAATTTCTTCCATCATATGGGTCTTGATTCCAATAAATGAAGATTATTTATCTCAAATGGTTGGAGATAAAATCATGATTAAGAATACACCCATTGTACGGGAGTTTGATGATGTCTTTCTGGAGGAATTTCTACGTCTTCCACCAAATCGTGAAGTTGAGTTTTCAATAGAACTAATACCAGGTGCTATGCCCATTTCAAAGACACCTTATAGAATGGCCCCAATTGAGTTTCAGGAATTGAATAAGCAACTCCAAGAGAATATTGATAAAGGATTCATATGCCCTAGTGCGTCACCTTGGGGAGCACCTGTTTTGTTTGTTAAGAAAAAACAAGGATCAATGAGACTCTGCATTGATTATCGATAACTTAACAAGATCACTATCAAGAACAAATATCTTCTCCCATGCATTGATGACTTATTTGACCAACTACGTAGAGCTCAATACTTTTCCAAGATTGATCTTCATTCAGGGTATCATAAATTAAGGGTCAAATGGGAGGATATACCAAAGACGACTTTACGTACAAGGTATGGACACTATGAATTTATAGTGATGCCATTTGGTCTTACTAATGCCCCTGCTATCTTCATGGATCTAATGAATAGAGTCTTTAGAGACTATCTTGAACATTTTGTGGTAGTATTTATACAAGATATTCTTGTCTATTTAAAGATCAAGGAAGAACATGAAGATCACTTGTAAATTGTATTAAAGACCCTAAGAAAAGATAATATTTATGCCAAATTTACCAAGTGTTAATTTTCACTTCAAAAAGTTTCGTTTTTGGGTCACATAATCTCAAAAGAGGGGATATATGTGGATCCAATAAAGATAGAGGATATAGAAAGATGGTCAAGACCAACAATAGTAACTGAGATCTGATGTTTTCTTGGTCTGGCTAGATATAATAGGCGTTTTGTGATAGATTTTTCACGATTATCAAATCCAATCACCAGGTTGACTCGAAAAGGAGTTCAAGTCCGTGTGGACAGAGGAGTGTGAAGATAATTCCAAGGAGTTGAAAAGAAGGTTATCCAGTGCACCTGTGCTCACACTGCCTTGTAGTGGATAAAGGTTTGTGATCTATAGTGATGCATCCAAGAAGGGATTGGGGTGTGTTCTCATGAAAAACGATATGGTGATAGCTTATGCCTCATGATAGTTGAAAATCCATGAGAAAAATTACCCAACTCATGATTTGGAGTTAGCTGCGGTAATCTTTGCCTTAAATATTTGGAGGTATTATCTTTATGGTGAAAGGTGTGATATTTATACTGATCATAAAAGTTTAAAGTATATTTTCACACAAAAGGAGCTGAATATGTGCCAAATAAGATGGTTGGAGCTGATTATGGATTAAGAATTCTCACTTCATTACCACCCAAGGAAAGCAAACAAGGTGGAAGACGCATTAAGTTGACAAGACCATGTTATCTTATCCATGATGAGGATCACAAAAGATCCAATATTTATGGATTTACAAAGGATGCATCTTGGAATTATAATGGAAGGAGAAAAATCTTATCTTTCTCAAATTAATGTTCAACCATCTATACATGTGAAGATTAAAGAGGCACAAAAAGAAGATGTAGAGTTACAAAAGAAGATGAGAAATGTTCCTGAATTCAACCTTGATTGTGATGGGATAATAAGGTTCATGAATCCGGTTTTTGTTCCTCCCATCCCAGAATTAAAGAAGGAGCTGCTGGATGAGGCTCATAGTTCTTCATTCTCTATTAATCCTGGAAGCACGAAAATGTATAGGGACTTGAGAAAGTACTTCTAGTGGGATGGCATGAAAAGAGATGTTACTGAATAAGTCTCTCGATGCTTGGTTTGTCAGCAAGTTAAATCTAAGAGATAGAAGTCTAAGGGGATGTTACAACCATTACCCATACCCAAATGGAAATATGAAAACATCACTATAGACTTTGTCACTGGACTTCCTAAAACATCCAAAGGAAATAATGCTATCTGGGTCATAGTTGATCATCTTACGAAGTCAGCACACTTCATTTATATTAGAGAATATTTCTCTCTTGATTAGATTTCCAGGATATATGTGAAGGAAGTGGTAATATTTCATGGAGTACCACTTTCCATTATATCTGATCGGGATCCGAGGTTTACCTCGAAGGTTTGGCGAAGTCTTCAACATAATCTAGATACATAGTTGAGTTTCAGCACTACTTATCATCCTCATACAGATGTTCAGTCTGAGAGAACAATTAAAAATCTAGAAGACATGTTAAGAGCTTTCTCTATGGATTTCAAAGGTGGTTGGGATCAACACCTACCTTTGGTGGAATTTTCTTATAATAATAGCTTTCACTCCAGTATTCATATGGCTCCTTATGAAGATCTCTATGGAAATAAATGTCGAACTCCAACTTGCTGGGATGAAGTTGGGGAAAGAATGATATTAGGACCTGATCTTGTTGATGAGATGGAAGAAAAGGTCTGATCTATTCAACAACACATAAGAGCAGCTCAAAGTCGACAAAAAAGTTATGTCGATAACCGAAGAAAAGACCTAGTGTAACATCCCAGGTAAATAAATAATAAAGAATTTTCATATTTATTAATATTTATGAATTAAATATTAATTTAACTTTAAAGGGGTTGCTATGTTCAATAGCATACCTGATACGCAACAAAGAGTTTCATTGAAATCTTACGTTGCACACAAGTAATAAAATAATATTATTTTAAATGGTAGTTAACACATTGCCGTTGTATTGGCGGGAATGGATAGAAATAACTAAAATATGATTATATATGTTTTTTAAATATTTTTATATTTATCCAATAAAATATAAAGGCAAAAAATATGAAAAGAATTCAATTTTAGGCATTTATACCCTAATTTTCACTAGAGGTTCACTTATCGCCTTTTGATGGAGAACCGTCATTAAATATAGTTTTGGTCACTATTATACATTATATTGTACCAAATAAAACTCTTTTTTATAATTGGGATATCAAAATTTACTTTGTGTAAATTTTTGGTATTTTTCCGATAAAGTTCATTTTTTTATGAATAGTTAAAATTGTTGTATTTTAATTCAAAACCTCTTTTTAATATAATTTATTTATATGATTATATTATCTTTTGAATGGGTTTTAAAGTGAAATTAGAATATATTTTTACCATTTAATCCAATAGTGGTCATTGGAATTAATTTCACTTTGAAATTGGATATAAACTAGTGTCAATCCTTTGATACTTATTGTTTCATAAAAACACGCTATTTGCTCTGACAGCGGGAACTAATTATTAAATTAATTAATTCAAATTATATGTTTTGAATTTTTTAAAATAGACTTCATTTTTGAATTTGGAATATCAAATATAGCTTAGGGTTAATTTTTGGTATTTTTCTGAAAAACATAATTTTTTGATGAATAGTGAAACCACTAAGTGCTACTTAAAAAAACTGATTTTTCGTTTAAATGAAAATTTACCACCTTTGTGTTTTTAATTTCAAAAATCCGATATACATAGTTTTCATTAGGAAGTAAAATGTGGTTCAATGTGTTTAAAATAATTTTTTGGTGAATAGTAACTTTTATGTTCATTAATCACGATTAGAGGTAATTAGTGCAGTTTAAGGTAAAAATAATGTTTTAATAATATGAAATGAACTTGACACATGTTCTACCCTTTTTGGATATGTCGTGGCCGACCAAGAAAATACATGGGTAAACTTGGGGACCCCATGGAGCCACTTTGGTAGGAAAATGACATTAATACCTTTTTATTTAAAGTTAAAATAAAAATGTCACAAACATGAGTTGTTTTACTAAAACAATTCTTAAATGGGGTAATACATGTCATAGTTTTTACTATAAATATTCATTATAAATATAACAAGATTTAATACATCATGATATTTTTGTTATAATTTTTAGACATTAAATAAATTTAATTATTTATGACACCATGATGATACAGCGATTACCTCATTATTTAACGATTTAAATAAAATGAAAAGATAATGTAACATATAAGACCTAAACATGTCAAAAACCTATTGGATGGGTGGATTTCTAACTCTTATTACCTTATCCTCTAAATATATAACTTTGGGACCCTTTTTATCCGAAAATCATTTTATAATAAAGTATCTTTTCTTAACTTTCCAAGAGTGCCCCTCCTCTCCTCTTATAAAAGGCCCCCACCACTACCACCTTACCCAAACCTCTCAAGCCTTTGGATCAGACAATATCTGCTCTTTTTGTCTCTCCACATCCCTCTCTTACTCCTAGAAGCATCACTTTGGGAAGAAGTCTTCCCAAGGAAGCCTTTGATCTCAAATCAAAGAGAGGTACCTGATTTTAAGGTAATGTCTTCACTTGTGTTCTTTTGTTTTATTTTACTTCTCCAACCCCCTAAACTCTTTTTATTCATTTATTTTGTAACAACTCCAGTATCTTCAATATAATAGTATTCTTTTATAATAATCATTAGAGCTACAATTACACACACCTACATCTAATGGTTAAAGAACATACTGTTTCTGTGGATGGCGAATTTCTACCTCACGAAACGATGATTGTTCAATATTCTTCTAACACCTTAAAAGGTGGCCATTAAGATGTAACTATATTTATATATGATATATAATATGTTTATTTTTTCCTTAATCTTCTGTATTTTTCATTTATTTCATACCTTGGTGGCTTCCATTATGGGTATAAGCGATATCTTCATTTTAGGAAGTGCGGACTACCGCCCCCTCAAAGTGATTTGATTCGTTAATGCCATATGTGGGACGTATAAAGGATGTATTTAAAGATATTATATATGATTTATGTTACCTATAAATGATGAATATAATTATGGAATTAAAATTTACATAGCTCTTATTTAGTTTTAATTCCATTAATATGACATAGAAATGAAAGTAGTGTTGATGCGTACGTATGGCTTACCGTCTCCATGAACGGTGCATTTCATTTCTTAACTATAAATGATTATGTAATATTATAATTACATTTATATTCTGGATATATTTGATATATATGATATCCAAATCATGAATATCATTTTGGATATAATGAACCTTTGACCACACGAACAACATGTAATTGTAAGAAGTCCACTTTCGACTTAAGAACCAAATATCGACAAAACAAACACTATTAACTTAAATGATTAAATAATTTTTATAACATGGTAACAAGTGATATAAAAGTAAAAATGAACTTGAAAAATGTTCTTAAGCAAATAGAAATTAACTCAAGTTTAGTATTCCGGACGTTAATGATCGATCGAGTCAAGTCGGACCCGAGGTAAGGGACTTCGTCTCAATCTCCTTTCGTTGAGGCATATTTTGTTTTATACACAACTAAATTTTATACGGTGTATAAACCCCTTTGACTTTTACTTTTAAACAAAAGGAATCTTTTTCTACGAATCGTTTTACTAAATGACAAAAAGGAATGTTTCTTTTAACGTACGCGGTGACAACGACCTTTTCTACCGCCGCGAGTATTATTTGGTCTTTAGCTTCCTCAAAAAGCAGTAATGTTTTTAAAATGAAATAAATACCATATACACTTTTATGTATTTTGGTATTGAAAATGGTTTTTATAATGGATTTGTTATGTAAATATATTTATGTGATATATTGTGATCAAATTGTGGAAATGTTTTCTTTCCATTATATTTGTTTTATGTCTTATGATTTTATAATGGTAATTGGACATTTGACAGGTGGTTACGTGATAAACCATATGACAGGTGGTGTCATGAATACAAGGACGGGTGGTTACGTTATAACCTCCAATGCATTGGGTATGGAAGTCAGCCGTATGGGTATTCCATTATTTGATATGTGTGGAAGTTGACTGTATGGTTATTCCATTTATGTATATTTTTGTCCCAAGTTACCTTCATATGTTATGTGTTCTTTATATGGGTTTTATGGTAATCTTTTGGTTACAAAAGGGTTAGTAGTGATCTTTTATTCAGTGAAGAGTTTTTACTAATTCATAAAGTTAAAAAGTATTACTTTGATATAGTATACATGGTTTACTTGTTGTTTTGAAAAACTAACAGTTTTCATTCATTGTGTTTCCCTTACTGAGCTTTTTATGCTCACCCCAAGTTTTTGAAATGTTTTTCACAGGACTTAAAGTGGAATAGGGTCAAGGATGGGATCAAGGAAAAGTCATGATATCTAAGACATGGAACTAGACATGTTTCTTTTTAAGAGTTTTTATTTTATGGAAACTTAGTAGAAGTGTCTACTATGTAATATTTTGAGATGTAATAGTTATGTCATAATTCTCTAAAACTCTAAACCTAAAAAGATCCTCAATGTGAATTATTCATTGAAGTCAATATTAAGTAAAGTTTCAGGCCGAGGCCTTATAGGTGTTATCAGAGGTTGGTTTAGACAACTTTAGGAGTTAGAAAATTGTTAAATTATAAATTAATTTATGGTATTACTGAAATGATATAGCATTTAAAGATTACCATGTTGCTTCGCCTAAGATATTTTTGTGTTCAGAATGGTTTTCCATAGAGAAAACAAGGCAGCTATGTTGGGGCGACATCAGGAGGAATACAACCTCCCAAATCAGCAACATGAGATGGTCGTAATTGGAACTGAACAGTTTGTTGTAGTGATGGCACAGTTGACTCAGGCTATAAATGTTGGTGGTATCCATGCATGATATCAGCCTGATCAATCACAGAGGAACATGTTAGTGGTGGAACATTTCATGAGGCAACATCCCCCATCATTCAGAGGATCATCTAAACCCATACAAGCTAAAGGGTGGATTAAAGAACTGGAGAAGATTTTTGATGTCATGGGGTGTTCAGAAAATCAAATGGTTAGTCTTGTTGTTTACCGTTTTGAAGGTGAAGCTGATCAGTGGTGGTCGATGGTGAAAAATATCAGGGATAGTGATGAGTTTGATGATCTTCACTGGGACGAATTCAAAGGTATGTTTCTTGAGAAATATTTTCCTAAGGTGGTTTGTCTTAGGATGGAAAAATAGTTCCTAGAGTTGAGGCAGGAGGATGACTCAGTGGCTGCTTATGAAGCAAAGTTCACTCGACTGGCAAGGTATGCTCCAAACTTAATACGAGGTCTTGATAGTAAAATCAACCGTTTTTTACATAGGGTTAAAGCCAAAGTATCGAAGGGCTACTGCTTCTCGTGAGTTAAAAAGTTATGAAAAACTTTTTCGATGTGCAAAGAAGGTGGAAATGGAGTTTGGCGATGATCAGGTGTTCTTTGACAAACAACAGAATAAGATGTCCAGTTGGCAGGAAAACGGGAATAATTCATCAAAGAAGCAAGGAGGTAATAAAACCAAATATCCATCCTGTGAGAAGTGTGGTAAAATTCATCCTGGAGAATGTTTATCCAAGTCTGGAAAGTGCATTCGGTGTGGTAAGTCTGGTCATATTGCTCGTAACTGTAAGGAAGATGATCAAACAGACAATGAAAATCCAGCGGTAAGATGTTTTAAGTGTAATGAAATGAGTCATTATGAAAATGAGTGTCTGACGAAGAACTCAACTGGGGAAAAGTAGCAAGACTACAAGAAGAAAGGGGTGGTGAAATCCTTTGCAACTACTTTAGTAGATGTTGGGTCATCGAATGAAGTAGTATCAGGTACATTGTTTGTTTGTTCAGATTATGCCAATGTGTTGTTTGATTCAGGGTCTACACATTATTTCATTTCTGAGAAGTTTTCTAGTAAATTTGAAATTCCATCTCAAGATATGAATCCTGAACTTATGGTAAAAACACCTGGAGGGAACGTTGAGACAAAAAGGAATTAGAAGAACCTTCCTATTCTTGTGTGCGGAAAGAATCTACCAGCAAACCTTATTGTTTTGCCTCTAGTAGAGTTTGATGTTATTTTGGGCATGGATTGGATTTCTGTATATCATGCTAAGATTGACTGCAGAGCTAAAATTGTTTCTTTTCAGAAATATTTTCAGTTTGTGTACAAGAACGAACCCTTTATTTTGATAACATATCAGGAAGTTGAGAAACTAGTAAAAGGTGGAAATGAATGTTATCTTGCACATATCATTGAAAACAAGGGAACTGTTCAGATTGATGATGTGCCAGTGGTAAATGAGTTTCTTGATGTTTTTCCTGATGAGTTTCATGTTATTATTCATGATCGGGAAGTTGAATTTATTGTTGACTTAGTTCCTGATTCTAAGCCAATTTCAAAACCCCCTTATCGAATGGCTCAAGTTGAAATTTTAGAGTTAAAGAAACAATTGCAGGAGTTATTAGATAAAGGTTTCATTCGACCTAGCACATCACCATGGGGTGCTCCTGTCTTGTTTGTTAAAAAGAAAGATGGTTCAATGAGACTTTTCATTGATTATAGAGCCTTGAATAACATTACTATTAAGAAAAAGTATACTTTTCCTCATATCGATGATTTGTTTGATCAGCTCCAGGGAGTTCAGTATTTTTCGAAGATTGACTTGAGGTCGGGGTACCATCAGTTGAAAGTAAAAGAAGCAGACGTTCTGAAGACTACATTCCATACTAGATATGGCCATTATGAATTTGTAGTTATGCCTTTTGGGTTAACCAATGCACCTGTTATATTCATGGACCTTATGAATATAATTGTTTCCATGAGTTCTTGGATAAGTTTGTGGTTGTTTTCATCGATTATATTTTGGTGTTTTCTAAATGTAAAGAGAATGAAAGTCATTTAAGGGTTATCTTACAAACCTTAAAAGACATGAAACTATATTGAAAATTCAGCAAGTGTGAGTTTTGGTTACAATAAATTTATTTCCTTGGTCACATTGTTTCAATAAATGGCATAACTGTTGATCCGGCTAAAACAAAAGTTGTTGAAGAATGGCCAAGACCCACAAATGTAACCGAGATCCGTAGTTTCCTTGGTTTGGAAGGTTACTACCAAAGGTTTGTTGAAGATTTTTCATGATTATATAGTCCAATGACTAAGATAACTCAGAAGGGTGTTAAGTTTATCTGGAAAAAAGAATGTGATGATTGTTTTTAGGAGTTGAAAAGAAGATTGGTGAATGCTCCAGTTTTGGCACTTCCTTCAATGAATGGTGAGTTTGTTATCTACAGTGATGCTTCATTGAAAGGACTTGGTTGTGTCCTTATACAGAATGATCAGGTAATTGCTTATGCTTCACGCCGGTTGAAAATTCATGAGTTAAATTACCCTACACATGATTTGGAATTAGCTGTTGTTGTTTTTGCTTTAAGAATTTGGAGGCATCATTTGTATGGAGTAAAGTGTGAAATATATGCCGATCAAAAAAGTTTAAAGTATATATTCAATCAGAAATAATTGAACATGAGACAGAGGAGATGGATAGAATTAATCAAGGATTATGATTGTACAATTCATTACCATCCAGGGAAAGTAAATAAAATGGCTGATGCTTTGAGTCGAAAAAGTAATGCTTCATTAACCATGCTACATTTGGAACGAGATCCTTTGGTTTTTGATTTGATGAAATTTGGAATAGAAGTTTTTGGTATAGGATGGCCTTCTGTTTTGTTACAGGTATCAGTTAAATCTTCTCTATCAGACCGAATTAAGAAAGCACAGAAGCAAGACAATGAGTTGCAGAAAAAGGTAGAGCTGGTTCAGAAGGGTAAGTTGCCTGAATTCAACATTGATAATGATTGTGTTTTGAGATTTGGGAAGAGATTGTGTGTGCCTTGTGATTCATAGTTGAAGAGAGAGTTGTTATGTGAAGCTCATAGTTCTCCATTTTCAGTTCATCTTGGTAGTACTAAGATGTACCAAGATCTGTGAGAGAATTACTGGTGGGATGGAATGAAAAGGGATATTGCTGATTTTACTGTGAAGTGTTTGACTTTTCAGCAGGTTAAAGCAGAGTGGTAGTTTCCGAAAGTGATGTTGCAGCCTTTACCAGTGCCAGAGTGGAAATGGGAAAACATATCCATGGACTTTGTTGTGGGATTACCAAGGATATCTTGAGGTAATAATGAAATCTGGATTATTTTTTATCACTTGACTAAATCTACTCATTTCCTTCCAATTCGAGATACATTCTCTCTAGATCAACTTTCTTGATTTTATCTTAAAGAGATAGTCAGGTTTCATGGAGTTCCCCTCTCCATTGTATCGGATCATGATCCCATGTTTACTTCTAACTTTTGGAAAGGCCTTCATAAGTCGTTGGGTACTGAATTAAATTTTAGTACAGCTTTTCATCCTCAATCAGATGGTCAGTCAGAACGAACAATTTAGACTTTGGAGGATATGCTACGTGCTTGTTAGATGGATTATAAGGGAAGTTGGCACCAACATCTTTCTTTGGTTTAGTTTTCATTCCAGTATACAGATGGATCCGTTTGAGGCATTATATGGGAAGCGTTGTCGAACTCCATATTTTTGGGATGAAGTAGGTGAAAGGAAGTTGATGGGACCAGAATTGGTAGAAGAGATGGCAGAAAAAAGTTCAGTTGATTCAGAAACACATGAGAACAGTCAGAGTAGACAGAAAAGTTATGAGGATAACCGGAGGAAGGATCTTTCTTTCGAGGTAGGTGATCATGTTTTTCTCAAAGTCTCAACATGGAAAAGTGAGATGCGATTTGGTAAGAAAGGAAATCTGAGTCCAAGGTTCATTAGACCATATGAAATTCTGGAGAAAGTTGGATCGGTTTCTTACCGAGTGGCTATACCTCTGATTTTATCTCAGGTACACAATGTTTTTCATGTTTCAATGTTGAGATATTATATGCCAGATACATCTAATGTTTTGAGCCTAGAGGTAGTTCAGTTGGAAGAGAATCTCTCTTATGAAGAACTACTAGTCCAGATTCTTGACCGAAGAGAGCAAGTGTTGCGAAATAAGGTAATTCACCAGGTAAAGGTTTTGGGGAAAAATCATATGGTTGAAGAGGCAACGTGGGAATCTGAAAATTATATGAGGGATAAATATCCCCACTAATTTTGATAAGTGAATAAAATTGCGTGGACGCAATTCCCAAAAGGGGGGAAGGATGTAACATCCCAGGTAAATAAAGAATAAATCATTTTCATATTTATTAATATTTATGAATTAAATATTTATTTTACTTTAAAGGGGTTTCTATGTTCGATAGCGTACCCGATATGCAACAAAGAGTTTCATTGAAATCTTACGTTGCACACTAGTAATAAAATAATATTATTTTAAATGGTAGTTAACACATAGTTGTTGTATTGGAGGGAATGGATAGAAATAAATAAAATATGATTATATATGTTTTTTAAATGTTTTTACATTTATCCAGTAATAGATAAAGGCTTAAAATATGAAAAGAATTCAATTTTAGGCATTTATCCCCTAAATTTCACTAAAGGTTCACTTATCACCTTTTGATGGAGAACCGTCATTAAATATATTTTTGGTCACTCTTATACATTCTATTGGACCAAATAAAACTCTTTTTTAGAATCAGGACATCAAAATTTACTTTGTGTAATTTTTTTGTATTTTTCCGATAAATTTCATTTTTAATGAATAGTAAAAAATGTTGTATTTTAATTCAAAACCACTTTTTAATGTAATTTATTTATATGATTAGATTATCAATTAATTGGTTTTAAAGTTAAATTAGAATATATTTTTTCCATTTAATCTAATATTGGTCGTTGGAATTAATTTCACTTTGAAATCGGACTTAAACTAGTGTCAATCATTTGATACTTATTGTTTCATAAAAACACTCTATTTGCTCTGACAGCGAGAATTAATTATTAAATTAATTAATGAAACTTATATGTTTTGAATTTTTTAAAATAGTCTTAATTTTTGAATTCGGAATATCAAATATATCTTATGGTGAATTTTTGGTATTTTTCTAAAAAACTTCAATTTTTGATGAATAGTGAAACCAATAAGTGGTACTTAAAAAACTGATTTTTCATTTAAATAAATTTTACCACCTTTGTGTTTTGAATTTAAAAAATCTTACATACATGGTTTTCATTAGGAATTTAAATTTGGTTCAATGGGATTAAAATAATTTTTTGGTGAATAGTAACTTTTATGTTTATTAACCGTGATTAGAGGTAATTAGTGTAGTTTAAGGTAAAAATAATGTTTTAATAATATAAAATAAACTTGACACATTTCATACCCTTATTGTACGTGTAATAGCCGACCAAGAAAATCCATGGGTCAACTTGGGGACCCCATGGAGCAACTTTGGAAGGAGAATGACATTAATACCTTTTTATTTAAAGTTAAAATAAAAATGTCACAAACATGGGTTGTTTAACTAAAACAATTCTTAAATGGGGTTATACAAGTCATATGTTTGACTATAAATATTCATTAGAAAGATAAAAATATTTTCTACATCATGATAGTTTTTTTATAATTTTTAGACATTAAATAAAATAAATTATATATAACACCATGATGATGCAGCGATTACCTCATTATTTAACGATTTAAATAAAATGAAAATATAATGTAAAATATAAGACCTAAACATTTCAAAAACCTATTTGATGGGTGGATTTAGAACTCTTATCACCTTATCCTCTAAATATATAATTTTGGGACTCTTTTTATCTGAAAAGCATTTTATAATAGAGTATCTTTTCTTAACATTCCAAGAGTGCCCCTCCTCTCCTCTTATAAAAGGCCCCCACCTCTACCACCTTACCCACACCTCTCAAGCCTTTGGTTCGGCCAAGATATGCTCTTTGTATCTCTCCAAATCCCTCTATTACTCCTAGAAGCCGCACGTTGGGTAGAAGTCTTCCCAAGGAAGCCTTTCAGCTCAAATCTAAGAGAGTTACCCGATTTTAAGGTAATGTCTTCACTTGGGTTCTTTTGTTTTATTTTACTCCTTCAACCCCCTAAAATCTTTTTATTCATTTCTTTTGTAACAAATCTAGTATCTTCAATATAATATGATGTTGTTATAAGAATAATTCGAGCTACACATACACACACATACATCTAATGGTTAAAGAACATACTATTTCTGTGGATGGCGAATTTCTACCTCACGAAATGATGATTGTTCAATATTATTCTAACACCTTCAAAGGTGGAAATTAAGATGTCAATATATTTATATATGATATATAATATTTTTTATTTTTTCCTTAATATTTTGTATTTTTCATTTATGTCATACCATTTTGGCTTCCATTATTGGTATACGCGATATCTTCATTTTAGTAAGTGCGGACTACCGCCCCCTCAAAGTGATTTGATTCGTTAATGCCATATGTGGGACGTATAAAGGATGGATTTAAAGATATTATATATGATTTATGTTACATATAAATGATGAATATAATTCTGGAATTAAAATATACATACCTCTCATTTATTTTTAATTCCATTAATATGACATAGAAATGAAAGTATTCTTCATGCGTACGTATGGCTTACCGTCTCCATGAATGGTGAATTTCTTTTCTTACCTATAAATGATTATGTAACATTATAATTACATGTATATGCTGGATATATATGATATATATTATATCCAAATCATGAATTTCATTCTGGATATAATGAACCTTTGACCACACGAACAACATGTAATTGTAAGAATACCACTTTCGACTTAAGAACCAAATATCACCAAAACAAACACTATTAACATAAATGATTACATAATGTTTATAACATGGTAAAAAGTGATATAAATGTAATAATGAACTTGAAAAAGGTTCTTAAGCTAGTATAAATTAACTCAGGTTTATTATTCAGGATTTTAAAGAACAATCAAGTCAAGTCGGACCCGAGGTAAGGGACTTCGTCTCAATCTCCTTTCATTGAGGAATATTTCATTTTATACACAACTATCTTTTATACGGTGTATAAACCCCTTTTAATTTTACTTTTATACAAAGGGAATCTTTTTCTATGAAGCATTTTACTAAAAGACAAAAAGGAATGTTTCTCTTAACGTACGCGGTGACAACAACCTTTTCTGCCGCCACGAGTATTATTTGGTCTTTGACTTCCTCAACAAGTCGTAATGTTTTTAAAATGAAATAAATACCATATACTCTTTTATGTATTTTGGTATTGAAAATGGTTTTTATAATGGATTTGTTACATCAATATATTTATGTGATATATTGTGATCAAAGTGTGTAAATGTTTTCTTGCCATTATATTTTTTTATGTCTTATGATTTTATAATGGTACTTGGACATTTGACGGGTGGTTACATGATAAACCATATGAAGGGTGGTGCCGTGAATACCAGGATGGGTGGTTACTTTATAACCTCCAATGCATTGGGTATGGAAGTTGGCCATATGGCTATTCCATTAAGTGATATGTGTGGAAGTCAACCGTATGGTTATTCCATTTAAGTATGTTTATGTCCCAATTTACCTTCATATGTTATGTGTTCAGTATATGGGTTTTATGGTAATATTTTGGTTAAAAAAGGGTAAGTATTGATCTTTTATTTAGTGAAGAGTTTTTACTAATTCATAAAGGTGAAAATTATTACTTTGATAAAGTATATATGTTTTACTTGTTGTTTTGAAAAACTAACAGTTTTCATTCTTTGTGTTTCCCTTACTGAGATTTTTATACTCACCCCAAGTTTTTGAAATGTTTTTCACAGGAATTAAACTGTAATAGGGTCAATGATGGGATCAAAGAAAACTCATGCTATCAAAGACATGGAACTAGACATGTTTCTTTTTAAGAGTTTTTATTTTATGGAAACTTAGTAGAAGTGTCTACTTTGTAATATTTTGAGATGTAATAGTTATGTCCCAATTCTCTAAAACTCTAAACCTGAAAATATCCTCAGTGAAAATGATTCATTTAAGTCAATATTAAGTAAGGTTTAAGGTTGGGGTTTTATACCTAGAGTTTGAAGTGGGTGATAAAGTGTTCTTATGAATATCTCCTTTGAAGAAAGTAATGAGATTTGGAAAGAAGGGAAAGTTGAGCCCTAGGTTTATCGGTCATTTCGAAATACTGAATCATGTTGGGAAGGTAGCTTACGGATTGGCGCTTCCACCGAATCTCTCTCAAGTTCACGATGTGTTCCATGTATCTCTCCTAAGAAAGTAAATACCTGATCCTTCACATGTACTTGGCTTAGAAGTTGTACCGTTGGAGCAAGATCTTTCTTATGAAGAACAGCCGATAGAAATTCTAGATCGTAGAGAAAAAGTTTTATGGAACAAGACCACTCACTTGGTGAAAGTTTTATGGAGGAACCTCCAATTAGAAGAAGCTACATGGGAGCTGGAGGATATGATGAGGGAGAGGTATCCTCATCTGTTTGTTACGAAGTGGAAAATTTCGAGGGCGAAATTCATTTTAAGGGGGGTAAAATGTAACACCTTGATATTTTATGAGAAGTAATTTTTTTTATGTCTTGTGTTATATGCAACAACAAAGTAATCTTTCACTGCACACAATACTAGCTTGGCTTGTGTTACACGCAATTGTGACCTTCTTCAATAGTGTGTGTAGTACGCAATACCGAGTTTCACTAAACAACGATATATTATTATAATATTATAAACCAGCCGTTACATATAGTATTAACTGAATTTTTAATTTTATAACATTATTATTTATCTTACATATTTTCTAGAACATGGTATGAGAACAAAATATATTTTTGGGGTAAAATAAGTATTTTTCAAAAAATGCAGTTTTGTTACCTTTCAATGGTGCACCAACATTAAATATAGTTTTAGAAAAGTTTATAAGTTCAATTTGAAAAAATAAAATTCTTCTTTGGAATCAGGATATAAAAATTTACTTTGGATAAAATTTTCATATTATTCTGATAACTTTCATATTTTAATGAATAGTAAAAACACACTATATTTTAATTAAAAACAACTTTTTTCATCGCAATAATTTATATGGGTTAATTATAATATTGAATGGTTTTAAATTATAAATATAAAATATTTTCACCATTTAATATAATTTATTTCCTTAGCATTAATTCTACATTGAATTAATAGGTAAAAACATTTCAATCTTTGGCAATGTTTTAACTTTTAAAACTCGTTTGCTTAACAACGGGATTAATTTTAAATTAATTACTGAAACTTCTTTTTTTTAATTTTTAAAAATTAATTCCATATTTGGATTCAGTGGGTTCATGTTATGTTAATAGGTTACTTTTACTTTTTTGATATTGTGAATAGTAACTACGGTAATTTTTATTTACTGCAGTTATAGGTAAATCGGGTAATTAAGGGTAAATATAAGATTATAAAATTACCCTAACACTTTATAAAATCCTATTGGATGAATAAAAGTTGAACCATATCACTTAAGGGTCAGACTACATTCATTTCATGGAATTTTGACCATGAAATAATATATTTATTATTAAAACCAAAGAAAGTGACAACATGTCACTCTCTTAAATCTTATTAGTGTAATAATTTAATTTAGTGATAAACATCATAAACCTTCGGATATAAATATTCCCCAAAAATATAATAAAATTATCTACATCATATGAATTTATTTACAATTTTTAGGGATTAAATAATTATCATTAATTATGACACAATAGTGATGTTGAAATTATTTTATTGATTTAATTATCAAATAAATGACTTTAAAAGTATTAAAATAAACATTATATGAACTATTTAATGTACTATGCTAATTTTATAGATAAATATGACATGTTATTAATCTATTAAATCTTTTAGTTTGAACATATATTCGTTTTATAGTTTATTTAAATTCAAATAAATGAATAGTGTCGAAATTGACAATATTGTTATTTTATAAAAATTACATATTATAAAATTGTTTAAAAATCACAAAAATATTTAAAAATTAGAAATTAAAATTTATATGGTCTAAAATGTAATAAAGTGTAAAATTATGGACAATTCACAACATATAAGTAATTATTTATAATGACTTAAAATTTAGAATATTATTACCACATATAAAATTAAATAGATTATGTAAGGATAAATCATGTTGATAATGTTTAAAATAAATTCCAAACATGACTAATTTTTATTGTTCGATGGTATTACAACCCTATCTCATCAAATATTTATATTTGAGTCATTTTTTGAGGTTTTTAAGTGGGGTTGTATTTTATTATAAATTAAAATTTCTTATATTTCCAAAGGTGCCCCTCTCCTCCCTTATAAAAGGGCACCTCCTCCCTCTCCTCCTCACACCACTTTTACCATTCAAGATCGGCAAAACCCTGAAAATTTCACTTCTACACTTCCCTAAAAACATACTAGAGGTCCTGGTTTTCTTCAAAGACCAATCTTAGTTCCCTAAGAGGAGGTTTCAAAGAGGCGTGTCGAAGAAGAGGTAATATCTGTTACCGATTCTTTCAAATTTATTGTTTCTTGTACTTATTCTTCTTTAGTTGTTTCATTATGAATTAATAACATCAGTGTCACTAATATAATAATATGTTATTATAAATATGAAACAGCCATATTTCACCTTCTATCCATCCTACGTAAAATGAAATCATCGCGCATGTGTACGTACGGAATACCGTCTCAACATCGTGGCGTAATCTGTTTTCCACCACCACCTTACTTGGATGGGTATAATGGTGTAAATAATAACTATATATGATTATTGTAAAATGATATTTATTCTAACATAGTATACATAAACTTCAATACAATTCCATGATCATGGGAACGATATCATCGCTCGTGCGTACGTACGGCCTACCGTCTCCACGATGTAATGCAACTTATTCTACATGATCTTCATTTAATAATGATTATATAAATGAATTTAATGAGTTAATATGATATATATTACACTAATACCATTCTGGAAATTAGTTATCTATATTCTAAAAGGAATAATAAGAATTTATTCGACAAAACACGCATAAGAACATAAAGTAATAAACACATGAATAACAAGTAGCAATGAAATATTACTAATAAGAAGGCAAGAATATGACCATATATGATATCATGAAAATGAGTATGATTTTGGAATAAGTCAATGAAATTATTTAAATCATTATAAAGGAGGTTTGAACATGTACAAAACATATCGGACCTAAGGTAAGGGAAAATCTCGCAATCTTATTTTTATCCGAGAGTGTTTATACATCAGAATTTACTAGGGAATATTTATCATCCACATCCATGTTTCCTCAATATGTAATATTATTCCTATCCTCCTAAAACAGTTTAAATTCAATTTTACCCATTGGTGAGTTTTTAGTAATGGTTATGAATGAAATATTTTGTCGTTTTTAGTACGAGGTACTTTTTGACTTTTTTGGCCAAAGAACGAGAAAAATGTTTTCTTAACTTATACGACATGAATGGATTTCTATGATTTCATAGAAAATTATTTCCATGAATCTTCCTTTATATGTTTTCAAGTTTATTTTTAAACAAATTCTTTTAGTTTAAAATTGTATGACATTTTAAGAAAGGAAAATTGTTTTTGAGGTAGAAAGGGTATTTTCCTCAAGAATGGAGTTCAAGTGTTTTATCAAAATTATTTTCAATATAAGATAATATAGAGTTCTGTTTCTATCCCTATTATTACATTGATTTGATTATGTTGTGATGGAATTTTTTTTATGAAGTCCTTTATCTTATATGAATTGTTTTATGATGTCACGATGTTTAAGAATCCCATTTTTATTACATGGGTTGTGCTATGATATATGAATTATGATTTTGTGACACACATAAGAATGGTTTCATTATGAGATGGGTGGGACCTATATCTCTATCCAATGCATTTGGTAAATATTTATATCTCATTAGATAGACATGGCTGGAACGACAAGTTAATCCAGTTTAGTGATATAGGACTGGAACGAGGAGTGAACTCGGTTCAGTAATGGACTTTGTCCGCTGTGATGGTCTTAGCAATGAGCCTTGACTAATATGAAAATATTTTATATGATTATGTGTGTATGCCACAAAGTTTCATGTTTTAAGTTATGGTTATTGGGATTACATTTCACCACTATGATTTATCCCATGTTATGATATTATGATCTCTTTTGCAGGTTAAGATATTCAAAATGTTATGTTATTATGAATATGATATGATTGATATTTCTTTTTTTACCCTTACTGAGCATTTGAGATCACCTTTTTGAATGTTTTATTTTCCCCAGGACCGAAAGAAGGGTATTAAGTAGGATATTCCAAAAAGGGACACTAGATATGATGAGATAAACGGGAGACAATGTAGATGATTTATGAACCAGTTGTTTATGTTTCCCAATTTCTAAAGACACTATACCTATACGGTCCTTTCATGGTATTGTTATATGTTGTAATAAGTATGATTCAATTTTGAAGTAATAACAATGTCTATAGAGTATGGGTCGTTATACCTCCCTGCCCTTGGTCTTATCATTTTCTGATCATGAGTTTAAAATATAACATGCACTTTCTCTTTCAATTATTTTAGAAATGATATTTTCAATGATTAATGATTTGTTTGTATTGTTCATTGACATATTCCATCCTTCAAAAACTCTATTTTTATGTAGTTCTGAAAGGTAGTTATTTATATGATGTTTTTCAATATATGTTTCAAACTCAATGGAGGTTTACTTCAATTCATTATAAACCATAATGTTTCAATTGTGTTCTTGGATTTATGATTGGAACTATCTAAAAAGCTCCTCATCCATTCAATGAGTTCTCTCTTACTTTTCATGAACATGGTAGGTTAAATTATATTATAGTAATCATGGAAAATATTGGAATATATTTTTCCATATGTTTTGGATATATTCATATGACCACACACATCAATGTGAACGAAAACAAACAAGTCATATTATCCCTAATTCCTTGGACAATATAGAATTCAAGCTATTTTTTCCTACATGATAGCATCACATATCATTCCATTTTCTCTCCTTAGGCATGGTATATCCAATAAATCTTTTAGTTTTCAATATGTTTTCCATTCCTTGATGGTGTATGTGGCTTTACCTATGATGCCATAGGTTTCTTCATTCATCCACTGTAAGGATACATGAATTTTCCAAACTATCCACCTGGTATGTATTATTTTTAGTTATCATTCTCCTAATAAGATATTTTCTAGATTTTACATTGATCATACTCAAATTTTATTTAAATGAAAACACAATATAATAGTTAAAAAATTAACTCACACGGAGAAGGTTTTACCGTTTCCCATCCACAATAATCTCTTTGGCCTTTTTACCTCATCACCTTCTAAATGCGTATTTCTAATCCCTTTTTTATGTAAATTTATATAATTTCAAAAATAAGTGATTCAATAAACATTAACTTCAATTTTTTTGAGATATTTGATTTTATTATATTGTGTGGTGAACATCAACTATCAAGAGTCCAAGTGATACTATTCTTCATCACCTTGGGATAATTTCTCTAGAATCTATTTCTAAATCTTTTTTCAATTATATAAGAGAACTGGTTGAGTTATGATATATTATAACCTATATTTTTATCTTCATTATAATAATATTAGTCGTAACCATATTCTTCTTTTTATGGGGAGATTATTTGACACAAAAAAATCATTTATTCGTTTCTAGAATAATATTATCTCTACCATTCATGACGGTACCTGGTACATCTTATCAACATATAATTAATGGATTTGTTTCAAATTCTAAAATAATAAAAATAATATATATATAATTTTATTCTTTTAACTGATGAAGGATATGACCTTATTTTCCTTTGATGACTTAAATGTATTTTTGCATTCAAATAGCTCCTTACCACATTACTGTAAGACATGGTATTACCATGAAATCCATAGAATTGACATTTCATAAGATGAAATGAATTATCTCAATCATGCATGTAAAAGTCCACATCCTCTAAAAAACATAAATATGATCATTAGTTATAATATGATAATTGAGGATTATATTCTTCCTTCTGGTTTACATTAAAATGAGTCTTCATTATCCTAATTGATAGTGTTTTATCATTGACACCAGAATCCACACCCTTTTGATTCCCTTTATGAAAGATCCATTATTATTGTTATTGTTTTTTTTTTTGATATTTTTGTAGCACAAATGATTTGGAATTTTTCAAAAATATAGTTCTTTGATAATTCATGATGTTTTTTACACCTTATAAGCCTTACTTGACTTTTTTTATCTGTTCTACACCTATGAATCCTTAGTAGTGTAGCTTCCTCTGCAGATGAAATGATTTTATAAATATTTCCAAATTATTTTATAGATTCACAACCTCATCATTTTGGGGTTTAACTTCTTCATTATATAAATTATATTATAATTAATTTCATCGATCTTCTTATTCTGATCATTAATATTTATCTTCAAATACACAACTTCTTTTTAATTTACACGACTACTCAACTGATTATCTAACTCTTATTATAACTATATTATATTCTCTATATGTTTATACACATAATAAAATGATTATTTAAGTATACTATTAACCATCTAATTTTTTTCATATTTATTACTTGGAGAGATCCCACATGATTAACATTAATATCATATAAACCATTTGGCTTATTGTCTTCCTCTTTTGTTTGTTATTCTTTTTCATCAATGTCCATTAATACATAATTTATGTATTATTTAAATTTAGTATCAAAATACATAAAATAGTGTACAGAATCATTTTATTCTTTACTCACAAAGGTATTTTTAAAAAATTTATTTTTAGATAAACTCCCAGTTCTAGAGTCTCTTCTAGGAGTAAATATCCATCTTGGTTTCTATGTAACATTTACATTTCATAAATGTTCATCAAATATAATTTGTATTATTTTAAAAATCTTCCTAAAATTAATCACCATAAACAAGTAAAATATATCCTAGATCTGAATCTTGGATTTTTTATTGAAAATTAAACCCAAAAGAGAGATAATTTCATCATCCATATCATCTTTTACATTGTTTACTCTATAGATTTAACAATTTTCCATGTCTTTTAATGATATATCATTACATTCATGATGTTATGTACTTTATTGGTTATCCTATATTTGATAAACCATAATGATACCTGACATATCATCTAGTGAGGTTTGATATATCTCTTTACTCTAGATCTAATCTATTAAGATTTATATAGTTAGAAATAATCACTATATCATACTTAAAATATCGATACCTTTTATCACTTCCCCAATTCCCTAGATGGATCTAAATAATTCCTGAATTTAGTTGAAAAATATATTAGTATTCTGACTTGGAATCATTTTTAAATCATTAAATCTATTATATAGGACCTATATATTTTCCCCCATCACCATACTATCACCTTCATATACGCTGTAAATTTTCTCACACCTGGAATTTTCATTAGCATATTTCATTACTTTATTATGGATATGATACGACAAGGCTCTTGATAGATCATTTTTATCTTTGTAGAAGTGTATAACCATTTTATTTTTCATGATATTTTCATCATGTTGGTTGTAACTTATTTCATATATCTGATTAGAACTTATATTCCCCCAAAACATTATGAAATAAAATAAATTATAGTAATTATTACTTGGTTCGACACTAAGGACTCAACTAAGGATCACACATCATTGATATTTCATTAATACCTAAAGAAATTAATCTTATTTACTTTTTTAGATTACAATTTTATAAAATGATCACTCTATGAATTGCTTCTGATCTTCAAAAACTGTTTAGAGATTGTGAAATGCCTATCTTATATCAAATCCATTGACTCCCCCTTGAACATTAATCAAGATAATGTTTTCATATGGTTAATGACTTGAAGGTCACTATTAATGAGTATCAATGTTGATTTAGAATTTCATAATTATTATATGATTTTTGATGCAATAAAAAATTCATCATTTTCTACTCAGGTAGGTCCCCCATGTCCCAAGAATCTCATGGGTCATCTTCTTCCAAGTCAATGGAATCACTCATGTATAGCTTGCCCAGATCCACTAATTTTTTCATGTGTGGTCTTACCCAGGCCTACTGCTCCACCAAAGCCTACATCACCATGTATTGGACATCTCAAGTGTGATTCACTCAACTCCATTCCCTAAGGAATGTTCACAAAAGTACATTCTTAATACTACCTTGGATATTCCCTTTTCATGAATCTAAGTTCAGGCATGTCATTCTCTCATCCTATTCACAATTCTAACATTGTGTTACCCATTTTTCAAACTACTTCAACCAATTCCAGTTCACACAGGTGTTCCCAACATGATAGGATATAACTTAATCCTGATTATAATTTTTTTACCCAAAATGAGGGTATTAGGTTTGTATTTGTAGGAAAAAATCCCCTACTATAATACAATCCTCAATTATTTTCCCAAACATGTCCATGAAAACTATATCATAATAGACATAGATAGGTACACAACCACACATATGTGAGACACTTCTCTATGAGACTATAACAAAACACTTTTACATGTCACCGCAGTTTAACTAGGATCAAAATTCATTATTTGTAGTAGAAAGTATTTCTTATCTTCCTTCATTAAACACCAAAATCTCATATGATATTTTTATCCAAAAAATTTATAAAAACAACTAGAAAACATTTCCACATTAAGAAATATCCCCTAGTTTTCATGATCGTTAAAAAACATGGAAATGGACTGAAAATAAACCCAACATATATCACTATCTTAAATCCTATAGGTTCTAGTACATCGTAAAATAAAATCTCAAAATTTTGGGGCTTCATAAAATTATTTTTTACTCTCACCTTAGTGGAAAAATGGGAAAGAAATGAGAAATATAGTGGCTACAACACAACCATCATGTAAATAAGGTGATACTAGTAATCCAAATGGATGATATTCCCAATAGGATGAAAATTAAAAGAAGTTAATGTGAATCAAAACCAAGTTACTCATGGATAATATTCTAGAAGAGTAAAAATTACATGCATAGATAATTGATTCTCTACCATTGAATCTCCCTCATCATGGAGAAGATTCTCTATAATAACCCAATTAACACAGGATTCAAATTAAATGACTTTCGAAAATCTATAGTTGTGGAATATAAAGATTTTTATCCATTAGGTGGACATAAAAAACTATGTCATGAAATCCACCCCAAGATATCACATACTGATTAATTAAAACAAACCAGGGAATGATAACCATATCAAGAAAATCCCACTTCTTGAACATAATTTTTCTGTAATCCATACAACTATATCCCCATAAATAATTTTCTCTAAAAAATAATTATAATATAAAATATTGGTCATCAAATATTGGTATGCATATATGCAATTAGAAATAAAACCACACACAAACTGTGTGGATATGACTCCTCTACATTCTAACATTATAAACCCAACTTTTCTTAATTTCAATAGAACTAGGAACTATAAAATCATTTTATACACTTTAAAAAACATTTTGGTCCCATGATGGGAAACCACTAATAGAAATTGGAAGATAATATTTTTTATGAATATTGTGGATAGAAAAGTGATTTTCAAGTAAAAAAACCTCTAAGAAAAATCAATCACATTATGGGGTAACCTTCATTGGAAATTTAGTTTCGATTGTAGCTCAACATTTTGATGGAAAACATTCCTTCACCTCTAAAAATATAAAAAATGTGATAATGATAGTGTCTTGACCATTATTGTTAGGTATAATTTTTTGACATATTCCTTGAATATAAAACACCCCCATGAAGAGTTTCTTAGAATATGTATGGAAAATCTAAATGATGAATTGAAAAGACAACTCTTCATGATATAAGATTCATGATGATTATATGAATTATCCATTGTTTTATTGAATATGTAAGATTAATTTTCATAAATCAATCCCATTCCCAGTAAAATATTGAAGAATCTACGAAAGTGGATTGAAAAAGTAGAAACATCAATTACATTGCTTTATCCATCATGGGTACATGCACCAACACATAGATGCTTATAATATCATGTAGTGTATCCCGCAAAGTGAAAAAAACAGTAATTTAAATTTCATCAGGAGGGGTTGAGAGAGATGAGATATCTTCCCTATAAAGAGAAGAATAAAATATTCAACTCTTTATAAAATTAACTATCCCCTAGTAACTTCATCATAGTTATGGAGAACAATTTTCTAAAACATCTAGAGCCTAATAATATTGATCTAATTGAACCCAATAACTTCATTAAATATTTCCAACTCTATTAGATGTTTGGAAACACCATCCATGAATTCGTTGTCATCAAATACATCCACTAAGAGATGGTGGATTCTAGGAAGGTGAAATTGGGATGTCCATGTAACATCCCAGGTAAATAAAGAATAAGAAATATTTCAAATTTTTTAAAATTTGTTATTTAAATATTATTTTAACTTTAAATGGGTTTCTATGTTCGATAGCGTACCTGATACACAACAACTGGTTTCTTTGAAATCTTACGTTGCACACTAATAATATAATATTATTATTTTAAATGGTAGTTAACTCCTAGCCATTGTATTGGCGGGAATGAACAAAACTAACTAAAATATGATTATACATGTTTTTTAAATGTATTTACATTTATCCAATAAAAATTTAGAGGCTTAAAATGTGAATGAATCTAATTTTAAGCATAATTTATATTAAAAGGTTGATTTAACACCTTTTAATGGTAAACCTTATTTAAATATAGTTTTGGTTACTTTTATATATACTATTTGAAGAAATAAAATCCTTCTTTAGGTAATTGTTGTAAAAGGATAGTAGGACATCATTTTTCTATTTTCACCTATGAATATGTGTACACTGAGTAACAAATCTTTCGATCTCCTTTTTAATCTCGAGCACCCATATTAGAGGTGTGAGACAAGAAACGTTTTAGTAATTATATGATAGAATTCCAATTTATTGGTATGATATTCTCACATCAGTACCTATAACATGTTTTTAGGAATACAAAAATGCCCATGGATATGTCAGATCTCATTCTCATCAAGAGACTATCCAGACAATGGAAACTCATAAGAAACACTTTCCCTTAGGACCAAACCATCATGATCAGAAATATTTCTCCTCCTTATTCAATATAGTTGTGATGAAGCCATTGATATATACATGAGTATTGGTTTCTCATGACATTCTTAATCCTCAATATTCATTTCTAAAAATAGTGGCATCAACTATCACTCACCACCAGCTTCCTGAAAAACATGAGTATGAGTTTTTTGGCTCAAGGAATTAGTAAATATATTGTCTTGTTTTTTTGTAAGTGAACTAAAATTTGAAATACTAAATTTATTCACCCCATATCTGTTTCAAATTGTTGATTTTTTTTTGAGTGAATATTTATTTTAGGCTCTTGTGTTCTGTGTATACCGAAATCCTCTCCCCTAGTAAGTAATGTCACTAAAAACATAAGGCATAAACAATGGATACTAACTCATGGTCATGTGTCAATTAATTATGCTCATGATGAATCAATTGATGATAATTTTATACCATGACTCGTTCCCCTTCATATAAATTTATCCTAGGTCAATGGTTGAAGCATCAAAAAAAACATTGTAGACTCTTTCAGGGTAAGGAAAAATAGGGAATGTAACTGAGTTTAACATTGCATTCAAATCCTAAAAGGCCATTACACATGCTTCGGGCCATGTGAACATGAGAGCGTTTTTGTTAAATCATGTAAGTCATGATAAAAGGAAGATATGTTTTGAATGAATCAATGATAGTAATAAAAGATTCATATGAATCTCTAAATATCAAAAACTATCTTGGGATTTTGTTAAGATACAATAGCTCTCACCCTCTCTAGATTCAAAAATACCCATACTTCTGACATAATGTCACCTGGTAAGTGAAATTTATCAATCCAAATGTGGAACGTAGTTATCTTGAAATACATAAAATTCTCATTTAGTGAACTAAGTTCAATGTCACGATGTTTTTCATGATCATTTATAGTTTGAGAGTACAATAAGATATCATCCACAAAGACTACCACAAAGGCATCCAAGTACAGGTGAAAAACCAGATTCATCAAGGCCAGAAAAACTACATGTGCATAGGTAAATCCAAAATACATTACTAGATACTCATATAAGACAAACCAATGTCAGAAATTTATACATGGTATATCAAAGTCTCTGACTCTCACCTTATGATAGCCCAATATTAAAAAAAATCTTATAAAATTCATTATCACCTCAAATCTAGTCAAAGGATCATTTATACAAGGAAGTGGGTACTAGTTCACAACAATGTTCTAATTAAAAATCCATTAATCAACTAATAGCCTTAAGGTAACATCGTCATTATTATAGAAAAGTAAATATAAACCCCAAGGAGAAATATTGGTCCATATAAACCCCTTCGAATCCAGGTCCTCTAAAATCCACTTGAGTTAATAAACCATAATAGAAGACATCCTATACAGTGGGATAAATAAAAGTTATGTTATGTAAACAATCTCAATGGTGAACTATAACTCTATCTTATGAGGTATCCTAGAAAATTCATTAGGAATTACATCTCTAAGTTAGTCTACCAATGGAGGAAAGATAACTTGTAATACATTTTTATTAATAAGAAAAATTATTGAAATCTAGAATGACACTCTTCCCAGCCTCTGATTATCACGTCTTAGTCAACTTTCCAAGAAATCTCATTCTTCCATGTGAACATAACTACCACACTCAGGTGATGAGAAATATACCCTCTTATGATAACAATCAATATGGTATTGAAAACGTGCTAACTAGTTCATCTCGATAATTATGTAAAATACTATAATTTCAAGGATCAAAAGGTTACATACGAAATAATAGGTGCATATCTCAATAGGACACCACTTGTATCAGTGAGAACTCTCTAAATAGATTCCCATTGCAGAGTCAAGAGACATAACTTCATATAATTATTCTACTCAAGACCAAGAATTTAAATTAAAATAGTATATTTATAAAAGAGTGAACAACCTATATCAAACAATGTGGATACTAAAATCAAAGCTATTAAAATTATATTACATGTTATAAATGGTATAGCATGGTTATTAGTAGGTTATGGTATCATTTTATGTAAGTGGATAGTTCTGTGCCCTTGAGCTACAATCTTACCCCCCCCCCCAAGTACCTCCACTCAACTAGTGTTGAAAATGTTGTATCAAGATCCATTGACATCAACAACCTCAATTGACTGAACAATTAGGGATACTCCATCTTCCAACCTGTTGTGGACCCATATATCGTAGTCTAAAAACTAGAGTTGGTTTATATCAGTTCCCACTAGGAACTTATGTAATGGTCCTGAAAAATATCTAGGGATAGCTAATTTTATCATAGGATCGACACTATAATGGATCATTATCACACTGAGAATTTACATGACCCTTACTTCTAAACTGATGGAATACCACATAACTACTAGTGTGTACACTCTAACTACAGTGGTCCTAGTAAGAAGTCCCAAAGAGACACTTCCTTCCATGGGACAAACCACTTCCCTTCCTAGCTACTAAACCAATATTCCATATTCCATCATCTTCTATTAGATTCTGTTTAGACATAAGGACTTGATTCATCATCTCTGAGATAGTATTTATCATCAATATATTTACCTAATATAGAATTGAATAACCAAGACTATCCTCAAATAAACTCACCAAGAACAACACATCACTGACAACAGTGGGAGAAAAGTACTAGTGGTTAGTGAAAAAAGTTGATTTATCCTTTATGGAAACAGTATCCTAATCTAGAATTATGAATTCCCAAGCTCGATTAGCTCTCAGTATCTCATAGAAGTAGTTCAAGAAATTAGTCTAGAATTCTCTCTAAATCATGCCTCGGTGATGATCTGACTAAGTCCAAAAAACCCACCATTTCTTCAAAGATCTACAAATCATTAGACTATCAACTCCTTCCTAATATTTGGAGTATTCTATAAGTGATCGAAGATTTTACGTAGAGATTCAATCCAATACTTAGATTCCTAGGTACCCTCTTTCCCCACTAAATTAGGTGGTTTCTCATATGAGAATTCTTGGGTCTACTATGACATGGTCGGTGAAGCACATAGGGATCCCCCCATAGACAGCACAAAAAAATTGAAACCCTCTCTAAGATGAGTGTTAGTTCTTGGTCTATGAACAATATGTGGTACTATAAAAGGTAAAATAAGTGGAACTACAACTGATTTAGGTCCTTACACCTCAGGAACATGGTCATCACCACCTTCCTATTGCTCAACTAAAGGTTTTCATGTAGACATATATCTATAGTGCCAAGAACACACCTCAGAATAAGATTTAAAAGTAAAATATATTTTAGATCGGAAAAAATGATAGGACAATTGCCTTTGTACAAGAGATATTCTAACCTAACTACATATTTATTAGGTCAAGTTATAAATTGAGATTTAAAGTCTTAATCATAAAGGATCTGTAATATGTTGTTTCAATTAAAATTTATAGAGGAGAAAAAACTTTATGTTTAAACTAGAATCCCCATTTAACAGTAACCATTTTTTCCAAGAGTTATAGTTAGGTACGTCAAAATATGATGGTTCAGTTATATTGGTTTCCATTCCCAAGTTATAAAGACATAAACATTATAAGTTTAAATTGGAACTCAATTTAACTACAAAAAACCTTTTACCTCAAGTATTTGAATATAACAACTCAATATATGATGGTTCAATTATATGGATTTCCATTACCAATTTATATTGGCAAACTAGTATGAATGATAATTTTCAATCCATATATGTACAACTGGATAAAAGTTTCAGCTTATGTAATTGAGGTTCCAAAGCATCAAAAATGTTTAAAATGATTTAATAAGGTTTTATCTTAAATCTGTGTTGGAAAACACCATTTAGGTTGATGTAGTCACTTTAATTAACTTTTTTTCTTCTTTTACTTACATGAAATGTTATAAATTACAGGTATATAAATCAATGTATATATAATAAGAAACCAATAGAACATGCGATATGATATACATGGAATGGCATGTGTGTGGCATATAAATCCTTACAATCCTATAATGTTGCATGAGATAGAGTTTCTTATCTATATTATCATAGTGGTATAATTCTATAAACAATAACATTTTGAAGCATTCACATAACCCAATAGTGTTAATTGAACAATTTTTACAAGAGGAATCCAAAAAATAAAATCCCTTCCATGGAAACATGGATTTTTCCCTCCATGTGGGTTAGCTTGTCCCAGGAACAAACTCATTACCAAGTTCTAACTCTTCCTAGTTTCATATCTACCAAACCCAAATAGTAATAAAAAAGAAAACATGGCTCTAATACCACTTTATTAATTCCTCATCGTAGTTCATAGCTAAGTGACAAGTATAGAGGACTAAAATTTCTTCAGCATGCCTCCTCGTACCCAGATTCTTCCAACTAGTAGCGAGGGTGTGTGGTGGTACAGTGGGGAGATTATAACCTATTTATCGAAGTCAAATTTATTGAAAAATAATGTAAAATACTAATCTAGATAGATAATAAACAAAATACATAAATTATTAAACAACGCTATGTACAAATAATGTCATGATAGAATAAAAAAAAGAATAGCAAGCAATTCATAGTAGTAAGAATAAAATAGTACAAGTAAAAAAAGTAAATAAAAGAAAGTAAGAAACACTATCTATAAGTGTCTAGAGAACCACCTCATTACTCTTATCCCAACACCCTATGCTAAAAATTGAAATCGAGCATCCATAATTGGACACTTCCAATTATCTTTACCAACATCCCTGAAATCTACCTTGGTACCAAGCAGCAACCTGAATAGGGTGTGAGTACATCTCAGTAGGCCACTAATAATGGATTATAATGAATATCATATCTGTGAGTGTAAAATGTAACAATTATCAAGTGTATTAAATATAAAACATTAATGTAAGGGAAACCATGTTGTGCTCGGGTACCTCTTGGTATGCCCAACTAACCCTTCCTGCTTTGGCCCATGTCAAATGTAAATGAACATGTGGGATATTAATTTTTCAAAGGACTAAAGGAATATAGTGAATAAATAAATGTATTATTAACCCCAAGGATTCCATAGAACAGGTCAAAAAATTCCAAGATAAGTCTCCCATTTTGAATCTATGTGAGTCCCATGGCATTCATGACTTTTAGAAGTCGAGCCAAATAATGGTAATCAACTCAATATGTATGGTTATTTCATTGTGAGTGGAATCCAAGGGTTTAACCCTTATTATTCTCCTCCTTAGAGTTTCTAACCAAATCTTGGTAATCTATCCTTACATTTATGGCATGTCATGATTGGAATCCAAGGTTTAACTCAAGAAGTTACTTGTTCAAGGGAATCAAGCCGAACCTGGGATACCATATCAAGAAATATAAGTTTTTCATGAGATCTAGATGAATCATTGAAATAAATACATGGAATTAATTAGAGTAATTCATTGACTAAATCCAACATGGGTGTACCACTTGGTGTTCTCATTAATGAATCAGGGTGAATCTTATGAGTTTTCTTAAGGAATTATAGGTTTGGAATCCACGTCTTACTCAGGGCATGCCACACCATTTATGGTGTGAAAACAATTCAACAAACAGTATCCAATGTATAGTTATTTACTAATAATAAGGCCAAGTTTCGATTAAATTTATTAATTTAAATAACAACGCTAACTAATTTCAATTTCAAGTAAATTATCCATGTTTTTTAACAATTCAATTAAAATAATACACTTTTAAATGGAGATCCAAAAAACCCTAATGGGTGGTTTGGTTATATAATTAAAGGTTTTTTCCTAAGAGATAAACCAAAAACACCATAAGAGGTGTTTTAGATATAATTAAGTTATAGATTTTATGTATATTTAATTAAATACACCCAAAGGGGTTGTTCAAGTTGAGTTATTCAACATCCAATGGAGTCTATGTTTTTCATAGAATACCTAGGTGAACATTTAGGTGAAAAAATAAGGTAATAATATATTTTCATCGAAATAAATGGAATTTAATTCCTAAGGCGACATGAAAAAAATTATAAAATTAATACTTTTAGGTAAAAGAAATAGATAACCTACCTAGGACTCTTAAAAGAATCCTCATCCAGTATAGATTTCATATTTGGTCTATAATGAGATAAGTCATAACACCCAAAAAAACCTAAAAATAGGGTACATTATCTCACACAAATATATCACTAATTGTGGTGATGAAAATGATGGAATGGAGGAAAATGTGTGTTATCCTTACAAAGGGTTTGCCAACACGACTAATGATGAAGTAATTAGAGGTCGAATCTAGGAGGTCCATAGAAATACCAATAAGTGGAGTAGGTATAGATATGATGGTCCTCCGAATAAAATGAGGGAGGAGAGGATAAATTAATTTTAAAGGTAATTTGTTATAAAGAAAATTTTCCTAATTTTTAAATAGTCCCATGGTTTGGCCTCACAGTTGGTCAAACTGTGTGCCAACTATGTATCCATTCCCTACAGAAGCCCACACCACGCATGTTTTAGGTTCATTGTCATAAAAACCATGAAAAACCTATGTGATGTGATGTTTTAATATATTGTATACCTTTCATGGTTTTTAGTACCCCATCAGATGGGTTTTAAAACGATGCTCCACCCTATATTGTGCCACACGATTGAGATGCATGGGTATCAAAAATGTGCGCTAACCATGTGCTTCATATTTATTTTTAAAAAATATAATTTCTGCACATTTAACCTTCTTTGACTCTCCCAAAACCTTTCCGAATACCTAATTAATTTCAATTACGGTAAATAAATATGTTTTGATATAATTTAAAAGGGCTCATACCTCAATGAAGAATTTGGATCATACATTTCCTATATCCCAAACACAAAAAATCTAGGGGATTTTAAATTTAATGGTCTGGACATGAAGGAATTGAATCATTATTTATAAGATTTTAGATATAAAAAATTTTGAACACTAAAATTAAGATGTGTGATGACCTGTCATCTCTTCCTCAATAAAAGATCCCATAATCAATGCGTTATGCCTTCCCCCAAGTCTCCATTAACCCTCAGGATCTATGGTATCCTTATATAAGCCTTGATACTATGATTTGGTATCTCCCCTATTTACCCAATATCCATGACATTTATATTTTCTCTTTCCATAAATTTCCTCTTCAAAATGATTCCCAACCCCAACATTTCCCTCTTCACCTACCTAAACCATCACCTCTTTCCATCCCACACATACAATTACATTAAAATATAATATTTTTAATATTCTTATCCATCATTCCCTTTACCATGAAATTTATCAAAATGATTGAACAAAAACTTCAAGATAAATTCTCACCAACTAAAAAACCAAAGATCCCTGTGAGATTATCCAAGAGAAAAAAAAACTAAATTACCCTCAACCTCCCCTGAACCTTCAACTAGCCCCTCTGCATCCTCACATTCCATTTCTCATTCTTCCCCTTAGGAGGATACTATATCAAATCATGTTTATACATATCCAAGATTTACAAAACTAAAACATTATTAATGATTGTACAAGAATCATATTAAAGTCATTCTAACCAATATAATAGTAGACTTGAAAATTATTTATTTTATCAATGAAGAGGTAGAGTTTTTGGATTCTCTATATGAAATTCACCTAGAGAAAATATTAAAGGTTTGAGATGGGGCATATCAAGAGCTATTTTTGGAGTTTTTCTTCACACTAGATATTATCTTAGTGAATTTTATCATTTCTCCTGGCCAACAATAGTGGATACTCTTAGTGAATTAGTTTAATGTGTGGTTGGGAATATTTATTTCTAATTTCTTGAAAACAAATTAATATAAGTAGTTGATCCCTGATCCCAAATATATTTCAGCATAGAATAACTAGTCCATAATAGTGGTTGGATGCAAGAGAAGACACAACCCCAAGACTATAAAGTGCACAATGTTAAGCGAGAACCTTTTTGGGATTATTTATAGGTCCCTACTAGTTATTGGTTTATAAGGGGATATACATATTGAAACGTGTTCCAAAAGGAGGTGGACCTATTGTCTATAATTTTAGATGTATAATCCATCAACATTTCCAACCATGTTTTCCTTTATTTTAAGGGATATGTGAAGAAATATAAATGTACATTGATGGGAGCTAATTTATCACTGAACTTGTCAAGCACCTAGGGGTGATTGATTCATCCATGCCCCAATTAACATTTGGTGGATTACATCCAATTTATTTATAGTATATTTTTAAAAAATGATTATAGAGGATGTAAGGAATTAAGTAAGAGTGGATGGATGGGTTTTCATACATTTTATATAATGTTGGGGCACCATAGGACTTTTCACAGGCTACTTATGAGCCTAGTACAACCCCTATATAATCCAGAGAGAGGAAATTTTTAGCACATGATAATATATCTCTATATTCTACCACATTGGAGTAATGTTTTCATTACATCAGTGCTACCCTCTAGTTTATCATTGACAACCATATGATTATTTTTTTGATCATGGATTTTTCCTTTACAAAGCCACCATTTTAACTCTTTTCTCACTTACCACGTGAAACACCTATCCAACATCCATTGATAATGAAATATAATTAGTCATCTCCTTCCACTATGCAAGATCATCCCCAGTAGGCTATCTATAATTCTATTGAGGTCCCAAACATTATCATAGAACTAAATTTCTTTCAGGATTATGTATTTGAGGCTCATTATAAGGAAAATGGACTTTCAATGGAGATAAAAGAGGAGGTTATCTATGTTGATCTGGCTACTAGGTAGGAGTAATCTTTCTCAATTAGAGATACATATATCATAAAGCATTCATATCTAATTATACCCTCCCCACAATTACAATATATAACCTCTTTATCTTCATTTGTTATCTCAAACCAGCACTCTATTAGGGTGTAGCGGATGGATTCCTCGGCTACCACAAGTGAAACAGTAGGGACTATTGAGGTTTTTGAAACCACCATCTAGATTTATCATAACCCTCATGAGGATGAGATCGAAAGAGATTCATGGTATGTAGACCCATAGTTTTATGATTTCCCCACACTCCATCTTTTTTTTATTTTTTGGAATTTATTAATTATGTTTATATTATAGTGAATGTCATGTATTCTTTCTTAACTATGGTTAATGACTATCATTATGAAAATACTTTATATAATACATAGAACAAGATTTTTTACTATACTTATTATCTTGGATTGTGTCTTCCTTTCACTGGAACCAGGAATTGAAAGTATAGATTTTTCATTCTAGCCATCCCTTAATATTTCTAAAATATAATGATTTTTCATATTCACCACAAACTAATATTTTAGGAAGGTAATTATATTATTTATTCTGTTTTTTATATACTACATTACTGATAGTTATATTTACTCACAAATTTCCAAAATATTTTTGTTACTACTCTCTCGTATTTGTCTCAAATAGTGAGGAAAATATTTGATTTTAGGTTGATTAATGGAAATTATTATTTTTTAGGTTGAAATATAGATTGATTTCTTAATTGAATTTTTTCTCATGGATTAAATTTTATAAAATTTGTATTAATTGATTGGTCACATGGAATCCATATCTATATTTATTTTCTAAAATTTTGAAATCCCATTACCAGGAGGTATTCTAGGAAATTGTTTCCTATTTTCTCACATATCATATTTGTTGATATAATTTGGGACCTAAATCACTACCATAACATGAAATTATATCTCATTGAAGAAAAATATTTTTCAATCCACATTGATATGATTAAGGCTATTTTTTTACTCCCACTTTTCTTTTATACTTACCTTACATCAGAAATTATTGTATTCCTATACCAGCCATAAACTATCTTAATATAAAACCACATTAAAATCCAATTCATCATACATTTAATAATTATTTCAGCATGATTAAATTATTTTTACATTATGATTCATGCGTCTTATTGTTGATATATGGAATTTCTAAGTGATAATTCAATATAGTTAATGATTCTATCTTTTCCATCGAAAATTAGGAATTTAGTTCAAATCTATTTTCAATTTACTTTTTCAATTCATCTGATATTTTTTTAAAAATTGTAGTAGTGGAGTGTATTATGAACATATCGATGATCACCTTAACTCAACCTATGGTTTTTCACAACTATTAAATCTAGTATCATGAGGAGAATAAATAAATGTACTGTGATGGGTTTGAATTTTTTCCATGTCCATTCCCATTTGAAAAATGAAGAAAGTTAAAAATAAAAAATTGAAAATGAAAATTACAATCAAGAAATCCTTGTGAAATTGTTTCTTTAATGGTATAGCTCAGAATAACAAATAAATATGATGTTGATGGGTATTTTATTTGCTCTTAAGGGATAATAGGATGTTTTTTTCATTAATATTTAACCGAATATCATGAAGTGTGCTAAAATAGTTAAAACATCCTTTTATAGATTGAAATATTATTATTATATCATAACCCACCCACCCATATCATCAAAATCACTAGATCCTTAATAATAATTCTTCTTGATTTGTATAGTTTTATTTCCATAAAGTATAGATTGAGATGTGGTGTAATCCAATAGATAGAATATGTGTACTTGATATTGAGCATAACACTATCTTATAAAATATCTTGAATTTGAGGTGAATTTTTTTCATAAAGGTGGATGACAAAATGAACATGGATGTTTAAGTTAAAGTTAATAAATTATAATGGAAATAAAAAATGTAATTTGGGTAAATGTTTAATGATGAAACATTAATATATACCACGAAGTAATGAGTTGTTTATTTTTTCTAATTTTTAGTTAATATTTTTTAATTTTGATGTCTGGATTTGTATTTATCTTGTTGATGTATGTTATCCTTTCGAATTATTTTTGATATAATTTCATAATAACGAAAATGTATTTTTCACATGTTGGGTAATTTGATACTTCTAAAGTTTTCATATGTTTTTCAATTCATCCTTATTTTTTTAGACTTAATAATTCCCAATATAGTGTAATTCTACAGATTTTTTAATGGTTTTGTGAAAAGAAGAGTCCCGGATAATTTAGATTGATTTTTAGGAAATTATAGAAATTTCTTGTTGTTATTGGTGTGTTTATGTAGTGACCATGGTGAAGGTAGACTAATAGATTATGAGTTATAGATTTTTCACATCAATAGCTTGGAGGAGTACACCATGTAGGAGCTTTGGGTAGAAAAGAAAGATTGGTGTTAGATTTCATGGCATTGTGAAACTTAAATAATGGTGTAGCCTAAAATATAATGAATTTGAAAAATTAATTATATATAATGAAAGTTTTAAAAAAATATAATCATCCTGATTTAGTTCCCTAAGAGTATTCAGCATCCTTCTGGTAGGGGTTGAGCTCGATGGTGGAACTGTAAATGGTGGAATAATGGTAATGTAGAATGCCTGGTGAAAGGTAGAACTAGGAAAGAGAGAGATCCATGCTAAATGGTGGAACCAGAGGACATGTGTTTGTAGGGTGGGGAGTTAATAAAATAATAAATTAGAGGCTGAGGAGGATATAATATTATCATGGAGTGGATAGAATATTTGGATTTCTGATGTTAGGATACATGATACAGGCACTGTTTAAGAGAAATAATTCCCACAATGAAACATCATTCACAGTGTGACCATGGATAAGAGATATTGAATAGTAAAAAAAATTATGAAATACTACTATGGGATTAATAAGATAAATGTTTAATCACATAAGAATCATCTTGTAGTCTAAAGGATTAATTCTCACTACTGACCACATCAGTCATGTTGTGGTCTATAAGAATAAACAAACCCACTAAGTCCATTTTATAGGTTTATCCTGAATAATTTTTACCAAGGATATTCATAATCCTTTTTTATGTCTCCATGTGAATACGTGCATTTAAGAACTTATCCACTAAAGAAGAAGTACAATGCTACATCATGAAGCAATGATTTAGGCCATGAAATAAGTTTAGTAATAGCGCTTGAATGAATCGGATAGGATATACTATTTGGGATGATGATCATCACACTATAAACTAGAAAATATAAGTGACGTAGTTAACTATTCAAGAGTCATAACCGAAACTATATCCTTCCACACTATGATGTGTATAGACAAATATGGAAGGGAAGATATCGTAGATAATAAAAGGAGATATCATGCCATTATTCATGGGAGGATTAAATGTTAAAAAAAGTAAATAATTGGTCATGACATAATGGATGTTCTATGTTGTGATATTTTAAATTGAGAAATAAGAGTGAAATATTTTTTATGGTCCCTTATATTTCATGACACATCAACTTCACTTTCACTAGGGCATGTTTTTTTCTATATATAGGAGGTTCTATCGTGTTTTTAGTGCATTTTCATTTTTCATTTTTTTCAAATTTTTTAGTTTCTATCTAGTTGTTTAGTGTTTTTCTATATTTTTGTACAATACATTAGAAATTGTAATCTGGTTTTCCAGTAATTTTATTTTCACTTCAAGGGTTCCTTACATTGTTTCATTTTTAATCTTCCCTAAACAACATCTTAGGATCTATTTTTCATGTGTGATAGATCTTATCTATATCTTGAATTGATAGTTTTCTTAAGGGGTGAGGTATAGAGAGTTAAGGGATTTGATCATTTTCTTATTTATAATCTCATGCATGGAGAGTCATTTAAATTTGGATTCTGTTTAGAAATAAATTACATTTCATTCTTGCATATGAATCGTATCAAGAGGATAATGGGGGAAAGAAAACCAAATAAATTGATAGAATTATCTAAAAAGTAGTTGTCTATATTTGTATTTAAATTTAATAGTTTTTCTTATTTCATCTAGGTAAGTTGATTTCTTTGACCAAGGAATTTTTACTTATTTAGATAAAATCAACAAACTTTACCATAATAATTTGATAACTTCATAATGAAATTCCAACAAAATAATTTATAAAATATGTTAGTGAGAGTACTGATATTTTCTTTGAAATAATCATTTATAATTGATCCCAGCCCCATGATTTAATAAATATTTTCACCTTAAAATTTAATTCCAACTCCACTTGACCTAAAATATTAATAGAACAATCGAGTTAATAATAGAATCCAAAAACACTAAATGATTAGACCACCTCCTCGTGAGATGATCCTAGACTCTAATATTCTATGTTTTCATAGAAATTGAAGGATATAAGTGTTTTTAAATTTCTAAACTTCTAGTGTGTCATGGGTATGTAATTATGCTTTTCGGGTGACAAATAATGTAGTTCAATATCATTGGGTGCAGAACTTGTGATCTAAAACAACCATTTCAAATACTAAAAACCTAAAAATGATTTTCTATAACACTGAAAATAAGAAAAACACCATGTTTAAGATGTTTTCAATACTAATAAGACAAAACACCCCAACCACACATTGTAATTCTAAAATACATACAATAAAAAAATCTTATAATATAAAACAATAAGGAAAATAAATTTAATAAACAACACAAGTACTTCAAGTGGTTCAAATGATGTCCTAATCCATGGGGTGACTTTTGAAAAATCATTATTAAAAAATAAATAAGGAATATTACAATTTCAAATAGTTAAAAAAGTAAATAAACCCACTTTAATAATTATAATTGGGCCTATATTTTAGAACAAGTACCACTTCCTTTAAAACTTCAGGGGAAATCAACTACTCAGTGTGACCATTGGATGAATGTCACCACCATAACTAACATGTTCGATTAATTGTAAATGAATTTACAAAATCCATGGGTTCTCATTGTATGGACAACTAAAGAATCTTTACATAAACCCTATTGAATAGTGAGAACATATTGTGTGAATTTATAATTTATTTTAACATTTTTCCTTTAAATATTCACACTTCCACCTTCCAAACACATCATTGATACTTCTAATTTCTCTTCTTATAGACTTATAGACTTTGGTTTTACCACTCCACTTTCTCCATATAGTTTTAGAATCGGACTTCAAAATCACTCAATCGGAAACCTTTATTACTTATCTAAAAAATGGTATCCACTCTAGATGATCCTAATAATATTCCACATAATATTCATTTCTAGAATTCATTGTTATGTCCAAGATCAGTATCTAAAAATTCCTTCCACTCAAAAAAAATCTTCTTATCATCATGGTTCCCCCAATATTATTTTGGTCATCCCATCCCTATTGAGGCACAACACCACCCCAACATATCATAGAATATAACAATAGTAAAAATATTTACCAAATTCAAAATCTATCAAAATTCCATAGATCCAACACTTTTTACTCCAAATATTTATAGATCAATATGTACATAAACTAAATAGTCATTATCTAGATGTAAAACACCCAATTTTTATATAATAGGACAACACATTTTGAATCAAAAAATAATGTATCAACCTTTTTACTTGTTCTAAAATTATCCAATTTCCCATTTAGAAAAACCAATTCTATACAAGCATCTATAACTAAAATATATTCTACCCCCATTATTGGAATTTACACTAATGATTGAAACATAATCATATAACTCATAATTGTGGCTCTATAAGGGAACACATAACCATTTTTTATCCTCCTAGGGGTTTAATCAACCAAATATTCAGAATTTTCAAACCTTTATAGTGGTCTACCCAGTCTGAAATATATATAAAAACATTAAAAAAATTATACACTAGTTTATCCACTTAACTACTTCTTAATGTTATCTTTCATTATTATCCATGAATATACAAATAAATTCTTCTAAAAGTATAATTTCTGGTTGTGTACAAACAATGGAGTACATCAACCTTCAGACAAATGCTGAAAATGGAATCTTCACCATATAATCATCCTTTTCTTCTATTCGTGGAGGTTTCTCCTTGATCTGCTTACAGTGACCATCTAAGGGAGTGGTAACTTATTTTTCCACACTAATTCTAAAGAATCCAACCAATTTCTAAATTTATTCCAATTATTTTAGGAATAAAGTTTTTGATATTAAAAACCATATACTCTACATCCAAAAATCCATTTTTTAGGACTGAAGACCTTCATCATGAATATTTTTGACAATCTCATTAAAAATTTCCTCTATTGGTCCCATAATAAGTTTTTCATAAACATAGATAAGTAAAATGATGAAACCACCAACACAATACACCTTCAGGTAGAAACAATGGTATGCATTACTATTGAGGAATTTTTTCCCTCCATAAAGTAATTATTCATTAAGTTCCATTACTTTGGTTATTTTTATAACACATAAAGGATTTATTTTATTTTCCATATAAGACCCTCACTATGTTTATCAAAAAAAACCTTTTAATACTCCATGTAAATATACTCATTCAAATATCTATGATAAAATTTGGTGTTATAATCTTACTACACTAGATATAACCCTTTCATTACAACTGTTCAAAATACTATATAAATCATCACGCGATTAACTACAAAAGAAAAGATTTAAAAAAAATCTACAAGTTATTTTTTCTTGAAATACCTTTATAATAAGGCATTAATTTTATATATTTTTACCATATGTGTGCTCTTTTCACTGATAAACCCACTTTTTTAATAACTTTCCTCCTAATAGGGAGTTTTATTTTCTTCAATGCCCTCAAAACATGTATGAAATATATTTCATCCTCAAGGATAACTCTCACTAACTTGAGTCACTCAAACTTATATACTATTTCATAATTCAATGTTCTCTATTTTATATGTAAATACAGTAGTGAAAATCACTTCCATATCATTACACAAGTCAACTTATCTTTATAGGTCACTCCAATTGACTTTATAGCTTAGCTCTTTCCAGAACCAATAATTTTAAAACATCACCTTTTAGAGCTCTACCCTAAACTTCCTAAGAACACATTTTCAATTATACTTTTATCGTGGAAGCACCATCATAACTTGACTTCCATCAAAAAATTATTTAAAACAATACAGTTTATCTAGAACTATCATACACCTTGAAATGTCAAGAACATCTATACTTCCATTCAAAAAAACCTCATCGTATGATTTTTATTTGATATCATCTACAATGTTTTCATCTTTTTTATCTTTTCATATAATCTCTTCATCAATATGTACAATTTAAACTTCTAAAAATACCCTATAATTTTTTGTCCTAGAATTAAAATCCAAAATATTCACCATTATACCCTTTAAAGAAACTTGATCATGACTCAGTAACTAATATGTCCCATTATTTAGAATTAACAAGAATATAACTGAGGGAAATAAATAATTTGATAGGTAAAATTATAGCCTTCCTTTTATACCAGTATAATTCTATATGTTCCTTTTCCAATGGAGAAGAAATACATATATTCATTAAGTAGCTGGTATAGTTTGTAACCACTACCGAAAAATCATTATGGAAATTAACGTATGATTTCATCCTCCCTATATTTCATACTAAAGTCAAATTATTCCTCTCTATGAATCAATTTTGTTCTAGTGGTCCTATTATGGAATCCAGAAAATCTATTCCCTTCCACTAATAAAACCTACAAAATTCACTAATTTCATATACCCCACCACTTTCAGACCAAAAAAATTTCAAATTACTTATGGTATCCCTCTATACCAATGATATCTATCGAACAAATTCTTCAAAAACATCAAACGTGTGAATGATATAGAACACCCACACATTACATCTTACAACATCGATGAAGGAAACATATTACAGTGACCTTCTATGAGATGGAACTCGTGTCCACCCTCTTATGTCTATATGAACAATCTCTCTATTCAGATCCTTTGGTGTATTTCTATCCATTATAAATGGAACCTTCTTGTACTTAATATGGATTAATTGATCACATTATTTATACTCCATGTGTATATTCTTAAAAATTCCCTTAGATTCTAGGATGTCTATCCATTCATCACCTCTATGACCAAGACATTCAGGACACAACATTGGGGAATTTATATTCATGGAATTAATTATATATATTTATTCTATAAAAAAAAAATCCTCATCCTTGAAATGTTTCATATTCCATACAATATTATAAATCATCTATGCTATGTCAGGAGAGTGACATCACCCATTCCCATAATCGAGAGAGTTTCATCATCTATGAGTTTGACCTTATAGAACCTTCTAGATGTATAATTCCTCATGCTTCACTTCTCAGATGTAGACTAAAAGGATTCCCCAGATTCAATTATTCATGACTCAAGTGGATGGGGGACACTTATAAAAATTCTAATAATCTATTTCAAAATGGTTTCTACATATACACATTTGGAAGCATACCTTACAAAATTAATCCTTCACTCACTATAGTATTTCATCATTTAGAATTTATTCCCATAATTCAAACATATGGGATATCCTTCAAAAAAAATAAACCAAATTCTAATCCACATTACATTCCCTTTATTATGACATTTCAATGAAACTTAACACCCCTACATTTTACACTAAATGTATTTCTACAAGATTTATGGGAATCTTTCCTCCAAATATCCTCATTAAGAATTATATTATCAACATCCTCAAACACTAAGTCACTTTGATGATTAGAATTACTCACTATGGTATCCATTGCATCCCAATATTTTTGGAGTAATGAAATTAATAGTTATTCCAATACTGTATGTTCAAACATGACTATCATCGATTCAAGAGGACTCTAAATCATGGTGATGTTATTGAAATTATTATTCATTATCTTTATTTCAGACATTCTATTGTTTAATAGATTTAAAAATTGAATTAATGTGTTCATTCATCTTGGTTCATTATATATCTAAGAAATATACTTCATAAGTTTGGATGCATTCATTACATCATGTATTTTTAGGCCATGTTCTGGGACATTGATATCAAGATCATCCCCAATGATTTATTATCTCACCTTTACTATTTTTATCTTTTCAACACTTCTATTTTTATAACATTTAATGAAAGAAAAAGATCCTTATATAGTAGAAAATCCCTTATTTTTTAAGAAAAAAAATTCATCACATCAAACTTATCAACCTCAACCTTGCCATCATGCAACACTATCCTCCTGGAATCAATGAACTCCCACTAAATAAGAAATTTGAAAGGGGTTCATGAGATACTCAATGTAGTTTTACTACAACAATAAGGATATAATGATGTTACTAAACTATTCTCTCAAAAACCATGTCTAGGGATTAGACATACTAAACTCTACAATCAATATATAATTCACTTTTTATTTCTAAGACATCTGAACTAGAATCACCTTCTTACATTTCAAAACATGAAACAAAGTTTCAATACATTAAAAATTATAATGATCCCGCGTATATAATGTCTATACAAATAGGAAGAAAAAACACCCCAACCACACATTATAATGCATATGTACACAAAAAACAATATATTTTCAAATACAATAATAATGAAAGAAATCAAAGAACAACACACATATTTTACATGGTTTAGAATAAGTTTTAATCAAAGGGGGAATACTACAAACACTTTATTAAAAAATAAGTAGATCAAATACTAAAAAAATGAACCTACCATACAATATTTAGTAGTTCCAATCCATTAGAACGGGTACAATGAATTTTTTAAGTTCATGGGTTCTCATCTACTCAATTGGATCACTTGATGAATGTCACCTCCACAACTGACTTGTTTTGTGAATATTGTGTGCATACAGAAAGATAATTATTTCTCATTATGTATCCTTTTAAAGATATCATATGTAAACTATAATTAATGTTGATAATATATTATATAATTTTAGAATTGATTATTATATAATTATTTTTTGTCTATACACCACCACCTTCTAGAATCAAAGATTTTATATCTAATTACTTTGTTTCTTGAATTCTAGAACTTTTTTTTCTACTCTACTATCTCTATTGGGTTCAGAGTTATACTATTAGATTAAATAATTTTATAATATCCAACACATATCAATTAAATGGTTTTTAAACCATCCAATCCTAAAAAAAATCTGTTATGGTGGGTATGTTCACTAGGGGAGGAACTTTCTAGAATACCTGAAGGGTTCTAAAAACCACTGTGGAGATTCAACATTAATAATTAATGTAATAAAATTATATTATTTTTTATTTAATGGTATATGATAACAATTTTTCATTATAATATTTTTGTAAATGTGTGTATTTGTTTCAATATAAGGGTCATTTGATATTTAAATATTAAAGTGCTCTTTTATGTGATGGAGAAAAGAGTTTATAAATCAAGAATTTTGTTTGATAGATCATTATGAATCATTAGGGGATCAAAATAAATGTCATATATTTTTATCATCTTGATTTCATATTATTTTATAAAAGGGGATGATATAAAAAAAATATTGTTATCAATCAAATAAGGTGGCCATTTTGATACACATGGTTGTGAATGAACTAATTCTATGACAGTTTCAGAAAATAAGAGGAGGGTAAAAGTACTTTTATCCAAGATAACTAGTTTATCATTGTTGTTTATTATAAAATGAAGGAAAGAGTTAACACTACCCATCAGTGTTGTATTTTAAAGTATAGATTCTTTTTTTTTCATATTAACTATCCAAAATATAGATTTCTATATGAGTTATGGATATAATATTTTATTTTTATAATATTCAATTTAGTTAAAATAAGTGTTATTTCAAAAAAATAAATAAGATTTTTGTATCTTAGCATGATATTATATAGAGATTACAATTTATAAAGGTCTAGTGGGAGTAAATTTTTACTTATATATTTTTAATTTCAATAATTAAAATATTTTTCTAGTCAATATTGAAAGTTAATGTCACTTTATATCATTAAGGTCATTAATAAAGGTTTGTTAAAGAATTTGAAAAGATTTGAAATAGTTACCAAAATATTTCATGGAAAATATTAAACAAATTTTTCCAAGAACGGTGATAATGAAGCAATTAAAAAATTTTATGTAGAAAGAAGAAGTTATTAACATTATAACTTTTGATATTGTAGAGAAATATAGTTTAAATTATATATTCAAAGAGTTTAACATTGGGAATATGATTTATATGACTCATTATTATTCACACACAGTACCACCATAGATGTTACTAACTAATTTTTTTAGTTTATTTTATTATATGATCACATATATATATGGAATTAATTATGTATATATGTAATAGGATTAACAAAAACCTAAATTTGATGTATCCATTAGGCCTCTCTAGAAGTATATAATTTGGGATATGATTAAATAATTACTTATGTATCATTTTCATAGTATTATTAAAATATGTTTAAGAATATAAAATATATCTTGTTGTACTAAAGGTAGCCTCTAATTCATCATTATTCCATGTTCGTATCATATACTCAAGAAGTGAAATAATAATTAACCTCTCAAATTATAAATTTAAATTATCACTAACTAATGTTTTTCCATGGTGTATTAATGGCTGTGGTAAAATGTTAAAGTTCATTTGGCTATTATTTTTTATAAAGATAAAAAATATTCTTATAATGGATAAACATAGTTTTGTGGATTTGATGACCCCCCCCCCCCCCAGGATTTTCACACACTATATCATTGGTATACTATGTGTTTAGGATTAATATTGGTATTTCTAGGGTTTTATCACTAACAAATTTTTTTCATGGCATATTAATGGATGTGGTAAAATATTAATGTTAGTGTGGCTATTATTTTTTATAGATATTAAAAATATTATTATGATGGATAAATATAGTTTTGTGTATTTGATGACCCCCCCCCCCCAAGGAGTGTCATACACTATATCGTTGGTATATTATGGTTTTATGATTAATATTGGTATTTTTATATAACTGAGGATGGTAAGATAAATATATTGAAAATTTTCATAGTTTGATACCTTTTTAATATAATCCTTGAGGATTAGTTAATCATAGAGTAGTAAGGTATGTTGTTGATTAGGTCACCAATTAAATCATAATAGATATAGTAGTTTCCCTCTAATATAATGAGTATGACATTGGTGTACTCGGTTAAGATATAATGAAGGGTTATATGGTCATCCATAGATAGAACATGAGATTTTCTTACATATCTAAATAAGGGGAATATGATGTACTCATTTGATCAGACAAATGACAAGTGATGTATTGATTAATTTAGTCCACCTGTACTTGGTGAATTGAGAACATGTGAGTTCTTATAAATTATTTACCTATTCCATGTCTTTTGGTTAATTGATTTTTTAGATAAGTGGATACATGGAAAATTAATACTTATATATGATACAATCGGTGGATATGATTATAATGATGAATGTGTTTAATAGAGATCATAAATTGTTTTTATAACCTGGGTATCATTAATTATTTTTTAGAGTATACTCTTTTCTTCCATTTATTAATTCATGATTTCATATATTTTTCAATGAAATAAAAGGTTTTAGGGTCACAATTTATTTTTGACTAAATGCGGATTGAGTTTTATGAGACTTAGAGTGCTGTTTTAAAATTGTATAATTTTTATCCAAATATAATTTTTTATGGTTGTCCAATAATTATTGAATATGATTTGATAAAAATTAAAACTTTTGATAGATTTTACAAAGTGTTTTTAAATATATACAAAATTGTTTTTTTTATATTTTTATATATTATTGTATTTGATACAATATAAGGTGTAAGAGTACAAAATCTATGAGGATTTACTATAAGTTGGATATTGTAAGATATATACCCTAAAGCCTTATGTTATATCATATGGTATGATATGGGTATACAAAAAATATTACATACATACTGCAAATGGAATGTTTTATGATTGTACGGTATATCATTTCTTATGATATAGATATATTTTAAGATATTATCTGAGGTCATTCAAAGTGTATAGAATTGAAATTTCATGTGGTAGTGTTATATAGAAATTCATATTGTACAAATCATACAACATCCTAGGTTTACTAATGAAATAAAACATTAATTGTTAATATTTTATTATTATCTATAAATAAATTTCATTGACCATAATTTTTCATATAATGTAATATATTGAGAAAATATATTTAGGATTAAGGTTTTAAAGAGTTGTAACTATGATAAAGGTATTTATATGTTATGAATATAAGTGTAGATTCATGTAAAATAACGATAATGTTCGAAGGAACATGTAAATGAGGTGCTAATAAATAGAATGGTTTGTGATTCTTGACTAATCATACATTCACTAGTGCAGAAAACGCTTTTTTCTTGGGTTATTTTTGATTTTTACATCAGTTTTTTAGCATATGTTATTAAAGGAGACCTTACAAATATAGTTTTTTACATCAGTTATTTTAAAACGTACATAAAAAACATAAATCCGGATAGTTTTTAATATCGGTTCTTAAATAACTAACGTGAAAAAATCCTTCAGAGGCTCAATTTCTCATGTCAGTTATTCAAAAACCAATGTGATATATAATTTATTATGTCAGTTATTAAATAACTGATGTACTAAATATACCCTCTTAAGGGTTTTTCACGTCGTTTATTTAAGAACCAACATGAAAAAACCTTCCTATGATAAATTTATTACGTCGGTTATTTAATAAGTGACATTTTATAATGGTTATTACATCGATTATTAAATAAATGGCTTAATATATTGCACCTCTGAATTTTTTTTCACATGGGTAATACAATAACTGACGTGAAAAAAATATATACGACGTCAGTTATGTAATAACTGACGTAATAAACTATACCCATTATTTTATTACGTTGGTTATAAAATAATCGACCTAAAAACCATTCCCCGTAAATTTATTACATCGGTTAATAAATAACTGATGTAAAAACCAAATTATTTTTTTAATAAAACAGTGAAACCATTACTATTCTCTTCTAATGTAGACCTAAAACAAATTGAAACCAGACTAAAAGCATACCAAAATCAGAAAAAAATCCATACCATAAAAACATCAGAACTGGACCAAAACATGAAGAACCAAATAAAAATTAAATATTCACATATACAATATTCAAAACATACAATGTTAACTAAAAAACCTACATCCAACCAAAAAAACTACCAAATACAAAATTACAATTACAATATTCAAAATTAAATATTAAACTACAACGAAACTAATATCAAATCAAACCAATAAAATAATTTGACTATTCCACTTGTAAGTTTTTGACCCCTTGAGAAATATAGGGTTAAGTTTCATTAAATAAATACAAATTAAATGGAAAGTAGTTGACATGTATAATGAATAAATCAAATAAAATATTATGGATAAGTTTATAAGGAAATATAACCTGTTCAATGTTCATTATTGTTCTAGTTGTAATTATTTCATACATAAATATTAACATATAATATTTTCATTCGATGACACCTTCTTGTTCATGAAAATTATGTTTAAATGAGTGTCAATTCAAAATACCATTTTTATGTAATACATCGAAAATAACAAATTATAAATGGATATTTATCTTTACTTTTACATATTTAATCTTGGTACTCATTTTATTTTTGTTTTTTAGAATGTATGCTCATACCCTATTAGAAAATAATATTGATGGGATAAATTTAAAATTAATTATAATATAAAAAACTATTAAGAAATTGAAATTTACTTTTCCAACATATTCTTAAAACTTCCCTGCACAACACCATGGACAGAGCATATCTGATAAAGTGTTTTATCCCTTGGAAAAAAACACCTAGCATCCAATGATCACTAATATAAAAGAAAATTTAAGTTTAGTGGCTTTTTATGTTAAAAGAAAAAGAACAAATTTCCAGATATATGTTTTATACCACTCACAAATAGGCATTATCCAAAACTACATGATTATATTGTGTTCAAATCTTTCAATAATATAAAGTGTTCTTTGTTCCTCATCCAATGTATGTTCTTCAGGGGAAATCATATGAGGGTCCATGAATCCATATACATTTATCTGCTCATTCTTCTCACACATGTTATAAATATACCTAATAAAAAAAGACAAATGTATAGGTTTTTAATAAATATAATGTAGGGAAAGGTGTTAAGACTTACATGGAAAAAATCTGCACCATGTTGATGCCTAACTTATCTCCTATAACAAGCTCCATCATATCATTTTTCACAATCCCCACATTTATAACACATCCCCAAACATGATCTTCCATTAGAAATAAATAATTATTTTCCTACAAATTTGAATATCTTGACAATCTGTCAAGACTACTAGAATCTATATTTGATTTCATACCTATTATCCTTGGTTGTTGTCTATACAATATTTCTTACCCTTTTAAGTATTACTGTAAATAAATAGAAAAATATATTAGATTTCAAATGTTAAAACCACTTTAATAAAAAATAAAACATAATATATAACATATATACCTCTATGGTAATGAGTCATAGAATCTGGATGTCCTTCTGTTTTCACCTTATCTGTAGGCAATGGTACTCGAGCTAATATGTATATTATATCTTGTACAGTTACCATATGATACACGACCTCTAACTATTGATGATGAATTTTATCTCCTATACAATATACCAGCCCATATGAAACTATATAATGGTGAGGATCGTCAACATACAACACAAAATAAGTAGGAAGTTATGGCGGAGGAGCAGGATAAAAAATGGGATCTGCAGGCTGATCTGGAGGATAAATAATGGGGTCTGGAGGTGGGGGAGTGGGAGCTGCTGGCAGAGTTAGAGGATAAATATTGGGGTCTATAGGGGGTGGCGGAGTGGAATTTACAGTCTGAAATTGTCTTTGCATGTCTACAAACATCGACTATACTGACTTTCTAATCCTTTCCACCATCATCGCATTAATATTATGAACTTCAGCCTCCAAGGATTCTATTTTTTTTATAAACACCATCAATAGAATAAGTTGAAGAACATGGAAACACTTTTCTTACTAATACACTTTTTGGGTATCTTCTTTCATGAAAGGGGTGTTCAGGATTTCCCAATGCTGCTGATAAAATATCATGCCTCCTTGTATCTGTAAATACCCCCTATGTGCTCTACTCCTCAATAGAATCATGTATTAATTAATTGAACATTTCTGTAATGATTCAATGTATATAATGAATAAAATTAACATAAATAAATAAATTAAATATCTAATAATCCTCTCATCTATGATTCTTGATTCTTCCGAAAGATATTATTCCAATTTTCCCATCACATATCCCTTCCATTTTCATGTCTAGATGGAGGGGATAGATGGAAAATCTCTCCAGAGCTTGAAGACTTTGCTCTAATTTTTTGTACTTTTACCGCCATCGTTTTTTCTTCCAATAAACTATACCCTCCCCAAGATAAACTATGAGGTTATAAATTTTGGGATTGGATATCGTGATGAGATATCCTTGTTTGTTGTAAATTAAGAATAAGAAATCATTAACAGAACATTAATAAGATAATTTATATATGAAACCTTATAAAAATTTACATTACCCTTACCAAAAATGTTTATTTTCTTCTACATCCTACAAATTGTTTCCATGTGTGTTCATATATTAAAGGATATATTTGACATGGACTGTCATATTTCCTAGGAGGAAAAATAAAATCAGATGTGACGGTTTATTTGAAATCCCTCTATCTCCTAGTAGCCATCGATAAAAATTTCCTCATGACTTCTCCAGTGTTAGTAATATCAAATATAATCTGATAGAAAAGTGGCGAAACATATTATACTATAAACATTTAAAGATTATTGAAACAATAGGAAAAGATCATACCATAATTGTCTCATATAACTAATATATTATCACTTTTTCCACACTTCTCCAATCATTATACAAAATGTTTAATTTTCTTTCACCCTTAGTTGATACAAAACTCTTAACCTCTTTTACATTTGGACCTATAGAAATATCATTCTCATCAAACTCAACAAGTATCCTCTGGTCCTGGATATAGGTAAGTGATAATTCTGGTAAATGTGTGCAGCCACATTTACCAACTCTTGAACTCTTCTTTGTCCTAATGGGAGAACATGTGGAATACTAGGGAACATCAAGAGGAGCATGTGCATGTTCCTCCCTAGAGGTATGATCATAATTCTCATCTCCATAATCATGTGTTTGATCAACTGATTTATCTGTTATTATCAACCAAATCAAAAAAAAATATTAGTTCAAAAATATGAAAATTCAAATATTACAATACTAATGTAAAAAATGATAAACTAAACTAATTTACGTAATAGTAAACATGGTAAATATGGTAAGAATTTTAAACAATGGTAAGGATAGTAAACATATTAAACATGGAAGTGTAATTTTCATTCAACAAAATTAATAAATAAATAAGTTACGTAAAGGTAAACAATGGTAAACTATGGTAACATGGTTAAGTAATTTTTGTTCAAAAAATCAATAGATATATAAGTTATATAATGGTAAACATGATAAACTAAACTAAAAAAATTAAAATAAACAAAAATTTCTACTTATTTCTTTTAATATGCGTTTTAATTAAGAAAAAATGCAATATTTAAAATTTTATGAATTTAATAAATGTAAAAAGAAATAAGCATATATTACCTAAAATATTAGGAATATACTAATGGATTTATTTTCAAATGTTTTTGTCATGATTGTTCATTATGGAACCAACCATGTCTTTAACATGCTCATCGTTATTTTCTACTAATCTTTCCATGGAAGTAGGGATCTCAAAAAAATCAGCATCTTCATGAAGTTTATCCTCACCAACATATTGTCTTTTACCATGTAAAACAATAGACCACGTTATATTTGATTGATCAACAACATAGAAAATCTGTTTTTCTTGTGTTTCCATTATAAAATAACTTGATGTGTCTTCCAATCTATTCATATTAACAATTTTCATTCCAAATTCATCGTGTCTGACACTACTATTATGAATAAACCATTTACAGTTAAAAACATGAAGTTTAATTTTAAAGTAATCAACCTACAATATTTATTCAATTACTCCATAATATTCACTTGATGCAGAAATTGGGGTTTTGTCTTTAAAACTCAAAAAATGCATTGCTTCTACAAACATCAATACACCACTATTCTAAACTGCACTTTTATTGTCTTGAATTTTTATATGAAATTTATATCCATTAATTTCATACATGGTCCATGTTATCACATTTAAACTTGGAACACCCAATAACCATATTAATGTCTCTGGTATATGGGATCTACCAAGAAATGTATTTTTACACCATGGAAAAAATGTTTTTTTGTGCTCATTCGGTATCCAAAATTCTTTCTTCTTTGTTGATATTATTTCAACTCATTAATATGAAATGTGATATATAGTTGGAAGTCATCTATTTTTTTCAAGATGTATAATTCTACCTTCATTATCTGTTCATCTAACAAGGATTTGACTTTCAACCCATGAATCCTCTTTCCTCATTATTAACTCGTTCATGGCGGGATGGAGAAAAACATATGTGCCCCACTATAGCCAAGTGGCTCGTACAAAACTTTGCAACTTCCTCAGAAATATACTTTTCATGAATGGAGGATTCAGGTCGATATGGATTCATAACATAATCCTTCAATATTTTCATGTACCTTTCAAAATGATACATCCAAAGAAAATATTCAGGTCCACAAAGAATTATTTCTCAAACAAGATGAACCATTAAATGTACCATTATATCAAAAAAAGATGAAAGAAAATACATTTCCATTGAAAAACTATAGAAATTGAATCCTTTTCCAAAATGGTCAAATCATTCACATCAGTCACTTTATTACAAATTGAATTAAAAAAACAACACACCTTCATTACAGTATTTCTAACATGGATGGTCAATATTCCATACAATAAAACTGGTAGAATTTGTTGCATCATGGCATGACAATCATGATATTTCATAAATATCAACTTCAAATCCTTCAAAGAGAATTTTTTTTACATTTGAATAATAACCTTGAGGAAATTTGATAGCATGAAGACACTGAAAAAAATAAGTTTCTCCCTCTTGGATAATGTATGATAAGATGGGGGACGAAATGTTTGTCTTCAATTTGGAGAGGTAGATAACTCCAAATGAATCCCCATTGATAGTAAGTTTAATCATTCATTCAACCCATCTTTATTCTTTACTTTAATATGTAACAATGTTCTAATCAAAATGTCATAGATATTATTCTCCATGTGCATGACATTAATATTATATTTCACTTCATGATATCTCCACTATGGTAGCTATATCATTAGCAGATTTATCTGTCTTTATGAATTTCACATCAAAGTTTTTCACCCTCTCTAAATACACATCAGAGGATAAAGGTTATGGATCAATATCAAATTCTTGTGATCTATTGAATGCCTTTTTTGTTCTTCTATAAGAGGTATCCATAGGAAAAAACGTTTTATGCCCCATGTGTATTATTTTCCTCCCATGATGAAATTGAAAATATGAAGTCTGTTGTTCAAAAACTGGACATGCTTCATTCTGCTTAACACTATATCAAGAAAAATTTCCATACTCTAGGAAGTTATTAATAGTGAACATAGGCACTTCATGAAGTTGAAAATATTCAATTTTATAAGAATCATACACCCTAATATCATCCTCCCATAAAAGTTTCAAATCCTCAATCAATGGTGACAAGAAAACATCAATATCATTTCTGAGTTTCTTCGTACTAGATATCATTATACTCAACAATACATATATGAACTTTATACAAACATGAGGAGAGAGGTTGTAAATTACTAATAAAACATGACATGAACTATGTGTGCTACTGAGGGTTCGGTATAGAATCATTCCATCTGTACCCAACCCAAGTCTGACATTTCAAATTTCATTTCCAAATGTAGGATAATGCTCATAAATTTTCTCCTATCGTGGAAAATCAGATTGATGATGTATTTTTCCATCACATAATCGCTCATCATCATACCATCTTAACCTTTTTTTAGCTTTTGAATTAGAAAATAAACATTTCAAATGATTAATTATAGGAAGATACCAAAATACCTTGGTATGGATCTCTGTAATCTCTACATCAGCCTGTGAGTTTTCTTTCAAATTATACCGCGATTTCCCACATTTAGGACAATCTGACAGAAATTCATATTCCTTTATATATATCATACAGTAATTCAGATAGGCATGTATTTTCTTATATCTCAATCCCATTAGGAATAATATTTTCTTGGCCTTATAATGTAAAGATGGGGGATCGTTGTCTTTTGGAATAATGTCTTCCAACTATTGTAGTAGCTCTATAAAACGTATGTGACACCATCCATGTTTTGCCTTCATGTTAATCAATCTTAACACCATCTACAAAACCATAAAATATGTACAAACATGATACAATGGTTTCTCATCATCACCATATAGACATGCAATTTTCAGTTCAATCTCAATTTTTTCTGCTGCAATATCGTGAATTGTTTCTCCAATTCCATTCGAGTTGCCATCTTGAAAATCATCATCATCAGTAGATCTAACATTCCCTCTAGTTTCACCACACAAAATACAATGTTTTTAACTTGGATTAAAACCATGAAAAATCATATAATATTTTATCTCTCTACTTTTCAACTTATTCATATTCAAACATTTTAGGCATAGATAGAAAAAAAAATTTTGTTGATTGGAACATTTCTTTCAGAAAATTCCAAAAAGGCATCAACACCTTCCTCATATTCACTACTCATTAGATGTGACATAATCCAACTTTGAATCATTATTACCTATAACAATATCAAAATTATACATCTTGTTAAGATAATCCAATTTTATATTTATATGAAAAATATCATAATTTTAATTTTAAAAAATTTTGAAATATAAAACCATATATGAGTATTCAAAAAACATATGCATAGAAATAATTTTAAAAGGAAAATATAGTTAGATATAAAATTTTTATATTTATATGAAAATCATTTTAGGATTACATATCTCTCTCATATGAATCATGATATAATAGAATAAATTCATCTTGGATCCTTTATTCTTAAGGTACACAAAGAATACATCCTGGTGCAAATGGATACCAAATTCACTCTTTCGTAAACATGAAATATGAAGTATAAATATTAAAATATATATACATTTAATAGTAGAAATTACACCAACCCCAATGGTTTGAAACCATTATGATAGCCCTTGAAACTTTCGGTATAGAATATCCCAACAGTTTCAAACACTATTGGCATGATGGTCGTTGCAATAGCCATATACCAACGGTTCTATAGGAATCATTGTTATAGATTGTCTGAAGATAATATATACCAATGGATTCAATGAAACTATTGGGATATATATATACCAATGGTTCATCAACCGTTGGTATACATGTTTTCCAACATATAAACAATTCCAACAGTTTCATGGAAACAGTTGGGATATAATTATACCAACGGTTCAAGAACCATTGGCATACACTCTCTAGTATATAATCTATTGTAACGGGTATGGGGGTTGTCCAGGGGTGGGGGATATCCATGGGTTTGGGGGTTTCCAGAGGGTGGGGGTGTCCCGGGGGTAGGGTGGTGTCTAGGGGGGTGGGGTGGGGGTGGTGTCCAGAGGGTGGGGTGTTCATGGGGTGTGGGAATATACAATGGGTGGGGGGTATCCATGGGGGTCCAGGGGGTCAGTATTGTCTAGGGAATTAGGGGGATATCCATGATGGTGGGTATGTCCTCAGGGTGGGTTTCTAGTGGGGTGGGGGGGCTTTCCAGGTGGGTGGGGGTGTTCATGGGGTGGGAGCTATCCAGGGGGTGGGGGTGTGTCTAGGGGTGGGGGTGTCCAGGGGTGGGGGTTTCCAGGGGTGTACAAGGGGGTGGGGTGGTTTTTAGGGGTGAGGGGGTTGTTCAGGGGGTAGGGGTGTCTGGGGGTGATGGGTGTTCAGGGGGGATGTCTATGGGAAATTGGGCTTTCTTGGGGGTGGGGGTGTTCAGGGGTGGGGGCTGTCCAGGGGGTGGGGGTTGTCCTGTGGGTGGGGGTTTCCAAGGGGTGGGGGTTGTCCAGGGGGTGGGGGTCTCCTGGGATGTGGGTGTCAAGGGGTGGGGGGATATCTAAGGGGGTTGGTGGGGTAGGGGTGCCTAAGGGTGGGGGTGTCTGGGGGTGGGGGGTTGTCCAGGGGTTGGGGGCTATCCATGGGGTGGGGTGTCTAGGGGGTGGGGTGTCAAGGGGGTTGGGGCTATCTAGGGTGGTGGTGGTGTTCAGGGTAGTGGGGGTGTTCAGGGGATGGGGGTGTCTATGGGGTGGGGTTGTCCAGGGGGTGGGGGTTTCCAAGGGTGGGGGTACTTAGGGTGTGGCGTTACCCAGGGTGTGGGGGCTATCCATGGTGAGTGGGGGCTATTCATAGGGTGGGGTGTCCAGTGGTGGGGGTTGTCTAGGAGGGTGGTGGTTTCCAAGGGTGGGAGTTGTCCAGGGGGTGGGGGTGTCTAGGGGTGGGGGTTTTCTAGGGGGTGGGGCCTATCCATGGGGTGGGGGTGTCCAGGGGGTGGGGGTTGTCTAGGGGTTGGGGGCTATCCAAGGGGGTGGGGTGTCCCGGGGTGAGGGGTCTCCTAGGGGTGGGGTGTCTAGGGTTGTGTGGGGTTGTCCAGTGGTAGGGGTGTCCATGGGGGTAGGTGTATCCAGGGGTAGGGGGAGGGTTGTCCAGGGGGTGGGTGTTGTCCAGGGGGTGGGTGTGTCTATGGGGTGGGGTGTCCAGGGCCTGGGGGGATCTATCCAACCAATTTTACCTTTAAAGATAATGGTAGAGTATGTTATTTTAGATTCAAACACTAAATAAAGAGTTTTATTATATAAAGAAAAATGAAATTTTGAATATAAAATAAATTTTAATTTGAATATATTAGAAAATTTTAGAATTAAATAATGATACAATTATTGTTGGTAAAAATGTATTGAATAACATCCTTGGTTGTAAGGTTGTAATGAAGAACATGCATGATAATTATTTCATGGTTGGACACACATGTAAGTACACACACTCTCAAATGATAGAACACACATGGTGGCAACGAAAATTGTATAACTTGCATGATATCACTCTCAGGGTTTACTTTACCAAAAAATAACTTTGCATGGAATAAAAGAACATGATGACACTTACCATGATAGAAAGAAAAATGATTGAAAAATAATATATCAAAACATAAATTTATGGAATCATGAAAAATAAAAAATAAAATTGAGGCGTGTGAGGCTTACTTGAGTGTTATGAGTTGACTTGATAGATCTGGTGATAATAAAGATGATGAATGATGTTGGAAAAATGAGTTTGGAGGTATGACTTTGAATAATCCATTGTAGGTTTTCTATGTGAGAGAGATGTGTTGCAGGTTGCCTGATCGAAGAAAATAGATTGAAATAATATGGGGCACGATAAATCATTTAAAAGATTTATCACATTGGTTATTAAATAACTGATGCGATAAACTATTTTTTTATGTTTATCATGTTGGTTATTTAATAACTGACGTAGAAAATTCTTTATCACGTCGGTTATTTTATAACGGATGTGATAAATTGTCGAGATTTTATTTATCACATTATCTATTTTATAACTGATGTGATAAAGTTCCCAGATTCGATCTTTCTCATCAGTTATAAAATAATTGACTTAATAAATCAAATATTAGTATTTTTTACGTCAGTTATAAAATAACTGATGTTAAAAATCGATTCTCGGCAATTTATCACATCGGTTACCTTATAACCAACATGATAAACTAATTTTTACAGATTTTCACATCAGTTATATATAATAGAAATAAAAAATGAAGACATGGTAAAAAAAAAATTCTCTGGTTATTTTCAAACATTCTCTTTGCTCTCTTTATTCTACTTTCACAGACCCTGCGAGATATAGCATATCATTTTTGTGAGAATAATGCACCCAAAGCATTGGGTGATATATACCTAAAAGGGAAGATTCAAAATTTTATTCCGCAATGATCTTTGTTTTAGCATCATAAAATTTTATGAAATGTTTTATTTTAAAGAAATTTAATTTCTGTGGTAGCTTGCTTTATATGCAACACCATGTTTTAACAAACAATGATGTATCATTATTTAAATGAGAATATTATAAAAAATACATTAAAATTATTTGTAGCAATAGGAAGAATAAGTTTTAAAACATTATGTATAATGGTTTTATATAAGTAAAACATCTCGAAAAAATAGTACTTAATTTTATGTAATGTTGTTATATGTTTTAAAAATAACATTTTCTCCAAAAAAGGTTTTTATTAAATTTGGTGAAAAAATAATAAAATTATTTTTTACGCTATTATAAAATGTATTTGAAAAAATAAAATTCATTTTTGAAATATATTTTTCAATATTATATTTCAATGAATTTTTAATAATTTTTTAAAAATATAATTTCTTCAAAAATAGTAACCAAATAATGATATTTATTGAAACTACCTTTTTTTAAAGTTTTTTCAAGGTTAAATTTTGTTGAAAAATGGATTTCAAAAGTAAATTTATCTCAATTTTATTATAATTAAACCAATATATTTCATTGGAATCAATTTTATAATGAATTTGGATACAAAAACGTTCTATAATTTTGAAAATTTTCTCTTTGGAAAACTGCTTCTTTTTGGCATATGTGATTTTAATTATAAATTAATATTTTCCAATTATGTGAATGGAATTTTGAAAAATGGATTTAAAATTTTTAATCATAAAAATTAATATTATATAATAAATTCAAAAAAAATTATAAATTATTATAAAAAAAATTAATTATCATACTTAAGGTTAATCGGGGTTTAACGGTGGTTATACTAGAAAGACAATGGTTAAAATGACAGAAAAATTATAAAATTAATATTGGTTGGACATAATTTTACACTTAATACATTATTCTCAATTTTTATGTTCTTTTTTGGCACTTTCCAATGAAAGTGATGAATGTAATAATTTAATTAAAGAAAAAAGACATAATATCACCCATTAGCTATTAAATTTCAATTTTGTGTTCACATAGGGAAAAATAAAGATGTGGTTAAATTATGATGATAATTATTAGAATATTGAAATTAATATCATGTGGGTAATTTAAATTTAATTTTTATCAACTATATAATTTCAATAAATTTTTAATAAAATCCAACGAAGTAATTATTTAATTTATAGAAAAATAAAATAAATGATACTAAAAATGATAAAGTAATATAAATTGAATTAATTATTATATTACATGAATTTTTTAGATAAATATGACAATATATAAGTTTTTTATAATTATTTATCTTAATCACTCCATTTTCTTGATGTTATTAAATTAAAATAAAATGAACAGTATCAAAAATGACATTAAAGTTATTTTATAATAAATAATATTTTATTAAATGATATAAAATTACAAAAAATAAGATCCTATTCAAATTTATTGGTATATGTTTTAAAATATCAAATATGGTCCATGCATTTACCAATGTCCCTTTTATAAAAACTATATTGATCTATAAATAGTAAAAAATGTGTTGCCGAGATAAAGGGTAAAACAGGGTTTTGCATGTTTCAGGCGCTTTGGTTATAATTAATTTTCCACACATATTGTTTTTTTATAATATAAATTGTATTTAATATTTATAACTATTCAAATAAAATTATCTAATAATTATCATTTTATTTCTTGTCTAAAATGATAAATTATCTAGATAAAGGCTAGTTAACATAGTTAAAACAAAAATGGTAAAATTATGGAAACATAGATGTTAAGAAACAACATATTTAACACATCTGTTTTTTAGTGGAGGTTTGGATCAAACATATCAAACCTCTAATCCCTTATTTATAAAATTTTTCTATCATTTTAATTGATATTGATTTCCTATTAATGAATAGTTTTTTGCCTTTATAAAAAATCCACTCCTCCTAAATTATAAAAGGGAACCTTCTCCACTCAATTCTCTACACCTCTCAACCCATTTGGCTTGAAAAATCCCAAATAAATTCCATCATAAAATCATTATACATTTTTTATGTCTAATGGTCTTACCAAAATAAAACACTAGGTTCCTTGATAAGATATCAAAAGGAGGTTGTTCCAAGCGATGGTAAATGTATTCACTAAGCTCTTTCTTTTTTACTCCTACTCTTTCCACTTTCATTCAGGTATTAATAATTAGAATATAATAACACCAGTATATAAAATTTAGGTATATGTTATTATTTTGATTTAATAACCTATATCTATCCCTTGTTCCATGAAATGAGGAACAAAACAATTGATCATGTGTATGACAGACAACTGCCACACGAAGAAATTTAATTGGTTTCCATCACCACCTAACATGGATAGATATAATGGTAGATATAATGTTTATATATGATATTTTTGATATTATTATACATTTTAAGTTATAATATCACATATACCTTCTTAATTTTCATTCCTTGAAAATGTGATAATATCACCCATGTGTATAGTGGACTATCATCTCGTGAAGCGATGGGATTAATTTTTCACTTATACTTTTCATGGAATGTAATAAGGATTAATTTAAGAAATTTATGTGATATATATGAAATAATAATGACTATATATATTTTATTTATTTATTACCATTCTTTTATTTTATTCTTAAATAAAATGGAAGCAACATTTATGCATACATATGACCTACCGTCTCCATGAACATTGTATTTTATTTTCTATCTCTAAATTTTATAGATTACTCTAAATACAAATGTAAAGAATGTATAATATATTTATATCATGTTTATCATTATGTATATTATGTAACCATCATAAAATAAATAGTAAATGAAATACCAAACCAAAACATACATGAAAAACAATGTAGCTATTACCCCAAATGTGATTTTAGCAAGGAATTGTTAATAAATGGGTATAAAAGGCCATAAGTAAATAATATATGGTATTATATATATAATTATGGTCATATAATATATCTATAAAAAATATATATTTATTATATATCAGTTTCTAACTTCTATGAAGGAATTAGGGACTTATGGTACGGGATTTCTAGTCTCTCTTTTATTTCGTTGAGATATATGCCATATTTACCACTAGTTTCTTTTATGTGGTGTATATACTCCCACTTTGACATGATATATAAAGAACATCATTAATTTAAATATATTCAACATTTAATTTTATTTTATTCAATAATGGGACTTATAAATCAAATATATTACAAAAATAGTGAGTTATTTTTGTCACAATTTTTCTTCTTTGGTGAATAAATTATTTTAGGAATATATATTATTTTATAAAGTGTATATAAATACTTATAGACATGTGATATCAGGAAATTATTTATTATAATTATATAAAATTTTAAATTTAAATTTATTCTTCCATGGGGCTTACGATTAAAAGGTTACCAAAGTGGTATGGGTTTGATGTTAAAATCCCATTATTTATCAGGATCTATTATGATAGTGATTATAATGACAAAATATTAGGATATATTTCTCAATAAATTAATTAATTTTCTTCTCATATGGATATTTATTAAGAATACATATTTTCCATTAATTTTCCAATATTCATGTACTCAATATTTTAAAATGGTTTTTTTAAATAAAATCAACATTATTTCACTCTTCAATCTAAAACCCTTTTTATTACATATCCATGTATTCTAAAAATGATTTCAAGAATTATTTAATTTTAATGTATGATTTATTTAACGTAATTTTTTTCATTCTTTACTTTTTAAAAAATGGTTTTAAATGAATCTCTTTATCATTTTACAAACAAGGTCCATTTAGATTTTATTGAAAATGTAAAAGGGATAATTGTTTTAACATATACGAAATGAATAGTATTTCCCACCACCATGAATGATAAATGATTTAAATCTTCCCATACATGTATCCATGTTTATTATAAAATAAAATTTTTTCATTAATATTTGAAAAAAATTTATATTTTAAATAAATAATTACAAGTTAAAAGGGTATTTTCTATTAGAAATTTTCTATGTGATATTTAAAAATCATTTTTCATATAAGATGGAATCTTTTGATGTCACTTAAGCTGCACTGGGGATATGATCCAAGATAGAAACAATATTATTTCTCTATATGGTTTACTTATTTATGACATGATTTTTATGAAACCTGTTCATTTTCCATGGGATATGCTATGATGAAATATTTTATAAAACCTATTCTTTTCATGGGTTATAATATGATGAATTTTTAATTGTATTGTGGAACAAAAATGTATAGATTATGTGATGTGTGGGACCAATACCTCCCTATAATGCATTGGGTAATGATTAATGTTATATGAGATCAAAGGTTACATAATATGTTATCCCTTGCCCAATAGAGGGTACACAGAAGGTTATCTCATTCCCTAAAGAGGGGACATCGGAGGATATCTATTTCTCAAAACATTTATATAGGTGTTTATCCCAAGACTAACATGTTTTAAAATTATAGGTGGATATATTTGAAAAAATATTTTCTGTTCCTATGTGTATGTTAGAAATATATATCTTATGACAATGTTATGATATCCTGTCTTATTTTATCTTATTCATTTATGATTCCGATCTTATGAACATCCTATATTTTTTCATGGTTCGTATTTATGATCTGTGAAATGTAATGTATGGTTTTAAAATGTTATTATCATGTTATAACACCCTTAGTATAAGGTTATATTGATATCTCCATTATTTACACTACTAAGAATCTATGATCTGTCATTCTTATGTTTGAATTTATCATGTTTTTAAGAAAGCTATTAAGTATGATATGTCTAAGAAGAGTTATAGTTATGAAGATATTTTTGGGAGATGATGCAGTTCACTAATGAACGAGTAGTTTATGTTTCCAAGTTTGCAAATAAGATATACTGGTATTTTCCTCAGGCATGTATTAGTTCCATGTAATGAATATTCATCTAAAAATATTTGATATCTATGTATGAAATCTCAGGTCAGTATATTCATCAACAACTATGATTTAAAAAATTGGATAGTATAAAATAATGTTGAAAGGTAAATGTTCTTCATTTATCTTTTACATGGTTTTAATATTTCATAGGATAATGTTCTTTTAATTGAGGTCTCTAATGTGTTTCACTATGTTAAAAAAGTGTTGATTGATCTTTAAAAACCTATCACATCCAACATGGAATAATCTTTATTGAGGTTAGTGTTTCCCATAGTCAATGTACTTACTCACTTTAATAGTGTGTTATGTCCCACTTTATCTATAATAATTGAATATTTTGTTAATAAGGTACCCAACCAATAAATATACACTCATGAATCCATATTTAGAAATTCATTTAATCCTAAGAAACATATATCTCAACAACAGTTGTTCGATCACCCTACCTATGTAGTAATATATATTTCAATAATTGATAACATTTGAAAATGTTTCTTGTTATCCTCTTCCCAATAACAAGCTTTATATACTCTTTTATCACCTAGGACAGTCAGTCACCATAATAACATAGAACCTTTAGAGAAATAATCTTAATTTTCGTCAATGGAGTCACCTTAACAAGTATTATCCTTAAATTAACATCTCAATTAACATCATGTGTCTCATATCCTAGAATACCCATCATCTAAGATCATATTACATAATTCATGTTTCCTCTTCCTTAGATCTCTAAATATACCTATCATTTCCAACGACACTACACCCTACATCTTTTTAAAACACCCTCAAGATCCATTAGAAATCACTAATAGGTGCGTGAAAATTCATTTCAATACATTATTAAATTTCATCTTGAAAAAACCTACCCACATGTTAATGTGATAATTATGATTGATGTAACACACACCAACATATATTAACAATGGGGACAATGTATTTACAATTCTCACAATAAAAAAATAGAGTGTAAATCCTTATAAAGATTCATATTCGCCTGAGATCATAAAGTCCATGAGTATCAACATGTGGATCACAATGAGTAGGTTTTGTCCTTCAACTCCTGATACACCAAAGTCTCTTGAATGTGTACATTATTATTCTAGTATAGATACAATGACATGAAAAAATGTTTTCTAACAATAGGAGAGTCTTCCACCATATAATATTATCATCATGTTGTTTTGTGATACATTTCTGCTTATTATCATTGCACTATCACCAGTACCCTCTTCCTTCTCTCCCTTCGATAATCTATGAATATTTTTGTTTAGAACATATTATCATCCTTAATATTTTTATAAATCAAAAAAAATAATATATAAAGTATCAATGAATGTAATCCTTGAAATTTGAATTTCAAATTCAAAATTAATTGGGAAAACTATTTTAACTACTCTCAACTTTTTCTTCTTCATCAAGATTCTTTCCTCTTCTTTGCTTCATTTGATGGTTCTGTTCATTTGAAGAACATGAAAAAATAGTATATATCCCATCCGGACCAAACAGTTATCATAAAAAATAATGTAATTTGTATTCATTAATAAGGAAACAATATTATTCTTGAAATGAACCATATTATTTTATCAAAACTAGAATCAAAAACTCCCTTTGTGATGTTTAATCATTGAAATTTTTACTTAAGAATCATCTAATTCATAAAACCTAGAGTTCTATTCTGAATTTTTAGAAATAATTACCTTGAAATTTCAAAACCTTCTATAAAGTATATATCATAAGATATAACCAAGTCATTATATATAATAACACTTCCCAATCCATTCTGGGATGCATTACTATAGATTAAAAACCCTTCTGCACTACAGGGTAATGTAATCACAACTACGGTAAATATTATTCTCTTCAGTGCCTTGAAATTTTATTCACATTCATCTATTAGGAGGAACATGGATCTCTTCCAATTTAACTCGGTCTAGGGATTAGATGGTTAAGATAAGTTCTCTACAAATGGTTGATGATATCCAGCTAAACCAAGAAAAATATGGATCTCAATCACCATGGTTGGTTTGGTCCAACATTAAGTACACTTTATATTTGATGGATCTACTTATCTAATAACTCTTGAGATTATATAACCCAAAAATGAAACCCTTTAAAGCCAAAATTCAAAAAAAATGTAAATTTTTCATTTAGTTTCTACAACCTTAAGGTCTTTCAATCATTTCTAAAGTGTTCTTCATGCTCTTACTTTATCATTGAATAGATAATAATATCTTCTATAAGTACTACCACAAACTGATCAAGGTAATCTATAAATACTCTATTCATTAAATCTAGAAATATAGTATGGGAATTTGTAAGACCGATTGGAATAACTATATATTAATACTGAACATTCCTTGTACAAAATGTTTTCTTGGGTATATCCTCCTTATTGATCCTCAATTGATGATATCTAGAACCAAGGTCAGTTATAGAAAATTTTTGGGCTCTGTGTTATTAATCCAACAAGTCATCGTTATGAGGAAGAGGATAATTTTTCTTGATCATTATCTTGTCCAGCTCCTGATAATAAATTAAATGTTTCATTGGCCCATCTCTTTTTTAACAAAAAAAATTTTCACCCCAAGGTGGAACACATGTCCAAATTAATCACTTATTAAGGTTTTCTTGGAGTTTCTTCTTCATTTCCAATAAATCAATCTCATCCATTCTATAGGGAGCCTTAGAGATTGGTATAGCACTAGGTATGAGTTCTATTGATATATCAACATTATGTTTTGGTGGAAGTCTATGAAACTCTTCCAGAAATACATCAAAAAATTTCTACACAATAGGCATATCATTGATGTAATGTTTATCCCCAACCATCTATAATAAACACCCCTTTTGAATATGAATTAAGACCCATACAATAAATTTGATCTCCATTGGACGTTTTTACTTATCATCACATTGATAGACAATAATAGGTTGGTTTGGAATATAAAACGTGACTTACCATCCCCAAAAATTTATGTGGTATTCATGAAGAGAGATAAAATCAATTACAAAGATAATATCAAATCTATCCATAAAAAGAATAAAAAGATTTCCATGATTCACATTCCCGCAAATTTCAACTAGTGGAGAACTATAGACTAGAGATATAGTAATCATACCATATGGGGGTTTTACTACTTATTCTATATCCAATCATCTGTGTGGAATCATAATAATCTTATAAAAAAATTAGATATTAAATAATGGGTAGATACCTAATAAAAAAATACATTATAAGTTTTAGAGTGGATGGTGAGTGTAACTTTCAACACATCATTGTCATGTCCATCATCTGAAATAGTGATCGCGTGATATTTTACTTTATCACTCGGCATAATAATTTTCTGATGTTGGACATCATCTTTAACCTTTGGGTTTGGTAACTGATTTTCATAACACCCATACTCCTTGAATTTGAAATATTGTAGTGTGGGTGGTGTATTCTATGCATATTCATCTATATTTTCATTGTTAGTTAAATTCTTCCCATCAATTCAGTAATCAATTTCCTAACTATCTTCCCTTCCAGGATTAAAATATTTACTAGTACCCCTAATAAAATTACCTATGTGATTCTTCCCACACTTTGAGCATATAGAAAATCTCATATTCTTCTCTTCATGGTTCTTATATTTTTCATTGAATTCATTTTTTCCCTTCTTATCAAAACAATTAGATTGATATATAACTCCAACCCACATTTCCCCCTTGATAAAACATAGAAGAATATATTCATAGATACTAATGTCTCTTATGGCTAGTTTCCATTAGAGACTTGGTTTTAAACCACCGAAAAATATATCAACCTTATATTCTGGTTAGATGATAATACCATAAGCATACATCATAATCCTTGTAAAATTTTATTCATTGGTACCAATAGATTCATCATACTTTTTCTTTATCTCATAGAACTCATTATCTATCATTTTATTAATAATTTGAGGAAGGAAACCATTAAAAAATAAGTTCTTTAGGTCAACCCAATCTATATAATAAATTTCATCATGTTGCCTTATATTCTTGATTGGAATACACCATTGACCCTCTTAACCTTCCAAATTGTAGATATCCAAAATGACTTTTTCATATTCTTAACACTGTAGAATAGAAGCTATATTTTCAGTGGTATTGTTCCATTGTCCAGTAACTAGTGGAATAAATGATCCACTAATAGAAAACAGAAATTACCTCATAAAGGACTCACCAAAATTTTGGCCCCTACTTTATTCATTTGGATGTCCAAAATGATTCATGGATTGAGAATATCGTGTGAGAACATCTATGATATTTTTCATTTCAACACCCATAGTTTTTTACTTCTCAGGAGGATAACCATTACATTGTACATTGTACTCAACATTAATATGGTTCCTTCAGGTTCCATCCATTGTCTAAAACCAAAAATCATAGTGTAAGCTACAATAATCATAGGTAGGAACCACATAATCAGGATAAATCACTTATAGGATGTCTAAATCATTACATCTCATTTAATTTATCACATTTTAGGTTTATCCAAGTTCATTTTTAGACAGCATCAGTATAACCATTCTTGATAGTTAGTATAGAGTTTCTGAATATATAAAGTGTATCCCCTTGGAGAGTAAAACTAGGTGTGCAGCAAGGAACATGGTCGTGTACCAGGAGATGATCAAGTCTATCTCAATGTACAATATTGGAATTTTTACCCCTAGGTTCCTATTTTCTAGAGCCACATCAACTTTCAATATCTAGATAGGGATGTATTTTCTCAGAAACCACTTTCTCTAAAATTTACCAAAATTTCAAGCCATTTTTATATACTTTGAATCATCCTTGGAGTTATCCATAGACATTTCCTTGGGGATATCACTAAATTTTTCTCATCATAGTTTCCAAAATGTTTAATAAATCTATCCTTTGATTCCAAATATAGTGAACTTGTCTTGTCATACAATGATATTGCATCATTTTTTATGATTATTCATTATATTACACAAACACATGACTGGGGACTATAATATTATAGTGTATTTGGAATCTAGGAAACACAAACAACTAGCCCATATGTAAACTACATAATCTCCCAAAATGATCTTCATAACTAGCACCCTTCTTATATATATCTTACGTAATACATTTCTAATACACTGGGGAAAGGAATTATAAGAAAGGGTGGTCTCAGATGCTCAATAAGGGAAAAAGGGATATAGGTAAGGATAGAATGAACATAAGGGTTTGAGAATAGAAGCATAACCTTTAAAAAAAATACCCTATATATAAAAGATCATAATATTAAGTTAATAAATAATGATTGGAAGTCCATAAGACCTAAATCGTAATAAAAACAAATAAAATGATTCATGAGAGAATAATATTTCCATAATACATAGATTTATGTCATACATATAAGAATATAAAATAATATCCATAGTTTTCAAGCCTCACTTCCATGGATATCATAGTGTAATTGACCATCATAGTAGTCACCTATCACTCTCAAGACCATAATATTGGAGAAATTCTATTACTGAACCAGGTTCACTCCCTATTCCAATCCTATCTATCTCATTAGATATAAAAATTTACCCAAAAAATGGTTGTAGATATAGCTGCCACCCATCTCATAATGAAAAACAGATTTATATGGGCTATAAGATCATAAGAAAGTATATTATCATAACCCATGAAATGAAATGGGTTTCATAAACATTTCATCATATCATAACCTATATATAAGAGACATGTTTCAAAATCATTTCATCATTGCATCATTTCATAACCCATGGAAATAGGAGAGGGTTTTAAAAGAATTTATTGTGGAATAGCCTTTAGAAGAGGAACATGATTCATAAAAATTATTCCATCATAAAGATAAACCATTCAAATAAATAATAATAATAATATCATTGGATCATATCCCTAGTAAGCCATATGTGACATCAATAAGAGTTATCTTAGATGGAAAATCATTTTGATTGGTCATTTAAAACATTTATTGTGATAAATATCCTATCCTATTTGAAAAAAAACATAAAAAAATTAAATATTTTTATTTGAAATTACCATAAAAACTAATAAAAGAATATTCAAATCAAAAAATGGTCATCAAAATGGGAAGTTCTATTAATTTTTACACGTTAAGAAAAATATTCATTTCAGATATCTGGTAAAAGCCAAATGGTCATTATTTCTAAAATGACATGATGATTCATTTCAAAATATTTTAGTTAAAAGTAAAATGTGGGTAAGTATTTATTTTAAAAATCATAGAACAATAATAACGCATTTTTTAAAACATTTTTCAGAAAACATGGTTTTGTTAGAAAATAGATTTTTGGCCGAAGAGAGAAATAAAGTTATATTTCCTTAAAAAACATTTCTCAATTATATCAAGTACCCAGGAGTGGAAAAAATGGTCATATCGCTTGAAAATATCATGAATAATTAGTGGAGAAGAAAATTCATGAGTTTCTTGATTGGTGGATATTAATATTTTATCATTAGAAACATAATCCTAAATAATCTCGATAAACAATGAAATTAAAACATAAAATAATTACCACTTTGGTTACATTGAATCATAATCTCCATAAAGGAATAACATATAATGGAGCTTAAAATACCATGAGAACTAATAAATTCAATATAGTATATATAAAATAGGGTTTATATATACATAACCACCAATCACGAAGGACATTAAGTTTTTATTTATTTTTTCCCTTTTGAAACTGTGATGAGGGGTAACCATTAATGGCTTTTAAGCCTAGAGGCACTTAGGCCCAATGCATGACCCATAGGACCAGTAGAAGAGTTGCCTAAAACATAATTATAGAGGCCCCAATAACATGACCCCACTAGAATAAACCCTCCCAATATACATTTTGATATAAAAAATCAAGAACCCAGCCTTATAAGGTTATATAGCTAACATATCCTGGTGTATATATTCACGAAGCTTGATTTCGATGGTTGAAGACATACACTCTAATCCTTATAATTTGATACACCTAAAAAGATGGGTGATACTACTATGAATCCTCATTTATATCTACATTGATGATTCAGGTAAAAAAATTCCTCCTCCTTCTAAAGATCCTTTCACTCACCACAAACCACCGACCAGCTGCTAAGACAACTGTAATAGATGACGCCAACACCAAGGGCCCCCACTCATACCATCAACCACTGTACCAATGCATGTCATACCATTTAATTATAGAGTCTATATCCATCATCACCACTGATTTTTTCAATAATGGTTGACCCACCATCACCTCCTGAAAGAAAATAGGTGCACAACATAACATACGTCTCAAAGGAGGAAAATCAAGGAAAAACCCTTACAACTTTAGTAATATTTTGAAAAAAATACAAAATCAAGTTCAAAATAAAATTAATATTTAAATTTCCTGAAAATAATTTTATTCATGATATAATATGTCAAATGGTTAGTATATACACCACACAAAAGAATCAATTTGTGAATTTTTCATATGTGTCCCATAAACAAAAGAGAGACTAGAAATCCCTTACCTTAAGTCTTGACTTCATAATACACATTGAAACCAAGTGTATAAATAATTATAATTTTATTATGAATAAATTTTAGAACAATATTCATATATATAATACCATATATTATTTTCTTATGACCTTTTATGAACTGGTTTTTAACAATTCCTCATTAAAGTTTCATTTAATAACCGCTTTGTTTTTCATATATGTTTTGATTTTTTTTATGTTTGATCCTCTTACTATAATAATTATTTAATAATATATATAATTGTAACCATGATATAAATATTATATATATAATGTATATATTTATTTAGATTAATCCATAAAATTTAGTGATGGAAAATGAAGTACATAGTTCATGGGGACAGTAGGTCATACGTACGCCTAAACGTTGTTTCCATTTTCTTATTAAATTTAAAGAAACAGAGGTAAATTAATATTATAATTAAAAAATAATTTCTATTTCATATATATCACATATTTTCATAAATATCATTTGTATTACCTTTTATTTAAATTGTAGACGAATCACATCGCTTTATGAGGAAATAATATGCCATACCCACGAGCGATGTTGTTATATTCCCCAAAAATATAATGTATGAAGTTATGTGTAATATAATAATTAAATAATTATAATAATATCAAAAATATAATATAAAAATATTTAATCCCTAATTATAACCATCCTTGAGAGGTGTTAATGAAAAATGAATGACATCGGTTCATGAGGCGGTAGTCTATAGTACACACGAATGATGATTTCATAACCCATTTGATGGAAATGGATATGGTTATAGGTAATAACCTAAAAATGACAAAATTAAACTATATGAAGGATAATTATGTTATTATATCATAATTTTATAATAATAATTTAAGGATTTTGTGGAAGAAATAATACAAAAATGCATGTTGACAAATGTTACCTCTTCTTCGGGTATCCTCCTTAGGTTTGAAACAAAATCCTTTCTTAAACTGATTTTTGTCCAAAATAAGGCTTATAGAATGATATGAGGGAATATTTTGAATTATTTTGGTTTTAATTGAAAGAATGAAAATAGTTTTAAGGTTTAAATAGGATAGGAGAATATGTGTCCTTTTATAAGTGAGATAATTGGCACACTTTTAATTTGTTGAACAAAAAATTCCACCCGTGTTTTCTTTATGTCGCATGGATGGAATAATGGACCGTTATATATAATAGAATAAATAAGTTCACAATATTTCCATACAATGGTTTTTTATATGTTTTTTGTTATTTTTAACCCTTATTTTCTTAGTTTAACACGCTGGTAAACCCATTTTTACCTTTACCACAGTAAATAATTTTTACTGTTTTTGCTATTCTTTTTGGTAAAAATTAATTTAACCTTATTAGATAATATAAATTATTATAATTCCAAATCAGGAATCCATTTATTCAAATTCCTTTTACATCATAGGTAAATGTTAATTTAAAATTAATCACATAGATGTGACGAGAAAGCATATTTTTTATGAGAAAATATTCAAATGATTTATATGTTTTTATATCAAAATTAAATATAAAATTGATTAAAATGACCTAAATTATATTAATGGACGTATAACTTAAATAATTTTACTTTAAAACAATTTAAAATATTATTGAACACTAAAAATAAATTTAATAAAAATTTAGTTTTAAATTATAATTATGTATGTTTCCCTATTCATTAAAAAATGAGAGTTTTGATAAAAATTCACCCTAATATAATTTTTAAAATATGATTTAAAAAATGAATTTTATGTTACAAAATTAATTTTCGAAATGTTTTAAAAATAATTTTTATTAATTTTCACAAAAACAATCAAAAAAATATTATTTTTTGAGAAAAATGGTATTTTTGAAAAATTTAAAGACATTACCGAAAATTAGGTATTTATTTTATAATAATTTTTTATTTATATAAAAACATTAAACATAATATTTAATATTTATCTATTGAAATTAATTTCACTAATTTTGATGTTTTAGTTATCATAGTCACTTTTTTAATAATTATATTAATAATATATCGTGGTTTTGTTAAAACGTTTTGTCATGTGTAAAGAAAGCTAACCCAGTGTTGTGTGTAATGAAAGCTTAACTTGGTACCACATATAATTAGACTTTAACTTGGGGTATCATGTACTGAAATATATGAAAAATAATTAATTTATTTGGAAAAAAAGTATTCATAAAAACTCAGGGAGTTACAAGAACATTAAGAGAAATATTTTTAATCGTCACAATTGATTTCTTCTTCAGATTATTAAATTTTGAAAATAAATATTTCAATATAAACCAATCCAAAAATTTTATAAGTCTTGAATCTTACGCAATATAAAAATCATGTTTACGAACCTATATTTAATGTTTATATATATTTATTTGTAATTATGTAGAACTAAATGATGTTTATATAGAGGCAAATTGATATTTATGTTTTCGTGGATGATGTTTACCCAACTCATGGAATAATGTTTTTATATAATGGGATTACCTTATAAATACAAGTATTCATGCATATGCATCAATATTATTCTTAACTATGTTATTCTTATACTAATGAAAAAGGATACTTCAAGATTATTTAGTTCTAGATGATGCTAATACGGCACCGGGGATCATCCTTACATAGTAGATAATTACTATTTTATCATATTCCCTTCACATGGGTTCAAGGCCACTTTGAAGTAACTACAACCTTCATAAAAGAGTTTTTAAGAACAAAATAAATTAGATAACATTCTTAGTAACTCTAGGGTGGATTCTTATCAATGTTATCTAGCTTTCACCCTTGAATAATTATACATCAATAACCCAACTAATTGAATTCTTCAAAAACATTTACTAACATTTATGGATAGTACTCCAAAGACTTGGTACTTATATTTGACATTATGAACAACTATAAAACCATCATATATAATGGGTTAATCACCAAGAAACTAACTTCATTCTCTATTACCTAGATGTATGGGAAGCCCTCTAACTTCCTTTTCCAATATGAGATTTATTATACATTGCATATAAAATGAAAGTCATTTCATTCTACTTTTTCACATATTGATGTACTTAATATTTACCCCAAATATAATAAAAGATTCTATAGAAACAAGGGAACTTCATTATACCCCATTTTATTTGTTTACAATGTCATTTTACTTCCATGTCAATGAAACTTTTTTCACACCCTTATTGAAAATAAATTCAGATGGATAAAATTTGTATCCTCTTATTGAACTTGTTGGGAGGCTTAAGAATTAATTCTCCCCTTTGTTGGTACTATAATTCTGAGGGATGGTTTGTTCTTCTCAAAATAACTCCTATAATGCTTATATACCCTTATTATACCTATGTGTTCATATAATTTATATGTTTTTATTGATTTACATTAGAAAATAATGTCACTACATAGTTCTTTTAGAAATTGTCCATAAATTAATCAATTATATATCTATTTTGGTTAAAAAATTGTGGAAAAAAATGTGGATAATAGAGACAATAAATTTTACCATTAACTATCTTGTATGTGATACTACTTTTGAAACTCACTTATATAGGATTATCCAAATATATTTTTAGGTAGTTTTATAAACCCGCACTTAATTTGAATGCACACATTAAAATATTTCATGTGATATTATGTTTCCCCATATGGTTATATGACCGCTCACTCTTGATAAATATAATGTATGTGATGTATAACCATGATGGGGAATGAAATTCATACATCAATATTCAACTTCATTAAATCTACCAAGAGATTCCAAATTCATGTCAATTGACTACTTTTTGGAAAATTGGTCTTATTTTGTTTCTACCCCTAAAGGGATACTTTTCTTCCCTAACCATGGGAATTTTCAAACATTTATAACTTCCATTAAGATTTCTAATATCAATTGTGAGATTAATTACAATTAAGAAACTCTATAATGGACATCCTGTTTCATGATTTTTTTAAAATTACATCTTTTACCATTTCTCTTATTGTTCAATATTTACTATCAATTCACTCCTCAAAAATGTATAGACAATACAATATGAGAATATAGTGGACTTTTATTAGATCCTTAACGATATAAGTGGAGATGATACTTTTTTCATAACCCGAACAGTACTTTCTTAGAAGATCCAAAGTGTCTAGTCCTCTTCATTCTTATTTTACCCATCATTTTCAAAATAATTATCTACTTTGCAATTGTGGATTTGCTTCCATTTTTAAAATTATTCTTAGCTAGAATTAGATTCTTAATTTTATAATTTATATCAATTTCAATTTTTTTTCTTCCTCAATATTCATTAAAATTTACAAATTATTTGGTCGTATGGTTACACACTGTTTCTTCAGGTTCTCATATTTACTTTTTTTATGGAAAGTAATTTTTTGTAGAAACTTTCATGATAGTAGGAATTTTTTTATTTATTATCCAATGAATTATTTTTACTTAGGACAATAATCATGACTTTTTCAGTATGCTGTATATCCACGTTTCTCCTTACACACATATATTTATCATCTTTTAAGCTGACCTTCTTGAGAACATTCTTATCTTCTTCATGTAGAGTGTCAAACAGCAATCCAATAATATTATCTCTCTCATTAATGGAATCCTTTTTTGGTTGTATCTTACTTCCTTTTACTTAAAAATTCATGTACAAATTGTAATGGTCCATAATATGTATTCTATTAACACAATAGATTCATTTTCCCTTTGTGGTGACATGTTATTCTTCTTTTTTTCATTTACTTATTTGGAGCGTGTGTTAAAATGTATTATATATTGGTATTCTCCTTAAGATAGGTTGGTTTCTTTTCCTTAGATTCTTGACCTAATATTATGGAATTATTTTCTCAAAGGAATAAAAATTTTAATGAGATTTTATCACCAATATTCTTCATCGATTTGTCTAAATACTCTAAAAACATAGAAAACCCATGCATCTGAATATATTCTTCAAGGATAGATTTATTCCATTTTGGAATATCTTATTTAAACAAGTAGATTTACCTTTTATTTTATATTTTCTCCCACTTGATTTAGGGATACTATAATCTCCATTTGTTTAAATAGTATGATAATATTTAATATACCAATGCGCAAACCTCTAATAGTAGCAACATCATCCAATTAATTTATTTCCTTTCACTATACGTGAATTATGCTGAGATTTTATAGATTTCATGTCTTTCTATTTTTGGAATGTAACCCCCACTTATTAGGACTATTAGGGGGATGATTATTTTATATATCTATATTATACCTTTATTTCATAGTGAATTTCATGAACTTTTTCCTACTCCACATTTGTATAGTTCTTTTAAATCTACTGATTCAATAAAATTTTGTTTAGAACAAAAAATGTTTCCAGGGTTTTGGGATACATTATTTTTAGATCATAAGGTGGAATCCTCCAAATAAGATCTCAAATTATTTTATCCACCCTTAGGAGTCTTCTTTCAACCATTACTAACCTCATAATTTTTTGTTTTTTGAATTCTCTTCTCAGTTTGTTGGTAAGTTATATGTATTTTTTCAGATGTCTTAGATTCACTTCTAGCACAAAACACTTCATGTTGAAAGAATAATTCTCATTTTCAACTAATCCCAATTTGTATTTCTAATCCACTTTCATATTATAAACTTTTCCCTCATGAATTTTCTGTACCTTGACTAGAAAATTGTATTGGTTTCCTTATATCAACTAAAATAATGTCCATCTCTTTCACCACTTTTTATTTAAATTTCTATTGTAAAATATTTCCAACAATTAAAAATTTAGTGGCTTTCAAAAATTCATGCGTTACTTTCTTAATAACTATTTAAAACATTATATTATCAAAAATAGTTCTTTTCAATTATTCTTAATTTATAGAAACTATTTAAATATATTTTATAGCCTCATTTTTTCATCTATTTTTAAATTAATTATAAGATACTTACAAATCTATTCTAAGAGGGATGGAATCTAAATTTTCCTTCTGAGTCACTTCAACTTAAATATACGGTTCATTTAGTATTTTAAAATTGAATAGAAATAAAATATTACTATCAAAACATTTAGATAACCTTGTGATATTATTTCGGTTTTGATAAAAATCTAGATCAAATTTAGTAACACCCTGAGATTTTATGATATGTTTATTTTTTAAAATAAGTTTAATATCTTTAATATCTTGTGATACATGCAACCCCAAGACTAAATAAATTGTATTATAATATACCATTAAAAACGATATGTTTATTTGGTGGTTATAATTATAACTAACTAAATTATAAAAGGTATATGGTTTACACATGTATAAAATGAATTCATTTTTTATAAATTGATTATATTTGAAAAAACATTTTAAATTAAAAGAAATTTTTTTCTAGAAAATTGTTTTGGTGAACATAATGTGTTTTTATCCAAATTAATCACCATTGGTGAATGTTTTTAATAAAATTTATATGTTATTTATTTAAGAAAACTAGCATCATTCATCTAGTATTTTTTCTAAGATTGGGAAAATAATAAATCTAGTTTTATCATAAAAAATATATTTTTCTAAAAAGTGGTATCGGTACGTTTTCTACACATGTTTTTAAATTAAATTTTTCAAATTTTGGAGACATTATTTGAAAAATTAAGTTTATTTTTTAAATAAACATTTAAAAATTATATTAGAGTTATTGTTTGTTAATATTATGGAAAAGGTAATTTTTATGAATAATGAATGTTCTTTTTATTAAAAATTGTTTTTTCATTTAAATTATTTATAAAGATTCATTTTATTTTAAAATTGGTTTTAAAAATAAAAATTAGTTTAATAATATTATTATTAATCTTATTAAATACATTTAAATAAACTTTATAATTAATATTTATAAAAAACATATACCTATGAAAAAATATTTTTTTGGAAAACTTCTTTTCATCGAGTTTACTGGTTTAATATATAATTAAGTTCTACCACATATGATAACTAAATTTTAAAAAATGGATTCCATATTTTTAATCAAAATAATTAATATTACACAATATGTTCAAATTAATTTTTTCATAATTATTTGTAAAAATAATAAAAATTAATTGTATCAATTACGGTTAAAATGTGATTTTGTGTGTTACATTCATTTGTTTTAAAATTAATTTTATACAAAAAGGATATTTATTTGAAAAATTAGAAATTATTTTTAGAATGAGTGGGTAAACACTATCTAATAAGTTTTATTTTATTTTTTCAAGCTTAAAATATAAACTATCTAGGTAAGAAAAACTAGGTACTATGGTGAAAACTAAAATGGAAAAGGTGAAAAATCTTAAAGGTAAAGGGAATAACGTGATCAAAAAAATTGTCATTTTAAGTACTAGATGTGTGGATAGACCATATATTCCATAAAATAAATTATTTATCAATTTTTTCATCACATGAATTGATAATGAAGTCCCATTATTGAATTTTTTGGGGTATTTATAAAAATGCCACTTCTTATCCCTCATAAAAGGGCTCCCCTATCCTCTCCTCTCCAAAATTAAAATGAATTTTGTTTCAAAAATATATATAAAAATACCTTTCACACATCTATAAAAATTAACAATATTCCATAGTTTGATTCTAAAATAGTTTTAGGATAGATTTAGGTATAAACTAAAAGTGGTTTTCTGAATAAGTCATGTATTTATTAACCATGTGTTTTCCATATATTTCTTCTTAAACCTCCTTGAAATATTCTTTAATTATTTTGAAATAATAACACCAGTATCTATCATATACTAATATTTTATTATATTAATGTAATAACTTATATCTATCTCCACTTCAATGAAATTTTAAATGAAACTATAGATCGTGTGTACGGAGGACTACCACCTCACGAACCGAAGTAATTTGATTTCCATTACTGACTATCGCTATTAGATATAAGGATGGATTTAATATATATGTATATATATGATATTTATGATGTAATTATACTCATTTATTTATAATATCACATATACCTTCTAACATTCCAATATCATGGAAAACTATAATGTTCCTTGTGCTTACGTGTGGACAATTGCCACCACAAAGGTAGGGGATTAATTTTTTACATGTATAGAAATAAGGATGCATTTTTTGAATATAAATTATTTATATGATATAATAATTATTTTAAAATTTTTAATTTTTATTTACCTTTCTTTCATTCCATCCGTCGAAAAATGAAAATAATGTGAATGCATATTACGAACTATTATCTCCATGAATGGTGTAATTTATTTTTAAATCTATAAATTATATTTATTACTATAAATAAATTTGTAATTAAAATATATGATAATTATATCTTGATTAAAATTATGGATATTATGGAACCAAGATCAAAGTACAGGGACTGAAACTACAGAACCAAAACTTACATAAAACATGGTTATTACCCAAAACGGTGATTTTAAAAAATAATTATTAATAAAATAAAGATAAAATATAACAATTAAATAATATATGATAAGATATATAATATTATGGTTATGGAATATACTTATAATAAATATAAATTGTTTATATAGGATTTTAAAACACATACAATGAACGTGAGATCTGAGATAGGCGTGTATTTCACAATCCCACCATTATTCGGGGTCATCTATGTTTATGTCTCTAATGGGGAAATTATTTTATCATTATATATTAAATTTAATATATTTTATCTTCCAATATTTATTTCTTAAAATTTCAATGCATCATTTCATTTTCTTCTATTTAAGTACTCAAGATACCAGAATATTTTTTTAAAGAAAACCGACCTTCTTTTTATACTCAATTGGGAATCTTTCTCTTAAATATCCATATTATCCTTAAAATTTATAAATTTATTATTTTAAAATTATCCATTTAATTATTAAATAAATTTTATAGCCAGTTTTTACCTTTTAACAAAATAAAAGGAAACTTCTTTTCATTTTCTAGATAAGGTACTGCTTGACCTTTTTACAGATGTGACAAAATAATGTTTTTTAACTTATATAGAATGAATGGAATTTAGAAACATCCCGAACACTAATTTAATTTACAATTTTACAAGATTATTTTCAAAAAAAAAATCATAACATTTGGGTAATATTTATATTTTAAATAACTGATTTCAAAAAAAAGCCTATTTCCCCCAAGAAAATTTCCATCAAATTTTTTAAATTTTTTCAACTATGTAAACATAATTTGTTAAATATTATAATAAGTATATACTATAATGTGACTAACCACATTATTTATCTAGATTTTTTATGATTAGTTTTACTGTGGAATTTATTGATATTCTATATACTAGTTCTTCCAATATGGATAGTTATTTATTTTTTAGGAATTTTGGTTAAGTAGTATTATTTATTTATATGATGGATTAATTGGACGTATTAAGTAATGGGTGGGGATCATAATTACATATCCCCTTGATCCATCAGTATGTCTCATGATATAAATTATATTGGGTATTTGGATAAGGTTTTACCCATTTATGTTAGTTGTTTTGGCATGAGGCCCAGAGGATAAGTTTTCGATGTCCAACGTTATGCAGTTCATCATTATTAAATAAATTATTGATGGTTATGTTATTAATTAATTTTTTATTATATCAATGTATATGTTTCTGGGTTATGTAATTATTTATAGTGTATTAATTGATTATTATTTATTCTTTGTTTATTAATCATTCATTATTAACTTTTATTGTACACATACAGTTTCAAAGCATCTGAGCTCACCCCTTTCTTATGTTTCCTTTTTACTAAGATTCTAAGATGTGTATTATGATTGATATATATTGATACGATAAAGAGAACAATGGTGTTAAAAAATATATCGGTTGTATTTTATGTTTTCAAATGTAATTTGGGATTCAATTATGTATCTAGTTTACTAAGACTACTAAACTATTCATTCCTTTAGAAGAGATCGCATGTATCTTTTTTCAATGTGATAAAGTGACAACTGATTATGGGATAATAAAGTAAGGATATTTTCAGTTTGAATTTTATAAACATTTTTATAAAACATGGGAACTAGATTTATAAAAACATAAATTAGATAACATAACTCTATGATTAACATTGAGTATAAGTATATGTATTGGATAATATCATAATGTTTTGGTAAGGTATTTATTATATAGTTTTCCTAAAAATACATACCTTTTGGGATGCAACAAGTGGATTTTATTTTTTATTAGACACATATGGGGGTAACAACCTCGAAAAGATATTTTTTTAGTATATATTATCCATCATTATGGTGCACAATGAGTATGCTCTTACTGTGCACCCAGTTTGACACTCCCAGGGAACATTTGTAACAACCCAAAATTCTATAAATGAAATTTATCTTCTTATAATTATTTCATATAGTATAAATTACATAAAAACACAAAACAAACATTATAAATTAATAATGAATGAAATAATATGCTTCTTCAGAAATTAAGGAACATGTACCAATGGATTAGTAACATGACCTTTGGAATAGTAACACAACCCTTAACAATAGTAATCTGGCCAATTGAATAGTAACATTACCTAGGAAAGTATAGATAATAAGTAAATTATAAATGAAAATATGATATATTTATTTTGGAATATGTAAATAAATGTTTTAAAATGATAAATTAAGTGTTTGTATATTTATGAAACAGAAATGTTTATTTACAAGTTTATAACTAATTTATTGATTTAAAATAAAATATATTTTCATAAAAAAGATTGATAAATTAAAATTTTGTTTTATTATGATAATAATATTATTTTATGAGACCTAAATTAACTTTTCAAAGTGTCATAAAAATTGTTATAGCTTTAAAATTGGTATTTTTAGAATAAATGGTGATTTAAATTAAAGATTAAATTTATTTTATTTAAAAAATTAATTTCATAAAATGGATTAATATTTTTAATTCTAAACATTGAAATTTATTTGGGTGAATGTTTTAGATTTTTCTAAAATAGTTGAATCTTTGGTGAATAGTGAAGTACAGTAATTTATGGTATTTAACAAATACATGAATTATTGAGCCATAGATGATGTATGGATGATTTTATATCATAATATAAGCCTATACTTGTCTCAATAATTTATTTATTCACTATAATCAAAACAATTCATAGTCTTAATCCAAAATTATAAACAAATGAATAAAATAATCAAAAAACACCCCTCTCATCCACTATAAATACCACCTCTCTCTACCCCTTCTCCACAAACCTCAAATTCATTAAATCATGTCAAAATTATTCTATATAATCCTTACATGTATCTCCCCCACATCCATGATCCTTTGGTCTTAATAAAATTCCAAACTAATGTTCCTAAAAGAGGTTCTTAAGGAGAAGAATTCAAGAGGTAAAAACCTCTTTCTTTTTTCATTTAATTTTTTTTCAATTTATTTCATTTTCTTATTCTATCCACACCTCCCCTTATCCAAGAGACATTATAACTCTATTATATTTTGTATAATTTAATTTTATTTATTTAATGGAATCATTTATCAACATTTCTTTTCTCCTCCCCTTTTGTTCTAAAAATGAAAACATCAACTATGATGTGTTGATTTATCGCATTCAAGGATAAGGAGTTTTTAATTTATGTTACCAACTTAAATTAAGGTCATTAAACAATTTTTATGGATAATAAAAATTATAATATATTTATTACATCTTATATAATGTTCTAAAACCATTATATATACATAATATTAATTAATACAACAAAACTAGTACACAATGATCGAAAAAATCCAAAATAATATAAATGGTTATCATTAAAAATTTATCTAATGATTCATACTCATATATTGAAAAAATGATGTATAATACCATTTAATATTTTTCTAATTTCATTATTATCATTTAATTTAAATTATGGACAACTTTTCTCACTTAAGATGTTTTTCATACAAGTAAACCGACCTAAAAAACCAAAGAAACAAATGTGCACGAACGACAAAATTTTATCTTATAACTCGTCAAAATAGCCATAAATGAAATTCATAAACATATAATAAATTAAATAAATTTAGAAAAAGTTCTGAATTTATTAATTAATGGATTTAATTTGATTATCCATGATATTAAGTTCAAGTACATAACACTTTTGGACATAAGGTAAGGGACTCTTTATGAACCTCCATTTTTCCTTTAGGTTATGCTTTATCTCCCTTTAACAACATTGAAATATTAATTATTTTTATATAATTATTCTATAGTCATTTCATATGTTCTAAAATCATGTGTCCATATCATTTCATCCTTATTTTAGGGGTAAATATAAGTTTTAAAAAGGTTCCCTTCTCAATTCTTCCTCATAAGAATGCTCAATTAAAGGGAACCTCCTGATTTCTCACAAGATTTCAAGTGCATATCATAATATGTTTTAATCCATCATTATTTTTCTAAAATCACACATTTTATCATAAAAACTATATTGGTTCATTTCTGGTTTTATACAACCAATTATGCCTTTTCTGTTTTGAAGAATCTTTAAAATTTTCCCTTAAAACGCACTAAAGTGGATTATTTCAAAAGTTCACTAAATAATATTTTTAAATGTTTTAAATTCATTTGGAAATAATTTATCTGGATATATAACTATTTTCCGTTTTTAATTTCCATTTATTATTTATATCCATTATTTCATGGAAACCTTTATGATACACCCCTTTGTAATGCCTTATGACATAGGTATGATACGCATTTCTTTCCATAGTTAACCCTTGTGTTTCATTCTTCATGTAGAACACATTTTCACAAACATGTTATTATGGGTGTTCCAAGATAGTGATCCAATGAATTGGGTAATTTTTAGTCTCATGAGAAATCTTTTGCAATGGCCTTGGTGATTAGACTGGACTCATTCAAATCATGTGAAATAGTCTTGGTGGTTAGCCATGACTCATGCTGATCCATGTGAAATGGTCTTGGTTTTAGCCATGAATCATAATTATTTCATAGTGTATATTGTTTAAAAATTTCTATGATTCCATGATTACATTATCCCATGTTATATATGTTATGCATCTATATGTTTATTCATGTTCCATTCCTTTTTATGACATCATGTTATGCCTTTGAACCCATGTTCTATGCTTTATTCATATGTTTATTTCCCTTATTGGGATTTTTATCCCATCCATTTGTTCTTTTATTCCTAAGGTTATCCTATGTAGGTGTAAGGGAAAATGGATGTTGGAATCTCTTTATGGAGATTAAATAAAGTATGTTCCTATATTGTTTTCATGATTTCGAATTATGTATATAATATTATAAGGTTACTAAAATTTATGATCATTAGATTTTATTTAGTGGTAAATTATTATTAAAATCATGTTCATAATATGTGTAAAATGATAGTGATGTTATAGATGGTATCTGATCATGGTCTACTTATTTTTGGATATTAGGACTTGAAAACTTTAGTAAAACCCATAGGGATAACTCTATCATTATGGGCTGAAACCTAAGAAAACACATGATATGTTATACTTTTAATTTACATGTTTATCCTTATATATTCAAGGTTTCCTTTATATATTCTTATTAGCTAGATATTAAATCCCCTCTAATTTTAATATCTTTTCATTAGTTAATAGAACGAAGTAGGATACCTCGTTCTAATAATCAATTTCATAGGCAATGTGACGATTGCCCTAATGAAATGATAAATCTTATTGGAACAATAGATTTAAACCTTATGATAGTACTTTTCAAACTTGATTAATTAATGAATAATAACTTCAATAATGTGGAATTTCCTCCTTCTACTAAGAAAGATCAAGTTGCAGTTGAGTCCTTTATATAGAAAATGTATCTCATGTTTAGTTGATATTCTAATCCCCTCCTCATATAATAATGGACTAACTACATTGAGAACTTATTCCTTATCCTCTAATTATCAGAAGAAGAGAAATTCAAACTTGCAATATATCATTTTGATGGGGAAGCTAATAAGTAGTGGAAACTGAGCAAGAACACAAATCCTAAGGAGAAAATTGATTCAACGGATTAGAAGGAATTCAAAAAAAAATCATAAATATTTTCCCTACACCCTCCATCTCAAGATGAAAATAATTTTCCTCAAAATAAATTAGAAGGAAGATGATTCTATCGGGGAGTATAAAGAAAACCTCACAAGGATTGCATGATATTCCTCCATCATTATCATGACCATTTAAAGCAAGTTTGATGGATCATTTAGAGAAATAAAGTAGAGTCTATGAAAATCATTGTAGATTTGAGAATTTTATAGTTATGAGGAGATTTTACATTATTCCCTTAAGGTTGAAATTCAGAGAGGAGACTCTCAGTGGTCTCATGGTCCTGGAGATAAAAGGAGGAAAATGGTTTTTAATATGGGAGGATAGATATATAAGTTCCATGATAGAAAGAAAACTCGACATCCCACATGTCAAATTTTTGCGAAGTATAATCCTAGTAGATATCTAAAGGGAACCATTAAATGCTTCAAATGTGGAACAATAGGGCATCTGGATAATAACTATTGAATGGATATGAAGAATATCACTAATTAGAAAGAAGAATGGAAGCTTCAAATCAATACATGGCCTATAATGCAGGGTATCAACTACATATAACATGGTAATTATATGAACCATCTTCCTAAGCAAATGGTTCTTGGAGGAAATCAACCACAACAACATCCATGGAATAAAGGATGGGCATATGCTATCACTATAGTTGATGTGGTGCTTGACAATGAAATTGTGATAAGTGAACTAGTTATTCATTCAATAATAGTGAACTTACTATTTGATTTGGGTTCTACATATTCTTTCATATCTTGAATGTTTAGTAGAACTATTCAAACACCAACTAAAAATATAGAGGTTGTTTTATCTATGAGAACAGAAAATAGGAAAATTATTTCATCTCAAGTTTATAACTCCTCCCCATATAATTTTTGTGGACTGAATCTCCCATCAAATATTGTCATACTTCCTTCGGTAGAGTTTGATGCAATATTAGGTATGGATTTGATATCTTTATACAAAGACAACTTTTACTACCGGGAAAGTGATATCACTCTTCTCATCTGAATGAATCCTCCGATTTTGTACAAGTGAAAGTAGTAGAATGAATATCCTTCTGAATCATCGTCTCAATTTTGGATACATTTGACTTATGATAAATCATATCTAGACCAAATGATTCAGATAATGGAGAGGATCAGGCTTGAAGATATTCTCATTGTGATGGAATACACTGATGTATTCCCAGATAAATTGTCTAGTCTTCCTCCAGACCGAGAGGTTGAGTTCTCAATTAACTTATGCCTATATAAAAGACACTTTATAGAATAACCATTATTGGGTTAGAATAAATGAATAAGTGGTTACAATATAATTTGGAAAACGGTTTTACACACCCAATTGCTTCACTGTGGGGTTCACCAGTCCTCCTTGTCAAGAAGGATGGATCACTGTGCCTCTAAATTGATTATCGTGACCACAATAAAATCTTGATAAAGAATAAATATCCCATTCCATAGATATATTAATAGTTTGATCAATAATGTGGGGAAAATTATTTTACTATGGTGGACCTTCAATTGGGATATCAGAAATTAAATGTTTGGATGAAATATATTCCAAAGACATTCTTTTTAATGAGGTACGGGTACTATGAGCTCATAGTGATTCCCTTCGGATTTACTAACGCTCCCACATATTTTCGTGGACATAAACAACATAGTATTTATATATTAGCTTGAAAAATATTTGGTAGTATTTATTGACAATTTTATGATAAACTCTATGAGAAAGGAGAAACACAAGGAGAATTTGAATATTGTGCTAAAAAACTTGTGAAGGGAGAAAGTATATGCAAAGTAAAGTAAATGTGAGATTTGGATAGAGAAAGTATCTCTATTAGGGAATGCTATCACCATTAGATCAATATTTTTGGATCCTTCCAAGATAAAGGAAATCAAAGAGTGGACCAATCCAACATTTGTTAAATATATTCATACTTTCATTGTTCTAGATGGGTATTACTGATGATTTGTGATGAGCTTATCACTATGCTCAAACCCATTAACTAAGTTTATTGGAAAGGAACAAAAGTTTTTCTGGACCGGTGAATGTTAAGAATGCTTCAATGATATGAAAAAGAGGTTTATCACTACACCTGTACTCATACTTCTGAAAAGTGGGGAACTCATTATGGTATACAGTAATGCTTCAAAGAAGTTCAGAGGATTTTTACTAATCAAAAATGATAAATTAATAGCCTAGGCCTCAAGTCATTTTAAATTTCATGATCAAAATTATGCCACGCGTGATAAAGAGTTTGTAGTTGTGATATTTTCATTGAAAATCATGATGCATTATCTCTATGAGGAGAAGTGTCAAATATATACTAATCATAAAAACCTCAAGTATATAGTCACACAGAATGAGCTTAACATGTCCCAGTGAAGATGGTTAGATCAAATCAAAGATTGAGACTTCTCAATCTACTACCATAATTATAATGAAAATAAATTGGAGTATTCACTAAATAGAAATGATCTTATATCTTTATTAATGATGGTAATTTAGAAGGATTCAATCTTCTTAGAGCTAAAAAGGATTGACATGGGAATCATTAATTACGGAACAACATCAGTACTTTCTCAAATGATTTCTCAACCATCCCTCATGGAGAAAATAAAGGATGATCAAATAAATGATGTGAAAATTCTGAAAATGGTGGAAGCTATTATAAATGCGAATTCCTCATAATTACAAATTTACGAGGAAGGAATCATGATATTTGGGACATGATTATGTGTATCATCTAATCAAGAGAAAAATAATGTGCTCTGGAATGATGCACCTAGATAAACATTCTCTATTAACCTAGGGAGAACAAATATATATGGAGATATATGAGAGAACTATTGGTGCGACAATAAGAAGAAAGAGATCGATGAATATACATCAATGTGTCTGGTCTGTCAACAAGTGAAACCGAAAAGGAAAAAGTCTAAGGGGGTGATGTAACCATTATCCATACCAAAGTGGAAATGGGAAAATATCACCATGGACTTTGTCATTGGACTTCCAAATACATACATAGGAAATAATGTTATATGGGTTGTTGTGGATCATCTCACAAATACATAAATATTTATCATAATTTTAGAGTATTCCTCACTCAATCAAAATCCATGGAAATACATCAGAGAAGTGGTGAGGTTACATGGAATACCATTATCTATTTTATCCACTAGAGATTTGAGATTTACATACAAGTTATGTAAAATTATCCAACATTCTATAAATACATATTGTACTTTCATATCGCCTATCATTCTCAAAGTGATTGAAAATCTTTTCAGAATCTATAGAAACTATAAGAATTTTTGAGAGGATGTTCTATAGACTTCAAGGGAACATGGGAGCAGTACCTACCTCTAGTCTAGTTCCCCTGCAAAATTATTTTCCACACAAGAATCCAAATGGATCTATATGAATCCATTTATGGTACAAGATGAAAACCAGTGGTTTGTTGAGATGAAGTTGATGAACGTAAGCTTTTAGGAACAAAAATGGTCGAAGAAATGGTGGAAAATGTGAAAATCATTCAGTTTTACATCAAGGAAACCCAAAGTTTACAGAATATCAATGTAGAATATAATGCCCCGACCCCAGTTACCCAGAGTCAGTTCATTATTACGTAATATTGGCATGATCACAAGGGATAAAATCCCCAAAGACCAATCAATTTAGATTCCTTGGAAGTACTAGATACATTCATAAGTTTTACATTACACTGTAAAATTAAAAACAACAACAACATTGTCTTCATGGTCCACATTCATATCCCTTAGATTATCCCTACAAGTCAGTCATAATATACTTCTTCACATCCTGGGAAAAATAAAACATAGAAAGGGGTTATCTCAGATGCTCAGTAAGGATAACAATATAGCGCAAACTCTCATAAATAAGCATAAATATTTAAGGCAATGTATAAGACTAAAACATAAGCCTTTTAAACATAAATTTCTGCATAATATGGCCAATATAAATCAAATAATTCCATTTAAATATTCACATGGATATTCTACTAGTTGAGTAATCACATGCAATAACAATAGGCAATTTCATAATGATGGAATGCATAATGTAAGGCTTGATAACCACATAGTCAAGGCCTTGTTCTATGACTAAAAATAAGATTTTTTCGAGGCCTTGTTCCAAGACACTATTTTGCCTCATGAGACATACCGATGCATCGAGGAGCTCAAGTGGCCTTTTCCCGTCACTTACTAAGTCCAATGCATTCCTCATATGAAAAGGTTTAAACATAACATAAATATTCATATTAAAACTAGCATATGAAATGTCAATACTTTATCTATAAAACATGAATGGAGTAAAAATAACACATCCATAGTCAAACATATCAAAAAACCTTCAAAATAATATGGAAGTTTTGTAACATAATAAATCAACTTCAAAGAAGCTTAAAATCAATCAAAGGTTGTTGACATAGATGAAAACAAAACATTTTTAGATAAATGTCTCTTTCTATTTTGAAATCATTTAAAATTCATATAATTATAAAATAAAACATTTATTTTGAAAATATTATTATAATATTGTATGGGAATCTTTGAAGATGTTATAACGGTAGAAAATAGCCTCACCCGACGTATAAGATAAAAAAAAGACATTCTTACATTAATTTTTTCTAAATGTTTATAAATTACCTTGTTTGGAAAATGATAGAAAGATTCCTTTAAAAACATATATGGTAAAATAAGGGTATAAATGAAGTTAAATTATAGTCTAGTAAAAAGTAAAAAAATTTGAATATTTTTTAAGAAACATGAATTTGGATGATAAAGAGGTCCTAGTAGATACTTACGTATTAACAGCCTCAGATAAGTAAAGAGATTGTAGAATTAACCCTTACCTTGTACTTTTCCTTAGTCGATGGTATGTTAACTCTTGTATACAATAGTTAAAAAAATTATTAAATTATACAAGAACTATATACCTAAATATGATATCATATATGATCCTCTAATATTGCTTTGTTAAAAATATTTCAGTAGTATCATCATTTTGGGTGTTAACTGATTTGCTTTCTTTTATATGCTTGGTTATGTAAGCAATACTTGTTATGTATATGATGTATTTGATTCATATACAGAATGATATTATGTTAATAAACCTTATTTTTAATCATAAAATTAAAATTATTCTTGAATGATTATTATGGGGAATGAATCTCATCGCGTTCGTGGAGACAGTAATCCGTACGTACGCACGAGGAACAATATCATTATATTGATAGTGTAATAATATGTAATTGGATGTTATATCATATATATATATAATCATTTACATGTTATATTTATTATTTACACCAGTTATACTCATTATTATTCCAATCCAAAACAATGAAGAGTTTGAATAACAAACTACACCACGATGTGGAGACGGTAAGTCGTACGTACGCATGTATGGTGACTTTGTCATTTATAGGATGGATAGAATAACGAATATAGTAGTACAATATTTATAATAACATAATAATATATATAAGGTACAGTAGATATTATTTTGGTATGGAAAAAAGAAGGAATGAGGAAGTGGAAGAAGAAAAGAACTTGAAAGAGGGTGGTGAAATTATTACCTCTTCTTCAGGTGTTTCCTTTTGAGTTGATCAAAAGGGCTTCTTAGGTTGGATTTATGATAAATGTAAGGACTCTAGGTTTATTTGAGGGAATTTGGTAATATATTTTCATAGGTTTAGACTGATCCAAATGGCTTTGGAGGTGTGATTTTGAGAGAAAGGGAAGTTCCCTTTTATAAGAGAGGTGATGATCACTTTAGGAAACACTTGAAATATTATTTTATAATAAAATCATTTTTTGTTTCTAGTAGCTCAAAAATGATTTATTTAGATATTGAGGTGGGTATGGGTCACAAAACACTCCACCAATAAGTTTTTGACAGGTTTAGTTCACCATATTAACCTTGTCTTTTATATTTAACTATTAGTTAAATAGTTTCACATTTACCAATGTCACTTTGTATTTTTATATTATATGGTTAATAAACATACTATAAACTGCCAAGACAACCCCAAGTGGTTAATTATTAATATATATAACCTTATATAAGTCCTTTGGCAGAACCATAGATTTTTAGTAATATTATATCAACCAATAATATAGTATTTGTTTTAAAAACTCATTTATGTCAATTTTGACACTATTTAGTATTTGGTTATTGTGAAAATCATAACAGTGTGATTACTTCAAAAAAAATTAATCAACCTTATCATGTCATATTAACCTAGAAAATTATTGTAATTCTTCAAAAGTCTCAAATTACATTTATTTGGATATTTATAATATCAATTATTTTAATCATTCATTAATAAGGTAATTAATGCATCATCGCTGTCTCATAAATAAATTTAATTATTTAATTTCTAAAAACTATAATAAAATACCATTATGTAGGAAATAGTTTTATATTTCTAATGCATATTTTTAGTCGAAATTATCTTATGTTTATCCCTATATTAAAAATAGTTTATTTATTAAACATTCAAATTAACACTTTTAACTCTTCTTTAAATAAAATAATAATAAATGTCCTAATCTAATCCAAATGGACTAAATTAGGTCATATTTTATTCCTAACCTTTTTTCTGGTCGAATTGAACTTATCCAGTAGAATTAGGACATGTTTTTGGGAAAGTATAATATCATTTTTACCCTTAATTACCCTATTTACTTTTAATCGTGTTAAATAAATGTCAAAAGTTACTATTCTCAAAAAATTATGTTCATCTTATTGAACCACATTTTACTTACTAATATTAAATATATCTCTCAGATTTTTGAAATTAAACTCACAGAAGCGGTAAAATTAATTTTTATGCAAATTTTTAAATGTTCCCAAAAGGTGGGTAAAATACGGTAAAAAGTTCAATAAAATTTTTATATATCTAAACATTTTATAAAATGAATCAAATGAATTAAATTGAAATTATATTGGTATTATGTATCTATTTTGACCAGAAACAAATTTAAATAAAGTAAATAAATATTTAAATAAAAAAGTCGGTTTTAATCAATAACGCAGTCTTTTTCACTATTCATAAAAAATTGAAAGTTTTTAGAAAAATACCAAAAATTCACCCTAATCTAATTTCGATATTCCAAATCCAAAAATAAAGCACATTTTGAAAGATAAAATTTATAAAATTTAAAAATTTAGTTATTACTATTCGTAACAGCTACATTGATTGGTTGTGGTGTGTTTGAACTCGAAGTTGCATGCAACACAAGCTATTGTATTATTCCAAGAGAAGCATATCGTGGAAGCTTGAGGAGTTATATTATTCCCTCATTCAAATAATTTCATCCTTGAAATTTCTAGAATATCAATACATAAAAAGACTCGGGTGGTTCTTTATCATAATTTCATCGGGTTCCCACATGGAACACATCATGAACTTTGGAAAGACTTGGAGGCATTGTAAAATGATAAGATACAACTCTAATTCATTATAGAATTTCAAAAGGTCTGATGTACCTTGGAATCAATTTACCCTTCTTACCGAATCGTATACAACCCTTCCATGGAGATACCTTCAAGAAAACATGATCTCCTACTTCAAATTTCAAATCCTTCCTTCAGTTACTGGCATAACACTTTCTCCTAAATTGTGCTACTTTGATGTGGGTTTGAATAATATTCACCTTCTTCATTGTTTCCTCAGCAAGTTCAGGGCCTTCCAGTTTTCTTTCACCAACATCGTCTCAAAAAGTTGGTGTGAAACATCTCCTTCCATATAACGCTTCATATGGTTCCATCTGAATACTTGAATGGAAGCTATTATTATAGGAAAATTCTACCATAGTTAAATATTGATCCCACATACCTTGAAAGTCAAGTGAACAAGATCTCAACATGTCTTCTAAGATTTAAATAGTCCATTCTAATTTTCCATCAGTTTGAGGGTGGTAGATTGTGGTCAAACAATATTTAGTATCCAGGGATTTCTGAAGACTTTTCAAGAATCATGATGTAAAATGGGGATCACGATCAGAAACAATCGATAGGGGTATTCCATGAAGTTTTAAAACCTCCTTAATATATAGTCTTCCTAAATGTTCAATTGGTAAATCTTCTCTTATTGCATAAAAATGTGATGAATTGGGAAGATGATCAACAATGACCCATATTGCATAATTTCTTCTAGGATTCTTTGGTAGTCCCATGACAAATTCCATCGTAATATCATCCCATTTCCACTCAGGTATGGGAAAAGGTTTCATGACTCTTCTAGGATGTTGTCTTCCAGTTTTCACCTATTGGAAAACCATATATCTCGACATAGAATCAGTAATCTCACTCTTCATATGGTCTCACCAAAAATGTTCTGTCAAATATATATACATCTTAGTGCTACCAAGGTGTATAGACAAATTGGAGCTATGAGCATCATCCAACAATTCCCTTTTTAGATCTGGTATATCAGTAACACAAAGTCTCTTCCCAAATTTCCAAATTTCATCTTCATATAAATGTTGATCAATCTCCCATCATTCATAGATTTAATTTTCTTTTGAAATTCCTCATCATTATTCTAATAACTTATTATCCATTCTAGTAAAGATGGTTTGGAAACCATTTAATAAAAAATTCATGTTTCACCTTCCATGGTTATTCTGATATCCATCTTTACTAGATCTGTGTATATAGGATCCCTTTTAACTCTCATCTTGTTCAAAACTCCATGATCCTTTCTTCTCAAAGCATATGTCACCTTATTTCCCTTCCTTAGGTGGTATTGTATAGTGCAATAAAAATCCTTGAGTAGTTTAATTCATCATCTTTGCCTCATGTTGAGTTCTTTTTGTGAGAAAATATACTTCAAACTCTTGTGATGAGTATAAATCTCACATTTTTCAACATTGAGATAGTTTCTCCATATTTTCAAAGAAAATATTATAGCTACTAACTCAAGATCATGAGTGGGAGAGTTTTTTTCATGATGTTTTAGCTATTGTGATGCATAGGCAATAGCACTATCATTCTTCATAAGGACACAACCAAGTCCTTTCTTTAAAGAATCACTATAAATATCAAACCCATCATTACCTGATTGTAGAGTCAAGATAAGAGCATTGACTAGTATTCTCTTTAATTCTACAAAACATTCTTCACACTATTTTGGCCAAAAAAATTAACCCCTTAATGTGTGATCTTGGTTAATGGGTTAGCCAACTGGGAAAAAATCTGGATTAAATGTCAATAATAACCTACCAAACAAATAAAAATATGTACCTCAGCTATACTCGACGGTGCAGGCCATTATTGGATTTCCTTGGTCATTGAAGGATCAATATAGATTCCATCCTTAGAGACAATATTTCCAAGAAAAGACATCTCTTGACGCCAGAATTCACACTTCCTAAACTTCCCATAAAATTAATTTCTTCTGAGGGTTTTCAGAATAGTGCACAAGAGATATTCATGATCTTCATAGCTTTTATAGTATACCAAGATATCATCAATAAATACCACTACAAAGTCATCCAGATATTCATTGAAAACATTATTCATTATATCAATGAAAAAATAGGGTGCATTAGTCAGTCCAAAATGCATTACTATAAACTCATATTGCCCATACCTGGTTCGAAATTCTGTCTTTGGAATGCCTTACTTCTTTAAACAGAAAATATGATATCTAGATCGAAGGTCAATCTTTTAAAAATATTATTCTACATGAATTTGTTCGAATGAATCAGCAATGTGAGGTAGGGAATAGTCGTTATTTATTATTACTGCATTGATCTCCATGTAGTCAATGCACAACCTCATAGATCCATCTTTCTTCTTTACAAAAATGACTGGGGCTCCCCATGGAGAAACAATAGGTCGAATTAATCCCTTATTACTCAATTCCTCTAGTTGATTCTTTAGTTCCACTAATTCCACAATGGCCATTCTATAAGGGGTATTTGACATGGGCCTTGAACCAGGAATTAAATCATTGGGTAACTCAATTTCTCATTCTAGAGGATGTCCAGTTAAATATTCTGGAAACACATCAAGATATTCTTACACAATAGGTATGTCCTCTATTAGAACATTCTTTTCCTTACCCATAGTTATTTCATTCTCTTCATCCCCAATAATTGAATTTAGTAGAGCTATTGGGGGTAGATATAGATAAGAATCAGGTGGTGATGGTTTTTCTCTAAAGATATGGCACTCTTTATGATCATCGAAAATTGTAACCTCCTTCTTCTTATAATAAATTTCCACATCTTGGTCGAAAATCCAATCCATTTTGAGGATTATATCAAATTAAATCATGGGTATGATGATGATACTATCATATAGAGAATATTTATATTCTATAACGGGAACTAATTCACAAAACTTTGTTGTGATGATACTTCCCTTAGGTGTTTTTATTGACAACTCCCTTGTTAAGTCAAATTGAAAATATGTCATTTTCTTAAGAAACTAGGAAGATATGGAACAATGCGATGATCTAGAATCAAATAAAGCATTGGCTAAACATGGGGAAACTATTAAATTACCTACTACTACGTCATTCAAAGCTTTAACCTCAACAGTAGTGATCACATAATCTTGGCCTTTCTCCCTTGGCCTTTTCTAAGGTAAGTCTCTTTGTCCCTTAGAACATTCATTTGCATAATTCCCCTTTTCTCCACGATTTTAGAATTCAACATTGATAGCATTTTTCTTCCCATTGCAATCTCAAGATTGGTGTCCTTTTTCACAACACTTGTAATAGACTCCCATTCCCTTTAAGAAAGTATCTAGTTTTTTCTTCCTACATTTACCGTAGGATGGATATTCAACTTTTCTCTTCTTCCACTTATTTCCATTTCTATATTGTTTGGAAGATCTCTTTTTCTCTTGATTTTCTTTAAATTCGTAAGTCTTTAAGAATTCTTTTTCTGTCTTGATAGTGCATGAGACAATATCTTCGTGCGATGAGAAGGATTGAAAGACTAATTATTAATAGAGAAATAGTTTTATCCCATAAAATAATTGATAAATCATACTCCTTGGGTTACGTATATAATATGTTTCATTCCTTTCTAACCATGTAAACTTAGCCTCATACATTGCGACTTTCTCATCCTTCTTTTGCCTCAGAGTCCGAAATTGTCTTTCCATATCTGATCAATGGTCATGAGGAAAGTATTTTTCTAATAAAATCTCTTTAAACTACCTTCATTCCATGTTTGATACCTCTTTATCTTCCTTTTTTTGGATTAATGGCAACCCTTGATCTGCATCTCCCATGAGGTGATAAACTGGCATGACAACTTTTTCCCTTTTGCTACTCCCCAAAGCATAAAATATTTTCTCTAAGAAACTCATCCATTGCTCAACTACTAATGTATTTTTACTCCCATTTAATGTTTGTGGTTGTTTCCTCATGAAGCGGTCAGCACCAGTAGCATCACCAGCTCCACTATAATTATATTGAGTAGTAGGATAATCCCTAAATAGATTACGTGCGTCGATACTGTTTTAATTCCTTCCAGTAGGTTCCATTTCTAAAAAATGGCATACACTAGATTTAATTTATGAATCCCAATACAAAATTCCAAAAATGTAAAACACTTAAATAAATTGAACAGTTTATTCATATAATCCATAATCATAAAATTTTTTTCTTTGAGGTGGTATATACTCATAAATATTTCATAATGTTTTGTAAGGGAAATGTGAATTATCCTAAGAATATCTCCCAGGATTTTCATAACCAAAAGTGTAGCAGGGCCCGTTGCCGTGTACCAGGATACCCTGGGTGAAGCCTGAAACTACTTGTCAGAGCTTTCACTCCTAGATACATATGTTCTAGAGCCACCTCTACCTAATCATATCCAGAAATGGATGTATTTCTTTGAAAACTCACAAAATGTCTACATTACCAAAATACTAGGAAGTTATTCTATACTAATCCGCAAAGTCTATCTTAGGGTAATGAGATCTAATCATAGTTTATCTAAATATAGTTTCCAAGGATTGTAATAAACTTTATATGATACCAACTTTAATTCCCCAACCCCAGTTACCTAGAGTCGGTGCATTATTACATAACATTGGAATGATCATAAGGGATAAAATCCTAAAATACCAACCAGTTTAGTAGTCTTGGAAGTACTAGATACATTCATAAGTTTTACATTACATTATAAAATAAAAAACAACAACAACATTGTATTCATTGTCCACATTCATATCCCTTAGACTATCCATGAAGGTTAGTCATAATATACTTTTTTATATCCTAGGAAAAAAACATAGAAATGGGTGAGCTCAGATGCTCAGTAAGGATAACAATATAGCGAAAACTTTCATAAAAAAGCATAAACATTTAAATAAATGTATAAGATTAAAACATAAGCCTTTTAAACATAACCTTCTTCATAATATGTCTAATATAAATCAAATAATCTCATTTACTTATTCACATAGATATTCTACTAGTCGAATAATCGGTTGCAAAATCAATAGAAAATTTTATAATGATGGAATACATAATACCAGACTTCAAAACCACATAGTCAAGGCCTTATGACAAGACTACAAATAAGATTTTGTGAAGGCCTTGTTTCAAGACACTAGTTTGTCTCATGAGACCTATCGATATATCTAGAACCTACAGCAGGCTCCACCCGTCACTTACTAAGTCTAATACATTCCTCATATGAAAAGGTTTAAACATAACATAAACATTCGTATTAAAACTAGAATATGAAAAGTCAATAATTTATTCATAAACCATGAATGGTGTAAAAATAAAACATCCAAAGTGAAACATATCACAAAACCTTAAATAAAATATGGAAGTTTTGTATCATAATAAATCAACTTCAAACAACCTTAAAATTCATTAAAGGATGTTAACATAGATGAAATCGAAATATTTTTAGAGAAATATCTCTTTCTATTTTGAATTAATTTAAAAGTAATATAATTATAAAAGAAAAAATTTATTTTGAAAATATTCTTATAAGATTGTATGGGGCTTCGATGATGTTATAATGGTAGAAAATTGCTGCACCCGGCATATAAGTTAAAAAGAGACATTCTTACATTAATTTTGTCAAAAAGGTCATAAATTATCTTATTTGGAAAATGATGGAAAGATTCCTTTCAAAACATATATGGTCAAATAAGGGTATAAATGACTTTAAACCATAGTCTATTAAATAGTAAAAAAAATTTGAAATACATTTCTAAAAACATGGATGTAGATGATAAAGAGGTCCTAGTAGATTCTTACGTATTAACAACATCTGATAAGTAAAAAGATTGTAGAATTAACACTTACCTTGTAATTTTCCTTAGTCAATAGAATTTTAACCTCCTATATATAATAGTTAAAACATCTTTATTAAATTATACAATAACTATATACAAAAATATTATATCATATATGATCCTTTCATATTTCTTAGTTAATAATATTTCAGTAGTATCATCGTTTCAGGTGTTAACTGATTCATTTTCCTCTATATGCTTGGGTACGTAAGCCATTTTTGTTATGTATATGATGTATTTTATTCATATACCTAATTATATAATGTTCATAAACATTATTTTTAATCATAAAATAAAAATTATACATGTTATATGTATTATTTTCATCAGTTATACTCATTATTATACCCATCCAAAATAATGAAGTGTTTGAATAAGAAACTACACCACGACATGAAGACTCTAAGTCATATGTACGCACTTATGGTGACTTTGTAATTTATAGGATGGATAGAATAATGAATATGGTTGTAAAATATTTATAATAACATCACAATATGTATAAGGTAATATAGTTATTATTTTGGTATGGAAACAACAAGGAAAGAGGAAGTGGAAGAAGAAAAGAACTTGAAATATGGTGGTGAAATTTTTACCTCTTCTTCGGGTGTTTCCTTTTGAGTTGATCAAAAGGGCTCCTTAGGTTGTCTTTATAATAAAATTAAGGACTCTAGGTTGATTTGAGGGAACTTGGGAGGATATTTGGGCTGGGTTTGGCCGAGCCAAATGGCTTTGGAGGTGTGATTTTGAGAGAAGGGGAAGTACCCTTTTATAAGAGAGGCGAGGGTCACTTTAGGAAACTCCTGAAATATTATTTTATAATAAAAACATTTTCTGCTTCTAAAATCTCTAAAATAATTTATTTATATGATAATATTGTTATGGGTCTAAAACCTCTCGAAAAATAGGTTTTAGACAGGTTTAGGTCACCATATTAAACTTATCTTTTAGATTTAACTCTTAGTTAAATAGTTTGACATTTACCATGTCTCTTCTTATTTTTATATAACATGGTTAATAAACATACTATAAACAAACAGGAGAACCCCAAGTGGTTAATTATTAATATATATTACCTTATCTAATCCCTTTTCCCCAACCTTATATTTTTAGGTATATTATATCAACAAATAATATAATATTTGTTTTAAAAACTCATTTATGTCAATTTTGGCACTATTTAGTATTTGTTTTTTGTGAAAATCATAATACCATGATTACTTAGAAAAAAATTGTTTAATCAACCATGAAATGTCATATTAACCTATAAAATTAGTATAATTCATAAAAAGTCTCAAATTACATTTATAAGGATATTTATAATATCAATTATTTTAATCTTTCATTAATAAGGTAATTATTTCATCATCATTGTGTCATAAATATATTTAATTATTTAATGTATAAAATTATAAATAAACTAAAATTATGTAGTAAATATTTTTATCTTTATAATGAATATTTATAGTCGAAATTATCTTATGTATATCCCTATATTGAAAATGTTTCAGTTATTAAACTTTGAATTTAACACTTTTAACTCTTCATTAAATAAAATAATTATAAATGTCCTAATCTAATCCAAGTGGAAAAAAGGGGGTCATATTTTATTCATGAGGTTATTTTGGGTCGAATTACACTTATCCAATAGAATTGGGACATTTTTTAGTGTAATTATAATATCATTTTTACCCTTAATTAACCTATTTACTTTTAATCGTGGTAAATAAAATTCAAAAGTTACTATTCAACAAAAATTATTTTCATCTTATTGAACAACATTTTACATACTCATATTATCCGTGTATCTCATATTTTTCAAATTCAACTCACTAAAGTGGTAAAATTAATTTTTATGCAAATTTTCAAATGTTTCTATAAGGTGGGTAAAAGACGGTAAAAAGTTCAATAAATATTTTATATATCTAAGATTATTATAAAATGACTCTAATGAATTACATTGAACATATATAGGTATTATGTATTCATTTGGAATTAAAATTAATTTCATTAAAATAAATAATTATTTAAATAAAAAGTTGGTTTTAAACAATAACTTAGTGTTTTTCACTATTCATAAAAAATTGAATGTTTTTAGAAAAATTGTAGAAATTCACCTTAATCTAATTTCGATATTATGAATCCAAAAATGTAGTCCATTTTGAAAGATAAAACTTATAATATTTCAAGAAGTGGGTATTACTATTCATAACTGCTAGTTTGATTGGTTGTGGTGTGTTTGAACTTGAAGTTGTGTACAAATCATGTTGTTGTATTATTCAAAGAGAAGAGTACCGCGGAATCCTAGGGTGTTACATAGACAATTATCGACTAGACTTTGAGTTTAAGGTTGAAGACAAGGGATTCATCCACATATCTCCATGGAATAGGATTTGGATGTTTAAGAAGAAATGAAAATTAGTTCCCATATACATTAACCCCTTCAATATTCTTGATCGTTCTAGAGTTGTGGCCTATCGACTAGAACTTACACCCACCATGTCTCAAGTACATAATTTATTCCACGTATACCTCTTGGGAAAGTACATACCATATCCCTAACATGTACTAAATTCTGAGGTGGTATAGTTGTAAAACGATGTCTCTTATGAGGAGCATCTATTGAATATCTTGGACCATAAATATAATGTTCTATGAAAAAAATAATACTCATATTTTCAAAGTACTATGGTAGAACCATAAGTATAAAGAGGAAACATAGGATCTAGAGAAATAAATGAAGGATAACTATCATCAGATGTTTTCCCCTTAGTTTGTAAAATGAAATTTTGAGGGAGGAATTTCATAATGGGGGAAGAATGTAATGACCCAAAATTCTATCATTGAAATTTCTCTTCTTATAATTATTTCATATTTATTAATGATATAAAGATAAAAAAACTATAACGCACCGACCCCAGCTACCCAGAGTCAGTGGATTATTGCGTAGCATTGGAATGATCACAAAAGATCAAGTCTCGAAAGACCGATTAGTTTAGTAGACTTGGAAACACTAGATACATTCATAAATGTTACATTACATCATAAAGAGAAAAACTAATAACAAAGTCTTCATAGTCCACACTCATATTCTCTTCTGACTATCCCTGTAGGTCATTCATAAAATACTTCTTCACGTCCTGAAAAATATTAAAACATTGAAAGGGGTGAGCTCAGATGCTCAATAAGGATTACAATATTGCGGAAGGTTTCATAAATAAACATTAACATTTAAGCCAATGTATAACTAAAACAAAATCCTTTTTAAACCTGAACTTTAGCATAATATGGAAAAAGTAAAATGAAATAATTCCATTTACTTACTCACATGGATATTATACTAGTCAAATAATCACATGAAATATCAATAACCACTTTCATAATGATGGAATGCATAATGCCAGACTATCATAACCACATAGCCAAGGTCTCGTGCCAACACCACGAATAAGATTTTGTCAAGGCCTCTTTCCAAGACACTAGTTTGTCTCATGATACCTACCGATGCATCGAGGAGCTATAGTGGGCTCCCCCCGTCACTTATTAAGTCCAATGCATTCCTCATATGAATAGGTTTAAACATATCATAAACCATAACATAATCATGTCACATAAAATATGCATAATGGAAATATAAAATTTTCACATTTCAATCACAAGATTTAAATACAACACATTGATATAATAATAAGACTTTCAAAACCATTTTCAATACCAAAATAAAATAAAATTAAAACATGATATTTATTATTCATTTAAAAAAAGTTATGACTTGTAGAGGAAGCCGAAACCCAAATAATGGACATGGCAGCGGAGAAGTCGTTGTCGCCGCATACGTACGACAAGAAAAACATTCCCTTTTGTCGTTTATTAAAACACTTCATATAGAAATATTCCTTTTGAATAAACGTAAAAGTCAAAGGGGTTTATATACCGTATAAAGGAAAGTTGTGTATAAAACCAAATATGCCTCAATGAAAGGAGATCGAGATGAAGTCCCTCACAAAGATCATTTTTTTTAAAATAAAATAGATCTATTATGTGTATTCACTATAAGTACACATAAATAAAGTACAAATAAAAGATAGTACATAATAATATCATGACATAATTTTAAAGTAAGAGATTAACCCAAAGAATGGAAATTGGGTTAAGAAGTTCCCTTACCTTGTGTCCTGTCTTGACTTGACCGTTCTTTAACCTCCTGAATAATAAACTAGAGTTAACTTATATTTTATTAAGAACCTTTTTCATGTTCATTATTCCTTTTATATAACTTATTATCATGTTACGAAAATTATGTAATCATTTAAGTTAATAACAGTCGTTTTGTCGATCTTTGGTACTTGAGTCAACAATAAACTTCTTATAATTACAAGTTGTTTATGTGGTAGAATATCCATTATCTCCAGAATTATATCCATGATTTAGATATCATATATATCATATATATCCAGTATATACATTCATTTAGAGTATTAAATAACATTTAGAGGTAAGAAATGAAATGCATCGTTCATGGAGACGGTAAGTCGTATGTACGCATGAACGCTACTTTCATTCCTATTTCGTATTTAATGGAATGAAGTTTTAATTATATAAAGGTATAATATAATTCCATTATCATATAATGTATAATACCATTTACTCCATCCTTTATACATCTCACATATGGAATTAACGATTCAAATCACTTTGAGGGGGCGGTAGTCCGCACTTCCTAAAATGAAATTATCGTGTTTACCCATAATAGAGATCTTAAAGGTATGCCATAAATGAGAAATACAGAAGCATAAGGAAAACATAAAAATAATATTTATATCATATATGAAAATAGTGTCATCATAATGGCCACCATTATAGGTGTTAAAAGAATATTGAACAATCATCGTTTCGTGAGGCAGTATTTCGCCACCCACAGAAACAGTATGTTCTTTAACCATTAAACGAATGTGTGTGTAAGTGTAAACCAAATACTTATCATAACAACATCCTAGTATATTTTATATACTTGTGTTGTTACAAAAGAAAGGAATAAAATGAGTTTAAGGGGTTGGAGAAGGAAAATAAAACAAAACAACATTAGAGAAGACATTACCTTAAAATCGGGTAACTCTTTTTTGATTTGAGCCAAAGGCTTCCTTGGGAAGAGTTCTGCCCAAAGTGAGGCTTCTAGGAGTAAGAGAGGGAAGTTGGGAGAGTATTTAGACAGAGGTTGGCCGAGAAAAATGGCTTGAAGGTGTGAATATGGTGGTAGAAGTGGGGGCCTTTTATAAGAGGAGAGGAGGGGCACTCTTGGAATGTAAGGAAATGTTACATTATTATGAGATACTTTTCGGATTTTAGAGGTCCCAAAATTATATATTTAGAGGATAAGGTGATAAGGGTTCCAAATATACCCATAAAATAGGCTTTGGACAAGTGTATTCCTTGGATTTTACATTATCTTTTCATTTTATTTAAATCATAAATTAATGAGGTAATCGCTGCATCATCATAGTGTCATAAAAAATTTAATTTATTTAATGTATAAAAAATTTTAAAAAAATATCATGATGTAGGAAATCTTTTAATATTTCTAATGAATATTTATAGTCAAAAATATGACTTGTATAACCCCATTTAAAAATTGTTTTAGTAAAACAACTTATGTTTGTGAAAATTTTATTTTAACTTTAAATAAAAGTTATTTATGTCATTTTCCTACCAAAATGGCTCCATGGGGTCCCCAAGTTGACTCATGTATTGTCTTGTTCGTCCATGACTCATCCAATAGTTTTAATACAAGTTTCAAGGTCATTTCAAATTTTTATAATATCATTTTTACGTTAAATTTCACTAATTACCTTTAATCGCGATTAATTAAACTTAAAAGTTACTATTCACCAAAAAATTATTTGAATCCCATTGAACCACATTTTACTTCCTAATTAAAACCATGTATATCAGATTTTTGAAAATCAAATCATAGAAGTGGTAATATTTCATTTAAACGAAAAATCGGTTATTTAACTACCACTTAGTGGTTTCACTATTCATCAAAAATTGAAGTTTTTCAGAACAATGCCAAAACTTCACCCTAAGCTATAATTGATATTCCGAATTAAAAAATGATGTTTATTTTATGAAATTCCAAAAATATAAGTTGCATTAATTAATTTTATAATTAATTCCCGTTGTCACAACAAATAGTGTGTTTTTAAGAAACAATATATATCAAAAGATTGACAATTGTTTATGTCCAATTTCAAAGTGAAATTAATTCTAATGAACACCATTGGATAAAATGGTAAAAATATATTCTAATTATACTTTAAAACCACTCAATAGTATAACTTATCACTATAAATTATTTTTATTAAAAAATTTGTTTTAAGTATTTTTCACTATTCATAAAAATTTGGAAGTTCTCAGAAAATTACAAAAAATTCAACATAGGCTAATTTCGACATTCCGAATCCAAAAATTAAGTCCATATTGAAATATAAAATATATATAATTTCAAAAAGTGGGTATTACTATTCATAATGTCTATTTTGATTAGTCGCAGTGTGTTAAAATCTCGAACTTGCGTACAATGCAAGCTATTGCATTATTGAAAGAGAAGTGTATCGTGGAAGCTCGGGGTGTTACATTCTCCCCTCCTTCAATAAATTGCATCCTCTCAATTTGAAATTTTTCTTTGAAAATAAAAGGTTGAAAATAGAAAATACATTTGTGGAAAACCCACATCGGAAATAAGGTTAATAAAATTTAGCCTTAATAAGAGGGAAATGGAAATGAAAAAGTCACCACCCAATTATGATCTCGATTAGGAGAACATTGGTGGAAATTAGAGACAAATAATTGGAGGAAAAACATAAATATTTTTAGGGAGTCATTGAGGTCATCAATCACAAACAAGTGTCAAATTGAGGGCCTCAAAGACTTCAATCTATGTTGATTTAAAATATCATCAGTTCAACAAGACATAAGGTATTAGGATAACACTTTTTTTGTTTTAATATCCCTTTACTAAAGTTTAAGAATTAATTTATTCATAGAATAAGATATAGGTATATATATATATTTATGCTTGACAAGTAGAGTTTCAACCTTCAACTAATTTCTACCACAAACTTATCTTTCAATCAAAAAGATAATAGAACTCAAAAATATTATATTTATCCTATTCGTACAAGGTTCAAAATATTAACACATACCATTTAGATTACGAAAACTATTTTGTAATAACCAGGGACTTCTTGTAGGATAGTGGTAGGTCATAAAGGCCTGTCGCAATATGGTTGTGCGTTCGATTCCAGCAGCTTTGTCTGAAGCGACGGGTTATCGCCCAACCTGAAGGTTGTCCTTTTTCTAAAACTATTATAATATTCCAAAAATAATATTCATAAATGTTTTAACCTTAAACATTACTATCCAAGGTTCAACTTAATCAATTCCAACCTTTATAGTTGTCCAAAATACTTTTTTCTAACTCACAGTCCAAATTTTATGAGGAAGGTAAACATAATGATGATCCCTTTTTTTCGTGTAACAACATGTGAACACCTTCATCATGTTTTCTTTTAAAACACTGCAACATCCTGAATTACCATGATCCCTTATTCCTTATAGAATACTAGATATACTCCTTCTATCCGAAAATGTATACAAATCATCAATCAGTTTCATGGAAGTTAAGAATATCCAATATAATATATCCAAATCAATCATGTCTTATTCCAAAATCACTATCTCGGTATCAGAACTATATTATGGTCTATCTTTCTCTCAACCATACATTTTCCAAAAATCTAACCTACTGTGGAGTCACTTTTCTTGGTTCCACAAAATCTCAAGTCCTTGATGAAATAATACTGCAGTACAGTCCTTATATACTCCATAATTATTATAACCAGTACATCATTGATACAACACTCAAATGACAAAATTATTTAATAACAACATAAGAACTCTAATCATTCCTCCTCAACTGTGGTAGTATCATAACTTGATTATTATCCAATAACATCATTTGGGGCATACTCTGATGATTTGGACATTGGTTTGTGTAGTGTCCCCACTCCTTGAAGATGAAGCATTGTACATTTGAAACCTTTTTCTTGCCCTTGCAGTCACGCACTTGGTGTCCTTTTTCTCCACACTTATAACAAACTACCATTCCCTTCAGGCAAGTTCCAAGGTGTTTTTCCCACAGTTATCACATATTAGAAAATTCTTCTTTTCCCTCATCCCTTTATCCATCATTCTCTCTTCCATCCTTTTCTTATCTTTCATCCCTTCAAATCCATAAGACTTAGAGAATTCTCTACTTATCTTATTAACACATGATACTATTTCTTCATATGTTGAGAACACATGGGAGACTATTTCCCTTCTAAATGTTGGCTTAATACCATGAAAGATATGATCCTTCTTACTCTTTTGATCATACGTATTGATAGAGTTCACATTCCTTCTACTGGGTGCCATTTCTATAAAATGGCATAAACTAGGTTAGTTTATGAATCGAAATTCATAATAACAAACTTGCAAAACACTTAAAATAAATTGAACTATTTATGGATATAATCCATAATCAAAAAATTTTTTCTTTGAGGAAGTATATAATCATAAGCCCTTTATAATGGTTTCTAAAGAAAATGATAATTATCCTAAGCATATCCCCCGGGAGTGTCGTAACCAAGAGTGCAGCAAGGCCCGTTGTTGTGCACCAGTTCCCGTTCGAGTCTAGCTCAAAGCGGTGTTTTTGGGTTTTTCCCCTAGGTACATCTGTGCCAGAGCCACCTCTACCTGCTTGTATCCAGACTGGGATGTATTTCTCGGAAAACTCACAAAATCTCTATAATACCAAAATTCTATAAGTTCTTCTATACTAATCCTCAATGTCTATCTTTGGCCTATGTTCTCTAATCAAAGATTATATAAATATAGCTTCCAAAGTTAGTACTAAACTGCCTCGGATACCAACTGTAACGCCCCGACCCCAGCTACCCAGAGTCGGTGCATTATTGAGTAGCATTGGCATGATCAGAAAAGATCAAGTCTCGAAAGACCGATTAGTTTAGTATCCTTGGAAACACTAGATACATTCATAAATGTTACATTACATCATAAAGCAAAAAACTAATAACAAAGTATTCATAGTCCACACTCATATCCTCTTCTGAATATCCTTATAGGTCATTCATAAAATACTTCTTCACGTCCTGTAAAATATTAAAACATTGAAAGGGGTGATCTCAGATGCTCAGTAAGGATAACAATATTGCGGAAGCTTTCATAAATAAACATTAACATTTAAGGCAATGTATAACTAAAACAAAAGCCTTTTAAACCAGAACTTTAGCATAATATGGAAAAATTGAAATGAAATAATGCCATTTACTTACTCACATGGATATTCTAGTAGTCGAATAATCACATGAAATATCAATAACCACTTTCATAATGATGGAATGCAGAATGTCATACTATCATAACCACGTAGCCAAGGCCTCGTGACAAGACCACAAATAATATTTTGTCAAGGCCTCGTGCCAAGACACTAGTTTGTCTCATGAGACCTACCGATGCATCGAGGAGCGATAGCGGGCTCCACCCGTCACTTATTAAGTCCAATTCATTCCTCATATGAATAGGTTTAAACATATCATAAAGCCTAAAATAATCATATCACATAAAATATGCATAAAGGAAACATAACATTTCCACATTTCAATCTCAATATATAAATACAACACATTGATATAATAAAAAGACTTTCAAAACCATTTTCAATACCAAAATAAAATAAAATTAAAACTTGATATTTATTTTTCATTTAAAAAAAGTTATGGCTTGTAGAGGAAGCTGAAACCCAAATAATGGCCATTGCGGCGGAGAAGTCGTTGTCGCCGCATACGTACGACAAGAAAAACATTACCTTTTGTCATTTAGTAAAACACTTCATATAAAAAGATTCCTTTTGAATAAACGTAAAAGTCAAAGGGGTTTATACACCGTATAAAGGAAAGTTGTGTATAAAACCAAATATACCTCAATGAAAGGAGATTGAGATGAAGTCACTCACAAAGATCATTTTTTTAAATAAAATAGATCTATTATGTGTATTCACTATAATTACACATAAATAAAGTACAAATAAAATATAGGACATAATAATAACATGTCATAATTTGAAAGTAGGAGATTAACCAAAAGAATGGAAATTGGGTTAAGAAGTTCCCTTACCTTGCGTCCTGTCTTGACTCGACCGTTATATAACCTCCTGAATAATAAACTAGAGTTAATTTCTATTTTCTTAAGAACCTTTTCCATGTTAATTATTCCTTTTATATAACTTATTACCATTTTACGAAAATTATGTAGTCATTTAAGTTAATAACGGTCGTTTTGTCAATCTTTGGTACTTCAGTCAACAATAAACTTCTTATAATTACAAGTTGTTTATGTGGTAGAATATCCATTATCTCCAGAATTATATCCATGATTTAGATATCATATATATCATATATATCCAGTATATACATTCATTTATAGTATTACATTACATTTAGAGGTAAGAAATGAAATGCACCGTTCATGGAGATGATAAGCCGTACGTACGCATGAACGCTACTTTCATTCCTATTTCATATTTAATGGAATGAAGTTTTAATTATATAAAGGTATAATATAATTCCAGTATCATATAATGTATAATACCATTTACTCAATCCTTTATACATCCCACATATGGCATTAACGATTCAAATCACTTTCAGGGGGCGGTAGTCCGCACTTCCTAAAATAAAATTATCGCGTTTACCCATAATGAAAATCGTAAAGGTATGACATAAATGAGAAATACATAAGCATAAGGAAAACATAAAAATAATATATATAACATATGTGAAAATAGTTTCATCAAAATGTCCACCATTAGAGGTGTTAAAAGAATATTGAACAATCATCGTTTCGTGAGGCAGTATTTCGCCACCCACAGAAACAGTATGTTCTTTAACCATTAGACGAATGTGTGTGTAAGTGTAAAACAAATCCTTATCATAACAAAATCCTAGTATATTTTAGATAATGGTTTTTTTACAAAATAATGGAATAAAAAGAGTTTAAGGGTTATGAGAAGCAAAATAAAACAAAACAACATTAGAAAAGACATTACCTTAAAATCAGGTAACACTTTTTTGATTTTAGCCAAAGGCTTCTTTGGGAAGAGTTCTTCCCAAAGTGTGGCTTCTAGGAGTAAGATAGGGAAGTTGGGAGAATATTTGGGCAGAGGTTGGCCGAGAAAAATGGCTTGAAGGTGTGAATAAGGTGGTAGAGGTGGGGGCCTTTTATAAGAGGAGAGGAGGGGAACTCTTGGAAAGTAAGGAAATGTTACATTATTATGAGATACTTTTCTGATATTAGAGGTCCCCAAATTATATATTTCTAGGATAAGGTGATAAGGGTTCAAAATCTAACCATCCAATAGGCTTTGGACAAGTTTAAGCCTTGGATTTTACATTATCTTTTCATTTTATTTAAATTGTTAATTAATGAGGTAATCGCTGCATCATCATAGTGTCATAATTAATTTAATTTATTTAATGTCTAAAAATTTTAAAAAAAAATATCATGATGTAGGAAATCTTTTTATCTTTCTAATTAATAATTATAGTCAAAAATATGACTTTTATAACCCCATTTAAAAATTATTTTAGTAAAACAACTTATGTTTGTGACATTTTTATTTTAACTTTAAATAAAAGTTATTTATGTCATTTTCCTAACAAAGTGGCTCTATGGGGTCCCCAAGTTGACCCGTGTATTCTCTTGGTCGGCCATGACTCATCCAATAGGTTTAGGACAAGTTTAAAGGTCATTTAATATTTTTATAATATAATTTTTACCTTAAATTTCACTAATTACCTTTAATCGCGATTAATTAAACTTAAAAGTTACTATTCACCAAAAAATTATTTTAATCCCATTGAACCACATTTTACTTCCTAATGACAACCATGTATGTCGGATTTTTGAAAATCAAATCACAGAATTGGTAATATTTCATTTAAACGAAAAATCAGTTATTTAACTACCACATAGTGGTTTCACTATTCATCAAAAATTGAAGTTTTTCAGAACAATGCCAAAATTTCACCCTAAGCTATAATTGATATTCCAAATTCAAAAGTGATGTCTATTTTATGAAATTACAAACATATAAGTTTCATTAATTAATTTTATAATTAATTCCCTTTGTCCCAACAAATATCATGTTTTTAAGAAACAATATATATCAAAAGATTGACAATTGTTTATGTCCAATTTCAAAGTGAAATTAATTCTAATGAACACCATTGGATAAAATGGTAAAAATATATTCTAATTTTACTTTAAAACCACTCAATATTATAACTTTTCACTATAAATTATTTTGATTAAAAAAGTTCTTTTAAGTATTTTTCACTACTCATAAAAATTTGAAAGTTCTCAGAAAATTACAAAAAATTCAACATAGGCTAATTTCGACATTCCGAATCCAAAAATGAAGTCCATTTTGAAATATAAAATATATATAATTTCAAAAAGTGGGTATTACTATTCATAATGGCTATTTTGATTAGTCGCGGTGTGTTAAAATCTCGAACTTGCGTACAATGTAAGCTATTGCATTATTGAAAGAGAACTGTATCGTGGAAGCTCGGGGTGTTACATTCTCCCCTCCTTCAATAAATTACGTCCTCGCAATTTGAAATTTTTCTTTGAAAATAAAAGGTTGAAAATAGAAAATACCTTTGTGGAAAACCCACATCGGAAATAAGGTTAATAAAATTTAGCCTTAATAAGAGGGAAAGGGAAATGAAAAAGTTGCCAACCAGTTATGATCTCGATTAGGAGAACATTGGTGGCAATTAGAGACAAAAATTTGGTGGGAAAACGTAAATATTTGTAGGGAGTGATTGAGGTCATCAATCCCAAACAAGTGTCAAATTGAGGGCCTCAAAGCCTTCAATCTATGTTGATTTAAAATATCATCAGTTCAACAAGACATAAGGTATTAGGAAAACACATTTTTTTTGTTTTAATATCCCTTTACTAAAGTTTAAGAATTAATTTATTCATAGAATAAGATATAGGTATATATATATATTTATGCTTGACAAGTAGAGTTTCAACCTTCAACTACTGTCTACCACAAACTTATCTTTCACTCAAAAAGATAATAGAACTCAAAAATATTATATTTATTCTATTCGTACAAGGTTAAAAATATTAACACATACCATTTAGATTAAGAGAACTATTTTGTAATAACCAGGGACTTTTTGTAGGCTTGTGGTAGGTCATAAAGGCCTGTCGCAATATGGTTGTAGGTTTGATTCCTGCAGCTTTGTCTGAAGCAACGGGTTATCGCCCAACCTGAAGGTTTTCCTTTTTCTAAAACTATTATAATATTCCAAAAATAATATTCAGAATTGTTTTAACCTTAAACATTACTATCCAAGGTTCAACTTAATCCATTACAACCTTTATATTTATCCAAAATACTTTTGTCCAACTCACAGTCCAAATTTTATGAGGAAGGTAAACATAATGAAGATCCCTTTTTTCTGTGTAACAACATGTGAACACCTTCATCTTGTATTCTTTTAAAACACTGCAACATCCTAAATTACCATGATCCCTTATTCCTTATAGAATACTAGATATACTCCTTCTATCCAAAAATGTATACAAATCATCAATCAGTTTCAAGGAAGTTAAGAATATCCAATATAATTTATCCAAATCAATCATGTCTTATTCCAAAATCACTATCTCAGTATCAGAACCATATTATGGATTATCTTTCTCTCAACCATACATTATCCAAAAAATTAACCTACTGTGGAGTCACTTTTCTTGGTTCTACACAATCTCAAGTCCTTGATGAAATAGTACTCCAGTACAATCCTTATATACTCCATAATAATTATAACCAGTACATCATTGATACGACACTCAAATGACAAAATTATTTAATAACATCATAAGAACTCTAATCATTCCTCCTCAACTGTGGTAGTATTATAACTTGATTATTATCCAATAACATCATTTGGGGCATACTCTGATGATTTGGACATTGGTTTGCGTAGTGTCCCCACTCCTTGAAGATGTAGCATTGTACATTTGAAACCTTCTTCTTACCCTTGCAGTCAGGCACTTGGTGTCCTTTTTCTCCACACTTATAACAAACTCCCATTCCCTTCAGGAAAGTTCCAAGGTGTTTCTTCCTACAGTTATCACATATTGGAAAATTCTTCTTTTTTCTCGCCCCTTTATCTATCATTCTCTCTTCCATCCTTTTCTTCTCTTTCATCCCTTCAAATTCATAAGACTCAGAGAATTATCTACATATCTTATTAACACATGATACTATTTCTTAATATGTTGAGAACACATGGGAGACTATTTCCCTTCTAAATTTTGGCTTAATACCATGAAAGATATGATCCTTCTTACTCTTTAGATCATACGTATTGATGGATTTCACATTCTTTCTACTGGGTGCCATTTCTATAAAATGGAATAAACTAGGTTAGTTTATGAACCGAAATAAACTATAACAGACTTGCAAAACACTTAACATAAATTGAACTATTTATGTATATAATCTATAATCACAAAATGTTTTCTTTGAGGAAGTATATAATAATAAGCCCTTGATAATGGTTTGTAAAGAAAATGATAATTATCCTAAGCATATCCTCCGAGAGTGTCGTAACCAAGAGTGCAGCAAGGCCCGTTGTTGTGCACCAGTTCTCGTTTGAGTCTAGCTCAAAGTGGTGTTTTCGGGTTTTTCCCCTAGGTACATCTGTGTCAGAGCAACCTCTACCTGCTCGTATCCATACAGGGATGTATTGCTAAGAAAACTCACAAAATCTCTATAATACCAAAATTCTATAAGTTCTTCTATACTAATCCTCAAAGTCTATCTTTGGGCTATGTGCTCTAATCAGAGTTTATCTAAATCTTGCTTCCAAGGTTAGTACTAAACTACATTTGATACCAACTGTAACGCCCCGACCCCAGCTACCCAGAGTTGGTGCATTATTGTGTAGCATTGGCATGATCACAAAAGATCAAGTCTCGAAAGACCGATTAGTTTAGTAGCCCTGGAAACACTAGATACATTCATAAATGTTACATTAAATCATAAAGTGAAAAACTAATAACAAATTATTCATAGTCAACACTCATATCCTCTTCTGACTATCCATGCAGGTCATTCATAAAATACTTCTTCACGTCCTCTAAAATATTTAAACATTAAAAGGGGTGAGCTCAGATGCTCAGTAAGGATAAAAATATTGCGGAAGCATTCATAAATAAACATTAACATTTAAGACAATGTATAACTAAAACAAAAGCCTTTTAAACCTGAACTTTAGCATAATATGGCAAAAGTAAAATGAAATAATTCCATTTACTTACTCACATGGATATTCTACTAGTCGAATAATAACATGAAATATCAATAACCACTTTCATAATGATGGAATGCATAATTCCAGACTATCATAACCACGTAGCCAAGGCCTCGTGCCAAGACCACAAATAATATTTTGTCAAGGCCTCGTTCCAAGACACTAGTTTATCTCATGAGACCTACCGATGCATCGAGGAGCTATAGCGGGCTCCACCCGTCACTTATTAAGTCCAATGCATTCCTCATATGAATAGGTTTAAACATATCATAAACCATAACATAATCATATCACATAAAATATGCATAAAGGAAACATAACATTTCCACATTTCAATCTCAAGATATAAATACAACACATTGATATAATAAAAATACTTTCAAAACCATTTTTAATACCAAAATAAAATAAAATTAAAACTTGATATTTATTTTACATTTTAAAAAAAATTTATGGCTTGTAGAGGAAGCCGAAACCCAAACAATGGCCATGGAAGTGGAGAAGTTGTTGTCGCTGCATATGTACGACAAGAAAAACATTCCCTTTTTCGTTTAGTAAAACACTTCATATAAAAAGATTCCTTTTGAATAAACATAAAATTCAAAGGGGTTTATACACCGTATAAAGGAAAGTTGTGTATAAAACCAAATATGCCTCAATGAAAGGGGATTGAGATGAAGTCCCTCAAAAAGATCATTTTTTTAAAATAAAATAGATCTATTATGTGTATTCACTATAAATACACAAAAAGAAAGTACAAATACAAGATAGGACATAATAATATCATGACATAATTTGAAAGTAGGAGATTAACCCAAAGAATGGAAATTTGGTTAAGAAGCTCCCTTACCTTGCGTCCTTTCATAACTCGACCGTTCTTTAACATCCTGAATAATAAAATAGAGTTAATTTCTATTTTCTTAAGAACCTTTTTCATGTTCATTATTCCTTTTATATAACTTATTACCATGTTACGAAAATTATGTAGTCATTTAAGTTAATAACGGTCGTTTTGTCGATCTTTGGTACTTGAGTCAACAATAAACTTCTTATAATTACAAGTTGTTTATGTGGTAGAATATCCATTATCTCCAGAATTATATCCATGATTTAGATATAATATATATCATATATATCCAGTATATACATTCATTTATAGTATTACATAACATTTAGAGGTATGAAATGAAATGCACTGTTCATGGAGGCGGTAAGCCGTACGTACGCATGAATGCTACTTTCATTCCTATTTTGTATTTAATGGAATGAAGTTTAATTATATAAAGGTATAATATAATTCCAGTATCATATAATTTATAATACCATTTAATCCATCCTTTATACATCCCACATATTGCATTAACGATTCAAATCACTTTGAGGGGGCGGTAGTCCGCACTTCGTAAAATGAAATTATCGCGTTTACCCATAATGAAAATCATAAAGGTATGACATAAATGAGAAATAAAGAAGTATAAGGAAAACATAAAAATAATATATATATCATATATGAAAATATTGTCATCAAAATGGCCACCATTATAGGTGTTAAAAGAATATTGAACAATCTTCGTTTCGTGAGGTAGTATTTCGCCACCCACAGAAACAGTATGTTTTTTAACCATTAGACGAATGTGTGTGTAAGTGTAAACCAAATCTTTATCATAACAACCTCCTAGTATATTTTAGATACTGGTTTTGTTACAAAAGAAAGTAATAAAAAAAATTTAAGGGGTTGGAGAAGCAAAATAAAACAAAAAAACATTAGAGAAGACATTACCTTAAAATCGAGTAACGTTTTTTTGATTTGAGCCAATGGCTTCCTTGGGAAGAGTTCTGCCCAAAGTGAGGCTTCTAGGAGTAATATAGGGAAGTTGGGAGAGTATTTGGGCAGAGTTTGGCCGAAACAAATGGCTTGAAGGTGTGAATAAGGTGGTAGAGGTGGGGGCCTTTTATAAGAGGAGAGGAGGGGCACTCTTGGAAAGTATGGAAATGTTACAATATTATGAGATACTTTTCGGATTTATAGGTCCCACATTTATATATTTCGAGGATAAGGTGATAAGGGTTCAAAATCTACCCATAAAATAGGCTTTGGACAAGTTTAAGCCTTGGATTTTACATTATCTTTTCATTTTATTTAAATCAGTAATTAATGAGGTAATCGCTGCATCATCATAGTGTCATAAATAATTTAATTTATTTAATGTCTAAAAATTTCAAAAAAATATCATGATGTAGGAAATCTTTTTATCTTTATAATTAATATTTATAGTAAAAAATATGACTTGTATAACCCCATTTAAAAAAAATGTTAGTAAACCAACTTATGTTTGTGACATTTTTATTTTAACTTTAAATAAAAGTTATTTATGTCATTTTCCTACCAAAGTGGCTCCATGGGGTCCCCAAGTTGACTCATGTATTGTCTTGGTCGGCCATGACTCATCCAATAGGTTTAGGACAAGTTTCAAGGTCATTTAATATTTTTATAATATCATTTTTACCTTAAATTTCACTAATTACCTTTAATCACGATTAATTAAACTTAGAAGTTACTATTCACCAAAAAAATTATTTTAATCTCATTGAACCACATTTTACTTCCTAATGACAACCATGTATGTTGGATTTTTGAAAATCAAATCACAGAAGTGGAAATATTTCATTTAAATGAAAAATCATTTATTTAACTACCACTTAGTGGTTTCACTATTCATCAAAAATTGATGTTTTTCAGAACAATGCCAAAATTTCACCCTAAGATATAATTGATATTACAAATTTAAAATTGATTTCTATTTTATGAAATTCCAAAGTTATAATTTGCATTAATTAATTTTATAATTAATTCCCGTTGTCACAACAAATAGCATGTTTTTAAGAAACAATATATATCAAAAGATTGACAATTGTTTATGTCTAATTTCAAAGTGAAATTAATTCTAATGAACACCATTGGATAAAATGGTAAAAATATATTCTAATTATACTTCAAAACCACCCAATAGTATAATTTATCACTATAAATTATTTTTATTAAAAAATTTGTTTTAAGTATTTTTCACTATTCATAAAAATTTGGAAGTTCTCAGAAAATTACAAAAAATTAAACATAGGCTAATTTCGACATTCCAAATCCAAAAATGAAGTCCATTTTGAAATATAAAATATATATAATTTCAAAAAGTGGGTATTACTATTCATAATGGCTATTTTGATTAGTCACGGTGTGTTAAAATCTCGAACTTGCATACAATGCAAGCTATTGCATTATTGAAAGAGAAGTGTATCGTGGAAGCTCGGGGTGTTACAAAAACAAACTTTATAAATTAATAAATAATGAAATAAAAATATTTTTTATAAATTGAGGAATATATACCAATGGAATAGTAACCTGACCTTTGGAATTGTAATATGAACCTTATGAATAGTAAACAAGCTAATAGAATAGAAACCTCACCTATGAAATTATTAATAAAATTTGGTAATATTATAAATGAAAATATTATATATTTATTTTGGAATAAGCAAATAATTGTTTGAAAATTTATAAATTAATTTTGGGTATTTTTGTGAGACATAAATAATTATTTAAAATTTTATAAATAATTTATTAATATAAAAGAAAATATATTTTCATAAAATAGATTCATAAATTAATAATTTTGTGTCTTATGATTATTATATAATTTTCTGTGACCATAATGAATTTTTAAAACTGTTATAAAAACTACTATAATTTTAAAATTGATATTTTTCGAATAAGTGATGATTTTAATTAAAAATTAAATTACTCATATTTAGGAAATTATATTCAAAAATGGAATTCATTTTTTTAATTCTAAACTTCAAAAAAATTAAGGTGAATGTTTGTGATTTTTAGAAAATAGTTTAATTTTTGTGAATAGTTAAATACGGTAATTTATGGTATTTAAGAAATACATGAATTACTAAGTCATAGATGATGTGTGTCTATTATATTCCCATAATATCAAACAATAACTACCGATTTAAATTATTTATTCATTTAAATCAAAAATATTCTTAGTCTTGAGCCAAAGTATTAAACAAATGAATAATATAATCAAAATACACCATTCTCCTCCACTATAAATACCACCCCCACCACCCCTTCTCCTTACACCTCAAAATCCTTGAATATTATCAAAACTATTCCCCATACTCCTCCCAAATATCTCCCCCAGGTATAGTATTCTTTCATTTCAATAAAATACCAAACATAAGTGCCTCATGGAGGTTCTCAAAGACTATAATTCATGAGGAAAAAACCTATTACTTTTTCTTTTGATTTCTTTTCAATTTATTATATTTCCTTATTCTATATGCACCTCACATTATCCAAGAGACATGATAACTCCATAATATTTTATATACTAGAATTTTATTTTGTTAATGGAATAATCCATCACCATTTTTTCCCCTCCCTTTTTTCTAAAAATTAAAACATCATTCATGATGTATTGATTTATTGTATTCAATGACAATGAGTTCTCAATTTCCATTACCAAATTCAAGGATTTTTATAAAAAAACTTTATGGTTAAAATATATTATAATATATTTTTTACAGATTCTATAATGTTATGGAACCCTTATTTATAAATTGAATTGATTAATAGAACAAAAAAAGCTCATGATGATCGAAAAAAGCCAAAATAAACTGAACAATTATCATTAACATTTTATCTATTGATTCATCCCTATATCTTCAAAAATAATTAATTTTAAGACGATTTAATATCATTCACATTCATTAATAATATTTTATTTCAATTCTGGACAACTCTTCTCATTTTACATGATTTTCCATACAAGGAAACAAGTAAACTAATCATGAAAACCAAGGAAACAAATGCTCTTGAATGATAAAATTGTATCTTATAACTCATCAAAAATCCGATAAATAAACATAATAAAATAATAATAAATAAATAACTTATAAAAAATGTTTTTAATTAATTAATTAATTGATTTATTTTATTATCCATGAAATTAAGTTCAATTACATAACCCTTTTGGATATAAGGCATGGGGTTCATTATAAACCACCTTTTTCATTTGGGATACACTTTCTCTCTCTTTACCCAAATGTAATTCTTCTTTATTTTTATATAATTATTCTAAATATTGTTCATATTTTCCAAATTCATGTATCTTGATCATTTCATCTTTCTCTTATGGGGAAATACAAGTTTTAAATAGGATCACTTATCAATTCTTCCTGATAAAAATGCATGATTAAAGGGTACTTCTAAATTTATCTCTTGTTTTCAAGTGCACAATATAATCTTTTTTAAGCTAACAATTTTTTTAAAATCACTAATTTATCACAAAAATATATATTTGTTTATTTCTAGTTTTATAAAACAATTCTTCCTTTTCCATTTTAAATAATCATTAGGCATTTCCCATAAACTACACTAAATTGGATTATTTATAAAGTTTCTTAAACAGACTTTTTATTATTTTAAATTCAGTTGTGAATCATTTATCATTGTTTATAACTATTTTACCTTATAGATATAAATTTATTATTTAAATCCACTCTTTTATAGACACCTTTATTATATGCCCATTTTTTAGGTCTTATGTCATGGATATGATACCCATTTCATTCCATGGGTAACACTAATGTTTGATTCTTCATGTGGAATACATTTTCATGAACATGTTATGATGGGTGCACCCAGATAGTTCATCAATACATTGGGTAATTTTTAGTCTTATGATACGACACATAGAATGGTCTTGGTGGTTATCCTTGAATCATGTTAATCAGGTGCAATGGTCTTGGTGGTTATCCTTGACTCATTCTTATGTCATGTTGTTTGTTGTTTCTACGTTTATAGGATTCCATGATTACATGATCACATGTTATAAATGTTATGATTCTACATGTTTATTCATGTTCCATTCCTTTTATATCATTATTTTATTTCTTATAACCCATGTGATATGATTTATTCACAGGTTTATTTCCCTTACTCAGATTTTTTTCTTATCCCTTTATTCATGTATTCCCCTGGTTGTCCTATATAAATGTAAGATATAAAATGAAGTTATGATATATTTATGGATATTAAATAAAATATGTTCTTATTAAGCTTTCATGTTTTATAATTATGTATATAATCTTACAAAGACACTAGAATTTACAATTCTTGGCTTGTATTTGAGGGTTAATTATGCTTAAGATTATGTAATAATATGTGTAAAAGGATAGGCCCATTATAGAATTCTTGGAATAATTCACATTTTTTTATAAACCATTATGATGGATTTGAAAATATTCTCATTATTTGATAAATTTCTAAAATAAACTAAGTTTATAATTCTAATTTTATTTTTGCATAAATATTTCAATTTATATTAAGTTTTTCACTAGTTTTGACATTATACATTAGGATTCATAATGTTATGATCCAATCTAGTGAATTACATTTTTAAAAATGAAACCTAGTTGTTAGAACAAAAACTATTTCAATACACATAATCCATGTAGGTATTTCCCCTAGGAAAGATAACAAAGCTGGAATTAGAGCTACAACTGGATTTGAAAAAATTATAATTATTTTGGGGAAAATAAATCAGGTTACATATAATAAACATGCCCATATGAATCAAGATATTGATCTAAAATGTGGTGTAATAATTTTAGACTTCATCATTTGTCAACAACCTTCATTATTCAATGGGACTAAAAATCATATTGAAGCTCAGCAATAAATAAGTTCCTCAGAGAAGATATTTCTCTCTTTGGGAAGTAATGAAGGGGAGAAGGTTGTAATGAAAGTTTATCATATCTAAGAGGATTCAGATAAATGGTGTCATTGATTCAAAATTATAAGGTTGAGAAGAAAATATCTAGAATGGAATAGAAATATCTTTTGGAACATTTATTTGAAAAATATTTTCTTTAAGAACAATGAATGAATATGGGGACATAATTCATGTGTCTGAGACAAAATGAAGAATAAATTATGGCTAAGTATGAAGATAACTTTACATAGTTATCAAGGAACTATACGGACTATATGCATAATCCAAATAGAAATATTGATCATTTCTTTGATGGGATAAATAAAATCCTTCAAAAGGAACTAGTCTCTCAAAACATTCTCACCATATGAGGGTATAGTATCGAGTGTTATCAAGATATAGAAATAATTCACCTAGTCTTATGTATATAAATTAATGTAAAGGAAGAATAGATTTCTAGATAAAAATATGTATAAGGGGAATAATATAAAGAGGTACTTTCTAATATGTGATACTTATGGAAGGAAACACATTGGTATATGTCTAAAAGTAAACAGATTTTGATTCAAGTTTAGAGAAAAAGACCATCATTCCAATGAATGAAAGGGTATGGGAGGATCCATCAAAGTAACGTTCTTTAACTACAATGATATGGGGAATTATTCTAACTAATTTTCCAAATTTAAAGGGGACATAGGATAATATAATACATGGGGATGAAGTCAATCTTATGAAATAACTACAACTGAGAGAGAAGTTCCAAGAGATATGGTGAAAGGTACACCTATAATCCACTATAGTATATAAAATGTTTTATTTTATTCTAGTTCTACCAAATATTTTATATCTAAATAATTTTATGATGGTATCATATCACTACATCAATGATTGGATATTTATTTGGTAGTGAAAACTCTTAACTGTAGGATTACTATATATCAAGACTTTAACTCTTCACTAATAGAAGATTTTTGGATGTTTCTTTTTGTAAGTCATTTTATACTACCTCTAGTTTAATTTGATCTAATTTTGTGTATGGACTGGTTATATCTATATATATTGCATATCAATTATCAATTATGGAAATTAATATTCAATATTTAGAATCAACCTTAAATCATCTATCTGTGTGAGGATGAACTTGAACAATCAAATGGAAATTACTTATATCATATGGGTTTTCTACCTATTAATGGGGGATATTTATCTTAAATGGTTTGGGAGAAACCTAATATTGAAAATGTGATAATTTATTTGGAATATGTTGATGTTTTTCTTAGATACATTCCTATTTATCCCCTAAATCATGAATTTTAGTTTTCAATATAATGCATACCTGGTGCTATGCCTATTTTAATTACTCCATATAGAATAGACCCAGTTGAGTTGAATAGAATGAGGAACTCTAAGAGAACATAGATAAGGGATTAATTCAGACTAGTGCATCCCCATGGGGTGAAATTTTTCTTTTTGTTATGAATAGATATGGGTCAATTTGTCTTTTCATTGATTATAAATAACTTAACAAGATTACTATTAAGAAAAAGTATCATATAACCTATATCGATGATCTATTTGATCAATTATGAGGAGATCTATATTTATCCAGGATTGATCATCGATTTCGGTAACATCAGCTAAGTATTAAGAAATTGGATATACCTAACATAGTATTCTGTATAAGGTATGGTAATTATTAATTTATAGCAATGTCGTTTGGACTTACAAATTCCTTTCCTATCATTATAGATTTAATTAATATATTATTTAGAGATTAAATTTGTCACATTGTGGTAGAATTTATATATGATATTCTTATATATTCAAAGTTTTGGTAAGATAATGAAGAACATTTAATAATTTTTATTATGTCTGAATAAGGTATAAATATTTGTTAAATTTACCAAGTGTGAATTTTGGATTCAGAACGATTCGTTCTCGAGTCATATAATCTCATGTGTGGGTATATCAGTAGATCCTTCAAAGAAGTAAGTTTTTGAGAAATGGTCGAGACCAACCACTTTAATCAAAATCTGTAGTTTCCTTAGGGTGTACGGATACTTCCAATGCATTGTGAGATATTTATCATGACTATCTAATTTACTCACCTAGTTGAAGTAGAAGGGGGTTATTTTCTTAGGGGTAGATTAATGTGAATAAGGTTTCAAATAACTGAATAGAAGGCTGGTAAGCATGCCTATACATACAATATCCTATAGTGGATTTGGTTTCATGATCTATATTGATGCTTCAAATAAGGTACATAGATATTTCCTCATGTATAATTAAATGGTCATAGAATATACCCCTCACCAATTAAGATTCATGATAAAAATTATCCAATTCATGATATGGAGTTCATAGTGCTAATTATTGCATTGAAGATATGGAGAGATTGTCTATATAGTGAATGGTGTGATATCTATTTTTACTATAAAATCATGATGTTAATTCTTACATAGAAGGGTTTGAATATGCACCAAAGAATATGGTTGTAATTTTTTAAAGATTATGACTTCTTCGTACATTACTTACTTGGGAAAGCGAACAAGGTGGCTAATGCTCTAATTTAGAAAGGACAGTATAGCTTACTAATGATAATTATCCCAAAAGATTCAATATTTCTATATTTCAAAAGGATGTATCTTTAAATATTGAAGTAGGGAGAGAAATATTATCTTAATTAAATGAGTGTTTAACCATTTATCCATGTGATGATTAAAGAGGAAAAGAAAGAAGATGTGGAGCTGAAGAATAAGGTGATAAATTTTCTTTAGTTTATTTTTTATTATGATGGAATGATAAGTTTCAAGAACTGTGTATGTGTTCATTCTATACCATATTTGAATAATGATCTATTGGATGAGGATCATAGTCTAAAATTCTCTATTTATCATGGAATTATAAATATATATAGAGATATAAAAGTGTATTTATGGTGGAACAACATGAAGAGATATATTGTTTAGTATATCTCTCTATTCTTGGTATATCATAAATTTAATTTTGAGGCACTGAAATATATGGGCAAGTTGCAATAATTACCCATACTCTAATAGAAATGGAAAAATAAAACCACGGATCTTCTTTTTTGACTCCCCAAAATGTTAAAAGGAAATATTGTTATATGTGTTGTAGTTTATTTTATTATAAATCTAGAACCCTTTATTATAATCAAATAGGATTTTATTATTTATTATATTTCCAGAATATATATTAAGGAAGTGTTAAGGATTCATGGGGTACCACTTTCTATTGTAACTAATCAGAATCTGAGGTTTACCTTGAAGATATGGTGAATTATTTAATAATATATGGATACTTAGTTATGTTTTAGTACAAATTATTAGTCTTAGATAGATTTTTAGTCTAGGAGAACCATTAAAACCATAGACGATATGATAGGATAATTTTTTATGTATCTCAAAGGTGGTTGGGATCAACACCATTACATAGTCGAGTTTTCTTACAAAAATTGACTTCACTCCAGTATTAAGATGGATTCCTATGTAGTTCTGTGTGGAAAGATGTGTATAAAACCAATGTGTTAGGATGAAGTTGGAGAAAGAAATATTTTGACCTAAGATAGCTAAGGAAATAGAGGGGAAACACAGATCTATTCAATGTTACATCAAGGAAACTCAGAGTCAACTGAAGATTTATACTAATAATCCTCGACAATATGTGTAATTTGAAGTTGGTGAGAATGTGATTTTATGAATTTATCCCTGAAATAAGGTTTTAATATTTAGGAATAAAGGAAATTTGATCACAATGTATATTTTTCCCTTCGATGTTCTTGATCAAGTGGGTATGTTGGCTTATAGCATGTCACTTCCACTAAACCTATCTCAAGTTCATGACATGTACCATATATCTCTCCTAAGGAATTACATACCCGATCCATTTTATTAATTGAAATGAAAGTTAATACTGAATATCATGATATTTCCTTTAATAAACAACCATTATAAATCATATATTATAGAGATAAAGGGATACAAAACAAGACTACTCATCGAGTTAAAGTTCTCTAGAGGAATCAAGAAATTTGAAGAAACTACAAAAGAACATAAGAATGTGATGTCGTAGATATATCCTCATTTTTTGGACTATAGAAACATAATTTCAATATTGAAATTAATTTTTAGGGTTCAAAATGTTAAACCCCATGTTTTATGATATATTTATTTTTTTAATAAATTTAATATCTTCGATAGCTTGCAATACACACAACCCTGAGTCCAAATAAACATTAATATAGTATACTGTTATAACCTATCCATTAAATTGTCATGTATGAATATAAATAACTAAATAATTAATATCATATGGCTTTTACATGTATAAAATGAATTTATTGGTCATCAATTTATTATAAATTAAAATAAAAAAATCAATTTAAAATAAAAGAAATGTTTTTTTTTTAAAAAAACTTTTTGTGCACACAATATGTTTTACTCTAAATTAATAAATATAGGTTAATATTTTCAATAAAATTTATATATTATATATTAAATAATTTTTTTATGACTCGTGTAATATTTTTCTAGGCATGGGATATGAATAAATATAATGTTATACTTAAAAAAATATTTTTCTAAAAAAATAGTTTCATAAAGTTTTCTACAATTATTTTAAAATTATTTTTTCCTGATTTTTTAAAATTTAGTTTCAGAAATAAAATATGTTTTTGAAATTAATATTTCAAAATTATATAATAGGTAATATTTCATAATTTTTTGAAAAGATTATTTTTTTAATGAATTGTGAAAAATAATTATTTTTATTAAATATCGTCTTTTTGTTTTAAGTATTTACAAAGTTTAATTTTGTTTTAAAAATTATTTAAAAAAATATTTTTATTATATTATTATTAATTAAACTTATTAAATTGGAATCAATTTTACTATTAAATTTGATATAAAAATATATTATACTTAAGAAAATGTTTTCTTTGGAAAACTGCTCTTCATCGTGTTTACAGGATAAATTTTAAATTAAATTCATCCAATTATTACAATTGAATATGAATAAATGGATTACAAAATTAGAATAATTATAATTTATTTTATTTAATATATTTAACTTAATTTGTTTCAAAATTAATTGTAAAAACAATAAAAATTATTTATTGTGATTAAGGTGAAAATTGGGTTTTGGGAGTTATATTATCTTATGTTAAAATTAATAGTTTCACACAAAGTATTTTTATTTGATAAATTGGATTTAATATTTATAATTATTGGTTTTAAATAATAGAATAAGTATCAGTTTATTTTTTTTAGGCTTAAAGGATAAACTACCTTGGTAAAAAACTCGTTACTATGGTGAAAACTAAAATGGGAAAACGAAGTAGCATGAGAGGTTAAAGGAATAATATGATTAAAATATTTTTAGGTTTTAGAGTTTGTTGCATGTATAGAACTCATATTCCCTAATTTCATTATGTATCAATTTTTTATGCACTTTTAATGAGATTTAATTCCCATTGTTGAATAGTTTTGGGTATTTACAAAACAATGTAACTTCTTCTCACTTATAAAAGGGAACCCCCTATCCTCTCATATAAAAATTTAAAAATATTTTTTGTTTCATCGAAGTCATGATAAAATCACTTAACTGAATCCATCTTCATTACCTATATCCCTTTTTTTATCAAAAAACCATCCTAAGAAGGATTTAAGTATAATCCAAAAGTGTTATGCCTGAATAAGAGGTAAAGTTATTAACCATGCATTTTCATTTTTCTTATTCTTATAAATCCTTAAAATATTAATAAAATATTATAAAATAATAGTACCATTATAAACTATGTACTGATATGTTATTATTTTATTGTTATCACCTATATCGATCTCATATTCAATCAAATGGGATATGAAACCATTGATCATGTGTAGGGCGGACTATCACCTCATGGGTTGATGTGATTTTTTTTCCTCACCACCACTCATAGATGGATTTAATGATAGATTTAATGTATATATATTATATTTATTAAATAATAATAATTTTACAATTATATTATCAAATATACCTCCTTACCTTCCACTCCTTTAGAAAATGACAATGTCGCTCTTGCGTTTGTATGGAATATTGCCTCCACGAAGCGATGTGATTCATTTTTCAATTGATCTTTAATTTAATCGTAATAAATAATTATTTTATTAATATATATTATTTATATTATATAATTATTATAATTTAAATTTGAGTTATTATTTATCTTTCTTTAGTTTCATATTTTGAAAAATGAAAATAGCGTTCATGCATCAGAACGACCTACTGTCTCCATGAATGATGTAATTCATTTTTCTTTATCTGAGATTAATGGATTACTATAAATGAATATAATGAATATATATTATATTTATATCATTATAATAATTATTTTTGTGACGAAAGCATGAAAACATTACAAGGAATGAACCTACAGAACCAAAACATACATAAAAATGAATAACTCATTACCCGAAGTAGTGATTTTAACAAAGAATAGTTAATAAATAGGTGATAAAAGATTATAAGTCAATAATATAAGGTATTATTTATATAATAATATTTATATAATATATATATAATAAATATATATTTATTATATAGAAAATTCAATAACATATAATGGAAGTCAGACCGGAGGTAAGTGTTTATTTCACAATTTCATCATTATTTGGGATTGTCTATTTTTCGGTCTCTTGTGGGGAAATTATTTTATAATTATATATTATACCCAATATATTTTTCCCCTATATTTATTTATATAAATAAAAAAAATTCCTTTCAATTTAATCTCTTTAAGAACTCAAGATACTGAAATAATGTTTTTAAGGAAAATCGACCTTGTTTTTCTACACGGTAAGGAATATTTCTCTTCATTTTCCATATGAACCGTAAAATGGATAAATGTTTTTTTTAATATTCATTTATTTATTTAATAATTTTTTTACCCATGATTAATATTTTACAAAAAAAATTGATCTTCTTTTTGTTTTCCAAACAATGTACTTTTTGACCTTTTACAAAAGTGTAAAATGAATGTCTCATTTTAGATTATACAGTAATAACATAATTTACCACCATCATAACCAGTCATTCTTTTCAATTTTACTTTAAAATTTTACAATCATATTTTTTTTAAAAAAATCTTTAATATTTGGGAAATTTTTTTATTTTAAATAAGTGATTTCAAAGTGAAAAAGGTGTTTTACTCAAGAAATTTCACAATGATATTTCTAAAGTATTTTCATCTATGTAAACATCATTTGTTGAATATTATACTAATGATATAATTAAATTATACAATAAAAATTATTTCTCAAAAGGTATTATAAGCAATTTTATTTGGGGAAGTAATGATATTTAGTATTCTAGTTCTTCCAATATAGATAGTTACTTATTTTTAATGAATATTGATTAAGTAATAGTATTTATTATTATTATGACTTTGTTAGACTTACTATGTGATGTATGGGGATCAAAATTACATCGAACCTTAATTAATTGGAAGGTATTATGATGAAAACTATATTGGGTATTTATCTAAGGCCTTACCCATTAATATAATATTTCTTAGCATGATGCCTGGACAAAAAGTTTCAGATGTCTGATATTATGCATTCTCTCATTTTAAAATCAGTTATTGATGTACATGTGATTTTATGTTTTATTAAATCCATTTATGTTTTTATAGATTATGCGAATATTTATATTAAATTATTTTATATGTATTTATTCTTGTTATATTATCCATTATTTATTAACATTTTTGTACACATACCCTTATTGAGCATCTGATCTCACCCCTTTCTTATGTTACATTTTTTTAGGATTCCAGGAAGTGTATTATGATTGATATATAAGAATTTACTAAAAGTAATAATGGTTTTATCAAATAAATTACTATGTTTTATTTTATTTTTAAAATTTTAATTTGGGGTCCAAGTATGTATCTAGTTTACCTAGACTACTGAACTATTCATCCTTTTAGGAAGTGATAACTTGTATATTATGGAAATTGTATATAAGTGATCAATAATTAGAGGATATTGGAGTGATGGTATTTTCAAATTCGAGGTTAAACTATACTTTGATACCATTGATATTCCCAGTGGGGTTTTTCTAACACACCTTAGAGGGGGAGTATTCGGTGTGACAAATTTTTACCAAAGTCTAATTTCTTATTTTATAGTCATTCCAAACCTTTAGTCTTATAAACATATATGGTCAGTTAGGAAATAATAGGATCATTTTATCTTTTACCAAATAATCACTAGTACATTTTATAGAGACTATAAATAGGAAATTATCTTGTTGTATATTTACAAGGTCTATCACTGATGTGGAAAACCTACTCCTTTACATTTGAAACTATAACAACCTGAACTTTTTCAATAATAATCGTTTCCTGAAAATGTGTCATATTATAGTCAAAAAATTATCTCTTTAATAATTATATAAGTATATTGAAATGTTACCATCAGGTTTGGACTGTTATATAACTGGTGGTCAATATTACCATAGGAAAAAATACTCTTAATAATAATTTTAACATTATAATTAATGTTATAAATAAAAATGATAATTGTTGGTTAATGTAGAAAGGATAAACAATGGCCTAAACCAGTAGACACATATCATAGGAAGCCCATTTATAATAGCTTGGGAGGGAGGAAACATCACTGGTCTTCACTATTTACAAATTCCAAGTTGATCTTCAACATGTGATGCTTGAATGAAATCGCTGACGGGATATGTTCAAGTTAATAAAAATTACAACTAGAGAAATGTTATCTGAGTCTCCCCAAGAATCTATCACCATCGCACACCTTACCCTTAGGTCATATATGGGTGTCATAAGGGTTTATGTTTTGAGTCCCTTATTTCTTAAAGTGTAATGACAGTGTATAAATAAAATTTGTGTTCTATCAATTCTGCTTTAAGAATAGTTCTGCTTAATAAAATTGTTTTGGAATTTGATAAATTGATTTTTCAGACAAAAATTATAGTTTTTATAGAAGATATAAATATTATAATAAACTAAAATATTATTAATAGTATTTATTTTAATGATTTTTTATTTTTAATACATTGATATTTAAATATAAATGATAAAATAATTTTATTTTTTTCAAGTGTCAGAAATTTCACTATGCATTTTCACTATGCATTTTCTACCCACTATAATCTATAATAAATATGAATTTTTATAATTAGATGTTAAAATACACAAATTTAACTAATTATTATGATAAAATAAATATCATTTTTGGAATAATCACCTATAAATTAGGTTAGGGTTTATTTATGAGAATTTTCTAAAATATTTTGTTTTCCAATGAATAGTAAAAATACATTTTGATATTTTGGGTATGTTTTATGGCATCATAATTATTTAATAATGGATTAATAATTACATAACCATAATAATAGACTAAAACTATGTTATTATATTAATATCAATCATTTTAATATATTTTAATCAATTTTCAAATATATAATTTATGTTCCAAATTTTAAAATAGAAACTTTAACAAAAAAAATGTTATTTAATAGAATCGTTACCTTTCATGGAAAAATTAATTAATATAAATTTTTTTTTACTCTTTTGGGATACAATTACATAAAATATGATCCAAATATGCAATATCATTGTTGGATATCATGGGAAAGCCCATGGTTTTCCTTGTACCACTACCTAGGTGTCTAAGGAAATCAATAAACAAATCCCCCACTTTTTCTATAAATACCCACCAATTGCTTCATTTAAATTCACAATAATTTATTCCTCTACAATGATATGATAGTTTTACCTCTCAATGATTCCTCCCAATGTGTTCTCAATCCCCCAACGTCCCAATATTTGAGTTTAATGAGCTACTCTTCAAAGTATGGGAAATCCCAACTTCTCTTTTCCTTTTAAGTTTCTGTTTTATGTGGAATGTATTTAACATTTTCATACATTGTTATTATATTAATTTTATTCCATACCTTTAATTTTTCAAGATACTTTAATTAGAGGGAGACCCTTTACCCTCTCTTTTTAATGTTTTCAAAAACAATGTTTCATACCTGTTATGATGCCGGATTGTTTTCTCAATATTTCTCTCTTTTTCTCAAGAAATTGTCTTATTTTATTTTATGAAGACCCAAAACTATTTATATTCAAACTTTATTCACATAGATTTTAAAATGATATATTTTATTCTCGCATTAATATACATGAAACTTTCCTTCCTTTTTCATGGGTTAATAATGACATAAAGATCTTGTCGTAAAGTATTTTTTTAAAAACATTGTGATTTTGATATATAACTTATTTCTTTGATTCTCCATAGGTTTTTTCTGAAATATTTTATTATTACCTAGTTGGATCATATTAATTAATAAATATCAAGGGTATACCCTTATATCACTCTAATTCACTTTTTAAAGAAGTTAATCTCTAGAAACGACATGTTTTACGTTATCTTGGTGAATAACCTTGGTAATTTTTATGCCACCTCAAAAATAAAACATGGTGATATTCTAATAAATGATTAAATTAAATGTTTTATATACATTTTCATGTTATTATTCATGTTATTTTCTACTATTATATGTATTTTTTTCTTTTTCTCTTGTCTTTGTGATATTCTTCAATTTCTTATTGATAATTCTCATCATCATTGGTAAATTGCTTCCCTTTCATTCCCTTGCTAGGTATTATACTCACCCTTTCATTTGATGTCTGCCCCAATGTTATGATATGTGGTAAATGTACTTAGTATTAATATATTATGAATACTTTCAAGTGTATTATAATAATATAATACATTTTGATGTTTTATGTTCCCTTTTTTTAAGAAACTAAATGTTAAAGGATCCTCTATTTATATAATGTAATGTGAAGTTATGTAATAAAAAGGAAGGATTCGATATTTGGTATCAAAATAAGTCTTAGTTATTTGTGAAAAATATAATTTTAAATCTCTAGGAAAACCCCATATAAAACTTAAATATAAAAAAACATCCTGGTATTTTGGTAAAGTATTAGGTAAGAATTTTACAAGAAAATTAATTTCTGTCTTGATACAAAAACGTGAACGTAGTTCTATCATAGATATACCTAGGGGTAACAACTATAATAAAGTGAATTGGGCTTGAATCTTTGAAAACCCGGTACACAATAACAAGCCTTACTGTGCACCTGGTTTGACACTCTTGGTTGATATTTTTGGTTAATCACAAGATTCTTATATACCATTATGCTGAATTTATAGAAAATGTAATTATTAAAGAATAAAATATTGAAGCTAGATGTTTTAAGAAATAAAATTACGTTAGATTTATAATATTCATAAAAGAAACACATTTCTCACTAAATGTTTTTTCTTTTAGAAAATGGTGGTAAATAGGGGAAGTTGTGTAAATGGTGACCACAATGGACCTGGTGTTGACGGCCCTACAATGGAAGCCAGAATTGAAAATTTCATGGGAATGGTGAATCTACAGACTTAATTTATGAAAAATAACTTGAATCAAGTTGAGAGACTGGATTCATCTCGAAGGGAAAAAATCGGTTGAGTCCATCATGCATCAACGACCACCTTCTTTCCATGGATCAGCCAACCCATTTATTATTTAACAATGGATAATCTCTATAGAAAAAAACTTTTTGTACTCTATTGTACAAAATAAGAGAATTTCACCCTGGCTATGTACATCATAAAGAGAGAAGTAGATCAGTAGGGGACACTGGTTAAAAACATGAATCCAAGAACGGATATTGATTCAATAGAGTATGAAGAGTTTATGTAAACCTTTTTTTAAAAATATTTCCCTTATTCAATGAAAATGAAAATGGAGAAGTAAATATTTTAGCAGAAGTAGAAAGAAATTGAATCTGTGGGAATCTATGAGATAAACTTCACAAGACGTTCCTATTACACCTTTATCTTTTTCTTGGATCCTAATGTCATGTTTGATAGATTAATTGGTGGACTAAGACACCATCTATGGAAAAATATAGCCAACCAATTCTAGGACAACTACGAGTTGATCATATGTAGTGAAATGAAAGTTGAACTAGAATTTGGATAGACGTAGTGGTACCATAGATCAAATAAAGAGAAGGGGTATTTGAAGCCAAACAAGGGAAGGAGTTTCATCAAGGAAGAGGAGGAAAGCAAGTGAAACATCCCAAGTGAAACATATGTGGGAAGAAGCATTTAGGGAACTGCTTTCTCATGAGAGGGAAATGTTAAATTTAGGGAACATATGGACATATTGCACATAATTTTTGTAGTCAGGTGAAGTCTCAACTTCTCAACACTAATGTTAAAGGGAAGATGGTGTAGTCCCATCCTATAGTTCAATTCTTTATGTGTGGAAAACTTGATCACTTCTTCAATCACTATCCAAATTTGATGTTAATGGAGGTGAATCACCATCAACCTCATCATATGGTAAGGGAGAAAGGTTGTTCTTTTTCTATCATGAAATCTGACATTAAAACTCTAAATTATATGGTGGAAGATACTCTCATTGTTCTTTCAAATCTATCATGTACTTTGTTTGATTATGGTTCTACGTATCCCTTTATTTACTCCACATATTCAAAGAATATCGAATCAATCACTAAACTTATAGAAGAATAACTATCATTCAAGACTCCTTTAGGTATTCCCCATGCATAAAAATCGTATAGAAACTCTAGTATTTAATTTGGTGAGCATAATCTCATTGCAAATCTAGTATTCATTCCCTTGTTGGAATTCGACATTATAATAGGGATAGATTGGCTATAAAAGTACAATGCTAATATCAACTGTAGAACAAATTCAATCTATGTAGACATGAATGGAAAACCAAAATTTATTTTCAAATGAGAGATATCTGACCAGATATTTTTATAAAATAATCTCTCATAGCCTTCTTTGTAAAAATTATCAGTGAAGATGAATAACGAAATAAAATTATACGAATAGATAACATCCCAATCATTAAAGAATACATTGATTTATTTCATAATCAGTTACCTAGACCTCCCCCAGAAAGATAGGTAGATTTCTCTATTGAGCTCATACCTAGTTTCAAACCGATTTCAAAGACCCCATATAAAATAGAAAATGTGGAGCTAGTGGAATTAAAGAAGAAAATCAAAGATCATTTAGAGAAGGGGATTATCCAAACAACTATGTATCCTTGGGGAGAATTTTTTCACTTTTTAAATAAGAATGATGTTCCTATGTAGTTATGAATTGATTATAGATAACTTAATATGATCAAAGTGAATAAAAAGTACCATCTTCCAATAGTTTATGATCAAATTCACTAGCATCTTTGGGATCAATTATTATCTAATATTGTTCTTCGGTCTGGTTATCATCAATTGAGGGTGGAGAAATAAGTCCAAATATCACCTTACTATACAAATATGATAATTAAGAGTTTGTTTTTATTCGTTTCAACATGACTAATTCTCTTTCTATTTTTATGGATTTGATGTATTCAGTCATTAAGGGCTACCTTGATAACATTGTGGTAGTTTTTATAGATTATATTATAATATATTCTAAAATTCACAAGGGGAATTAGGGTCATATAGGGGTTATATTACAAACTCTGGGGAAGGACAAACTATTTGAAAAATTTAGTAAATGTGAATTTTGGTTACAAAATGTTTCTTTCTTAGGGAACATTATAATCAATGAAGGAATCGTAGTTGATCATGTCAAGACAAAGGTGGTGGAGGAGTGGCCTCATCCTATAACAGTAACTAAGATTCATAGTTTCCTTAGATTATAGGGATTTAATAGGAGGTTTTTGAAAAAAATCACAAATTTCTAATTCACTAACCAAGTTAAATCAAAAAGGGGTCATATTAATCTTGATAAAAGAGTTTGAAGAAAGTTTCCTAGAGCTAAAGAATAGATTATTTACTGCAAACGTGTTAACTCTATCCTCTATTAGAGAAGGATTTGTTATTTTTAGTGATGTATATCTGAAAGGGATTTGGGTGTTTCCTTATAAAATATGATAAGGTGATTACTTATTCATCTTGAAAGTTGAGGCCTCATGAGACAGAGGATATGGTTGGAACTTCTTAAAGACTATTATTGTTCAATTAATTATCATTATATAAGAGCAAACAAATTAACTCGGGCATTAACTAGGAAAGACCATGTTGTGTTGGTAATGATCAGGATTCAAGGAGATCCTTTGATCAAAGACCTAGTAAAATAGGGCGTGGGAATCATAAGGGAATGGACATCATCAACCCTATCCCAAATGATTTATCAACCATTATTACTAGATAAGATCAATAAATATCAAATAGAATATCCTTTGTTATATAATATGTTAGAGTCTGTGAAGAATGGGAAGTTTTCTGAGTTCGATATTTATTAATAAGGTGTACTGAAATTTTGTACATGGCTATGTGTTCCATCTTTTTTAGAAGAAAAAAAAGAAGGATCTGATGGATGGATCTCATATCTCTACATACTCTATACATCATGGAATCAAAAAATTGTTTCGGGACATTCATGATCATTATCAATGGGATAACATAAAAATGGTGATTGTTGAATATAATACAAGTTTCCCAGTGTGTCAACAAGTGAAGGAAGAGTGAAAACTTATTAAAGGGGTATTGCAACCACTACCCATAACATCAAGGAAGTGGGACAATATCACAATGGTTTTTTATATTGGTCTCCCAAAAACATCCAAAGGAAACAATGTGTAATGGGTTATAGTAGACCATATCACCAAGACTTCCCATTTTATCTCCATTCAGGATGATTTCTCTCTTGATCAAGTTTCCTATATTTTTGTAAAGTAAGTGGTGAGGTTGTATGGATTTCCACTTTCTATCATTTTTTATAGTGATCCAATGTTCTCATAAAAATTTTGTTGAAGAATAAAACATTCTTTGAGTTCCAAATTAAAATTTAGTATATCCTATCACCCCCAAACTAATGTCTAGTATAGAAAGATTATTTCGACACATGAGGACATGTTGAGAACATGCTCAATGGAATTTAAAGGTGGATGAGATCAACATCTTCCATTATTTGAGTTCTCATACAAAAAAAAACTTCCATTTGGTTATTCAAATGGAACCCTATGAAGCTCCATATGGGAAGCAATATAAAACTCCTACTTGTTGGGATGAATCTGGTGATATAAAGCTTCTTGGTCTAGATCTTGTTCAGTAGATCACGGAAAAGGTTCATTTCATCTAACAACACATAAAGCATTCTCAAATTTGGAAGAAGAGCTATGTTGACAACTGTCAAAGGGAAATGGATTTTGATGTTGGTGATAGAGTATTCCTTTTAATTTAACCTTAGAAGAGAGTGATTTGTTTTGGAAGGAAATTTAATCTCATCCCCAAATACATTTCCCCTATGAAATCCTTGATCGTATAGGAGCAGTGGACTATTGGCTTTCACTTCCTCCAAATCTAGCTCATGTTCATGATTAATTCCATGTATCAATCTTGAGAAATTATATACCCGACCCTTCACATTTAATAAATCATGATGTAGAAAAACTAGAACATGAAATCTCTTATGAGGAGCAGCCGGTGGAGATCTTGGACCGTAGAGACAAGGTTTTATGAAACAAGATGGCACACCTCATTAAAGTGTTGTGGAGGAACCAAAAATATGAAGAAGAAATGTGTGAACTATAGGAAACAATTAATTAGAAGTACCAAAACCTTTTCTTACCTACGGTAATGAGATGAAATTATGGAGGTGAAATTTATTAATGGTGTAATAGTGTAAGAACCCTAAATTTTTAAATGATAATTATTTCTTGAAAATGTGTGTTATATTATACTCAAAAAAATTATAGCATTAATAATTATGTAAGTATAAATCTCAATATGACCATTAGGTTTTGACTATTATATGACCATTGGTCAATATGACCATTGGAAACAATACTCTTAATAATAATTTTTACATTATAATTAGTGTTATAAATGGAATTGATAATGGTTAATCAATGCAGAAAGAAGAAAAAATGGCCTCAAACAGTAGAGTCATGTCATATGAAGGACATTTTTTAGATATTTGGATGGAGGTAGCATCGCTGGGTTTCTCTCATGACTAATTCTAAGTCGAGATTCAACATGTTAGGCTTGAACCAAATTACCTACAGGAGAAGTTCAACTTAGTGTAAATTACCACTCGAGTGATGTTATTTGAGCCGCCCCAAGAATCTATCATCATCGCACACCTTACCCTTAGTTTTTATGTGGGTGTTATAAGGGTTATGTTTCAAGGCCCAGGTTACCTAAAGTGTAATCATACTGTATAAATTATATTTTTCTTCCATCAATTCTGTTTATAAATATTTTTACTTAATAAAATTCATTTTCAATTACATAAACTGGTTTTTCAGACATAAATGTTACTTTTCATAAATGATATATATGTTATAATAATCTAAAATATTATGAATAATACTTATTTTACGGAAATAGTATGTTTAAAACACTCTTATTTATACTTAAATTATAAAATAATTTTATTTTCTTCATATTTTATAAATTTCACTAAAACATTTCACTATCCATTTTATATTAGTTATTATTTTTTATTAATACAGATTTTTATATTTAAAAGTTAAAATTATCATATTTAGATCATTATTATGATAAAATAATTATCATTTTTGAAATCATCCCATCAAAATTAGGTTAGGGTGAATTTATTATAATTTTCAAAAAGTATTTTGTTTTTTAGTTAATAGTAAAAAAAGTTTGAGATTTTAGTAAGTTTAATGACATCATAATTATATAAAAATGATATAATAATTTGTTAACCATAATCCAAGACTCAAATTATTTAATTTTATTAATTTCAGTTATTTTAATAGTTTTTAATTAATTTCTAAATACTTAATTTAATTTCTAAATTTTTAAATTGAAACTTTAACTTAAAATTGTTATTTTGTGGAAAATTTAATTTTCATTAGAAATTTAATTAATATAAAATTATGGTAAAATATTGAGGGATAAAATGATATAAAATTTGATCCAAGTGTTTCATACTACGGGATAATACCATGGTTTTTCATTTACCACAACCTGGGTGTCTAAGTAAATTATTAGAAAAATCCCGCACTTTTTCTACAAATTACCACCCATTTCTTCATTTACATTCTCTTAAATTTCATCATCCACAAATATATAATTGTTTTAACTCTAAAGGATTCCTAAAAATGTTACCTCAAGCCCGTAATTCCCCAATCATTGAGTTTTAGTAGTCACTCTTCAAGGTAAGGGAAATCTCATCTTCTCTTTTCCTTTCAAGTTTCCATTTTATGTTCTATGTCTTTCATATTTCCATAATATATTCTAATTTAAATTTTATTCCATACCTATATTTTATTAAGAGTACTTTATTAATTTCATATACCTTTCTCTTTATTTTTTTATTTTTTTAAAACGTGTTTTATACCCATTATGCTGTTAGATTTTATTCTCAAGATTTCTCTCTTTTTCTCAAGAAATTTTTAGTTTTTCTAAAAACCCAAACCACTATTTATTCCAAGGGTATTAAACTAGATTAAAAAATTATATATTTTATTTTATTTATTAATATACATTAACCCCTCCATCCTTTTTTATTTGTTAATAATGGACTACAGATCTTCTCTTCAAGCACTTTTTTAAAAATATCATGATTTTGATATGAAACCCATTTCTTTTATTCTCCACTACTTGTTTCTGAAATGTTTTATTATGATATATATAGCTCACATTAATTAAAACATATGAATTTTAATCCCTAATAGCACTCCAATTAATTTGGTAAAGAATTTATCTCTAGAGATACCATGTTTTACGATACATTGGTGAATAACCTTGGTAATCTTTAGGACACCTCGGTGATAAACCTTAGTGATATGCTTGTGAATGATTGAATTAAATGTTTTGGACACAAATAGATGTTATGATTCATTTAATGTTACTATTATATTTCTTTTTTTACTTTTATCGTGCCTTTATGATATTTATCATGTTCTAATAGATAATTCTTATGATCACTAGTAAACGGTTTCCCTTGCTTTCCCTTATTGGACCTTATGCTCACCCATTCTTTTGATTTATATCCCCAGGTTATGATATGAAATAAATTTAATTATTATCAACATATGATGAATCGTTTTAAGTATATTATAATAATGTATTATTTTTTCATGTTTTGTCTACCCTTTTTCCAAGAAAATAAACTTTAAAAGATCCTATGTTTGTACAATGTAATGTAAAGTTATGTAATAAAAAGGTGGGATTCCATAGAAACTCTTATTAAGACACAAAATATATACTATAAAATTTCTATTAATTAAAATGGGTGATCATGGATAATCCAAAAACTGGGTTTACCACATTACAATGGTGATTTCATCATATTTCATAGGTGACTATCCACTATATTACCCAAGTGGAATAAACTACTTCTAGTGGGGTTTTTATACTAGCAATTCACTTATTCCTTCTATAATTCCTCATCTTAAAGTCATTCTTCCAAACTGTACATGGATTTCACTACATCCAAAAAATAGATCTACACCTTAAGATCTTCAAACATTTATCATGAAACTTAGCCTCTAAACATATCACTACTTATAATTCTTATATAATGTTTTGATAGGATTCACTCAACTCAAATTATAGGTCATTGATTGGGTTAACATTTTAAAAAAATAAAATTGTGTCTTCAATAGAACAGTCATAGGATCTCCACTTCTTCTTCCTTAAGAGGTCTCATTATCTTAGCATCAACTTATTTTCCTTATACCTTTTTTATTCTTTGAGAGTTAAAGCACTTAACTCAGCCAATTCAGTTATTCCCCACACACTCTATTATTTCGCTAATTTCTTCTTCCTCAATATTCTCACTTTCTCATATAGGAGAGTGTCTATATTAAATTTATCATATCATTTCTAATAAACATAAATGGAAAATATCATCCATTATCATAGAGTATGCCAAAATCATATTCATTTTAAATTACTCAATAATCTAGTTTTTTTACTCAAATTTTACTTCAAAAATATAATTAATTATTAAAACTCGCATGGATGAAAAAAAACTTTCTTTCATTCCACCTATATTCTTGTATTCATCTTCTCAAAATTAATTCCACAATATCTAAAAATGATTCTTTATTTTAAGGATGTATATAATATACAACAACGAGAGTGAATTAATTCATGGACCCTTTCCCATAGAGTGTGACAAAATTAATAAGAAATATGTATATATTCTAGCCTATCAATATGAACCAATAGTATCTTATCTCCATACACATATTCTCATGCTTAAATTACAATCATTTATGTTAAATTTAACACACTAAATATCATCATTTTTATTGGTACATTTATTTTTTCTCTTAAATGTTTAACCAAATATGGCATACCTCTCATTTTAGGATATATAATACTCTTTGATATTTTTCTGTACTTATTTTCATTATCACTCAAAAATATTGAATTAAAATGATTTAGAAATTGATGTATAACCCAAGCATCAACTAAACTTCATCTTCATTATTCTTGAAAATTTTGGAAGTTTATTTTTATTTATCAAGTAACGCATTCACTTGATAATCTCATAAAACACTTGAATAATGTCTATAAATAGATTCACGGTTTTTTTAAATTGAATACACAAAAGTAAGATATTTGTATTTAATTCTCATCAGAATATAAATTATTGAAAACTATATTTTTAACTTTAATAAAGTATTTAAAATTATTTTAATTTGTTGTATATTCTTATCTAATTCTTTAAGATCATATTTTAAAATTTTCTATTTTAATTGAACACCCATTTAAGTGTTTGTGATGTTTAGAACATTAAGTAATATCTTTAGTATCATCATAATTTATTTCATCTTCATATTCTTAAATATGGAAAATCTATCTTTTAATATAAATAAATCAAAATTTTTCTAAGTCTTATATTTACACTAATATAGAATTATTCTTATGCAGCAAGATTTTATTCTTACATAGGCTGATTCATCCTTATACATAACTGAATCATGTTTATACAAAGATATATTGAAGGTTATACGAGACTATATAATGTGTATAAGACTCTATGAAATATTTTTATGCAAGTGGATGATCCATAAATATATATGTATTCATGCATTAATATCTAGATGATGCTTATTCATAGTATTATTTTGTATACACATATAAAACTTCATGCTTATGTAGTTTTAGATGAATCTTATGTAGGTCAAGGGATCATCCTTATATATCACTGACATGGATATTTTACAATAGTGCCTTGAAATAGGTTTAGTTCTTCTTCAAAGGAACCATATCATTCATTTAGAATCCGTTATTCATAAAATAAAGCATCTGACATGCTTAGTAACTCTTTAGTGGATTCATATCATCTTCATATATATTTATTCCTTGAATAATTACACTTCAATCACCTAACTATCAAGTTTATTCCAAACCACTTACTAAATAAAATTGATATTACTCTACATCCATGGAATATATCTATTACATTAGTATCATTACTTCAATCATTATATATAATAGGTTACTCACCAAGAAACCAACTTTACTCTCCATTACCCAAATTCTTGGGAATCCTTTCCACTTCCTTTTACAACATGATATTGATTATTTTTTCATATTCAATGATTGACATATTATTCTACTTTTTCACACAATGAATTACTTCATATCGAAAAAAAATACATCACAGGATTATCCATGTCCAAGGTAACTTCAAAGTAAAATAATAAATATAAATTGAGAAGGAATAATGATCAATTAGTTTTCAATGGATACTCAAAAATTGTGTATATGGATTTTGAAGAATACTTTACACTCTTTTCAAGGTTACAATCAATCAGAATGTTCCTAGTACTGAAAGAAGGCAAGAATTTCTAGGTTAATAAAATGGATGTTAAGTTTTACTTTCTAAATAGAGACATATAATAAGTTTTTATTAAGTAACTTGAGGGTTTCATGTTATACTAATATGAAAATATGGTGTTTAAGTTAATTAAATATTTGTATATTTTAAAATAGTTGAAAAGATTCTTCACTCTAATCTTGATGATTTTTTGAGAAACCTTATATTTACATAATAATGGGTTTCAAGAAACCTTTATGTGAAAGATTTGTACAAACAATTTTTATTTTTAATTATATATTGTTGATGATATAATATTTTATGGTGATAAAGAGTAAATTTTGAAGAATTCTATATGGAGACGAAAAGGAAATTAGAGTTTGTATGATAGAAGAAATGATATACTTTCTGAGATTTCAGATTGAGATGAATGATAGTTATATATTTTTATCCTAATAAAAAAATCTAGATAACTATTTAATAAGTTTGGAATATAATATTTTGGAGAATTTTCAACTCCCATTTTTATAATAAAAAATGTGTAAAGCTAATGGTGGTAGAAAGGTTAACTAAAAATATTTCAAAATATTTATTAGTATCCTTCTCAATCTAAATTAATCAAGGTTAAACAAGGTTTTTATTATGACTATATTTTCTCAATTTCAAATTGATTGTAAAGAGTCTCATATCCGAGTAGCTAAAATAATATTAAGATATATCTAGGGAACATTGAACGATGATTCACATTATAGGAACAAATTAGATATATAGTTTCATGGATACACAAATACGGATTGGTAAAAATATTACATATATAGAAACTCTACATATAGTGTATAAATTTTTTTTGGATAGAGTTTTTTTATTTGGCATAGAAAGAAGAAATCATATTTTTCATTGAGTATAAATTATTTAAAATATATAGAAACTACACATTCCTATACACAAATGATATGGATATATGTTCATCTAGCATATTTGAATGTGGATGTTGAGATACAACTTATGATATCCTATGATAATAAAAGTTCCATTTATATTTGAAAAAATAAATTACATTATAAATAAAATCACATTGAGATCAGAATTCATAGCATAAAAGAGAAAGTAACACATAGTGATGTGAATCTTGAGTACATACACAACAAAAATAAAAAATAAAACATATTTATAAATGCAATAACATGATATATGTTTGGATAATTTAGTCTAAAACTCTATTATTATCCCTCTCCTCTCACTTGAATAAGTATATAAATACAAATCCCATATGGATTTGGATTATGTTTTTAAAGGGTGAGAGAAAGTAATAAAATATTATCAGTAATTGATACACATTTTTCAATGGGGTGATTATTTTTAAAAGGATAAGTGTGATCATTCCTTTATTATTTCAATATTAAGCTATGGATATTGTTATATTGGGGATATTTATGGAAGAAATAAGTGTCAGTATGAATTAAATAGGAATTCAACTATGTCACTTAGAAATAATTTATTATCAATAAGGGATGTATTTATTCCAAAACCATTACCATATCCATTAGAGTGGAACAAGACACCTCTCATTAGATAAGTGATGTTATTTTAAGACTCTCATGAAAATTTAAAATTCCAAAAAAAATATTTTATCTAAAATAGTTTTGTAGAGTTTCCTATAAATAAAAATTCATAGATTGAAGTTCCCTGTGAATTTTTCAATGTGGTTGTATTTATTGATAACATTTTTTGAGAATCATAGAAGGTTATAATGATATTTTTCAGGTTTTTTGGGATGTTTTTAATTTGGTTTGGGTATCTATAATGATGTTTCAATAGGTTTAATGATCATTTGAAGTAAATCTTGAATTATGTGGAGAAAATAGAATTTGGAAAATTCATTCTAGTTATAGGGAATTCCCATATTGATTTTTGAGTTTTTGACAAAGGTATATCATTATATGAGTTATATTAATCTTTTTACAAGACATTATGCTCTATTTAAACATAATTTTTCATCATTGTAAAGATCATCTAGTATGGTTGATTGAAAAACGATGATAAACTAAGACTGTGAGGATTGTCCTAAAAGTTCATAAGGATGAATCTTGTGACTTTTTAAGGATCATACCAATTCATAATGATGATATAATCTATATAAGGATTATGTGATACTTTATAATAATAAATTCCACTTCATAAGAATCATTTGTATCTACATAAGAACTGTAACACCCGCACTCCTTTAACCTAGGGAATGTGTTTACATTATTACATTGGTAAAAGATACAAGAGATCTCACCATGTTTGATAAATCAGTTTAATACTCTTGGAAAAATATATACATACCTAATTCTAATATTACATTGTAAATATAAAAACATAGCTTAAGAAACATTTCTACATCCTTAAAATCATATATAATATCTTTCTTCATATCCAAGAGAAAGTAAAAAAATAAAGGGTGATAACATATCCATAATAAGGGTAACATATAGAAGAATCTAACAAGAGTAAATAAGTCATAATCAATATGGTAAATTGGATAATCAAAACGCACTCCATTCAATCAATAACTCAATTCTAATGAACATCCATGGAAAATATCAACATAGAAATCACATGGATAATGGAAACTGTATTATTAATAAATGAAATGTATAAATTCATATATTAATGAACTTTTAATCAAATACTTAACCAATTTATCATGAATCTTACCAATAATTCTTCTAAAACAAGACATCGTTCTTAATAAATTGGTGGGCTCGATAGAAATATCCATTAAATATGGCACACATATTTTTTTACTCATGAGATGAGTCTATGCATCGGGTGGCTATCTATAATCGAGTCCCACCCTTAAATTTAATATTTTATGTATTAATTATTTTTTAAATGATAAATACAATTCAATATCAAAATTCATTATAAATCCACAACTGTCTGAATTGAATCAAAAATATGGGACATCAATATTTTTCCATAAAATAAAATAATATAAAAAAACTTAATAATCTTCCCTCAAATGACATCATATATAGAAAATTTATAAACATAAAATAACACCACTGTAATAGAAATAATTATTAATTCATCCATGATATTAAATATATATACATGAAGGAGAAAAATAATGGTCAATGAATAATGGAGAGTGATAGAGAATATGATCACAAGAAAGTGAATGGTCAAAAAATAAATATAGTCAACTATCAGTAAAAGATGATAGAATATCAGTTATTAATTATAAATGAAGTTTTTATTAAAACAAATACATTAAAAAATAAAATAAAAGTAATAAATTAAATATAACTTCCTTGTAACTTTGTGTAAATATAGAGTTATTAATCACTTTACAAAATTCTTTTCAATCCCTTAAGAAAATAATACCCATTTTTTATATAATTTTAAACAGAAATTCCCCAAGTATTGGAAAAAATATCTCCATTTAAAATAAAAATAAAAACTTTTAAAGTAATTTTGATAATTTATAATGGATATGACGGTGGGAAATATTTCTAACTTCATATATGTTAAAAAACTCTTTTTTACTTTTCCACAAAGTCGAAAATAACTAATAAATAAAATATTAAAAATATTCATTTTTAATCCTTTATAAATATTGTCAAAAATATTTTTAGAATGGTCTATAGAAAACATTAAATATTAAATAATAAAATTATGGAAACATGTAAAAGAACCTCAACATGGAAGAATCAGAGTTGGAAGTAAGACTTTAAAAAGATATTTTTTATAGAAAAAATGTCCCTTACATATAACTTAATTGTTGACTCGTTATCTAATAGGAGATGAAATGGTAAATAAACATTTTAACCCCAACATATCCATTATATAATAAAATAGATAGGGTTTAAAATAATTTTAAAATATAATTTTCATAAAGGTAATGTAAACATTGATAATATTAAAATTAAATGATATGTTAGTAGAAATCCCTTACCTTTGGTCTCCACTTAGTCATACATGTTTGATCCATAATTATTAATAATTTAAAGTTATTAAATACTTTATTAATATAATTATTAGTGATTATTCCATTTTTTAAGGTTTTAAGGTCCTTTTATAATCATTTTAAATTCATTCATTGAATAGTATTTTCTTGTGTCAACTGCTTTAAGGTTGTCGAATCAGTTTCTCCGAAATTACTTCAATATATTTTACATTGTTAAAGGATTTTATTATTGTTTTTATCATCTAAATAATTTTAATAATTTAATGTATATAATTTTTATTAATTAAATACAATTTTAAAATTCTACATGCATGGTTCTAATAGAATAATGATTCACCTAACTTTGTTGATGTGGTAGTCTACACGTACGCATGAGTGGCGTTATCATTTTCTGTTATATAGAAGGGTAATAATTATGACCATATATTATTATTATAGAATAAAACTTATTTCATAAAAATCATATAACTTTAATTAATTCCACTTTTATATCTATCTATGTATAACAGTGATGAAAAATTAATTACACCGCTATGTTGATAAAATAGGTTGTACGTACTCATGGGTGATGTTTTTATTTTTCATAGGATATAAAGGTAGTGGGAAATGGGTTTCTTATATTAATAATAAAATATAAGTATATTGGTGATAATTTATTAATTATTTTAGTATATATATAAATTATTTAGGTAAATTAGAATAATAAATCAACTTTGAAAGATTCGGGTAAGATGATTAACTCTTCTATGAGAGATCACCTTTAGATTACACCTTAAGCATTATTTGAATAGTATTAGGGTAATACATGAAGATCAATTAAAATGGGAAGGAATATAGTACGGTTTTTTGGTAGGTCTGGATTAAGATAGTGAGTTTAATTTTTTTGAATAAGGGAGGAGAAGAGGTTTCGTTTTATAAGTTAGGGCAGAGACACACATGAAATTATTGAAAAAGTTATAATAATATAAAGTCATTTTATCTTGAAAGTGGCTCCACATTTTTATAAATTCAAAATGATAAGGGTTAAGTAAGAAATATAACCATCCAATGTGGATTAATCATGTTTATTCTATTATCTATAAGCCTTATACCTTTACTTGTAACCCTTGAATCCAATTTTAACCTTAACTGAGGTGATAAATATTTATCATGGTTTCTATTAATTATGACCAAAAATTAAATTAATATTATTAATTAATTTTAATTATGATTATTAAGAATATGAAATAAATTTTCTACAATTAAAATACTTGGATTGGAAGAAAATATTTTTAATATAAGTTCTCAAGACACAAGAATAATCATTTTTTTAAAAATGTTTATTTTAAGAAGAAAAATAAAGTATAATTTTAATTACAATGTAATTAATTGGATTATGTTAAATAAAAAATAAAATTATTTTTCATCAAAACCAAACCAAAACATAGTAGTACTTTGTAAATACTTGATTAAAAGAAAATTTCTAAAAATAGTTTTTATTTTAACAAAAACATTACTTAGATTTCAAAAATGCTAAGTAGATATTTCTATGTTTAAAACAATATTTTTATATATATTATATTTAATGTTTAATATATACTTTTCAAAAAAAAGGTTTTATAAACATTCATACTATTTTAATATCATTATAATGGCATAAAATTAACATTTTTTATAAAATGTGTATTTTCACTATTCACCAAAAATAAATTATTTCTAAAAAATATCAAAAATGCATCCTTGCCTAATGATGACATCATGAATTAAAAAATTAAATTTAATTATTAAAATTAAATTTATTAAATTTTTATACTTAGTTTCTTATAATATTCTTAAATAAATTTATGTGCATTATGTCGGGGTTTCTTTTGAAAGAAAAACGTACATACTGTAATTGAATCTCAGGTTTTACATTATTCCATCATTAAAAATTTTCACACTTTACATTTTAATAATTTCACATTAAGAATAGATTTGGGAATTTATTCATCATAAATTCTTCATGTTCCCTCATTGCCTCTTTTATTTTATGATTTATCCAAAGTACCTAACAAATCAGATTATTCGATTCTATAACACTGATTATCTAGTGTCAATAATCCAAATAAGATCTTCATAGTAAAAAAATAAATTTACAATTATATTTACTCATATTTGATCACATTCAATGCTTTGATCATGTAATTCCTCAATAGAGATATATGGAACACATCATTATCTTTAGAGAGGCTAGGTAGAATTTCTCAACTATAAGCCACTGATACAATTCATTCTACAATTTCAAAAGGATAAATGAACTTAAGAATTAGTTTAACTTTATTTCAAAACTGTATAACACCCTTACATGGAGATACCATAAATAAAACAAAATATATTGCTATAAATTTTAAATCCTTCCTTTGGATATATGAATAGATCTTTTCCCTACTTTTAGTTTCTATGATATGACTCTAAATAGTTCTCACTTTAGTTACTATCTCCTCTATAATTTATGGTACTCGAATCATTGTTTCACCAACTTCATCTCAATACGATCATGTTATATATATATATTCTCATACAATACATCACACAATCTCATTTGAATGATTAAATAAAAGTTATTATTATATAAAAAGTCAATAAAAGATAAATATCCATCCCATATTCCGTGAAATTAAAGTGATCAAAACCTAAAAATGTATTATAATTTTTTAATAGTCCATTCAGACTATCTATCTATCTAAGGATGATAAGAATTGCTCAAATTTAGCTCATTTTCGAGAGCCTCCTTAAGGCCTTTCCAAAACTTCTATGTAAATTTTCAAGCATGATCAAATATAATTGAAATGGTGAACCATTAAGTCTCGAAACTTCATTAATATAGGGTCATGTGAGGTGATCCAGTTGTATATCTTCTTTTATAGTGAGGAAATTTATATAATTGGTAAGGTGATCAATAATAACACAAATGGAATCATTATTTCTCAATGTATTTTTCAATCCAAATAAAAGGTATATAGTAATATCATTTCATTTCTACACAAGAATGGGTAGAGATAGCAAAACTCCTTTCATATTTTGTCTCTTATTCTTTAACTATTGAAAATCCAAACATTATGATATGTAGTTTACAAATTTTAATTTCATATTATCCCACCAAAATTGTTCTTTCAAATCATGATACATTTAGGTGCTACCAAGGTGTATAGAGAAATTTGATCTATGAGATTTATCTAATAATTTTATTTTTAGCTCAATCATATATGTAACTCATAGACACTTTCCAAATTTCAATATACCAACTTCCTAGTTAGAGTCTTTTGATATCCCATTATTCATGGAAATGATTTTCATTTGAAAATTCATACCATTAATTTTGGAACTTTTTATTTTATCCAATAAGGATAGTTTGGAAATAAATTGTAATATATTTTTTTAGTCCCCTTCCTTAATGATTCCCGTATCTAAATTTAATAAATTCATTAATAAATAATCATTATTAATCGTCATTTTAGTAAAAACTCCATGATCTTTCCTACTCGATGCGTCATCCACCTTCATTTTCATCCTATGGTGGTACTATATTGAGAAATAAAAATCCTTTAAAAGTTATATCCGTATTTTTTTCTCGTGTTGAATTATTTATTAAGAATATATCTTTCAAAATTTTGTGATTACTAAATATTTCACATTTTTCACCCTAAAGGTAATGTTTCCATATCTTCAATTAAATAATTTTAGATTATAACTCTAGATCATGGGTTATATAATTCTATTCATGAATCTTTAATTATCTTGATGAAAAGGTAATAACTCTATCATTCTATATAAGGACACATCCAATTCCATTATTTGATGAATATTTTTATATCCCAAATCAATCCCTTCTTGATTATAAAATTAATATCAGTGCATTTACAAAAAAACCTTTTTAACACTTCAAAACATAATTTAAATACTTCTTACCAGGTGAAATTAACCCCTTCATGTGTCAACATGGTTAATAGTTAAGATTGCTGATAACATTTTTGAACATATTATTGGTAGAAACCACATAATCAAAAGAAATTACATTCCTAATTTATATTTTTTTTAATTATTCATTTCATCACTTCCTCTTTATTTTAAGGATCAATATATATTCCATAGTTAGAGATAAAATGACCACAAGAAGCTAGAATTTTCATTTTCTAAATTTTCCAAATAACTCCTTTTTTATAAGAGCCTTAAGTATGATTCACAAATGACTATTATGTTCATCATATCATTTATAATATATCAAGATATCATTAATATATACCATAATGAAAATATCTAAATAAACCTTGAATAATCTTTTCATTATATCTATAAAAATAAAGGGCATATTAGTCAATCTAAAGGGAATTATTATAAATTCATAATTTCCATACCCCATGTGAATTGTCTTCTTTGAAAAATATTCCTTCTTTACTCATATTTAGTGTTACTTGAAATAAAGTAAGATATTTGAAAATATTTGAGCTCCTGGATGTTGATCAAGTAAGTCATCAATGTGATTCACGGGATACTTGTTCTTTATATTGAGGTAATTTATTTCCCATTAATTGATGAAAAACCACATAGACCCATATTTATTCTTAAAAAAAAGAATAAGGTCTCCATATAGAGAAACACGAAGGAATATAAATCCCTTATCACACAACTCTGATAGTTATTTCTTCAGTTCCATTAATTCCATTATTTTTATCATGTAAGGAGTATTATATATCGATTCCTTATCCTGGATAAGATGAACAGAAAACTAAAATTCATGATCAAGTGGACGTCCAAGTAGTTCTTCAGAAAACATATAAATTTTTTCCTATACAATAGGTAAATCCTATATTCTAAGGAATCATTTCCCATTCATAGGACGTATCTACCCTTTTTCTCTAAAAATTTCATTAAGGAACTCTATTAGAGTAAGATCAATACATTATTTTTATATTTTATTCTCCCCTCTAAAGATAATGGAATCCACATCTCTATTAGGAATTGGAATCTCCTTCTCTTGGAAAATAATTACATTATTATTTGAAAGTAAATCCACACTGAGGATTATATCAAATTAAATCGCTTGTATAATAATTTAGTTTTAAAATAGGGTGCACCAATGTATAACAATGAGAACTAACTGACACATCCTTATGAAAAAAATATTTTTAATAGAATCCTTTATTGACAACTCACTTCATAACCGGTTTGGAAAAAATCTATTTTTCTTAGAAAATAGGGAAAATAAAAAAGATTGTGAAGATTCATAATCAAAAAAATCATTAACTAAATTTGAGTTTATTATTAAAGTACCTATCACTACATCTTTTTGAACTCCAACCTCAACTATATTAATCACAAAAGTTTGACCTTCTCCCCTTGGCCACTTCAGTAAGACGTTCCCCAGATGTTGGGAACATGGGTTTGAATAATGACCCATATATTTATAAATAAAACACTATATAATAGTGATTTATTTATATACCTTACATTCATGATCCTTATGACCTCTTTCTCTATACTTAAAATAAACTTGTGTTCCCATTAAAAAATTACCCAGTTGTTTCTTTCCACAATTATAACATGTTGGAAATCTCATCTTCCCTTTATTTTTCTTTCACACATTTCATTTTTCTTGGTTTATAACCGACCTCTTCTTTTCAAAATATCCCTTAAATATATCATACATAGAAAATTATTTCTATATCTTTTTGAAACATGATAATATATCATCATGTTTTGAAAATGTTTGAGAAACCATTTCCCTTTAGTGAATTAGAGTAATCCTATCAAGAAAATAGGAAATATTGCTTTCTAGATTATATATTTAGTTTGTATCATGCTTGTATAATCTTGAAAATTTAATCTCATACATTTAAATACATTACATTTCATTATATGTTAAACTGAGTAACATCCTCTCTATTTCAACTTTCTATTCTTGGGGAAACTATTTCGTTAAGAATACCACTTTAATGGTTCTCTATTACATTATTTATATTTCTCAACCACTTTAGTGTTTTAGATTAATGGAAATTATTTATCAGCATAACCCTTTAAAAAATACACTACCAAAATAACATTTTCCCTCTCTTTACTTCCCAATTATAAGAACATATTTTTTAGGGATGTAATCCTTTGTTTAACTAAAAACATATTTTTACATCCATTAAAAGATGGAGTCTTATGTCAAATGAGGCAATCCAACATAGGTGAATTGTGTTTTGGAAAAAAAGGTCAATTCATACAATAAAGTTTATTCATCAGAACATGATTCATATTCCCTAATATCTCTATGATATTCTCCACTAAAACACTTGAAGTATTGGATTTTTCAGTAGGTTAATCCCCATATTGACTATGGGTGTTTATTCCATTTCTTATTTTAGGTTCAATCTCTAAACAATGTAACACACTAAGTTATTTTATAATCATCTTGAATACTAAGATAAAAAATAAATTCCCCTATTATGGTATAATTTCTAAAATATCATAATTATCATGTTAGTTATTTTCATTTAAAATAGAGTTCCCAATGTTTATATTAAAATATCTTTGATATCAACTATAACAACCCAACTCTAGTAGTGTAGATCCAGTGTTTACTTTATTAAATTGGTACAAGATACATGGGATATCACCACATATGATCGATCAATTTAGAAGTCTTGAAAAACTAGATGCATTCATAATTCCCATATTATATTATAAATATAAATCATGGCATAAATACATTCTTGCATCCTTGAAATCATTCATAATATCCTTCTTTATATCAAGAGAAAAGGAAAAAAATAAATGGTGAGAAAAGATTCTTAATAATGTTTATGTATAGTGGAATATATCCTGAGTAAATAAGTAATAGTTAATACAAAAGAGTTGATAATCAAAACACATTTCATTCAACCAACAGATTGAGTTCAATAAACATTTATAGTTGATATCATCATAGAAATTTCATGTATAATGGAAACTGAATTGTTAATAATGTAAATTCATAAATCCAAGTATTCATGAACTTTCTATCGAGGCCTTGGACAAGTTATCATGAATATTACAATCAATGCCTCTCAACCAAGATAGCATACTTAATAAATGGGTATGTGTAAACAAAATACCCATCTAATATGGAATTCCTATTATTTGTATCATGATATATATTGATGTATCGAGGGACGATCTATAGCCTGGCCCCACCCATCACTTTCAAATCCTAATAATTCCTCATATTTTTATTGTTCAATAAAATTCATTATCAAAATTCCATATAAGTAAATAATTATCCATATTGAATCATGAATATAGGACATAAATATTTCCCTAGTAAATGAAATAACTTACTTAATAATCTTCCTTCAATTGATACCGTATATAGAAATATTATATGGTTGAAACATACTTAAATTAATAGAAATGATTATGATTTCACCCATGATACTAATAATATAAACATAAAGGAGAAAAATAATGTCCAGTGAATAATGGAGATTGATATAGGATGTGATCACGATATAGTGAATGATCTAAAAATAAGATATAATCCATTATAAATAAAAGATGATAGAAGACCATTTATTTAGCTGAAATGAATATTTTGTATTAAACCATGAATTTGGAAAGTAAAATTGATGTATTTAATTTTAAATAAATTCTTTGTAACTTCATGTAAGGATGGAGTTATTAATCTCTTTTCAAAATTATTCTCATTCTTTTAAGAAAATAATTCCCATTTCTTTTGATATAATTTTAATCAAAAATAATTTATATATGCCCTAATTCCTTTTATATATGTGAGATATGTATATTCAATATATTATTTCATGAAAATTATCATTTTAATTCATATGAACATTAATATTTTGTAAAAATGAAAACTAGTTATTATTTATTGATTCTCACATAAAGGATATAATTAAATGAAAATGTACATGAAGTGTAACATTTGGGAGTTTATTCTTTCATTAGATGCATAAATTTGTCCATATCATTCATTCATATATTATAATGCATGAATAAATGCAACATCACCCAAGGATTATCATCTAGTGGTTATATTTATATCAATTTTATGTAATGGTAGTGTGTGTATCATATGATGCTTGGTTTAATCTCTCTTGAACCCAATTCTATTTTTATATTCTTCATTTACACTCAAGGCTCTATCAGGTCATGGAGGAAGATAGGATCTCGCTCAATTGTTGACTGATTCAAATTATACCATGGATACATATGGAGGTGGGATGCTTATGTTTTCCACTTTGGTGGTCATTATAAAAGTCGTCAGATAAAGATCAAAAGGTTTCAAATGCACTTTGGTGTAAGTTATTCCTCTATAGTATTTCATCATTTAATTATTTTGTTTTATTTCTTATTATATTTCATGGATATCCTAAGAAAATGGTTTTTAATTGCTTCCTCTTGATCTGATAAATGTTATTAGTCTCATTCAAAACCCATTAGTGGTATTAGAGTGAACCCATTATTTATATTTGTGAAATATTTCATTTAAATAAAGAAGATTCAAAAAAAAGTAGTTTTCTGTTTTTGGAAATTTGATTTCATAAAAATATTTACCCTTACATATATGGTCTATGTAAAGGTAACAAACACCTTACCCTTATATAGATAAGATGAGTAAGGGTAATCAAGGCATTACCCTTATGCATAGTGTTCTATTTAAGGTTAACCACAACATAATTTTATATGAAATTAGGGATTCATTAAGGTAGTTGTGCTTTAAAAGGGTTACATAAATTTAAATGGGCTTTTTAACCTTATGTGTATAGGTGCCAAAGCCACTTTTTAAAGTTCCTGGAAATTTACATTAAATAGTAAAATAAAAATAATGATTTCCTTTACACAAATGAAATTCATAAATGTATTGCCTATACACGAGGCACTATGTGAGGGTGGTTTAAACCATACTCTTACACTATCAGTACTGCATAAGGGTCTTTCCCTTCCATGGAATATCTTCATGAAGGTAGAGGGTAGTCACCCTTACATAGAGTGCCTGCATAAGGGTAAAGGTAGGATATCCTTATACAGGAATGGGTTCCTATTTAAGGTTAAAGCAGAAAATTTTAAAATATAAATATTTTGAAATTATTATATTATTTTAATGGATTAAAATAGGTTTATAAATCAATATAAAAGTCATTTTAAGAATCTTTTATTTATATAGGCTTTATAAATTAATCAACTAATTATAAATTGCTTATAATTGGTAAAATAAATGTTATGATACTTTTATTTTTCCTAAAAAATAAATGTTAATATTTAAAATACCTTTTATAATATTATATGTAATAACTTATGATTTATAAAAAACGTTTATTTGAAAATAATAAGAGATAATTTTTAATTGGTTATAAATTAAGAAATAAGTTCAGAATAGAAAACGTTTATATTAAAATTATGAATTGTTTATATCTAATTATTTTGAATTGTTCAAAATAAAATGGGGCCTTATTTAGATATTATTTAAGCCACTTCAAAATTGTTTTGATGATTTATATGATCATGGTTTAATAATAATTGAATATATTATATTTATATTATATAAAATTTTTACATAACAAAAATTGAATTTTAAATTTTTTATAATTCATATAATATTATATGTTTAAAATGGAATTTCCATAAAATAATTCATATGAAGGATTTCATATTTAAATAAATTTAAAAAATGTATATTCATAATTTTGGAATTTTCATAATATTACTAATGAAATTATAAAGGGATTATAGTTTTATTTTATATATTAATTGTTCATAAATGTTTATCTCATGTTTAAATATTTTAATTGTTCAATTTTCTAAAATAATATATGATATTATATTCATGTTTAGTAAATTGTTCAAAAAATGTGAATATTGTGTACAATTCAGTTAAAAATATTATACTGCCTCTATGATAGAGCCTTTCATTACATACTAGGAATGTCTCTATAATGAATTTAGTTTTTCATCCACCTTGACCTTGGTTTATAACAAAAGTTAAGAACTTTAATTTAGTTGTTGAATATAGATTTTCCATATTAGGTTTCATATTTATGATGAATTTTATTATCTATTCAGTAAAGTATCCCTAGTTAGAGGGACTTGGGGTTGGGAAACCTACCTACTTAGTGGATTATTCCTTGTCTGGACTGGTGAATGTGGTTGTTTATTTATCACATTGGGATTAATCATGTGGATAAATCTATGAATTTACATGAAGTATTCATGTACCTTATATATATTATGTGTCACAACCTAGTCCATCAGGGCCCTTTGGGATGGTGGCAAGCCATGTGAGACCCCTCAATCATGCATCTAATATTCTAGGTGATCGTGACAAGTTGAAAGTGGGAAATAATGAAATTGGAGGTCTTAGACTAAGTACCTATATGAAATCATTACCATATCCATGCAATGGTGTATAGATATAAAAAAATATTGAACATCTAGGTTTTAAAATTATAAGAAACAACTTCTAGGAAAGCATCAAAGTATATCATTATAGTATAGAAGTATGAAGGGGAAAAATATCTTCCCCATCATAAATGTGGTTCAACCTAAAAACCCGGACAAATGGGAAATACTGTCGATGTACAATCATAATCTCTAAGGCCAACCACCGAACATGGTCAACTTTTCTTGGTATAACTATGATCCTCCGAAACATGGTCCATTAAAGTCACCATTAATATAACTTTCATCTTTATAAGACACAAAACATGTGGTAAACCCCATATAAAGGTGATTATATACATACCCAATAGGACTCCCTGAAAACTAATAAGGGAGAAATAGAATGATAAAATAATGAGCCCAAACTATATGCAATAGAGAAATTAAACCCAAAATTTGATATGATCATAAAGGAACCCAATTGGGATAGAAAGGGTATATATTTGTCTATAGTCTAGCTAAGAATGATGAGTCATACTCTAGCTTTAAAGGTCCATCTCTAATGCCCAGAACTATGTGCAGTCTCACAAGAATCGGTGTAGAGGGGCATGGTCCTTGCTAATACTCTCCACAGTCGAGGGAGTACTATCTCTGATGGAAGACCCACTCACAATTATATATTGATGATGGGTTAGTACCATTATATAGATAGAGGACCCACACCCTTCTATTGTATGGGGGAATACCGAATCTACCTTTGTAAAGAGAATGGGGGACATGCTCCCTGGTGTGACATGGGAGAACTGACACTGGCATTTCTTTAGTTATATAACTAGATAACTATCATCGTTCAAGCATCACAGACAAAATAATCATGATCATAACACCTCATTTCATATCTATGATGCCAAAATGAAGGTAATCATTGTATTCTGCATGGGAAAAAACTTAGAATAGACCACATTCAAACACAAATCTGAGTCAACAAGATGGAGATACTCAAGTTGGAAGTTGCATATGAAAGTACATGGTGTGTATAGTATATAAACTATGTTTTTCTTTGGATACCCCCTATCTTCCCATTCCAACATAATTTGACCCATGCAGGGGTACTTTTGGTCATTCCCATGTACAATAGACCTACCCATATACACTGTCCATGTACAGGTACCCTTGTTATATCTAAGTACATGGTCTTTCCCATGTAATTTTGTTATGTCTTTACCCATGTACTCCTAGATTACACATCAAGCTTCAATTATCAAGTCACATTGAATGTATGGTTCATACACAATGCGTGATATTTATCTATTACCGAAACCCTATCCAACACAGTAATGGGACTGCATAATATGTTCTCTTGGACTAAACATCATGTATGTCGAGATTTTTCAGGATTCAAATAACTCTTCACACATCTCCCCCACACCACCACCATTGTTTACACCTTGAATAACACTAGGGAACATAGATTTAAGGCTAACTGTGTCTGATCTATCTCAGGTGGCTAAATTCCAGCAACACAAACAACTTGCAATTTTTATAACCCCAAACATCCATGGTACTCTTCTCTTTAAATAATACGATATCTTGCGTTGTACGCAACTTCGAGTTCTAGCACACCACGACCAATAAAAATAGCAATTAGAAAACAGTTATGAATAGTAATACCCACTTTTTTAAATTTTATAAATTTTATTTTTCAAAATTGACTTCATTTTTGGATTCATAATATCAAAATTATCTAAGGGTGAATTTTTGGTATTTTTTTGAAAACATTGAATTGTTGATTAATAGTGAAAAATAATACATTATTGTTTAAAACTGAAAAATTTTTAAATAAATAATATTTTTATTTAAATTTATTTTAAAGTAAAAATAGATACATAATACCAATATTAGTTCAATTTAATTCATTGGAGTCATTTTATAATAATATTAGATGTATAAAATTTTATTTAACTTTTTAACGTCTTCTAACCACCTTCTAGTCACATTTATAAATTTGCATAAAATGTAATTTTACCACTTATGTGAATTGAATTTAAAAAATATGGGAGATTCATTTGACATCATTAAGTAAAATTTGGTTCAATAGGATGAAAATAATTTTGGTGAATAGTAACTTTTGAATTTTGATTACCTCGGTTAAAAATAAATAGGGTAATTAAAGGTAACAATTATTTTATAATTACCCTAACACATGTCCTAATTCTATTGGATAAGTTTATTTCGACCAAAATCAACCTTAGGAATAAAATATGAACATATTTGATCAAATTGTATTATATTAGAACATTTATTATTATTTTATTTGAAGAAAAGTTAAAAGTGTTAAATTAATATTTTAATAACTAAAACATTTTTAATATAGGGTTTGACATAAGTTAAATTCGACTATAAATATTCATTAAAAAGATAAAAAATTTCCATCATCCTATTATTTTATTTAGAATTTTTATAAATTAAATGATTAAATTTATTTATGACACAATAATGATGTTGTAATTACCTTATTAATGAATGATTAAAATAACTGATATTATAAATATCCAAATAATTGTAAATTGAGACTTTTGATGAATTACACTAATTTTATAGGACAATATGACATGTTAGGGTTTATTTAATTTATTTTTTTCAAATTAATCTAGTTTTTTTTACTTTCACAAAAACTAAATACTAAATAGCGTCAAAATTTACATAAATGCGTTTTTAAAACAAATAGCATATTATTAAATGATATAATATTCATAAAATCTAATGTTAGGCCAAAGGACTTATAAAATGATAGGTATATAATTAATGAACCACTTGAGGTTCCCTTGGAATTTTATAGTAAGTTTATTAACCATTTATTATACTAATACAAAAAGACATGGTAAAAGTTAAACTATTTAACTAAGAGTCAAATATAAAAGATAAGGTTAATATGGTGACCTAAAATTGTCTAAAACCTATTGGTTGAAAGTTTTTTGACCCAATACCACCTTATCCTTGAAATAAATCCTTTTTGAGAAAATTACTTTATAATAAAATAATATTTCATGCTTTTCCTAAAGTGACTCTCACCTCTCTTATAAAAGGGTACATCCCCTTCTCTCAAAATCACACCTCCAAGTCCATTTGGCTCATCCAAAACCTAATCCAATATCATCCCAACAACTCTCACTTCATTCTAAAGGCCTTACATTGATCATAAAGAAAACCTCAGGAGCCCTTTTGATCAAATCAAAAGAAATCACCCGAAGAAGAGGTAATAACTTCATCACCTCTTTCAAAGTTCTTTTCTTCTTCCACTTCCTATTTCTTTGTTGTTTCCATAAAAAAAACCAATAAGTTATATATAATATGATTTTATTATAAATATGGTACAACCATATTCATTATTCTATCCATCCCATGAATGACAAAGTCAACATACATGCATACGTACGGCCTACCATCTCCATATCGTGGTGTAGTTTGTTATTCGACACTTCATTATTTATATGGGTATAATAATGAGTATAATTTAAGTAAATAATAAATATAACATGTTAGAGATTACGTATATGTAATATACCATCTAATTACATATGATTTCACCATTAGTAGAATGATATTTTTTTCTCGTGTGTACGTACGGATTACCGTCTCCACGAATGTAATAATATTCATTCCCCATCATAAAAATTCAAGAATAATTTTCATTTTATTATTAAAAATAATTTTTAAGAACTTAATATCACTTTGGATATGAATAAAATACATCAAATCAATAACAAACATGACTTAAATAACAAAACATATAAAGGTAAATGAATATGTTAAAACATAAAACAATGATACTACTGAAATATTATTAATAAAGCAATATTAGAAGATCATATATGATATAATATTTATGTATTTGGTTCCTGTATAATTTGATAACAATTATTTAACTATTATAAAGTAGGTTAAAGTTCCCTCTATGAAAGAAAAGTACAAGGTAAGGGTTAATTTTACAATCTTTGTATTTATCTGAGGTAGTTTTTACATAAGTATCTATTGGGACTTATTTATCATCAACATCTGTATTTCTTAAAACTTTATTTCAAATTTTTTTTACTATTTCCTAGATTATGGGTTAAATTCATTTATACCCTTGTTTTACTTTTTATAAAAAACTTTGAAAGGAATCTTTTCGTCATTTTCCAAACAAGGTACTTTATGACCTTTTTGAAAAATTATGGTAAGAATATTTTTTAACTTATACGGTGTGTGCGGCTATTATCCGCCATTACAACATCTTTTATGCTTGCATTATAATCTTATAAGAATATTTTTAAAATAAATGTTTTCTTTTATAATTATGTGACTTTTGAATGATTTCAAAATAGAAAGAGATATTTCTCTCAAATAGTTTTGATTTCATCTATGTTAACATCCTTTGAAGGATTTTACACTTGTTTGAAGTTTATTTATTAGGATAAAATCTTCCATATTGTATTGAAGGTTTTTTAATATTTTTTAATGTGTATGTATTATTTTTACACCATTAATGGTTTTTGGTTAAAGTATTAACATTTTGTATGCTAGTTTTAATACGTATGTTTATGTTATGTTTCAACCTTTTTATAAGAGTAATGAATTGGACTTAGTAGGTGATGGGTGTAGACCACTATAGCTCTTGATGCAATGGTAGGTCTCATGAGACAAACTAGTGTCTTGGCACAAGGCCTTGACAAAATCTAATTTGTAGTCTTGGCACGAGGCCTTGACTATATGGTTATGATGTCCGGCATTATGCATTCCATCATTATGAAATTATCTATTGATATTACATGTGATTATTCGAATAGTAGAATATCCATATGAATAAGTAAATGGAATTATTTGATTTATATTTCCCATATTATGCTGAAGTTTAAGTTTAAATGGATTTTGTTAGTCTTATACATTTCCTTAAATGTTTATGCTTATTTATGAAAGTTTCTGCTAAATAGATATCCTTACTGAGCATATGAGCTCACCCATTTATATGTTTTATTTTTTCTAGGATACAAAGAAGTATATTAGGAATGACTTGTAGGGATAAGATAAGAGATATGAGTGTGTTCAAAGTAGACACAATGTTGTTGTTTTTCATTTCATAATGTAATGTAAAACTTATGTATGTATTTATTACTTCCAAGGCTACTAAACCTGATTGGTCTTTTGAGATTTGATCTCTTATAATCATGCTAATGTTATGTAATAATGCACCGACTTGGGGTAACTAGGGTCAGGACGTTACAGTTGGTATCAGATAATATTTAGTACAAACCTTGGAAACTATATTTAGAAAAACTCTGATTAAAAAACATTACCCTGTGATAGACTTTGAGGATTAGTATATAATAACATCGAAGAATTTTTTAATGTAGAGATTTTGTGTATTTACCAAGCAATACATTCATGTCAAGATATGAGCAGGTAGAGGTGGTTCTGGCACAAATATACCTAGGAGTTAAAACTCTGACGAGGAGTTTTGGATTGTCCCAGGGTATCCTGGTACATGACAATGAGCTTTGTTTCTCTCTTCTTTATGACACTACTGGGGGATATGCTTAGGATAATTCACATTTTCATTAAAATCCATTATGAAGGATTTATGAGTAAATACTTCCTCAAAGAAATCATTTTTTTTATGATTATGAACTATATGGATAAATTTTTCAATTTATGTTATGTATTTTACTATTTTGGAATTATCTATTGTGATTCATATACAAATCTAGTGTATACCATTGTTAATAAATTGAGCCTAATGGAAGGAATAGAAACTGTATCAATGCACATAATTCTTGTAGGGATTTCCCTCCTACTCAAGATAATTATAGTGGAGTTGGTGATGCAACCAGTGCTAAACCTATTATAATTATACTGGGAAAACTCACTTAGGTTATGAATAATAACCTTACTCATATGGAGCACCTTGATCCACAACATAGAAGATCAATGTTAGACCGCTTCATGAGGCAACAACCACCAACATTCAATGGGACAACAAATCGATTTTTAGTTAAGAAATGGATAAGTTCATTAGAGAAAATATTTCATGCATTGGGGAGTTATGAAAGGTAAAAAAATGTCATGGTAGTTTATCACCTCACAGGAGATGCAGATCAATGGTGGTCATTAATTCAAAACACAAAGGAGGATGAATAAGTATCAAATCTGGAATGGAGGGAGTATAAAGATCTTTTCTTAGAAAAATAATTTCCTTGTGACCATCAAACAGATATAGAAAGACAGCTTCTGAGTCTAAGGAAAAATGAGGATGAGAATATCACAAAGTATGAGGATAACTTTAAAAGGTAAGAAAGTCATGCTGCAGATTATATATGGAACCCAAGGAGTAAGACTGATCGATTTATTGATGGGTTAAAACCATTTCTCTGGAAAGCATTAGTCTCACAATCCTTCTCATTGTATGAAGATATTGTCTTATGTACTGTCAAGATAGAAAAGGAATCCTCTATGTCTTATGACTTTAAAGCAAAGCAGGAGAAGAAGAGATCTGTTGAACACTCTATAAATTCAAAAAAGGGGAATAAGGTAAAAGTTAAATTTTCATCCTACATTAAATGTTGGAAGAAACACCCTTGTACTTGCTTGAAGGGAATGGTAGTTTCTTACAAGTTTGGTGAAAAAGGCCACCAAGCTCGTGATTTCAAGGGAATGAAAGAGGATTTTAATTTTGAATGCAAGAATTGTAGAGAAATTGGGAATTATGAAAATGAATGTCCTAAGAATCAAGGAAAATTATCTCAGAAAAGGCCAAGGGATAAAGGACAAGCTTATGTGATCACTACTGCTGAGGATGAAGATCCAAATGACATGGTGGCAGGTACTATAATGGTTTCCTCAAATTTAGCCACTGATTTATTTGATTCTGGATCATCACATTGTTTCATATCTACCATGTTTTCTAAGAAAAATAGATATTTCCAATTTGATTTAACAAGGGAGTTATTAGTCAAAACTCCTTCAGGAAGTATCATTACAACAAATTTTTTTGAATTAGTTCCCATCAGGGAATATAAACGTGCTTTATCTACAGATCTCATCATCATACCCACGATTGAATTTGATATAATCCTCAGTATGGATTGGTTTTCAGAATATGATGGAAATATTTATTGTAAGAAGAAGGAGGATACCATTTTTTATGATGATAAAGAATCCCTTATCTTTAGAGAAAAAACATAACCATATTATTCTCATCTTGATCCACCCCCAGTAGCTCTACTAAATTCAATTATTGGGTAAGAAGAGAGTGAAATAACTATGGGTGAGGAAAGGAATGTTCAAATAGAGTATGTACCTACTATGCAAGAATATATTTATGTGTTTCCATAGGATTTACCTGGACATCCTCCAGAATGAGAAATTGAGTTTTCCACTAATTTAATTCCTAGTTCAAGGCCCATATCGAAGACCCCTTATATAATGGCCACTATGGAATTAGTGGAACTAAAGAAACTACTAGAGGAATTGAGTAATAAAGGATTTATTCTCCCTAGTGTTTCTCCATACGGAGCCCCTTTAATTTTTGTTAAGAAGAAAGATGGATCTATGAGGTTGTGCATTGACTGTAGGGAGATCAATGCTATATCAATAAAGAACAAATATATCCTACCTTGCATTGATGATTTAATCAATCAAATCCATGGAGCTCAGTATTTCTCAAATATTGACCTTCGGTCTGGATATCATCAATTGTGTGTAAAGAAGGAAGACATTTTGAAGACATCATTTCATACCAGGTATGGGTATTATGAGTTTACAGTAATGCCTTTTGGACTGACTAATGCACCATCTGTCTTCATGAATCTAATGAATAGAGTTTTAAAGGAATATCTTGATGAATTTTTAGAGGTATTTATCGATGATATTTTGGTATACTCCAAATTCTACCAAGATAATGAAAATCCCTTGCACACTATTCTAAAAACTCTTAGAAGAACTGAATTATATGGGATGTTTAGCAAGTGTGAATTTTGGATTTAGGAGATTTCTATTCTTGGCCATATTCTCTCTAAGTATGGAATATCTGTTTATCCTTCTAAGAAAAGAGAAATACAAGAATGGCCAGCACTGATAAGTTTAACTGAGGTACACAGTTTTATTGGCTTAGTAGGTTATTATCGATTTTTCATCCAGAATTTTACCCGATTAGATAACCCATTACCAAAGATCACATGTAAAGTGGTTAAATTTGTTAGGAAAAAAGACTGTGAAGAATTTTTTGAAGAACTGAAGAGAAGATTATTCAATACTCTTATATTGACTCTAACATCAGTGAATGATGGGTTTGTTATTTATAGTGATACTTCATAGAAAGGACATTGTTGTGTCCATATAAAAAATGATAGAGTTATTTCCAATGCATCACGACAGTTAAAAATTCATGAACAAAACAATCCTACTCATGATCTTGAGTTATCAGCTGTAATCATTGCTCTAAAGATATGGGGACACCATCTCTATGTTGAAAAATGTGAGATTTATATTAATCACAAGAGTTTGAAGTATATTTTCTCACAAAAAGAACTCAACATGAGGAAAAGGAGACGGCTTGAACAACTCCAAGATTATGATTTCACTATACACTACCACCCAGGAAAAGAAAATAAGGTGGAAGATGCTTTGATCTGAATAGATCATGGAGTTATGAACAATATGAGAGTTGAAATGGATCCTATGTTCATGGATCTAGTAAAGATTAATATGGGAATAATCATGGAAGGTGAAACATCAATACTTTTTCAAATAGTTTCCCAACAATCATTACTAGAAACGATAAAAAGTTATCAGACTGATGATAAAGAATTTCAAAATAAAATTAAAGTTGTAAATGATGGGGGGTTGATTGACTTCGTATATGAATATGGAATTTTGAAATTTGGGAAGAGGCTTTGTGTTCTTGACATACTTTATCTAAAAATGGAATTGTTGGATGATGATCATAGGTCAAATTTCTCAATACACCCTAGGAGCACTAAGATGTATAGATATTTAAAGTAATATTTTTTGGTGGGACAACATAAAGAGGGAGATTGCTGATTATGTGTCAAGATGTATGATTTTTCAACAAGTGAAGGCTGGAAGACAACATCCTAAAGGAGTCATGCAACCACTTCCCATACCTGAGTGGAAATTGGATGATATTATGATGGAATTTTTCATGGGGCTACTAAATACTCTTAAAAGGAATGATGCAATATGGGTCATTATTGATCGTCTTACCAAGTCATCACATTTTATTGCTATAAGAGAATATTTACCACTTGAATGTTTAGAAAGAATATATATTAATGAAGTTGTAAGACTTCATGGAGTATCCCTATCGATTGTTTCTGATCGTGATCCCCATTTCACATCAAGATTATGGGAAAGTCTTCAGAAAGCTCTAGATACTGAAATTCGTTTGAGAACTACCTACCTCCCTCAAACTGATGGACAATCAGAACAGACTATTCAAACCTTAGAAAACATGTTTAGATCTTTCTCACTTGACTTTCATGGTATATGGGATAATTATTTACCTTTAGAATAATTTTCCTATAACAATAGCTTTCATTCAAGTATTCAGATGGAACCATATGAAGCATTATATGGAAAGAGATGTCACACACCCACTTGTTGGGATGATGTTGGTGAAAGAAAACTCGTAGGCCCAAAACTTGTTGAGGAAACAATAAAAAAGGTGAAGATTATCCAAACCCACATCAAATCATCTCAAAGTACAAAAAACGGATATATAGATAACTGAATGAAGGATTTGGAATTTCAAGTAGGAGATCATGTTTTCATGAAGGTATCTCCATGGAAGGGTGTTATACGATTCAGTAATAAGGGTAAATTAATTCCTAGGTACATTGGAACTTTCGAAATTCTAGAACGAATTGGTGTTGTAGCCTACCGTTTTGAAATGACTCAAACTCTCTCCAAATTTCATCAGGTGTTCCACGTATCAATGTTAAGAAAATACATTCTTGACCCAAAGCATGTACTCACCTATGAAGAAATAGAATTGGAAACTTATCTATTTTATTATAAAGATCTTGTCAAGATTCTTGATACTAAAGAACATGTGTTGAGAAACCAGATGACTCTTATGGTAAAATTTCTACGGAGAAACCATAAGATAGAAGAGGAAATGTGGGAACTCGAGGAACTTGTGATGAAGAACCACCCGAATCTTTTTATGCAGTAATATTCTATAAATTTTTAGGACAAAATTATTTTATGGAGGGAAGAATGTAACACCTCAAGCTTCCATGGTACTCTTTTCTTTGAATAATACAATAGCTTGCGATGTACGCAACTTCGAGTTCTAGCACACCATGACCAATCAAACTAGCCATTAAAAAACAATTATGAATAATAATACCAATTTATTGAAAATTTTTAAATTTTACTTTTTGGAATTGACTTCATTTTTGGATTCTGAATATTAAAATTAGCTTAGGGTGATTTTTGGTATTTTTTGAAAACATTCCATTTTTAATGAATAGTGAAAAACATTGTGTTATTGTTTAAAACCAACTTTTATTTAAATAATTTGTATTTTTATTTAAATTTATTTTAAAGTCAAAATAAATACATAATACCTATATTAGTTCAATGTAATTCATTGGAGTCATTTTATAATAATATTAGATGTATAAAATTTTGTTGAACTTTATAATGTCTTTACCCACCTTCTAGGCACATATAAAAATTTGCATAAAACGTAATTTTACCACTTTTGTGAATTTAATTTCAAAAATTCAAGAGACAAGGTTTACATCAGTAAGTAAAATGTGGTGAAACAGGATGAAAATAATTTTTGTTGAATAGTAACTTTTGAATTTTATTTACCACGGTTAAAAGTAAATAGTGTAATTAAAGTTAATAATGATATTATAATTACCTAAAACGTGTCCAAATTCTATTGGATAAGTTTATTTCAACCAAAATAAACCTTAATAATAAAATTTAATCCTATTTGTTCAAGTTGGATTAGATTAGGACATTTATTATTGTTTTATTTAAAGAAGAGTTAAAAGTGTAAAATTCAAATTTTAATAACTAAAACATTTTTATTATAGAGTTATACATAAGATAAATTAGACTATAAATATTAATTAGAAATATAAAAAAATTTCCTACATCATTTTATTTTATTTATAATGTTTATACATTTAATATTTAAATTTATTTAAACACAAAGATGATGTAGTAATTTTATTATTAATGAAAGATTAAAATAAATTATATTATAAATATCAAAATAAATGTAAATTGATAATGTTGATGCATTACACTAATTTTATTGGTTAATATGACATTTTAGGGTTGATTTAATTTACTTTTTTCGAAGTAATCAAGTTGTTTTGACTTTTACGAGAACCAAATACTAAATAGTGTCAAAATTGATATAAATGAGTTTTTAAAACAAATACTTTATTATTAACTGATATAATATTCCTAAAAAATAAGGTTCATCCAAAGGAATTATATAATGATAGGTATGTAATTAATGAACCACTTTAGGTTCTCGTGAAATTTTATAGTAATTTTATTAACTGTTTATTATAATAATACAAGAAGACATGGTAAAAGTTAAACTATTTAACTAACTGTTAAATCTAAAAGATAAGGTTAATTTGGTGACCTAGTCTCATCAAAAACCTATTGTTTGAGAGTTGTTAGATCCACACCCACCTTATCCCAGAAATAAACCCTTTTAGAGCTATTAGAAACAGAAAATGTCTTTTTAATAAAATAATATTTCAATCTTTTCCTAAAGTGACCCTCACCTTTAGTATAAAAGGGTACTTCCCCTTCTCTCAAAATCACTCATCCAAGTCTATTTGGATCGGCCACCCCTACTCAAATATCTTCCCAAGTACCTTTAATTCAACCTATAGGGCTTACAATTATCATAAATCAAACCTAAGGAGCCCTTTTGATCAAATCAAAAAGATGCACCCAAAGAAGTGCTAATAACCTAATCACCTCATTCAAAGTTCTTTTCTTCTTCCACTTTTTATTTATTTGTTGTTTCCATACCAAAATAATAATTCCACTACCTTATAAATACTATGATGTTATTATAAATATGGTAAAATTATATTCATTATTCAATCCATCCTATGAATGACAAAGTCACCATACGTGCGAACGTACAGCTTACCGTCACCACGTCGTAGTGTAGTTTGTTATTCAACACTTCATTATTTGGATGGGTATAATGATGAGTATAATTGATGTAAATAACAAATATAATATTTTAATTATTCTTTATATGTTATATACCATCCCATTACATATTATTTCCCCATTAATAGAATAATATTGTCGCTTGTGCGTACATACGGATTACCGTCTCGACGAACACGATGAGATTCATTCCCCGTCGTAACCATTCAACAATAATTTTCATTTTATGATTAAAAATAATGTTTAAGAACATAATATAATTATTTATATGAATCAAATACACCATATCCATAACAAAAATGACATATATAACAAAACATATAAAGTAAAACGAATTAGTTAACACCCAAAACAATGATATTACAGAAATATTATTAACAAAGCAATATTAGAAGATCATATATAATATAATATTTAGGTATGTGGTTTTTGTATAATTTAATAACAATGATTTAACTATTATACAGGAGTTTAATTTACCCTTGACTAAGGAAAATTACAAGGTAAGGGTTAATTTTACAATCTCTTTATTTATCTGAGGTTATTTCTACGTAAGTATATACTGGGACTTCTTTATCATCCACATCTGTGTTTATTAAAACTTTATTTCAAAACATTGTTAATATTTCCTATATTATGGATTAAAATCATTTATACCCTTGTTTTACTTTATAAAAAATGTTTTGAAAGGAATATTTCCATCATTTTCCAAACAAAGTACTTTATGTCCTTTTTTAAAAATTAAGGTGAGCATGTTTTTTAACTTATACGGCAGGTGCGGCTATTTTCTGTCGTTAAAACACCTTAGAATCTACCCTTACAAGATTATAAAAATATTTTCAAAATAAATTTTTTCTTTTATAATTATGTGACTTTTAAATGAATTCAAAATAGAAATAGATATTTCTCTCAAATAATTTTGATTTCATCTATGTCAACATCCTTTGATAGATTTTACACTTGTTTGAAGTTGATTTATTATGATACAAACTTCTATATTGTATTAAAGGTTTTGTGATATCACTACTGGAAAATGATCATTTACCTATGGTTCAAAACCATGAGTATAGACCTCAAAACCATGGGTATAGGCTATACCCACGGTTTGGGGAACCGTGGTCATTGGTGGCATCGATATAGGTCCATAACCTATACCCACAGTTTGGAAAAACTGTAAGTATAGGTTTTGACACCATGTAATAACTCTATACCCATGGTTTGGAAACCATGGGTATAGCATATTTTACAAAATAGTGGCCCATGTGATTCGATCTCGTGACCACTTCTCCATTCACGAGAATCCTTCCCACAACCCCATCACCACATATATGTATGTATATATATATATTATTAAATATATTTATTTAAACCATGGGTATAGAGGAAGAAACTGTGGGTATAGAACTCCCACGAATTTTTTTTTTTTTTGCAGACAAAATAAATTTCCCGCACCCACACGGGAAACCTATACCCACGGTTTGTCAAAACCATGGGTATATGTTTTTTTATTCGACGACTATACCCACTATTTTTGGTAAACAATGGGTATAGGGCACCCTATACCCATGGTTTTGGAAAAACCGTCGGTATAGGCATTTTTTGATACCTTATACCCATGGTTTGGAGAAAACTGTGGGTATAGGGTAGCCTATGCCCATGGTTTGTGGAAACTGTGGGCATAGGCTATCAAAAAATGAATATAGCCACAGTTTTCCCAACCCCGTGGGGATAGGGTGACCTATCCCCACAGTTTTCTCCATGACCTTAGGGAAAGGTACATTTTCCAGTAGTGTATGTTCGAAAGTGGATGTGTTATTTTTCTATTATTCATGGTTTATGGTAATGTATTAACATTCCATATGATAGTTTAATATAAATGTTTAAGTTATGTTTCAACCTTTTCATATGAGGAATGCATTGTACTTATTAAGTGACGGGTGGAGCCCGCTATAGCTCTTTGATGCATCGGTATGTCTCATGAGACAAACTAGTGTCTTAGAACAAGGCCTTGATGAAATCTTATTTATAGTATTGGCATGAGGCCTTTACTATGTCATTATGATGTCTAGAATTATGCATTACATCATTATGAAAATAGCTATTGATATTTCATGTGATTATCCAACTAGTAGAATATCCATGTGAATAAGTAAATAAAATTATTTGATTTATATTGTCCATATTATCCTAAATTTTATGTTTAAAAGGATTGTGTTTTAGTCTCTTACATTTCCTTAAATGTTTATGATTATTTATGATCGTTTCCACAAAATTGTAATCCTTACTGGGCATCTGAGCTCACACCTTTCTATGTTTTATTTTTTCCAAGATGAGAAGAGGTATGTTATGACTGACTTGAATGGATAAGATAAGGGGTACTAGTGTTTTCAAAGGATACACAATGTTGTTGTTTTCATTTCACAATGTAATGTAAAACTTATGTATATATCACGTACTTATTCAGCTATTAAACTGGTCGGTCTTTTTGGATTTGATCTCTTGTGATCATGTAAATGTTATGTAATAATGCAAAAAATGTTGGTAACTAGGGTCAGGGCGTTACACAATTTGATCATGTCGTGTCACTCCTCTAAAATCCAAACCCCATGAAGTATGAACCCCATATCCACCTCTGATCCATCTCTGATATCTCATAAAACCACATCACACCTTTATCAGTCTCTCGATCCTAAACCCAAATCCATGGTATCAATCTATTACACCAAAGAAAATTTGTGCAATGATTATCTATTGGGTATTGGTCAAACCGCAGGCAAATAGAAATGCCTATGATGATCACACGTAGAACACAGAGAGACAAGTATAAAACTAAAAAAGTGAGGAATTAACATGGAAATTATTCAAGTGGAATCCAATATTTGATGAATGAATTGGTGATTGTAATGGATAAATCAATAAACCATAAATAAATAAATAATTTAGATCATATGAAGAATGGGATTTGTCAAAAATAAAATAAGATAAGAAAACAATGCTTACCAATTAAATCAAGGGTGGAAATACATGAAATAATATTCCCTACCTCTAGTTTGGATCAATTTTTTATGAAGAACATGTTTTTGGTTTTGTAATTTGTGAGATCCTAGAGCTTCGTTTGGGAAGAAAAATCCATTGAAGAATGATTGTTGCTCCATAATCTGTTATCTTTCACCAATGGTTCTCCTCCTTGGATCCTCTAATCTCTCAAAGATATAAGGAAACCCCTATAGATTTGACATAATTAGATATATATTTATATATATATGTGGAATTAGGGTTTTTATTATTAAATAAATTAAATAGATTAATCATTTAATTTATTTAATTCACCCACAAATGGTCATCCTCAATATAAAAGCCATCGCCAAACAATTTCATGTCATGCCTAGAGTAAACCCCATATTTTAGAAACAACCACGGTCTTGGATTTCTTTTCTGAGGTACCAATCAATGAGAAACCCATTAATTCTGAAAATATTCAAATGATTTATTTAATATATATTAATATTTTTAATATATTATTTTTGGGGTCCAACGACACCCAAAAACAACACCGACTTTGAGGAAAAACCTAGAGATATATATTAAAATATTAAAAATACTAAGACAATGAAACTAAAGTTGTTAAATTCTCCCCTAATTCAAGAATATTTTACTAAAAAAACACATGATATAGAAAAATTTTGGGTTATTAAGTCAACAGCAAACTATCATGCTCCCATAAGATCTTCAGTGTGCTCACATGCTTCCAAATCACTTGAACCAAAAGAATGGACTGTCCACATTGAATATTATCTTATTGTTCCTCGATCAACATGTGTTGATTCATAAAGGTGTATATTTCCTTGTTATATATATTGACCTATTCAATAATTTTTATAGAGTCTTGTACATATCACCTCATTTGTAACATATGGAAGAGGTAATGCTCTCAGTCCAACTATGGGGGTAAGACCAAGTGGTAAGAAAACTCACCAACCCTCTGTATGATCTTAAAAAAATCAGTTAACATTAGGGATAACTTTATTCCCTATCCAAATATCTATAATCTCCATCACGGGGAGACTCATTGGAAAACATAGTATCCCTACTCAAACTCCAAATGATAGCGAAGTCAATATGTGTAAGATGTTTGTTCATAATAGGTTTTCCTCATATGTTTTTGGATCACCTGGACCTTATTTATCATTTCTTACACTAGCTATGGACCAACAAGAAGTGTCTCACCAATCTCAGTGTAGTAAAAAGGTGACCTATAAGATCTAATGTCTTGAAAGGTTCCATGTTGATAGTATAGGGGTATTTAATATTATAAGAAAACACCACCAAGATAAATTGATCCTCCCAACTCCAGCTAAAGTCCAACACATGGTCTCTTATAATATCCTCCAAAATATAGATATTCCACTTAGTTTTCCCATTCAAATGAGTGTGAAATTTCATTCTCATCTATAATTAGGTCCCAAAATTCCTCTAAATACCCCTCCACAACCATGAAATAAACTGAGTATCAAGATTATAGATGATCATAATGGGTACCCCATGTGCTGGAATATTTCTAACATATAAATCTACCACAAAATCTAGACCACACACTACTCCATGACAAAAATAAAGTTTTTTGACTTGGAGATTTAGTCAATAATAACCCATATAGAATTGTAGCCTCTCAATGCCTTTAGAAGCCCCATAAAAATCCATTTATATTCCATCCCACTTACCTTCTGGTATCATTATAGGTTAAGTAAAACCTACTAGAACCTGAGATTTATCATTTACATGCTGAAATGTGATACACCAAGGTACATACTAACCATTTATCAACCTCATTTCATCTCATCAAAACTGTTGTTGAAGGTCCTTGTACATCTTTTTCATTATAGGATTTATAGAAAAGAAGTAATTATTAAACTCCATTATCACCTCCTCATGTAATGTCACCAGAATCACCATATGTCACTTGAAAATTGTGAATTTATCCAATACTTCACGAAATTTTTACAGTCCATATTAAGATGATATCTGGTCAGGTAGAACCTCACCATTGATATATCACTATTTGGCCTCTCTCTCACATACTAATGAAGTGGTGGATTCACCATCATCTATTGAAGATTAGTTTCACCCCTCTCCTTCAATAGGTTCATCTTTAACAATTCCAACTACTCAGACTCCTCCTCCACCAAGTGATAATGGGACCTACTACTATGTATGTATTCCATCACATTTCCCATCCATAGAGTATAAACTATCATGAATTCATATACCTATAGGAACTCCAACCAATGCACCTATTTTATATTAAGATATCTCTGAGTGAAGATGTGTCTGATACTATGATGGTATCTAGATGTAAGATCGATCATTGAGAACCAACTAGAACCTTTAAACTAGTCATAATGGTCATAAATCCTGCAAAATGGGTACTTTTCCTTGATTATTACCTAGTATAGGTGATGATAGTCAATAGAAAGCCTCAATATCTTCTCCACCTTTTTCGTAAACAAGACTAGAGCTTGCCAGTGTGACACACTGGGTAAGATAAAACCTTTTTCTCAAAGTTCAAAAAACTATATAATCAACTCATGGACCTCATTGGGGGGCTTCTGATATGTAACAAAAGATATCATTATAGTCTTAGGGTAAAATTTGATGAAAAATACAATCTCCCACCATAGAGGTATTCTCATGAAATATTCATGGAAATGCATCTATATAATACTATACTACTATTATAATCCATATGCCTAAATATCCCACTACACCAAGGGACAAACTCATAAGATGGTGGATGATGGGATGTAGCTTCCTTATAATAAGCTCTACCTACTTAGACATAAGATATTTCTCTCCCACAAAGGAGAATCTTGTACCATCTATATGAATGAATCTAACTCTACTATGATGATAGTCAATTTGGGAATACACCATGAACAACCGATCCATACCCAAGAATATGTCCTAAGGTTTCATTGTGATGACCAATAAGTCCAATGAGAAACACTCTACACAAAACAATAACTCACACTATGATTATATGGTCTATATAGAAAAATAAATCCTTGTAGGAACCTCAAGCTATAGCCGCAGGGTAAGAGACTCAAATAGAATCTTTAGCTCGCATGCGAGGGATATGGATATAAAGTAATGACTCACAACTATGTCTATAAGTACAATAGAAAGATTAATAAATACATATATCGTACCCTGAATCATCTCATGATCAGCCTAGACATATCCATCCATAGCCTAAATCTACCCGCACCCACAAAAACCAACACGTAGAGCCTAAAAGGGTTCAACTAGAGGTGGTGGTGGAAGTAGATCTTAGCCTCATCCTCCACCTGAAGATATTCCTTTTAAAACACTACCAACTCCTATGTCAGCATCACCTCCATTTGGGGTTCCCTAGCCACACTTGGGAGATCCCTAATCATGAATTTTCCTCTATAATGGAGGTGTATCTACTGCCTCTATCCCTTCCTCAGTACGTTTGATCATAAAATAATGAGCCATATGGCCTCACCCATCACAATCATAGCAACAAACCACTCTATGATCATTAGATACTCTGTGTTAACCTTATGTCCTAGGTCTACATGCCTAGGTCTGGGCATGGGTATGTATATTTTACTAAGACCCTAACAATTGATGTCAGTTAGCTTATGCAGACGACTCGGCCATATGAGGTGTGTTGTCATCTCCCACTACTCAGTGTCCCTTTTCTTAGAATCTCTCTATAACCAAATCACTTATAAGTACTTGAGCATAAGTGGGAATGAATAATGAGAACATGATTAAATCAATGTCTCTGTGAAGTCACTTATCAGTCTTCCACACCCAAATGTTTCCATGTCATAATATTTTGAGAGAGTAACATGTGAGGTCATTAGTCTTTACAAAATACTTGAAAACTAAAATATAACCCTAATATATCTCAAGAATATCTTGAATCAATATATAGTGAAGGATAATAGGGTAACACTCACTATGAAATATTTTTTGGGAATTCTAACCATAAAATAATTGCCTCGTCATGAGTCTGGTTAATCAAACTCCACTAGTGCCCAATTGCTCTATGCAGAAGACTAGATATATGTGAAACCATCTGATTAGTGGGGGCCCAAAATTCCTCAAGTCTGAAATCACCAACTCAAGCCCATACACTACTTACGAAGGGTCCAGATGACCACAAAACCTCACCAGTATTTATTAGTAGAAATCATGTAATGTGTTAGTCTTCCACGCATCATCATCCTAACCTAACGGAGCTATCATTTATCCAACAAGTAGTCGATCCTCTTCCTAGACCACAGGGGGAAACACCTCCTGAGTAGGTCCCTAAACTAATGAATCATCTCTTAACTGATCATTATCAAAATTTGTATCAATATCCTATTCGGATGTCATTGTAGAAGAATCAAGAAATTTGAAAAGATGTATAATGGTTAGATGAGAATTTATTGGGAGCTAACTCAAGACATACAATAAATTAAAAAGACCCAATACTATATGATTGAAATACCATGGGTTTTCTTGCAATATATTTATCCATATACTGAGTTTAAAAGCAAGTAGTTAGAGATGTGGTGTATAGATATGTCAACTATTGCACCAATAATATATTCTCTAGCCTAAAATGCACACTCAAGACACTCTTAAATTTTTTCCCTAAGTTCCAAAAAACACTCAAAATAAGGTCCAACTCCAAATACTGACCCATGGAAAATACCACCTTAGATGCCATATTTTCATGACTCATCCCCCAGAGTCCCACATTTCATGTGTTACATATAGTTAGACACTCTAATAAAACCTCCAATAGTCTAGGTTCTGATGAAAAGTTTTGAGTTGGATATACAAAATTGGGAGGGCTTACCCAAAGTAATTGTATACACGCATGACCAGCTCCATGAAATAGTGAAAAGATATAAAAAAGACAAAACATATAGAGTGTAAATCATTCATGTAAAAACTTCTAAGAAAGGATAAAAGTATAACAATATATTAAACATATATAATCCCACCTTTTTATTACATAACTTTTCATTTACATGTTATAAACATCGGATCTTTTAAAGTTTAGTTTCTTGGAAAAAAGGGTGCATAATACATGAAAACATAAAAAAATTATTCTAATCCACTAGAAAGTATTCATAATATTTTCTTCCTAAGTAAATTTAATACATCTCATAAATAGGGGAAATGCATTAAAGGAAAGGGTGAGTATAAGTCCCAGTAAGGGAAAGCAACGGAAACATTTGACGTGTGATATGGGGAAATATCAATAAGAACATGAGTAATATAATAAAGGCATTAAAAAAGGGGAATATCATAATAAAAATAGATTTAATAATAACATATAAATGTGGAAAAATATTTAAATAATACATTCATAAGAATATCACTATGTTTTGTCACTGAGGTATCGTAAAAATTACCAAGTTTATTCACCAAGGTATCATAAAACATGTAATATCTAGAGATTAAATTATTTACCCAATGTATTATATAAATTTAAGGGAACACCCATAATATGTATTAATTAATGTGATATTCATATATCACAATAAAATATTTCATAACTAAAACATGGAAAATAAAATAAACTAGTTTCATATAAAAATCATGGTGTTTTAAAAAGTGCTTAAAGACAAGATCTTTATATCATTTATAACCCCCATAAAGGGAATGAGGGTTTTATATATGTCAATACAAGAATAAAATAAATAATTTTTACATATTTTTTAATACCCATTAAAAATAAATAGGTTTTGGTATTCACATAAATAAAATAAAAGTGAATCTTTTGAGGAGAAGAGAGAAATTTAGAGAAGTAAAACCGGAATCATAACAAGTATAAAACATGGTTTTTGAAAAAGGTAAAAAGAGAGGGGAAATGGATATACCATTCATAAAATAATATTAATATATTAAAGGGATGAAATAAATTGGACAAAATAACTTACCTTGTAAATTTTAAATATATACCACATAAAGAGGAAACTTGAATGGAAAAGACAAGTGAAGGTTTCCCCTACCTTGAAGAGTTGTTCCTAAAACATGAGGTTTGGGACATTAGGGGATTGAGTAAACCTTGGAAGGACTCCTAGGTAGAAAAATAATCATATCTTTTTTATGTAATAATTTTTAGTGAAATTAAATGGAGAAATTGGTGGGTATTTATAGAAAAAGTGGGTGATTTGTATATTAATTTCTAAATCAAGGCCCTCGATACCTAGGTAGTGGTAAATGAAAAATCATGGGCATACCCATGGTATTTTCCCATTATATTGGACACATAGGAAAAAAATTGTTAATTTAATCCAAAATAGTTTACCATTATTTTATATTACTTATTTTGGAAATGAAAATTAACATTTTTACAAAATAGCATTTTTAAAGCTAAGGTTTCCATTTTAGAATTTGGGAAGTAAATTATATAATTGTAAATTAATTAAAATATATTAATGTAATTTTTATTAAAAAATAAAATATTTTAAATATTTCATTATGGTTAATTATTTATTATATAATTATGAAATAATCATTATGTCATTAAACATAACAAAAAACTCAAACTGTAATTTTTCTATTCATGAAAAAATAAAGTATTTTAGAAAATTCTCATAAATTCACCCTAGACTAATTTTAATATGATGATTTAAAAAATTAACTTTATATTATCATAATAATTTTATAAATATGATAGTTTTAACTTTTAAATATAAAAAACCATAATTATTAAAAATAATAGGGGATTAAAAATACACAGAGAAATTTCAGACACATGGAAAATACAAAATTATGTTATCCTTTATATTTTAATAATAATTTTTTTATCATTATATTTCATTAAAATATAATTATTTATACTACCTTAGTTTATTAAAATAATTTATATATTTTCTGAAAAGTATAATTTTTGTCCGAAAAAAAATCATTAAATTCGTCAAATATTTTTTTTATTAAGAAAAATATATTATTAGAAAACAAAATTGATGGAACAATAATTTTATTTATAAAAAGGGATTATAATTTAAGTAACTAAGGTCTTAAAACATAACCCCTTATGAAACAAATATATGACCTAATGGTAAGGTGTGTGATGGAGATAGATTCAAGGGGAGGCTTGGATAACATCGCCCGAGTTGTAATTCCCACTAACTTGAAATTCTCCAATAGGTGATTTCATTGAAGCTTACATTATAGAACGTATAAATTGGGATTATTAAAGAGAAAACCCAAATAATTCTAACTACCTCCCAATCTTAGAAGAATGGGCTTCATACAGCATGCCTCTACAAGTTGAGGCTATCATTTCCCCTTTCAATGTTAATTATACTTTGTCATTTCTACTTATAAGCACTAATTATAAATTTAAAAATTTCATCATGAGTATTGTTTCCAATGGTCTATTGACTAATGGTAATATAACAGTTAAAACCTGATGGTCACATTTAAAATTATACTCACTTCATTATTAATGAGATACAGTTTTGTTGAGTATAAAATAATTTCTTAGGGAAAAAATATCATTCAAAAATTAGGGGTCATTACAAAAAAAATAAAAATGGGAAAAATAAATGACCAACAAGAAATACAGTCAAAACTAAAAAACTAGAAAAGAGTAAAGGATGTATAGATAAACTCACAATCTAAAAGGATAACCACTAAACATGGTTAGCTCCATTAGGTAAATATATTCTACTCTAAAACCTGGTCCACCAAGGTCACCATTGATCATCATGTCATCAGCATATGACACAACACATACAGTAAAAGTCCATGTAGGAATCTATATATACATACCCAGTAAGATTCCCTATAAAATAATAAGGGAATAATATAAATATACAACATCCAAATCAACCCATGAGAAAGATGGAAATGATACTTAACATCTGGTATGATCATAAAAATACCCAAGAGAGAGAGAAAACTGGGATTTCTATCTCCACATCCCAGATAAGAATTATGATTCATCTAGTAGCTCTAAAGTTCCATATCCAATTCCCATCACCCTTTTCAACCTCACAATAATCATTGTGGAGGTCCCCACTCCTTGATATTATGCCCCATAGCCAATGGAGCACCAACTCCCATGGGGATCTTCTCACCAAAGGATCTCGATGATATGGGAGTAAAACTCTATAGATAGGGGAACCATGACCTTATATAGAATGGGGGAGTAACGAATCTACCAATGTAAAGAGTGTGGGGACTCATGCCCTGGTGTGATAGGGGATTTGTAACGCCCTGACCCTAGTTACCTAGAGTTAGTGCATTATTACATAACATTGGCATGATCACAAAAGATCAAGTCTCAAAAGACCGATTATTTTAGTAGCCTTGGAAACACTACATAAAGTCATAATTCTTACATTACATCATAAAGTGAAAAACTACAACAACATAATCTCAAAATTCCACACTCATATCCCTTCAGAATATCCTTATAGGTCAGTCATAAAATACTTATTCACATCCTGGGAAAAATAAAACATAGAAAGGGGTGATCTTATATGCTCAGTAATTATAACAATATAGCGGAAACTTTCATAAATAATCATAAACATTTAAGGTATTGTATAACAAAAATAAAAGCCTTTTAAACTTGAACTTCAGCATAATATGGAAAAAATAAAATTAAATAATTCCATTTAATTATTCACATGGATGTTCTACTAGTCTAATAATCACATGCAATATCAATAACCACTTTTATAATGATGGAATGCATAATGTCAGACTATCATAACCACATAGTCAAGGCCTTGTGCCATGACTACAAATAAGATTTTGTCAAAGCCTTGTGCCAAGACACTAGTTTGTCTCATGAGACCTACCAATGCATCAAGGAGATATAGCGGGCTCCACCTGTCACTTACTAAGTCCAATGTATTCCTCATATGAAAAGTTTGAAATATAACATAAACATTTGTATTACAACTAGCATATGAAATGTCAATACTTTAACCACAAATCATGAATGGTATAAAAATAGGACATCCACAGTCAAACATAACTCATTCGATACAATATGTAAGATTGTATTGTATTATATTAACCTCAATCAAGAATAATGAAGGATATTTACATAGATGAAAATAATCATCAAAACTATTAGATAAAAATATCCCCCTTTTTTCTTGAAATCATTTAAAAGTCACACTATTTGTCAAGAAGCCATTTAAAAATAGATTTTTTTAATCAAAGTGTCCCAAACCACTTTGAAACTTTTAAAAGGAATTTTAATTTTAAAACATTATTGTTCATATAAATAAATTCTTAAAACCATTTTTAAAACATGGACATTAATGAGAATGATTTAGAATAATAAATCATTAAAACATTTAAAATGATATTTTAGTTTAGAGTTCCAAACCAAATTAGAGACACTTGAATACAAATAATTTAGGTAATCAAAACTTTGTAATATCATGATAATAAATTGATTCATGATATACTATATCAAATTACATTATATACACCATATAAAAGTGATTTGTTGTATAACAACAAAGAGGTCTCAATGGAATGTAAATTGAGATGAAATATATTGTAAAGACCGTGTCCTTAGGTTAAGGATAAATCAAAGAAATAATTATGTGTGAAAAATATAAATACACTCAATATGAATGTATATTCAGTGTAAATCAATCAGAGGACATTCACACATATTCTTGTAAAAACAACACCAATGAATTGGATATTTAACTCAACAAATAGATATTGAGTTAAAATTACTCTTATCAAGTTCATATCGATGACTTGAGAATTTATCAATGGAGTGATTATGTGTATAAAAATTATATACATAGAAAGGGGAGTGTAAATTATGACATTAGCAAATGAACAGTGATTCCACACATAATCTTGGAGTAAAATAATCAATGAAGTATGTGTAAAGCCGAATGAGTGGAAATTGAAATTTTAAATTCCCTTATCGATTTAGTAACTTACGAAACATCCACCCATGAAATAAGGATCATAAAATTATTATGTAAATATCCATAAATTAAAGTATATTACACAATTAATACAATCATGGTCAGTACACAAACCACATGCAATAAATAAGTGGTGAACAATGGAAATATCATGGAATTAAAAGTGAGATAAGAAACCCCTTAATTTGACCTTTTCCTTGGTCGAGGGTAGGTTAAAATCCTGTATAATGTTAAAATAATTGTTATTTAATTATTAAAAAATTGTATACATTAATATTATATCATATATGATCTTTTAACATTGATTTGTTAATAATATCGTTGTATTATTGTCGTTTCAGGTGTTAACGGATTTGTTTTATTTTATATTATTTGTTATGTGAGACGTATTTGTTATGGATGGGATGTATCATATTCATATACAGAATTATAAGTCTTTAAACATTATTTTTAATCATCTAATGAAAATTAGTCTTGAATGGATACGATGGGGAATGAATCTCATCGCGTTCGTGGAGACGGTAATCCGTATGTACGCACGAGTGATAGTATCATTCTTTTGATATTAAAATAACATATAATTGGATGTTATATCATATATACAGAATCATTATCATGTTATTTTTATTATTTACATGAATTACACATCATTATTATACCCATCCAATTAATAATGTATTGAATAACAATTACACCACGACGTGGAAACGGTAATGCGTACGTATGCACGTATGGTGACATGTCATTCAAAGGATGGATAGAATAATGAATATGTATGTACCATATTTATAATAACATCGTAGTATATAGAATATATTGGAGTTATTATTTTAAAATGGAAATAACAAAGAAAGAATAAGTGGAAGAAGAAAAAAAACTTAAAAGAGGGTGCTGAAATTATTACCTCTTTTCGGGTTATTCCTTTTGATTTGATCAAAAGTGCTCCTTAAGTTGGCTTTATTACTAAAGTAATCCCTCTAGAATTAGGTTAGGGAATTTTATAGGATATTCGGTCAGGTATTTTCTGAGATAAAAGGCTTGGAAGGAGTTAGTTAGAGATAAGGGGGAGTGCCCTTTTATAAGAGAGGTGAGGGGAACCTTATGAAAAGCTAGAAATATTATTTTATAATAAAATTATTTTCGATTTATAATGGTTCCAAAATTTATTATTTAAAGTATAAGGTATTTATGGATCGAAAACCACTCAACCAATAGGTTTTAGATAGGTTTTGGTCACTATATTAACCTTAACTTTTATATTTCACTCTTAGTTAAATAGTTTGACATTTACCATGTCTCTTTGTCTTTTTATATTATATGGTTAATAAACTTACTATATACATCCAAGATAACCCCAACTGGTTACTTAATGATACACCTATCATTATATAAGTACTTTGGCTGAACATTATATTTTAGGAATATTATATCAATTAATAATATAATATTTTTTTAAAAATCTCCTTTATGTCAATTTTGACACTATTTAATAATTGATTTTTATTAAAGTCATAAAAACATTATTAATTCGAACCAAATTAATTTAATAAATACTAACATGTCATATTAACCTATAAAATTATTTTATGGCATCAAAACTTTCAAATTATATTTATTTTAACATTTATAATACCAATTATTTGATTCTTTCATTAATAAGGAAAATATTACATCATCATTATGTCATAAATAAATTTAATTATTCAATGTCTAAAAATTATAAATAAAATAATATTATGTATGAAATATTTTTATCTTCCTAATTAATATTTATATTTGATGAGATAACATGCATAACCCTATGTAAAATTTTTTTTACTAAAAGATATATGCTTGTGTCATTTTTGTATTTACTTTAACTTCTTTAATATAAAGTGTCATTATCACTTACAAGTGGCTTCATGGGGTCCCCAAATAGACCCCAAGATAACCATGGTCGAACATGTATCATCCAATAGTATTGGGACACGTTTTAGGGTAATTTAATATTATTATAATATTATTTTTTACCCTTATTTATCGGATTTACCCTTTAACCATGCTAAATAAAATATTTACCGAAGTAATTATTCAAAATGCCTAAAAATAAAAGTTGCCTATTTACACAATTTGACCCTCCAGATTATAAATATGGAATCCATTTTTATAAATTCAAAACACATAAGTGGAAGAAATTAATTTAAAATTAATTCTTGTTGTCAAAACAAAAAGCGTGTTTTTAAGAAATAATGACTATCAAAAGATTGACACTTGCTTATTTCCAGTTTAAATGTGAAATTATGTCCAATGACCAAAATTAGATTAAATGGTAAAACTTTAATCTAATTATACTTTAAAACCACTCAAATTCATAATTTATCACTATTAATTATTTTGATTAAAAAAGTTGTTTTCAGTTAAAATATATTATTTTTCATTATTCACCCTAAAAATGAAAGTTATCATAAAAACACCAAAAATTTATTAAAACTAAATTCTTATGTCCCATACCCAAAAAAGAAGTTTATTTTGTCAAATTTAATATAAAAAGTTTCAAATATTGGATTTAAAAAGGGTTCATCATTAAAAGGCAGTAAAATTTCATTTTTTGAAAAATACTTCTTTTATCGGAAAAAAATGAATTTGTCCTTACATTATGTCTTAGAAACTCATAACATGGATTATAAAATTATAAGGGTTATATAAAGTTCAAAATTCTGTTAATACTATTCATAACCACTTTTTAACGGCTAGTTTGGTAAGTCATGGTGTGCTTGAACTCGATGTTGTGTGTAGTGTAAGTTATTGAATTACTTTGAAGAACGAACGTACTATTAAATCTTGGGGTGTTAAAGGATTACTAACCCTAGAATATCTTTGGTGATTCAACTCGATCACTTCCATTATTCAATCATAACTAAAATAAGTGTCACATTCATACACCTTATTTAATTTCTTTGAATCCAAAATGAAGGCCACCATCACATTTTATATGGAAAAATACTCCGGGAAAGTCACTCATGGGCCCAAATCCAAGTTCAATATGAGGAGATACATGAGGTAAAATTGAAATAAGAAAATATTGTGTGTGTGTGTGTGTAGTATATGAATGTTTTGTCCTGGATACCCCACATTTACCCATATAATTTAGTATTTTCTTGTGTACATTGACCCATTCCCAGGTACTCCTAGTCATGCTCGTGTACATGGTTCCCTCTTTTGTACTATGTCCATGTATGATTAGACAAGCTATGATTGAGTACATGTTCATTCTCATGTATTATAGTTGTGTTTGTTCATGTGTACTCTTAGGGTACACACCGACCCACCGGAACCATGTCACATGGAATATATGGGTCGTACATTCCATGTGATATTTATCTCCTCCTAAAACCCTTGTTATTTAATCAAGGGGACAACATGGTGTCTGTTCCTAGACTACATTCCTTGTATGATGGGATTTTCTATAATTTTAATCTCTCCCGCAACACAGTCACCATTGTTTCTACCTTGAATCATTCTAGGTAACTTGGATCTAGGGATGATCATTCCAAATCCATTATTGGTGGCCATATTTATTCAACCTAAATATCTCACGATTTGACCTTGTTGTGATACTCCAATGAATGATGAAACCCAAGAATGATGAACCCCCCCCCCCTCCATCTATGATCTCCCATGACATCATATCCCACCTCATTCATGCTTTCTATCATGGTCCCGAACCTATGGTATCGACTAATTTCACGAAAGAACAATTACAATATGATCATCCACCATGTATTATTCAAACAATCAGTGAAGTGAAACATCGATGATGATGGCATGTAGAACATGGGGTGAAAAGAATAAAACTAAAAAGTGAGGAATGAAAATGGACATTATTTCAGTTTTATTCCATTCATTGATGAATAAATTAGTCCTCGTAAGGTATAAATAGAGAAACCATAAAGAAAAAAATTAAATAGGGTCAAGATAAGAATGTTGTTCGTTAAAAACAAAAAAAAAAGATAAAAAATCCATGATTTATAATTAAATGAATGGAAGAAATCCATAAAAAACATGACATGCCTCAAGTTTTGATTGATCTCTGATGAATAACAGTTAATTTCTGTTATTTTTTTTATATTAAATAACTTTTTTAGTGATTTAAAATCCATTGAATAATGATCGTTGTTCGATGATCCATTGTCGTTCGTCAATGGTTCTCCTCCTTGGATCCTCTTATCTCCAACGGTTATTTAGCTAACCCTAGGGATTTTTCATAATTATATATATATATATAATTAATTAGGTTTTATTTATTTAATAAATTATATAAATTAAGCATATAAGTTATTTAACACACCCTTAAATAGTCATCCAAAACTAGAAACCCAACAACAACCATCTTTATGTCATGCCTAGGGTAAACCTCGTGTTCAGAAAATAACTATGGTCTCGAATTTCCCATCCATAGTCCTAATAGATAGGAAAACCATTTATCTATAAAATAGTAACACATGTGGTTTGATATAAATTAATATTTTCTATATATTAATTTCTGGGTCCTGTGACACACAAACAATATGTCGAGTCGGAGAAGAAATCTATAGATATATATAGAAATATTAAACGAACTAAAAAACCATAGTCCTTATATGATGCATCTGTATTTTTATGAATATATTGGATTTATATTTTTTGGTTATAAACTCAATATTTTGGGGTGTGTTAAGAGTTACACATCAATGTCGTTTAAAAAAATGGTTTGCAGGAGGGAATAGGATTCCAAACTAAATTACTATAATCATGGATACATAAAAGGAATAACAATAGATTAGATGGTGATATTAAATAACCTTAAAATACTAAGTTTTAGATTCCCTCTAAAGTGATAGTTTTAAATATCTCAATCATCCAACTGGTTAGTTTAACACCAATGTGGGGTGCCTCAGGATTATCTTGGGTAAGGAAAGAATGTAATGAGTGATATTGAATCATTCCTAGGTAGTTTCAAGAAAAAGTATGGTACCGTGGTATTATCTTCTAATTAGTTCATTTGTAACATTTTTTTGGGGTTACACTAGCTAAGGAACCCCAAGGTTTGGGATACCATAGGAATAAATGTGGGTTTATCGATATGATGGATTGATAAAGAGTTATCCACTCAGCTATCAAAGAGTCGTATATAATATGATTTGGATAATTCATTATATAAATAAATAAGATGATATTTTCATGAAAAGTGGGAACATTTTCTTATTGAAATATAGATATTGTTCCACTAATGGGTATGATGAATTTTCAAGATGGGGTCATCATTTTAGTGGGAGCCCATAAAATAATATTTTATATTAAATGATTAATAATATATGATAATCATATAATTAAAACATCTATTATAGATAGTATCATGATTTTCATCTATCTAAACTTGGTGATCAATATTTAATAAATATAATCTTAAGGAAATAATATTTTAAGACTAGTAACATAATAACAGTTCTTAAGCAATATTTGGGATTTAAGGAATGTTATTAAGAAAAATTCTAGGATTTGTAATGGTTCATTCCTTAGTAAACAAATGTTGAAGTTGTTCAACAAGTGAATCTACATTCTTATGGAATCATATAGTGGTTCATTTAATGTTTCAAATGAATTATATTCATAGTGACCAAAGGAATATTATTATCTAATCATGTACTCAATATGATTGGGTATGTAAATGATTTGAGGAATTTTAATCTCATATACTCAATATGATTGTGTATGTCAACTGATATTAGATATGATTGAATATGTTGATGAATTGAAGATCTTAAAGGTTTGCTTATAAAATTAATAGTTATAGAAATAAATCATGTTGTTCTGATAGATATTTTATATTAACTATATGAATTATAATTTTTGTAAATATAAAGAAGCTTAGAAAGATAAAATAATTGAATTTTTGAGCTTGAAAGATATTTTCATGTAATAAAGAAAATTATTTTCTTCATTGCTAACTTGGATACATAAATCTTGGATAAAATCATGCTAATAGGTTTATTGTATATCATTTATCTCTTGATAAGATAACTTAAATAATAGTTTTTAAAATTAAATTAGATAGGTGTTCATAATCCACAATGTTTTTTGATTTGTGATGTTCTATATAATTCATTAAGAGGAGACTAAAATGGATTATTCTGGTTGGGAAATTCATACTATTTTTAGTTTTTTTGAAATGTTTCAAAAAAGTGAATGAATTCAAGAAAATTTTACTTGATATTCTCAATGTATTGAGAATGGATGAAATGGGTATATGGTGTTTTGATTCTAGTACTATATGGACATTACAAGTTGGTAAAAGTGAAAACTAAGAGAATTATTTTTAGTTAAAAGGATTAACATTTCCTATTCAATATGTAATCCTTGGATTTTCAATATGGGATAGTAAAAAATATATTATTGTATTATCTATGTTATATAACATAAATAGTTTAGTAAACTCCATGTAATGTCCATGTTAGGTATGAATGCAATATAAATTTATGCATTGATTTTAAAGGGTATGGGATGCTTAATAAATATTTTAGAAAGTGTTTTAAATATAATATACTTAAAAATAAAAGGAATACTTGATTGATCATATAGTCTATATTCATGAGAGGAATTATATAGTTATTATATAAAGGATTTTAATGTAAGTGATTTTATCAAGATCAAATTAATCTAAGTAAAATATGTGTATCTTCATCCAATTGAAATTATGTTATAAGATAGTTAGTTCAATTAAAATTAGTTTTTGTGAACAAGTATGACATAATTAATTATTTTCACATGGTTTATGATTTATCATTTTCTATAACATGCTTTGAGAAAATGGTTTGGATAAAAAAACATTATCTAGGACAAAGTGTTTATCAAAATGTTTATTAAAATATTTTGGAATGTGTTCCCACTACCCATTGGTGGAATTTTTTAATAAATTATTATTTTAAAAAAGGAAAGGTTACAAACAGATATAATACCATATGTGATATGGAGATAATAGTTTATTTATTAAATGTTTCCACTGAATGGAAATAAATTTTATTTTCTATAAAAAAATTATTTTTGTTTCTTACCAAGATAATATGAAGAGAATATAATGTCTAAGATGCTAGTGGGAGCATGTTAGGACATAAAAAAGTTCAAAGTTATCCAAAAACGAATTACACAAATCTAAGTATAATAGGTATTTTACATAACATCTTAGGGGATTTTAGATGTATTTTTAGACAATAATGTAAGTAGTTATATTATTTTAATGAAAACGTTTTATATAATATGATTTCAAGGATGATAATGATGAACATAGAAAGTGTTATAAATAGATTACAGGAGTTGACATTATAAAATTTTATGTTGTAAATATAAAATTTTTTAATATATTCAAGAAGTTGAACAATTAGGAATATAAATCCTAATTTTCACCATTATTCAAACTGGATTAATTCATAGAGGTTTCTCACTAACAGGTTTAGTGAGAGGGTTTTATCATATGGTTACATAGATATGTGACTGACATTACATATGATGTAATGTGTTAAGAAAACTCGGAGAGTATAGTAGGCATAATGTTGATCTAGAATTTTATAATAAATGATATGATAAATTAGTGATTATGTGGGATTTTTTAAATATTCTTTAAGAGTTTTAGAATATTAAAATGTATGATATTAAATAAAACTTATAAATTATAATTCTCTCATGTTGTCTATATAAATGTATATATATACATTTTATAGTGTAATAATAATTTCCCTCTCAAAGTATGACTTTTACTTTAACCCTAGATGATTTTCATCAAGTACTATTATAGGTTATTATAAAATTTTAAGGTTAATGTGATTAGTATTCTTGTATAGAGACACAAAATATGATGATGAGGTACACAGAAAAGAATAAGATTCTTTTTTTTCATTAGATGACCTACTATGTGTACCATATGGACTTTCATACATATGTATTTTGAATACTAGGGGTGCATGGATAATATTTGAGTCCCCAATACCTGAGGTTGGAGAGATACCTAAAATTATATCCTTTATACTTTTATAACCTACTTACACAATTCTAAATATTTATTATGAAATATGGGGGTGTTTTGGTATGTTGTTGATCATGAAATCAGTAAGAGCTTAACCAAGTTGGGATTTTTACTCTCATATGATGATTATGATATATGGGACATCGATTGAGATATACCATGAGAGTTTATGGCCACACCAAGATGTTATATATCTATATGGATAAGGGATATGTGTTGTGATAATTCATAAGGATGAATGATGTGATATATATTCATTGATCATATTAGCCTGCACTCTGAGAATCAAGAATATATGAGTTTTCTATATAGGATTATCATGGTATATGTCCCATAGTCACTTAATGTATTTCAAAAAGGGAAAACATGATAATGCACATTTTTATATGATATAGACTTGTGGACATAGGTATACAGATACATGTATTTTATGGAGATCATGCTTGATCCCATTATTTCATAAGTATCATTAATACTTTACTAAATTCCACTCTATGCTTACATATATGGATCCATATATTCATATTTTTTATCAATGTTATAATGTCCCATGGATCACAATTCGTTATTGACTGAATGGGGATTGATTTTGGCTCAAATAGATACTCTAAAAGTATTTTAGAGTTTATCCAAAAATGTTTTGGATTGGTATTCACAAGTATTAGATATGATGTAATATAAGGTGAATTTAAAGATTGATTTTAAAAAAAATGAAAGATATCCAAAGGTATTTTTGATATTTTTCATAAGTTTTTGTATAAGATACAATATAATTTGAAATAGCACAAATTATATAGGCTTTACTGCAAGTGGTGGATTTATGGAGATATTCCATTAAACCCTATATGTATATGTGTTATATGAATAAGATATATCGTATTTCATAAAAATTATGATTTGTATTCCCATTAATTTTAGGATTATGGAAAAATGATAAAAAGTTATCATTTATTTATTCTCATAAGAATGATATAATTAAAGAAATAATTATATAGGATATAACTTATGGGATTTCATTTATGCATTGGATGCATGAATTTTTTCTAAACATTTATTAATTTGTTATAATTTATTAATAAACAAAACATTGACTAAGTTTTGTCCTTGGGTGATTATGTTTTTTTTAACTTCCATGTGATGGAAGTGACAGTATTTCTTGATTATTGGATAAACCTCTCTTGAAATGAAATCTCTTTTAATCATCTTACTTTGAACCTGAGGATTTATCAGGCTATGTATTAAGATAGGATCCCACTCAATAGTCAAGTGATCAAAATTATCTTGTAGATACCTAAGGAGGTGGGAAACTTATGTTTACCACTTTGGTGATTGTTATCAAAATCATAATACAAAGATAAAAAGGTATCATAATCTCTTTGATTTAGGGTATTCATGTACATTATTTCATCATTTTAGTATTTTATATTGTTTTGTATTATCATGCATGGGGATCCTCAGACAAAGGTTCTTAATCACTTCTTTTTGATTTGATAAATGTTATTAAATTAATTCAAAACCCTTCAAAAATTACCAAAGTACGGAGAAAAGTATTTTATTTGAAAATAACCACAAAAAAATGTAAAGTAATTTTGAAAATGTATGATGTATTTTATGGTGTGAATTTTTTTTCATGTCATATATGTTAAAAACCTTGTTTTTATACTTTTTAGAAATGTTGAAAATATTCAATATAGAAAATGTAGAAAATATTGTTTTAATCCTTTTTTAATAATGTAAAAAATAGTTTTAAATAAAATTTATTATAATTTTAAGTATCACTAAGAAACTTCTTTAAAAAAATTAAAATAACCTTGATATGGAAGAAAAAGTGCTGGAAATAAGACTTTAAAAGAATAATTTTTAAAATAAAGTTCCTTAAATGTAACATACTTCTTCATTATTGATCCAAAAGAGAATAAATAGAAAATAAACATGTAAACCCCAACATAACCAAAGTAGAATAAAATATAAGGGGTTTAAATGATTAGTATAATATAATTTCCCAATGAAAATTTGAACATAAACAATCCTGAAATAAAATGAGAATGTAACTGAAATCCCTTTCCTTGGGCCTCGCTGGGGACGTGCGGTGCGCAGGTGGGCAGGCCAGCCCAATACCTTGTTACCCAACAACACGTTTTTCTTTTATCATTCCTATTTTCCCTTTCGTTCCAATGCTAGCTTCATCGCTTTCATTCCATAGAAGTATAATGCTCTTGATATTCAGGATTTCAGGCCTGTGGCTATAGGTAATACTGTTCCAAAGGTTATCAGCAAGGTCATTGCGAACAGATTGGGAATTATTGCTAAGGATTTTATATCCAAAAATCAGTTTGGCTTTGTTTTGGGAAGAAACATTCAAAACTATTTGTACAAGGCCTCAGAATGTGTTAATTTTATGAGGAAAATGTGAAGTATGGGAATATGGCTCTAAAAGTTGACATCTCGAAGGCCTTTGATATGATGAAATGGAGTTTCATTTTTGTGGAGTTAAGAATGCATGGATTTTGTGATGGGTTCATCAAGTCGATTGGCTACATTTTCCAGAGTTCTATGCTTTCTGTTCTTATTAATGGATCCCCTAGAGGTTTCTTTAAATGTTCTAGGGGGTGAGACAAGGATATCCCTTATCTGGCATTATTTTTTATATTGCTGAGGATTATTTGAGCATATGTCTTTCTGATCTTGTGCATGCTGGATTGTATCAGCAAATCACTATTGGCAGAGGTTTTTTTTCTCCTTCACATATTTTTCATGAAGATGATATTCTGCTATTTGGTAAGACTGATAGGGTAACCATTTGTTTAATTAAGGCAGTATTTGAGCATTATGAGTTTTTTTATGGTCAAGTTATTAGCTGGGAGAAATCCTCAGTATTTTTTGGGGAAGGTGTTATTGTTTCAAAGCAAAACAGAGTTGCACGCATACTTGGGGTGAGAAGAGGGTCAATTTCTTTCAACTATTTTGGGGTTCCCATTTTCTGAGGTGCTATGAAAAGATTTCATCCGGAAAATATCTACCTCGAAATTCTCAATCAAATGGCTACTTGGAAAGGTAAATCTATGTCTCAGGATGGGCGGGTCTGTCTTATTAATTCTCTGATCACCTCCATGTGTGTCTATGTGTTTTCCTTATACAGATTTCCTAGAAATCTTCTTAAGGATTTACAAAGGCTTATTCATAATTTTATTTGGACTGGTTCAACTCATGAAAGGAAGCTTGTCACTGTTGCATGGAGTGACTGCATCAGGCCTATTGACATGGGTTGAATGAGGCTTAAGGATATTAAGTGTTTTAATGAATCTATCATTAAAAGGTTTACTTGGTCACTCCTGACCTCAAGTGAATTTTCTTTGGAGTTTCTATGTAATAGATTTGGATTCAAGCTGATGAATGGGTACTCTCTTTATGTCCCTCCCTTGATATGGACCTCAATTAAGCATGCTTATTGTAGCCTCTCACAATCCTCTAAATGGGTGGTTTCTCGAAACTCCTCATTGAACTACAGGAATACTAATTATTTATCATGTGCCATTGCTGAGGATTTGGTGATCCCTTCATCCTTGAAAGATATTTCTATTGATGATTTTCATAATAATAGCATGGCTCAGGGGCTGATTTCTGATTCTTTGAAAGTGGAGGTGGATTGTTATCATCACTCTGCGATGGATTATTTGATCTGGTTTCCCAGTCTTACTGGAAACTTCAGCACTATGTAGGATTATAGATACATATGTTCTGAGTCTTTTCTGGTTTCTTCTTGGATGCTTTTTTTTTCATTCTACCTTTATTCCACCGGCGCATTATCTGCTTATGTGGAGGATTTGGAAGTGTATACTTCCTTTTCAGCGTATGATACAGAGATCTGGATTTTCTGTTGCACCTATTTTCTTTCATTGTCCTGCTACTGAAGAAACTATTGATCATCTTTTCATATCTTTTCGTGCTTCATCTGGTCTATGGAATTACTTGCAAGATATTTTTGGATATCGCCTGAATCTGGAGAGTTTTGGATGGTTGATGGACTCTATTTCTCGAGATAATTTCATCTCTCAGTTAAAACTGATACTCCCTTCTACAATTTCATCGCTGGTTTCATTCATTTGGAGGGCTAGAAATGCTCTTATCTTTGAGAATATAAGTACACTGATTTCTTTTGGAATTCAGGAGCTTCATATTGGGGTTCTTGCTGCTGCACGGGCTTGAATTGGAGTTATGCGGAATAATGTTTTTGATTTGCTTATTTTGTGAAGTTTGGGTGTTTCTAGTAGGTGTAAGAAGCCGATTATGATGAATTATATCCAGTGCATTACTCTAATATTTCATTGTCTTAAGGTTAATGTTTATGGTGCATCTTTAGGTGTACCGAGACCTTTGGGCTGCGGTGGTGTTTTTCGCACCTTTAGGGGTTTTGTTGAAGGCTGTTTCTATCACTTTTTAGGGAATGTCTTGGCAATTTAGGTGGAGTTATGGGATATGATTATGGTTGTCTAGTATGCTTCTTTTCATGGTTGGATGAACTTATGGATGGAATCTGATTCCACTTTGGCAGTTGATATTCTTATAACTCGTTCAAGGAATGTTCCTTAGAGGATGATATCTGCTTAGGATGACTGTCTAAAGCTTGTGGAGTAGATTTTTTTGGATGTCACTCATGTCTATAGAGAGGAAAATCAAGTATCTGATGATTTATCCAAGCATTCAATTGAGGAGGTTTTCTCGTTCTGTTCCTTTTTTACACCAACCTTTTTTATGGTTTGATTGATTCCGATGCGCGTGGTGATGTGTACACGTGTCTTTGTTGACCCCTTGTTTCTCCTCTTTTTATGTATTTACTTTTTTATTAATAAAAGTTTTTTGTGATTAGGCTTTCCTTCTCCTGAGTCTTATGATTAAATGTGTTAATAATGTCATTAATATAATTTTTATTCATTATATTCAATTTTATAATCATCCATGCATAGTGGTAATAGAAGATCGTATCACATCGCTTTATGGAGGTGGTAGTCCACACATACGCACGAGCGACGTTATAATTTTCCATTGGATGCATAGGTAAGAATATAGATGATATATTATTTTCAAAAAATAATATTTATATAATAAATATAATATATTTTTCATTAATTTTAATTTTAAATCATCTAATTAAAATGATGATGAAAATATAATTACACCGCTATATAGAGATGGTAGGCTATATGTATGCATGAGAAATGTTTTCATTTTACATGGGATGGAATGGAGGTGGAAAATGGTTTTATCATATTAATAATAATATCAAATTTTATTCTTATTAATTGATTAATTATATTACAATGGATAAAACATATTTATAGGAAGTATAAGAATAAATAAATTTTGAAAGAGTTCAGAAAGATAATTGCCTCTTATTTGAGAGATCTCCTTTTTTATAGCTTATACCTTCTTAGGATGTTATTAGGATAAAAATAGCTCAATAATTAAGGTAATTAATAAAGTAATGTTTTTTGGTTCATATTTTCTCATCTATAGGGATCAATGTTTCTGAATAAGGGAGGATAAGTAGTTCCCTTTTATAATTGAGGTGAGGTACAGACATGGAATTACTTAAAGTATTTCAATAATTAAAGTTCATTTTCTTATGAAAGTTTCTAAAAAATTTTATAGATTCAAATTTTATAAGTTTATGGTCTAAATATAACAAACTAATGAAGTTTAAGAATTTTTTTATCTTGAAGCCTTATCCCTTTATTTTTAACCCTTTTAACCCATTTTACCTATAACTAAGGTGAAAAATATTTACCATAGTTAATATTCATTATGAAAAAAATTTAAAATGAAATTATTATATTATATAAATTATTTTGATACCAAATAAGGAATATATTTTAAATTATTCAACTCCAATAAGTGGAATAAGTTACTTTTAATATAAGTTCGTAAAATGCAATGAAAACTATTTTTGAAATATGTTTGTTTTAAGCATAAAAATGATTTTATAGACAAATGAAGAATAATTTTGATTCCAATAAAATTAATTGTATTGTATTTAATAAAATTATAATTATTTTTCTTTAAAAAACCAAACACTAAATTTACCTCTTCAATTCATGATTAATATAAATGAACTAAAACATTTTTTATTTGAACAAAAACATTACTTATACTTCTAAAATGTTAAGTAAGTATTTCTTTGTTCAAAATTATATTTTTATATGAATTATATTACTTATTTATTATTTATTTGATCTATAAAAAAGTTTTCATAAACATTATTCTTATGATTATATCATTATAATTTCATAAAATTGATAGTTTTATAAAATCGATATTTTTCACTATTCACCTAAAAAAATCAATTATTTATTAAATATATAAAACAAATAATACTATGATAATATCAAAATATTTATTTATAAAATTAAATTCATTTATTAAAATTAAATTTATAAAAAAATTTAATTTAGTTTTTAATGTAATTCTTTATCAAATATATTAGTATTATGTCATATTTTCTTTAGAAAGAAAAGATTACTTACAATAATAGAATATCAAGTGTGACAAGAATGATCAAAGAATTTTTTAGGATAAAATTTTTATATATATGATTCTTTCAAGAATTTCATAAGGATCATTGTTACTATGTAAATATCACCCCATATAATATTTTTTGAAATTTCTACCTGATAATAAATCTTAGTTTATATAATTTAATATTCTGACCAGAATGAAATATGATGACACTCGAGCCATTCTTAAGTGATTAAAACATCACATTTAAACTATCATTAAATATTATTCATATGAGAAGATAAATTATATGATCAATTCACAAGTTGTTTGATATTTCAAGTTCCCTTTATCAAATAAAATTGAAGTTGAAGAAGAAACTCTTGAAAATAGTTATGCGATATTATTATGATTAGATAGTGTTGTTCTAAAGATAAAATCATCACTTAAAATTGATCATAAAGTTATTATATATGTGTTACAAATAATTTGGATGATCATGATGCTGAGTTTTTTATTTTTTTCATAATAAATTCTCCAAGGTTTAAGTAGGTTAAAGATGAAGTGGGAAAAAGATGATTCAAAAGAAGAGCTAAGATGATCACAGTTTTCAGTTTTTTGAATTAAAAAATAAAATATTTTTTGAAATATTTTAAAATATGATAATATCTATTATTTGTTCCTAAAGTATTATTTATTTAAAAATTTTAACATATATAATTATATAAATATAATTACACTGGGGACAAGTAGTTAATTGATAAAAGAATATTTGGTGATTGTGGTGCATGGTTTTGAGCCAAACTAAATGATAAAATTTAGAGGATTGTGGTGAGAGGTTAAAGTGAATGGAGTATCTATAATTTTGATATGTAAATAACTTTCTAAAACTATTTTAATTATATAATTTTGAGTTTCTAGGATATTAAGAGTATTCTATATATAGTGTTATCTGATTGAGAGTTTAAACTGGGTATTAATATATTGATAAAAATAGATCCTGAATTTGAAGCAAAAGAATAAATGAAAAACTTATTATAGCCTGAGTTTTCAATGAATAAAGTTTGAGAATAATGTTTTAAAGTAGATAAATATATAGATATGCATGTTCTAATAATTTTTGTCCTATTATTATATTATATCTAGTATTATACAAGGTTGGAGAACAAGATGAGGTGAAAATATTATTTTTTATCGTAAAGGCTTGTGAGGAAGATCATTTGTAGTTGATGATGAAAAAAAATTCTAAAGTGATCGTTCTCATCTTCTTATAATATCATTATTACTAGAAGGATTTTGTGTAATTCTAGTAGGGTTTCAATTAACACTAAATACAGTATGATACCTCACTACCCACTTGTAATTTGTGATTCATTTTTACTTTAAAATCTATAAACTAGGATAGAGACCAGATAGAAAACGTATATGGTTCCAACATTGGCTCATAACATTATAAAACCTTATGTGTGTCTTATTAATTTAATTTCTATAATCACGTGAGTGAGGTTGAGTTTATATTTCTGATAGGATCTAAACCTAACTAAATTCATATGTTTATTTCTGATGGAAGAAATAGTAAAATATTTTCACCACTAATTCACCCCCACTATTATTGGTTCAGCCATTCCTAGGTCATATTAGTTAGAATAATTCACAAATTACAAATTCTCTCACACAAAAATGATGACCTCACGCATTTCCCCCTTTAATAAAACTCTCTAAATGCATGCTACCTGTAAACAAGATATTTCTACCCCATTTGGAAAAGGATTTATATTTGAATAATCTCTAAAATATTTGTCTCCTACTTTGTGAATAATTTTTCTAAATATATAAAGAAATAAACATCAATAGATTTTTTTTGAATCCCCCCACATTTAAAAACAAAATCCAATAAACAAGTGATATAGGGTATGGATTAACAATACCTTATCCTTTAGATTAATGAGGTTTAAATCCCATCATCAACCTCAAGCTTTGAAATGAATCCTTTGATAATGGTTCGGTGAAACATCTTCTATTTACTCTATTATTGGAACAAATTAAATATTTAACACATTTTACTCCACCATCTACTTGATAAAGTGATACTTTATTTCATATTGGTTTCATCTTGAATGTTGAATAAGTTTTTATGATAAATTTATAGCACTTTTATTTTAATATCCTACAAGAAGTGGGAATTAATTTCCACATTGAGATCTTCCAACTGAGAACCAATCCATATAAATTTAGTTATAGCTAGAGTTATAAACAAAAATTCTTCTTAATCATTACTCATGGTTACTTAAAAATTCTTATTTTTGTGCTAATACAAACACATTTTACCAAAAATTAAAACTCCACAAGATATAGACCTTCCATCATAAATATTTCTTACCCAATATATATTTGTATAGGCAAAAAAATTATGATTTCCACTACTATTATAATTAAATACATAGTATGGAACTTTTATTATATACCTGAAAAATCTATTTCCAATCAATAAATGAGACACTTCTTATAAACTTTGAAACTTGGTGCATAATATAATAGAATATACAGTATCCTATCTTGAAACAATCATGTATATTAAACTTTAAATAATCTTCATAAATTATTTTGGGTCAACTCCATTTCATTTTTAAACCTTAAATAGTTTGGTTCCCAATGAAATAGGTATATAGAACTGGTTTTAATCCTCCATTCCAAATTTATTTTAAAGTTACCAATCATACTTCTTTGTAGAAATAAATATTTGATCTTCCTATTGAGAAATTTGTAAACCCTTAAAATATCTCATTTATATATGCATGGATATTAAAAAAATTATTCTTCTCTAAATAAAAGTCTTCACATTCACTTTATTCATTTATATAAAAAATGATATCATCTATATATATAACAACAATTAGTGCCACCTATTTGTTATCGTTAATGCATATATTGTTATCCCCTCCTCCTTTATTTAATTAAAATTTCTACAAGAAAGTGTATAATTTGGAATTCCATCTAATTGGGGATTATAATAACACATATAAATCCTTCTTTAACCTATATACATAACATTATTATTTACTAATATAGAAACCAATTGGTTTCTCAATATATACTTCATCTTCCAAATATCCTTTGAGGAAGAAAAACTTGACATCCATTTGGAATATCATGTATTACTTTTTGGTCTATAGTATAAATTAATATCCTAATGGTTTCTATCCTAGAAACTAGTACAAAGGTCTTTCAAAAATAAGTATCTTCAACTTATGAGTACCCTTTACACACTAGTATTGCCTTGTTTCTTATAAATTTTCCATTTTTATTCAATATTTTTTAAAATTACCATTTTATTTTGATAATAATCATGTTTTCAAGATTTTGTTCCACATACCAAGTTTTATTCTTATATATCTAGTCAATTTCTTAATTCAATCACTCTTGATGCTAAAAACACTCATTCACGTATCTTGGTTCAACATGAAAAAAACAGTAAGGCATTTGATGTTTTCCTTAGAGTTATCATAGTTTGAACTTGTTTTCCTTATTCTCCATTGATATTTTGGACCTATAATTATTTTCTTTGTATTAAATGAGATAAATTTTTCTCTCTATTGCTATAATTGGATGAAACATCATCTTCACTTTTAACTTCTTTTGGACTTACATTATTTTTATAATATTCGTACTTTTTTTACTAAAATATTTTTATCATAGCTTCTAAAAATTACTTCTTCATAAAAAATTTATTTTCATTAGTGTTCCTGAACTTTTAAATCAGTAGTATTAATAATGTACTCTATATATTTATTGAAACAGTAGTATCATAATCCATTTTGAGAATAACCAAGGAAAATAACATCAAATCCACTCTTCTTAAAATATATAATATTTTCACATATCATGCAGATTACACAAGAAATACCAAACACCATTAAATATTTTCAAATTGAGGACTTATTAAAATACATATTTTATAGGGACCTATCTGAATTTGGTAGATAAAAAATAGTTATAAATGTGAAATACTACACCAATATCTTTTCTTCAAAAATAATGAGAAGTGTCAACTCGATCAATATGCTCACATCCATATCCACTAAACTTATGTTCTTATATTTATAAATTCCATTTTATGTGGTGTATCATGTGTAATTATTTCATGGTGAATACCATGATTCTCAATATATGATCTTAATATACCATTAGTATATTCAGCACCATTTTCTATCTAGATCTTATTCAAGGAGAAATTTTAACCCTTTTCATCGCCTATTTTAAAACAATTGAATATTTTTAGATCCTCTAATTATTTCTTCATATATAATATAAAATTAATTTGATTAAAGTCATAGATAAATGAAATAAAATAATTATTGGATTCAAGGTGGGTGTTAAAAATTAAAAAATTCAAATATTTATATTCCCAATTAGTAAACCAAAGATATAGATATCTTGGAAACATTCTAAGTAACACCTCATATAGTAGTTATGATTAAGGAATCTAGGGTCATCGTAGATATGGAGTCTTATATTGGTATATGGAAAACTATGTGGATCAATGTACTTACAAACCTTATAAGTTATTTTCAAATGTAATTTTAGGAAATGATGGAAGATTGTGTGAAACATTTCTTAGTAAATTGGTGGATTATTTAGGATATTCCTTCATAACCATAAGATGTTCAGTTTCATTCTATCAATGTGTATTGAATCTCTATTTCTTGATTTCCTTCTCAGATGCCCACAAATTTTTGGATGGATAAGATATGATGGATAAGATAAAATGGATGATATATTTGAATATAAACTTTCTTATGTGATGAATTAATAATCTTATCCTTTTAAAATGTATAGAACATCTTTTTATATCTCTTTTCAGCATAAGCACATAACAAAAATTCTCTCCTTGGGTAAGTTTTCTCATGTTCTTTTATCCGAGATGACCAAGTATTCGATGCCAAAATTGATTTTATTATTTCAAAATTAGGTAGATTAAATCTTCAACATCATAAAACTAAAATAAGTTTTATTTTGTTCAATGTCCTCTAGATAGTATACATCCAACTTTCAAAGTATTTACCCAAAATCCATCTTTCCCAAAAACAACTTCGTTACCTTTATCTCATAGTTATTCTACACTTAACATATTATGTTTTATCCCCTTAATATATAAATTATACTTGTATTTTAACTTCTCCTTCCATATAATTATTGAACTAACTCCATTTATTTTAAGTGAACCATAATTTTTAAATCCCATTGGACCTTCTATGAACTTTTATACATCATTAAAAAAATTTAAATCTATTTTCATCTATAAATATCATCCACTATAAAGAATCCATGGGAATTCCCCTTTGGATTATTTAATTGAAACATAAAAATAAAAACTTATTCTTTTTCATTATCCTTATTCTTATATGTTTTTTGTGTATTTTTGTTCACACTCAATTGGTATTGTAGGATAGGGAGAAAATAATTATTAAAGTGACGTTGTAGGTCATATCTTTAAAAAAATTATTCCAATGGTTGAAATTTATTTTTAACCTCCAGTCTAGATTTTTAATGTTGCTTCTAAACTCTTCTTATTTGAGTGGGTAAACTCCCTTAAATATCTCTCTATAGACCTTCTGGGATCATAATAATATTAGTAATTAGACCAATAATTCATTTCCATGTTCCCAAAGCCTCAAAAATGCTAACTATATCAATAAAAGGAATAATTCCCTCTATAAATAGATTTCTATAAATTTACTAACACCTCCCTATTTTCATTTTTTTTAGCATCCATTTTGACTCTATTTTGTAAAAAAACCCTATTCTAGATTCCCAATAATTTATTATTTGAACCAATCTTCTTTTTATCCTTTTATTAGTCCCTAGTTTTATCAGTTTTTTTCATTAAATTAATTGTTCCAAGAATTTATAGATTTATGATATTCACTTTGTTTTTCTATAAACATAGTGGTCTTTACCCATATATTCAACAAAAAATTTACACTAATAATTCCAATATTTTTCTCACCCATGGAGTGTGATATGTTTTGGTTTATGTGTGTCTCTATTCCATAAATCTTTAATTTTTTTTATAGCCTTACTATTTTAACTTTCTCAAACTTCTTAAATAGAATTTTAAATGTTGTATTTATATTTTTCTAATTATTTATTTACACTAATCAATTTTATTTGGATATTATAATGTTAAATATCTATCTTCTTATAATGCTATTCCATATCAACTAGGATTATATTTATCAAGTGAATTCATTATGTCATCAATCTCTTTCTTAAACATTTATTCCTCTTCAGTATTAACATATTCATTTTTTTAGGATTTCTTTTCTTTATTCATATTTTTATCTCCTTTTCTGACACTAATATTTTTAAGACACTCCTTGAGTTATCTATCAAGCATAAACTCTATTTCAGTTTCATAATCACTTCCATCAACACTACTTTTATTACTAATAAACTCTTCCTAATTCACTATAGCAATTATTTTCTTCTCATCAATAGAACATAAAGTCTCATTCTCATCATCATCATCATGTCTCTTATCTCTATATAACTTATATAATAATTTTATATTATTTTATTTAGAGAAATTCATAACTTCACATTTTGATAAAAACATTGTTTTATCTAATTTTATTTCTTTCTTCTTATAGGATCTCCTTGGACTCCCCTATAACATTCTTAGTTTTTAAATGTTCTAAAGATCCCTTTGGATATAATTTATAAGTCCCTTAAGTGAAAATATAATAATTATCATTTTAATTTTTATGATTAGGTATGGATTAGGGCCTACGTAAAGTTAAATACCTTATACCGGCACATATTTTAGTTTTCTAGAGATATAAAGGTAACTTTATTTTTCTAATGGTTATGTAAAGGTAAATTGGCCACTGTGCAAGGGTAAGATGAATTTTAAAACCACTTTTTATTAGTGACTTATTTGTTCTATGAGATTCATAAGGGTAGATCTCCATTTATATATGCTTTATAATGGTAAGCCTAAATTTTCAAAGGATGTTAAATGGGAACTCATGAACAATGTAAAGTAACATTTTTTCTGAAGGTTGCACAAGGGAAACCTAGCCACTGTGTAAGGGTAGGTTTGAGCTACAAAAAGGTATATCCTTGGTTTCAAATGATATTTAAAGTTAATTAATAAATTATAAATTATGTTTAAGGGTGAAAATCATACCCTTACCCAAAAGATATGGTTTGTGTAAGGGTTAAAACCATGTTACACATACGTAGTGCCCTTTTTGGGGGAAAGTGATTTTTAACCATGGTTTTTGTTTATCCATGTCCAGTTCAAGCTTGTAACATGGATTCAAGATTTAAAAAGCCTAAAATCATGGGAAATAAATTAACATAAGTTTTTTAAAATTTTAAATACCTTTTTAAAGGTTCTAAATGATTTTCAATCTACATAAGATTAAAATAACAATTAAATAATGGATTTAATTGAGGGTTTTCAATGCTATGAAATAGAATTCCATATGTATTATTAAAAAATTATGAACCCTTATTTTCTTTTTTTGGTGATCCACTTGATTCTAAGTAGTCCATAATTCTTAAATCCAATTCTGTGAAGTTCTATTCAATCAAACCTGTTTTTTCTTCTAGTTTCTAGCCATAGAATAACCCATTCTCTCTTCTCAATTCTTGAGTGTTGTAGTTTTAGGCAGATAATATCTAGGTATCCTTTTTATGCGAAATTTTTAAATTAATTTATTTCTAATATTTCTAAAAAAATGAAAAAGAATTATTAAATGGTTGTAAACAAAAATTATAAAATAATAATAGTAAATATTTACCTCATGCTTAACTAGGATTATTATAGAGAGATAGAATATTAGATATTAGGTATTTATAATTATTATTTTAGGGTGATATGGTTAGAACATGCTATTGATTAATTTATTATTAGGAAAATATCCAGAAGAGAGAAAAGTTTTATCAAATATGATATTTCTATTCCTTTTTAAAATAAATAATTATAATTAGTTCTATGAATCCTTAGAGATTGGATTAATCTGATTAGTATATGGATGAGTTTTAGGGGATGTCTCTTTAGAGAAACTTTGGTTTTTACATAGATAAGATTGATTTATGAAGTTAATTAGAATTTGGGGGACCTTATTTACACTTGTGTCCTTGGAATGATTCATGTGTCAGTATATCTTGTTTGACTATGTTTGATAGTTATTGCAATTTTGTGTATATATCTATTTTTTTCTCATGATGACATGATTTTTTCTACATTTATATAATTTTCTCTATTGTATGTATTATCTTGCTTGGGATTAATTTCATTAGTACTCAGAATAGGTAGACCATCATGATATAAATATAACTTAGAGGGGGAGTGCACAATATATTAGATTATGATAATATTGGACCTCTATATAGGGTAAGGAATAATGGCATTGTGGCCTAAACTGAGACACAGTGCTAGTTACAATGGCCTTTTGTCATATATTGATGGAGTTATTAGATATGATGGACTTTTTGATAGACCTATGATAGTGATATGATCACTCGATGCCTTGTGGATTATGAGTAACATGTTCATGGGCCTTGTCTCTAGTGCTTGAACACTTTTGACATCTGTTATGACTATCCTTTCAGTATGGAGCCGAATTAGGTGTTTCTGATACTCATGGTGGATTGGTTATCACAAACATGATCAAAATATATGTTTATGATTGATTTTTTATTTATATTTATCATGTAATACACCTATTATATATTCTCACACTAGTTAATTATGTATTAGTGTTGGGTGGTTTTATTACTCACACCCTACATGAGAATCTCGATGTGAATATAGAATTAGTTTAAATGATTTTTGGAAAGGGAAAGGGGCCCATGGAATATAGTTCAGATAAAGATAATGGAGCTAGGATTGGTACTAGAATGTAATAGGATTCTATAGTGATACTTTATTTAATTTGTTTCAATTTATATACTTTATTTTGGATTTTCATATTGAAGCCCAATTTATTTATCTGTGACATTTGTGACATCTGATATTACATTTTTGTTATTTATCTTCTACCTTGGTACTATGAGTTTTTTATTTTATTTATTTTTTATTTATATTATTATTGTAAGGATATGATAATGAGAATATAGTCTCCAAAATTATGGTATTCAGACCCTCGCTTTTAGTCAACAACCTCTTGCATATGAGGAGTCATGCATGAGGTATTATGATGGTCTAGCTCAGGCCTAGTGGTTTGGGTTGGGGTATTACAGAATGGTATTATATGAAAATTTTCTTCTTTTATTTTTGACTAACCTAGGACATGGTAGAAATGAGATAGGTTATGTAGGACTCAGGTAGGGTATTTTCCATATACCTAGCCAGTTCATGTGTGATAGACCTATGAGTTACCATTGACAGGATTATTGTTACCATTTTATTGGATTTGGGTGCATTCATGTATCATGACAAGTCATATAGTAGCACATGATAATATATACCTATTGTGTGTAGCATATTAGTTCTTTAATTTAATTCCTTTATTATTCTATCTATTTGGGATAAACCAGGGTTCTTTGATTTAGTGATATATCTATTTTCCATGTTTTTGAGATATATTTATTGGAATTAGTTAGTTGAACCTGAGTATGTTTCAATATTTTATATATATGTGAATAATACTAATGAGTGGGGATGGAGAACTTGGATATTACTAAGAGGGGTGTAACTTGGGTTGTGGGTAGCCGCCTCAAAGAACTTTGAAGTGATCTCAATAAATAATTATTATTTGTTATAATGGATGTATATGTTCAAAATGATTCTTTTTGTTTCATAAAATAGATCCTCAATGAATTATAATGGGTCCACCATATGAAATATGTTAGGATACTCCCACGGAGGAGGATTTTCTAGTTCCACTACCCATTGTGAATAAGGGTGCAGTTGAGAACACTCTTGTTCTTACTATGGTTTCATGGATAGTAGGGCCACTTTAGTTGAGATTCCTTTTGCTTTTACCTGCCTAGGATGGATGGGTACCAAGGTCTATGGTCAAATACACTAGATACATCCATATCTAGAATCCTCCATCCTTTCAGGGAATTAGATGATCATTGTATTAATAGGACTAGATAGATATGATTAAGTTTATCATCGACCTTGTTGAGACAAATGAGTACAAAAGGTGAATCTGGAAGTATTTATGCTAGAGGGACCTACTAGGATATGGTAGGGTGTGATGGGATAGTGTAACGACCCAAACTTTTATTAATAGAAATTCCTCTTGATCTAATTTAATGTATTATTATATGGAATGGTTATATAACATATGGACTTCTTTGGTTTTATGTTTTTAGATTTTAAAATACCGTTAAGCTTTGTGACCATTGCTAATATAGCCTTTAAATAGTGATCACGTTATTAGTATAAATATATGCCTTTAAAAAATCCAATTTACTCAGACAAAGGAAGTGATTTCCTCATCCAGTATAATTTCCCCATATGAATCCCATTCATCAGAGTGTGGAAAATATGTGGCATCATTGGGTTTCGCTCTCGACCAGTACCAAGCCAAGCTTCAACACATTAATCTCGAGCGGAACCGCCTACCGAAGAAGTGTAAGTTAGTAGATATTACCACCCAAGCGATGTTATCTGTGCCACCCCAAGAGTCTGTAACTATCGCACACCATACCCTTTGGTTGCATGCGGGTTTTATTAGGAGTTATGTAATGAGACCCTAGTATTATGATCATATACATTATTTTTGTATAGATAATATACTTTGATTTTATTATTGTTACTTAGTAAATACTTTTTAAAGAAAAAATAGAATTTTTATTTAATTAAGGAATATATTTTGATGAATTAATATATTTTTGAATCAAATAATATTCTAATTAAACATGATTACTAAATTAATTTTTATTAAATATAAGTGATTGTATGATTATTATGAAAACTATTGTGATTTTTATTAAGGTTTTAAAGCTGTTTTTGTCAAAACTCATGAATTTTCGAATAAATGTTGGTTTTTATTTTAAATGTAAAAATTCACATATTTAGAAAATTATTTAGATAAAATTAAAATTATTTTTGGAATCAGTACGTCTAAATAATCCAATGGTGAATTTTTCTTAATTTTTCGAGACAGTTGAATTTTTTGGTAAAAATTAAATACAGTTTAAATATATAATGTGTTTTATGACATAATAATGACCTAATAGTGATGTAATAAAATTCTATAAACATTATTTTTGGCCAATATATGTTTTACCATTAAAATAATTTGATTTTAGGTTTGTTTTATTTATTTTACAAAGCTTTAGTGGACCCTCCAAGACTTATAAAAAATTTAGGTTTTTAAATTTATTTCCTTGAGAGTGTGATGCGCCTCTACATAAGCAACCCTATTATTTTAAGAAGTTAGGACATTGTACTTATAAATATTTTTTTCTACTATCATTAGGAAAAAAAATGGGCAAAAACCATGGGATGGTTTGTGGTTTTGATTAGTTTAATGTGTGGTGTCCCAAACCTAAATAATAAAGAATTCCCTCTCCTTTCCTATATAAACCCACCCAAGATCACACCTCCTCTTCACTCAACGACTTTGTAATTCATCCAAAATGTGACGTTATATCTCTATAATCCTCCCAAGAAGCCCCAATCTCCCATATAACGTCATCTTTATGTTTGAATGATGAGAGAACCCTTTCTCTCCCACAGATGCCTTTTATGTATACCTGTTAGCATGCCAAAATTCCATAAGGAATTTCTCTCTCCTCATTTACATTCAATAAATTATTTTGTATTATGAATCTAAATTACATTAATTATGTTGGGACATGTATCTATACTACCCCCTTACTGTCCATTATTTTACATATTATGAGACACCCATTTCTCTCTCATCAACCATTTTTATGAAGTCTTACATCGTGTCGTTATGATGCCGAAATTGCACCGCAATTTTCCAAGCCAAAATTATTGTGTTGTTAATACCACGCCCATTTCTCTATCAAAGGTATTCACCATTATGAACATTTACATATTTATTGAAGAGTTTAATGTATTAATTCAACATTCCATTATTTTGGAATAAATTATGACATTTAATAAATCCATGTTGTATGATCTTGTAGAACACTTATGCATGAAATGAAATGTTTAAGAAGGGTGCGCCCTGATAGTGCTCCAATGAATTTGGTAAAGATTAGTATCAGGATATGTCAAGTGAAATTAGTATTTACTCATTCTAATTCAATTGAATTTAGGGTTTACTCATGATCCATGTGCAATGAGCCTTGGCTCAGGCTAATTACACGTTAAGTGTTGTTCCCACATTTCCATCTTATGATAATCATGTTATATGATGTCTTTCTGTTCATGTTTCTTGTATGATCCATTGGTATACCTATTGCCTAAAATGTATTGTATTCTTAATGTTATTCCTTATTTACTCCCTTAGGGGGATTTATTTCTCACCCTTTTCACATGTATGTCCTCAGGTTATCCCACGAAATACTAAGTTCAAGGGAATGTCGTGGTTATGTAAAAGAACTTTTCAATAAAGAGGTTGTGTGATTTATGTTTTAAGTTGATAAGTAATGTTCCTAATCCCCAGATACACTAAACCTCTCAATCTTCCTTATTATATCAAGTCAAGAGTTTATGTATTAAATCATGTTTATGTGTGTAATAAAAATCAAGGTTGTTATAGTTGGTATCAGAGGATAGATTTAGTTATTTTTGGGATTAGGATTAGAAAAAACTAGTGAAGCCTTAAAGATAAGAGTAAGTATAATAAATACATCCCTAAATTTTGGTGATTATTGATTGAGATTTTTATCATTCAAATACATACATGCCTGGACACGAGCAGGTAGAGGCGGCTCTGGCACAGATGTACCTAGGAGTGAAAACTCCGACAAGGAGTTTTGGGATTAATCCAGGGTATTATGGTACACGACATCGGTTCTTGATGCACTATTGGTTATGACAATCCTAGTGGATATGCTTTGGTAATTTCACAAGCTTAGTATGAACCATTGTTAAGGGAATAAAAAAATACCCCTAAGAATATATATTAGAAAGTAGATTATGGATAATATAGATTGAAGCCTATAGATTCACAAGTTAAGGAAATAAAAGTTATTTACAAATCATCCATTTTTTCATTGGATTACCCTTTATGTGTTACCCCTAACATTCCGTTTATTCCATCCAATGGATGGTAATAGGAGTACTCGGCCTAACAACCGATATGAAGATCAATGTGATGATTGTTCTAATGAGATGCTCAATCTGATGGGAGATGGATTTGTGAACTTTGTCATGATACTATATAAGTTAACTCAAGATTTGAATAGAAACATGGGTCAAGAGGAACATTCAACCCCCCCCCCCCTAATAAAGAACAAGTTGTTATCAAGAGATTCATGGGACAAAGGCCTCCTACTTTTAATGGATCATATAATCCCTCAATCATCGAACAATGGATCAATACCATTGAAAAGATCTTCTCCGTCCTTCAATGTTCTGAAAAAGAGACGGTTATTCTGGATGCTTATCATATGGAGGTTTAAGTCGATAAATGGGGGACATTGATCAAAAATAAGAAGCCTGAGGAGGATATCGATGCATTGGAATGGAAGGATTTCTAGAAAGAAAATCGATAAATATTTTCCCCGCACCCTCTAGCTTAAGACGGAAAGGGACTTCCTTTACCTCAAAAAACAAGACGATGAATCCATCAGAGCATATGAGGAAAACTTCAAAAGGCTTGTACGATATGCCTCTGGCTTTATCATTATCCTTGAATTCATGGTTTACCACTTCTTTGGTGGGATGACACCTATCCTACAGAAAGCCCTAGTGATTTATGACTTCGATAGCTATGAGGAAATTGTTCGATGATCCCTCAAAGTCGAAATGGAGATCAGTGAATATCAGGGGTATCATGGGGATAAGAAGTGTAAAGTGGAATTTAATTATGGTGCTCTGATGGATAAATCCAATGGTGCTAATAAAATCTATCACCCCACTTGCCAAAGGTTCAGAAAGAAGCATCCCAAAAATTACCTAAAGGGGATGAGGAAATTCTTTAGGTGTGGAAGAGAAGGACACCAAGCTGTTAATTGCCGACAAAGAAACCTACAAATAAAATAGAAGATAAGAATTCTCCATTCGACTCTCAATGTTTTGTTCATTGCATCAACTGCAAAGAACCCAAGCACCTAGCAAATCAGTTCCCTAAGCCATGGGTTTTCGGAGGTAACCAAAAACCTATATGGTATCAAGGTAGAGACTTTTCCATCACTACCACCGAAGTGAACCATGAAAAATAAGTGGTGAAAATTATGCCAGTTATTCACTCAATAATAGAGAATATACTTTTTTTATTCTGGTTCTATGCATTATTTTTTATCCCAAAAAGTTTAGTATAACAATCCCAACACCACAATAAATCATGGAAGTAAATATATCAGTGAGTATGACAAATGGGGAAATCATTGAATCCCATTAATATAACTCCTCCCCTATCATAATTTCTGGATTGAACTTCCCAGCGAACCTCATCATACTCCCTCTGGTGGAATTTGATGTAATTCTCGACATGGATTGGCTTTCCTTATATAGAGTCAACAAAAATTGTTGTAAGAGGAAAATCACTCTCCATATAGATAATTGACCCTAGATTCTATACGAGTGAAAGGAGGATGATGAATCTTCTTTATCACCATCATCTCAAGCATGGATATTAATACCCTATGAACATGCGTATCTTAATTAGATTATTGAGTCTAAGGAAGGAACCAACCTTGAAAACATGCCTATTTTGAGGGAATTCACTAAAGCATTTCCTTAGGAATATACTGGTCTCCCTTCAAGAAGAGATGTTGAATTCTCAATTGATCTTATACCAAGTGTGCTGACAATATCCAATTCTCTGTATAGAATGGTTTTTTTTAGAGATTAAGGAGCTAAAAAACAACTACATAAGAATCAGGATAAAGGATTTATAATCCCAAGTGCTTCACCATGGGGTGAACTAGTCCTCTTCATCAAGAAGGATGGGTCAATGCGCCTTTTCATTGTTTATCGTGATCTCAACAAAATCACGATAAAGAATAAGTATCCTCTTCCACGAATTGAAGACCTGTTTGATCAGCTACGTGGAGCAAAATACTTCTCCAAGGTAGATCTACTGTCAGGATATTACCAAGTAAGGGTGAAGAAGGATGATATCCCAAAGATTATTTTTTTACTAGGTATGGGCACTATGAATTCATAGTAATTCCTTTAGGACTCACTAATGCTCTATAAATATTCATAGACTTGATGAATAGAGTCATTAGAGATTACCTCGAAAAAATTGTGGTAGTATTTATAGATGATATTCTAATATAATCCAAAACCAAGTAGGATCATGAGGAGCATCTAAGAATTGTACAAGAGACCTTGAGAAAGTATAAGATCTATGAAAAGTATTGAAAGTGTGATTTCTAGTTGAAGGATGTCTCATTCATGGGTAATATCATCATAAGCAATGGGATATCTAGGGATCCCTCCAAGATAGCTGCAATTGAGGGATGGTCAAGGCCAACATCGGTAATGGATATCTGTAGCTTCCTTGGGTTAGCTGGATATTATCGCCGATTTTTGAGAAATTTCTCTTGATTGTCAAACCCTCTTACCAAGTGACCTCGGAAGGGAGTCAAGTTTTCTTGGATTGATAAAGGCAAAGAGAGCATCAAGGAGTTTAAAAGGAGGTTTATCACTACATCTATTCTCACACTACCCACAAGTGGAGAACTTTTTGTGGTATTTAGAGATGATTAGAAGAAGGGCATGGGTAGTGTGTTAATGAAAAATGATAGATTCATTACCTATTCTTCAAGGCAATTTAAAGTTCATGATAAAAACTATCCAACACATGACCTGGAGTTGGCTACAGTGATATTTTCTTTGAAAATTTGGTGGCATTATCTCTTTGGGGAGAAGTGAGAAATATACATGGATCGAAAAAGCCTCAAGTATATATTCACATAGAAAGAGTTGAATATGAGCCAATGAAGATGATTATATTTGATAAAATACTATGAATCCTCAATCCACTACCACCCTAAGAAAGTGAACAAGGTATCAGATGCTCTAAGTAGAAAGGACCCAGCAATACTATCATTGATGAGAATTGAAAAGGATTCAATATTTTTATATTTGATAAAAATAGACATGGGAATCATAAATAAGGGAACATAATTAATCCTTTCAAAAATAATTACTCAACCATCTCTTTTGTAAATTTTAAAGGATGCTCAAAAGGATGATGTGGGAATTTAGAATAAAGTGGAAACTATTAAAAAAGGGAAATCCTCGGATTTCAATGTTAATGAGGAATGAATTGTGTGATTTGGGAAAAGATTATGTGTTCCATCAAGTCTGGAGCTGAAGAAAAAACTTTTGGATGATGCACATAGTTCAAATTTCTCCGTTCACCTAGGAAACAAAAAGATGTATCAAGATATCTGAGAGCATTATTGGTTGGATAACATGAAGAAGTAGAGAAATTGAATATACATTAAAGTGCTTGTTGTGTAAGCAAGTAAAGGTTGAGAGACAGAAGTACAAGCGGATGATGAAACCATTACCCATAATAGCATGGAAATGGAAGAACATCACCATGAACTTATTCACTGGATTTCTGATGGCATCCAAAGGAAACAATGCTATCTAGGTTGTTGTGGACTGTCTTACAAAGACTGCACACTTCATTGCAATTCATGAGGATTTATCACTGGACCAACTAGCACAGATATACATCAGAGATGTGGTAAGGCTGAATGAAGTACTACTATCTATTATATACGATCGAGATCCAATATTCACCTCTATGTTTTGGAAGAGTTGTCAATATTCTCTAGATACTAAGTTAAACTTCAGTATGGATTATCATTCTCAAATTGATGGCCAATCTAATCGGACTATCCAAACACTTGAGGACATGTTGAGAGCATGCTAAATGGACTTCAAATGAGGATGGGATCAACATTTCCATCTTATTGAGTTCTCATACAACAACAGTTTCCATTCAAGCATCCAAATGGCTCCTTATGAAGCCTTATATGGGAAGAGGTGTAGAACACCGGCATGTTGGGATGAAGTTTGGGAGAGAAAACTCCTAGGTCTAGAAATGCTTGAAGAAATGGTGGATAAGGTTAAGACCATCCAACATCACATTAATACTATTCAGAGTCAACAAAATAGCTTTGCTGATAATCATTGATGAGACCTAGAGTTTGGTGGCAGAGACATTGTATTCCTCTACATACCACTATGGAAGAGGGATATGAGATTTGGGAAGAAGTTCAAGCTTAATCCAAGGTAAATCTTCCCTTTTGAGATCTTTGATTGCATTAGAGCAGTGTCCAATCAACTAGCACTCCCACTGAACTTATCTCAAGTACATGATGTATTCCATGTATCACTCTTGAGAAAGTACATACATGACCCATCGCATGTACTCAATCTTGAGCTGGTACCATTGGAGAATGATCTCTCCTATGAAAAGAAGTCGGTAAAGATATTAGATCCTAGATGAAAAGTTCTACGAAATAATACAATTCCCATCGTCAAGGTGTTGTTTTGAAACCAAAAGTTTGAAGAAGCAATGTGGGAATTGGAGGGAGTGATGAAGAAAAATTACCCGCATTTGTTTTAGTGTGGGAAAAGGAAATTTTGAGGGTGAAATTTCTTAAGGGGGGAAGATTGTAACAACCCGAAATTTTATTAATGGAAATTCCTCTTGATCTAATTAATTGTCTTATTATATGGAATGGTTATATAACATATTCACTTATTTGGTATTATGTTTTTGGATTTTAAAATATCATTAAGCTTTGTGATCATTTCTAATATAGTCATTAAATAGTGATCACATGATTAGTATAAATATAGGGGTTTAACAAGTCCAATTTACTCAGACAAAGGAAGAGATGGCCTCATCTAGTAGAATTTCCCCATATGAATCCCATTTGTCGGAGCTTGGAAAGGAGGTGGCATCATTGGGCTTCGCTCTTGACAAATATCAAGCCGAGATTCAACACGTTTAGATCGATTAGAACTGCCTACATGAGAAGTGGATGTTAATAGATATTACCACCCTAAGGGATGTTATCTGAGAAACCCCAAGAGTCTGTCACCATCGCACACCTTACCCTTCGGTCACATGCGGGTGTTATAATGGGTTAGGTAATGAGACCCTAGTACTAGGATTATGTACATTATTTTTGTATAGAGAATATTCTTTCATTTTATTATTGTTACTTTGTAAATAGTTTTTAAATAAAAAATAGAATTTTTAGTTAATTAAGAAATCTATTTTAATAAATTAATGGATTTTTGAATCAAATAATATTTTAATTAAATATTATTACTAGAGAAACAACTTTATGAGTAAAAAATTGTTGAAGTTGTTAGATATTTGAATCTAGATGCTTATGAGAATCATAGGATTATTGAAAAAAGTTTTCAAAAGAATTATATGCATAACGAATTAAGGAATATTAGTCTCTAGTCATATATTCAATATGATTGAGAATGTTAAATGACTTAGAGATATTAAAGGTTTCCTTAAAGGATTATTTGATTATAGAATTATTTATGAAATCATCATAGAAAAGGTTCCTACAATTTGAATGGTTTCAATAAAACATTTACCACATGTTCACCAAGTTAGGAAAATAGATGAATTGGGAATATGATGTCTAGTTTTACATGTATTATTGATAGTAAAAGTGGGTAAAATTTTAAATAGGTTGTGAAAAGTTAGTTGGAAAGTCCAATAATGTTTAATTGAGTATCCAACAGTAGTCATTGAAACCTAAATGAGGAGTTAAGAAATATAATTAATGATTCCATATGAGATAGAATTTTATGAAATACCTAAAGGTGTTTTGAGAAACTCTATAGAAAATCCATGCTAGGAATTAGTGTTATAGAAATCAATTATTCATCTTTCAAGGGTATATGACACCGAATTTATGTTTTACAGATTTTTTAAATATAAAAGAGTTTAAATCAAGATAAGGATTAACAAATCTTATTTTTATAATTTAAATGATGAAATAAAGAGTTTTTAAATGTGATATTTCAATAAAAATGAATTTATTAAGATTGGATGGATCTTAGTTAAGAATGTAAATTCTCATCTTATTTCTTTTATATGATAAGATAAATTTTTTGTTTGTAATATTTTTTTATAAAACAAATGAGTTGATATTTTTTTATTTCATGGTTTATGGTCCATTGGATTATATAATAGGTTTAAAAATGAGTAAATGAAAAAAAAAATATCTAGGTTAACACCACTTATATAGTTGTTTGTTAAAATATAAGTGATGTAATCCCACCACCCTCAGTGGAATATTTTAAATAATAAAGTAATATTTTCAAAGTATCTCTCTAAAAAAAGAATATAATATGTGATATGTATATAATTTTTTATTTGTTAAATATTCAAAAAAATGTTAGTAAGATTTATTTTCTAAACATAATGTATTTTTTTATATTAGCAAGATATTCTGAAGAGATTATAGTGTCAAATAGGCTGGTAGGAGTAGTTTTGGATTTAGAGAATCTCTAAGCTAATAGATTTTATATTTTTATTGTCAGAATACAAATTAAATATCAAATAATATCATAAAATAATTTATGGAATGTTATAAAATAGAATTGAAAAGAGTCAAATTTAGTTTTCTTAATAAAGTGTATGTCACTTTATATTTTAAAGGAGTTTAGAATGTGTTGATAAAGAAAATGTAGAAATTATACACTGGTACCAAAATTATCACACAGAAAAACATTTATGGAAAGGGTTCAATGAATGTTGATGATTATGAACTTAGAAAGAGTTCTAAGTAAACAGCAGAAATTATTTACATTTGTAAAGATTTATATTGTGAAGTTAAAGAGTTGGATACTATATTAAAGGAGATGAATGTTAGGAATATGATTCTTATCCCCCACCTATAATTCCCTATTGTAGCTGCTCAAATATCTCCTACGCGAGGAGGCCACAAGACCTAATATGTGCCTCCCCATATTCCAGAGGTTTCTGACTACCAATAAGGTCCTAAGATATTCATGAGGAGAATATTCCCATTAATATAAGGGTTCGGGGTCATCCTAGAATCTACAAAAAATTTAGCATGACTCCTCCATACAATGGACTTACCAAATACATATAGGCATAAACAGGTACACCACGAGGCCCTATAGTATAGAATAGAATGAAGTAAATCTAAAGTATTAAACAAAATAAAAAGATAAATAGTAGAGAAAATAAATAATTAAAATAGGAATAAAAAATTGTAAATAGAACATAGGCCTGTAAATGATAACCAATAACTAAAATAAAACTAAAATTAAATTATCCTATGGCCCAACTCACTATAACACAAATTATTGAGAAATTAGCCTCTATAACTCACCAGGTATATACCAAGTGTCCATCTCCATGTAGTACCTATGACCTAAGAGAAAAAAAATATCTACCCATATACATTGAAACCCATGTTGCGTACATGGGTAGGGGTGAGTCCAATGGCCTGGTAAGAATCCTTAATCCTTCAACATTACTATTTTTTTTCCAATGTATGTTAATAGAATACATATATAATGAGTGTGGTTGTGCACGTGTAGTGTAACTACCAAGAATTATATCATTCGAACACACCAAATATAAACATTGGGTTGTAAACTGTCACAAAGACCACCCCAAACCCTAGTAATACCTTCTTTGACCAATGAATGATTTTTTTATCCATAAGTAACCAATTAGGGGGATAAATCCCTACCCCATGACTAATACCCAATATCATACATTGTTCAGATAGTGACAAAATGTCTTTGAGAACATCATGAAATAGTTCCAACCGGTGTATTCACTAGAGGGGTGACTCACACCAGTGTATAAAGACTAAAATTTTAGGTATAAACCACCTGGTATATTGGAGAGAAATGCCCATGGGATGACTCACCTAGTAATCAAATGGTAAAAACCCATTAGTTAACCCACCTGATATACTAATGATAAACACTTGGGGGATAACCCACCTGGAATACAGACGAAAAACACGATGGGGTTATCCCACCCAATATAAAAATGATAAAAAATCATTCGATAATCCACCGAGTATAAAGATAAAAACAATATGGATATAAATAACCTAGATATTTCAGATCAATGGTTGACACCCAATCAGGGTAGTCCATAGTATCCAAATCTATATGGGGGTCACATCCCCAACCCAAAAATACAAGGAGTGTGTCCAAGTCATCCCATGTATGTAAATACATCTCAGTGTTACTGTTTCACACCAAAAAAATATCATATTTTAAATCTAAAGGGGTTCGGGCATTTTCCAGAACCTGTCTCACAATAATAAGGACAGCCCCTAAAGTTTATGACCCATTATCATCAATAAGTCTATATAAAGCTAACATCATCAATTTAGGTTTTAAGGATACATCCATAAACATTACTACTCGTATCTTGCAAACATCATCTCTAGGGTCAATACACTACCCAAGTACCCTCAAAGGGCTCCCTAGGTCAAAACACAACACAAACACCCTATATCAGTTCCTTAGTCACCTTTACATCCCTCATCCTAAACCTTTAATTCTATTCATAATGTATTTGCAACATAATTAGGGTCCATCATACCCATCTCTACCATCTAAGGGGTCTATCACATCTATCTTGATTAACCTACCACTTGATACCACAAGAAAGGTTCTCATAGGGCTACACATATAACATGCATCAGCACAAAATAGGGAAATATATAAGAAATCAAAATGGAAAACACAATGAGACAATCATGCTTTTTAAAAATAGGTCCACTTCCTCTCAAGGTCAAATAATCCCAAAAAAGTCTAGCAAATCCCTTTTAACTTTAATTTTTAAATTCAAGTGAAACCCTCTTTACAATACATATATAGAATAAATCTCATGCCATTCTTTACAAAAGTTTGTCCCTTCAACAATATTTCATTCAAGCAATCTAAAAAAATAAAAAACTTGTTTTGAAATGATGTTTCAAAACTCATTTATTAAGTCACCTATTTTTCTAAAAATTCATTTTCAATAAAATCCTATTTTTATAATTTTATTTTAGAAAGAAACTATTTTCCCTTGGAATCTAACACATTCCACCCACCAGCACTCATTTTTACCAGGGCACTACCATTGAATCATTTAGCAAGATATGCAGGCTATGTTGAATATTAGGCTATCACAAGCCCCACCTAACATTATGGAAAAAACATAAAAGTCATGCATGTATGCTTGTATATATAATAGTAACATATAAAAATATAAAATACTAAAAGAATAAGAGACTCATAATGTAAAACCCACATACCTCAAACAAGTAGTTATCATCCTTTGAAATGAATCCCGTCCAATCACCACTCAAGCTCATCCAAGATCCAACATCAACCAGGATCCAACAAAATTGTTCACAGGAAAATGTCAACCAACCACATGTAATGGGTCCACAACGTACTCTTGACATCAACCTAGAAAAAATCCTTAACACACAATGCCAACAAAATAGATATTTTATTTAATTTATGAAATACAAACTTAAATGAATCTATGGTGAAACATACCTAACATGTAATAATGAATAACAAGTTAATCACATACCTAAAGGACCTCCTCTATGATCCTCATAAAAAACCCCCAAGAAGAGATATGATTTCCCCCGTACACTAAAAAAATTCAAAACAACCCTAAAATGTAGAGAACCAAATAAAATAAAATCAATAGAAAAGAATAAAAATTTATAGGGAAGATAATCACACCTCAAATTTTCAAAGAAACCATCAACAAGCTCCCTAAGTAGAAGGGGTGGGAGAGAAAGAAGAGATGAGGCCCTCTTAGACACCCCACAAACAAGGCATAGGAGAAGAAGGGGGTTTTGGTTATAATTAATTAGGGAAAGTGAAATTTACTACTTTTTAATGAATTTTTTAGGTTTTATGGTTTGGCCACATGGTTTTCCAAACATTATCATGTAGTAGGAATTATATAAGAAACCCCCTTCTCATTTCTATAAAATATGGTTTTCCAAACCATTCACCAATCCCTAAGTCCCAACCTCTTCAACTAGTTTCCTCTTAGATCTGAATGGTTACACATTGACTATTCTCTACCCATGTTTGATGACCATGAACTATATAATTTAAAATGGAAACCTCCCCAAGCTTAGGGTTTCACATGTTTTCCCCTAAATCGTGCACACCAAACTGTGCACCCTAGTTTGAAACCTATAAATACACACAAAACCTAACCCAAATCCCCTTGGACTCTCCTGAGTACCTGAGGAACTTCTTAGTCCTAAAACCATATCCAAGAACTTCAACTCAGGGTTCCCTAAAGTAAATTCCCACATAGGTTAAATGTAATTACTGAGAGGGGGAGGGTTGAATCAGTGATATCCTTTTCATTTATGTTATCTTTCTCATGAAAACCCATTCACCTCCTATTAAAGATTTATCACTTTTCTAAAAACCAATTATTCATCCATCCATATGAACATATGTATTTACAAGGTTAACTACATAGAAATAATATCTATGTAATGACCCGACCCAAGTCGGGGATCGAGCTGTGACTACCCTATGCCATCCTCCATAGCCCAGGGTGTGGAAAAAAACACCGAAGGAAAAAACTAAACTCATGGAGGATTTTTCCAAAAACCTATACACGCACACACAACCCACTCAATTAAAACATGGAGAAGAAAATTAGAAGAAAAAAAATAAGAAACTTTTATAAGGTAAAATGAACACAAATGAACCTCTAGATGGTACAAGAGTATGGTAGTTTCAACTAAAATTTAAAGGGAAAACACACACCCAAACCAGAAACTTATCCCAACCTAGAGGGAAATGAAAGAGAGTAACAGTCGAGAGATCCTCGCTCATCAATCCAAACTTTGACCATTGTACGTGATCCAAGCATCTCATATATTTATCCTCTTCTATAGTCACAATCGAAATTTCCTCCTTCTAAAAAAGAAATGACTTGTGATTGTTAGATCCTATGTAGGTGTGAGTATATATATACCCAGTAGAATTCCCAAAAAGGTGAAGGGGGAGCAGTAAGAGATAAAACTAAAGACAAGAATTATATGGAAAAAGGTACGGTAAATGAGAATAGAAATATTACAGCTCAACCCAAAGAAGTGGGAAAATATACTCATCCAAACATAAGGAGATAGAAATGGTGATTATATGAACTCCTTGTCAAGTCTTTTCTACCTATAGCCAGATATTATACTCATCCAACCATGATAAGCTAGACACGAAAAGCATGTAGAATACCCTACGCGTCATTGCCTCACCTAGAAGGAGAGTAACCAAGACCCAAGGAGTGGATACTGTAACAGGAAAGATATATATATATATATATATATATATATATATATATATCCAGTCAAAGAATCCCAAATGAGATATTAAGGGGATCCCCATCTCACTACTCATCCTAAGAAGATGAGTAGCCAACAGTTCCATGGTAAATCCATCTGGGATGCCCAACACCTCATGAGTCTTCATAGGAGACACAAGTCCAAGGGGATAAAATCACCACACCTTTATAATATCTGATTTGGGAGGAATTTATTTTCCCAAATGGTTTTAAGTAGTGTCACAAGGATGCATCTCAGTGGGGAAAGCACCCCTCTTTCTTGTGATTCCAAGGGTAATTCAAACCACACCTCGCCACTATGTCGCATAGTCGAGGGTCTTCCCTGGAAGGTATTTAGGTAAAACACTTCCCATCTCAACTAGAGTGTCATCCTGGAAGGTCATCAGGGACTACACTACCCAGCCAGGCTGTAGGTTCAGTCGGATGTTCATCAGGGACTACACTACCCATCCTAGTTGGAGGGTCATCCCGAAAGGTCGTCGGGGACTACACAATCCAACCCAACTAGATGGTCATCCCGGAAGGTCATTGGGGACTATACTACACATCCCAATAGGAGGGTCAACCTGGAAGGTCTTTAGGGACTACACTGCCCAGCCCAGCTAGAGGGTCATCCCGGAACTGCACTAAAAATCTGGTCTGATCACTATCATCATCAGGTGTTGTCTATATGTGTTCCAACCCAGAACATTCATGTCATATATCGATAGTCGCTTCTGAGGTAACCATCATGTTCTATGCATAAAAACACTCAGGATAGGCATATCGTTGACTGAAATATGATTTCAAACAAAGGAGATACAGAGGACTAAAAGTTTCTCAGATGAGATCCAATAGTACACGGTGTGTGAGGGGTCCCACAAAGTGTGTGGCCACTCTTCATCGCATGTTCGTGTCAAATAATGGTACATAGGTCCCATATCAAGTAGTATATCATGCCGTGTAGGTGGAACACACATTGTGTTCTAGATATCTGGGACTGAGGTCGTGTCTTCTGGTTTTTTCCATGTACTCGGACCCCATGTTCATGTACTTCAATACACGGTGTATCAGTTCACACAGGATTCTGCCTATGTGACCAACTAGTATCTGTGTTCTTAGCATCGGGCATATGCTTGGATATTTTTTAGTTCACATGGCTCGACTCACAAGGAAAGTTGGTACATGACATGTAAAGGGGATTACACATCGTTTCATCCTTATCTCTTCCCAAACCCTAATGTAACTGTTGACTGATGCTACATACTGTGTGTTCTTCACTGAAAATGGTGTGTAGTTGGTATTTTTTCAGAAACATGAACGTTTCTTCAATTCTAGCTGTCGCTTCCGAATCGGCTACAACCACAGTCAAAGTCGCCTGATTTCACTCTAAAATATTTGGACCTTGTCAAGGAACATGAAATCTCTTCATCGTTCATCATGAATTATCCTTGTTTGTAGATGATGGTTTCGGATGGATCTTTTATACATCATTATGGATTTATTTTTCATCAAATTGATGTGAAACCTATGTATTATTCATCCTTGCATCATGGTATTTCCAAATATGTGCCTCACCCACAATTATATTTTCATTCCAAAAGTTTGACTCGAATCTGGGAGCCCGATCGAGCTGGGGTCACCTAGAAATTTTTGAACTGGGATTCAAAGGGATTCCTCAAGGAAGACGCAAAAAAATATGTGAGAAAGGCACCAAAATCCAATGTTTTAAACATATTTGGCCAAGCGCTCATGGTTGGATATCAAGATTGGGGCAACGGGGTTAGAATATGGGATACAAAATATTAAATCTAGGTACTTCGGATCATGAAGATTTTTAAATAAAGGGAGCAAATTGAAGAACTAATTATCAACATGCTCAAAGTTTAATCCATGGTGTAAAAACACTAATAAAAATCCTACCTCTTGTTTTTTTATCATTGGTGAAGAACATGTTCACCAATAAAGGAGGAGGATATGTTACATTCGCCATGTTTTAATCTGTTTAGATCCATGTTTTCTTCATCGTTCTTAGTTGGTCGTTCGTCAATGGGAAAGGAGAGGAAGATATGAGAGTTCATTGTAAAAAATAGGATTTTGAGACCAACTCCTCTAAACCATGAATTTATAACCATTTCTTAGGTTAAAAAGGATTTTCATTATTTATTTATTTATTTAAATCACTTACATGCACCTCCAAAAAGTGAAGGATCCGAACATCCCACACCAACTCATTTTATATAGCACCTAGAAAAAACCCCACATTCCAGACCCAAATGTTGTATCAGATTTCTGATCTGATCATCTATTTATGATTCATCCATGTATCTTTAAGTAACCATGTTTGTGCAATATAAAATGTATTTAATATTTTAAAAAATTTATTTTTGGGCACACTGGGCCTCATAATCGCATGTCGTCTCAGCACCTATCACTAAATATATATTTCAAAGTATTACAAGGGAAAAACCGGGTCTCTACATAATTCCATCCTTCAAGATTTTCATTCCTGAAAAAAAACTAAACAAATAGCTCGGAATAATGAGCCCTCACCTATTTGTCCTAATCCCAAGAACTCTCCTACATGTTTCCATTCTACCATAGCACTTGAACCAGAAGGATGGTTCATCCTCGCAAGGTTTGCTTCTATCAGTCTTCGATTGCCACTGGGTGCTCCATAAAGTTGGATCCATCCTCTGTGTACAGATTTCCCCGGTCAATGATGTGTGTGGGTTCATGCACATATCTCCTCACCTTTGACACATGGAATATGTTGTGCACCCACTCCAGTTTTGGGGGTAAGGCAAGGTGATTGGTAACCTCATCAACCCAAATGCTGCTTGTAGTCATCTCTACAATCATGATGTAAATCGAGCATCATAATCTAAGGAAGTCATTGAGGGTACCCCATGAAGGAGGAAGATCTCTCATATATATAGCTACCCCAAAATCTCCACTAAACTCTTCTCCCTGATAGCAAGGAAGTGTGCCAATTTCAGGAGTTAGTCTACTATCACTGAGATAGCATCATGGATCTTCATTGTGCATGGAATCCCTATGATGAAGTCCATGGATATTTCATCCCACTTTCACTTCGAGATATCAAGTGGCTGCAACAAACCCTTTGGAACCTGGTGGTAAGAATTCACATGATGATAGTTAAGGCATATTGAGACGAACTCAGATACACTTCATCTCATGTCGGATCACCAAAACTGTCATTGAACTTCTCTGTACATCTTCCTCACATCGAGATGTATAGCTAGGGTAGAAGTGTGGAACCCCTGCATCACTTTCTTCTACATCAATTCCTCCCACAGTGCAACTAGAACCACTATTCTCCCCTAAAATATGATATCAGGGTTCCCTCCTTCAGAATATCCATCTAGTGAGTCTCCATTGGATGTCTGATCAAGCAAAACATCACATTCAATGTCTCCCAATTGGGACTCTTTCACACAATCAATGGGAGGAGCAGTCCTCGCCATCTATTATAGGAAAATCGCACCCTCCTATTTCATCAGGGTCAGCTACATGGAAGAAAAGTGCTCTGAAGATTCTTACACTAGTCGATCCTTGGACTTCCTACTAACGTAATCTAATATAATGTTACCCTTCCCTGAAGTATATACTATATCAAAGTCATAGTACTTCCAGAACTCCAATCATCATCACTTCCTCATATTCAGGCCTCTCTAAGTAAAGACATGTCTGAGATATTGGTGGCTTGAGTAGACCAAAAAGAGCTCTCCCAGAAGGTAGTGTCGCTACATTCCCAAGGTGAAGATCACTGTTTCCAAATCAAGGTCATGAGTTGCATAATTCTACTCATGGGGTATCAACTACCTCTAACCATATGTGTTGACCACTTGTCATTTCATTAACATGAAACTGAGAATAGCTCCTGAGGCAACGCAATATACTACAAACTAACCTCTTTCCTCTTGTAGCCTCAAAATTGGAGTGCTCTTCAGCCTCTTTCGTAACTCCTCAAAGTCCTTTTGGCACTTCTCAGACTAGGTAAAAAACTGTCCCTTCCACATCATAGTGGTCAAAGGGGTTGTGTTCCTAGAGAAGTCTTCCCTAAATATCTGATAGTACCCTACCAAGATAAGAAAACTATACACCTCTAAAATGTTCTTGGGTGGCTCCCAAGAAAGAACTTATTTGATCATTGGTGGATCCATGGCTAGACCTTGTTCAGAAATAAAATTCCCTATAAATTGAACCTCCTATATTGAGAACTAGAATTTTTATATCTTTCCATAATGCTGGTGCTCTCTAAGTAGATCAAGGACTCTCCAAAAATGTTGTCCATACTACTATACTATCACAAATTAGATGAGTATTTCATCGATGAAGAAAACAAAAAACTGTTCTAAGGATGGAATACCTAGTTCATCAAATCCATGAAAACATCAAGGGATTTTTTCACACTAAAAGGCATCATTAAGAACTCTTAGTGCCCATATCAACATCAAAAAGACAACTTCGGAATATCTTCCCCACAAACCCTCAACTGGTGATATTCGGACCTGAGATCAATTTTAGAGAACCATCTCTCACCCCGCAACTGATCAAAGAGGTCACCAATCCTCGGAAAGTGGTACTTGTTCTTTATCATGCTATGGGTTAGGTGACGATAATCCATGAAAATTCATAAGATCATTTCTACCTTCTTCACAAATAGAACTGGAGATGCCTAGGGGGACAAACTAGGTCTGATGAAACCTTTATCATGACGGACCTCTAGCTATAATAGAAGCTCCCAAAGCTCTGTGGTATCCATTTTATATGTTGCAGAAGATATAGAGGTAGTACCAAGTTACAAGTCAATGAAAAAATCCAAATCCTAACTTGGAGGTAGTCTCGAAACGTCTCAGGGAATATTTCCATATAATCCTCCACAACTAAAGGGATCCAAATTCTTGAAGAGTTTGCTGCACCAAGGGTCATACTCTCTATTTTATGGGTGATAGGTTGTGACCACTTTCTCATAGAACTCACTCATCCATCTATGAGGTATATCTCACTAGAAACGGAGAACCTTGTCCCATTAGCACGTGGGCATCTGACTAATCTGCGGTGACACTCAATCTGGGCTCGAACCATGGAAATCCAATCCATTCCCAAGATGATGTCATCGGGTCCCATTGTGATGATCAGTAGGTCCCACGTGAACCTATCTCCTCTAAGAGATATCTCACAATGCCGATAGATTAGAGATACGAATGTAGAATTCCCTATGGGAAACTAAAGGAATAGTTGTTGTGCTGGAATCTCCATGGGAAGCTTTAGCTCCTGCACCAAGAGTTCCGAGATAATAGAATTGCTAGAAACCATGTCTACTAATACTAAGGAAATATTAGAGTAAACACAGATCATACATCAGATCATCTCATGTGTCCTATGATTGTAGACATCCAAAGCCTATATCTTCCCTCATCCCCAGCCGCTATCTCCCTAAGCATGATGTGGGGTTCCTAGTGGTGGTGGTGGAATAACCTCATACCACTATCCCCCACCTGAAACTTTTCATACTCCACTTCTAGCTCTGCCTCCCTGGGGACCACCCTGTCCTTGCCTGGGAGATCCCTAATCACAATGCTACATCAACCATGGTGATCTATCTACTTAATTTCTGGGATGTTTAGCTAGAATAGTTGGGTGACCCTGTGCCATGTGACCTCACCCGTCACAAGTATAACATCACCCCTATTTGGTCTTCACTGGTGCTCTATGATGCTCCTACACAGCACAACCATGTCCCTAGGTATTCTCATGAAAGGGACTTTTATTATGATATCTCTAGCATCTGCCTGCTTTTGTAGATGTCTCAAATCTTTCATACCTATTTCCAGCTACAGTTATCTGACATCCCCCAATCAGGAAGCTCTCTATAATAAGTGAATATTCCAGCACCCTGGCATAGGTGGGGATGTACAAGGGCACCACACTATCCTGAATCTCTCTATGAAATCCCTGCTCTAACTTTCTTGCTCAGAAGTAGCCATCTCTGATCATGTCAAGGGAGTAGCGCTAAGGTCTGTGAACCTCTTAGTGTACTCCACCACTATCATCCCTCCCTAATAAATCTCAATAAGCTCCTGAATCGGAATTAATCACAAGAAGGATGGGTAGTACTCTTCATAAAAAAGCTACTAAAATTGTCCTAGGAGAGTTTCAACTCATTGTGCATCTAGGTAACTAAACTCCACTAGCACCCAACTGTTCCATGGAAAAGGTTGGCTGCCAAAGTCACCATCTGATATGTTGGTGTCCAAAAAATCCTTAAAACATAGATCATCGACTCCAACCTATCCTCTTCTACATGAGGATCCAGCTCACTAAGGAACCTCAGCAGTCTTTGGTATTGGAACTCATGGAGTTCACTCTACTTGTGCCCATCCTCAGCCTTCTCTACCAATACTATCTAATACTCTATGGGTTGGGGTGATGCTACCTACCCACAGAGAGGAAAGGCATCACAAGACCGGCCCTGAACTGAGGCCTTGTCACTCATGGGGCCATCATTATGAATCGTAGCTGGTATCCTGGTTGGCTATCGTTATGGAGGCATCCTAAAAATTGCTGAGGAGTATCACGATCAGATGAGCATATATATATATATATATATATATATATATATATATATATATATCAAAAAAATAATTGGTAGATAACTAAAGAAATACATTAAATGACTCTATCTTATATAATGTTTGTACCATCTTTCCCTGTAACAAATGACTCAGGGTTCCCAGTCAACAAGCGAGTAATCGGGGTCCTAGTGAATAGCTACATTGGTCAGTCACACCATCATTGGACACTCTAGCCTAAGAGATGCTCTCGAGACACTTTGACACTATTTCCCTAATACCAACTGATCCTTTTTTATTAGAAACACTTAAGAAACATCCAAAGGAATGAAATTTCTCTGATACAACTCCTTCATAACTTGAACCAAGTTGGGGCTTGAGCCACGACTACCCCAAGCCCGCCTCCATCGGCCAGGGGGTGGCGACAAGTGCTAAAGGCACAAATAAACTCATGGAGGCCTTTTCCTAAAGCCTGTAAACATGCACACAACCCACTCAATGTAAAATTGTAGAGGAAAAGTAGGAAAAAATGAAACTTCTATAAGGTGAAATGAACATGCATGAACCTCTAGATGGTATAAGACTGTGGTAGTGTCAACTGAAAATTAAAGGGAAAAAACACATGCCAAAACAAAAACCCTGTCCCAACCTAGATGAAACAGAAAGTGAATAACAGTGGAGAGAGCCCTTCTCCTGAATCCCAACTATGGCCACCGTACGTAGTCCAAGAAGCCTATATCCCTATTCTCCTCTTTAGTCATGATTGACCTCTCCACCATCTATAAAAGACATGACACATATTGGGAAGATCCCATGTACGGGTGAGTCTATACATACCCAGTAGAATGCCCCAAAAAGGTGAAGGGGGAGAAGTAAGAAATACAACAGAAGAGAAGAAGTATATGGAACAAGGTACAGTAAAAGGGAATGTAAAATGTACAGCTCAACCTCACAAAGTGGGAAATTAGACTCACCCAAACACAAGAAGCTCAAAATGGTGTGTAGATGAACTCCTTCTCAAGTCTTTACTACCTATATCCAAAGAGTAAAACCATCCAAACATGAGAATATAGACACATAAATCATGTGGCATACCCCACGCATCTTCACCTCTCAAGGAAGGATAGTAACCAAGACCCAAGGAGTGGTTACTATAATAGTAAATATATATGTATATATATGTGTGTGTGTGTGTGTGTGTCCATTCAAAGAAGCCTAAATGAGAGAGTAAGGGGATCTCCATCTCACATCTCATCCCAAGAAGATGAGTAGCCAATAGTTCCAAGGTAAATCCTATGGGATTCCCAACACCTCATGTGTCTTACTAGAAGACACAAGTCAAAGGGGCTCAAATCACCACACCTTGATACTATCTGCTTTGGGTGGTACTGACACACCCACACAATTTTATGTTGCGTCACAAGGATGCATCTCGGTAGTTAAAGCACCCATATTTCATGTGAGGACAAGTGTATGTCAAACCATGTCTCGCCACTATATTTCATAGTCGAGGGTCTTCCCTAGAAGGTTGTGAGGGACTACAATACCCAACCCAACTGGAGGGTCATCCCAAATGTTCATTGGGGACAACACTACCCACCCCAGCTGGAGGGTCAGCCCTGAATGTCATCGAGGACTACACTACCCAACCCAGTTGGAGGGTCATCCCAGAAGGTCTTCAAGGACTACACTACCTAGCCCATCTGGAGGGTCATCTAGGAATATCATCAGGGACTACACTACCCATCCCATCTGAAGGTTCATATCGAAACTGCTCTGATAAGTATGTCTAATCACAGCCATCATCGGGTGTCGTCTCTATGCATGCCTACCCATAACATTATTTTTGTATCTCAATAGCTTCTTATGAGGGAATAATCATGTTATATATAGAAAAACACTCAGGATAGGAATCTCATGGACTGAAATCTGAGTTCAAATGAAGTATATATAGAGGAATGAATGTTTCTTGGATGAGCTCAAAAAGTACATGGTGTGTGAGGGGTCCCACACGAAAAGTGGACCCTCTTCCTCACCTGGACTTTTCGGAGACTAGTATGTGGTTCCCATATCATGTAGTAGAGCATGCCATGTAAGTGGAATATAGGCCATGTACTAGCTATTCGGGACCGGTTTTTTGTCTGTTGGTCATGTTTGTGTACTCGGACCCCATGTCTGTGTACTTTAGTACATGGTGTGTTAGTTCACATTAGATTTATCTCGTGTGTCCAACCCATGTTTGTGTGCTTGACACAAGGCATGTTCCTTGATGTGGGTTCCATCACATGGATTTCCTCACACAGAAAGGTGGTAAATTACTTGTTAAGGGGAGTACACATCGTTCCTTCATTATCTATTCCCAAACCCTAGTGTCACTGCTGAGGGAAGCTACACACCATGTGATCTTCACTGAACATGACGTGTAGTCAGGATTTTTCTAGAAACTCAATTGTTTCATCGATTCTAGACATTGTTTCCAAATATTCTTCGATCGTGGTCAGAGATGAGTGATTTCGATATAAAATCTTTGGATTTGTCTGAAGAATGCAGAATCTATTTACCGTTCATCATGAATCGGCCTTGTTTGCATATGAGGGTTTGGGCAGATATTCTGTATTCCATAGTGGATTTTTTTTTCTCATTGGATTGACATGAAACCTACAGATTATTTATCCATACATCATGTAGTTTCCATATCAATTCCTCACCCATAATTCTGTAGTCGTTCCACAAGTTTGATTTGAATCTGGGCACTTCATCGAGCATGGGTCACCCAACAATTGTCGAACCTAGATTCAAAGGGATTCCTTAGTGAATAATCAAAGAAATATGGAAGAAAGTAACCAAAATAAAATGTTTTAAACTTCACCATCCAAGAGTTCTTGTCTGGTGATCAATATTGGGGCACTGGGGTTAGGACATGGGATAAACAATATGAAATCTGAGTACTTGGGCTCATGAAAAGTTTGAAATCAAGGGTACAAATTGAAGGACTAATTATCAACATGCTCAAAGTTTAATCCAAGGCATAAAAACACTAAAGACGAGTCATACCTCTTGTTTGGTTCTATCATTGGTGAATAACGTGTTTGGCAATGAAGGAGGGGGATCTTTTGTGTTTGTTATGTCTTGATGTATCTATATCCAAGGCTTCCTCGTCCTTCTTCATTCGTCATTCGCCAATAGGAAAGGAGAGGAAGAGAGGAGTGGTCATTTGAAAAAATAGAATTATGAGGAAAAGTCCTCTAAACCATGAATTTATAACCATTTATTAGGGTAAAAAGGATTTCAATTAATGAATAATTTAATTATTTAAATCTTTTACATGCACTGCCAATGACTGTGGGGTATGAACGTCTCTTGCTGACTCATTTTATGTCACATCTAGGGAAAAAAATTGTATTTCGAACCCAATCGTGGTCTCAGATTTCCTATACGATCACCAGTTTAAGAGTCGTCCTGGTTTCTTTAAGTAACCATCTACGCACAATATAAAATATATTTAATATTTTTATAAAGTTAATTTTGGGCACACTGGTTCTCAAAATTTTATGTTGTATCAGCGCCTAACTCTGGATAAATATTTATAAATATTTCAATTTATTATGATGAAAAAATCATGTCTCAATAATCTAGTCCGTGTCATGGTTTTGAAATAATATAATACAATATAATCTGCTAGAAAACAATCCTTTTTATGTGTACACAAGAAGTAGTAAATACACTTAAACTTGTATAGGACTATGATTGATGCAATAATCCATTTGTTTTTTCTAGTATTAAGGATTTAAATAATATTTTGTAACATATTTATAAACCATCACCAATAGGTTCATAATATTTTCACTATTTTTATTCAACTACTTACACTTTTTTAAGTGTTTAAAAACAATTATTCACTTTCTTACCCAGCAGTAAGTAATAACTTCTTCTCTGAATGACATACAACATTCAATCTGATTACTCTATCTGATTCCTCCATATAATTTTTCTGACCTGAATTTTTTTGATAGTTTTTCCTATAGAAAATAAGAACTCAACTCTTTCCTTCTTCATTCACTTTCATAAATTGTCAGTCTGATTTCTTAGTCTGATTTCATGAATCTTAACCACCACTTATCTGATCACTACTTCTATCCGAAAACCATTCTCTATATGTTTTTTCTGGTAAATAGTTTGAAACCAAAACTTTATAGCTCTACCTTTTTTCATGTGAATAGTGTTTGAGTATGTTGTACTTGCACCCATTTATCTAGGTGTTCCCAAAATAGTAATAGAATGAACATGAAATAATTTTCCCACTCAATAAAATTTTATATCATTGAGTTTCACCTTCCTTTGAACTCCATTTGGACACTTATCAATTCCTATCAACTTTTCTAGATTCTTCTCAAATATTCATAAATTATTTATAACATCTTAATTATCAACATCACGTGAATAAGAAATTCAAAAGTTCTGTTTCAAGAAAATGATTGTTTGGAACAACTCATTCCAAAACTCATTTTCCCATTCTGGTATTTTTGACCCAATTATAATCAAGTAGAACAAAAGACTTACCAATACAATTCTCCAAACCAACTGAACCATTTTGACAACATCATTGCAACTTCTGAAGACTACAGAACTCTGAAACAATAGTCTAATAGAAAATTATATATGTCTCACCATAGCACCCACTTCCTTTATTTTTTCAACTTCTCCTCAGCCCAATGAAATTACATCTAATAAAAATTACCATACAATGAATTATTGGTGTCAATAAGATCATTTGATGATTCAGTATTCACATCTCATTTGATGGATCAATATCTAAAGCTTTCCCGATATATTATTTTTTCCATGTCATTGGATCGGTCATATTAGATCTTCTGATTGATCGGTGTAAACAACTCTTCATATGGGATTGTGTCAAGAACTATTCTCATTTACACTAAACAACTCTACTATATCCCATATTATTATGGTAGTTTTCTATTCTAAATTTTATGGAACTCTGCATCCGATGTTGTATCAGTGCTAAAAACTTATCAGATGGATCAATGTCTGCAACTTGTCCAATGGGTCGATGTCTACAACCCATATGATTGATCATTCTATCAACACTTTTGAAAATATTTTGACTTCATAAAATTAAAAATTATATTATTTAAACAACTTCTGCATCCAGTGCTTCTCGATTCGATGATCTATATCCAGAGAACACCACCTTTGTAGAAACACCATAAATTCTCATTTCTCTTTTATTCTACTCAATTCATCTTGTATCATGAATAATTTATGATTTTTGGAACTTTTATATTGTAAAATCATTATATTATTTTGTATTTTGAATATCTCTTTCAAAATTATGAATTTAGTACTTCTTCTAAGTTGATTCTGAAATCTCATTCCAGAAAGATTAGACTAATAACAAGAAGACCCAAAAAATAACATACAAAAAAAACTTCAATAAATAAGATTTCATAAGAAAATTTTCTCTGGTCATTTGTTTCTGATACTCCTTCATCTGATTTTCATAAAAATAAAAGTGAGGTTATTTTTTATAAAGTCACCAAAAACCAACACCTTTAGCAAACAATCAACATCTAGAAATCTGAAAAACACTCTTTAGCCAACTTGGTCCCAAAAATCTCCCTAGTATGATTTCGCTGTCAAACAAGATTCATAAATCACTAAGTCTTTGTAAACTCAGTCTATGGACCACTAATATAAAATAATAATTCTATGTGAGTGATATAAATATTGTAAATAAGAATCATTGGATAGAACAACCATGATGTCCATATAACGTGACTTAGGAAACAACTTCTTGAACTTCTAACCCTTCAAAATTTCTAACTCGTTACAAATTTCCAACTTTCTTATAAGAAAGAAATTTCATAAATTCACTTCACCAAACATTTAGAACATTTTACACATTCACATGTTGAACTCATGGATTACCCTTTTAAATAGCTCCCCCTAAATATATGCTTTATTTAAAAGGTTTAGCACATACCAATGGATGGATTTATGAACATAAATTTTATAACCCAAAAAAATAATATCCAAATACAAGAGGAGATAGGGGAAAGAAACACATAACTCAAACTTAGAGATAAAGAGGTTAGATTCCCTTATTCAACCTCAGTTTGTAAATAGATTCCTTTGGAAAAGTTTTTGTGAATATTCCAGGCACTTGTTCCACTGTAAGAACATATTCCACCTTGAGTTTACTCTTCTCTACATTATATTTGATAAAGTGATGTTTGATATAAATATTATTTGAATGATAATGTTTCATTGTATTTCTAGTGATATTTATATCTCTTTTATTATCACAACCCAAGAGAAGGGTTAACTTTAATTCAATATGAAAATATTCCAAATGAGAATTCATCCACATGAGTTATGTTGTAGCTTGAGTGGAAACAACACATTTAGATTCATTCATTATAAGAGTTGGAGAATTATTCTTTTTAGTTTTCAAAATAACACTACTTTATCAATGAAATAATACTCCACTAGATGTAGATCTTTTATTATCCACACTTCCTGCCCAATCAGCATGTTTATACCCAAAAAATGAATTTTTCTTGCGCTATGATATTTGATACCAAAATTGTGCCTCTAATATATCAGAGAATTCATTTCCATATTAAGAGATGAGATTATTTTGGATCACTTTATAATCTTTTAGATAAAGTAATATCATATACAATATCTAGTCTTGAAGCAGTTAGATATAACAAACTACCTATCATCTTCTGAAATTCCTTAGAATCCACTTCCTTTCCTTCTCTATCATTAGAAAACTTGGTTCCCATAGAAATTATTATGGAAAAAGCTTTTGAATTTTCTAAGCCAAATTTCATAATAATTTCGTTTTCATACTTCTCTTGAGATAGAGAAATATATTTATTCTTTTGTGAGATTTTTAAGCCAAGAAAATATTTCATTTCATCAAAAATGGACATTTCAAACAACTTCTTCATCTCTTCAGCAAAAGTTTTAAAAGTTCTTTCATCATTACCAACAATGATAATATCATAAACATAGATAATTACCATAAGAGATATCTCCTGGTTTTTTTATGTATATATTACTATCAACTCTTCCTTTCTTAAAGTTCACCATTCTTATATAGACATCCAATTTGGAATACCAAGCCTCAAGTATTTCTTTTACCCATACAAATATTTCATCAAGTTACACACATAACATTAATGTTTTAAAATTACAAATCCACATGGTTGATCAATATAAACTTATTTATCAAGTTCTACATTGGGAAAATATTATTTCACATCTATATAAAATATCCTATAACAATGTTGTGGAATAATAGAAACAATGATTCTGATTGTTTCTAACCTTGTTGCAAGAGAAAAAGTCTCGTCAAAATCATTGTCTTCAATCTGTGAGTAACATTTGCAAACCAATAATGATTTTTTTCTTATCAATTCACCATATTCATTTAACTTATTTTAGTAAACCCACTTCTAAATAATTACATTTTTATTATTTGGTTTGGGTATAAGTTATCATGTATCATTCTTCTCAATCTGCTCTAACTCTTCATCCATATCATGAATCCACTCCTGATGCATGAAAGATACATTACCATATTTTGGATCAAATTTTGAAAAAAATAATTATGTGAAACAAACTTTTATGTTATTATTTTTTGAAATTTTTGTTGTGGATCACTAATAATGTTTTATACTTCCACCTATTTCATTAACCTAGGATGAGATGTACATTATTCCTACTTGTCACTACAAAAACTGAGTCTAAATCTTATACTTGTGTGGAATCATTATTTCTAGACAATTTTTCATGTTTCTCAAAAACAACTCTCTCATCTCTCCCATAATCCTAATTTTCATGTGCCTATGAAACATATTCTTAATTTTTTTCATGAACTTATACATCACAAGAATCAATTATATTCCATGTTTCTTTGTAGAAACATTTATATCCTATGTCATTAGGATCATAGAAAATAAAAATCCATATACACCTATTTGATCAAATTTTCCTAGATATACACTTTTTTTAATGATTCTCGGACTCCCAAAACAATTAAGTGTTTCAAATATAGAGTTTTATTATAGAAAATTTTGTAAGGATTAATATCAGAACCTTTTCCATAGAAACATTGATTATTAATATAATGTGATGCACTCATCTCCTACCTCCATAAGTAGTGATAAATACCATGATCGATTAAAATTTTTCACCCCATCTCTACCAAAATTATAATCTTTCTTTCAAAAAAATCATTTTTCTATGGTGTATAAGGTGAATTTAAATAATTAAGAATACAATGTTTTCAAGATATCTTCTAAATAAATTAATTTTATATTCTCCACCATTATCAGTTCACAACTTATTTACAAAATATCCCCATTCCTTTTCTTCTCTTATATTTAAACTCTTAAAAAATTTAGAGCTTCTGATTTATGTTTCAAATAAATAATACATATAATGAAAGTAAAATCATAAATAAAATAAATTAATTACTTATCTCTTAAAGTTGATTGTTTTCTCAATGGCCCACAAATATCAATATGAATTAGCTCAAGGGGTCGAGTTGAATGAATTTAAACTTTCTTGAGCACTGAGTATGTAATTTTCCGTTTTTGAAAAATGGAACAACACCAATCACTTTTTCTTGTCAAATAAATAATATCATGAATATTGTATCAATTTGTTAATTTTATCATATTCCTCTAACACATTTGTCCCAAACTTTTATGGAATAATTGATTCTATTACATTATGCTTAGATAACATGAATTTTATGCATCACCAACTAGAAATAATTACTCTTTTGTACACTGACCTATTGTAATAATGTCTCAATCTCCAAAGACTTCCACAAAAAAACCAAATTTTTATGAAAAAATATTTATTACCAAAATCACAAAGTTTTGAAACACTTAACAAGTTATTTTTCAACCCATAAACAAATAATTCCCTTTTAGATTTCATTTTTTCTTCCCCAATAATAGCATATCCAACACCTTTGATTCTGATTGATTCATAATTTCCAAACATCGTTGTTTCTTATTTAAGGTCTTTTACATTATTAAAAAGCTTCAAATCTATCAGTATATATAAAGCTCACCCACTATCTAAAATACAAGTTCATTCTCCTTTTGTAGATTTGAGAGAATTTTCTATAATAAGAACTTTTCCTTTTCCTTTATTTTTCTTCACATCCAGCTTTTTTGAATTATTATAAAGATATTTTTTTGTTGGCAACAAAACAAGACATAATTTTGCAAGATGTCCAGGTTGTTCACATATTTTTTGAATAGTTTCCAAAGGTCAGAATTTATTTTCAACATTCATGAAAACTTTGTCATAGTCCCTTCTCTAAGGTGATTGACTCCCCCACAAACAATTCTTCCAGTTACTCATAGGATTATGGTAGTATTTGTTATTTAATTAAAACTTTTTTTATTTAAGTTTAAATCCTTAACAATAATATAATTATCCAATGAAAGAATATTTTCCTCTATAACTTCTATACTCCATGGATTTTTTAACTCGTTTTTCTAAAAGTTTTTTAATTTCCATGTTTGGACGTTATTAATCCCTCTAAGTTCTACTATCTTTCTAAATATTATTCTTTAACTTTAATTTCTTCTCATCATCAAAAAAAATCACTTGTAGTAGAAAAATTTGATTTAGACTTTGAAATTTTTAAAATTTCATATTTTTTAACTTTGTCGGTTTTGTATACATAGACAATTTTTTCATCCTTATTGATCATAGGAAAATAATAAATTTTATTTTCAACTTTGAAGATAATTTTTTTTAGGTTTCTCAAGTTTACACTTCTCATAAATTTCACCAACTTCATAAATAGAGATTTTGAAACTTGTAACTCCCTTCCCACTTTTAGCGAAATTTTATTGAAAATGTTTTAATTCATACTCCTTCACTTTTATCTTTACTTCAAGATGTTCATTAAAATTATATTCCTTTTCAAGATATTTTTTAAATTAATGAATCTTTTTCAGCAACATAGATTTCTCTTCAAGAAAACATTCTTGACAATATTTTTTAGAACATTCCTTTTTCAAAATAGTTATTTCTCTTTAAAGTCTTACAATAATTTGAATAAATTATTTCCAATATATATTCGTATCATATTCTAACTAATTCTCTTCTTCAAAACTATTTCTTTTATAACCAACAAACTCTTTATCGTTTTATTTTTGAATAAATTCATTTTTTGTAGAAACTTTAGTGGATTTTTTATTTTCAACTTCAATGTCATCATATTCATCTTCCTCAGAAAAAAGAATTATCCTTTTGGACTTAGAGAATTTTATATCTCTTCCTTTAGAATAGGATTTTTATTTGTAAGCATGTTTCTTAAAGGATATTCTTTATTTTCTTCTATCTTCATCACTTTATTCTTTGTCCTTTCATCAAGGAAAATTTGTAGAAAACTTCCTGATAACTCCACAGTCAAAGCATTTCGGTAGTAGCTTCCCTTTGTAATTTCCTGTGCCTTTTTCAAATTTTTTTAAAACAAGGAAAATAATTCATAAAAAATTTTACTACCCTCATATTTGATTTCAGAATCACCAACTTATTCATCTTTGAGAATCTATTTTATTTTATTTTCATGGAAGCATTGAAAGAGATTTATCAATAAAAATTTTCTTTACTTTTCATGACATTCTCTATTATTATTTCATATGTAGTGAGAGTGTTGTATAAGTCATACAATGATAGAGTATTATAACATCTATCTTCCAAAGAATAAACTTTCTCATCAAACTTGTTAGGCAGAATTAATAATATATTTTCAATAATAGTTTAATCTTCCAAATACTCACCAAGACATCTTACGGTGATAACAATATCAATCACCCTTCTAAAAAATTATCCAATAGACTCATAGTCACCCATTTTGAGGACTTCATACTCCAGCCTCCAAATTTTTCCCTCTCCTTCTCCACCTTCATATTTCCTTCATAGATATTTTTCACCTTCTACCAAATACATTTGGTAATGAAAACTCCCTTCACTATAAGAAATTCACATTCAAAAAGTGATGAAATTAAAGTATTTTTCCCCTTCCATAATTCTCTATATTTTTCTTATTAATGGCTATTAGATGAGAATTCTCAGCATAAGGATGAAATATATCTATATAAGCCTCTAGAAAATCATAACCAAGGGACACAAGATATGGTGAAATTATATTTTTTCATATATGATATTCCTTTTCATAGAAAACTAGAATCCCCTTACTTTTCACACAATTTAAATTATTTATACCAACATCACTTCAAAACATTATAAAATTAGTAAATGAAGGGAACCTGGCTCTAATACAACCGAAAAGGCCCATACCGGATCAATGTAATCCATGAGAGGGTGAATTAGTGATATATTTTTCTTGTATGCTATCTTTCTTATGAAACAACCTTCTCCTCCTATTAATGATTTATCACTATGCTGAAAACCAATCTTTCATGCATCAATAGAAACACAAGTATTTAAATGGTTCATAGATCAAAAAGAGTTTCTAGTCCTTGGAATTGTTTGTAAATAATCCAATACCACACAATTCATTATAAAACAATCATTTTTATGTTGACACAAAAAGTAATAAATACCCTTACACATATATAGCACTATGATTAATACCACAACACATGTGGTTTTTCTAGCATGGAATATTTAAATAAGTTTTTGTAAAAAATTTATAAACCTTCACCAATAGGTTAAAAACATTGTATCTATGTTTCTTCAACTACTTACAAGTTATTAATTCTCCAAAAACAGTTCTTCGGTTTCTTACCCAATAATAGGTAAGAACTTATTCTATAATCTTCATATAAAATTCAGTCTGATCACTCTATTGGATTCCTCTGTCTGATTTGTCTATCTAGAAACAGGCGTTGTTGGTTTTCTATGGATAATTAGGACTCAAATATTTCCTTCTTCCTTCTCTTCCAGAAACTACCAGTCTGATTTCTCAGGCTGATCTGATGATTCCTAACCATTACTTCTCTGATAACATCTTCTATCTAGAAAACATTCTCTAGAATTTATATCTGGTAAATAGTTTGAAACAAAAATTCCAGAGCTCTTCCTTTTTGTAATTGAACAAATTCAAAGTACATTTTAATTTCACCCCTTTATATAGGTATTCCCAAAATAGTATTGGCAGGAACTAAAAATAATTTTTTCACTCAGTTAAATTTCTAATATCTAAATTTCATATTCATTTGAGCTCTAGTTGATCACTTCTCAATTATTCTCAACTCTTATGGATTCTTCTTGAATCTTTATGAATTCTTATGGACTTCTTAGTTCTCATCATAACTTGAATAAGAACTTTACAAGTACCCTATCTCAAAAATGGTATTCTAAAACATATCATTCCTAACCAATGTTTTCCATTTCTATTTTATTGACCCAATTTCAAAAAAAATAAAATAAAAGACTTCCAACTCCAATAATCCAAACCAACTGAACCTTTTTGAAAGTATTTCTCTAACTTATAAAAACTATTAAAACCTAAAATAATAGTCTAGTAGAATCTTATATATTTCTCACCTTTGTATCCACATTATAAATATATTTAATTTCCCCTCATACCAATGAAACTACATCTGATGAAACACAATATTTGATGTCTTATCAGTGTTAATCAGATCATCAGATGAATCTGTATCAATAGATTTTCTAGTGGAAAAATCTATAAATCTCTCTGGATAAATAATTATCAAAATATCATTAGACCATTCTTATCAAATCTTCTGATTGATTGGTGTCAACAACTCTTAATATGGATCAGTTTCAAAAAATCTTCTCATTTAGAATCAAAAAATCTATTCCATTTGATATGATTATTAAATTCTAATGTTCTTCATCTGATGGACCTTTGCATCTAATGACTTATTAGTGACAAACACTTTTCATATGGATTGGTGTCTAAAACGGGTCTGATGGATTGGAGTCTACAACCCGTTTAATGGATCAGTCTATCATAACTGTTATAAATCATATGAAATCATAAAATTAAAAATTACAATCATCAAACAACTTTTGCATTTGGTGCTTCTCAATCCGATGATCTATATAGAGAAACATTTAATTTTATAGAAACACCATAAATTTTCATTTCACTTTTCTATTACACACTCCTTATATCCTGACTTCTTCATGACTTTTTGAATAATTAGATCGGTAAATAATCATATGACTTTTTATGTCAAACATTTCTTATGATATTTTAAATCTAGTTCTCCTTCTTAGTCCATTCCTAAAAATATCATTCCAGAAAGATCATATCGATAACAAGAACACCCATAAAACAACATATATAATAGAAAACTAAATTGATAGAATTTAAAAAGAAAATTGTGTATGATCATCTACGTATAATACTCCTTAGTCCAATTTCTAGAAAAAAAAGTGAGATGATTTTTTGTAAATACAACCAAAAACAACACCTTCAACAAACAGCTAAAAAAGTGCAATATAAAAAACACTCTTTATATAACTTGGTTCCAACACCCAACTCTCATAATTCATATCTAAATATGGATTCTAAAAGAACCAATTCTCTATAATTCTCATAATTTTAAATTTCTATTGATATTTAAAACTTATCATGGAGAGTGGTTTTAAAACCTCGAAACCATAATAATTATCATCTTCATAAATCCTCAATAAACATCCAACAATAAACCCTAAATTATCATGACCATCATTTCACTATCAACATACCACATTACTTTATTGAATGCTTATCACACATTCACTATGTAACCCCAAGCATAAGGCTTAACAAACCAACTTTTCTCCAAAATAATTGTTCGAACTTCAAACCACATCAAACACATTACAAGAAATACTCTTGATGTGATATATAAATCATCGTATCCAATTCAACACAAAACACCCATCGATCCACCACTAGATGACTTTCCTCAAAACACTTGGTTTCACCATTGACACAACACTACACTACCGTAAAACTCAATCACAATGCGTTAATAGCTGATGGCATCGACGAACCATCCAAAACCCCATACAAGGGTGTAAGCCTGATTCCCACTATAAATTCCAGGAATTGAATCAGCAACCAACCCATCTAACTATCACGCTCTATCCACAAACAATGATTCATCTCCACTCTGAATCACGCTTGGATCCTATAAAAACCATGTTGAGTCCATCAAATTCACATGCTCCATTAGACATCATACCCACCTCCAAAAATGGATTCAATCCTTCCTGCGGTGTATTGTTGTTGTATCCACTATCCATTAGCCTCTATGGCAATCCCCAACATAGGATTATCCCAATCACCACCTCGTATAACCAAAACATATGGTCCTTATAGGATACACTATATTCATTTACAAAAGTAAATATGAGAGTTGGTCAATCATCCTAACTGATCAGCAACTTACAATGTTCATCACCAAGTTCCAAGATGATTCCCAACTACACCCACCTATCATAACTTGTTGAAAGACTATGATCAATCCACCTCCAATCTTATGGTACTCCCCACCTTAAGAATCACCTATTAAAACTAAAAAACAACCAATCGCAACTATGGAACCAATTAAAACTGCACAACTAGATACTTGATTCAACCATCATACATCCATATCATTAAATCACCATATGTGATTGTCTTAAAACAACCACAACATAACTACTGAACACTTGAAATAAACAACTAGGTCACTCCCAGATAAAAAATGGAAACATAGTAAACTAGTATACATAGGCACTGGTTTCTTTATATGAACCACATAAATCAAGTCAAACACACTATACAAGGATTTTATATACAAATATTCATCATCACATGCTAAACCCTCATCTTAATAGGGAACCAGTCCTCATCATACATCTATACACAATACTACCCCCTAAAGGATTGTAATGTCCTCTATCATAGATATATATACTGACACTGTTTTAGTATGATCCGTGTAAAATTAATATATCCAGATGATTCAATTAATTATAATTCCACCAAGAAGATATATGTGAAAACAACATATAAGTAATTTTTGACACTTTAAGTAACCGAACCTATAACCTATTTTGAAACCCATATCATACTCACCAATGTTCTCAAAAACACCCCTTGGAAACCAAGGGTTTTTCTCCAAAACTGACATCACTAAAATCTCATTCCTTTTAATTTTTTTACCCATATTCTAATTTTTTTTAACATTCACCTTGAAATAATATTTTAAAACCATTTTCCTTAGATTTTCCTAAATCCAAAAAATTCCTATTAATTCCCAAATCACCATATCCATAATCCATTTCAAGTAAAATAAACTTATAAAACAATTTCACACACACCTCATGTCAAAGATTGTGTTTTTCTCTTTAAAATTGGGTTTTTCTAAAAAACTAACCATCCCAAAATCATTAACTAAGGGAGGATAATAACACACATCAATATTAATCAAATGATCCCATCATATCCATATCAATCTAATTACCCCTTATAATATATTTGAGAAAACATTGATTATACTAGAAGTTATATAAATTAATATGGATTCTAATAAGGCTTCATGTCAAAAAAAAACACCACCCATGGGCTATTATATAATTCCCTAAGTATGGAACGATAATGATGAATGTACAACTAACTATATCCCATAAAAGAACTATGACCCATCCTAGATCTCATCCATCCCACATTGGGATTCTTAGTCCAAACCAAAACCCAACTCATCCTAGAGTTCCATGTATCAAACTTGACATCTCTTGGAAACTTAGGTTTCAACTTATGTCATGTTGGATAGGTATTCCCATAGTCTTCCTCTTGAGTCTTGAAAATATATCAACCTTTCTAACTGACATTGTCCCATCCCATAACACCAATCTGATAACACTTTGTAACACCCCAATCTAGACTTCCCAAATGGCACCCGCATAAGGATTCCACATGACCTCAGTCATGGATCCTTATATTCCATAGGCTTAAAACTAATTATAAGGGCCTAAGATAGTCATGGGGAGACTGTTCCCTATAATATAAGTCCTGAGGGTCATGCTCAAATCTAATAAAAATTCTGCATGACCCATCTATACAAAGGACCTTACAAAAAACCTGTAGACATAAATTAAGAGCCCCCTAAGACCCCGTAGTCTGAAATAGAACATAGTAAATATATATGATGCAAAAAAATAGAGAAACAAAATCAAAAAAAATAATAAAACAATAATAAAATATCATAAATGGAACAATTGATAGTATATATCGGTCAATAACTAAAATAAAAATGAAAGTTTAACTATCCTATAGCTCAACTCATTATAAACTACCCTATCAATCACTTTTTCTCCACAAAATTCCATACATGTACTAGTATCCATCTCAAAGTAGTGTGCATAACCTAGGGTAGAATAGGAAGATCTACCCATTTACATAAAAACCCAGGTTGTGTGTATTGGTAGGGGTGAGTCCAATGACCCAGTAGGATTCCCCAATTCCATGACATTATTGAGTGATGTTTTGATCAAGTGGATATGTGTGAAATACATATATAAGGAAATTATATTTTCTCATGAAACACACCCACCCAGAATCATGCCATGAAATCACATTAAATATAAATGTTGGGTTGTCATGTGTCAAATGGACCACCCTAAAACATGACCAAACCTGATTTGGATAATGCTAGATGTCACTATTTTTAAGTAACCAATCAGGGGGACCAAGTCCTACCCTGAGATGAGTACCCAATATCATACCATCTTCATCCAGTGCCAGAGTGTCTATGAGCATGTCAATAAATTGTGGTAACCAGTGTAATCATTTAGGGGTTGACTCACCTCAGTGTACTGAGATAATGACCTGGGTGATGACCCACTTAGTATACAGAATATAAACACTTGAGGATGAACCACCTAATATATAGATAATAAACACCAAAGTGAATACCCACTTAAAATATATATGATAAACACCTAAGGGCTTCCCACCCAGAATACCGATGATAAACACATAGGGGCTAACCAACCTGGTATAAAGATTATAAATACTAAGAGGCTGACCCACCTGGTATACAAATGATAAACACCCAGTGTGTAACCCACCCTAATATATAGGCTCATGGACAACTCCTAATTAGGGAAGTCCATAGTATCCAAATCTAAATGGGGTTATATCCCTTACCTTATGATCCAAGGAGTATATTCAATCCATCCCATATAGGTAAATAAATATCATTATCAGTGTATCCCACCCAAATATCTCATATAATGTATATTAGAGGGTTTATTCACTTTCCCAAACCCATATCACAAGTATGAGGTTGGCCTTCTATGGGCATGACCCATTATCATCAATAATTTTATATAAATATCACATCAATGATTTAGGTTCTAATGTGACACCCATAATCTTCACTACCCATATCTCTTATGCACCCTCTCTAGGGTCAACACACTAAATGGGTACCGAAAAAGGGCCCCTTAGGTAAAACCACATCAAAAATACCCAATATAGGTTCCTTGGTCAAGTTTCCATCTCTCATCCCAAACCCTTCATTTTAGTCATAACATCTCTCAATCATTTCTATGGTCCTTCATACATGTCTCTCCACTCTAGGGGATCTACCACATCTATCTAGATCAACCCACAAATTTATACCAAAATCAAGGTTTTGAGAGGGATACACACAAAATACACATCAAAACCCAAAAAATAAATCCATAAGTAATCACAATGGGAAACACAACATGAAAATCATGCTTTTAAAAAATAGTACCGGATCCTCTCAACGTAAAATGAACCAAAATAGTTCAAGCCAAGCCCTTCAAGATTTCCTTTTTAAAATTTTGTGAAAAAAAACTCTTTATGATCTATATAGAAAGTAAATATCATGTCATCATTTTATAAAGTTAATCCCTTGACCAAAATAGCATTCAAATGTTATTAAAAATGAAAAAATTGTTTTAAAATGATATTTCAAATCTCATTCATAAACTCGCACAATTTTCCTTTAAATTTCATTTCAATTAAATCGAATTTTTTTTATTAAATTTTAAAGGAATCTATTTTCTCTTATAATCTAATTCACACCAGAAATAATCTATAAGGAGGTCCACTGGCACTCGTTTTACCTGGGTTCAACTATCTAACTATTTAGCAAAATATATGGTTCATGTTGTCATTCAGTCTAACATAATATTATCAGAAACTTATGGAAGAATAATAGAGTTCATGCTATTATTTGGTAAACTATAAAAATAAGGCACAAAAATATAAAATTTCCAAATAACAAGAGGCTATGTAAATTATAATCCACCCACCTCAAACAAGGGGTTACAATCCTTTGAAACGAAGCTCTTCCATCACTACAAATGCTCATGTAATGACTCTGATTTTTTCATGTGTTACTTTAGAATATTATATCGATTATTTTAAGATCCAAAAGATGTGATGTAGTGAGGTTCTAATTCCCAGTGATAAAGGAATTGATATATGAAAAATATTAAAAATATTAATACTGCATGCATGTAGTTTTCCTAAAAAATAGAATGACTATAAAATAGAGGCTTAAATTGTAAATATACGGCCTCCATTGAGTTAAAATCCTGGGTTTTACACTACGAATGACACAATCTATATTGGTGTAGGGTGTTACTCATGAGTTCCTTCATGGGAGAATAATTAAATAAATTTAATTATATATATTTAATTATTTGATTAAAAGCCTAAACATAAAGATTCCTTCCAAATACACTTATATGGACAATGTTTAGGGTTAGACTCATAACCTTGAAAATTGAGAGGATTCATTGGAGAGAAACATTGGAGGATTTCTTTGAGAAAGACATTAGATCGGATCGAGATTACTGGTCATCACATCATTAGTGTTCATGGATCTCACTAATGAAAAAAAAACAAGACTATTATTCATCATAAATTGATCCAAAATCTAGTTAGGATGTTTTATTTGTGTGATTTCTATCCTATTATTTATCTCATTCGAACATGAACCAATTCCATGAAAAATAATTTATCTGTGCATCGATGGTATATTTATTCACATTGGATTTATTTATTCATTATTTATTTCCTCTTTGTTTTTATAATTCTTTGACAATGGATTGAGACCTAACAAACAAAAGGATATGGTTTTTCCTCACATTTTTTGGTTTATGGGTTTCTTCCTTGTTTCGTTTCTTGATAATTGTTGGTATTTTTTGGCTAATAGTTTAAATGATATCCAATATTTGATAATTTCACAATTTTCCTTCAATCAAGGGATCATTACCATGGGTGTGGCTTACAATTGAGTTTGTGATTTTAGGGTTAATGATATAAATGGGTGATTCATGGAGGAATAAGACTGGACCAATGGTATTTTGTTTTCCTAAGAGGTACATGGTGACACAGATGATGGAGATGGATTTCTAATCTATTTTGGTGGCTGAAATCTAATGAGCGATCGATGGTAATCCTGATCAACCCCATATCCAAATTTCTTTGGCATGATTGATGGTGGTGGTGGTAGATCCGGGCAATGTTTTAACCAGGCATGGGTTCTATGAAATCCCTCTTTTCATAGTGTGTCATCTAGGATCAAATTCCATTTGGGACCCTCTATATGGTTATAGATTTTCCACGGTGAAGATAATGATCATATGTCATGTGGTCCCTACCTAACATCTGGTAAATCCTCCTTATAAACTCAGTGTGTAACCCAGGGTATATGATAAATTAAACATCCAGGTGCAAGGTGTAACACCCCGACCCCAGTTACCCAAATCCGGTGCATTATTACATAACATTGGCATGATCACAAAATATCATGTCTCGAAAGACCGATTAGTTTAGTAGCCTTGGAAACACTAGATATATTCATAAGTTTTACATTACATCATAAAAATGAAAACTAAAACAACTTTTCTTCATAGTCCAAACTCATATCCCCACATACTATCCCTGCAGGTCATTCATAAATTACTTTTTCACATCCTGGGAAAAATAAAACATTGAAAGGGGTGAGCTCAAATGCCCAGTAAGGATAACAATATAGCGGAAACTTGAATAAATAAGAATAATCATTTAAGGAAATGTATAACTAAAACAAAAGCCTTTTAAACTTTAACTTCAACATAGTATGGAAAAAATAAAATGAAATTATTCCATTTACTTATTCACATGGATATTCTACTAATCTAATAATCACATGCAATATCAATAACCACTTTCATAATGATGGAATGCATAATGCCAGACTATCATAACCACATAGCCAAGGCCTCGTGCCAAGACTACAAATAAGATTTTTCCAAGGCCTTGTGCCAAGACACTAGTTTGTCTCAGGAGACCTACTGATGCATCGAGGAGCTATAGCGGGCTCCACCCTTCACTTATTAAGCCCAATGCATTCCTCATATGAACAGGTTTAAACATAACATAAACATTCGTATAAAAACTAGCATACTAAATGTCAATACTTTCTCCATAAACAATGAATGGTATAAAAATAACACATCCAAAGTCAAACATATCACAAAACCTTCAATACAATATGGAAGTTTTGTATCATAATAAATAAACATTAAATAATCTTAAAAGCCATCAAAGGATGTTGACATAGATGAAATCAAAACTATTTGAGAGAAATATATCTTTTTTGTTGAAATAATTTAAAAGTCACATAATTATGAAATAAAACATTTACTTTGAAAATATTCTTATAAGATTGTAAAGGAATCTTTAAATATTTTATAACGGTGGAAAATAGCCGCACCCGCTGTATAAGTTAAAAAAACATTCTTACCTTAATTCTGTCGAAAAGGATAAAAAGCACCTTGTTTTGAAAACGACAGAAATATTCCTTTATAAACCTGTTATAAAAAGTAAAACAAGGGTATAAATTAATTTAACCCATATTATTGTAAATACTAAAAATGTTTTGAAATACATTTTTAAGAGACAAGGATGTGGATGATAAAGAAATCCCAGTAGATTATTACATATAAACAAACTCGGATAATGAAGAGATTGCAAAATAAACTCTTACCTTGTACTTTTTCTTGGTTGAGGGTAGATTAACCTCCTGTATAATGGTAAAATAATTTTTATAAAATTATACAAGAATCATATACATTAATATGATATCATATATGATCTTTTAACATTGATTTGTTAATAATATCTTAGTATTATCGCTGTTTCGGGTGTTAACTTACTCGTTTTCTTTTATATGTTTTGTTACGTAAGTCATGTTTGTCATAGATAGGTTGTATCTAAATCATATCCAGAATTATATAAAGTCTTTAGATACTATTATTAATCATCAAGTGATAATTATACATGAATGGATACGATGGAGTATGAATCTCATCACGTTCGTGGAGACGGTAGTCCGTACGTACGCACGAGAGACAATATCATTATTTTGATATTAAAATAATATATTATTGGATGGTATATCATATATACAGAATAATTATCATGTTATATTTATTATTTACATGAATTACACATCATTATTATACCCATCCAAATAATAATTTATTGAATAACAATTACACCACGACATGGAGACGGTAAGTCGTACGTACGCACGTATGGTGACATGTCATTCAAAGGATGGATAGAATACTGAATATGGTTGTACCATATTTATAATAATATTACAGTATATTGGAGATACTGGATTAATTATTTTATAATGGTAATAACAAAGAAAGAACAAGTGGAAAAAGAAATGCATTTGAAAAAGGGTGGTGAAAACATTACCTCGTCTTCGGGTTCTTCATTTTGATTTGATAAAAAGGGCTCCATAGGATGTCTTTATGATCAAAATAAGGCCTCTAAGTTTTAGTGAGGGACGTTGAGAGAGTATTTGGGTATGGTTTGGCCGAACCAAAAGGCTTTGAGGGTTTGAATTAATGAGAAGGGGGAGTGCCCTTTTATAAGAGGGGGTGAGGGGCACCTTTGGAAAAGCTAGAAATATTATTTTATAATAAATTCATATTCGGTTTCTAATGGCTCCAAAGTGTATTATTTAAAGCTTAAGGTGGGGATAGGTTGAAAACCACTCAACCAATATGATTTAGACAGGTTTGGGTTACTATATTAACCTTATCTTTAAATATTAAATCTTAGTTAATTAGTTTCACTTTTACAATGTCTCTTTGTATTTTTATATTATATGGTTAATAAACATACGTTATACATCCAAGAGACCCAAAAGTGGTCCATGAATTATACACCTATAATGATATAAGTCTCTTGGCCAAACCTTAGATTTTTTAGAATTTAATATCAATTAATAATATAATATTTGGTTTAAAAACTCTTTTATGTCAATTTTAAAACTATTCAATAATTGATTTTTGTAAAAAACATAAAAGAATTATTACTTAGAAAAAAGTTAATTAAATCAATCATAACATGTAATATTATCCTATAAAAGTATTTTAATTCATAAAAAGTCTCAAATTATATTTATTTGGGTATTTATAATATCAATTATTTTAATTTTTCACTATTATGGTAATTACTGCATCATCATTGTGTCATAAATAAATTAAATTATTTAATGTCTAAAAATTATAAATAAAATATCATTATGTAAGAAATATTTTTAACTTTCTAATGAAGATTTAAAATAGAAATTATCTTATGTATAACCCTATATTAAAAATTGTTTAGTAAATAAACATTGATTTTAACTCTTTTAACTCTTCTTTGAATTAACTAATAATAAATGTCATAATCTAATCCAAGTGGACCTAAATGATAATATTTTATTCCGAAGTTTGTTTTTGGTCGAGATACACTAGTCCAATAGAATTAGGACATGTCTTAGGGTAATATTAATATCATTTTTACCCTTAATTACCCTATTTACTTTTAAACGTGGTAAATAAAAGTAAAAAGTTATTATTCACAAAAAATTATTTTCATCTCATTAAACCACATTTTACTACTTGATATTAACCATGTCTCTCAGATTTTCAAAATTCCATTAATAGAAGCGGTAAAATTAAGTTTTATGAAAAATTTAGTTTTTTTTTAACTACCACTTTGTGGTTTCACTACTCATCAAAAATTGAAGTTTTCCAGAACAATGCCAAAATTTCACCCTAAGCTATAATTGATATTCCGAATTCAAAAATGATGTTTGTTTTAAAAACTTACAAACATATAACTTGCATTAATTAATTTTATAATTAATTCCCGATGTCACAACAAATAGCATGTTTTTAAGAAACAATATATATCAAAAGATTGGCAATTGTTTATGTCCAATTTCAAAGTGAAATTAATTATAATGAACACCATTGGATAAAATGGTAAAAATATATTATAATTATACTTTAAAACCACTCAATAATATAATTTATCACTATAAATTATTTTGAATAAAAAAGTTGTTTTTAAGTATTTTTCACTATTCATAAAAATTGGAAGTTCTCAGAAAAATACCAAAAATTCAACTTAAGATATTTTCGATATTCTGAATCCAAAAATGAAGTCCATTTTGAAATATAAAATATATATATATATATAATTTCAAAAATAGGTATTAATATTCATAACGTCTAGTTTGATTGGTTGTGGTGTGTTAGAACTCGATGTTGCGTACAACACACGCTATCACATTATTCAAAGAGAAGCGTATCGTAGAAGCTTGGGGTGTTACATTCTCCCCTCCTTCAAATAATTTCATCATCGAAATTTCTAGAATAATACAGCATGAAAAGACTCAGGGTGGTTCTTCATCATAAGTTCCTCAGGTTCCCACGTTTCCTCTTCCATCTTATGGTTTCTCCACAAAACTTTTACCAGACGCGTCGTCCGATTTCTCAGTACTTTTTCTCTTGTATCAAGAATCCTGATGGGCTCTTCACAATAAGACAGATTGGGTTCCAGTTCTAATTCCTCATAGGTGAGTACATGCGTTGGGTCAGGCATGTATTTCCTCAATAGAGATATGTGGAACACATCGTGAACTTTGGAGAGACTTGGTGGAATTTCCAATCAGTAAGCTACAGCCCCAATTCGTTCTAGAATTTCGAAAGGTCCGATGTAACTGGGACTCAATTTACCTTTCTTACCAAAATGTATGATTCCCTTCCATGGAGATACCTTCGGGAAAACATGATCACTGACTTGAAATTCCAAATCCTTCCTTCGATTATCGGCATAGCTCTTCTGCCTACTTTGAGCTCCTTTGATGTGATTTTGGATTACCTTAACCTTTTCCATCTTTTCCTCCACCAGTTCTGGACCTACAAGTTTTCTTTCACCAACGTCATCCCAACAAGTGGGTATGTGACATCTCTTTCCGTATAACCCTTTATATGGTGCCATCTGAGTACTCAAATGGAAGCTATTGTTATAGGAAAATTATACCAAAGGTAAATATTGATCCCACATACCCAGAAAGTCAAGTGAGTAAGATCTCAACATGTCTTTTAAGGTTTGAATAGTCTGTTCTGATTGTCCTTCTGTCTGAGGTTGGTAGGCAGTGCTCAAATGAAGTTCAGTATCCAAGGATTTCTGAAGACTCTTCCAGAATCTTGAAGTAAAACGGGGATCACGATCTGAAACAATCGATAAGGGTACTCCATAAAGTCTCACAACTTCATTAATATATAGTCTTGCTAGACGTTCCAGTGGTAGATCTTCTCTTATAGCAATAAAATGTGATGACTTGGTAAGACGGTCAACAATAACCCATATTACATCGTTCCTTCTATGAGTCTTTGGTAGCCCCATGACAAAGTCCATCGTAATATTGTTCCATTTCCACTCCAGTATGGGATGAGGTTGCATGACTCCTCCAGGCTGTTGCCTTCCAGCTTTCACTTGTTGAAAAACCATACATCTTGACACAAAATCGTAAATCTCCCTCTTCAAGTTGTCCCACCAAAAATATTCCTTCAAATATCTATACATTCTGGTGCTCCCAGGGTGTATAGAGAAATTGGAACTATGAGCATCATCCAGCAATTCCCCTTTTAGATCAGGTATATCAGGAACACAAAGTCTCTTCCCGAATTTCAAAATTCCATCTTCATACACAAAGTCTCTCAATATACCATCATTCACAGCTTTAATCTTCTTTTCAAATTGTTCATCATCGGTCTGAGAAATCTTAATCCTTTCTAGTAATGATGGTTTGGCAACAATTTGAAAAATAATTGATGTTTCACCTTCCCTGGTTATTCACATGCCCATCTTCACTAGATCCATGAAAATTTGATCCCTTTCAATTATCATATTGTTCAAAACTCCATGATGTTTTCTGCTCAAAGCATTTGCCACCTTGTTTGCTTTCCCCAGGTGGTAGTGTATCGTGCAATCATAATCCTTGAGTAATTCAAGAAATCTCCTTTGCCTCATATTGAGTTCTTTTTGTGAGAAAATATACTTCAAACTCTTGTGATCAGTATAAATATCACATTTTTCACCATAGAGGTAGTGTCTTTATATATTCAAAGAAATGATCAAAGCTGCTAACTCAAGATCATGAGTAGGATAGTTTTGCTCATGAATTTTCAACTATCGTGATGCATAGGCAATAACACTATCATTCTGCATAAGGAAATAACCAAGTCCTTTCTTCGATGCATCACTATAAATAACAAACCCATCATTCCCCGATGGTAGAGTCAATATTAGAGCATTGACTAATCTTCTCTTCAGTTCTTCGAAACATTCTTCACACTCTTTTGTCCAAAAAAATTTAACCCCTTTACGTGTGATCTTCGTTAATGGGTTAGCCAATCGGGCAAAATTCTGGATGAAACATCGATAATAACCTGCTAAACCAATAAAACTACATACCTCAGTTATACTCATAGGTGCTGGCCATTCTTGGATTGCCTTGGTCTTAGAAGGATCAATAGAGATTCCATCTTTAGAGACAATATGGCCAAGAAAAGAAATCTCCTGAAGCCAAAATTCACACTTTCTAAACTTCCCATATAATTCATGTCTTCTCAGAGTCTTCAGGATAATTCACAAGTTATTTTCATGATCTTCGTAGCTTTTGGAGTATACCAAGATATCATCAATAAATACCACCACAAATTCATCGAGATATTCCTTGAAAACACTATTCATCAGATCCATGAATACAGAGGGTGCATTAGTCAATCCAAAAGGCATTACTGTAAACTCATAATGTAACACCGGATACTTTTATGAGAAATATTTTGTTTTTATGTTATATAAATCATCAAAGGAATCTTTCGCTGCACTCAATCGCGACCTTCCTCAATAGCGTGTGTAGTACGCAATACCGAGTTCCACTAAACAACGATATATTATTATAATATTATAAACTAGACGTTATGAATAGTATTAACTGAATTTTAAATTTTATGACATTATTATTCATCTTACACATTTTATAGAACATGGTAAGAGAACAAAATAATTTTTTTTGGGTAAAATAAGTATTTATCAAAAAATGCAGTTTTGCCGCCTTTTGATGGCGCACCCACATTAAATCTAGTTTTTGACACATTTATAAGTTCAATTTGACAAAATAAAATTCTTTTTTTGAATCAGGATATAAAAATTTACTTTGGATAAATTTTTGATATTTTTCTGATAACTTTCATATTTTGATGAATAGTAAAAATATGCTAATTTTTACTTAAAAACAACTTTTTTCATTGAGATAATTTGTATGGTTAAATTATAATATTGAATGTTTTTAAAGTATAGATAGAATATATTTTTACCATTTAATATAATGTATGTCATTATCATTAATTTCACATTGAATTCATAGGTAAAAACATTTCAATCTTTGGCAATGTTTTAACTTCTAAAATATGTTTTCTTAACAACGGGATTTATTTTAAATTGATTAATGCAACTTATATGTTTTGAATTTTGAAAAATGGATTCCATATTCCGAATCAGTGGGTCCAAATTATGTTAATAGGCTACTTTTTATTTTTGGTCATTATGAATAGTAACTACGGTAAATTTTATTTACCATAGTTAAAGGTAAATCGGGTAATTAAGGGTAAATATAAGATTATAAAATTACCCTAACACCTGCCAAAATTCTATTGGATGACTAAAAGTCGACCCATATCACCTAAGGGTCGGATTAGATTCATTTAATAGACTTTTTTCTATGAAAATAATTTAATTATTATTAAAACCAAAGAATGTGACAACATGTCACTTTCTTAAACCTTATAAGTATAATAATTTTAATTTGGTGATAAAATTAATGAAACTTCGAACCTGAATAGTCTCCAGAAATCTATTACAATTATATACATCATAGGATTTTATTTAGAATTTTTAGGGATTAAATAAGTATCATTAATTATGACACAATAGTGATGTTGAAATTATTTTATTAATTAAAATATCAAATAAATGGTTTTAAAAATATTAAAATAATTATTATATTCACTATTTAATGTGATCCACTAATTTTGTAGAAACATATTACATTTTATTAATCTATTAAAGCTTTTAGTTCTAACATATCCTCTGTGTATATTTTATTTAAATTCTAATAAATGAATAGTGTCAAAATTGACACTATGGTTATTTTATAAAAATAACATATTATAAAATTGTTTAAAAATCACAAAAATATTTAAAAATTATAAATTAAAATTTATATGGTCTACACTGTCATGAAGTGTCAAATTATGGTAAATTCACAACACATATGTAATTATTATTAATAATTTAAAATTTAGAATATTATTACCACAAATAAAATTAAATTGATAAATAAGGATAAATCAAGTTGATAATGATTAAAATAAATTCCTAACATGTCTAAATTTTTATTTTTTTGATGAGATTACAACCCTATCGCATTTAAACTTCGGATATGATTCATTTTGGAATTTTTTAAGTGGGGTTGGGATTTAATATAAACTAATATTTCTTATATTTCCAAAGGTGCCCCTCTCCTCCCTTATAAAAGGGAACCTCCTACCTCTCCTCCTAACACCAATTTGAGCCTTCAAGCTCATCAAAAATATGCCCATTTCACTTCCCCTCTTCCCTACAATCATCCTAGAGGTTCTGGTCTTCTTCAAAGACCAACCCTAGTGCCCTAAGAGGAGGTTAAGAAGAGGCGCGTCAAAAAGAGGTAATATCCATTACCGATCCTTTCCAAATTCTTTCTTCTTCAACATCTACTTATTTAGTTTTTTCATTATTAAGTAATAACATCAGTATCACTCATATACTGATATGTTATTATAAGTATGAAACAACCCTATTTCAACATCTATCCATCCTATGGAAAACGAAATCACCGCGCGTGCGTACTTACGGAATACCGTCTCCACGCCGTGGTGTAATCTATTTTCCCCCACAACCTTACTTGGATGGGTATAATGGTGTAAATAATTAATATATATGATTATTGTAAAGTGATATTGATTCTGAAATAGTATACATACACTCCAAAACAATTTCACGATCATGGGAATGATATCATCGCTCGTGCGTACGTACGGAATACCGTCTCCACGATGTGATGTGATTCGTTCTATATGATCTTCATTGCATAATGATTATATAAATGAATTTAATGAATAAATATGATATATAGTACATTAATACTATTCTGGAAATGATGTATCTATAACCTAAAGAGAAGAATAAGAATTTATTCGACAAAACACGCATAAGAACAAAAAGATATAAACACCCGAATAACAAGTAGCAATCAAATATTACTACTAAGAAGCTACAAATATGACCATATATGATATCATAACAATAATTATGATTCTGGAATAAGTCAATAACATTATTTAAATCATTATACATGAGGTTCGGACACTTACGAGGAAAATCAGACCTAAGGTAAGAGAAATATCACAATCTCATTTTTAACCGAGATTGTTTATACTTTGGAATTTACTGGGGTGTATTTTATCATCCACATCCATGTTTCCTCAATATTTAATATTTATATCCTTATACAATAGTTTATATCCAATTTTACCCTTCGGTGAGTTTTTAGTAAAAGATATGAAAGGAATCTTTTGTCATTTTTCGTACGAGGTACTTTTTTACTTTTCCGACAAAAGTACGAGAAGAATATTTTTTTTAACTTATACGACGTGAATGGATTTTGAAAACATTATTTCCAAGAAGCTTCCTTTACAAGTTTTAAAGTTTATTTTTAATCAACTTCTTTTAGTTTATAATTGTATGACATGTTAAGAAAGGAAAAGTGTTTTTGAAGTAGAAAGGATATTTTCCTCAAGAATGGAGTTCAAGTATTTTATCAAAATTATTTTACATCTAAGATAATAAAGGGTTCTGTTTCTATCCCTATTATTACATTGATTTGATTATGTTGTGATGGAATTATTTTTATGAATTTCTTTATCTTATATGAGTTGTTTTATGATGTCATGATGTTTAAGATTCCTATTTTTATTACATGGGTTATGCTATGATGTATGATTTTTTATTTTGTGGCACACATAAGAATGGTATCATTATGAGATGGGTGGGACCTATATATCCCTCCAATGCATTGGGAAAAGATTTTATATCTCATGAGATATACATGGCTGGAATGGCAGGTTATACCGGTTCAGTACAACAGGACTGAAACGAGGAGTGAACTCGGTTCAGAAATGGACTTTGTCCACTAAGATAGTCTTGGAAATGAGTCTTGACTAATAATAAATGATTCTCTATGATTATGTGTGTATGCCACAAAGTTTCATGTTTTATGTGATGATTATTGGGATTAAATTTCACTACTATGATTTATCGCATGTTATGAAATTATGATCTCTTTTGCAGGTTAAGATTTACAAAAGTTATGTTCTTATGTATATGATGTGATTGATATTTCTTTTGTTTACCCTTACTGATAATTTGAGCTCACCCTTTTGTATGTTTTATTTTCCCAGATCAGGAAGAAGGTTATTAAGTAGGATATGTCAAAAAGGGACTCCAGATATGATGAAATGAATGGGAGGCAAAGTAGATGCTTTATGAACCAGTTATTTAGGTTTCCCAGTTTCTAAAGACTCTATACCTATACGGTCCTTTCCTGGTTTTGTTATATGTGCTTCAATTTTGAAGTATTAACAATGTATGTAAAGTATGGGTCATTATAGTTGGTATCAGAAGAAAGGTATAGTCAACCTTTGGAAACTATTATGTGAAATCCTTAGTAAGAATCCTAAGGATAAGTCTAAGCATAGAACACAATCTTAGTGTTTTAGAAATGGCCATGAACAACCTATGATAAGACCTTAAGTGTGAAATTTTATTCTTGATTATGTGGTTTTCCTATTATAATTAGTGTTTCTCACACTATTCTTCTTGGTTTTAGTCAATGGTTGGAACCCAAAGGAACCGTGTTAATGTGGAATGCGACGGGCAATGCAATGATTGTCCCCCTGAGCAACCAAACGTTATGGGAGCTGGAATGAAAAATCTTGTAGCCATGCTCACACAACTTTCTCAAGCTATGAATCATGAAGGACTTCCAAACGATCAAAGTAAGGAGCAACATTCTGTTGAATCCTTCATGAGGCAGCGTCCACCTTCTTTCAGCGGGTCTACTGATCCATTAGTTGCTAAAAAATGGATTAGTACTACTGAAAAGATATTTTTAGTTATTCAATGTTTTGAACATGATAAAGTCATCTTAGGAGTGTATCATTTGGAGTGTGATGTTGATCAATGGTGGAATATTATTAAGAATATGAGGCAAAGGGATGAAATTGAGTCCATGAAATGTGACGAGTTCAAGAACTTATTTTTCAATAAGTACTTCCCTCGTATTCTCTGAACAAAGATGGAGAAAGATTTTCTTGAACTGAAGAAAAAGGATGATGAATCTGTTGGTACCTATGAAGAAAATTTTACAAGACTTTCAAGGTAGGCTTCTGGTGTTATTATCCAACCTGAGAGTAAGATCGATCGATTCTTTAGTGGCTTAAAACCAAGTCTTCAAAGGGCGTTAGCCATAAGGGACTTCAATAGCTATGAGGAAATCGTTCAATGTGCTCTCAAAGTCGAGATGGAGATTGGAGTAACCCATCAGTCATATGGGTTTGATAAGAAGAGGAAAATGGAATTAAAAGGAAAATCTAAAGAGCACATTTAAAAGAAGACGATCTTTCCCTTATGTTCAAAGTGTGGAAAGAAACATGGAGGGAGTTGTCTTAAAGGGACAAGTAAATGTTTCAAATGTGGAAAGGAAGGTCATCGGGCATTTAAATGTTGCAATGATGGGAAGAAGATGTCTAATGATGCAAACAAAGGAAGGGACACACAGAATGAACCTACTACACTTCAATGTTTTAAGTGCAAGGAGATGGGGAATTATGCCAATCAATGCCCAAATCCAAGGGTTGATGATGATGGTCGACATCAACAAACTCTTAAGGCTAAATACAAAGGAAATTCACATGCAATTTCTATCAGCGATGTAGAGTACGATAACGATGTGGTGAAAGGTACACTTACCATCCACTCTAAAGTAGAAAATGTTTTATTTGATTCTGGATCCACCCACTCCTTTATTTCTGAAAAATTTTCTATGGATATCATTGTATTACCTCAACAGTTAGATGTTGAGTTAGCTGTGACAACCCCTAATGGCACAACAGTCGCATCAAAAGTTTATAATTCTTCTCCGATTGAAGTTTGTGGTAAAGTGCTTCCTGCAAATCTTGTGATCCTTCCTATAGTGGAATTTGATGTGATTCTTGGCATGGATTGGCTTTCTCTACATGGAGCTCATATCAATTTCCAAAGAAGGGAAGTCAGATTTCATATTCCAGATCAATCTATGATCGTCTATCGATGCAAGGATGAACATAACCTTCCAATGGAAATTTCTTCCATTTTATGTGTATTGATTCCACTAAATGATGGTTATTTATCTCAAATGGTTGGTGAGAAACTCACGATTAAGAATATTCCCATTGTACGGGAGTTTGATGATGTCTTTCCAGAGGAATTACCGGGTCTTCCACCAAATCATGAAGTTTAGTTTTCAATAGAACTCATACCAAGTGCTTTGCCTATTTCAAAGACACCTTATAGAATGGCCCCAATTGAGTTGCAGGAATTGAAGAAGCAACTCCAAGAGAATCTTGATAAGGGGTTCATACGCCCTAGTGCGTCACCTTGGGGAGCACCTATTCTGTTTGTTAAGAAGAAAGATGGATCAATGAGACTCTACATTGATTATCGAGAACTTAACAAGATCACTATCAAGAAAAAATATCATCTCCCATGCATTGATGACTTATTTGACCAACTACGAGGATCTCAATACTTTTCCAAGATTGATCTTCGTTCAGGTTATCACCAATTAAGGGTCAAAAGGGAGGATATACCAAAGACGGCTTTCCGTACAAGGTATAGACACTATGAATTTATAGTGATGCCATTTGGTCTTATTAATACCCATGCTATCTTCATGGATCTGATGAATAGAGTATTTAGAGACTATCTTTATCAGTTTGTGGTAGTCTTTATAGACGATATTCTTGTCTATTCAAAGAGCAAGGAAGAACATGAAGATCACTTGAGAATTATATTGAAGACCCTGAGAAAAGAGAATCTTTATGCCAAATTATCCAAGTGTGAATTTGGCTTCAAAAAGTTTCATTTTTGGGTCACATAATCGCAAAAGAGGGGATATCTGTGGATCCAGCAAAAACAGAGGTTATTGAAAGATGGTCGAGACCAACAACAGTGACTGAGATCCGAATTTTTCTTGGTTTGGCTGGATATTATCGACATTTTGTGAAATATTTTTCAGGATTATCTAATACACTCACCAAGTTGACTCGGAAAGGAGTTAAGTTTGTTTGGACGGAGGAATGTGAAGAGAATTTCAAGTAGTTGAAAAGAAGGTTATCCAGTGCACCTGTGCTCACACTACCTTGTAGTGGAGAAAGGTTAGTGATCTACAGTGATGCATCCAAGAAGGGTTTAGGTTGTGTTCTTATGCAAAATGATATGGTGATAGCTTATGCCTCACGACAGTTGAAAATACATGAGCAAAATTACCCAACTCATGATTTGGAGTTAACTGCGGTAATCTTCGCATTAAAGATTTGGAAGAATTACCTTTATGGTGAAAGGTGTGATATTTATACTGATCATAAAAGTTTAAAGTATATTTTCACACAAAAGGAGTTGAATATTCTCCAAAGAAGATGGTTGTAGCTGATTAAGGATTACGAATGCTCAATTCATTACCACCCTGGGAAAGCAAACAAGGTGGCAGATGAATTAAGCCGACAAGACCATGCCAGTGTATCCATGATGAGGATCACAAAAGATCCAATATTTATGGATTTACAAAGGATGGATCTTGGAATTATAATGAAAGGGTAAAAATCGTATCTTTCTCAAATTAATGTTCAACCATCTATACATGTGAAGATTAAAGAGGCACAGAAAGAAGATGTCGAGTTACAAAAGAAGGTGAGAAATGTTCCTGAATTCAACCTTGATTGTGATGGGATAATAAAGTTCAGGAATCGGGTTTGTGTTCCTCCCATCCCCGAATTAAAGAAGTAGCTGCTGGATGAGGCTCATAGTTCTTCATTCTCTATTCATCCTGGAAGAACGAAGATGTATATGGACCTGAAAGAGTACATCTGGTGGGATGGCATGAAAAGAGATGTTGTTGAATATGTCTCTCGATGCTTGGTTTTTCAGCAAGTTAAAGCTGAGAGACAGAAGTCTAAGGGGATGTTACAACCATTACCCATACCCGAATGGAAATGGGAAAACATCACTATGGACTTTGTCACAGGACTTCCTAAAACATCCAAAGGCAATAATTCTATCTGGGTCATAGTTGATCGTCTTACAAAGTCTGTACACTTCATCACTATTAGAGAGGATTTCTCTCTAGATCAGCTTGCAAGGATATATGTGAAGGAAGTGGTAAGATTTCATGGAGTACCACTTTCTATTATATCTGATCGGGATCCGAGGTTTACCTCAAAGTTTTGGCAAAGTCTTCAGCATACTCTAGATACAGAGTTGAGTTTGAGCACTGCTTATCATCCTCAGACAGACGGTCAGTCTGAGAGAACAATTCAAACTCTAGAAGATATGTTGAGATCTTTCTCTATGGATTTCAAAGGTGGTTGGGATCAACACCTACCTTTGGTGGAATTTTCTTATAATAATAGCTTTCACTCCAGTATTCAGATGGCTCCTTATGAATCCCTCTATGGAATGAAATGCAGGACTCCAACTTACTGGGATGAAGTTGGGGAAAGAAAGCTATTAGGACCTGATATTGTTGATAAGATGGTAGAAAAGGTCCTATCTATTCAACAACACATAAGAGAAGCTCAGAGTCGACAGAAAAGTTATGCCGACAACCGAAGAAAATACCTAGAGTTTGAAGTGGGTGATAAAGTGTTCTTACGAATATCTCCCTGGAAGAGGGTCATGAGATTTGGAAAGAAGGGGAAGTTGAGCCCTAGATATATCGGTCCTTTCGAAATACTGGATCATGTTGGGAAGGTGTCTTACCGATTGGCGCTTCCACCGAATCTCTCTCAAGTTCACGATGTGTTCCATGTATCTCTCCTGAGAAAGTACATACCTGATCCTTCACATGTACTTAGCTCAGAAGATGTACCGCTGGAGCAAGATCTTTCGTAGGAAGAACAACCGATAGAGATTATGGATCGTAGTGAAAAAGTCCTACAAAACAAGACCACTCACTTGGTGAAAGTTTTATGGAGGAACCACCAATTAGAAGAAGCTACATGGGAGCTTGAGGATATGATGAGGGAGAGGTATCCTCATCTGTTTGTTACAAAGTGACGAATTTCGAGGGCGAAATTCATTTTAAGGGGGGTAGAATGTGACACCCGAGACTTTTATGAGAAATATTTTGTTTTTATGTTATATAAATCATCAAAGGAATCTTTCGCTGCACGCAATCGCGACCTTCCTCGATAACAAGTGTAGTACGCAATACTGAGTTCCACTAAACAATGATATATTATTATAATATTATAAACTAGCCGTTATGAATATTATTAACTGAATTTTAAATTTTACAACATTATTATTCATCTTACACATTTTCTAGAACATGGTAAGCGAACAAAATTATTTTTTTCGGTAAAATAAGTATTTATCAAAAAATGCAGTTTTGCCGCCTTTTGATGGTGCACCCACATTAAATCTAGTTTTTGACACATTTATAAGTTCAATTTGACAAAATAAAATTCTTCTTTTGAATCAAGATATAAAAATTTACTTTGGATAAATTTTTGATATTTTTCTGATAACTTTCATATTTTGATGAATAGTAAAAATATGCTAATTTTTAATTAAAAAAAACTTTTTTCATTGAGATAATTTGAATGGTTAAATTATAATATTGAATGGTTTTAAAGTGTAGATATAATATATTTTTACCATTTAATATAATTTATGTCATTATCATTAATTTCACATTGAATTCATAGGTAAAAACATTTTAATCTTTGGCAATGTTTTAACTTCTAAAACCCTTTTTCTTAACAACGGGATTTATTTTAAATTAATTACTGCAACTTATATGTTTTGAATTTTGAAAAATAGATTCCATATTCAGAATCAGTGGGTCCAAATTATGTTAATAGGCTACTATTTATTTTTGGGCATTATGAATAGTAACTACGGTAAATTTTATTTACCATAGTTAAAGGTAAATCGGGTAATTAAGGGTAAATATAAGATTATAAAATTACCCTAACACCTGAAAAAATCCTATTGGATTACTAAACGTCGACCCATATCACCTAAGGGTCGGATTAGATTCATTTAATAGACTTTTTTCCATGAAAATAATTTAATTATTATTAAAACCAAAGAATGTGACAACATGTCACTTTCTTAAATCTTATAAGTATAATAATTTTAATTTGGTGATAACCTTAATAAAACTTCGAACATGAATAGTCTCCAGAAATAAATTAAAATAATCTAAATCATAGGAATTTATTTATTATTTTTAGGGATTAAATAATTATCATTAATTATGACACAATAGTGATGTTGAAATTATTTTATTAATTAAAATATCAAATAAATGGTTTTAAAAATATTAAAATAATTATTATATGCACTATTTAATGTGCTCCACTAATTTTATAGATACATATGACATTTTATTAATCTATTAATGCTTTTAGTTCGAACATATCCTCTGTATATATTTTATTTAAATTCAAATAAATGAATAGTGTCAAAATTGACGCTATTGTTATTTTATAAAAATAACATATTATAAAATAGTTTAAAAATCACAAAAATATTTAATAATTATAAATTAAAATTTATATGGTCGAAAATGTCATGAAGTGTCAAATTATGGAAAATTGACAACACATATGTAATTATTAATAATAATTTAAAATTTAGAATATTATTACCACAAATAAAATTAAATTGATAAATAAGGATAAATCAAGTTGATAATGATTAAAATAAATTCCTAACATGTCTAAATTTTATTGGTTGATGTTATTACAACCCTATCTCATCTAATCTTCGGATATGAGTCATTTTGGAAGATTTTAAGTGGGTTTGGATTTAATATAAACTAATATTTCTTATATTTCCAAAGGTGCCCCTCTCCTCCCTTATAAAAGGGAACCTCCTCCCTCTCCTCCTCACTTCAATTTGATCCTTCAAGCTCGGCCAAACCCTGCCCATTTCACTTTCCCTATTCCCTAGAATCATCCTAGAGGTTTTGGTCTTCTTCAAAGACCAACCCTAGTTCCCTAAGAGGAGGTTAAGAAGAGGCGCGTCAAAAAGAGGTAATATCCATTACCGATCCTTTCCAAATTCTTTCTTCTTCAACATCTTCTTCTTTAGTTTTTTCATTATGAAGTAATAACATCAGTATCACTCATATACTTATATGTTATTATAAGTATTAAACAACCCTATTTCAACATCTATCCATCCTATGGAAAACGAAATCACCGCGCGTGCGTACATACGGAATATCGTCTCCACGCCGTAGTGTAATCTATTTTCCCCCACCACCTTACTTGGATGGGTATAATGGTGTAAATAATTAATATATATGATTATTGTAAAGTGATATTGATTCTGAAATAGTATACATACACTCCAATACAATTCCACGATCATGGGAACGATATCATCGCTCGTGCGTACGTACGGAATACCGTCTCCACGATGTGATGCGATTCGTTCTACATGATCTTCATTGCATAATGATTATATAAATGAATTGAATGAATAAATATGATATATAGTACATTAATACCATTCTTTAAATGATGTATCTATAACCTAAAGAGAAGAATAAGAATTTATTCGACAAAACACGCATAAGAACAAAAAGTTATAAACACCCGAATAACAAGTAGCAATGAAATATTACTACTAAGAATCTACGAATATGACCATATATGATATCATAACAATAATTATGATTCTGTAATAAATCAATAACATTATTTAAATCATTATACAGGAGGTTTGGACACTTACGATGCAAATCGGACCTAAGGTAAGGGAAATATCACAATCTCATTTTTATCCGAGATTTTTTATACTTTGGAATTTACTGGGGTGTATTTTCTCATCCACATCCATGTTTCCTCAATATGTAATATTTATATCCTTATACAATAGTTTATATCCAATTTTACCCTTCAGTGAGTTTTTAGTAAAAGATATGAAAGGAATCTTTTGTCGTTTTTCGTACGAGGTAGTTTTTTACTTTTCTGACAAAAGTACGAGAAGAATGTTTTTTTTAACTTATACGGCGTGAATGGATTTTGAAAACATTATTTCCAACAAGATTCCTTTACAAGTTTTAAATTTTATTTTTAATCAACTTTTTCTAGTTTATAATTGTATGACAAAGTGTTTTTGAAGTAGAAAGGATATTTTCCTCAAGAATGGAGTTCAAGTGTTTTATCAAAATTATTTTCCATCTAAGATAATGAAGGGTTCTATTTCTATCCCAATTATTACATTGATTTTATTATGTTGTGATGGAATTATTTTTATGAATTCCTTTATCTTATATGAGTTTTTTTATGATGTCACGATGTTTAAGATTCCTATTTTTATTACATGGGTTATGTTATGATGTATGATTTTTGATTTTGTGGCACACATAAGAATGTTATCATTATGAGATGGGTGGGACCTATATCTCCCTCCAATGCATTGGGAAAAGATTTTATATCTCATGAGATATACATGGAAGGAACGGAAGGTTATACCGGTTCAGTACAACAGGACTGAAACGAGGAGTGAACTCGGTTCAGAAATGGACTTTATCCACTAAGATAGTCTTGGAAATGAGTCTTGACTAATAAGAAATGATTCTCTATGATTATGTGTGTATGCCAAAAATTTTCATGTTTTATGTGATGATTATTGGGATTATATTTCACTACTATGATTTATCCCATGTTATGAAATTATGATCTCTTTTGTAGGTAAAGATTTCCAAAAGTTATGTTCTTATGTATATGATGTGATTGATATTTCTTTTGTTTACCCTTACTGAGCATTTGAGCTCACCCTTTTGTATGTTTTATTTCCCCGGGTTAGTAAGAAGGTTATTAAGTAAGATATGCCAAAAAGGGACTATAGATATGATGAAATGAATGGGAGGCAAAGTAGATTCTTTATGAACCAGTTGTTTATGTTTCCCAGTTTCTAAAGACTCTATACCTATACGGTCCTTTCCTGGTTTTGTTATATGTGCTTTAATTTTGAAGTATTAACAATGTATGTAAAGTATGGGTCATTATAGTTGGTATCAGAGGAAAGGTATAGTCAACCTTTGGAAACTATTATGTGAAATCCTTAGTAAGAATCCTAAGGATAAGTCTAAGCATAGAACACAATCTTAGTGTTTTAGAAATGCCCATGAACAACCTATGATAAGACCTTAAGTGTGAAATTTTATTCTTGATTATGTGGTTTTCCTATTATAATTAGTGTTGCTCACACTATTCCTCTTGGTTTTAGTCAATGGATGGAACCCAAAGGAACCGTGTTAATGCGGAATGCGACGGGCAATGCAATGATTGTCCCTCTGAGCAACCAAACGTTATGGGAGCTGGAATGAAAAATCTTGTAGCCATGCTCACACAACTTTCTCAAGCTATGAATCATGCAGGACTTCCAAATGAGCAAAGGAAGGAGCAACATTCTGTTGAATCCTTCATGAGGCAGCGTCCACCTTCTTCCAGCAAGTCTACTGATCCATTAGTTGCTGAACAATGGATTGGTACTACTAAAAAGATATTTTCAGTTCTTCAATGTTTTGAACATGATAAAGTCATCTTAGTAGTGTATCTTTTGGAAGGTGATGCTGATCAATGGTGGAATCTTATTAAGAATATGAGGCAAAGGGATGAAATTGAGTCCATGGAATGGGATGAGTTCAAGAACTTATTTTTCAATAAGTACTTCCCTCGTATTCTCTGAACAAAGATGGAGAAAGAGTTTCTTGAACTGTAGCAAAAGGATGATGAATCTGTTGGTACCTATGAAGCAAATTTTACAAGACTTTCAAGGTATGCTTCTGGTATTATTATCCAACCTGAGAGTAAGATCGATCGATTCATTAGTGGATTAAAACCAAGTCTTCGAAGGGCGTTAGCCATAAGGGACTTCAATTGCTATGAGGAAATCGTTCGATGTGCTCTCAAAGTCGAGATGGAGATTGGAGTAACCCATCAGTCATATGGGTTTGATAAGAAGAGGAAAATGGAATTCAAAGTAAAATCTAAAGATCACATTGAAAAGAAGATGAGCTTTCCCTTATGTTCAAAGTGTGGAAAGAAACATGGAGAGAGTTGTCTTAAAGGGACAAGTAAATGTTTCAAATGTGGAAAGGAAGGTCATCGGGAATTTGAATGTCGCAATGATGGGAAGAAGATGTCTAATGATGCAAACAAAGGAAGGGACACATAGAATGAACCTACTACACTTCAATGTTTCAAGTGCAAGGAGATGGGGCATTATTCCAATCAATGCCCAAATCCAAGGGTTTATGATGATGGTCGACATCAACAAACTCTTAAGGCTAAATACAAAGGAAAGTCACATGCAATTTCTATCAGCGATGTGGAGTGCGATAACGATGTGGTGAAAGGTACACTTACCATCCACTCTAAAGTAGAAAATGTTTTATTTGATTCTGGATCCACCCACTCATTTTTTTCTGAAGAATTTTCTAAGGATATCACTGTATTACCTCAATAGTTAGATGTTGAGTTAGTTGTGACAACCCCTAATGGCACAACAGTCGCATCAAAAGTTTATAATTCTTCTCCAATTGAAGTTCGTGGGAAAGTGCTTCCTTCAAATCTTGTGATCCTTCCTATAGTGGAATTTGATGTGATTCTTGGCATGGATTGGATTTCTCTACATGGAGTTCATATCAATTGCCAAAGAAGGGAAGTCAGATTTCATATTCCAGATCAATCTATGATCATCTATCGATGCAAGGATGAACATAACCTTCCAGTGGAAATTTCTTCCATTTTATGGGTATTGATTCCACTAAATGAAGGTTATTTATCTCAAATGGTTGGTGAGAAACTCACGATTAAGAATATTCCCATTGTACGGGAGTTTGATGATGTCTTTCCGGAGGAATTACCGGGTCTTCCACCAAATCGTTAAGTTGAGTTTTCAATAGAACTCGTACCAGGTGCTTTTCCTATTTCAAAGACACCTTATAGAATGGCCCCAATTGAGTTTCAGGAATTGAAGAAGCAACTCCAAGAGAATCTTGATAAGGGGTTCATACGCCCTAGTGCGTCACCTTGGGGAGCACCTGTTCTGTTTGTTAAGAAGAAAGATGGATCAATGAGACTCTGCATTGATTATCAAGAACTTAACAAGATCACTATCAAGAACAAATATACTCTCCCATGCATTGATGACTTATTTGACCAACTACGAGGATCTCAATACTTTTCCAAGATTGATCTTCGTTCAGGTTATCACCAATTAAGGGTCAAAAGGGAGGATATACCAAAGACGGCTTTCCGTACAAGGTATGGACACTATGAATTTATAGTGATGCCATTTGGTCTTACTAATACCCATGCTATCTTCATGGATCTGATGAATAGAGTCTTTAGAGACTATCTTAATTATTTTGTGGTAGTCTTCATAGATGATATTCTTGTCTATTCAAAGAGAAAAGAAGAACATGAAGATCACTTGAGAATTATATTGAAGACCCTGAGAAAATAGAAGCTTTATTCCAAATTTACCAAGTGTGGATTTTGGCTTCAAAAAGTTTCATTTTTGGGTCACATAATCTCAAAAGATGGGATATCTGTGGATCCATCAAAAATAGAGGTTATAGAAAGATGGTCGAGACCAAAAACAGTGACTGAGATCTGATGTTTTCTTGGTTTGACTGGATATTATCGACGTTTTGTGAAAGATTTTTCACGATTATCTAATCCACTCACCAAGTTGACTCGGAAAGGAGTTAAGTTTGTTTGGATGGAGGAATGTGAAGAGAATTTCAAGGAGTTGAATAGAAGGTTATCCAGTGCACCCATGCTCACACTGCCTTGTAGTGGATAAAGGTTTGTGATCTACAGTGATGCATCCAAGAAGGGTTTGGGGTGTGTTCTTATGAAAAATGATATAGTGATAGCTTATTCCTCACGACATTTGAAAATACATGAGAAAAATTACCCAACTCATGATTTGGAGTTAACTGTGGTAATATTTGCATTAAAGATTTGGAGGCATTACCTTTATGGTGAAAGGTGTGATATTTATACTAATCATAAAAGTTTAAAGTATAATTTCACACAAAAGGAGTTGAATATGCGCCAAAGAAGATGGTTGGAGCTGATTAAGTATTATGACTGTTCAATTCATTACCACCCTGGGAAAGCAAACAAGGTGGCAGATGCATTAAGTCGACAAGACCATGCTAGTTTATCCATGATGAGGATCACAAAAGATCCAATATTTATGGATTTACAAAGGATGGATCTTGGAATTATAATGAAAGGGGAAAATCGTATCTTTCTCAAATGAATGTTCATCCATCTATACATGTGAAGATTAAAGAGGCACAGAAAGAATATTTCGAGTTACAAAAGAAGGTGAGATATGTTCCTGAATTCAACCTTGATTGTGATGGGATACTAAAGTTCATGAATCAGGTTTGTGTTCCTCCCATCCCCGAATTAAAGAAGGAGCTGCTGGATGAGGATCATAGTTCTTCATTCTCTATTCATCCTGGAAGCACGAAGATGTATAGGGACCTGAAAGAGTACTTCTGGTGGGATGGCATGAAAAGAGATGTTTCTGAATATGTCTCTCGATGCTTGGTTTTTCAGCAAGTTAAAGATGAGAGACAGAAGTCTAAGGGGATGTTACAACCATTACCCATACCCGAATGGAAATGGGAAAACATCACTATGGACTTTGTCACAGGACTTCCTAAAACATCGAAAGGCAATAATGCTATCTGGGTCATAGTTGATCGTCTTATAAAGTCTGCACACTTCATCGCTATTAGAGAGGATTTCTCTCTAGATCAGCTTGCTAGGATATATGTGAAGGAAGTGGTAAGATTGCATGGTGTACCACTTTCTATTATATCTGATCGGGATCCGAGGTTTACCTCAATGTTTTGGCAAAGTCTTCAGCATACTCTGGATATAGACTTGAGTTTCAGCACTGGTTATCATCCTCAGACAGATGGTCAGTCTGAGAGAACAATTCAAACTCTAGAAGATATGTTGAGAGCTTGCTCTATGGATTTCAAAGGTGGTTGGGATCAACACCTACCTTTGGTGGAATTTTCTTATAATAATAGCTTTCACTCCAGTATTCAGATGTCTCCTTATGAATCCCTCTATGGAAAGAAATGAAAGACTCCAACTTGCGGGGATGAAGTTGGGGAAAGAAAACTATTAGGACCTGATATTGTTGATGAGATGGTAGAAAAGGTCTGATCTATTCAACAACAGATAACAGCAGCTCAGAGTCGACAGAAAAGTTATGCCGACAACCGAAGAAAAGACTTAGAGTTTGAAGTGGGTGATAAAGTGTTCTTAAGAATATCTCTCGGGAAGAGGGTCATGAGATTTGGAAAGAAGGGGAAGTTGAGCCCTAGATATATCGGTCCTTTCGAAATACTGGATCGTGTTGGGAAGGTAGCTTACCGATTGGCTCTTCCACCGAATCTCTCTCAAGTTCACGATGTGTTCCATGTATCTCTCCTGAGAAAGTACATACCTGATCCTTCACATGTACTCAGCTCAGAAGTTGTACCGCTGGAGCAAGATCATTCTTATGAAGAATAACCGATAGAGATTCTGGGTCATAGTGAAAAAGTCCTACGAAACAAGACCACTCAATTGGTGAAAGTTTAATGGAGGAACCACCAATTAGAAGAAGCTACATGGGAGCTTGAGGATATGATGAGGGAGAGGTATCCTCATCTATTTGTTACAAAGTGACGAATTTCGAGGGCGAAATTTATTTTAAGGGGGGTAGAATGTAATACCTGAGACTTTTATGAGAAATTTTTTGTTTTTATGTTATATAAATCATCAATGGAATCTTTCGCTGCACGCAATCGCGACCTTCCTCGATAGCGTGTGTAGTATGCAATACCGAGTTCCACTAAACAACGATATATTAATATAATATTATAAACTAGCAGTTATGAATAGTATTAACTGAATTTTAAATTTTACAACATTATTATTCATCTTACACATTTTCTAGAACATAGTAAGAGAACAAAATGATTTTTTTTGGGTAAAATAAGTATTTATCAAAAAATGCAGGTTTACCACCTTTTGATGGCGCACCCACATTAAATCTAGTTTTTGACACATTTATAAGTTCAATTTGACAAAATAAAATTCCTCTTTTGAATCAGGATATAAAAATTTACTTTGGATAAATTTTTGATATTTTTCTGATAACTTTTATATTTTGATGAATAGTAAAAATACGCTAATTTTTAATTAAAAACAACTTTTTTCATTGAGATAATTTGTATGGTTAAATTATAATATTGGATGGTTTTAAAGTATAGATATAATAAATTTTTACCATTTAATATAATGTATGTCATTAGCATTAATTTCACATTGAATTCATAGGTAAAAACATTTCAATCTTTGGCAATGTTTTAACTTCAAAAACTCATTTTCTTAACAATGGGATTTATTTAAAATTAATTACTGCAACTTATATGTTTTGAATTTTTAAAAATTTATTCCATATTCAGAATCAGTGGGTCCAAGTTATGTTAATATTCTACTTTTTATTTTTGGTCATTATGAATAGTAACTACGGTAAATTTTATTTACCGTAGTTAAAGGTAAATCGAGTAATTAAGGATAAATATAAGATTATAAAATTACCATAGCACCTGCCAAAATCGTATTGGATTACTAAACATCGACCCATATCACCTAAGGGTCAGATTAGATTCATTTAATAGACTTTTTTCCATGAAAATAATTTAATTATTATTAAAACCAAAGAATGTGACAACATGTCACTTTCTTAAATCTTATAAATATAATAATTTTAATTTGGTGATAAACTTAATGAAACTTAGAACATGAATAGTCTCCAGAAAGCTAATACAATTATCTACATCATAGGAATTTATTTAGAATTTTTAGGGATTAAATAATTATCATTAATTATGAAAAAATAGTGATGTTGAAATTATTTTATTAATTAAAATATCAAATAAATGGTTTAAAAATATTAAAATAATTATTATATGCCCTATTTAATCTGCTCCACTAATTTTCTAGATACATATGACATTTTATTAATCTATTAAAGCTTTTAGTTCGAACATATCCTATGTATATATGTTATTTAAATTCAAATAAATGAATAGTGTCAAAATTGACACTATTGTTATTTTATAAATATAACATATTATAAAATTGTTTAAAAATCACAAAAATATTTAAAAATTATAAATTAAAAATTATATGGTCTAAAATGTCATGAAGTATCAAATTATGGAAAATTCACAACACATATGTAATTATTAATAATAATTTAAAATTTAGAATATTATTACCACAAATAAAATTAAATTGATAAATAAGGATAAATCAAATTGATAATGATTGAAATAAATTCCTAACATGTCTAAATTTTATTGTTTTATGGGATTAAACCCCTATATCATCTAATATTCGGATATGAGTCATTTTGGAAGTTTTTAAGTGGGGTTGTGATTTAATATAAACTAATATTTCTTATATTTCCAAAGGTGCCCCTCTCCTCCCTTATAAAAGGGAACCTCCTACCTCTCCTCCTCACACCAATTTGAGCATTCAAGCTTGGCCAACCCCTGCCTATTTCACTTCCCCTATTCCCTAGAATCATCCTAGAGGTTCTGGTCTTCTTCAAAGACCAACCCTAGTGCCCTAAGAGGAGGTTAAGAAGAGGCACGTCAAAAAGAGGTAATATCCATTACCGATCCTTTCCAAATTCTTTCTTCTTCAACATCTTCTTATTTAGTTTTTTCATTATGAAGTAATAACATCAGTATCACTCATATACTGATATGTTATTATAAGTATGAAACAACCCTATTTCAATATCTATCCATCCTATGGAAAACGAAAGCACCGTGCGTGCGTACGTACGGAATACCATCTCCACGCCGTGGTGTAATCTATTTTCCCCCACCACCTTAATTGGATGGGTATAATGGTGTAAAAAATTAATATATATGATTATTTTAAATTGATATTGATTCTGAAATAGTATACATACACTCCAATACAATTCCACGATCATGGGAACGATATCATCGCTCGTGCGTACGTACGGAATACCGTCTCCACGATGTGATGTGATTCGTTCTACATGATCTTCATTGCATAATGATTATATAAAAGAATTGAATGAATAAATATGATATATAGTACATTAATACCATTATGGAAATGATGTATCTATAACCTAAAGATAAGAATAAGAATTTATTCGACAAAACACGCATAAGAACAAAAAGTTATTAACACCCGAATAACAAGTAGCAATGAAATATTACTACTAAGAAGCTACGCATATGACCATATATGATATCATAACAATAATTATTATTCTGTAATAAGTCAATAACATTATTTAAATCATTATACAGGAGGTTCGGACACTTACGAGGCAAATCGGACCTAAGGTAAGGGAAATATCACAATCTCATTTTTATCCGAGATTGTTTATACTTTGGAATTTACTGGGGTGTATTTTATCATCCACATCCATGTTTCCTCAATATATAATATTTATATCCTTCTACAATAGTTTATATCCAATTTTACCCTTCGGTGAGTTTTTAGTAAAAGATATGAAAGGAATCTTTTTCGTTTTTCGTACGAGGTACTTTTTGACTTTTCCGACAAAAGTACGAGAAGAATGTTTTTTTTAACTTATACTGCATGAATGGATTTTTTAAACATTATTTCCAAGAAGATTCCTTTACAAGTTTTAAAGTTTATTTTTAATCAACTTATTTTAGTTTATAATTGTATGACATGTTAAGAAAGGAAAAGTGTTTTTGAAGTAGAAAGGATATTTTCCTCAAGAATGGAGTTCAAGTGTTTTATCAAAATTATTTTCCATCTATGATAATAAACGGTTCTGTTTCTATCCCTATTATTACATTAATTTGATTATGTTGTGATGGAATTATTTTTATGAATTCCTTTATCTTATATGAGTTGTTTTATGATGTGATGATGTTTAAGATTCCCATTTTTATTACATGGGTTATGCTATGATGTATGATTTTTTATTTTGTGGCACACATAAGAATGATATCATTATGAGATGGGTGGGACCTATATCTCCCTCCAATTCATTGGGTAAAGATTTTATATCTCATGATATAGACATGGCTGGAACGACAGGTTATACCGGTTCAGTAAAATAGGACGGAAACGAGGAGTGAACTCGGTTCAGAAATGGACTTTGTCCACTAAGATAGTCTTGGTAATGAGTCTTGACTAATAAGAAATGATTCTCTATGATTATGTGTGTATTCCACAAAGTTTCATGTTTTATGTGATGATTATTGGGATTACATTTCACTACTATGATTTATCCCATGTTATGAAATTATGATCTCTTTTGCAGGTTAAGATTTCCAAAAGTTATGTTCTTATGTATATGATGTGATTGATATTTCTTTTGTTTACTCTTACTGAGAATTTGAGCTCACCCTTTTGTATGTTTTATTTCCCCGAGTTAGGAAGAAGGTTATTAAGTAGGATATGCCAAAAAGGGACTCTAGATATGATGAAATGAATGGGAGGCAAAGTAGATGCTTTATAAACCAGTTGTTTATGTTTCCCAGTTTCTAAAGACTCTATACCTACACGGTCCTTTCCTGGTTTTGTTATATGTGCTTCAATTTTGAATTATTAACAATGTATGTAAAGTATGGGTCATTATACATAATGCCCGTACCTAGTTTGAAATGTTTTCTTCGGAATGTCTTCCTTCTTCACACACAACTGATGGTATCCAGATCGAAGGTCAATCTTTGAAAAGTATTGAGCTCCATGCAGTTGGTCAAATAAATCATCAATACGAGGTAGGGGATACTTGTTCTTTATTGTTATAGAATTGATCTCCCTATAGTCGATACATAACCTCATAGATCCATCTTTCTTTTTAACAAAAAGAACAGGGGCTCCCCATAGAGAAACACTAGGGAGAATAAATCCTTTATTACTCAATTCCTCTAGTTGTTTCTTTAGTTCGACTAATTCTACAGTGGAGATTCTATAAGGGGTCTTCGATATAGGCCTTGATCCAGGAATTATATCAATGGAAAACTCAACTTCTCGTTCTGGAGGATTTCCAGGTAAATATTCTGGAAATACATGTACATATTCTTTCACAACAGGTACATCCTCTATTTGAACATTCCTTTCCTCACCCACAGTCATTTAATTCTCTTCCTACCCAATAATTGAATTTAGTTGAGCTACTGGGGGTGGATCTAGATAAGAATTAGGTGGTGATGATTCTGCTCTAAAGATAAGGTGTTCCTTATCATCATCATCAAAAATCGTAACCTCCTTCTTCTTACAATAAATCTTCGCATCATATTATGAAAGCTAGTCCATACCGAGGATTATATCAAACTCAATCATAGGTATGACGATGAGATCAGCAGATAAAGAAAATTTATGTGCTCTAATGGGGACTGATTCACAAAACTTTGTCGCAATGATACTTCCCTTAAGAGTTTTAACTGACAACTCCCTTGTTAAATAAAATTGGAAATATCTAATTTTCTTGGAAAACTGGGAAGATATGAAACAATGCGATGATCCAGAATCAAATAATGCATTTTCTAAACTTGAGAAAACCATTAAATTACCTGCCACCACGTCTTTCGGAGCTTCTACCTCAATAGTAGTGATAGCATAAGCTTGGCCTTGATCCCTTGTCCTTTTTTGAGGTAAGTTCCCTTGACTCTTAGGACATTCATTTGCATAATGTCCCATATCCCTACAATTGTAGCATTGAACATTGGTAGCTTCCTTCTTCCCTTTGAAATCATGAGATTGGTGGCCTTTTTCACCACACTTGTAATAGACACCCATTCCCTTCAAGCAAGTACTGAGGTGTTTCTTCCCACATTTACCACAGGATGGATATTCAACCTTTCTCTTCTTCCCCTTATTTCCATTCCCAGATTGATCAGTAGATCTCTTCTTCTCTTGCTTTGCTTTAAAGTCATAAGACTTAGAGAATTCCTTTTCAGTCTTGATAACACATGAGACAATGTCTTCGTACGATGAAAAGGATTGTGAGACTAATGCTCGACTGAGAAATGGTTTTAACCCATTAAAGAAATGATCAATCTTACTTCTTGGGTTACGTATATAATCTCTAGCATAACATGCTAACCTTGTAAAGTCAGCCTCATACTTTGTGACATTCTCATCCTCCTTTTGTCTTAGACTCAGAAATTGCCTTTCCATATCTGCTCGATGGTCACGAGGAAAGTATTTTTCTAAAAACAGATCTTTTAACTCCCTTCATTCCATATTTGATACTTAATCATCTTCTTTCATGTTTTGAATCAATGACCACCATTGAACAGCATCTCCAATGAGGCGGTAAACTGCCATGATAACTTTTTCCCTTTCACTACTCCCCAAAGCCTGAAATATTTTCTCTAAGGAACTTATCCAATGCTCAACGACTAAGGGATTTGTACTCCCATTGAATGTTGGTGGTTTTTGCCTCATGAATCGATCTAACATTGATCCTCCATGCTGCAGATCAGGGTGCTCCATATGGGTAAGGTTATTATACATAAACTGAGTGAGTTGTCCCAATATGTTGATTAGCTGATCGGCACCAGTTCCATCACCAGCTCCACTATAATTATCTTGAGCAGGAGGGCAATCCCTACATGGAGTGCGTGCATTGATACAGTTTACATTTCTTCCACTAGGCACCATTTCTAAACAATGGCATAAACTAGATCAGTTTATGAATCAAAATACATAATCCCATACTTATAAAACACTTAACATAAATTGAACTATTTATGGATATAATACATAATCATAAAAAAAAATTCCTTGAGTAAGTATATACTCATAAACACTTCATAATGATTTATAAAGAAAATGAGAGTTATCCTAAGCATGTCCCCCGGGAGTGTCGTAACCAAGAGTGTAGCAAGGCCCGTTATCGTTCACTAGTTCTCATTCGAGTCTAGCTCAAAGGGCTGTTTTCGGGTTTTACCCCTAGGTACATCGGTGCCAGAGCCGCCTCTACCTACTCGTATCCAGACAGGGATGTATTGCTCGGAAAACTCACAAAATCTATACAATACCAAAATTCTAGGAATTTCTTCTATACTAATCCTCAAAGTCCATCTTAGGTCTATGTGATCTAATCAGAGTTTATCTAAATCTAGCTTCCAAGGTTTGTACAAAACTTCCTCTGATACCAACTGTAACACCCCGACCCCAGTTACCCAGAGCCAGTGCATTATTACATAACATTGGCATGATCACAAAAGATCATGTCTCGAAATACTGATTAGTTTAGTAGCATTGGAAACACTAGATATATTCATAAGTCTTACATTACATCATAAAAATGAAAACTACAACAACAACTTTTCTTCATAGTCCACACTCATATCCCCACATACTATCCCTACAGGTCATTCAAAAATTACTTCTTCACATCCTGGGAAAAATAAAAAATTGAAAGGGGTGAGCTCAAATGCCCAGTAAGGAAAACAATATAGCATAAACTTTCATAAATAAGAATAAACATTTAAGGCAATGTATAACTAAAACAAAAGTCTTTTAAACTTGAACTTCAAAATAGTATGGCAATAATAAAATTAAATAATGTCATTTACTTATTCACATGGATATTCTACTAATCGTATAATCACATGCAATATCAATAACCACTTTCATAATGATGGAATGCATAATGCCAAACTATCATAACCACATAGCCAAGGCCTCGTGCCAAGACTACAAATAATATTTTTCCAAGGCCTTGTGCTAAGACACTAGTTTGTCTCATGAGACCTATCTATGCATCGAGGAGCTATAGCGGGCTCCACCCGTCACTTATTAAGTCCAATGCATTCCTCATATGAAGAGGTTTAAACATAACATAAACATTCGTATTAAAACTAGCATACAAAATGTCAATACTTTCTCCATAAACCATGAATGGTATAAAAATAACACATCCACAGTCAAACATATCACAAAACCTTCAATACAATATGGAAGTTTTTTATCATAATAAATAAACTTCAAATAAGCTTAAAATCCACCAAAGGATGTTTACATAGATGAAATCAAAACTATTTGAGAGAAATATATCTTTTTTTTTGAAATCATTTAAAAGTCACATAATTATGAAATAAAACATTTACTTTGAAAATAGTCTTATAAGCTTGTAAAGGAAGCTTTAAATATTTTATAACGGCGGAAAATAGCCGCACCTGCTGTATAAGTTAAAAAAAACATTCTTACCTTAATTTTGTCAAAAAGGTTAAAAAGCGCCTTATTTTGAAAACGATGGAAATATTCCTTTATAAACCTCTTATTAAAAGTCAAAGAAGGGTATAAATGACTTTAACCCATATTCTTGTAAATATTAAAAATGTTTTGAAATACATTTTTAAGAAACATGGATGTGGATGATAAAGAAACCCCAGTAGATTATTACGTATAAACAACCTCGGATAATGAAGAGATTGCGAAATAAACCCTTAACTTGTACTTTTCCTTGGTTGAGGGGAGGTTAACCTCCTGTATAATTTTTAAATAATTTTTATTAAATTATACAATAATCATATACATTAATATGATATCATATATGATCTTTTAACATTTATTTGTTAATAATATCTTAGTATTATCGTTGTTTCGGGTGTTAACTTACTCGTTTTCTTTTATATGTTTTGTTACGTAAGTCGTGTTTGTCATGGATAGGTTGTATCTCAATCCTATATAGAATGATATAAAGTCCTTATATACTATTATTAATCATCAAGTGAGAATTAAACTTGAATGGATACGATGGAGAATGAATCTCATCGTGTTCGTGGATACGGTAGTCCGTACGTACGCACGAGCGACAATATCATTATTTTGATATTAAAATAATATATAATTGGATAGTATATCATATATACAGAATAATTATCATGTTATATTTATTATTTACATGAATTTCACATCATTATTATACCCATACAAATAATAATTTATTGAATAACAATTACACCACGACATGGAGACAGTAAGCCGTACGTACGCACGTATGGTGACATGTCATTAAAAGGATGGATAGAATACTGAATATGGTTGTACCATATTTATAATAATATTACAGTATATAGGATATACTTGATTAATTATTTTATAATGGGAATAACAATGAAATAAGAAGTGGAAGAAGAAATGAATTTGAAAAAGGGTGGTGAAAACATTACCTCTTCTTCGTGTTCTTCCTTTTGATTTGATCAAAAGGGCTCCCTAGGCTGGCTTTCTGATCAAAATAAGGCCTCTAGGATGTATTTAGGGAAGTTTAGAGAGTATTTGGGTAGGTTTTGGCCGAACAAAAATGCTTTGAAGGTGTTAATTAATGAGAATGGGGAGTTCCCTTTTATAAGAGGGGGTGAGGGGCACCTTTGGAAAAGCTAGAAATATTATTTTATAATAAATTTATATTCAGTTTATAATGGCTCCAAAGTGTATTATTTAAAGTTTAAGGTGGGGATAGGTCAAAAACACTCAACCAATAGGATTTATACAGGTTTTGGTTACTATATTAACCTTATCTTTAAGTATTAAATCTTAGTTAATTAGTTTCACTTTTACAATGTCTCTTTGTATTTTTATATTATATGGTTAGTAAACATACTATATACATCCAAGAGACCCCAAAGTGGTCCATTAATGATACACCTATCATGATATAAGTCTCTTGGACGAACCATAGATTTTTTGGAATTTAATATCAATTAATAATATAATATTTGGTTTAAAAACTCTTTTATGTCAATTTTGACACTATTCAATAATTGATTTTTGTAAAAATCATGACAGAATGATTACTTCTAACAAAGTTAATTAAATCAATCCTAACATTTCATATTATCCTATAAAATTAGTGTAATCCATAAAAAGTCTCAAATTATATTTATTTTGGTATTTATAATATCAATTATTTTAATTTTTCAATATTATGGTAATTACTGCATCATCATTATGTCATAAATAAATTAAATTATGTAATGTCTAAAAATTATAAATAAAATATCATTATGTATGAAATCGTTTTAGATTTCTAATGGATATTTACAATCCAATTTATCTTATGTATAACTATATATTAAAAATGTTTTAGTAAATAAACTTTGATTTTAACTCTTTTAACTCTTCTTTGAATTAACTAATAATAAATGTCCTAATCTAATCCATGTGGACCTAAATGATAATATTTAATTCCTAAGGTTGATTTTGGTCGATATACACTTGTCTAATAGAATTAGGACATGTGTTTGGGTAATATTAATATTATTTTTACCCTTAATTACCCTATTTACTTTTAACCGTGGAAAATAAAAGTAAAAAGTTACTATTCACAAAAAAAATTATTTTCATCTCATTAAACCACATTTTACTACTTGATATTAACCGTGTCTCTCGTATTTTAGAAATTCTATTCACAGAAGCGGTAAAATTGTGTTTTATGAAAAATTCAGTTTTTTTTTACTACCACTTAGTGGTGTCACTATTCATCAAAAATTGAAGTTTTTCAGAACAATGCCCAAATTTCACCCTAAGCTATAATAGATATTCTGAATTCAAAAATGATTTCTATTTTACAAAATTACAACCATATAAGTTGCATTAATTAATTTTATAATTAATTCCCGCTGTCACAACAAATAGCGTGTTTTTAAGAAACAATATATATCAAAAGATTGACAATTGTTTATGTCCAATTTCAAAGTGAAATTAATTCTAATGAACACCATTGGATAAAATGGTAAGAATATATTATAATTATACATTAATACCACTAAATAATATAATTTATCACTATAAATTATTTTGAATAAAAAAGTTGTTTTTAAGTATTTTTCACTATTCATAAAAATTGGAAGTTCTCAGAAAAATACCAAAAATTCAACTTAGGATAATTTCGATATTCTGAATCCAAAAATGAAGTCCATTTTGAAATATAAAATATATATATAATTTCAAAAAGTTTGTATTACTATTCATAATGGCTAGTTTGATTGGTTGTGGTGTGTTAGAACTCGATGTTGCGTACAACACACGTTGTCACATTATTCAAAGAGAAGTGTACCGTAGAAGCTTGGGGTGTTACACACGGGGTGGTACATTGGTATGCCAGGAATACATGGACATAGGTAGATGGCATAGCAGGATGCTGAAATACCTCTACATGTTTTTTTACCCTTTGTAACATTTCATGTATATGAAGGTTTACATGTCGTGGGAGGAAGAACTTCATGGGTAGACCAAGGGTTGGATGGACATGCCATATACCCCCAGTACGTGTCGTATACCCCATTTGAGGGTTTTTGGAGCCCTTATTTGCTTTAGTATTGGACCACTATTGGTTGAGTATGTTCCCTTGGTACATCCCCTTAAGAGTATAGTGTGACTTTACATCAACATGTCTAGATTGTGATCCCCTCTAGATTATGAGTCTTAGATAGATTTTTTGGTTTCCCTCCTTAAGACTGGAATGTTATCCTTTATCATTCCTTCTTAAAACCTAGGTGGGGTTTGTGGAATTGGCCAGACCTACATGCATGGGGCGTTGATCCTCCATCTAGTAATCCATTTCAATATGTTTTGCAGTATCATTTGTATACGATACCATATATAGTTGTTTGATCCAGATTAAGTTTGTTATGTCCCCCAGCAGTCTTGGGTGTGAACCCCTATATGAGTATCAAGGTCTTCAGAGACCAGTGAGTTTTCTTAGGTATGACCCAAGGATCATTACCTTCCCTATGATTTTATATGGTGATAGCATGGCTCAAAGAGTGATTTATCCCAAAATTATCATTTCCTAGAATCATTGAGCATAATCATGTGGTTGGCAGTTTGGTTGTGACCACCTGGAGTAAAGTTTTCCATCCTAAGTATATCTTGTATTATTTATGAATTGATTGTTATATACTTTTTATGATCTAAATATTCTTTATGTTATGTGTTTAGTGTTTTTAGGGTGTATTACTGGGTATTGTTATACTCACCCATGTCTGGGATCTGCCCACACATGTCATGTCTTATGCAGATGACATCCCATTTGATGGTTTCTTAGGAGGATAGAGAGCGAGTGGATATGTCACAAACCAAATTGGGTTTTCATCTAAACCAGTGGTCGACTTATTCCATGTCATGGCCTAAGGGAAATTCCCGATCCCCTCAGGCTAGAAAAAAGTACTCGGGTATCAAAAAAATACATTGGAATGATTTCACCTAAATTTGTATCCATAAACAACTAATAAAATAAACAAGAAAAAACTGAAAATATACAACTAAACATGGCATAACCAATTTTCCAGATTTAAAATTTTAACCAAAATCCAAGATACAACTAAAAAGGGAAATGAATAAATAACCAAAAACCTTCATATAACGAGAGGGGTATCACCCTCAAGACACCACCACCAATGCCAGCAACAAGGAGTGCCAGAAACCCAATCCACTAACATCACCACGATTCATCTTGCCTCTACCTAAGTCAAACATATAACAAGGCTTATATACACTCGAATTTGTATGTAGGGTGTAAGCTAAAGCCTATTAAGATGCCACCTAAATAAATAGATTCCATTATATAACATTTGAAGATAATTTTATGTAATCATTTCCTTTAAAACTTTTATAAATTTTCTAAGAAAATAGTTAAGAGAAACTATTTTAAAGTAATACACTTTAAATAAAAACCCTTTTTCAAATAAAATTTCTTGAAAAAAAACACACATGGTATTCTGTATGTAGATGGATAGAACCTTATCACATAGGCCTCAAGTCATGAATGAACACCATGGGTAAATCCCTATGGATAATCTAGATCAAGTGGGACCCTAGAAACTTGTACCTCAGTGAAAGGTGGTATAGTAATCACAAAAATCCACGTAATCACATAAAAACCACTAAAGAAGAGAAAAATCCAAAATTATAGTGGTCTACATTCATCATCATAGTTTAGTTAGTGTTTTAATCGCCAATCATACTAAGTGAAACTGAGATAAGACACTTTCAAATCACTATAATAGTAGATCTATTCATCCCACCTAGATACCTGAGATATCCTTATGCTCAACCCCATTTTTCACATACAAAAACCAAGCATTATAAACATGATAGAAAATAACCATTTTCTATAAACCCAACCACTTCCCATTTTACACACACAACAAAAACATTTTTGAAATGAATTTAATATCACTCACAGAACTCCTAAATTCCCATTTGATAAAGCATAAGAACACATAAAATTAACTAACCAATTTCATGTGCCAAGCCCCCTTTCTAAATCCACAAACATTATGTTCATCATTAATTAATTTAAAATACTTATTTAAAGTTATAAAATAAAAACAAATTCCAAAGTATCCAAATTTTCCATTTAAAAAACATTTTGAACATGTTTACACCAAGGTTTCCTTTTAAAACTCTTTCTACACCTTCCACACAAGGCATAAAACCCTTTTTGGTAAAACCTCACAATAAAAAATTCATAAACACAACCTTACCCTTTGAAAATCTACTTTCAACAAGATCGTGTTCCAAAACACTCCAAAAAAATATTTTTCACCACAAAATTAATTTATATAACAAGAATGAATACATAAAAAAGAATATTAAAAATATCTGAAAATGTTAAGGCATGGAACCACCTACCTTATGAGAAGAAACTTTCAAAAAATGAGGTGAAACCCCATTTTCACCACCACAAGACCCTATCAAGGAACGATCTGGCCAAAAACATTAATATTAAACCCTATTAAGAAATAAAAATCCCAAAATTGACCGCCCTACCTACTGGAAAAATGAAACCCCAAAGAGAAAGGAGAGAAACCTTGGAATAGAGGAGGAAAACAAGAGAGGAAGAGACTTACTGGAGATATATTAAGGAATATGAGCCAAAACCACAAAAAAATGATCCCAAGGGAGAGTAGGGGAAGGAGGGATGTGTTCCTAGTATTGGGGAGGCCTAGGGAAGAAGGAAAATGTGGTTTAGTGAAACAATTAGGGAGAGAGAAAAGGGGGGAAATCAATTTTAATGACATGGAAAGGCTACATGGTAAGTCCACACAGTTTTTCAAACCATGCGGTGACCATGTGAACCTCTTTGCCTAATAAGGTACCTACTGTATAGTTAGTCTGCATGGCCTGACTTACCATGTGGAAGCTTTTTCCTCAACATGTAACCTACCATATGGTTTCTTGGGTAGGGATGTACAGTTTCTACTAACCATGATCAAACCATGCGCCACACACTATCCACCCAAAAACATAAATTTTTCTTGAAAATTTAATGGGAAACTTAGGGAAAAGCACTAGAAAAAAAATAACTAAAGGAAATGCCTCAAAAATTAAAACTCATCACACCTAGTTTCTGAGAAAATAAAAGGCAACCAAACCCAAACTAGAATAAATGGTGAATTAAAAAACTTGGGAGTGACAATTATCCCCACCATAATGATTTCCACACTTATAAATCCACAAAAAGGAATGATCTAAAAACAAATTGATACTCCTTTATAGCTCAATGAAATTCCCAATGAATATCAAACGAGAAGAAATCAAAAACAATATAGGTAAAAAATGAGGTTTACAAGTTAAACTCAGAAGGCTAGAATGGACTCCCCACTATGTTCTTTCTACCCCAAAAATTTGAAACACCTCCAACTGAATGATCAAATAAAATTAACTCTCACAATGAAAAATCCAACATCCTGAGACAAAACACCTTAAAATTTACTAAATGAAGCTCACGCCACTTACCTAAAATAGGAAAATCAGTGTAATCCATTTCTCAATGAATACTTCCACAATATTACTACAACAAATCCATTGGGTGTTCTCCAACACCAAAATATTATCAAGGAAGGATCTTGAAATGATATGGCTATGAATGAGACTACTGACTTCCAATCCAACGCCAAAAATGAAACTGAGATACCAATATAGTGAGGCCCAAACAGACTCCCTACCATTTGAAACAATCTTACACTGATTCATTTCAGAGGAATTTTAATGAGACCCATGGTGGTTCTTCCCAACATAAGAACCAACCATCTAAACCAACTATCACTGACCGGCACGAGAAACCTAGCATGCACCAACTTGGGAACTTCCCACACCAACCAACCTAGATTGATGCAGGAAACCCAACATAGAACAACCCCCCCACAACAAGGGGTCTGAAGAAAGAAACTCTAAACCAAATTGAGAAAAAAACATAGTACACTACTCCCATGGGAGGTTACCATCCTCAATTGAACCCAAAACAAAACCGAGATTTATTTATAAGGATGGTCACACAAGGACTATCAAATGGAGAATCTCACTCAATGAGGTGCAACCACCGGGGTTTCTAAAAAACAATACAACCATGCCTTTTTATAACAACGGTGTAACTCTTCCACTCTCACGGTTACAACTTGCAAATAGTTACCCACAACTCTTTCCATTAAATTGGACCATTAGAAATGAATAGCTACACATTGGGGCTCAAACTATCTCTATTTTCTATATTGAGGATATAAGTTAGACCAAGGTCATTTACACCCCTAGGGTTCCTGGATATGTGTCGGATTCACTATAAGGCATATGTCTGGATCCATAATGTTTGAAGCATCTCCTACCTTATAGTAATACATTGAACACCCCCAATAGAAACTCTTCCTTTTTATGCCAAAATTAGCCACACAGAAACCCAAATAGCACCAACAGAACACAACACACCCCAGGACCCACTTTGCCTCAACATGACACTTCACCGTGGAAAGGACTTAAAAGATACACATGAATCATCCCTTTAACCTTGAACAGAAAACATCTTTAAAGGTTCCACAACATCCACCTTTTTATTTCAATGAGAATATGACACTACAAGATTCCACCGAATATAACAAGTACAACCTAAGGGGCCTCACAAGGAAAGGGACTTTAAACCAAGTCCTGAGCAGCACGAGACTTCAATAAGTTTCCATAATAGCATCTTACAACCATATTTTCCACACATGTGTCCTATAATGATCTATTTCTTAGAATAAATTGATGAAAGATATAAAGACCCTTTAAGACAGAGGCCAGAACCAACAACCCAGGCCACTTTCCACTCTTCTCACTGGAATTCCCTTCATCACTTCAAATAAATACCTTCAAACAAAAAGGTGTAAAAATTAACCTTCAAAAACTCAAGAAACTCAAGAAAATATGATTTCTTTAAATTCCTTCTACATCTACGCTTCCACTATAAGAGGATCCGCTAAACTGAAAAAGAATAGGTGAATTAAATTCCTAAAGCTCGAGAAAAAAGTCCTTACTTTGATCAAATGGAGGTTTTACTGATTCAAAATCACCTACAACCGCACTTTGATTATGAATAGAACATTATGGGTGTGTACACTAACCTACAAGAAGACTGAGGATCTAGTTAAAATGACCCATCATCCAAAACTCACCACAAACAAACTCCAAACACAAAAATGGAACCAATTCAAAATCTTCCCAAACATTTTTCAAAATAACTCACCAACCGTTATTTATAATCAGAATCATCAAAAAGAAAAGAAACTTGAAAACACCCTTCATACATGAAAGTCTATTGAAGTCAAAAAAATTCACAGACAACATACCCAAAATACAAGAATACACCCCACATAATCACCGGTTATCAAAACATCACATTTTCTTTTAAAATAACCTTTGGAAGTAAAATATGATTTGTGGGTTTCAAGTCCACCAATGGTATTCCATGGAGTCTCACATATGCATTTTACCATGCCAAATTTGGAAATAATTAAATTTCCACACATATACCAAATATTTGGTCACTCATTATAATACCAAAGGTCAAAACAAAACATTAACACTTTCCAAAATAAACATTCAACCCATACTTCCATCCCAAATCTCAAGAATCCTCTTTTAAAAACTATTATCCATAAAACCCAAAAACCCATTACGAATATCATGAAACATTTTCATAAAAACACCAACCATTCAAATAAAACCCATTATCAAACTCTATGCATCAATTCCAAAACATTTCATCCCATTTCAAAACATTTTTATCTACACAACAAACCCCACTTCATCAATAACCATTTAATTAAAAACTTATCTATTCTCATTTAAAATAGGTTTCCAAAATCCTTTCTAAAACAAATTCCCATTTCTTAAACAACCAATTTTTGATAAACCTCATGTTTTGATTATAAAAATCCAATCTTGATAAAGTCATCCCCAATTACTCAAAACCATTTTATAAAAAACAACCCTTTCAAAGATTTATTAAAAAATATATAAAATCCATTTTCCACCTTTTAGAAATCAAACCATATACACATTAAAATAAAATTTTCCTCAATTTTCATTAAAGGGTTTTCAAAATATTTTTTGTTTCAAAAACTAAGGAGACACAAGGCAGCAATCAAATGGGGAAACTATTATTGATAGATGGATTTCCATATGGCTGGAAGCCATATGCCAATCACACCACCATCATAGAGAATAATCTTGAAACATGTCCCTAGATTCACATGGCTTTACAGGACCTACGAGTTCATTAAGACCACCAGGCCAATTCCCATTTAATTTCCTGAAAACCAAACAACCCAAAAAAACATGACTTCCCCTGGTGACTTAAGTATTATCATGAGGTGTGTTGACTAGGCACTATACTCATAACTAGAACATCAAGTCTAGACAATCCTAGATCAGATCTACCCAGACTCTTTCCCAAGTAACATGACCCAAAAGAGCATAACATGTTCTCATAATATTTTTTCACAAACCAAGCTAGTTCATCATCTAAACCAGCACAAGACCCAATATGTGGCATTTCCCGAGGGGCATTCTTAATACCCACGAGCTAGAAATAAGTGACCAAGTTTCAAAAAAAAATAAATGGGAACGATTTCACTATAATTTTTAACCATAAACCACCAACAAAATAAACCAGAAAAAACTAAAAATATAAAACCAAACATGGAATAACCAATTTTCTAGATTTAATATTTAAAACATTAACCAAAATACATGATACAACTACTAAAAATGGGAAATAAACAAATGAACAACACCCTCTATATAGTGGGAGGGGAATCACCCTCAAGCCACCACCACCAACACAGGTAATAAGGAGCACTAGAAACCTGATCCACTAACATTGCCATGATTCATCTTTCCTTTATCTAGGTCAAAAATATAACAAGGCCTATATACACCCAAATGTGTATGTAGGGTGTGAGCTAAATCCTCTTAGGATTACACCCAAATAAAGATATTACATACTATAACATTTAAAGATAATTTAGCATTCTCATTTCCTTTAAAAAAATTACAACTCTTCTGAGAACACCTTCAAGGGAAACTATTATAAAGTAAGGAACTTTAAAGAAAAACCCTTTTTCAAATAAACTTTATTGAAACAAAAACACACACAAGATCTTCTATATACCGATATCTAGAACCTTATAGAAAAGGCCTCAATTCACAAATCAGCACTATGGGTAAATTCCTAGTGATAATCTAGCTCAATTGGGACCCTAGAACCCCATACCTAGGTGGAAGGTGTTGTAGTAACCACAACTATCCACATTATTGTGAACAATCCACTGGAGAGGTGAAACATCCGAAATTCTAGTGGTATCCAATAATCACTATAGTTTAGTTAATGTTGTAATCGTTAATCATGCTAAGTGAAATCAGGATAATTCAATTCCAAATCACTAGCATACTAGATCAAGTCATCCCACCTAGATACCCAGGATTCCTTTGTGATCAACCACATTTCACATGATTCCGAAAACACCATTTTTCACATACGCAAACCAAGCATTATAAACTTGTCTGGAAACCACCATTTTCTATAAACCCAACCACTTTTCATTTTACACGCACACCAAAAACCATTTTCCAATGCATTTTATATCACTCACACAACTTGTAAATTCCAATTTGATAAAGAACAAGAATGTATACAATTGAATAACCAATTCCATGGGCCAAACCCGATTTCTAAATCCACACATAAACTAAGATCATTTTTAAAACATTTTTTTTCATAATTAATCAATTTAAAATTCATATTTAAAGGTGTACAAAAAAATCATCATGCCAAAGTAACCCAATTTTCCATTGAAAACTCATTTTGAGAATTTCCACACCAAGGGTGCCTTGAAAACCCATTTTTTCACTTTCCACATAAGGAATAAAACCCTTTTTTGTAAAATGTCACAATAAAATATTCACAAAAAAAACCTTATCCCTTTTAAAATCCACTTTCAAGAAGATTGCATGCCAAAACACACCAAAAACATACTTTGCACCAAAAAATTAATTTGTATAACAAGAATAAATACAGAAAAAAGTTTATTAAAAAAATATAAAAATATTAAGGCTTGGAACCACCTACCTCATGAGAAGAAACTTTTGGAAAATGATTTGAAACCCCATATGCACCACCATAAGACCCTAGAAAGGCAATATCAGACAAAAAACGTCAATATCAACCCCTATTAAGTAATAACAAACACTAAATACACCACCCTACCTACTAGAAAAACAAATCCACAATAAAGAAGGAGAGAAACCTAGGAATAGAGGAGGAAACAAGAGAAGAAGATACTTACTTGTGATATATTGAGGAATCCAAGACAAAACCACCACCAAAATGATCCCAAGGGAGATGGGGATAAGGGGGGATGTGCACCTAGGGCTGTGAAGTATGAGGGAAGAAAGAAAATGGGTTTTAGTGACAAATATTAGAGAGAGATAAAAAGGGGAAATAAATTTTAATGACCTGGATAGGCCACATGGTTAGTCCCCGTGGGTTTTCAAACTAGTTGGTAACCATGCACACCTCTCTTCCTAAGTAGGTGCCTATTTCATGGTTAGTCCACACGGCTTGACTTACCATGTGGATGTGGTGTGGTAGCATTTTTATCAACCTGCAGCCTACTGCATGGTTACTTGGGTAGGGGTGCATGGTTTCTACTAAGCATTTTCCAACTATGCACCACACACTTTCCACCCAAGAACTTATATTTTCTTGAAAAATTAAGGGGAAACTCATGTACAAGCACTAGACTAAAAATAACCAATGTAAATAACTCAAAAATTAAAACCCATCACACCCAGTTCCCGAGAAAATAATCAAGAACCAAACCCAAACCGAAATAAAGGGTGAATTCAAAAACCTAAGTCTGATAAGATAATATCTTGATCTAAAGAGACCGAGGTGTTTTCCAGGTGGTTGTATTTGATAGTAGTCCTCAAGTTCTGAGCCTACAGTTTTTTGGTTGGGATTGTATTTGTCCCCTTTATCGATTTTAGTACCTTACTTTTATACTCTGATTATGGGAATATAGTGTATGCTTGCATTGGGTTCAGTTGTTTTACATTTTATAATTTTATGGAATTAGAGATGTGTGCTTGTGTAACATCCGTAAAAGGGTTCCACTTAGAGGCTCCCCAAGATGATGAGCCACATGGCATCAAGCATGCCTCCCCATATGCGAGAGGCTACCGACTATTAGTGAAGGCCTAGGGTGTTTCCATGGGGAGATTATTCGTTTATGTCAAAGTATAGAATATTGGATATGATATGACATAACAGATGAATAATAGTAGTGGAATCATAATAATGAATTAAAAACTAGCAGTGGAAGGTAAGGATAAAAATCCATCAATAATAATCAACTCAAAAGAGAGAAACTAAATCATATGAAAAATTATGTTTCCATTTCATGTCTCTACAAAACATTAAAATAGGTATACTTGGAAGCAAGCAATAAATACTATACAAAAGAACCAAAAAAATCCAAAAACTATACATCATCCCAAGCACTGTCCTGGACATCATCTATAAAGCTCAATCCTAAGAAAGTAATGAAGATCAGTTGTCCAATGTGGGATGCTTAGCCTTATAAAAACCTACATACATATAGTTTACTTGGGTACCAACATCATTCTGGATAGGGTGTGAGATAAATTTTAGTATTCCACCACCAATGGTGTCTATAAAAATCTAGTCTTCAAATATAAATTGAGCAGTGTTCAGGTATATATTAATATAAAGAAATTCCAAAATAATAAATCATAGCTGCTTCATCCTTAGGTTTTAGTGTCTTTGAACATGAGATCATTTAATTAGTTCATTTAAGTTTAGTTTATATAGGTCAATCATGTGAAATTTTCAACAGCACTAACTTATATCATAGTAATAATGAAAGAAGGTCCCTAGTGAAACCAAGGAATCCTTGACCTCACGGGTCAGCCAACTCATAGAAGTATCTCATGTATTCTTGTAATAAATGGGTCTAATTGTAATCATAGGGGATTTCCCAAGGTATTCCACTGTAAATGGTTCTAACCATGTTTAAGGATCTCATCCAAGGTAATCATGGGCTAAGCATGACTGGGCCCATGGGGTGAATCTATGGACCCATGTGCCTAAAGGCATCAATCTGGATCTAAGGGGTGTATATGAGGAATCCTAATATCCAAAGGATAGTGATGGAAACCTATGTAATCATGTTAGGAACCCTATTTTATAAAATTACCATGTTACAAGTTATGTATCACCCTTGTAAACTAGATCCCTGAATCATAATGGTGTTCTCTAAGTGCTCAATACATTCCCTCATGAATCCATGTCTAGATCATTTCTGACCACTCCTATAAATATAAAAAGGTCCATATTAAATAGGAACCTTCAACATATATCATTATTCAATTTAATTCCATGTAGTACTAATGATTTCTAGTAATTTATGAGGTTCATTCCATTACCTTTCACTAATGTGACAAGGTATATCAAAGACATGCAACCATTTATCACTTTAACTACTTGGTCATTTTTTAGGTTCATTCCATTAACATTCATAATCATGAAAAGTAGGTCTAAGGACATGAAACCAATATCAATTTCCATTATAAACATTTAATAAGAAAAAGTGATATATATAATTATATACTTTACATTAAACTATTTATGATTCATTTATTAAATTTGAACACCTACCTTTGAAGGGTCAAGTGATATCTATAACATAATTACCATTAGACATTTTAAAGGATTGTTAATTAATTAAAAAAACATAACTTAACAAGGTCAAGTCTAGTTCACATGAATGATGATGTAGATAAACCCAACATGGGTTACTAGGGAATAAATATGGAAGCATCCTACTATGGGTGGATGGAGTTGAGGTCACAACCTCCAATGGTGTGAAGAAAAATTATATAAAGGGATCTAGAACATGATTCTATCGATTATAAGAAAGGAATGTGAATTTTAGGTCTATCTCCCCATGAAATTTTCTTATTCATAATGATATAAATTTATAAATGTTGATACTTTTAGGGAAGAGTCATAGACCACCTACCATATGTCTATAAAGGATGCCTTACCCATTTTTGGAACTTATTTTTTCTTGGATCGAAAGAAATATGAAAAATGGATCAACACCCTAAAAATAGGGAATATGATCATGCATAAAATTGCATCTCTGTTAGGAAGAATAATAACAAAAAAGAACTAGAGCACTTAATGATGAGCTTCTAACATGACATACAGATCTGCAATCGAAGGTCAAATAGTGAATTAGGATCAAAGCCTAGGGTTAGGCATGAGAATAGCTCAAAGGGCGAGTTCCTACTATGTGAGAGAAGGAGATGGGAGAGGGTAATAAAATAACTATATTTCTTCCACATTAAAAACATTTCCCAACATTTCAATGGCATGTAAATGATTTACATGTCAAGTAATGATCAGGCATTCCCTTCTGGGTAAAGTTCATTACATGCCATGAACTAGCCTTCCTATTCCAATATATGTCATTTATTTAATACACATCATGTATTTTAAATAAAATCCATGCATTTGGCTTACATCCAACTTAAATCCCTTCGTCTTCCTTCTTTCCAAATACAAACCAACTAACCCAATGTTTCGGTTTCTGATTTAAGCCAAAAAAACTCAAGAAGGGTTTAACCAATGATTAAAAAAGATCCTTACCTGATAGGAAAAACCAAGTTCATACATTCCTCACCTCTTAAAAGGAATAATCCCCAATTTTCTCTTCTAAGGGTGGTAGAATGCTATTTGAGAAAAACATTTTCCACAGAGCATGTACGTCGACTTCTCGATCATAGGTCTCATTATATAAATGGCTTTAGTTCCATAGCGCCATAATAAAGGGACAAACTAGCCTCAGAGAGACTTCATGCTCTAATCAATGATGTTTATGGGATACTCTTCAAAAGAAGAATCATTACCTAACTCAACATCCTATGGATCAAAAGTATGAGACGGGTCGGCATGATAAAGGTGAAGTTGTGAAATGTGGATGATGTTGTGCATGGAATGATACCTCTGAGTTAATAACAACAAATAGGGTACCAAACCGAATCTTTTTAGAATCTCAAATGCACAGACATAACGATGTAGCAGCTTCACTTTCCTCTCAATCCATCTATCCTCATGTCTATGTGATACCCGAAAGAAAACATGATCCTCGACCTTGAACTCCAAATGTCGTCAACGGTGATTGGTATAGGATTTTTGTCTAAATTTTGAAGTATAAATGTGATTTATGATCATCTAAACCTACTCCAAAGACTCCATAATGATACAAGGACCTATTAGTGATTCCTATCCTACCTATAACTAGCATAGGGGTGAAAATTATGTCCTACCATACAAGGCCACATATGGAATCATCTGAATCATCATCCGAAATCTATTATTATAGGTGAACTCAACATGAGTGATATGTTTCTCCCAAGAACCACTAAAATCATATAATCATGTTCAAAGCATGTTCTCTAACACATGTATCATACGTTTAGATTATCCATCAGTCTAAGAGTGAAAAGATGTGCTCAGAAGTGTCTATGTACCCATGTCTCTTTGTAACCCCTATCATAACCTCGATGTGAAATGAGAATACCTATCTAAAACGATAGTACAAGGGACCCTGTGTAGCCATATAATCTCATAAACATATAGTATTCCTAACTCATCAATTAAGAGTGTATCTTGTATAAGAATAAATTGGGATACCTTTATCAATCGATCGATGACTACCCATGTCGCATTACTAACTTGAGGTGACCTCGATAAGACAACGATAAAATGCATTACAACAACTTCCCAAATCCATTTTGGTACTATTAATGGATGAAACAAGATAGCTAGTCATTATTACTCTTCCTTCACCTGCTAACAAGTGGAACACCTAGTGATGAAACATAATATCTCATGTTTCATCATAGGCCACTAATACGGGTGACACAAATCAAGATACATCTTGGTGATTCCTGGATGAACTTCCCATTGAGAAGAAGGGGACTCTCACATAATTTCTACTCTCATGTCTATAAGAACCAAAAAATTCCAATGTATATGTAGGATCTCAAACCCACTAACAGACCAATCTAGAGGTGGGTCCTGACCATAAATACTCTACCAAAGAACCAACCCCTTGGGATATGAGAATTGCCTAATCTTCACCCTATCAAGGAGTAAGGAGATAAATACCCAGGCTATAAGATAAAACTACTAGTAAATCTAATGAAATTGTAGATGAAAATTAGAAAAAAGGTCCATCAATTTCCATTCATTACCGGATTCGTGTACCGCATGCTCCTAAATTTTCCAACTCAACACATCATCTACTACATTTCCCTTTCTAGGTGTAAAGGAAAACTAAAAGTAAAAGGAATGAAGGTATTCGACCCATATTCTTTATATCAGACTCAATTTAAGATGCATAAAGATATATTTGAGGTTCCTATGGTCCATATAGACCAAAAATCTCTCACCCATCAGATAGTGTCTTCAGCAGCGTAAGGCATGGACAATATCTGGTAGCTCAAGGTCATGTGTTGGGTAATTATACTCGTGAGGTCATAACTGTCTAGACACATATACAAGAAATCCATCCTCAAGTATCAATACAGATCCTATATCGATTCTTGATGCATTATAGAACACTATATAGCCTTAATCAGAATCTATGAAAATTAGAACCAGTGTCACGTTATGCCCTCCTTTCATCTTCTGAAAGGATTTATCATATTCTTTAGACTACAATAACTTCAAACCCTTATTTTTAAGAATAGTAAGAGTTAAAACAAGGAATGATAATTCATATATGAAATTATATTAATATCCATCCATCCCTAAGAAACTCTATATATTGAAAAATCTCTTAGGGTTCTCCCAGGAAACTATAGAACAGCCCTTTTCTGGGTTAATAGATACTTCTAATTCTAAGATGATATGACCCAATAAGTAAACATTATCAATCCCAAATTGGGACATAGAAATCATATCATACATTTTACACTCTCTCGGTGTATTAAAATCAATATCAATATTTTTATAATAGCCAATATGAGTATGATAATACACCATGATGTCATCCACAATGACCATGATAAAAAAATTCAAATAGGGGTTGAAAAATCTATTTATTAGAGCCAAGAAAATGGTGGGTGTGTTTGTAAGACCGAACATCATAACAAGATAATTATATAAATTGTACCAACTTTATAAATTTGTACATGGTATATATGAAGGCATGACTCGCACCTTATGATAGCCTGATATCAGGTAGATCTTTGAGAATACCATTGCACCTCCAAACTAGTCAAAAACATAATCTATTCAAGGAATTATCTATCATTTCTTAAATATAATCTAGTTCAAACATCAGTAATATATGCATAAATGAAGGGTATCATCTACATTCTTGGTGAAAAGAATGGGTGGGCCCTCAAAATAAGTATCGGGTTGCATATAAACATTTGATTCTAAATCCTCCAAATATCTCTTGAGCTCCTATAGCTCATTAGGTGTTATCTTGAATGGAGGAATAGATACTAGAGATTCTACTAGAATAAGATCAATCAATAACTCTACCTCTATATTAGGAAGTAATCCAAAAAAATCATTGAGAAAAACATCCCTAAAATGGTCTACCATAAGAGGAAAATATATCATATGTATTCCATGATCTTACATGAAGAGAATAATAATCTGTGTAATCACTCCACCTAGACCATGATTCTCTTGTCTCGCTCTATTAACCTAGGCATCCCATTCACCCTTATGAAGATATCTATTTCCCTTCGGTGATGTAAATGATACCCTACAGTGATTTCAATTCATGTAGTCATGATATGTAACCAACAAATTCATTCCAAGAATGACCTAGAAACCAATAATCTTGAGTATAAAGAGGTCCCATAAGAAGGGATAATTACCTACCTCAAGGGGAAGTCCATGCATTGTCGTATTCCCTATGACCACACACGCAATGGTGTATCTGGGGTCATCACCCTAAAGAAGTACTGAATTTCTATCATGAGACTTTCCATGGTTGATAAAGAGATAAAGGACTGAGAGTCACTTATATCAAATGAAGTAGAGATAGTAGTGAAGGATACTAGAATAGTACCTCATACTATAGATGGTCCTGCACTCTGATCCTCGGGTATCGGTTGTGAAGCATGCAACTAGCTTGTTCCATATCCTTATGTTAAAGTTAAACAATCCTTATCAAGTCCACTCTGTTGGTGTTGATAATCAGAAGTCTGAATATCATGGCCATGACCTCATCCTCAGCTTGTCCTGCTGGTGCTACTCCAACTTCCTGCCTGACGCGGTGCTACTGATCATTACCCTTTGGTAGAGCTAGTGTGGATCATATTCCACTAGAAGTAGGTGGAACGGTCTGAAAAAATATCTAGAGATAACCCATACATCCAAAAGCACATCACTCAGGAGGGTCTCTCTCAAACTGAGGATTTAGATTCCCCTCTTTTCCATACAGATGGAATATAATAGAGCTACTAGTGCAGATACTCTGGTCACCACTCCACTGATGAGAAATCTCAAGGCTACAATTCCTGCTACTAGAAGAACTACTTCCTTTCCTCGGCACTGAACATTTTTTCCTAGTAATACCATCTTCTCTTAGGTTTTTTTTGGTAATAAGATCCTCGTCAATGATCACATAAAAGGAAGGTAGGCGAAATACATTCACCTATGATCAGAAGGAATACTTGATCCCATCCTCAAAACTTCTCTCTCGTGATAACTCCTCGCCAACTAAAAGCAGTTAAAAGCATTGAAACTCAATGAAACACAATGAATAGTACATTATAGACATAGAAACCTTCTCTAGGTGCGTGAAATCCCTAGATCGATCATCTATTATAATCTAAGTGAAGAAGTAATCATAGAAGGCTGTATAGAAGTCCTCTTAAACCATGCCCTTATGATGACAAGACTGAATAATCACATACCACTAGAATTTGGTGGAATCATGAAGCATGTAGGTGGAAATATTTACCCCCCTCTATGGATTCATCTCCAAATTATATAATACAGAAATAATGGCCTCTAATCAAGACTCAATAGCATGTGGACTACCATCCCTTCAGAAGGTGGGAGGATTCTACTACTGAAACTCGTGAGTTAGATCAGCCATAGTAGGTGCAGGTCATGGAGAACACTTTATGGACTATATCAGATGTAGAAAACTCTCTCAAATATTAGTTTCAGTGCATAGTTTATGTATAAAAGGCATTTCCTCAGATGGAACTCCTAGTGATAAGATTGGCGGCTCAGTGCCCACTATCTCTAGAGCATGGTCATCGCCACCTTCCTGGCGTGTGACTCGAGTATGTCATGGTGGAACATCTTTATAAATGCCAATAACATGCCTCATATCAATATTTAATATTAAAAAAATACACTAGTGGAATCATATCATAAGAAAATGGATCACTACCCAAGATACTACCCCAACTACCCACTTATAAGGCTAGGGTATTGTTAAGTGTTCAAGTTTAATTTATAGGGGTTCCATTAGGTAAAAGTTCATCTACAGCTTTCTTATTCATTTACTGGAAACCATTTCATTTAATAAGTCAATATTTACATTTTAATATTGTATTTTCTTATAAACATAAATCATGGTTTGATTATATGAAACATCATTCCCAACTAATAAAGTCCCATACACTTTATAACTTAAGCAATACCCATTTAATTTCATTCAACCCCCTCTAAATCCAGCCTCATAATGTAACAGGTAATATATAATGGTTAGACATGGAAAATTACCCCTTCCAATTCATGAGGGCACATACACCACAAAAATTTAAACTGATAGTCAATGAGTCATAGAAAAAACCCAACTCATATAACCAAAGGTACATAGCTGACATGGGTAGAAACTATCTATTTAAGATGCCACCATCAACCTATATAGGAAAACACTATCTAGATTGATTCTAAATTTTTAAATAACCAATTTCCTTACCCTATAGAATACTTTAACAGCACATGCCTATATCATAACCATATCTCACTCAATAATCATAGGAAAACCAGGAAATGAAAGTAGTAGAATACACCTATATTGAATGGAATATGCAAGGAATGTGAATTAAAGGTTCCTATAATGATGCATGTAATAATGATCCTTGTTGTAACAGGACAAGGTAAATATCCATAAATCATATCAAATGCCACAATCCATGTATATCACCCAATGGTGAAATTATATCAATTATAATTAGAAAAAGAACAACAATTTCCTATTCCCATGAAACTTGGTATTTACCCCAAACAAGGGTTATCTACTCCCATATATAGCTTATAACCAAGTTTCAACATATTACTAATCTCTTATCTTGGTTTACAAAAATAATAATACATAAAATTAAAAGGGTGTGATACCACTTTGGGACATCCGGACTCAGGTTCCACTCGAAGGTTCCTCGAGCCGATGGGCGAAATGGCCCCAATAGTGCCTCCCCATACACCATAGGCTTCTAAATAGTAGTGAGGGTCTAGGGTGTGTCTGTAGGGAGACTATCCCCTCATGTTTGAGTGGAGAATAGAGGATATAATATAACATAATATATGAATAACAGTAGTGTAAGCATAATAATTAATAAATAAAAATGGTCATGGAAGGTAAGAATAAACATCCATCAATAATAATCAACTCAAAATCTGGAAATTGAATCATATAAAAAATCATGAGGTCAGTTGAGGTCTCTAAAAAATTGGAAAATAGGTATACATTGAAGCAGGAAATGCATTCTATATAAAATAACCAAAAAGAAGCCAAAAACTATCCAGCATCGCGAGCACTAGCCCAGTCATTTTTCTTCCAAGATCTATCCTAAGAAAGAAATCAAGATCATGTTTCTAATGTGGTACACCTCCCCTTATAAACACCTACATACATATAGTCTTATAGGGTACCAAAGGTAGCACAGATAAGATGTGAGATAAATCTTAGTAGGTCACCAAAAATGGCATCTATATGAATCTGGTATATGAATATAAACTGAGTAGTGTTTAGGTATATATAAATCTAAATCAATTCAAAAATAATAACTCATACCTACTTTAACCTCAGTTGGTAATGTCTCTGAACATTAGATCATTTAATAAGTTCATTTAATTTAGTTTATATAGTTAAATCATGTGAAAGTTTCAATAACACTGAAATAGATCATAGTAATAATTAAGATGATGCAAGGTGAAACCAAGGCATCCTTGACCTTAGGGGTCATCCAACTCATAGAATTATCTCATGTAGTCTAGAAATAAATGGTTTTGAGTGAAATACAAGGTTATTTTTTAAGGAATTTCACTTTAAATGATTCTAAGGGAGTCCAAGGATATCTTCTAAGGTAATAATGGCATAATTAGGACTAGTCCCAATGGGGTGTTGGAGTGATCCTTAGTGATGGAGAGATTCCTAATATTGTAGGCACCGATAATGGGTACTAGTAGTAGGCATAACGAAGATGATGCCTTGGTAGTATGTAGCCGATGGAAGTTGTAGGGATCCAATAATGTCAAACACTTTAGGAGATGATCATATGATAGAGGATTAGTGGTGTAGGGATCTCAATATTTCTCAAATCATTCGAGAGAGAGGCGATGTTTCTCTTAAAATTGTTAGGGAAATATTGAATGGGATTATATGACCCATCATATAGTTGATAGAGATATGGTTGAGGGACTAATGAGTTTTAGATTGAGGGTGGATAAGGGAATTTTGTAGGGTAGTGTTCATGGAAAAGATTTTGGTAGATAATCTGGAGGTGGTCAAAGGTTTAAACTATTACAACCACTACCCATAGGTGGTCCATGCCATTCTCAAGGATCTGGTGGTCAGGGATGAGGATAGTTCCAAGCTATTGAGGCCAATGACCCTAAGGCTCTAGGGATGATATCACCTATGACTATTTCTTTTCTACATTATAAATATTATTTATAGACACAGGTATGATTAATTCCTTTCATGACACTTCTCTTGTTTGAGAATTAGATATTCTAGTTGAGCCTTTGGCTTGACCCTTACACTTAGAGACTCTGACAGGAAGTGACTCAGTGATTTCACAATTCTGTAGAGAGTGAAATAAGATGATTAGAGGTGAGATCTTTTTATGGAATCACTTTTTATAAATGATTAGGCATATTATTTCATTTCAGGTATGGAATAGCTATCCACAGTTCATGCCCCGGTTGACTATTCTAGGTGGAGGATGTGGTGTGTCTGTAGTGATGGGATGAGGTTTTCATTTATGGGTGAAAAGGAAAACTTGGTATTTTAGGATGGGATAAGGAGTAGGATAGTGCATCCAATTACTCACTAGTTATTAAGAATGACTCTTTGAGAAGTGGATACTATGGTCTACCAGTTCCCTGAGGTGGTGGTGGAGTATGAGGATTTATTTCTTAAGGATGTTCCAGGACTCCCTACCCTCTGAGAGCTAGAATTATGCATTGATTGAAACCCTAGGATGACCCTAATATTTTCCCCAACATAATATATTTCTCCCATAAATATTGTGATATAAGGGTGTAGTTAGAGGACTTGCAGGAGAAGGGCATTATGAGTCCCAGTTTTCCCCCTGGGTAGCCCCATAGTTGTTCTCAAAGATTATGGATGGGGGCTTGAGGTTATGTGTGGATTACTAGCACTTAAACCAAGTGAAAATGAATAATAAGTATCCAATACCAATTATTGATGAACTCTTTTATTAGTTCATTGGGGCACTATGGTTACCGAAGATTGAAATTAGTTGTGGCTATCACTAGCTACAAGTACAGGGAGAAGATATACAGAAGATGAAATTTAGATATATCTATGGTCACTATTAGTAATTGGTGATGACCTTATGTATGACAAACTCCCCCATAGTTTTCATTGGACTCTTGAGCTGGATCATTCAGCCTTTCTTTGACCAGTTAGTGGTGGTTTTCATTAATGATATCCTATTGTACCCAGCATCTGAGGAGGAGAATACGAGAAACTTGATGGTGGTCTTTGATAAACTCTTAGAGAAACATATTTATGGGAAGCTATCAAATTGTGTGTTTTGGATTTGATATCCCAACGTCCTAGGATATGTCATCTTAGAGGAAGGATTGGCATTGGTCCCGATGAAGGTTGAGGAAGTTCTAGATTGGTATTCACACAAGAGTGTTACCAAGGAGTGGAGTTTCCTTTGGGTTGGAAGATAAATATCTGAGGTTTGTTCCCGATTTCTCTAGAGTGATAGCACCCTAGATAGATTTCACCTAAAAGGGGTAGCCATTCATGTGAAGAAAGAGGTGACAAAAGTGATTTTAGGAGTTGAGGTAGAGGTTGATGAGCACCCCCATCTTGAGATTTCCAGATGTGGGTGTCGATTATGTTTTTTTTATGACTCGGTGATTGGACTTTGATACAGAAGAAGGAATTTATTTCATATAGGTTTAGGTAGTTGATATTGCATGATAAAAACAACATGACCCCTAATCTTGAGCTAGCAGCAATAGTCTCCACTTTAAATATGTGGTGATGGTACCTAATGGGTGAGCGATTTATCATCTTCTCTAGACCACAAGATCCTCGAGTATGTCTTCCCTATGAATAATCTTTACTTGAGACAATGACTTTAACACACCAAGATTTTTTTTTATGAAATTTTCCTCTTTAAATAATTTTATTTCTTTAGTAGCTTGCGTTTCATGCAACATCGATTATAAACAAACCCCAATACACTATTAAAATATTATTATTCTAACAGGACCATTATAACCTATAATTTAAATTGGTAGTTATGAATAGGAATAACCATGTTATGAAATATATTTATTACTTATTAGGAAATAAACACTTAAATTTTAGTAAAGTCATTTTATTCCTCAAAATTACGTTTACATCCAAAAAATGATTTTATTGATTTTTATGAGAAAATAAATATAATTAATTTTAAAACTTTTAGAAAATTTATTTTAGAAAATAAATTTTATTTTTTAATTAATCATGTAAAAATTATCTTCTTATTAATTTTTGATAATTTTTTAAAAAGTTGAAATTTTAATCCATAGTGAGAAATACTGATTTATATTGAAAATTGTATTTTATTTTAAATAATTCACACAGTAAAATTCTATTTTGCATTAGTTTTAAACTATAATGAGTTATTTTTAATTATAAATAATCTAATTTTTGTTTTTCTAATAAATTTTATACATGAATTTAGTATAAAAACATTTTATACTTAAAAAGCTCATTTTTCTGGAAATTTATTTTTCGATGTATTTTGATAGTTTAATAGTAAATTAAATTCTTAAAATTATATGTTTTTAATTTTAAAAAAATGGATTCCATATTTGTAATTAATACGTCCAAATGTTGTAAATATAACACTTTTATTTTTTTCAATATGAATAGTATGATAAATAATTTTATTGAATGAGTAATTTTCAACCTATAATCATATATGGGTCTAATTTTTAAAATTTTGGAGCCACATGGTTGACATTAAGTTTTTTATAGTATTTTATTTTATGAAATGTCAAACATGTCACACTATTGTTTTTAGTAAGTATAAAATTTTTAATATGTGGTTATCCCGAAGATATGTTCGACTATAAATAGTCTTTGAAAGGTAAAATATTTATATTCATAATGATAGTTTCTTTTTAATTTTTAGGTATGAAATAATTACCTTGAATGCTTACATAAGGATGATGTAGTAATTATTAAATTAATGGATAAATCAAATTAATGATATTAAAAATATTTAAATAAATATAATTTGAGATATTTAAGGTGATACATGAATTTTATAGATTACCATGTCATGATTATGATATAATTAAATAGTTGGTTTAAATTTTAATTATTTTGTGATGTTTTTAAAGTCAATTTAGTAAATGGTGTCAAAATTGATTATAATGATATTTCATGAATATATTATTTTATGAAATTATTTAAAAAATTTAAAAACACTATATAATCACAAATTTAATAATATATGGTCTAAAATTTCATCTTATATTCATTTATATTCCATTTATAATCATTTGGATCCAAAAATAGTCTTATTTAATTTTAATATTTTGAGAAATTACAAAAGTACCCCTCATCTCAATTATAAAAGGGCACCACTTCCTTCACTTATTTACTCCATGTTGAGGCATATGAATCAATCATATTCTACCCATTTTTATTATCAACATACCTATTTAAGTTCTTGTGTTTCTGTCCCTTCCAAGAAATCTACCCTAGGTCCCTTAAGAGAAATTATAAAGGATTTCCTTCATAGAAGAGGAAATCATCATTACTGATTCTTTCAAATTTATTTCTTCTTGTATCTACTATTAATAGGTTATAACCATCCAAAAATAATAAATTCCGTATTATATATATTTTTATGTTATTAATATTATAATACAACCATATTCCACCTTTTATCCATCCTATGAAAAATGAAAGCATCGCGCGTGCATACGTACGACTTAACATCTCCACGTAGCGATGTAATTCTTTTTTCATCATCACTTTACTTAGATGGTTATAATGATATAAATAATGGATATATATGATACTTATTAGATTATATTGATTTGGTAAAATTAATATATCATTCATTTCTCTACCCAATCACTGTTAAGGGATTGATACTTTCACTTGTGTGTACGTACGGCATACCGTCTACATGAAATGATATGACTCATTTTCCATATAAAACTTTAAATAATGGTTATAAAAATTTAATAAATAATTAAATATTATACGTATAACATTAATAATATTTTCATATTATAATCTATTTTTCATGTACATGAATCAGAGCTTACATGAAAAAACTTGCATGGAAAAATGAAGCAGTTAACACCCAAAAAATGGTTATAGTGAGATATTATTAATGAGAGGGTGGTAAGAGGTTGCATAAGGATTATATATGATAAAATAAATAAGATTATGCTTCTTTTATAAATTAATAACATTATTTAAACCATTATATATAATGCTAAATCATGTTAAACTAAAGGAAATAGCAATGTAAAGGATCTCTCCGAACCTCCATATTTCCTTTGGGTTAAAATTTCTCTCTCTTTTCCTGAAATTATATATCAATTATAATTATTTAATTATACTATATTATGGGTATATATAAAAAACGTATGTATTAATCTCAATTCATATTTCCTTAATGGGTAATTACATGTTTTAAAAAGTTCCCTTCTGGATTCCTCTAGATAAGAAAACCTAGTTAAAGGGAACTTCTCGGTTTCTTACCTAGTTTCAAGTACACTACATAAAATATTTTAGGCCTCCATTATTTTTATAAAATCACTCGAATTATCATGAAAAACTATTTTATTTCATTTATGGTTTTTTGTAAATAACTATTATGTTATCCTCTTTGAAGACTCTTTATTCTTTTCCTTACAACCGCAGTTGAGTGGCACATTTCTAAAGTTACGCAGCCACTCTTTTTAGTGTTTTCACATCTGTTTGACTTCATTATTCGTGATTTATTCTTATATTAAATTTATTAGTGTACAAAAATAATTTAAATACCTTATTTCATGGATACCATTTTGATACACCCATGTGTTAGCCATATGACATTATTACGAAACTCATTTCATTCCATGGGTAACCCTTATGTTTATTCCTTATGTTTGATTCTCTATATGGAACACATATTCTTATACATGTTATGATGGGTGTGATCGGATATCACTCTAATTCATTGGGTAATTTTTTAGTCTCGAGATACATTATTTATGGGATTAGAGAGTCAACCTAATCTATTATGGGACATTGACCACCATGTGATATAGTCTTGGAAGTTATCCTTGACTCGTGTTTATGTAATCTTATATGTTATTGAAACATTCATTTGTTTCTATGATCATATGATTACATGTTATATATATTATGCTTATATATGTTTATCCATGATCCATTCCTTTTATGTTATCATGTTATTCCTTATAACTCATGTGTTATGCTTCATTACCATGTTTATTCCCTTACTGGGCTTTTTAGACCATCCTTTTTGTCTATGTATTCCCTAGGTTATCCTATGAAGTTGTAGGAGATCAAAGAAAGTTAGGATCCCATTATGGAGATTAATAAAAAGATTTTGTTATTCTAGTTTCTTAATTTCTAATTATGTACCTAGTCTTCTAAACATACTAGACGTTTGGATCCTTGGTTTTTATTTCATGGATAATTATTCTTAAAATCATGTAATTTTTTGGTTAGAATAATAGAAAGTAACACAATAAAGGGTGAATTATGTCTTTTAAAATTTCTTCACCAATTTTTGATTTTATCTCCCTTTATGATTTATTCAAATTATAATGTTTTATTTTCTATCAAATATGAGTAGTGAATAAACAAAAAGAAAGAACACATCCAATTTTTAGTGGTTTGGGGCACAAATATCCCCTAGTCCACTCTACCAATGCTATATTAGTGATCTTGGTTAATTTCACTAGAATGGTCCTCTTATCACAAGACCACAAATCCACAACTGAGTGCAAGCAGTTGAAACCTTTACAACAATTCTAAATAGAGCCTTATGATTCTTTAATAAGGAACCAGTTATCCACAGCTTAACACAAGAAGCTAAAACTTCACCACAACTGATTAAGAGTAGTTGATACTTCAATAAATCAAAATAATTTGATTTTTTGGTTTGGGTTGATCTTCATAGTTGCAGCAGCAACAACTGATAGTAGATGGATCATTTTCTTGATAAATGAAAGTCTTCAACAAAGAGTAGTTTTGAAGTGATTGTGGTTGAAAATTATCTTAAAATAAAAGTATCAATGAACATCAACAGTAATCTTACAGCAGTAAGATATTGAACATATCTTCCCCCAAAGTATATCCTCTTATACAAATAATATAGTCGATTGATTATTGCGGAGATCTATAAAATATATTCACAAGAAAGCAGTCATATGTATATTAATATCTTATCACCTGTATCACATGTATATATGATTTGAATATACTATGTCCATATAAATAGATTCCATTTGTTCAAACATATCCAAGAAAATATCCTGATAGATCTTGGATATTTAAATGTAAAAATAGGTCCTTGGGATTCATAACTTCCCTTAGAAATAGGAGTGAATTTCTCTGTTTAATATGATCCTTTGAATCATTCATATCATGCTTTGAATCGATCATAAAAGATATTTGAATCATCCTATAATTCTGTCAAGACCATTGTAGAATTCTTAGATAAAATCATGAATTAAAATCTCTGACATTGAAAATTCAAATTTGGGGTTTCTTCACAAAATAAAAAATTACCAAACGTAGGGTTAAACTATATAGAGTTCATTTTACGAATGTAAGGTTGAAAATTTAATGTTGATCATAAAATTAAGGTTTATGATACATATGTTTGTCTCTCAAATATATGGCTCCTTACTTATGTAGGGTTCTTTAACCATACTTTACTGACTTGAAAAATGTAAGGTTCCATCCAAACATAAGTTTCATTAACCATAATTTTTTGATAACATTTACATTATGTTTATCAATGTAGGGTATGAATAGTATTTCTAAAATATATTAAAATTCATTCCAAACACTTTAATGAATATTCCTTACAAATTAAAATATTGAAAATAATTCTAGAATAAATATAGTAATAAATAATAATTTCCTAAAATACACTTAAATTAATATCATTAGTAAAACAAAAAAGGGTATTTGTGAGCATCAAAATCAATAAGATTTGTAGAGTATTGTTGAGACAATAAATTCCCAATAGTAATAATATGTGTAAAAGGTATGGGTCACTATATTGTATTATTTCATTTATAAGGAACATGGAAATTATCTGATCCAATTAACTAAGACAACAGTTGTCAAATACAATCAACAACAATATCCTCCAAAGAAACAAGAAAGGGAATATGTTATCACTACTGATAAGGTGAATCCTGAAAATGATGTGGTGATAGGTACACTGGTTATTCATTCCAGAATAGATAGAATATTTTTTTATTATGGTTTTATGCATTCTTTAATATCTTGTATGTTTAGTATAACTATTCAAACACCACCTCAAAAAATGGAAGTTGAGTTATTTATGAGATCAGCGAATAGGGATTTGATTGAATCAAATGTATATAAATCCTCCCTGGTCAATCTTTGTGGACTGAACCTCTTAGTAAATCTTTCTTTACTTCCATTTTTGTATTTTTATACTATATTGGTCTTGGATTATCTGTCTTTATAAAAATACAACACCAAATATTAGAAGAGGGAGATCACCATTCACATCCTGAGGTTTCCTCGAATTTTGTACAAGTGTAATGAGGAGTATGAATCTATTATAGAATCTTCAAATAAAGTTTGGATATTATTATCTTATAATAAATAATATTTATCTCAAATTATTGAGAAAAGGAGAGGATTATTCTTTAATACATGCACATTGTGAGGGACTACACCGATATGTTCTCTAGAGAATTTCACAATCTTTCTCATGGCCGAGTGGTTGAGTTCTCAATTTAACTTATACATGGATCTCTACCCATATCAAAGACTCTTTATAGGATGGACACTATTTAGTTCGAATAATTGAAGAAGTAATTACAACAAAATCTTGACAATGGTTTCACATACTCGAGTGCTTCATCATGGGGTACACCGGTCCTCTTCATCAAAAATAAGGATGCATCAATGCACCTATGCATTGATTATCATGATCTCAACAAAATCATGATAACAAAAAAGTATCCCCTTCAACTGATATATTAATTTTTCATTTAACTACCTAGGGCCATGTATTTCTCTAAGGTAGACCTTCGGTCGGGATATCACCAGTTAAAGGTCATGGAAGATATTCCCAAGACATCTTTTTGAAAGAGGTATGAACACTATGAGTTCTTATTTATTACCTTCAGACTCACTAATTCTCCATAAATTCTCATGGACTTAATGAATAGATTATTTATATATTACATCGACCAATTTTTTGTATTCTTTATATATGAATTATGATATACTCCAAGAGTAAGGAGAAGCATGGGGAGCATTTGAATACTGTGCTAAAGACTTTGAGAAGGGAGAAACTATATCAACACTATAGTAAATATGGGATCTTTGTGGAGGAAGTATCATTCTCGGGGAATGTTATCACCATCAAAGGGATATCTATGGACCCTTATAAGACAAAGTAAATTAAGGAGTGTCTTATACCAGCATCTGTAATGGAGATTTGTATTTTTCTTAGTCTATCTAGGTATTACTGAATATTTGGAAGGAAATTCTCATGATTGTAAAACCCACTAACCAAGATGACTCAGAAGAGAGTAAAAAAAATTCTGGACTTTTGAATAGGAAAACTACTTCAAATATTTGAAAAAGAATCTTATCACTACACCAGTACTTACACTACCCACAATTGGAGAACTCTTTGTGGTATATAATGGTGAATAAAAGAAGATATGAAGATATATACTAATGAAAAATGAAAAAGTGATAGCATGTACCTCAAGGCAACAAAAAGTGCATGGGAAAAACTATCTAACCCATGATTTGGTGTTAGAAACTATGATCTTCATGTTGAAAAAATAAAAATATTATTTCTATGGGGATAATTGTGAGATATATGCTGATCACAAGAGACTCAAAAATATATTCACACATAAGGAGCTTAATATATTCCAGTGAATATAGTAAATTCTCATTAAGGATTATGATTACTCAATCCACTCTCGTCATGGTAAATAAAATAAAGTATAAGATTATCTAAGTAGAAAGGATCTTGTAGGTTTACCAATGATGGGAATTGAGAACTATCCAATATTATTAGACTTACAAGGGATAGAAATGGGAATCATAAGGGAATGAACATAATAATTACTTTCCAAAATTATTTCTAAATTATCCCTTATAGAGACAATAAAGGATGGAGAAAGAAATGATTTTCAAATTTAGAAGAAGGGAGAATCAATCAGAAATGGGAAATCCTCAGAGTTCAAAATGGATGAGGAATGTGTCATAAGATTTGGGTTACAATTACATTTACTATAAAATCATGAGATAAAGAGGGATATTTTGAATGATTCACATTGCTCGACCTTCTCCAACCAACCTGGAAGCACAAAGATATATCGATATCTCCAAGAAAACTATTGGTGGAACAATATGAAAAAGAAGATAACTAAAAATACAAAACATTCCCAGGTATGTCAGCAAGTTATGGATGAAAGGAAATGTATAATGGGATAATGTGAACATTACCTATACCTGCATGAAAATGGGAAAACATCATCAAGGAATTTTTCGCTAGACTTCCAAATGCATCAAGAGAAAATAATTTTATATGGGTTATTGTGGATCATCTTAAAAAAATAGTTCACTTTATTGCAAGGAAAGAGGACTTCTCACTCGATCAACTTGCACGTATATACATCAGATAAGTGGTTAGTCTTCATGGAGTGCCATTATTGATTTTATCCAGTCGAGATCTGAGATTTACCTCTAAGTTCTAGAAAAATATCCAACATGCTCTAAACACTAAGTTGAACTTCAGTATAGCTTATCACCCTCAAACTGATGGCTAGTCTGATCAAACCATTTAGACATTGGAAGAAAAGTTGAGAGAATTATAACTGGACTTAAAATGAGGATGGGGTCAGTATCTTCTGCTAGTAAAGTTATCTTACAACAATGGTTTCCAATAAATCATCCAAAATGATACATATGAAGCCGTTTATGGGAAGATATGTAGAACAACTGCATGTTGCGATGATGTTTCTGAACGTAAGCTATTAGGACCTGAAATAGTTGAAGAAGTGGTAGAAAATGTGAAGGTAATTTAGTAGCACATCAGGTCTTCCTAAAGTCACCATAAGATCTATGCATACAATCATCGATGAGACTTAGAGTTTAAAGTTATAGATATGGTATTCCTCCATATATGTTCATAAAAAATATTCATGATATTTGGGGGGAAAATAAATTTATGTCCTAGGTACATTATTCACTTTGAGATTCTTGATCATATCGAGGTTGGGGCATATAGACTATCACTTCCACAAACCATTTCTGAAGTACATGATGTATTCCATGTTTCCCTCCTAAGGAAGTACATAATAGATCCCTCACATGAACTGAATTCAATGGAGGTACACCAGGAAAATGATCTATCTTGTGAGAAGGAGTAGGTGAAGATATTAGACCGTAGAGATAAAGTTCTACGCAATAAGACCACTCACCTGGTTAAAGTACTATGGGGGAACCACAAATATGAAGAGATACATGGGAATTGGAGGAATTGATGAAGGAGAAGTACCCTCTCCTGTTTTAAATTTAGTATATAAAATGAAATTTCAAGGGAGAAATTTCATAAGTTTGGAATCATGTAACACCCTGAGATTTTTTTTATGAAATATTTATCTTTAAATATATTTATTTTTCCAATCTCTTGTGTTGTACGCAACACAGAGTTTAAATGAATTGCGATATACTATTAAATATTATTATTATAACATGAACATTATAAAATAGCCACTGAATTGAAGGGTACGAATAGTAATAACCATATTATGAAATATATTTATTAATTCTTTGGAAATAAACACTTAATTTTTAGTAAATTCATTTCATTCTTTAAAAATGTTCTTTCTTAAGAAAAAATTTTTGATGTTTTCTATGAGAACAGAAATATAATAAATTTTCACAATTTTATAAAATATATTTGAAAAATTAAAATTCATTTTTGAATACATCATTTAAAAATTATCTTAGAATGAATTTTTTAGAATTTTCTAAAAAGTTTGAAATTTTAATGAATAGTGAAAAATACTTACATTGAAATTAGTATTTTATTTCAATTAATTTACAAAGTAAAATTATATTTTGTATTAGATTTAAAATTTAATTAGTTTCTTTATAATATAAATAATCAAATTTTTTTCTTTTAAATTAATTTTATACATGAATTTAGTATAAAAACATTTTATACTTAAAAAGGGTCATTTTTCAGATAAAAATGTTTTCATTGTGTTTTACCGATTTAATATTAAATTAAATTCTGCCACTTCTATTGTAACGTCCCGACCCGACTCACCTCTAATATAGTGGCCGGACTGGTGCATCACATAACCTCAAGCACATCTCCCCGAATGCTAGAGGCTGTCGACTAGTAGCAAGGGACCTTTTTGTGTCTGTGGGGGAGACTATGCCCTCAAAGGTAACAGATAATATCACAGTGGAAGTAAACAACAACATATAATAAGTAGCAGAAGCATGTGAATAAATAAACTACAGTAGAAGAAATGTAAATAATCCAAATAAATAATAAAAACCAACTGTGGAAACTCACAAAAGAGTGTCATTCCATGATATGAGTCTAAACTGAAAGTATGTAAAACAGAACTCAAACACACAGTCAACTAAAATAAAAGACACAAGCAGCAACTACATGGAGAGTAAGGCCTGGTCCTCTGCCCCAGTATCCATCTTAAGCCGTAATGAACAGTCAAGCATCAGATGCAGCATGCTTCTTTGTGTCAATACCTGTGAACATGTAATCTACACGGGTGTCGATGATGCCCGAGCAGGGTGTGAGATAAAATCCTAGAATGTCGTCACCCACGGTGTCTAAACCATTCCATTTTGTGAAAAAATAAAAATGCAGTGTTCTATTACATAACCATTTCAAATAAATTAATTGTAGTGCAATGAAATAAATAAGTCGGCTTAGGTCCCAAACAGCACCCATTCCTGGTCACCTTCTTCAGCCTAAGCTATCAGCAGAAATTCATGAACATGCACATATATATATATATATATATATAACCCAGAAATCAACGTAAAACCAGGAAAAACTATACCCCAAGATTGTGCCTTAACTTGGGGTTCAAGTCCAGTGTCAACCAGGCACACTTCCACATATCAGGGGAAATATCTCAATTCTCAATAGACTCAATTAGAAATAACATAAACCTTAGGTGAATCATTATTTAAGGTTCTAGTTGAGAGTTGGAGTCTGAGACTGTCCTGAAGGTATCACTACGGAACATCCGTCAATTTATCCAATGCCACTGAGCTCGCCCAAGGAAATATTTCGAAAGACCAAGTATCACCCGAGGCATGGAATTAACCTGAGTCCGCCCCGATCTCGCAAAAAGGGGTCGAGTGTCATTTGAGGTTGGCTTAGCCACATTTCCAACAGATCCGTCCTGATGGGCCCTTTTGGAACCGGTATCACTCAAAAGTATTAGAAATTCTGGGGAAGTCTCGGTCTGGAAAAGCCAATGACACCACCCCCGGCTAATAGTGGTAACCCGTCAGGAACGGAGGATCTAAGCATGGCCCTTAATACGGGACCCACCTTCTTTCCCCACCCTGAATTTAATTAAAGTTTTCACAGTAGCATATATGCCATAATTTGTATATAAAGTCGCAACTTGAAAACTAACTAGATACACCCGTGCATCACAAGGCATAAATTTATTTGTACAACACCAAAACTTGCAAGGAAATATACATATTGTATCAACCTCAACAGATAATTCATATTTAAATAATAAATAGTTCAGAAAAATAAATGTCAATGATCCAACAATTAAAGTTCATATTCAAGCAACTATTTATTTAATTTAATTAAAATAAAAAGTTGTTTCGCAACACATGAAATTAATCAAACAATAAACTCGACTAATGGAAGAATAAACTAATCATGTCAACGCGTCCAAAGGGGTTTCCAACTTTGTTGCAATAATTCAAAAAACTATTCATTTAATTTAAAAATAATAAAAAGGGGCTACGCAATACCCGTAGCTAATTAAATTAATAACCTGGCTATCGGAAAAATACGCTGACTATGTCGGCACACCCAAAGGGGTGTCCGATCTTGTTTCAACCATTCAAACAAATTTATTTAACATGATAAAGGCTGCAAAAATTTAACAGAACCATTAAAGTAATTAAAATGGGTAAAATTGCACAAAGCTAGTAGGCACCGACTAATGGCACAATGGTGTGTTTTTTATAAATCACAACGAAATGGAGGTAAAGTGAGTAGGCACCCTACCTTGTAGTCGTTGATGACTCTAAAATCCATGGTAGACTTTGAATTAACCTAAAACGGATTAAAATGAAGGATTTTAGAAAAACCCCAAAATAGGGTAAGAATCTTCCACACGAACTACGTGCAGAATACTCAACAGAATTGAACGATTCCACTTACGCAACGTTATCCTTTTCTGAAGGTTTACTGCGCACCAAATGGAGAATGAATCGGACATCAGACGGAGGAGAAGCGGCCTTCCGAAGGGGCTTCTGGTTGGTGTGATGGGATTTAGGGGTGCGACGTAATGAGTGGGAGAGGGAGAGAGGAGTGGAAAAAAGAAAAGAGAGAAAAGAAAGAAAAATAAAAGAAAAGAAAAATAATAGAAAAATAAAAGATAAGGAAAAATGAAATAAAATAAAATGATAAAATAAAACAAAACAATGGAAAGGAAAATAATAAAAATAATTTAAAATGGGAATCCCCCATTTTAATTATTTTGATATTTCATATAACCCCCTCTTTATTTTATTTTAGAATTTATTTTTATCCTTTCTTGCTTTATTTTAAATCTTCTTTAAATCTCTTATTAATCTTTTTCAATCCTTAATTAATTATTTAAAACTCGAACAACGCGCAAAAGCACGATTTGACATTTTTCATGAAATGTTTACAATTATTTAAATTAAATAAAAAGATGTTTGGGACCTATAGCGAGGTGTGCATGCGCGTGCCCCGGGTCACTTAATTAATTATACTGCAATAAAGTAAAAATGGTATGTACCTGATTAAGGTCGGGATGTTACATCTATGTTTTGGAGTTTGAAAAATGTATTCCATATTTGGAATTAAGAGGTCCAAATTTATTAAATATACACCTTTTATTTTTTATTCAATATGAATAGTAACCTTAGTAATTTTTATTACCACTGTTAAGGGTAAATTGTGAAATTAAGGGTAAAAATAATATGATAGGAATTAGAAAATGACTGTAAAAATTTCCAAAATTCTATTAGATGATAATGTTTCGACCAAAATCATCCATGGGTCAGATTTATAACCATTTTGAGCCACTTTTTAGACATTAAGTCTTTTATAGTATTTTATTTAAAGAAATGTGAAACATGTCACACTATTATTTTTAATAAGTATAACATTTTTAATATGTGGTTATCTAGAATAAATGTTGAAAAATAAATATTTTTTTAAAATATAAAATATTTATCTTCATCTTGGTTATTTATTGTTAATTTTTAGGGAATAAATAATTACCCTAAATTCTTACACAAAGATGATGCATAAATTATTAAATTAATGGAAAAAAATAAAATAAATGATATTAAAATATTAAAAAAATAAAATAGGATATATTTTAGGTGATCCATGAATTATATATATGACCATTACATTTTTAGGATATAATAATTTATTTTTCTTTAATTTTATTTATTGTTTGGATGTTTTTAAAGTCAAAGTAATCAATAGTGTCAAAAATGGTAATAATGATATTTCATGAATATAATATTTTATTAAATTATTTTAAAAAATAAAAATATGATATAATCATAAAGGGATAATATATGGTCTAAAAATTCATCCCCAATTAATTTATATTCTATTTTTAAGCATTTTTATCTAGAATTGTCTTATTATGTTTTAATAGTTTGAGAAATTCCAAAAGTCCCCCTCACCTTAATTATAAAAGGGCACCCCTTTACTCACTTATTTAAACCACTTTGAGGAATATATCTCAACAATAATATTCCCATTTGTCTTATAAACATACTTATTTATGTTCTTTTGGTTCTGGACCTTCCAAAATACCTACCATGTGTCTCATAAGAGAAGTTACAAAGGATCTCCATCGTATAAGAGGTAATCGTCTTTACCAATTATTTTAAATTTATTTCTTTTTCTACCTACTATTTATATGTAATTACCATAAAAATAATAACTCCAGTATCATATATAAATTGAGTTGTAATTATTATTATCATACAACCATGTTCCACCTTTTATTCATCCTATGAAAAACAAAAGCACTGTACGTGCGTACGTACTGCTTACCGTCACCACGTAGCGGTGTAATTTTTTTTCATTACCACTTTACATGGATGGTAACAATGATGGAAATAATATATATATATATTATAATTATTAAATGATATTTATTCTGTAAAATTAATATATCATCCATTTCTCTACCCATTCACCATTAAGGGAATGATATCACCGTTCATGCGTACGTACAACCTATCGTCTCCACAAAGCGATGCGACTCATTTTTCATATCCAACTTTAAATAATAGTTATTAAAATCTATTAAATAATTAAATATTATACTTATATCATTTATAACATTCTATATACGATTAATCCATATTTTTTGTACATGAACTGAAGCTTACGTGATAAAACATGCATGGAAAAATGAAGCAGTTTACACCCAAAACAATGGTAATAATGGAATATTATTAATGAGATGATAGTAGTACATTATATAATGATTGTATATGATATAATAAATATTAATATTGTTATTTTATAAATTTAAAACATGATTTAAACCATTATACATGAGTTTAATCACGTTCAACTAAAGGACAACACAGTGTAAGGGATCTCTCCAAACCTCCATATGTCCTTTGGGTTACACTTTCCTTCTCTTTTCCTCAATTTATCTCTTCATTATTCTTATAAAATTATCTTATATTAAATTTATATGTACGACACATATTTATGTAGCTAAATTCATCTTTCTCTAATGGGTAATTACATGTTTTAAAATGTTACCTTCTTAATTCCTCTAGATAAGCAAACCCAATTAAATAGAACTTCTCTGTTTCTTACCCAATCTCAAGTACACTACATAAACTATTTTGACTCTATAATATTTTTCTAAAATCAGTAAAATTATCATTAAAAACTATTTTAGTTCATTTTTTATGGAAATAATTATTCCTTTATCCTATTTAAAGAATCTTTATTCTTTTCCTTAAAACTGCGCTTTAGTGGCACATTTCTAAAGTTACCTAACCACTCTTTTAATTTAGATTCCATTATTCATTATATATTATTATCCTTAATTTATGGATTTCCAATAATTATTTAAATACCTTCATTCATGGATACCATTATAATATGCCCTATGGTTATGCCATATAACATGATTACGAAACATATTTCTTTATATGGGTAACATTTATGTTTATTCCTTATGTTTGATTATTTATGTGGAAACAATATGCATGTAAATGTTATAATGGGTGTGCATAGATAGTGATCCAATGAATTGGGTATTTTTTTCTTCTTGTGATACAATATTTATGGGATTATAGATTAAACCTATTCAATTCTGGGACATTGTTCACCATGTGATATAGTTTTTGCAGTTATCCTTGAATCAAGTTTATGTCATGATATATATTTTTGTCATTTTCTTATATCTTTCCATGATAATATGATTCCATGTTCTATATGTTATTCTTTTATATGTTTATTCATGATCCATTCCTTTTATGTTATCATGTTATGCCTTCTAACTCATGTGTTATGCTTAATTCCAATGTTTATTCCTTTACTGGGATTTTTATCACATCCCTTTTGTCTATATATTCCCCAGTTTATCCTATTTAGTTGTAGGAGATGAAAAAGAGTTAGTAGATCATTATGTATATTAATAAAAATATTTTTTATTCTATTTTCATGTTTTCTATTATGTACCTAGTCTTCTAAAGACACTAGACTTTTGGATCCTTGGTCTCTATTTCATGGATAATTATGCCTAAAATTATGTAATAATATATATAAAAGGCTTGGGTTTCTATAGAGATTGTGGAAAGAGTTCCTATAGGACTATGAAATTGATATTTTTTATAATCCTAGGAAGGGGGACATGGTGGCTGACACTCTCAATAGGAGATCTTATTCTCATTTGTTTGTCGAGGCGTCATAGTAGTTAGCCTTATTACAGTTTCCCTTAGTGGAAATTGGTATTGGTTCATATCTTTAGTCAATTTTTATTACCCCACCACTTTTATAGTGTGTTAGGGAAGCTCAGAGTGGAGATACTGACATTGAGACCTTACAATTAATTTTATAATGGTTGGGAGAATGTTATCCTTTTTAGAGGATGGATGATGGTACCAATGACATTACAGGAGGAGGTGATGAGGGAGTTTTATACATACCCTTTGGAAGTAAGTATAGGTTTGTAAAATATATACCAAGACCTCCAATATTTGTTTTGGTGGCTAGGAATGAATATTTTTGTTGCAGCTTTTTCTCTCGATGCCTCACTTGTCATTAAGTTAAGGATGGGAACCAGGTTCCATCAGGTTTTGCTCAACCCCTTGAGGTTCTAGAGTGGAAGTGGGAGGTAATATCCATAGACTTCAGTATGGGGCTACCACATATGTATAGAGGACACAATACCATATGGGTGATTTTATAATGAATCACCAAGTTAGACCACTTCCTAGCCATTTGAGAGGAGAGTTTATTAGAGATATTGGGATGCATGTACATGAAGAAGATAGCCTGGATCTATGTATTTCCCTCGATGATCATTTTAGATCATGATTCTTGATTCACATCATGATTATGGAGAGGTATGTAGGAGGCCTTTGGGACTTAGTTGTTTTTTATCATGGCGTTTCACCCCCATACCGATGGCTGGACTGAGGGGACCATTCAAGTCTTGGGGGATATTCTATGGGATTTCATGTTGGATTTTTTCCATAGTTGGGAGGATCACTTACCCTTGGTGGATTTTTCATACAAAAATATCTATCATTCTACTATTTTTATTGAACTATTTGAGGCCTTGTATGGGTGTCCCTATAGTTCATTACTTTTTTGAACTGATCTAGGTGATTCGTCACTCGTGTGCCTAGAGTTAGTGTGAGCTATTATAGAGAAGTTACATATCATCCTGGAGAGGATTAGGACTTCATAGATCCATCATAAGTCCTATACAAACTGAATATAGAGGGCCCTTGGGTTCTATGAGGGAGACCATGTGTTCATGATGGTCTCACCTCAAAATGGATTATGGAGATTTGGTCAGGGTGGAAAGATATCTCTGATATTAACTGGACCTTTCAAAATGATATTTAGAGTTAGAGATATGGTGTACTACTTATCTATACTTCCTTAGTTAGATCAGGTACAGGACATCTTCCATGTGTTGTAGCTAAGAAGGTACATGCACAACCTATCAGATGTTATCGAATGGAGTGATCTGGACATAGAGGATGGAGTTACCTTTGATGATTACCCAGTAGAGATAAAGGATCGGTAGGAGAGGATCCTTTTTAGGAGATTGATTCCCCTAGTGTGTTTTCGGTGACATCATGGGAATCTTCATGAGAACACCTCGGAGTGGGATACCAATATGTGATCACAGTAGCCTCATATTTTGAGTAGGTTTTTCCCTTTTTGGGACAAAAGTACCTAAGGTAGGGAGAATGTAACAACTCTGATTTTTCCATTTATTACATTATAATATTATATAAATTATTTTAGGATACAGGAATTGAGACAACATGATATTATGAGTCCTGGTGATCCTATAATTGATATTTCAGAAATATTAAAAATATTAATATCACGCACAGGAATTTTTCCTAAAAATAAGGAATAGATCATGAATTGAGGATTGGATTGGAAATACAAGGCTCGTGTTAATTTTAGTGAATTTTTTATACCCTAGTAATGAAAAAACATATGTTAGCATCATTTGTTAAATTTGAGCACCTTCGTTGGAAAATAATTAAATAGATTTTATTATATTTATTTAATTATTTGATTAAAAGCCTAAACCTAATTATTCCTTATAAATACACTTCTATAGAGAATTTATAGTGTTATATGAATAACCCAACAAAATTGAGAGGATACATTGGATAGAATCATTGGAGGAGTTCTTGGAGAACAACATTGGATCAGATCAAGATCAAGGATCGTCGAACCATCAAAGTTCATGGGTCTCACAAACGATGGAAATATAGGACTGTTCTTTATTAACAATTGATCCAAACTCTTGGTAGGATGCTTGATTTGTGATATTATCATCCCATTATTTATCCCACTTGAACATAGACCAATTCCACGAATAAAAATTGATTACCGTATCGATGGTATATTTATTCATGGTGGATTTATTTGTTCATTGATATTCCCTCTTCATTTTTATAATTATTCGAAAATGGATTAAGTTTGAATGAACAAAGGTTGAGTCTCATTAATCACATTTTTTGTTTTATGGCTTTCTCCCATTTTTCATCATTCGATCATCATTAGAATTTTATTTTTCCAATGGTTGAATGGATATCTATTACTCGGTAGTTACACAGCCATTCTTCAGCACAATGGATCATTACCACGGGTATGGCTTTCAATTAAGGTAGTTATTTGAGGATCGATGATGATTATGGGTGATTCATGGAGGAATGAGATTAAACCTGAGTTATTTTATTTTTCTGAGTGGTGCACGGTGACAGAGATGATGAATGTGGATTTCCTAATCCTTTTTAGTGGCCAGAATCTAGCGAGCAGCTAACAACAAGGTTGGTCAACCCCATATCTGAATTTATTATGCACAGTTGATGGTGAAGGTGTAATATCAAAGAAATTCATGAACCATTTATGGGTTCTATGAAATCATACGTTAAACGACATATAATTTTATATCACACATCGTGTGGGACCCTCTCTATGGCACTATCTTTTACTTGGTGATGATAAAGATCACATTCTCTATGGTCTCTACCACACACCATGTGGCTCCTACCTAGAGGATCAGTGTGTAACCCGAGTTGCATGAGCAGTTACACGGCCAGGTGCACGGGGTCGTACATGGGCATGCCAGGAGTACACAGACACATAAAGATGGCACATAAGGGTTCTGACATACCACTCTATGTTTTGTACACTTTGGTACATGTTTTTCATATGGAGGATTACATGTTGTGTGAGGTATCACCACACGGGTAGACCAGGGGTTGTATGGACATGCGGTGTACCCCCATTACATGTCGTACACCCCCTTTGAGGGTGTTCATAACCCTTCGTTTCCTCGGTATTGGACCAATATAGGTTGATTGTGTTCCCTTGGTCTATCCCCTTTAGGGTAAAGTGCAGAATTACATCTATATCTCTGGATTGTGATATCATCTGGAGTATGAGCCTCAAATAGAGTTTGTGGTGTCCCTCCATGAGACCAACATGTGACCCTCTATCATTTATTCTTATACACTAGGTGGGGTTTGAGGAATAGACGTGACCTCCATATGTAGGGATTTGATCCTCCATTTAGTAGGTTTTTTCTGTAGGGTTCATGTTATCATTGGTATACAATCTCCTACATAAAATGTTGATTTATAATGGGTTTTTAGTGACCCTTGGCAGTTTTGGGTGTGCTCCCCTATCTGAGTATCGGGGTGTTTAGAGACCAGTGAGTTTTATTGGGAAGGGCACAATGATCATGAACTCTTGGATGAGTTTCTCTAATGATATCATGGATTATGGAGTGGGTTATATTGGAACAATACTTACCTAGAATATTCAATAAGAATCTTATGGCTAGTAGTTTGGTTGTGACCACCTGGAGGCACGGTGTCCTTCTTGATTATATCTACATTTTGTTTATCCATTTATTTATATATAATTTTTATTATCTAATTATTCTTGATGTTATTTTTGTAGTTTTTTTTGGGTTTCCCTACTGTATATTGTTATACTCGCCCCTATATTGGATCTTCCCACATTTATCATGTCTTATGCAGATGAAGGCCCATTTGATGGTTTCCTGGGAGGACAGGGAGCTGGTGTAGCATAGCTTGTGCTAGACAAACTGGGGTGTTTTCTAGGTGGTTTCATTTGAATATATTCTTCACCTTCTAAGAAGTTTGGACTCTCTAAGGTTTTTGGTTGGTCTTTTTTTGGCCCCTTTATTACTTTTAGTGTCATACTATCATACTCTGATTGCGGGATTATATATGTATGCATGTATTGGGTTTAGTTGTTTTAAATTTTGGAATTATATTTTCTTGTAGATTTTTATGTGTGTATAGGTACATTATCCCAATTCCTCACATGTGTGTGATATTTCTACTCAGTTCTAGTCACTAGCCCATGGCCTATTGGAGGCGGGCTTGGGTTAGCCGCAGTTCGGGCCGCATCGGGTCATGTTGTGATAGCCTGTCTATGCTCCAACATCAACCAAGGATCTAGGAACTTTTATCACACCAAAATAGAATCTAAAAACATGTGTAGGGTCCAAAATACACTCCCAATATAAACATAAGAAAAATCCCTAACACACAATGTCAATTAAATAAAAAAATTATCTAATTTAATCCAAACCCCTTAAATATATTTAAGACACAACTAGCATCAAGTATAATGATGAATAGAGTCTTAATAATACTCCCTCATGAACTTCTCTATGATCCTCATATGAATACTCCATCAATAGGTATGATTTCCACCATGTTCTAATGGAAATCATAATGAACCCGGAAATAGAGAAACTCATATTGAAGAAAATTAAAATGAAAGAATAACATAAGGAGAGGGAGTAGAATCTCACCTTAATTCAAAAAAAAGAATAAATAAGTGACCCAAATTAAATTTGGTTGGATAAGGAGGATGGAGGATCCCTCCTAGACGTTATGCGTATAAGGGATAAGAGAATGGGGATTTTGAGGTTAAAATTATATTGGGGAAAAAGTGGCATTTCTCACTTTAGATGAAATTCAATAGGTATAATGGTTTGGCTGCATAGTTTTATAAACCATGTTCCAACCATGTGGTATAATGTATCTAATAAAATCCCTTTCACATTACTATATATCATGCTTTTCCAAAATATTCATCAACCATTCTAACAGACGTTATCTTGATCAGCAGTATTTTACACGGTTTGTCTATAACCATGTTCTAAGACCAATGTCCTAGATACCATGCACACTTTTCTTTTAGATCTTCATAGTTCTATATTTAATATGTTATACCCATTGATGATAACCATGCACTATACAATTTTAACTAGAAACCTCTTCAATCTCCGGGTGTCGTATGGTTTTCCCTAAACCATGCACACTTAACCATGCACCCTAGAGGAAACATCCAAAAACATATAGAAATGAACTTATAACCCTTGAGAATTTCCTGAGTGCCTAAGACACTTATTGACCCTCAAACCATATCCTATACATGTAACATAGGTCACCCCAACTCTCATAATGGAAATCCAATTTTCGGTTTGAAAACAAACCTAGCTCTAAAATTATCAAAAAAAATTATGTTCCCATGGAAATTTAAAACTCATTGTGGTGTGGGGTTTTTCATCACCATTATTCAAACTATATTACTTCATATTTGTTACTAAAAATTTTAGAGTTAGGGTTTTATCTAGAGGTCACATAGTGACGTGAATGGAATTATATTGATATGTAATGAGTTTAATAAGACCATAAAAGCGCTACAAAAATAGGTTCAATATGGTGGATTATCATTTAAGATATGATATGGTAAGAAATTATGAATGGTTTTGTTAATATTATTAAATTTGTTTAATGTTTCATGTTAATAAAAAATGAAATCTCCACTTTTCACATTGGTTCTATATATTACATGAATTAACCTCTCAAAGTGTGATTTTGAGTTATTCCTAACTGATGTTCACAGAGATTTTTTTAGGTTTTGGTGAAATGTTTATGTTAGAGTGATTAGGACATTGTTCATATATAAAAAATATGCACATGAGGCAATGAAAAATTTTGTGAGTTGCATAATCCCTAAATTATACCACAAGGAGTGGAATACACTGTGTCTTGGGTATATTATGGGTGCATGGTTCATTTTGCTATTTCCCTATACCTTAATACATTGATAATTTTCTGACAAAATCCTTGAGGCTTAGCCAATCAGGGGTGTATGGCTATGTTGTTGATCATTTCATCGATTGAGACTTGATCAATGAGGTATTTGTCTACTCTTCTAATTAGTATTACATATGATCCCTCAATTAAGATAGACTAAAGAAGTGTGTCATCATACCTATATAAGAATATATTATTTTCATATATATCAAGTGATGGGTATGTGGCATGTTCATCCATAAGGGTGAATGACATGTGATGTATCCATCAACCTAGTTGGTATATACTCAGAGAATCTAAAACATATGAGTAACTATATGAGATTGAAATACTATGTTTCTTATAGTTTCTTGATGTCTTGGAAGAAGGGATCATCTGAAAAATTCATGTCTGTATAATATGTGGCTACTGACATAGGTATATTGATACATGTGTTTGATGAAGACCACATCAAATCCCTTTATAGCTTTAGTAGAAATAATGCTTTGATAGAGGTTAATATTTTCTTAAATTAATGAATTTAGGAATTTATATTTGTTATCAATGCTAAAAAGTCCTACGGGGTAACACTTTGGTATTAATAAAATAGAAAATGAGTTTTACTCAAATAAAAGCTCTAAAGTTTTTTTAGATTTTATCTGAAGGGAGTTTTGGATGGTTATTCACAAGGTATTTCATTTTATGGGATACAATGTGAATTTTATAATAACTCTCAAAAATAGTTTTGAAAATATCATAAAGGAGTTTTAGATATGGTATCACGGGTTATTGTATATAATATGATATATGGTAAAATGACAGAAAATCTATGAGGCTATAGACCAAGTGGGATATTGAAAAAGATATTCACTAAACCATCTATGTCATATGATATGATATGAGTATTTCATAGGGTATAAGATGCTTATTGATAATGTCGTGTTTGACACTGCCCAAGACAATCATAGATTATAACCTAGCTATATCGTAGGACATGAAGAATAATATTTTATGATTGTTATAACACCCAATTATTGTGATTGGAAGTCAAATGATAAAACTAATTATTTGATAATTCTTCCATGTTGACTATCATTATTATTTATGATTTATTAAATAAAGCATATAGGAGAATTTGGAATGGTCTAGGGTTACAGTAGTTGTACCTGAAGGCTTTCACTCATGCGTTATGAAACATATGAGTTAATTCATGGATAACTTGGGAGTATCCTATGGGTTTATAAAAGGATACTACTACCATAAAGAGTTATTCAGTACAAGACCATGATTTTGACCATTTATCTCTTTTACAATCTCTATTTCTCCTTTTCTCTTTACCATCAAGAGGCACTAAAATACTATGATAAGTGTGTAAAATACCACCTAATGTTGGTTGATTATTTCAATATGTAGATAAATTATAAAGGAGGGAGTATGTTGGGAATCCTCTAATGTCTGATCACCAAATATTATCCTATAAGCATTTGAACCACACCCATAGATGCTACATATTACAAAACATAGCACTAGGCACTTCAAAAAACGAATAATCCCCTACATCCATGACATTTGGAAATGGAAAGACTAGGCACCCCAACCACCACGTAGAGTTCCCCTGAACTGATTTAAGATCCCTCTCCAATTTCATATTCAATATCATCCTTCTATAAAATGTATCGAAGAACATGAATGTAACATGAAAATGACATGGAAATAAAAGGACACAAGGGATTATGTGGTTTGGAGAATATATCCAATATCCAAGAGAAAATAGTGTATATTTAATTCATTGGAAATTACAGTCATCTGGGATGTAAGGATAATCTTATACCCTACTTATATTCCTGGATGATAGCCACCAACATCTTCCCACAACAAGACCCTATTATTAGAACTCTCACTGTGAATATCCACGCGTGAGGGGATGTGATCTTTCTAGTTGATCCATCTTCAATTGTTGCTCTATTCGGTCATCTGTGGCTAATTTCTAGATATTTACCACCATCCTTTGGCCCTAATTTCTCTATCCCATGGATGTATCATATCATTGCTCCATCCTATGATGCATGATGTATGTCAAGAATTAATACAACTATAGTCCAACCAATCTTAATATAAAAAAGTTTTTTTGTTATCATGTTTCCATCAAATTCTGATCTTTTTTAGGAGAATTCATCCCCAATCCAATATTCACATGTAACCTTCCATATAGTTAAAGGAAATCATTACATATACTAGTCCTTCTGATGAACAGGTTGTATCATCTTCTAAAACCCAAACCTCCCAACACTACTTATGAAAATTTGTGATGCATCTAGAAGCTTCCCCTTCTTTCTATATAACTTATTCCTCAGAAACAAGACTAACACTTCCAAGTTCATGAATAACACATTCTAATAATTGGACACTGCATTTATAAAAAAAAATTGAATCATCATCTCAACAATATCCATTGGGCTATGTCTATTGAACATGTTTTGTTCGACAGACCCCCACTACATAACTTCTGATGAGCAAGTCTGTTGACCTGAATTCAAACTTTCCCTGGTTAAGGTATTTATCATCATTTTTATTTTCTAAGAATAACATATAGATACTTAACTTCTAAATCTTCTAATACTTTACCAAGAAACAGTTCTCACACCAAACCAAACAATGTCCTTTAGCCGCCTCTAAGGGATCTTCATCGAGAACTTGGATAGAAGAACGGAGAAGTGGTCATTAATGGTGTATGGTATATGAAATCGTTCCTCATTTTATGTTTAGCATGGTTTAAGTTTCATGTATGGTGGATCTTTTATTTAGGTTTCTTATTGTTTTTGCAACATTAATTAAGTGTTAATCAATCCCTCAAAACCCAATAGACAGCTTATAGTAGGAGGCTAGGCCACACATTATCGCATAACATAGACATTTTCATGAACTAAATCCTGGCATAGTAACCCTCATTACATCATAGTTTACACTGGCATAAACCAATACATTATTTATACAATCACATCATGCTTTTGGCTTTAGTGCATATTTTCACACACACACGCCCGCACGCACAATATATATAAATAAAATTATATTATATTTACATATATAATATATTAGAATATAATTACATATATAAATTTATTATTAGTTACATTTAAATATAAATAGTATTTTTTCATTAATAAATAAGTTTTAAATTTATTTACTAAAATATATATTTCAATTTCCAGTTTTAATTATTTTTTTAAAAAAATTAATTTAATTTTTTTTATTATTTATATAAAAATTTTCAGTTTATTCATAAAGTGAAATATTTAATACACACATGAAAAAAATTATTATTTTAATTAAACTTTTCTTTTAAATTTGGATTAGTATTAACATAAAAAATTTCATATATTATAAATAGAATGCACTCACATGCACACACACAAATATATATTATAAATCTTATAAAATTTGAAAAATAAATATTATATACATATATATATATATTAAATTATATTTTCATATATCATATATTTAAATATATTTAAATATACAAATTTATAATTAATTATATAAAAATATAAATCATATTTGTGTATAACTATAGATATTATAACTTTATTTACTAAAATATATATTTTATTTTAAATTTTAAATTAAATTTTATATTTAAGTATTAAATTTTATTTTTCGGAATATTTATATTTATATTTTAAATTTAATCGTATAATTTTATATTATATATACAAATATATGAATTTATTATGTAAAATACACAGACATATATAATTATTATAAATTTTATAAAATGTGATAAATAAATTATATTTTTCAAACATGTATATACACATTTTATATGATTGACATATATATATATATACAATATATATTTTAAAAAAATATTTCCATAAACCTTTTTAGTGCTAAATCCAAACGACGAGAAAAATAATTTTTTCTTGGTGTTTATAAAAAGTGGTGAGAAATACAATAACTAATTTTATATTATTTACATTGATATTAATAAAATATATATTCAAAAATATTTAAATAAATATTTTTTAGTACTTAAACTAAAAGAAAATAAAATTAGTGATTTTTCTAATCTTGTAAAAAAAATTTATAAAAACCAACAACTAATTTCTATAATTTTATTTTAGTTTTTTTTCATGGTGTTTGGTATTATAGTAATATGATTTATTGTGGATTCAAATTATTTTATTGTGAATTTCTTGAATTTATTTTAATAGGAATTTTTAATATAATAAAGTTGAAAAAATGGGTTAGGGTTTATATATTTTTGAAATATGTGTCCCATTCAGTAAAAAAGTGTGAACGAGATTTGTGCTTCATTTTCCCCTCACATGTGATGTGAACCAAGTTCACACCTCCTGTTTGTAGTTTTCATGGGACATGTGAATGAGGTTCACACCACCAACTATTTAAATTTTTTTATTTATTTTTTCATTTATTTACACACACACACTAACACACACACACACACACACACACATATATATATAAGTAGTTAGGATATTTCATGAATGGTAAATTCACCTTATAATCTTACATCAAACTAGGGTGTGAATCCTAGCAGTCCTTAACTTGAGGGGAATTTCCACATGTATTGAAGTAGGGTACTATAGTAGAAGTGTTGTAGGTACTGTATCCCTACAAGATCCGGGTATTGTAGCAGATATAATAATATCCAAGCAATGTAGTAGGAAGGGTATTGTAGCATGTTGTATTATTCATCAAGATGAGCTTTTAGACAACCTTTTAAGGCCCTTCCGGCCATAAGAGACTCCACCCTCATTGCAAATATGGGTCATATGTTAGGTTCATCCGTGTATTGAGGTTGTTTGTGTCTCGGGGACTTTGATACATGTAATGTTTAGTTATATAGGTCATGTAAGTCTTCCCTCTCAGCCCAATTAAAAATTGGTCTTTCTTGAATAAAGGGGCTTGACCCTAGTTTGTTTCAAAATATATATATATATATAACAAAATTTTAAACAACATTTAAAATACTATTATATTATTTAAAATTTCCTATATTAAATAAAACCCAAAATATCACTAAAAACTCCACTCATGCCTCCCTTTTATAAAGGAATAGGGCTTGGCGTCTCATTAAAATTTTCAATATGGGATTATGTTTCAACATTTTCTAAAATTTGAAAATTAATATTATATTAATATCAACAAATAATTAATTATAAATGATTAATAATATAATAAGTAATTAACAATATAGTTAATATAATTAATAATAAAGAATATAATTAAAAAAATTACTAATTAATAATATAATTAGTAATACTTAATTAATTAATTGATATAATTAACAACTAATAATATAATTAATTAAATTAATTAAATCAATTACTAGCAATATAACTAATAATAAAAAATAACTAATTAATATATTTAATAAATAATAATATAATTAATATAATCAATAATATAATTAATAATATAATTAATTATTAATAATATAACTAAAATATTAGTAATTAATTATATAGATATTAATAATTGATTAATATCTTTATAGATTCTATTTATAAAAAGAAACTGATTATGGTGTCTTGGAATAAATTTACTAAATCATTTGATTTGGGTGGTCTTAGCATCAAAAATTTGAGGATCTTTAACGATGCTTTATTTTTTAGCTTCACTTGGTATCTTTTTGGGAATAACAATGAATTTAATTCCCTAATTTAGAGTAAAATTTTGGATAGATTAATGAAGGGGAAAAATATCATCTCTATTCCACATTTTAGCATGTTATGCATGAGTCTCTCAATAAAATTAATCAAAATATCAAGAGGTATCCTTAACGGTATCCTAAATTGAAATTATGGAACACTAGATCACTAGATTACTATATTTCATATCTTTATGATACACCTAATGGGTTGCTATTATCACCATTTCTTATACCATGGATATATGGGATAAGGTTATTAATTATAATCTAGTATACATTATATCAGATATACAAGAATTTAATTTTTCTAAATATGATGTGAAGGTTTGTATCCTTTCCAAAATGAGGAATATCAACACTAAAGGTAGATTTTCAGAATCAAATAAAAATGTGGAAGTAGATATGTGGATCACTAGAGGTAATTTCTAGAACAAAAATTGTATTATAAACACATTATATTTTATTAATTCAATATGGTATTAATAATATAATGCACATATCACACCCTATTTATAGCGATACAAGCACAAAATAAAACAAATGATAAAAATCAAAGAGAGAGAAAACTTTCATAGATTTGGTGTAGTGGGTGCCACCCAAGACACTGAATTCAAACACGTTAAGCATCCCAACTATGAAGTCATCATGCCTCCATACCAGTAGTGAGGTTTGGTGTTTTCCATAGAAAAACATGTTTATTCTAGCATCATCACCCCTTAAACATGTTTTTCTCATGACCCAAACATTTTTATCATCTTTCTTCCCATATCAAGGTGGTTGATCAATAAGTTAAATGACTTCACCATAGTCAATGTCTTCATTTTTTTTATATAATTTGGTTTAATCAAAGGAATTGATTTTCTCATCTCTAATTTTCCTATATATTTCATTGGATTTATCTTCCTCAAGGATAACTGGATCAGAACTTGATAAGAGATAATACAAGTTTACATACTCTTACATTGGTTTCATTCTATCATATATATCCACAAGACTTTTAATGTTTTAGGGATATATTTGATAAATTTATCATTTTATTTCTTCATAAATAGGATTATATGGTAGTTTTGTCATTGGTTCTTGAATTCCTCATCCTTTTATTGGTACTTTTTCAATGCTTTCTTTATATTCTAGAGTGATTTACACTTATCTAGTACCATAATCTTGATTACATTTCCAAGAATCTTTTTATTCAAAGATAACATCTCTACTATAAATAATCTTCTTGGTGCTGGGATTATATAATAGATATCTCATTATTGGATCTTTTTATCCCAAAAGGATACACTTCACTCTTTTGTCCTCAAGATTTGTTTGTTTTCCCTTTTTCATCTTGGCATAGGAATTATTAGTAACTGTTAGAAATTATATCCATGTTTCCTTATTATAATAATTAATAAATTTTAGAAATTACCACTTTTTCATTTGATTTTGGATTAAATGGATTGCACACATCAGTGTGGACTAACTCTAATGGTACAGTGGCTTTCCAGTTGGGATTCATTGCAAAGGTGTTTCTATGTTGTTTTCATAGAACACAACTATCGCATATTTGATTTAGATGCTTAATGATAAGAATCACATTCACCATATTCTTTCTTCCTAATAATATTAAACATTTAAAGTTTAAATTCTTGAACCTGAGATTTTATAGACATTATTTATCATCAATCGCTATTATCAAACATTGTTCTACATCGGGTTGGATTATAAGTAGAAACATACGGTTCTTCACCATCAGTACTTTTGTGACCATCCTTCATTTTTCATCAAAAATCACTATTTTAATATTTTGTAGGCTTATGTGAAATCCTTTTTCCACTAATATTTCAAGACTCAAGATGTTTTTCTTCATGTTGAAATCATGAATATAGTTTTTTTATTGATCAGAATATCTCCTCTACCTTGGAAAAATTTTATTGAGAGATATCCAAATTAAATCTCTCCTCGAACCTTGTCATATAGGTTCATAAATAAGTTATTTTGACATGTCATGTGGTTGATAGAACCAGATTAAAGATACCATGTACCTTTATTTTGTTTCAATTTTTGTGCATTCAACACATGGACTCTCCAAAATTATATCAGGATTCGATGATATTTACCTCCTCAATGACATTCTCCATGGGTTTACAATTCCAACATTTATTTCTATAATATCCATATTTTTATAATTATATAATTAAACATTTTTTTATTTGTATACAGATGTTTGAATTGCCCCTTATTACTTGTCCTCATTCTCATGGAGTATAATTTTTATATCCATGACCTACTTGATTTGGGATTCTTCTACCTCGTTCTCTTCTTCTAAGACCATATTCTGGCCAATATAATCATTAGCCTCAGTTTTTTTGAAATGTACCCCCTTTATCATTATAGTTTTCAAGATACTTCTTTGATTGTAAGGTATGCTCTACTCCATTGGTATAACTTTAGTGATTCACCTTCAACTTATGGGATTGAAGAGATCCCATGAGTTCTTCGATATAAATCATCTCCAAGTGTTTATTTTTTTCAGGTAAATGACTATGTAATAAAAAAATTTATTTAAGGATCAAAAAAATTTCTCACAACATGTAGGCAATATTTTCTCTCTTTCTTCAAATTTGGTTCACCACAACCATTACATGAGTATGATACTTGGAAATGGTTTTAGAAGATTTCATAAATTTGGATTCCAACTCACCTTGTAAATATTGAATTTATATTTGATTCACTTTTTCAGAACCATTGAATTATTTATGAATATTTTACCATATCTCCTTTTAATATTTGAATAAATTATTATTTCTAACATGTCTTCATAAAGGACTTGATAGATTATGGATTTGGCCTTTCAATCCAACTTCTATTCAACCCAAATAGTTTACTTTTGAACATTCAGAAGAGAAAAATCCACTACTTTGGATCATATCTTGTTGTATCCATCCTCCAAGATATACATGACATCTTAGGTGCCAAGGAGTGCTTAACATTTCATGAACCAGTTGTCATAAATGTCCTCTATCAGCTTTGGGATCAAATCTTGTGTAATCTTATTCACTATGGAGATTCAAAAAATGGCTAGGGAAAGATGTATGATAATAGAATATTATGAGGGAATTTTATCTTTTGAAGGATATAAAGTAAAAAAATCTAGAATTTTCTTTTTATATTTTCTTTTGAAGTGAATAATACAACTATTTGGAATTATAGACTGCCAATTTTTTATAGAATTGCGAACTGATTTTTTCTAGAATTGTAGGACTTTTTTATTTGTAGTACAAATGAATGGAGGAAATAATTTTTCATGTATTTGAAGGAAAGAGAGGGAATAGTCAAATGAATGGAATACAAAATTCAATGGAATAATAAATGGAATAGAGGCTAAAAACCCAAAGGGTTCTTTTATGGAAGTGAAAATAATGGTAGAGACAAAAAAGTTATATACATTGGCTATTGGGAAGAGAGAGGGAGGAAAAAATGGAATAGGGGAGGAAACATGGTTTCAATAAAAATGAAAAAGTGAGAAATTTTTTTCGTTACTTTATATGACAACTTTTGAAATTTTGAAGGGAACAACTTTTGATGGTTGGATAAAACAAAATAAAATATGGAAATAGAAGTGACGAGATGTGGAGGACTTAAAATACTTGAGAATATGATTAACTATTCATCATCATCATCCTTCCTATACTGAAATAGATAATAATTAGATCTTAAATTCCCTTATCTCAACATATCTCACCATTAAACTCCCTAATACCACTGAAGGTGGATTTTAAAGCATCAAATAAAAACATGGAAGTTGATATAAAGATCAGTGGAGGAGATCATAAGAATAAAAATTAAAATAGAAACACACTGGATTTTTTCACTTAACCTTGGAATGAAAAATAAAATGCACATAACCTTCCGTATTTATAGGGATAAATGCACACGATAAAACAAAGGAAGAAAATGGAGAGAAATTAAAAGTCCATAGATCATTTTTATTAGTTGTTTCCCAAGCCTCTAAATCCAAACTTTTCAAGCATTCCAAATTTGAAGCCATCAAGACTCCATTGTAGTAGTGAGGGTTGTTTCAATCCAAAGAAAAACAAGGTTATTATTCTAAAAAATATCAGGATCTATTATAGATATTAATGTGGTGTTTCTGATTCCCCACTGATATAGAACAAAAATTAGAGGAAACACATTCATCCAAATCAAAGGATCCTGATACAAAAAATATGGTTGAATAGGCTTACTACTGATAATAGGATTCACGTTTTAGGTATAAATATTATTTAAACTTTAAATTTCTATTTTCCTTGATTTTATTTGTTTGAACCATTTTTTAGAGCAATTTTTTCAGAAAAAATTCTTTGCATTTTCAAAATCAATTTAAATTGAAGTTACCAAACCTTTATTATATTGGAAGTGTTATACATCATTTTAGTGATATTTTATCTAGAAATCAAGTCTATAATCTATTAATGGTAGAAAATGTAGCTTATTTACATTATATTTGGGATTCTCATAATAGGATTTGATTTTATAGAAAACATACCTCTTTGAAGGTCATTCTTATGGGTGTTTTCAATGATATACATTCAACCAATAAACTTCAATCTAGTTCTATAAAAAACTTCATAATAGATTTGGTTATTACCAAAAAATTGGGAGTCTATGGTAGTACAATGAGACACATCATATACTCATATTTGAAATAGATTCCATCATGACCTAATTAGATCATGGTCAACATTGATGTGTAATATTGGGGAGATCTATGGCATATAGGATTTGGAGGTTTATTTTAGAAATTATTATGGTTTCATTCAAGGTTCTTTCATAGATTATCCTGGAAATTTCATTGCACTTGAAGCTGAGTTTTTAGATATTTAATGCACTATTAATTATGAAAGTCATCATAATTGGAATCATCTCTAGGTCATTATTGGATCCATGTTTTTAGTTAAAGAATTAGAGTCATGTAATCTTATTATCCCATGGTCGGTTCTCAGGGAATGGAGAAAATTTCTAGCAGAGTTAGAAGGAATGAAATTCAAAACATCACATATCTATATTGAAGGAAACATGGAATCAGATTCACTTTCAAAAAATCTATTGAGGAAAGGGTTTCCATTTTCTCTTAATCACTTCTTGAATACTTGATGTTACATAATTATTCTAATGTTGTGGGTGATGTTTACACTCGACTTCACAATGCTTCTATATAGTTTATCTAAATGTTATTAATAAATTTCCTTGGGTCCATGGGTGTGGACTTCTAAACTCCTGGGTCATTCCTTTTCTAATAATTAAAAACTTATGATATAATTAATAATATAATTTATATAGAATATTAATTAATAATATAATTAATAATGAAACTAATAATATAATTAATATAATTAGTAATACTTATCTAATTATTTAACATCATTAATAACTAATAATATAATAAATATAATTATTAAAAAAATATTTAACAATATATTTTACAATAAAAAATAATTAATTAATATTATTAAAAAATAATAACATAATTTATATAATTTATAATACAATTAATAATATAATTAATAACTATCAATATATATAATATTTAACTAAATAATTAATATATCAGTTATTAATAATATAATTAATATTGTAATTAATAATATAATTAGTATTTGAAATGGTCTGGGGTCAGGCCCCTCTTATTAAACAAGTGAAACAACCCCTTTTTAACAATATAATTTATAATAAACATAATAATTAATAAAAAAATTAATGATTTTTTATTTTTATAATTAAATATATAACTGATTATTTTTTGTTAATTAAATTAATTATATTATTCAATTTTATGATAACCTAAATTTTTTATTATTATCATTAATTACTAATTAAATTAATTATATTATTAAATATTAATTATATTAATTTTTATTCAACAAACAATATGAACCATGGGTTTAGAGATCCATGATCATGGCCCCGGTAAAATTTATTAGAAAAAACACATTTAGAGTGAGAGTACATGGTGTTGCAAGTGTATACAAGTGTACCGCATCCACCAAAAGAAGAAGAAATGCAAAGAAATGCATGAATTATAACATGTCTTCATCTGAACCTACCACCTCTATTTATGGGAGTTTCATCCTTTCTTATATGTTTTTTCCCTTTTCCATGTGATTTATTCATCCTTGACTAGTGGAGTTGAGGAAATGTACATGTCATGAATCTTTTGAATGTAGTCCTCAAAGGCATCAAGGATTGGAGTATCCTACTTTACAGGGTCCTTGAACCTAGGGTATCCATGAACCTTTTTGAATTTATCTAATTCATGATTTTCAAATGAACTGAGTGCATCAAGAATAACAAAGAAGTTGACTCCCAATTTTTTAGGAGTGGGTAGAATTTTTATAACAACCAATCTCATGACCTCCTTGGTTTCAACCTAGTTAGTAGCCTTAGATTGATTATCCTCACTAGGGGTACCAATGATAATAATATTCTCATGAGAGACACAAACCTTAACTTCATCATACCCCTAAATCGGGGATAAAGAAGTGTTTTCGCAATCATCACTCTTCATCATGATGGAGTAATCACCCCCAATCTAATTTGTTGGAGGACCTTTTTTAGACCCCTTCTTTCCTACTACTATGAAATCTATTATAGTTAACACATCATAGTTGTCAGCCCCAACATTATCAATTGATGATGGGATCCCAAGAAGACTATTATCCATCCAATACACATCCAAGATTGGGAATGAGGCATCCCCAAATCCCTTATCTTGGTTTTTATAGGATCCAGTCTTCTTGGATTTACAATATTTATTTAACCTGATATGAAAATGTGGATAGGTGACAAATGGGTTATTTTCTAAATTTCTTTTATTATTCTCATGACTATCCTGAGCCCTCGCCTCAGAAATGTTGAATTATTTATAAATTAAAATATTCTTATACCCTTTAGCCTTCAAAAATTTTGATGTATAGGTACCTATATTATCCATCTTATAAAAATTCAATGAACATGCTCCTACACTAGTGTTGAATATGATTTCACAATATTCACATTTGGTTTAACAACTATATCAAAAGTTTCAACAACCATCATACTGACTACATCAACTTTTCCTAAGATTGTGTTGAGGTCACCAAATTAGCAAGTATAGTGTCAACACTTAGTTTGTTAAGCTTAGGGATCATCCCATCATACTCCTAAGTTAAAGACTTTCCGGAACATTTATCCATTTCATCTCCTTAACTACGAACTAAACCTTCAAGAGATATAGATACCAAAATAAAAGAATATAAGTATGCCTAATATCATATCACCCATTAGATCTTGAACCAGATGGAATATGAATGTTGTCTTCTCTTACAGATGCATTTGGTTTCATAGGCATAGAGAATTTATCATTCCCATTTTTTCTCAAAAAGTACCATTATAAATTGTAACCTTGTTGTTATATTGAGAAACCAGATTCCCATACTTATTTCATTTTTCACGCAAAAAATTCCCATGATGATTATCAATTTAATTTCGAACCATATTGTATTTCTCGCCAAAATGAGTAGGATTCTCAAACTCAAAAACTAATTAATTCCTAATATTTAGTTCATCCAAAATCATAGTATCAATAAGAGGATATTAGATATTAATCTATACAAGGACAAAATAAAATTCCATATCAAGAATTTTCAGTTTCACTATCAAATGTTATTAGCACCCCCACTATCGAGGCAATGTACCATTAAATGTTTGGGTGATAAACAACCAATTTTGACCATGAATTATAATCCACACGTTGGTGATTTAATTCTTCATAGAGAATGAATTAAATAAAGAATCACAATCCTCGATTCTTGAAATCCTAGGTTTGAGGGAGACAAATCCAAATCCTAAAAATTTTGATTTAAGTTCATTCAATGGAATGAAAATTTGAAATAATAATTTACCAATTGAGGTTATCCTCTATTCATCAAATCCCCATATTTTATTAAGTCAGTTCTTTATATCATCATGATCTTAAGAATTATCCCTATTCGAGAATCAAGTAATAATAAAATTTCAACATTATTTGATTTTCTCCTCTAAAATATTATAATCCACTTAAACAAAATCTAAAGAACCATTCCTCATGATTCCCTTAATCATTTCTCTTCTAAATTAGAGGAAGAACCTTTAATTCAATAATAACTTAGTAAAATATTCTATGAAGATCATCTTATAACCAATGTCCATGTCGAAGACATTTTATAGAGCATTAAAATTTACCTTATTTGAATTATCCACCACTTCAATGTTTTTAATGGACTAACAAGTATGTCTGCTAGATCAAAGTAGTCGTCAGAATTGAACCCTAGGGTATTGAATTCCTAATCACCATCGTGAGATAGAGAGAAGCTCATGAAGCATTCAAAATCCTCTAACATAATTAATAATTCATTTATCACTAATTTCTAATTATAATATAAATTATTTATTATTGATTAATAGTATAAATAATAATTTATAATGTTGTATTTTTTATTGTGTTATGTTCCACTTTCGCAGTTGTACACAATTTTTAATAATTTATAATATAATTAATATTTATAATTAATTACATATTTAATATTTAATAATATGTTTAATGTTATAATTAAAAAATAATAATGTAAATAATATTGATAATTAATATTTAATAATATTAATAACAATATAATTTATTAAGGACTTTGAGGATATAATAAAAGGAAACAACTTACACACCCATGGGATATAAAGGATAGGCCACAATCCCTCCAAGGATTGACCCACTCCACAACCAGACCATTACAATTTTATAGCCTTAATACCCAACATTTGATGGATCGAGGGAACGTTAATCAATGTTGCACATGCCTACATTTACATTGTTCTATTCCCTATTGGATGTGTACTAAAATATTAATTAAATTTAGGTTTATGCATCTTCCCACATGGTTTCATCAGTTATAATTCATTATGAATGGATTAAATAGAATCCAGTATGAATGGATTAAATTAATTACATTCATTGAAATAATTCAGTGAATAATTCCAATAGGAATAAATGTATGTAGATACGTTGAATATGGACAATTCATTTCATTAAATAAAATATGTCAAGGATGGATATATAAAGAGATGAGATCTCTATTGATGGAAATGGATGATTGTATGTAGGCCTTCTAATTCTCTCTTCCTCCTAAAACATAGTTTATCACTAAGTGAAGGCGGTAGCACCACATTTGTGATTTTGGGATCCTCAAGAAGTGTTATGGGATCCTTTATCCAAACTAATTCCTCAAAGGTAAGAGGATTTAATTTTATAATCTCATGATATTCATCAAGCATACTCCATTAAAGAGTGAAGATGGAGATATTTTTCATCTGTGTACACACATTTATATCCATCATTTATATCACGTATTGATTTTATTTAGGATAGATCACCAAAAATGGGTTTTCTTTCACTTCAATTTTTATATGATAAAAATATAAAACCCATCAGTGGTATCAAAGTGACATTATCCTCATCGAATCAATATGTTTCTTACTTTTCAAATTAAGAATGTGTTTTATGAAATCATAACTGGTTTTTTCATCTCAATGTTATGATATATGAAAATGTAATATCATGTGGTTATACAAAATTAAAACAATGTAAATTTACTATCTAGTTAATTTAGATTTTAATTTATAATTTTTTTATAAATAATAATAGTTATTCATTATAAAATTGGATTTTTCAGGTTTAAATTAAATATTAAAAAGTTCGTATTTGTTTATCGTGTTTCTTATAAATTAATAAATTTTATATTTATTTAGAAATTTCAATTACAAATAGAATTATATTTTTTATAATTTATTTATAAACAATTGAAAATATATTTTTGAATTTTGATAAAATATATAAAATTTTTTTATAAATTTACTATAAAATGTTTATGGTTACTTAATCAAATGCTCTTCAATATTTTATTATAAATATTCTATTAATATAAAAAATTTAATATTAAGAATATCGTTTTCAAATTTATATGGTTTATAAGAAATTATAAATCATAGTAATAGGTATTTTGGGAATATTTTAATTTATAAAGAGTTTATAAATTAATTAATTATAAATAGTTCATAGTTCCTTATATAAATGGTTTTTAAATATTAATTAACAAATTATTCTAAATATAAAATACTAATATTTAAAATACTTTTTACCAAATTATATGGCATGCCTTTTGATTAAGAAATAAAAATTTTATTCAGAAACCATATGGTCTAATTTATAAAGGCTTATAAATTATAAAATAAGACGAAAATTGTAACATCCCACACCTCCTCATTGGCTTGAGTTGGGTAGAAATTGCTACTTATCCTTAAGAGAAATCCCTGATATGCTAAAGACTGGAAATGAATTCTGAGGGCTTCATTAACAGGTGGGGTATGATTTTCCCATTCAAAATAAAACATCCAAACCAAATATAACATAATAAATAACCACTATATAATGCATGTTACCAATGTAAAATAACTCAAAGTAATGCCATTTATTTAAAAACCAAACTATAACCATGTACCACAGTGGAAGACTGCTAAAAGCAAAGTAAAAAAGTAGAAGAAAACCCAACAAAACTCAAGGACTTCATGATGTAACTCCATAGATCCCAACATGCTCCATGCTCCTACTCCACAATAAATTTTAAATATTAAGAAGCACCACTAAACAAGTGAGATTATTGACCTTTACCTATATCTCGATAAAATATATATTCAAAAGCACCAATGTACCAAATTAGAGGGTGAGTAATGAAACTCAATAGATTTTCCCCAAATTATTTCCCTACTCATGCCACTATGATAGAACAAGTTAACGCATTTATATAAAAAATTGTATAAATCTATTTTAAGAACTTAAACAATTTATATCAAAGCCAAGAAGTATTATAAAAAAATTGTTTCCAACCAAAATAGTTTTTCAAAGAAAAAAAGTCAAACATCTCTTTAAAACATTTCACATTCCTTTTTGATATACCCATTCCATGATTCACCCACACACCCACACATGCATTCTTCACTGAAAATTCCATAATCATGAGTTGTGTCTTCTCCATCCACATAGTTATAACAAATTTTCCAATCTCCTTATTCCCCAATGATACATGCCTCTAATCTAGGGTCACATCCCTTTTCACCCAAATGGTACACACCCCTTATTCAGGGTCATGTCAAAAGCATGAACTCACACCAACCATGTATGCAAAAACCATTTCAAAACAACCATTTCAATCTATTTAAATAAAATACTTTTTATTAAAAACCTTTCAAATAATTTATTTTAATAAATCCAACAAAAAAATATTTAAAAATAAACATTTTAAAATCAATAAAACAAAGCACTTTGCCCAACCAATTTCCAAAAAATCCATAATATCCCCAAAATCAACATATCATCACTAAAGAAGGTTTCTACCATGATTTTCACACAAATTTCACTATTAATTAAAACAATTTAAACTATTTGAAACTATTCATTCAATTTCAAATATAAGGATTCAAGAGTGAATCCACCTACCTTGAGAAATATGATGAACAAGATGAACAGCAAGAAAATGCCCATAAAACTGTGTTGAATATCCAAAAACCCACCTTAGATCTCTTACCCAATCATTAAAAAATCAAAATATAACCATGATTGGAATCAAAAAACTTAAATATATTTCTAGCATACTAGATCTAAGAATCTTAGAGAGGAAGAAAAGTAGATCTTAGAAAAACTAAAAAAAATACCAAAAAAGGATAATTAACAAGGGAATCAAGTTTCAATGCACTAAGAAAATCCTTTAGATCACCTTCATATTGATGGAGAAAGATTCCATAGTCTTTAAGAGGAAGAAATCTTGAGTTAGGGTCAATTTGGAGAACAAAAATACCAGATTAGAGGTGAAAATGTGTTAGATCCACTTTTTAAGGACCTAATTTTAAAACTGTGCATAGTTAGTCGCATAGTTAGGAAAAATGTGTGCTAACCATTTTCCAACCTCTAACTCAAGGAAAACCCTACACAGTTAGCCCACATGGTTAGAGAAACCGTGCACCAACCATGAAAAATCCATCTATCCCGCTTATAATGGTTTTTACTAAGTGTCTACAGGGTTTGGAAAAATTTTGTGCCTAACCATGTGCTAACCCATTAGCCCCTATATCATTGTGAACGGTTTCCTATAGGAGCTTCATGGTTTCCAAAAACTGTGATCAAACCATGAACCTTTATAAAACCCCCAAAAATATTCCCAAAGTCTTATAGACCTTCCCAAACTCCACCCAAACACTTCAAATAATTAAAAATCATAAATATAGGGTCACTTACTTGAAATAACGAGTGCTAAATTCTCCCCACCATTTGCCTTTACATCCTCATAATGTAGAAAACTACCACTTTCCTAAAATATTATAGGCCATTTATTTACCATTTCTTTCTCATGTTTCCAAGTATCTTTCTGAATCCGACCATGTTTCCACAAAACCCACACTAGACTGATACTGTTTCCATGAAATTATTTTTTTGCCTATCCACAATCTGCACTAACATGTGAAGTAACAAAGAATTCAACTCTAGGTTAATGTGATTCCATCTAATCGCATGGTCAGGATCATGCTGATACTTTTTCAACTAAGATACATGAAACACATTATGAATTTCACTAAATTGAGGTGGAAATGCCAACTGATATTCTTCATATCCAATTCATTCCAGTACCTCAAAGGGGTCTATGTATCTAGAAGATAACTTTACCTGCTTCCCAAAATCATGATTCTCAATCCTTGGAGAGATACTCAAGAAAACATGACCACTCACCTCGAATGATAACAGTTGTCAACAATGATCTACATATGATTTATAATGACTATTTGTCATCTCTATCCATTTCGTGATCAAATAAATCTTCTCTATTATTTCTTGGACAAGGCTCAGCCCATCTAGTAAAGTCTCAACTATGTCCACCCATCCAAGTGGAGAACGATAAGGATTATAATACAATGCTTCAAAAGGATCCATATGTATTGAGGCCTGATAATGTTTTTATATAAGAACTCTACTATTGGTATGTTCTCTTCCCATGAGACACCAAAATCCATTACACAAGCCTGCAACATGTATTCCAACTTGTGTATCATCCTTTCGGATTGCCCATTTTTTTGGGGATGATACACAATACTCATAGTCAATTGAGTTCCAAGGGATTCCTATAAGGATTTCCAGAAATGAGATGCAAACCTCAGATCTCTTTCTAACACTATCGAATCCAGTATGTCATGCCTCTTTACCACTTCTTAGGTATAGATTTTTGAAAATTCCTCCACTATATGATATTCATGAATAGGAATTAAATGATCCTAATTTTTTATCCAATCCACTATCTCCCATATGTCATCGTGTTTTTAAACCATTCTTGGGATAGTTATTACAAAATCCATGGCTATCTACTATCATTTCCAAACAGGGATAGGTAATAACTGAAACATACTTGCTAGTCACATATTCTCTTTCATAACCTAGTGACATGTTATGCATCTTGAAACAAACTCATACACTTTTCTTTTTCATACTAACCCACCAAAAGTGTTCTTTCAATGCCTTATACATATTTAGTATTCCGGGATGAAAGAACCATCTTGAATGGTGGTAATCATGAAGAATTTTTCCTTGACATTGTAGGATCGAAATAACGATGTAGATGCTCAATATACAAGAGGGAGGGTAAATTGTACATTTTAAAAACTCCTTTAGAACCTTTAAATTTGGTTACGGATAACTATGTTTTCCTTAGAAAAGGAAAATTCTAATTTTAACAAAGTTAAACTAAGAAAATTCACAACACCTCTAATCACCAACTGGAGAATTAGAACCAAGATTTATAATATAAGATTCTACCTTAAAGCATATAGAATCTAAACTAATTAGATTACAAGTGTAAGGAAATATAAGAAGGTTACACTTTCCTTACAATATAATATGCAGCGGAAAAACAAGTAGTAAAACTAGAAGTAACAAGATATGAATCTTTTAACCCAAAGAGATGGGTATCCAAAAACCTTGGATAAAGGTCCCTTGATTTATACTTTCAAGCAAGTCGTTCTTACCCACACCAGGGTAAGCCCTCGATACGAAGATCAGAATATCTATCTTGTTATCCCCGTAAGACCTCAACTTCAAGGTAGTTGGAACCTCTGTCTTCCTCAGTAAGGAATCCCTCAAACTTCAAGGTAGTCGGCACCTCTGTCTTCCTATCCCTGGAATTCCTCGAATGTAATCACCAACATTCGGAGTCGCACTAAGCAATCTGAATGAGCGGTTCAGTATGTACAAGGCATGAAAAGCTTCTCTCTCTAGAAATCACCTTAATAGCGTGTGGTCTCTAGATCGATCAACTTCTTGTTGAGCTATTTCAAATGATCTCCTATTTATAGGAAATTTTCCAACGGTCGGCTCCCCCCTCCAACGGCCATATTTTCCATGAAATTCGGAGGGACCTGTATACGTGTAACTCAACCAACGGTTAATTAGAAACAGAATGAACGACATCGTTTAGTAATAAATCATGTATAACTGAATGCACGACATCGTTTTGAAATGAAGCATATGTAATTAAAATCTAATCGACATTTCGGAGTGTAAGCAAGTCAAAAGTTTGGAGTCTAACCAAAATGAAATTTGGAGTCTCTGTTAAGAAATGTTCAGAATCTGTTTTATAGGAATTTGGAGTCTGGTTTCACCAGAGATCGGAATCTAAACTTGCAAAGTTAGAAGTCGAACTAGTAAAGGTTCAGAGTCGAACTTCATAAGATTTAGGAGTCAAACTTCATACGAGTTAGGAGTCTAACCACTTAAGAGTTCGGGGTCGAACTGCTTAAGAGTTCGGAGTCGAACTTCATAAGAGTTCGGAGTTGATCTACTTAAGAGTTCGGAGTCGATCCGCTTAAGAGTTTGGAGTCTAAATTCTTAAGAGTTCAGAGTCGAACTGCTTAAGAGTTTGGAGTCGAACTTCATAAGAGTTCGGAGTCGATATACTTAAGAGTTCGGAGTCGAACTACTTAAGAGTTCAGAGTCGAACTGCTTAAGAGTTCGGAGTCGAACTTCATAAGATTTTGGAGTCGAATCACTTAAGATTTTGGAGTCGAACTCATGAAAGTTCAGATTCCAGAATTCGGATTGGAACTTCATTACAGTTCACACCCAGAATTTGGATCCTAAAAACTGAATTCTCCAAATCTTTACATTAATTTACTTCTGGGATTTTGGGTATGAAACTGGTTTTTGTACTAAAGAAAAATATTTCTATGTATAAGAAAATCTAGGTTAGGGTAAATTTCCTTAAAGAAGTAAATTTTTCTTATGAAGGTAAAATTTATATTTGCTTAAGTATAAGGTGTTTGTGATTTTCAAAACAAGAAGGAATGCAAAAGTCATAAGGAAAACCTTATTGACTCAACAATCTCCTCCTTTTTGGAAAGCACAAACATTCTTTCGAAAAAGCATATAAGGATTTTGAAAAAAAATCATTAGACTTTGAAATTAAAATTTATCTCCCTTTGTTCATGGATGAAAATGAATACAACTAACTCCCCCTTAGGAATTGAAACTCTAAGGATTTTATTTTGAGTATCCGGAGTGGAGTTTTCATTATTATAAGAATGAAAAACTTCGTAGTGGGAAACTCCCCCTTTCTTTAAGAATATTTCTCTTAGAAATTTTTCATTTCTCCTCCTTAGGAGTAGTTCTTTTTCCTTCTCCCCCTTTGTGATTTTCAAAAATAATTGAAGGGAATGGAAAAAAAATATGGTACCTGAAACATTAGTATATGACAAGATACAACCAACTAAATAATCATTTCATTAGAGTTTAAAAAAAAATTACAAAGAAAGACAAATACATCAAAAGATCAGAGTGAGTTAATTTGTCTACATTTTTCTTCGGAATGAGATTCTTTAACAAGGTTTTGAGTTTCTTCAAGTCTCTTTGGTCTTCCTCGACTTGCCTCTCCAAGGCCTTTACCTTTTCCTCTTTGACTTTTAAAACTTCTTCCTGAGCTTTTGCATGAGTCTCCATGGATTCTTTCTGCAACTTTAACAACTCATCTTGCTGAACGACTCTTTTTTCAAGCTCAATCTGGATATTTCTATCATTTATAAGATTTTGAGCCAGAGAATTTACCTTTTCATTCAGTTCCTTCACTTTTTGAATCTGGGAACTATGCTCAATAATCATCTCATCTTCAATATTCTTAACCTTTTTATCGGTTGTGTCAAAAGCTTCTTTCACATCATTCTGAAAATTATCATACGCATTCAAGTATTCTTAAACTCTCTTAGACCACTTTGTTACCTTACTGCAATACTTTCTATGTATATCATAATCAATAAGAAAACTTTTCTGTTCAGCTTCCAACTTCACAAACTTATCAATGACCATGGATAAAGAATCCAATTTCTGATTCATACTTTGTTGTAGCATCTAGCATCTGGAATCTATTGTTGGAAAAATTGGAATGGTGTCCACCAACTTCTTCAGAGATTGAACCACAAAATCATTCCCATGAGATGATGATTCTGAATCAGAAACTTTTCTTGGAGATTTCTCTTCTTTAGCTAGCACCAACTTTCTTTTAGAGGTACCACCAACCTATTTCTTTCTGATTACATATTTTATAGGTTTCTCCATGAGAGCTTTCTTCCCCTTATCATCTCTCAGAACTTGTTCTTTATTAAGGGATACTTCCTCAGATTCGGACACTTGGATAATCTGGTCTTCATCTGGTTTCTGTTTTTCTTGTCCTTCCCCAAGGAAATTCCACTCATAGGATTCTTCCTCATCATACAATACATTTTCTTCTTATTCTTCTTGTTGTTGCTTATTATCATTCTTACAAGCTTCCTAATCTGCCTTTCCTAGAGATACTAACTTTGCGGATTCATTCTTATCTTTTTAGTCCTTTACTTGCTTGATTTGGGTATCCAAATCTTCACTTTCCTCTTCTTCTTCTTCTTCTTCAACATCTTCCTCTACTTCTTCAGCAACTTCCTTCTCAGCTTCTTCAACTATTTCTTTACCCTTGGATCTATCTGGAGTGACATAGTTTTTGGATGGATTTTCTGGTAAAGAAGGTTCAACACCAAAAGTTTCCGGAACGGGAAGCATTCTGGAAGCCAACTCTGTAGCTTTTAGAAAATATTTCACTACTTTGGCTTCAGACATCATCTTTTTCATATTATTTTCTTTTTATTGTTTCTCTATCTCTTCCGCAGCTCTTTCATTTAAAGCCTTAGCCACTGCAGGGTCCAATCCGAATTGTGGATCCCCTTCCTTCCTCTTCTCTTTATCTTCCCTCCACTTGGATTCCACTTCATCTGTATATGTTTTCTGCTTCTTTGGTTTGGGAGGAGTAGACTGAGTTTCCTTAGCTTGAGGATTTTCTTCATCAGCAACCACTTCCTTAACCTTTCTCTTCCTCCTTTTCTTTTTGGATGGTTCTAGAGTGTGATTTTCTTTTTGAGCTGCTTCATCCTCTTCCACAGATAGAGGGTAAAATTCTTCGGATTCACTGGAAAAACCCATTTTCATCCTATTGAGGGTATCATCACTGACTAGAATAAGATTTCAATTCCAAACTTTTGATTTGCAAGTGACCTTGAAAGATTCCAAGCACCGAACTATTAGCTTAGATAGTAAGGTCGGAAACATGATAATCTGAGCTCTCAAATTTCCTTCTTTGATGTTCTTGATTGTAATCAAGACATGCCTCATCAGATTTATCTTTCTTAGATTTACCAAGATATATAAGACATAGATATCACTCTTCTTAAAATTTTCTTTATCACATCTTCTTGGAACCAGAAGCCTTGCACCCAAAGCTGAAGGATTCTATTGTTCGGATTGAGACGAGCAATCTTGATAGTTGAATCATCCTTAAGACCAAGACACTGTAGTGCCTTCTCCTTGTTGAAAATTCCTTGCACATCGGGAAGTTTGTGAGAGCATAATTCAGCTTCTCCTTCATTGGATAAACCAACCAAAATCGCGACCTTGGTGTAATATATCTTATAAGTCTTCCCATAAGACTTGAAAGAAAACCATTCTCTTCCATCTTCCTTCTGGAAGGAAACAGAATCATAGAACTCTGTCAGCAAATCAGTATAAACCAGATCCTGTTTATCTGACTTTGCTACGCAGAAATCTTCCCATCCATTCAGCTTTATATTCTTGGTTATAAGGGAATCAAGCTTATAGAAATCTGGATGAACTATCATTTCCCTAAAGACTAACCACTTAGAGATTGGTTTTGCAGTCTATATATCTTGGGATGTTGCTTCTACAAACATTCGGAGTGAAGAAATCTGAAAGATTCGGAACGTATTTTCAAAGTTCGGAACCGGCATTACGAAGTACAGCAGGGTTTCGAGACGCAAAATCTTGAAAAACCGATGTGGGACGAGTTTTGGGGTCCCCTTTATATAGGCAATGGTTGTGACCGTTGGTCTTCCAAAATCCATCTAATGGTTGAAAAGGTTTTGAACTGATCTGACGGTTGAAAATAATTCCACAAGGAAAACTTGACTCTGATCTTTTGAGGTTTTTTAAATGAAAACATTCGGATTTGAAGAAATAACTAGAATCTGAACTTTTTTTAAAAAAAACAAGGAAAATACCAGCAAGAAAAATTTGATTACGAAACTATAAGTAAGGAAATAATAGCTTTCAGATTGGCTAGAAACATTGTTCGTAATTTGTAATATTCTTCTTGAAGGAAAAAAAACTCATTACGAAAATTCTAGTACGAAAATATAATTACGAAAAAGCCATTTCATAAGTTTTTAGTACGAAGATTTCCATTCTGGAAGTTCTCAGTACGAATATTTCAATTCCAGAAGTTCTCAGTATGAATATTTACATTCCGGAAGTTCTCATTCCGAGAATTTCAATCCTAAAAATTTCAGTTCCAGAAATTCGCATTCTAGAAATTTTAGTTTCAGAAATTTCCATTCTGGAAACTTCTGTTCTGAAAAGTTTGAAAAACTTACTATGAAAATTTTAGTTATACAAAAAAACGGATTAAGAAAATTCTAGTTATACTAATAATCAAATGTACTCCCCCAATGAGAAGGATTTTATTACTGTTAGGAGAACTGTTCAATAAGAAGTTAATAAAGAATGATCACCTTACAGTTATCATTTCTAACTTTTGTTTAATGTATTCAAATCTATCGGAGGGTAATGATTTTGTGAAAATATCAGCAAGTTGATCTTGTGTTCTGATAAACTGAAGAATGATATCTCCTTTTTGTGTGTGATCCCTAAGAAAGTGATGCCTAATGTCTATGTGTTTTGCACGAGAGTGATGTGCAGGGTTCTTACTTAGCGCAATGGCACTTGTGTTATCACAAAAAATTCGAGTCTTAGTAAAACTCAGGCCATAATCTGTGAGTGTGTGTTGCATCCACAACACTTGAGCACAACAACTTCCAGCTGCTACATATTCAGCTTCAGCAGGGGAGAGTGCTACAGAATGTTGCTTCTTGCAGGACCAAGAGACTAATTAATCTCCTAAGAAGTGACAAGTTCCAGATGTACTCTTTCTATCCATTCTACATCCACCTAATTCAACATCAGAAAAGCTTTTTAGAACAAGATCATTTCCAGAAGTATAAAATAATCCTAGATTCATGGTTCCCTTTAGGTAGCGAAAAATTCTTTTTACCTCCTTTAAATGATATTCCTTAGGATTGGATTGATATCTTGCACATAAGCATACTGAAAACATTAATTCTGTTCGACTAGCTATTAAGTAAATTATACTCCCTATCATACCTCTAAAAGACGTTTGATCTATTGGTTTCCCAGCTTCATCAAGATCTAAAGAGTTTGAGGTACCGATTAGAGTACTTATACTCTTAGTGTTGTCATAACCATACTTTTTGAGAAGATCTTTAATATACTTATGTTGAGATATATAGGTTCCTTCTGGTTTTTGAGAAATTTTAAAACCAAGGAAAAAAGTTAACTCACCCATCATACTCATTTCAAACTCAGATTCATTAGACTTGCAAAAGAATTAGTTAAAGATTGCTGAGTTGAACCAAATATGATGTCATCAACATAAATTTGAACAATAAAAACATTTTTCTTATCTTTATTTATAAAAAGGGTTGGATCTGCATTTCCCTTAACATAGTTATTTTGAAGCAAAAATCCTATGAGTCTATCATACCAGGATCATGGGGCTTGTTTAAGACCATACAATGCTTTGGTAAGTCTAAAAACATGATTAGGATGTTTTTTATCTTCAAAGCCATGAGGTTGTTCAACAAAAAATTCCTCTCGAACAAAACCATTAAGAAAGGCACATTTCACATCCATTTGAAAAAGTTTAAAATTGAAGAATGCTGCAAAGGCAAGTAGAATACGAATAGATTCAAGTCTAGCTACTGGAGCATAGGTTTCTTCATAGTCTATTCCCTCTTGATGATTATAGCCTTCAGCAATGAGTCTATATTTATTCCTTACTATGACTCCATTTTCATCACACTTGTTTCTGAAGACCCATTTAACCCCAATGACAGAAGTTTCCTTAGGTCTTTCAACAAAGGTACAAACTTTATTCCTCTCGAATTTGTTTAGTTCATCTTGCATGGCTTTGATCCAATCATCATCACCTAAAGCTTCATCAGTGCTTTTTGGTTCTAATTTGGAAAGAAATTCTAGATGTTCTACTTCATTTCTTAAGGAACTTATAGTCCTTACAGGTTGATTTACATCACCAATGATGCTATCACTGGGATGATTCTTAAGAAACACCTGATTTGGGTTTTGTAAAACGTGTTCATCAACATAGGGTAGAATGTCTTATGGGGTAAATGTTTCAGAAGTATCTTCTTGAACATTTTCCTTATCAGAAGGATCTTCTATCAAAGGTTGACAATTAGTTTTTGAAAACACATCCAAGGATGTAGATTGGAATTGTTTGAAAACAAAAGGATCAGACTCATCAAATTTTACATGCACTGTTTCTTCAACAGTACAAGTATTTTTATTGAAAACTCTATATGCCTTAGAAGTTGTGGAGTAGCCTAAGAAAATTCCTTCATTAGATTTTGGTACGAATTTATGTAAATTATCTTTAGTATTCATAATGAATACTTTGAAACCAAAAACCTTGAAGTAGGAAAGTCTTGGTTTTCTACCGTTCCATAACTCATAAGGAGTTTTATTAAGAAAAGGTCTAATCAAAACTCGATTTATAGTATAACAAGCAGTACTTACAGCTTCAGCCCAGAAATGTCTAGCTATAGAATATTCACTCAACATGGTTATAGTTATCTCTTGAAGAATTCTATTTCTTCTTTCAACTACACCATTTTGTTGAGGAGTTCTAGGTGCTGAAAAATTCTGAGTAATACCTTTTCTACTACAAAAAGTTTCAAAATCAGAATTTTTAAATTCTCTTCCATGATCACTATGAATAGTTTTCAATGGAATATTTTTCTCATTTTTAAATTGTTCTCTAAAACTTTTGAAATAAGAAAAAACATCAGACTTATTTTCTAGAAAATAGACCCACTTAAATCTGGTGTAATCATTAACTAGAACAAACACATAGTATTTGCCTCCAATACTTCCAGTTTGTGTTGGACCAAAAAGATCCATGTGCACTAACTATAATGCATCATTCTTTGAGACTTCACCAATTTATTTAAATCTAGATTTATGTTTCTTGCCATATTTAAAAGGATCACAAACTTTAGAAGAATCAAATCTAAGCTCCGGTAGATCATTAACTAGTTTCTTCTTAGAAAGTTTACATAAATTTCTAAGGTTACAGTGACCTAATCTTCTATGACATAACTAGGAATGATCTTCCATTTCACTTAGGAAAGGTAGGTCTTAACTCCTATGGTCATCTAAGTTCAAAGTGTAAACATTCTCTTGCCTATTGGATGAGAGAATAAATTCTTCCTTGGAATTGTGTACTAAGCACTAATCATTCCTAAAATTCACAAGGTAACCTTCATCACATAACTGAATTATGATAATGAGGTTGTTCTTAAGACCCTTGACAAATAAAACATTTTAAATCAAAGTTTTTCCTAGAAGAACAATATTACCAATACCAAAAATTTCTCCTTGAGCATTATCTCCTAAAGTTACCTTTCCTCCTTTCGTTTTGATAATATTTTCAAAATATCTTTTGTTACCAGTCATGTGCCAGGAACATCCACTATCCATGTACCATGTATTGTTGTTGGTACTTCATTTATCTTCCTGAAAAAAAGAAAAGAATTAGACTTTCAGAATCCAAACTTTCTTGGATCCGAAATTTCCAAACAACAAAATTTTAGGAACCCACACTTTCTTAGAAAAATAGGCTTTATGAAAACCTAGATATTGGGTTTTATTTAAAGAAAAATTCTTTACCCAGTGACCACCACATTGACACTTGTTACAAAATGGGGCACTTTGTGGAACAAAGTAGTTGTTACTAAAAATTGGTTTTTCATGGGTATAACCAAATCCTGATTTGTTTCTTAAAGGTTATATTTGAGAATACATTTTATCAAAATTTTCTTTACCATGGGTAAAGTTTGATAAACACTTCTTTAAGGAAAAAATTTCAGACTTGAGTTTAATAACCAAGTTTTTATCTCCAAAAATATTAAAATTAGAACTAGAGCTAGGCTCAAAAACACTTTTCTTAGAATTTACTTGTTCTAACTATTTAGAAAGTTTGTTCTTCTTAGAACATACTTCCTCAAGATTATTTGAAATATTTATAAATCATCATTTTTCCTATCAAGATCTTTAGAAAGATCTGATATCTCTTTTGTAAGAATAAAATTCCTAGATTTTTCCTTATTATGTTTTTTATTGAGTTTAGAATTCTCAATCTCTAGAAGTTCAGCAAACCTAGAAACTTCTTCATAGGTAGGTGAAGTATTTTCTTCATCAGAAGAGGATTCTTCATCAAAAGAGTTATAATACTTACTATCATTAGAATTTAAATATACATTGTTCAGCGATTCATCATTTCATACCTTAGCCATAAAGCAATGATTGTTAATGGGTAATCTGGCTATAAGACCAAGATTCTTCTGTCCTGAAGATTCATAATCAGAAGATTCATCTGAAGAGTCACCACCACTAGCACTCCAGGTGTCATTTGCTTTCAGAACTTTCTTAGCTTTGGTCTTGTAATACTTCTTTCTATTCCTCTCAGAATGTCTTTATTTCCTTTCTTTCTTTTTGAGCAAAGGGAAATCTGGTCTAATATGTCCATCTCTCTTGCATTCATAACAAGTGACTTCTCCATCTTTCCTATCTTTCCTTTCCTTTTTCTTATACTTGGATTGGAAATTTCTCTGGCAATCTATCTTGTTCATTATTTGAGAAAGATTTGCTAACTCATTCTCATACACTTCACTCGCACTAGATTCAGATTGGATAATAACTTTCTTAGAATTGGATCTAGTTACTCTCTCAGGAGTCTTAGCTTTCATATGATTTGATGTTGTTGTAAAAGCAACAGTACCATTCCCATTCTTCTTTTTGATGTTTTCAGCATCTCTCTTCATTCTTGTTTCATGTTGGAGAAGAGTTCCAAATAGCTCATCAAGAGAAATTTGAGTGACCTTCATGTTCTCATCTATAGCTGTTCTCTTTGATTCCCACTCATTTGGCATAATATCAATTATCTTATCCACAAGGGCTTCATCATCTAACCCTTTTTCTCCCATAGACTATAAGTTGTTGACTATAGTCATAAATCTCTGTTGAACTTTACATATTGGTTCTCCATAAGGAAAATTGAATCCATGGTATTCAGCTCTAAGCATAGCTCTTCTAGTCTCAATCACTTTATAAGTGAAAAAGTGTGTAACTTCTAACTTCTTCCAGATACAATTAGCTGCTTGAAAATAAGAAATTTGGCTATATATATTTCTATTCATTGAACATAGTATAGTATTGCATACCTTATAATTGAGTTGATACTCTTTCTTTTCCTGGTTAGTGAAAGTTCTAACTTCCTTATCAGGAATTTTATAATCACCAGTAAGTATAACGAAATTATCCACTCCAGTATTGATAACAAAAGTCTTCATTTGATCTCTCCAGTACTCATAGTCATTACCATCAAATATTGGTGGTCTTGTAGGATTTAGATTTTCAATAGAACCCACATTGATTCCTGCCATTCTTAAAACAAACTTTGGCAACCAAACTTGTTAGTAGAAAAAGTTCGTAACCACAAAGTTCGGAACGACAAAGTTCAGAATGATAAAGTTCTGAAAGACAAAGTTTAGAATGAAAAAGTTCGGAATGACAAAGAACTTTCTAAGTAATTATGAAGAACAAAGAAAAAGATGAGCATGAAAAACTTATACGTGAGTATAAGTATTTTAGAGACCTCCTCTGATACAAATTGTAGGATTGAAATAACGATGTAGATGCTCAATATACAAGAGGGGGGTGAATTGTACACTTTAAAAATTCCTTTGGAACCTTTAAATTTGGTTATGGATAACTATGTTTTCCTTAGACAAGGAAAATTCTAAGTTTAACAAAGTTAAACTAAGAAAATTCACAAAACCTCTAATCACCAACTAGAGAATTGGAACCAAGATTTACAATATAAGATTCTACCTTAAAGCGTATAGAATCTAAATTAATTAGAGTACAAGTGTAAGGAAATATAAGAAGGTTATACTTTCCTTACAATACAATATGCAGCGGAAAAACAAGTAGTAAAAATACAAGTAACAAGATATGAATCTTTTAACCCAAAGAGAAGGGTATCCAACAACCTTGGATAAAGGTCCCTTGATTTATACTTTCAAGCAAGTTTGTCTTACCCACACCAGGGTAAGACCTCGATACGAAGATCGGAATCTCTGTCTTGCTATCCCCACAAGCCCTCAACTTCAAGGTAGTTGGAACCACTGTCTTCCACAGCAAGGAAGCCCTCGAACATCAAGGTAGTCAGCACCTCTATCTTCCTATCCCCGGAAGTCCTCGAATGTAATCACCAACATTCGGAGTCGCACGAAGCAATCTGAACGAGCGGTTCAGTACGCACAAGGCATGAAAAGCTTCTCTCTCTAGAAATCACATTAACAGCGTGTGGTCTCTAGATTTATCAAATTCTTGTTGAGCTCTTTCAAATGTGCTCTTATTTATAGGAAAATTTCTAACGGTCGGCTCCCTCATCCAACGGTCATATTTTCCATGAAATTCGGAGGGACCTGTACATGTGTAACTCAACCAACGGTTAATTAGAAACAGAATGAATGACATCATTTAGTAATAAATCATGTATAAATAAATGCACGACATCGTTTTGAAATGAATCATATGTAAGTAAAATCTAATCAACATTTCAGAGTGTAAGCAAGTCAATAGTTCAGAGTCTAACCAAAATGAAATTCGGAGTCTATGTTAAGAAATGTTCGGATTCTATTTTATAGGAATTCGGAGTCTGGTTTCACCAGAGATCGGAATCTGAACTTGCAGAGTTCGAAGTCAAACTAGTAAAAGTTCGGAGTCTAACTTCATAAGAGTTCGGAGTCAAACTTCATACGAGTTCGAAGTCGAACCACTTAAGAGTTCGGAGTCAAACTGCTTAAGAGTTTGAAGTCAAACTTCATAAGAGTTAGGAGTCGATCTACTTAAGAGTTCAGAGTCGATCTGCTTAAGAGTTCGGAGTTGAACTGCTTAAGATTTTGGAGTCGAACTGCTTAAGAGTTCGGAGTCAAACTTCATAAGATTTTGGTGTCGATCTACTTAAGAGATCAGAGTCGAACTGATTAAGAGTTCGGAATCAAACTGCTTAAGAGTTCGGAGTCGAACTTCATAAGAGTTCGGAGTCGAATCACTTAAGAGTTCGGAGTCGAACTCATGAAAGTTCAGAGTCTAGAATTCGGATTGGAACTTCATTACAGTTCACACCCATAATTCGGATCCTAAAAACAGAATGCTCCAAATCTTTACATTAATTGACTTCTGGGATTTTGGGTATGAAACCGGTTTTTGTACTAAATAAAAATATAGCTATGTATAAGAAAATCTAGTTTAGGGTAAATTTCCTTAAAGAAGTAAATTTTTCTTATGAAGGTAAAATTTATATTTGCTTAAGTATAAGGGTTTTGTGATTTTCAAAATAAGAAGGAATGGAAAAGTTATAAGGAAAACCTTATTGACTCAACAGACAAGACAAAGGTAAGACCATCCAATCTAGAAACAACAAAACTAAACTCCCAACAAGTTTTCATCACTCAATGGTCTCCCCACCATTGAGTTTTGACCACATAGCGACACATTATAAATCAGATGGATATGACTCGTTAACTGTAACAACTAAATCTGAAAGAAAAAGAAACTAAAAATAAAACTACAACATCACCTTAGGTCTTCACATTCCAAGTTCATATCTTTTATCATTAACATCAACTACCACTGATCTAAAGCCTCTTTTTCCAACTGAGCATATGAATTTCTGATTAATTAATCTTACACCATATTTCCTTTATTCAGTGTGTACATCAAGTCAAAGTAGAACATTTGGAGATAATCCATCCATATTCTTTGTCTCAGGTTCAAACACCCTTGTGAGAAAATATGTTTCAAGATCTTATGATCCATCAACATAGTAAATTTCTCACCAAAGAGGTAATGAATCCATGTTTTTAAATCATGGACTATGGAAGAAAACTCTAAATCATGTGTTGGGTGGTTCTTCTCTTGAAACCATACATTTCTTGATAAATAATTTACAATATGATCTCCCTGCATGAGAACACATCACAAACTAGATCTCAAAGCATCACAATAAACCACGTACCCTTATCCTAATTTCAGAAAGTTCAAGATCAATGATAATGTATGGAAAACTTTAATCTCTTGTTAAGACTTCTAACATTCCTTGTTCCATTGGAATAGATCATTATTCCTTTTAAAATTTGTTATAGGTGAATCTCACTGTGAAAAATCAAGAACAAGACATCGGTAATAACCAACTAGACCAAGGAAACTGTGTATCTTGAAGACATTATTTGGTGTTTTCTAGGAGATAATAGCCACTATCTTTTCTCGATCCATAGATACACCTATTTCAGAGATTAAATTTCTAAGTAATCATACCTCTATTATCCAAAAATCCCATATTGATAATTTTTCATATAGACGATAATCTCTCAAGATTCCCAAAATTGTCACAATGTTTTGCTCATATTCAGCCCTTCTCCATGAATACAATAATATTTCAACCATAAACACCACCAAAAAATAATCTAGATATCTTTGAAATATCTGATTCATCAATGATATAAATACTATCAGTTTATTCATAAGAATAAAATTCATAACTATATACTCATAATGGCTATATCTACTCTTGAAAGCTGTTTTTGGAATATCTTCTTTTTGAACACACAATTAGTGATATCATGATCACATGTCAATTTTGAAAAACTACTAATATCCCCTAAATTGATTTAATAGATCATCAATGCATGGAATTGGATACTAATTATTTATTGCAACTTGGTTAATATTATGATAATCGACACAAAAATGAAAAGTCCCATCCACATTTTTGACAAAAAAATCGGTTCTACCCACGAGGAAGTTCTAGACCTAATGCACCCTTTTCTTTCAAACTATTAAAACTATAATTTCAGTTTCCTTAATTCCATTGGTGTCATCCAATAAGATGGAACAGAAATAGGACTGTTCACCATAAGAAGATCAGTTGTAAACTCCACTTCTTTTATGGGTGGAAACCCTGATAAATTTTTGGGAAAAACTTCTTAAAACTAGTAAAAACTGATGGAAAAATACTATTCTAGATATCTTCCATCGATGAAAAAGTCAAATCTGCTAGCTGGTATGATATAATTCAAACCTCCGGTACCAACAAGCATGTTGTACCTTCCTTTTCATTCTAGACCCCTACAAATAGATTCTCGACGTCATCATCAGTTGTAAAACTAACCTTTCTTGTATAAAATCGATGTGATCCTTGTACATATTCTTCCATATCAAGCATATATAAATATCATATTAGCTTAGTTTCATTAGAAATTATAAAACATGCTTTACACATAATGGATCAACATTCTCTTTGACCAAGAGAAGTTTGAAGTTTCAATACAGAAGGCACCATCTCGATATTTAAACCCAGCAAATCAACAACATGATCTTGAATAATGGTAGAATTTATAAAATAATACCTCTCACCGTTTATGATCTAGATTAAAAATCCATAATAACTTGCTCATCTTCATATAATTTTTCATTTGCTACACTTTGTTCTTTATTTCCCTATTGCAATTACGTGTGTTGAGGCACATGATGCTCAGCCCAGTTGGTGAGGTATCCTTAAGTGCATCCACAAGACCCAGGTTCAAAACCAGGCAGAGGCATATTTCCAGGGGTACTGTAGCAGTACTATAGTAGGTACTGTAGCATCATTGTAGTAGTACTAGACACTGTGTGGGTACTGTAGCAGAACTGTACATTGTATAGGTACTGTAGTAGAACTGTATACTGTACGGGAACTGTAGCAGGAATTGTAGTAGTTACTATAGTAGGTACTGTTCAGTACTGTAGTACCTAGAACTATTCACCTTGGTCCACCGGTTTGGGCTTGGAGTCCTTAAGGCTTTCGGGGCACCCAGGCCTTCAGGTCAGTAGGGCTTTCAGGCCACCTTTAAGGCCCTTGGGCCACCTCAAGGCCTTCGGGGCACATGCAGTTGCCCTAGACACACTACAAAAAAGGAGCAGCCTGAGATGAGGATTCAGAGTAGGTGCACTCACCAGAGCAAAACCAAATGGATTTTTAGAATGAGAGGGTATGACTATGTCATCGGTACCAGCCTGTGCTTGCACGGGAAGCCTAGCTAGACGACCATGTAAAGGTGGAGAGCTACTATCATAATGCAGATGCTGAGGAGGGGCAGTTCCTTAAAGATAGTCTGGTTGAAGTCCCTAAGACCTTTGGTTCATGTAATCTTCTAAGCCTACGTGCCTTGTAATCTCTGAGCCTAAGGGCCTTGTAAGGGTTCCCCCTCATCCCTTGAAAAGGGGGTTATCAAAAATCAATAAAAATGAAGGCCTTTGGGCCATTCGGGCTAATTACATGTGCTGAGGATTCATGGTATTCCTGTAATCACTATAGCTATCTTGGTTTTTCTGAAAAGAGGAATTATTCTACCCTTATCCCATTAAATTATACAATAACTATGACACATGGTAAGTGTCCCAAACACCCTACCTTGTATCACTATAAAAATAGCATTGAAGATTCCCTATATAGTTGTAGTTGTGGCATGCTCTAGGTTATGCCGTAAACTCTCACTTCATGTGATCAAACAAAACACATTGAAAACATTCAACTATTCTATTGGGTCTTAGAGGAAGATTAATTGATCCTATTACCTAATTTTGAGTCATACTCCCACATTGGAAATAGGTTTACCTCTTCTTCTTGGTCCTAGTATTATATTTCCCACCATTTCTTGTACGTATCAGCAGACTTCCTCTGCCCTTAGATCCTAAGATATTCCTTTAATCCATCATCCCTCTATTGAACATATATGTATAATCTGGTATATAGAGCATGAAAATCTTCAATAAAATCTACTCCCTCAACCCTGACTCCAAAATGCATGCCTTTAAGGATGCATTAGCACCAACTTATGGTGAAAATCATATTAAATTCATGATTTTAGCCACGTACTCTATCACTATGAGGTTCTCTTGATTCAAGTTGAATAATTTTTTCATTGTTTAAATTTTTAACTTGTGAGGATATAATTTTTTGTTGAACAATTCTTCAAAATCCTCTCATGTAAGGCCTTGGTCCAATTTATCCTGAACTGTTAAATCCTACCACTAGCGTGCAAGATCCTCCAACATGTATGTTGCCAACTTAACTTTTAGATCTGCTGGTGTGCCTAGGAAATTGAGGATTCAATTAATCATATTAATCCACACCTCTGCCTTCTCTGGTTTGGAATCACCCTGAAATATGGGTAGATCCTACTTTTGGAACAAAACAGAATGATCCACTTTCCTCGGTTCATCTCTTGTGTTACCTATGTCCACAACTTGAAAGGCTTGGACTCTGCTATGAACCAGATGTTGGTTCACGTATGGATCAGGTGAAACCAATTTCTCATTAACTTTATCTAGTTGGTTTCTATGATTCCTATTGGGCTCCCTTTTCTATAAACAGAACAAACTCCATAGGTATCAATCTCTAACAACTAAAGTCTTAAAATTTTAAAATTATACCACAACATCTATCACAACATTTCTTTCCAAAATTCAACCATTCCCTGATCATCCAATTTTAAAAATTTGACCATGATTTTGAAAATAAACCCATTTTCAAAATACCCTTATCATTCTGTTTTCAAAATATCACTTTTAAAAACAATTTATGGATTTTTAAAAAATCAACATTTTTACACAAAATCAAAAATCATTACTCAAATGAAATATTCACTCCTAGTGGGAAGTCATTTCGATGATTAATATCATGCTCGTCTCATTTGATAAACCCATCAAAATGATATTACAATTCCTATAAGTGTCTCAAAAATTGTTATTTTCCTAACTCCCTGATAACTTGACGTTCAGCATAAAAGGTTTACTACAACTTCTTATACTCTACGTTTAAAGTACCAACAATATTACTCCTTTCGACCTTCAAAAATCAAAGATTAAACCAGAATTAATTTCAACTCAAACACTAACAAACTCATACCATTTTTCCCAAAAGATATTAGGACTGACCAATACTAACTCCACTTACAATTCAAGTACCGAACAAGTTGATTCCACTTGTAAAATCTCACCCCACCTCATTGGCTTGAGTCAAGGTGAAATGTCTACTTGTCCTTAAGCGATATCCTCGAGACACCAAGAGAAGATAATGAATACCATGGGCTTTATTAAAAGGTGGGGTATGATTTCCCCTTTGAAAATAAAACAATCTGACCAAACATGCCATAACAAAATAACCATTATATGATCCATGTAACCAATGTAAAACAACTCAAAGTAATAACATTGATATAAAAACTGAACTATAACCAAGTACCATTATGGAAAACTACTAACATAAAAGTAAAAAAGCATAATACAGCCAAAAAAACTCAGGCTCTAAGACATAACTTCATAGATCCCAACAATCTCCATGCTTCTACTCCACAATACAACCCAAATATCAAAATTCACCACTAAAAAAGTGAAATTATTTACTGTTAATTATGTCCCAATAAACAACATTTACAAAAGCATCAACGTGCCAAAGTAAGTGGGTGAGTAATGAAACTCACTATACTTTCCCCAAATGACTTCCCTACTCATGCCACTAGGATAAAACAAGTAAGAACATTTATATAAAACTATTTTAAGTTGTTCCACAATATATATCAAAGCCAAGAAGTTTCATACCAAAATAGTTTCCAACAAAAACAACTTTTTAAAGAAACAACCAAACAACTATTTAAACACTTGAAAATTTCTTTTTTTCATACCCATTCCATGATTCACCCACCCACCCACACATGCATGCTTTACTAACAATTCCATACTCATGAGCAGTTTCTTGTCCATCCACTAAGTCATCGCAAATTATCCAATCTCCTTGTGACCCAATGACATATTTCCCTTATCCAGGGATATGTTATTTTATAACCCAATGTTACATGCCACTTAATCAGGGTCACATAAAAAGCATGAACTCACACGAACCATGTATGCCAAAACCATTTCAAAACAACCATTTGAATCCATTTTAATAAAACTGTTATTTTATTGAAAATATTTCAAACAAACCATTTTTAGAAATCCAACCAAGCCATATTTTAAAATCAATATTTTTAAATCAATAAAAAAATCACTTTGCATTACCAATTTCCACAAAATCCATAAAATCTACAAAACATCACTAAAGATGGTTTCTACCATGTTTTCCACCCCAATTTCACAATAAATTCTGTTAATTTAACCAATTTGAAATTGATCCTTCATGTTCTAATAAGAGGTGTCAATATTGAAACCACCTTCCTCGAGAAATATGATGAACACAAATAATAGAATGAAAATTTCCACAAAACTGGGTTGAATCTCCAAAAAACCTTCCTTAGATCTCTTCCATTATCATTAAAAAATCCAAATCTAACCATGATGGGCATAAACAACCTTAGATCTATCACTATCGAACTATATCTTAGAATATGAGAGGGAGGAAAGTAGATATAATAAAAACTACCACAAAACTACCAAAAAAGGAGACCTGCCAAGGGAATCAGGATTCAATGCACCAAGAAAGGCCTTCAGATCACCTCTGGGTCAATGGGGAAAGCTTCCACAGCCTTTGGGAGGAAGAAATATCGAGTCAGAGTCAATTAATAGTCAAACTGAGTGGAATTGAGGTGAAAACATGTTAGAACCACTTATTAAGGATCTAATTTATAAATCATGCATGGTTAATCGTTCAACTAGGAAAATCATGCACTAATCATACACCAACCTCTGCTTTAAAGAGCACCCTACATGGTTGGCCCGCATGGTTAGACAAATAATGCTCCAACCATGAAAAATACATTTATCCCACTTAGCATGGTTTCTAATGGGTGTCTGCATGGTTTGGTCAAACCGTGCACCAACCCATTAGCCAATGTCTCATTGTGCATGGTTTCCTGTAGAAGTTTCATGGTTTCCAAAAACCATGCACCTTTAGAAAATCCCCAAGAACATTCCAACAGTCGTTTATACCCTCTCAAACTTCACCAAAACACTTAACATAACTAATAATCATAGATAAAGGGTTTCTTACTTGAAACTAGAGGTGCTCCAAAAATATAAAAATGTTTATATTTAAAATTATGAATTGTTCATAAATAATTAATTTAAAATTGTTCAAATTAAATACACTACTAAAGATTCATGTTTTTTAAGAGATACCATAAATTAGTGCTAAACAAAAAATACTTGATAAATTAGGGACATTTATCAATACTAAATAAAATTACTAATAAAGGTGACCATTATCTACATTAAAAAGCAATGGTAAAATGACACCTTTTCTCAGTGGTTTTTTAGGATTGATAAAGGTAGCCCTTTATCATCATTTTTCTTAGCACTGATAAAATCCCCCCTTTCACAGCACTAAAAAATCCTAGATAAAGGCAACTATGAATAATTTAATTTATATATACATATTTATATTTTTTAAAAAAAATATTATTTATATAACAATAAATATATATATATATATAAATATAATATATAAATATTCTTTATATAACTATATTATGATAAAAAATTGTTATCAATCTTATTTTCATAATTATATATATATATATATCAAATTTATATTAATCTATAGAAATGTTTAATGATATATTTATATAAATTAATTAAAAAATGTGTATATTAATATAATATAATAATATTTTGTCTACAAAATTATATAAATATAAATATAAATGAATATATATTTATTTAAATATAGTTCATATTTGAATTTATATATTTATATTCATAATAAATAAATTAAAATATACATATATACAAAAAAGGTCTAGTCGGGAGACAAAGCTCTGGACCATTTATTAAAGGTTGAAGAAAAAAAATAAGTAAGAAAAAGAGTGAATGGGGTCATAAAAAGAGACATTCCATCATCCAGATAAGAAAACTACGGATCAAGAAAATCAGGATCATTTCCATAATTATAATCATAATAATCATCCTTAATATTTATGTGATTTAAATATTTAATATAATTCATTTTTAATATTTTTGTTATTTATACAATTAATATTATTTATTCATTCATTTTTATTCATTTTTTATAAGTTTTTAATTCATGTAATTAATGTTTCTAATAGAATTTTTAAATATATTTTTGTAGTTTATTCAATTTTATTTCTTTATTTTTAATATTCTTTCATTTAAAAATATTTATTCATTTTTAATATTTATTTATTTTTAATATTTTTTGTAATCTATTCATTTTTTAATATTTATTTATACATATTTATTTATTTACTATATTTTAATATTTTCATTATGTTTCTAATTTATATGATTAATATTTATTCATTTTTATATATTAAATTTTAATATTTACAAAATGTTTGAAATTTATATAATTAATTTATTTAAATGTGTTTTTTAGTATTTTTTAATTTAAATAGTTAATAAAATTCATATTTAATAATTTTAATATTTATATTATTTATATTATTTATATTATTAATTTATTCCTTTTTCATCATTTTTTTAAGTTTTTATAATTCATGTAATTAATCATATGAATTACCTTTTAAAAATATTTTTGTGATTTCTTAATTTTTTTATTCATTTTTAATATTATTTCATTAAATATTATTTATTTATTTTAATTATTTATTTATTTTCCTTCTTTTTTTAAATTTATTCATTTTTTAATATTTATTTAAACATATTTATTTACTAGTTTTTATTATTTTAAATATGTTGGTAATTTATATGATTAGTATTTATTCATTTATTTATTATGTTTTAATATTTTTAGTCTTTTTGAAATTTATATAATTAATTTATATAAATGAACATATATATATATATAATTTAAATAGATAATATAAATTAATTTTAATACATTTTTTATTTATATAATTAATATTATTTATTAATTCATTTTTATTCATTTGTTGCGGTTGTATTTTATTTAATTAATATTATGAATTCACTTTTTTTAATATTTTTTTGTAATTTATTTAATTTTAATTTTAAATATTAATTCATTAAATATTATTTATTACTATTTTCTATTTATTAATTTTTAATATTTTTTCCATTTAATCATTTTTACTATTTAGTTATAAATATTTATTTATTGAGTTTTAATATTTTCAGTATGTTTGTAATTTATATTATTAAATTTTTTAAATTTTTTTAATTTTTTTGAAATTTAAATTGTTTGTAGAATTCATTTTTCATAATTTTATTAATTATATAATTAATATTATTTAATTATTCATTTTTATTCAAATTTTTTAAATTTTTTCAACGTAAATTTAAGCACTAATAAAATTTTATCTTATTATAACTAAAAAATAAGTGTTGAGAAATACCACTCTTGTCGGTGCCTTTTTAGCATTGGTAAAGGTATTAATTCATCAGTGCTAAAAAAAAGTGTTGTAAAAAGCTTTATTTATGAGTGCTTATATTTTTAGCACTGATAAAATGAGCTTTTATCCGCACTTTTTAGTAAGCGCAGATAAAATCCTTTTTCCTTTTTAAAATGAATCCTAACAAATCACTTCTCCTCTCACCGTATTCACGCTCTCATGGAACTGAACCCCTCTAGTAGTCGAAGTCATCTTTTTTTTTTGTATAAATTGAATCTCAAAATTGTACAAATGAAATTCCAAACTTATTTTTAAGGATTCTTTGTTGACCTTTCATGTGTTTCTTATGATTTTTTAGATTTTTTCTTCCTATGTTTTTCGGTAGCAACTGAACTCATTTATTTTGGAAAAATCAAACATCTTAACCAAATTTATGATATTCCAAACTCATTTTTAAGGATTCACAGTTGATCTTTCATGTGTTTTTTATAATTTTTTTGAGTTTGTCTTCCCCTATTATTCTGTAATGGTTTTCCCCCTTTTTTCCTTTATAATCAATTTTTTTAATAGTTATTGCCTATTTTTTTGGATAAAACAACCCTTTTAAGGTACTTTACATTTTTCCTCACCAATCATCCTTGCTTTTCCTAATTTTTGGGTTTTTATTACTCTTTATATAAATAAATATATACTATATATAGGTAATTCCAAAAAATTAAAAAAAATAGATATTAATTGAATAATATTTAAATGGGGTTTTGTGAAATGAAATTGTTTTTTATCGATTATGTGGGTCATTTTTAGATAATAAATCAATGTCCATAATGTTATAAATAAGTAGAGGCCTTATAAATAATAATGGACACAAGATTATTCATTCAATTATGGTTTGATTCAAATTAGTAACAATATTTGAAATGAGAATGATTGAAGAGTATGACTAATGGTTTTTTATAGAAACATGACATGAGATATGAAATTTTCTTAGATACATACATATATATATATATATTATCGTATGTTTCATTTTTTTATATACATAATTATAAAATTATATATATTTTTTACGTGTGCTTGAGTATTTATATATTTATGTTTGTATATGTGTATACATATATATTTATATATTTATAATAAAACGATCTATCCAAAAGAAATGATTATGACCTTTTATTAAAAGAAAGAAAAAGATAACAAGAGAAGAAGATAGGGTCAAAAAAAGAGATTTTCCCTCATCTAGAAAACCAGTTTAGTAATCATAATAAGAATGATCATTACCAAAGTCTTAATTAGATTCATCTATGGTTTCCCACTCCAATTTTGAGTTACCTTGTTTGAGAATCCTAAGGATCCCTGCCTTGGACCTTTCTTTCTCTTGGGTGAGCTTGACCTTTGAAATCTTAGAAGAGGATCTGGTAGATACATTCCTTGGTATATTGGAATAGTCCTTATATGGCCTTATTTTTGGAAGATCACTCTTTCATATTCCAATTATAGCAACCTTAAAAGAAACACCACTCCCTAAATTCATGAGATGGCGGGGTCTAATAAAACCAATCGCTGCTCTTTATCAATGCCATCATCTGAAATATTACCCCACTTCCTAATTCCTGAGGAGAAGAATACAGTCTGAATATCTTTATTATAATTCATATCATTCTAAATATTAGATATAATGGATCCATCATCATGTGAATCATATCCTAATAAATCCATTACCAGTGGTTGCACTATAAAACCTTTCCCTTTAGGCTGTGAATGAGCATCCTCTAGTGTGGCGCACTGAACAAGAGACTTGTTTGTAGACTCCTAAAGCTCCTCAATTTTTTGAGTGTCATCCCTTGTGTGTTTCCCTTGTATTTTAATTCCATTATTAAAAGAGGTACCAGCTCTGTTATAGATAGATTAATTTCATGCCCTCTTTCCACCCTCAGCACTTGCTGGTCCAGAACTAACATGTTCCTTTCCCCTATCAAAAGGGGATTTCTTGTCACCAGTAAAATTTTCATTATTCTTCATTTTTGGCCTCCTCACTTTGATCCTACAAGATTCCTCGAGATATACTTTTAAAGAACAAAATGAGAGAACCACATTTTTATAATATTTGTCCTTAACATGGACAATAGTTTGACAATCTATACATAAATCAGGTAGTCTTTCATATTCCACTTTCACAGTGATATCAACATCTAGTGTTGAAATAACTATATTATAAATCAAGAAATAGATTAATTATACCTCTACTAGGACCCTAGTCAAATAAGAATATTTGGATACCCCAGTAGCCCTATCCTTTTTTATGGGAATTCCAACAATAGGAGCTATATCAAATATAATCTTAGGATTCCATAGGATCCAGTTAAAATTAAAAATTTTGATCCAAAAATTTCCCTAGTGTTTTTTATATAAAATAGGTTGAATCGATAATCCCAATATTGAATTAAAACTATACCTAGATTTAAAGTAATTTATATTATCCCCCAAGACTTACATTTCAGAACCTCTAATGGGAAAATAATGTGAGAAAAGCATCACCCAATTGGTATACATATCCAATCAATAAAATACCATATAGAAGTTAGCTTTCGAACTAGATCATCTGGTTTCCAAGGTTTTCCTCTAATAGGTAGAACTAAACTAGCAATGATGGAGTACTCACAAATCTTGAATCCATCAAGAATATCCTCCCAATTATAAATCCCAAAGGTAGTTTCACCCTTTTTCACAATTATTTCCAAAACAACATCCTTTAAATTTGTAAAATTCCCTATATTGAATTCTCTATCAACTTCTACAAAACTAGATAGAGAACTTTCACAGTGCTTAGATTACTTGGTTTCTTCACCTCAGGAGAAAAATCAATTCGACCTACCACCACCACCACAACCGGTGTTAGAGCACTGGGTCAATTATTCGCTCCTATTTCATCCACTAATGCAATCTAGATTTTAGGGTTGTTCACAATCACCTCAATCACCACAAATTTTTGAAGTCTTCTTGCTTCTTCTGCCACCTTCGCAACATTAAGCCCGGTCTCCAACACTACATATTGACATAGTTTTTCATCTCTAATACCACCACTAAGGATCAACATGTTCTATTCACCCCTGCCATCATCACTATGTTCCATGGATATCTGATAATCCTAGGCATATCAACCATCGTAGGTTGGAAATATTTAGCCTTATCAACCACTCAAACCATTCTAAATCTTGTTCTTTGAGTTCCACAGGTTCCCATCTCAACCATTTGAAGATCATCGTCATCATTCACAGAAGAATCTACATAAATGAGTGGATTTTTCCTGCCTGAACACCGAAATCACCATGGAACCCTAGCTCCTAAACCCTCACCATCTTACCTCCTTGACTTAATATTTTATATATTTTTATATTTTTATATTTTTATATTTATATTAGTTTAAATTATATTTAAATCCTTTAAATTCCATGAAAAAAACTATCACATTATATCATCACATTATGTATGAGGTTTCCTACTCCAGACTAGGAAAACAATCAACACCAAGAGAGAATACTTAATTATTTAAAAAACATAAGCTTTCTTATATCATCCTATGTGTGTGTGGGTCAACAAGTACACCAACATGTGGTGTTTTATAGTACTTTTTTAACTTCATGGATTATTTTAGTATATATAGATATGCATTTCTAATGAAACATAGATATTAAATCTTTCAAACGTTCAAAAATATATGATAACTATGTAAACAAATATTCTTGTAAGTATTATTAAATATTTTTAACCAAATTGAGGGAGGGAATACCTAAGTGGATAGTTTACCAACTATTTAAGAGGGTGTGGTATTGTATTATAACCTAATCATTTGTAAATACCATAATATAATGTTGTATTAAAATAAAATAACATTGTTAAACATGGTTCAACCAATGATGATTTAAGATTTATCTTATTATGTTAATTTTTTATTATTATCTAGATATAATAGCATTTAAAATTAACCAATTTACATATATGACAACTCAAAATACATCATATGATATGAGTACTTGAAAACATCCAAATTTTTTATAGATATTTGTTCAACAAGGTGACCTCTGAGGGTTTTTAATGACCTTTAGAACCTTTGAAAAAGTGATGATGATGACCATTTTAAAATTTTACATTATTATCTTGCTTTATGAATCCATTTAAAAAAACATTTATGATATGAGAATTATTATAATAAAAAATTAGTGTTATAATACTTTAAATTCATATAATTCTTGGTCTTTATATGTTATACCATATTATTGATACAATGAAAATTTATATCAAATATAGTGACTATCTATGTGTGTGTGTAAAGAATAGCCTTTTAGTATTTTAATATCATACATTTTTTATTGTTTTTGTTAAATATGAACATTACTAAATCAAATAGGATCAATATGAAATCAAAATTGATGAATTCCAATCATATGAAAAAGAGTATGAGGAAGGGGTTAAAGATTTTATCAAGTTTGAAAAGGACCATGCATATGACCATTCTAAAATACTTTTTCAGTGTTTACATTGTCATTATTCAAGACCAATTAGTCCAAAAGAGTTACAATAGTACTTGATCTATCACTAAATAGATCAATGTTATAAATGATGGACTAAACACTAAGAATAACTAAAAGTAGGTAGTGACTGGGATAACAATGTGTTTTATAGATCATATTTTATGATTACAAGTGTGAATGATTATGTAGATCATATAAAGGAGACGATTTTAGGTGTAAATAATGATAAAGATCATATTAAGGAAATGAAAATGATAATTGAATATGAGCTTCATTATTTTCTAAATATATTTCATAAGTTAAAGATTTGTGCAATGATGCTATTATAAATTGGTTGTACTAAATATATAACATTATCAGTCATAATAAAGCTATATAATGTAAAAGCTGGCAATGGATGGAGTGAAACTGATGTTACTGAAATAATTTTTCTCTTAATTGATATGATACCAGAAGATAATGATCTTCCTTTTCAATCATATGATGTTAAATGAATTCTACATTCATTGGGTATGATCTCTGAAAGAATACATGTCTGTCTAAATGATTTTATATTGTTTTTCAAGGACCATAAAACCCTTAAAAATGTCCAATGTGTGGTGTATTTCAATAAAATAAATATGAGTCAATACCTTAGAATATTTTTCGGTATTTCTTAATCATTTTAAGGTTTATTCACCTATATGGAAGTTAGGATACAACAAGGAAATTGATGTGTCATGCAGATACAATAAATAAATATGGGAAACTTCATCACCCAATAGACTTTCCTCGATGGAATAAAATTGATCATGAGTATCTTGAATTTGGAAATGAGTCAAGAAACCTTTTTCTTGTGCTATCCACAAATGGATTTAATCCTTTTAGTGTGAAAATTATCACTCAAATTACATGGATAGTTATATTGGTAAATTAAAACTCATTATTATAGTTATACATGAAGTGAAAATACATTATGTTTCCTCTACTTGTATCAGGACCAAAAAAATTGTTTATGATATTTAGGTTTATTTGACTCCATTGATCAAATATCTAAAATTAATGTAGGATTTAGGTGTTAAGTTCTATGATACTTATATAAATGAAGATTTCACATTGAGGTACATGTTATACGGGGTGATAAATGACTTTTCTGATTATAGAAATTTATTAGGATATAAAACTAAAGGAACTCAAGAGTGTCCCATTTTTTAACAAGTTAGATACTAAGTTTTGTAGAAATATTCCTTTAAGACTAAGTTTCTAGTATATCATAAATTTCTACTTTGACAACATAAATAAAAACCATTGACGACATCATTCACTAGGAATTTAGAAGAAGGTACAATAGCATCCCCGCTAAGAGGTGATAAACTATTTGAGAATTTGTAGGATATGGTAACCACTTTTGATAAACCTTATTTGAAAAACCTTATGAAACATAATTGGAAAACGAGATTAGTTTTTTTTAATTACCATAATGAAATTGATTTTACGTCATAAATTTTCTTAATTTTATGCATATTTAAAATATATATATATATATATATATTATAGTTTCATTGACATGTTAATAAAATCACCCAGCAAAACAATAGATGAAATTAAGGCTATGTTGGACATGATTGATATAGGGATATGGGAAGAGTCTGTGCTAGTGAAGGGTGAAAAGTGGAATTTTGTTTCACCAATTTCTTACACTCTTTCCCGGCAAGAGAAATATTAGTTTGTAAACTTCCTGAATGATGTAATGATTACAAATGGGTATTCATCAAATATTAAAAATATCATGTCATTGGCTGATTTAATATTAAAGGGAATTAAATCACATGAATTCCATATTTTAATACAATATGTAATTTCTATAGCTTTATGTTTCATTTTTTCTAAAAATTCCTATCATAAATTAACCAAGATTTGTTTCTTTTAAAAAAGTTATATGCTGTAAATTTATAGAACTAGTGAAATTCTAAAATATGGAAAAGAAAATTATTTTCATATTATGTGAATTGAATATATTCTTACGATTTTAATTCTTTGATATGATGGTTTTCTTGGTTAGATATATCTAGTTATGTGGTTGTATATGTTATAGATGGATATACCCCATTGAACAGTATATGAGGATTTTGAAAGGGTGTGTCATAAATAAAATTCATCTAAAAGGTTTTATTATAGAGTAATATATTATTGATGAATCTATTTAACATTGTATCAACTACCTATATAATGTGGAGAGAATTATTCTACTAAAATTGCATCACAGTGGGTGAATTTTTGGTAAAGGAATTTACAGAATAGATGCCATCACAATTATCTTTATAGAGCGGGAGCAGGCTTACCTTTATTTTTTACATAAAATTTTAGAGGTTTCACAATATGATGAAACCCACTAAGTAATTCTTATACATTTGAATCCATCAAGGGTTCAAGGTTGGATATCTGATACATATAGTTGACAGTTTATATGATGATTTCAAGACTATATTTTTTAGGAGTCCATTGAAAATTCAAATTCAATTTTAGAAATACTTTAATGGATAGCCATATCACCAAGTGTGAATGTATTATATTATAATGGTTATTTAATTAATGGTTATACATTATATACAAAAAACATGATGAATGCAGTATCTTGAAAAATAGTGGAGTTACATTATGGTAGAAGTGATTCGTGTATCTGGTACGAAAGACATAAATCCAATTTATGTGAATATGTCATAATTTAGAATCATTGAAAAAATATGGGAGTTGGATTATAAAACATTCCAAGTGTTGATTTTTGAATGCAAGTGGGTTTATAACAAGAGTGGAGTTAAAAATCGATGAATTGAGATTCATGAAAGTGGATTTCAGTAAGGAATGGTATAAGGATGAACCATTCATAATGGAATCATAGGTAGTACACATATTTTATGTCCTGGATACTATAAAAAGAAATTTCTTAATTGTTCTATTATCAACCAAATTCATTAAAAGTTTAGATTTCAATTCAATTAAGGATGAACATTTCATTAGGATGTTGAAATCATTTCTCAGTGGTCCCAATGTAGATGGGGTCTTGTTTTTCAGAAAAGACCATAATGAGGGTATTTGGATACTTGATGGAGGGGGAAATCCCTTTAATATTAAAATAAGAAAATAGAGATAAGTTATTAGATTGATTTTTTTAATATACCTTACTTTACTTCATACTATTATGTTTTCACTATGGAATTTACATAATCTAAATTAAATTTCAACCACTTATGCAGATAATGGATTCTCCACATGTCGATTGTAACATCCCATTACCAATCTATCATGTACATCTTTAACCACATCATGGTTATTCTTTTCTTGTTGTATTTATTGGGATCATACCTATAATGGTGAAGTCATAGATTTGTTGGACTCTAAGAATTAACCAGCTTTTTCTACAAGCTGTGGGAGAATTTCATGCCGTGTAACTACGTTACATGACATGTAAGAGTTTCAAGATGGAATTTATGAAAGGCTTCATGTTGTAAAATCTTACATGATGTGAGGATATGTTTCTCATCATTAATGTTTTAAATAATGGATTTTTAATCCGATGTGGCAAGTTTTCTAGTGTATGTGGGACTTTGACGGTTATACATCATGTAATATAGTTACACGCCACGTAACAAACCTTGTACAGTTTTAAAACAAGTGTGTGGATATTTCTCTTTTGGTTCATCTCTAGAATTCATTACCATCAACCCAAGGAATTTTCCAAGTGATTTTGGGAGACTCCATTCCCTCTAGAATGATCTAATCAGAATTCGATCTTTATTGCAGTTACAGTGCCTCTCTTCGGGTATGTGATCTTTCTACTCCTTCATTTCCATTGATCAAGGTATCACCCTTGGGATGAATTATTGTATCCATTAGTCTAAGTTGGTGTTTCTTCATTACCTCTTAAATATTCTTTGTGTGATATCATTTTGGAGGTCATACCATTATTAGTCATGGTGTGGCAGGCGTTCATTCATGAGGTATGCGGGTTTCCTCCTTTACATTAACCAATGTTTTCTAAATTAAACCAATCTTGTGATGAGTATTAGATTTTATGGCCTTTGTGGACATTGTTGGGTTTTCGTTGTTGGTGGATCCCTTTGTGGGCATGTTCGATCCAAGTTTCGAGGTAGTTTGTTCCGTCACTAGACTATGTTGATGAACCTTGTTGTTCTTTCTTTACAAATTGGCTTATATATGGAATTAGCATGATTGTATTGTGCGCATTAAAAAGAGTTTTTAAAGAAAATGGTTTTCCCCTGGTTGTTGATAAATGGAAAGAAAAAGGGTATTTTTAAGGCATTGAACTATATTTAAAAAATGGTTTTGAAATGGTTTTTCAAAGTATTGGAATGAATTGTTAAAATGAGCACATGGGTTACCTACGGTACTTTGGTGGAATGTTTATCTTGAGTCCATCATCCATGTTTTATGATTATCAAGAGGTTTTCTCATGGGTATTTCTTCTATTTTCTAGGCTTGTTGTTCTAGGGTACTAATATTGACATTTGGGGGGGTTACTCATGGGGTAGTCATCCGCTTCTTAGGCTTGTGTTCTAGGAATATAATTGTGCACTTGATCGATTGTGGTATGAGTAGTCTACTAGTCTGAAATATAGTGATCCATGGTGCTAATAAATGTGCTACTGTTTTGTTTTTCATGGATTTGTTGTTGAGCCTTGATATGCATGAGGTATGAAAAATGTGCTTTAAAATTGATATAACTTATTTGTTTTAGAATTGTGATAAAAGGGAAATTCTTACCATGTTTTCTACAAAACTGATTTACTACTTATCATGAAATGTTTTATTTAAAATGATCATACATGAATTTTTATACAAAGACTTTTCATGGAACACCTGGGTGGGATCCTATTGATCTTGTTAGCTCACACCCTATGCACCTCTTTGGTGATGCATATACCTTTGTATGCCTTTCATTATATGGAAAGGAAAGTCATTGTAGTTAGACAGTGAGGTTTCATGTCAACTGGGTTGGGTAGCTAGTGGTGAGATGGTGGGATTTTTTCCACACCATCACATGAAGTATCTATTTATTTGGGGTCCATTGCATTTAGACTTGTCTTTTGGAGTTTTATCTACTTTAATAGTTGCCTCCTTTTCATTGTCTTCTAATAGTTATGGTATATATTTATTAGAATTCTGTTGTCTCTTTATTTTTTGTGTGTATGTATATGCCATGTGTTTGTAAATGTTGAGAGAAATTGTTCCCTCTTGTTTTTTATTCGATGCCCAGGTGCTTGTTGTCTTCCCATGGGAAATGGGAATGCCCTTTGTGTATGTGGTGGATCGGGTCGGGTGCCAGTGTTGAGGTTTACCTGAGTTAGTTTGTTACATCGATGCTCCCAATCCTAAAGAACAATAGGTTTATCAACATGTTCATCCTCTCAATCTATAGGAATAATACATTTCTCTATATACTGATGCTACTAATATTCAGAAACAATATATTGAGAATGTTGAAACTAAGGAAATGAAATAAGGTGTATAACATATATCTGAGGAAAAATAAGAGTTTTGTATCGTGATAAACATTAAAAAAAATATTATTAAGGTGAGAAGAAGAGTTATAAAATTCAAGGTTGGATGGAATACACAAAGTCATCCTATTAACCCCAATAAGTCCATTTTTATTAGTTACATTGGGGTCACTGCTCAAATACACATGTTTATTGATATAGATATATGGAAAAGTGTTGTGCCTATGATGAAGTAACTAATTTGGGAAGATATTGTGGTAAATTTAGTATATAATTTCTATATTTTACTATTAAATAAAATAATTAAATTTTTATTTACTTTTCATTATCCCTTGAAATGTGAATATATACTAGATGGTTGTTTAATAAAATTTATATTAATCATCATTGGAAAGGCTCATAGATATTTTCAAACAATTATTAAAAAGAATAATCCCAAATATTATAAATGGAAAGTAAACCCACACCCAATATATATATGAACTCATTATAAACTAAGAAACATGGAATGTGTTTATTGGATATCATTAGGAGACATAATTTTGGATACATTGTAATTACTGATTTCTATTTAAAACCCAAAACAATTCCAACGCCTTCATTTTCTATCAAATACATTTAAAAGTAACCACACAACCTTTTAAATGACAATTAGAACATAAAATAATTAAATTCAAAATCTATAAATTAAAATCCATAGGAAAACCCATTATATCAAGTTCTAATTTCCATAAAAACCATTTATAACTTAATCCATGTATCATATATCACTATAATTTCCCAACGAGCCTATACCCAAGTGGTAGAGGCTCCCACTTGGCATTTAAAAGATCTTGGATCAAATTTGGGTGGGGTGAATTTATGGTTTACTGTAGTAGGTACTATAGTATCTAGAACTATTCATTTGATTTGGGCCTATGGGCCTTCGGTTTGGACTTACAAGTCTTAGGACCTTTGGCCCTCCATAGGACTTTAGGCCATCAGGCCTCTAGGACACAAAGGGACAAGAACAAGACTACGAAGATCGCACAGGAGCAAGACCTAAATGAGGATTCATAGAAAGTAGCATCCACTAGATCAGAGCTAATCAAATTATAAGGAAGTTAGGGTATGACAATTATCATCTATACTATGTACCATGCAACTCTGTGTGAGGAAAGGCTAGTTGATGAACCGTGTGAGGTGGGGAGCTAGACGACTTCACTGATGTAGATTCTAGGGAGGGGGGGTTTTATGTTTTTAGGTCTTGGGACATTGGGTCATGTAATAGGTCTTGTTCCTATGGGCCTATGGGTCATTTAAGGGTTCCCCTCGACCCATAAAAGGGGGATTAACCAATAAATAAGTAAATAACTCAAAGGACTTCAGGCCGAGTTGAACACCATATGTCACTATAATTAAAATAAATTTTCTAAAATATAATAATTCAATAAATTTCATAAAAAATTAAATTCATAGAAACACCGACCTCTATAATTAGAAATGGTGTCGCAACATCTCTCCACCCTTGGAAAATTCCCAAACAAGCCAAGAATCACCCTTTGTGGATCCAAGACAAGAAAAATACTAGGTTATAACCAACCCAAACCCAAAACCTAACATTATATATAGATTATGGTTCATTAAAGAAGTTAAAACCTAGGTAAAATTTAGATAAATAAATAAGGAAGAGAATAGAGGGTGAAAATATGGGATTTACCTCGGGAAGAACCTAAAAATTGAGGGAGAAGACACCCAAATCAAAGGAGTATAAATATGAAACCTTATTTGAGATGTGAGGGGGGTGGAGGAGAGGATAAAAGATAAAATTATGTGGGGGAAATGGTATTTTCACTTTTTAAGTAAACATGGGAAAATTCATAGTTTGGACTCATGATTTGTAAAACTGCATGAAACCCGTATGGTTCTCCCACAAGGGAAAAAATGAAGCCTATGGTTCCTTATAAAGCACCATGTGGTTTGATAAAACATATAGAGATAAAGAAGAAACACATTCTCATGGTTGCATACCCCTATGCATGATTACTACTGATTGTGTGGGTATACAATGTCCTACCCGAACACCATCTAAATTTTTTGAATTTTGGCCCAAAACTCCTAGGAACTCATGAAAACTCAAAAACCATAAAATAATAGGGAAGTTAAATATCATGGTGTTACAATTCTCCCCATTATAATATAGTATTGCCCCAGAAATGCACCAATTGTGTTATTCCCAAATTGTTTTATTGCATTTGTTTTCAATATGTCAATAATTTTTTAGTATAGTATGTGGTGATTATTAAAGATTTTTTATAGAAATAATCAATGTCATGATTGATAAGTAAATACTCTCTTAATCATGATAATTTTTTCAATTATCTTGAAAAAAACTAATATTGATGGATGGTTTCTGGAACATTTTCTACAACATTTTATGGAAGTTAGAAGGACTAAAGAGTGGTTGAGGAAGGAATAAGATGATTTTGAGATAATTGTTTTCATATGTGAAGGTAACATTGAGTTTCTTAAGGTTGTGTAAATATAATATCTTATTTATACTACCTTCATAAAGGTATTTTGAGAAATAAATTACCTATTTAAAGATAGTTTGGGTGTTACATATAGGTAATAAAGACATTCAGGCACTGTGTAAATCTATCACACTAGTTGTGTAGAGGTAAAATATGAGATAAAAAAGCTACGTAAATTTGAAACTCTCATTCAGTAAAGGTTAGATAAAGATTGAACTACCTATATAAGGGTGCTCCAGAGTCACATAAAGGTAAATTAAGATTTTGGTGATTTGTATAAAGGTTCATAACTGATTGGTACGGATCATCTTAAGCTTTCACTATCTATGTAAAGTTAATATAATGTTTGTGTTTGTTGTGTAAGGGTAATATAATAATTAGACTAGCTTTGTAAGGGTAGACTAAGATTTTATTTATCTATGTAATGGTAACTTGAAGATCCTACTGCTTGCGTAAGGGTAATCTAAGATTCATAATGGTGTAGTTGAGTGAGTAGTGTATTCAATATTTACAAGAAAATAGAATATTGATTGTGAAGACTTATTTTGAAGTGTGATCGATTGCATGATGATGCTAACCAATAAAAAAGAACCTATTGTGAGCTATGCATAGTCAGATGATCGGTCGTATAATGAGAGATTAATAGTTGAGAAAATGACTTCATGTAAATTCAAAATAAACATGATTGGAAATTGTCTAATGATGAAAATTGAAAATTGGAGATCATGTGTAGGACAGTGTATAGAGTATATGGTTTAAAAATAAATGTTCAACTACGATAAATAGGGAACTTGAACATGTCGTAGTGAATACAAGGAGACTATTTTGAGAATATCTCAATGTTAAAGGATGAGATAAGTTCTAAAAATCTAAATATGCATGAATTATAATTGATTGATTCATTAATGAAGTTTTATGTGCATGCTTGTGAATTGATGGCTAAAAAAAGAAAGTTGGGGAAGAATAATGAGATCATATAATTTAATGGAAAAATATTTATGAAGTCATGTGATCCACTGAGAATATGAAGTTGTGGTAATTGATATATCATATGGAAGAATTAATATTTGGTTTTAAGGGATTTAAATGAGTTTTTAGGAGATTTTATTTAAGACGATATCTATTTGAGAATGTTCGGGTCTTCAGGTCATTCAGTAATATGTTTAAATAAAAATTAACCAATCCACCTGGATATTGAATAAGAAAAAGAAATACATACCGACATTTCTAGGATATTAAAAATGAGATAATATCCATAAATAAATGGGAAATAATATCCATGTATTATTCTATGAATATATATTCATGAAGGTAACGAAGAAGATGTTTTTAAGAAAAATTAAGAACACGCACACAACTAAGTGAAAGTGAATTCTGAGAGCATGATACATCAATCTATTAATAAAAGATAGGGATTCAAATATGGGATCTATTGTCTATATTGTACCTAAGTATTTTAAAAAACTGAGTATAATTGTATCAATCAAGATCTGGAGAGTATTTTGAGACCAAAAGATATGTTCCAAGTAGCTATTAATGATCTTGAAGATCTATACACAAGAATACTATTTGATCCAATATATTTGTTGAGGGAGATCACATCATAAGTGGAAAATAAGAATCCAAGAGAATAAGGAGTTCTTTCTATAAGTTGAACAAGTTGAATAAGAATATTTTTAACTAGGGTTTTTAATTAATAGTTTCTTTTTAAAGGGGTGTCTAACTAGTCATTGGAGAATTGTGATTGGGGTGTCTAACTAATAACTACAGATCTATAACAAGGGTGTATGACCAATTGTATCCACATGTTTCTATAGTAAATAATATATTTTGGGGTAGCTAACTAGAATTTAAAGGAGTAATATTTTATAAAAAAACTTGTAAATATCATGTGATACTCTCACTTTCATTACTACTACACATTAAGTAAAACTGTGAGATTATATTGAGTGAATCGAAAACACTAATGGGTTTACATGGTTAAATTTGAAAGAGGAATAATTTGTAAAAAAAATATCACCGATTTAACCCCCCCCCCCCCCCACACTTAGTGGTTCATCCATATCTAGTAATTTCAATTGGTAATAAATTAAAGGTCTCATATAAATATCATGGAAGAATTATGAGATGTTAAGAATATTAACTAAGTCAATAGTCGAGGTGTTCTCACATTTTATGGGAATAATTATTACAGATGGATAAATAGTATGATATTGTATCTCTTATCACTTATCCTAGAAGTGAGATATATTGTAATAGTAGGTTTTCCAACCATTGATAAAGGATTTTTTATGCCTCAAGATGATAAAAGAAATGTGCAATTATATGTAATGGCACAAAATTATATCTTAATGTCACTATCAAAAAACTTATATACTAAGTTCAAGAGTCTTTAAAATGAAAATAAAATCTAGGAAAATTTAAAGTATTAAGAGACCATTTATTACTATTTTAGAAGGGTAAATAAGTTATTCAACAATATTCAAGGGTTTAGGGGAAGTTTAAGAAGACTCCACCATTGTAAAGAAGCTCATGAGAAATTTTCTAGATTTGTTTGATTCAAAATTATCATCCTTGTAAGAAAGAGAATATTTGAAAATTGATGAGTTATACAGCGTACTCATAGCCTATAAAATGATAAAATATAAAACTTTCAAGAATAAATAAAAGGATGAGATGGATTTTGAGGCCATAATAAGGGGAATAACTAAAGATGAAGATGTTTTAAAATCAAGTGATTTTAAAGATGAGGAAGAGGATAAATACTTCAAGAATAATTTTTATCTTCTTTCAAAGATATTTATAAAATTAAAATGGAATTTAAAAAATTCCACCAAAGGTTTTGAATTGTGATAGCATTGGAAATATTGAATATGATTTTCAAAATAAGAAGGAAAATAGATCTGAATATTATGAGTAAAATAAGAAACTTCAAAAAAAAGGATAATAAGAAGAAGAAATATTCCAACAATAGGAAAATGATTTGGATGATAAAGCATGAGAAATATGGTTCATTATCATGTTTATCTTAAGATGATGAGGTCAATTTACTTGATAAGGTTAAAAAAGGATTTAATTCATCAAGTAGTGATGACGATGGTAAAGAAACAACCAAGCTTGAATGGGTACTTAAAGATAATTTAAAAGAATCTCTTGAGAATAACAAACAACTCAAGAAATATAAGAGAAAGCTAGGAAAAGATAATAAAAAGGTTTTTGATGAGAAATAAGGGTATGTCAAAATGGAAGTAAAATACATCTAAGAGATCAAATAGTCTAAATTGAAGGTAGCATAGCATGAGAAGATAGTGTCTGATCTTGAGGATAAACCAGGTGGAAATGAATAAGTGTTTTTCAAGGAATAATTAATATGTCTAATAGTTCATCATGAGTTGAACATTGATATAGAAGACTTCAACCAATCAATAGAGGTTGATAATGAATCTTATTAAGATGGTGTGATGAAGGTTTCACATAATCTGGTAAAATATACTTCTTATGAATCTCAAAATAGATATTCTATAACTAATAGTGTAGGCCACAAAAACAAACTTGTACAAGGTTAGACCATGAAATATGTTGAGATACATTATTTACCATCAAAGGAATCAATTAGTCATGAATATAAAATAATATCATATATGTTTTATCCCAATTTGGAAAGATTTATACTCTGATTGGAAGGTTGAAATTTATAGGCTTTTACTAGTTTTCTGAAAGGTATGGACTCAAATCATATTATTATTATTTTAATATTTAATTTACAAGGAATAGAAAAGATCCAAAGGGGTATTTAGTGAACAAATAATAATAGAATCATATAGAAAACCATATTTTACTGAAAATAAACCAAATTCATACAACCAAAAAATATTTTAATATTTAAAGGAAGTGTATGGAAGATGAGAACAAAAAGGTCATAAAGTTGAAAATATAATGATTAGATTATAAGTAGATATTAACTATGGTGAAAAATGGAAAAAATTTAATAAGACAATGGAATAAAATCAGGTAGTTTTTAGTCCATAAATAAGTCAAGTGAGAATACCAAATAAGTTGAGCAGTTAAAGGAAGAATTATTAATAGTTTGGGATAACCAACTGACCAAACCTAAATAAATAGAGGAATCACAAATCAATGTTGATGATAAAGGAAAGAAGGTAGTGGATACAAAAAAGGTTGAAATTCTTGATAATTTATCAAAAATTACTGACTTGAAAAGTCTAAAAAAGTGTGAAATATGCGAGAAAATTGGGAATGACACAAAACATTGCATGATTATTCTACCAACCTAATAAGAATCTATGAGGAGGATGATACAAGAAAAAGATATTGAATCTAAATTTATTATTTAGGTGAAAAGACTCCAAATAAAGATTAAAAAAGGAATATATTACTTCCCATACTTAATTTAAAAAGAAAAAGAAAAGGGTGAGAGGAAACTCTCAACCTTAATGTTTATTTTAGAGGAACAAAGAGGTCCCTCCTTATTCCATATTATTTTATATATTTTGAAATAACATGTAGATAATTAAAGGAGAATATTGAGGTTATCACTACTATTAAAACAATAAAAATTAATTCTCATGGATTTTCTCAACTAACATGAAGATAAGGTACCAAGTATATCCCTTGAGGTAGAGAAAACTTGAGCAGTAAGGCCTCTAAAACATCCTTTCATGTGAATATGGAATTTATGGATAGCCACATGAAATCTAAATATTGGGGTGCTTAAATCACACTTAAAACTCTTTCTATGATTTTATTAAATTCACGTATTATGGGGGAGTGTTGATTGAAGAATATATAAGCTAAATGGGGATTTATTTTCTCTTACACTATTTTTATGTTTTGTTGATATGTGTGTATGTCATGTTTTTTCATGATAAATATTTCTTTAAAAAATACCCTAAAAGAGATTTATAAGAATGGAATAACATGTGGTGAATTTATAGACATCATAAACAACCTTGATTATTTCTATCTTGTATTCTATATCAGGTTTTCCCATGTAGACATATTGTAGAATAATTAAAGTCTTATTACTAAGAAAAAAATGTGATGTCATCCTTCTCTAAATAAGATAAAATCTATTATTTAGTTTTGAAAGGGGAGAATAGTTTTAGAGTTATTTGAAAAAATATATATGATATGGGAATACCCCTTATATTCCCTTTTCATTTTATTTTTAATATGGGGGTGAAATAATGGAGCACAAATATAAACTCTAAGGATGTGTTGTAATTTTTACAATAATTACAAAGGGGGAGATTATTGTTATCAATTGTTTTGGTTTCATTTTTTCAATATTTAAATATGTTATTGGTATAATAAGTGGGGATTCTTGGAGGATTTTTAGGGAAATAATGGATGTCATGATTAATAAAGAAATCCTACATTAATTGTAATTATTTTTTTGCATATCTTCATGTAAAATACAAGTGTTGATGGATGGTTGATGAAGATTTTTCTATAATATATTGTGGAACTTAAAAGGACTTGGGAGTAATTGAGGAATGACTAAGATTATTTTTAGAAAAATTCGTTACCTGCATAAAGGTAACATTGTGTTTCTTTTGGTTTCATAAATGTAAACCATGATTTACAATACCTATGTAAAGGTAGTTTGAGAAATTCATTACCTATGTTAGGGTAGTTTGGTTACTCCATATAGGTAATAAAGACATTGAGGAACTGTGTAAAGGTACCACATAAGCTAAATAGAGGTAAAGTGTGAGATAAACTAGTTATATAAAGGTGAATCCCTCACTACATTAAGATCAACTGAAGATTACTCTACCTATGTAAGGGTGTTCTAGAGCCACGTAAATGTAAATTAACACACAAGTGAGCTATGTTAAGGTACATAATAGATATTTAAGGGTCATATAAAGGTTTAAATATCTATGTCAGGGTAATGTAATAGTTGTTATGGATATATAAGGGTAATATGAGAGTTACACTATCATTATAAGGGTAAACTGGGATTTTATAAACCCATGGAAAGGTAACTTGAAGAACCTAATCCCTACGTAATGGTAATACAAGTTTTTTATAGGTGAGGAGAAGTGAGCAATGAAATAGACTATTACATAAAAATATAATATCAACTGTGAAAACCTAACATGAAGTGTTAATGACTACATGATGTTGTAAACCTGCCACAAAGTACCTACCCTGAGTTCTACAGATTCAGATGATCGACCAAATGATAAGAAATCCATAGTGGAGAAGATTAATTCACGTACATGAAAAAGAAAATCGATTAGAAATTGGGAGATGATGAAAATGAAAAAATGTAGAACATGTGAATTCCATACTGTAGTGCATGGTGTTTCAAATGAAATGTTCACTTGTGAGAAATAGGGAACTTGACCATGTCATAGTGCATACAAGGAGACCGTTTTGAGAAGTGATCAATGATGGAGGCTAAGATAAGTGCTCAAAATAAAAATATGAATGCATGAGAATTGATTAATTCATGTATATAGTTTCACATTCATGCATGTAAATCAATGGATAAAAATAAATACAAAGGAATAATAATGAGACTATAAGATTTAATGAAAAAATATTTATGAAGTCATGTAATCCATGGAGAAAATGAAGTTATGGAAATTGAGATACCACGTATAATAATAAATCCTATGTATAAATGGATTAAATTATTTTTATTATATTTTATTCATTTTATAATTTATAATACTTCATGTCATTTAGTAATCAGTTTAAATGAGAATTAACCAATCCACCAGGAGATTTGATGACTGAATAAAGAAGAATAAGAAATACCAATTGATTTTTTTGGGATATTAAACATGAAATAATATCCATAAATAAATTATAAATAATATCCATTTATTATTAAGTGAATATATACTTATGCAGGTATCAAATAAAATATTGTTAATAAAAATTTAGAATACACACACACCTGAGTGAGAGAGAATTCTAAAAGATTAATACATCAAAGTACTCAAGAAAGAGAAAGAGTTGAAGTTGAGATACATTTTCGATTATACACCGAGGTATTTGAGAAGACTGGGGATAATTGGATCACTTAATATGTAGAGATAGTTTTTTTACTAATAGATATATTTCAAGAATCCATTTAAGATCTTGATGAGTTGTACACAAGTAGACCAGTTAATCTAGTTGGTTTAGGGAGGGTGATCAAATCACAAGTGGAAAATAATAATCCAAGAGAATAGGTTGGTATTTATAAAATTAGATCATGCAAAACCACAATATTTTTATGAAATATATTTTTAAAAAATAATTTTATTTCTTTTATGTCTTGTGTTACACGCAACATAGACTTAGCTTGTGTTACACGCAACATTGAGTTTCTATGAAACATAGTTTTATTATTATAATTATTTAAAAATAAAATTTCAACCTAGATTTTATAATTGAGGGTATGAACATGATTAGATAAATTATTAAATTATTTATTACACATGTAAAACCCTTTTGAAATTAAAAGGAGATCTTTTTTTGAAAAACTATTTGAGTGCGCGCAAGTGTGTTTTATACTAATAAAATAAAACAATTACTCTTATTGGATTATGTTAATTAAATATATATATATACATATATAATATTAAATATTATGTTTAAAATTCATCCTATTTATTTTCTAGACATGATGTAAAAATAAATCCATTTTTATGATTAAAAAATGGTATTTTTCTAAAAAACAGTTTCACCGCTTTTTGATGGTGCACCTATTTTAAAAATAAATTTTGAAACATTTAAAATTTTTATTTTAAAAAATAAAATTCATTTTTTAAATCATAATATAAAAATTTAATTTGGTTTAATTTTTTGTGTTTTTATGATATGTTTCATTTTTTTGATGAATAGTGAAATATATTACATTTTAATTGAAAACTGACTTTTCATCTAAATAATATATAATACTAAATTATATTTTTAATTAGTTTTAAAGTAAAAATAGATAAATTATAAATCCCTTAATACAATTTAGGTCATTTTAATAATTTTTATATTGAAATTAGATATAAAAACTTAGTAAATGTTTGAATATTTTCACTTTAAAAACTCTCTTTCTCACCCCATCAATGGGATTAATTTTAAATTAATTTTATCCAATTATGTGATATGAATTAAGAAAAATGGTTTTTATATTTTTAATCAAAAGTTCCAAATTTATTAAATATATATCTTTTATTTTTAGAAAATATAAATAGTAAACTTATTAATTTTATTACCATGGTTAAGGAAAAGTCGGGTAATTAAGGGTAAAAATAATATTATTAATGTTATACAATTACCATAAAACTTTCCCAAATGTTATTGTATGGGGTTTATTTGAACCTTAACACCTAATTATAGAAATTAAATTATTTAATGGACATGCTTCCATGAAAATGACTTGGATATTATTAAAATCAAAGAGAGTGAAAAAATGTCACACTCTTAATTTTAATAAGTATAATATTTTTAATATGTGGTTAAATAAAATATATGATCAACTATATATATTATTATGAAAGATAAAATATTCATATACATAATGTAAATTCATTTTTAAATTTTAGTTAAAAATTAATTATCATAAATAATTATATAGTGATGGTGCAGTAATTATTCAATTAATGAAACAAATCAATTAAATGATATTATAAATATTAAAAGAAATATAATTTTACTTAATTAATGTGATAAAAGAATTTTATAGATGGTTATGATATATTATGGGGTATTAAATGATTTTTTTAATATATATTATTATCTTTAGTTTCTTAAAGTCAATGTAATGAATAGTATAAAAATTAACACTTATGATATATTATGAGAATAATATTTTATTAAATTATTTAAAAATCATAAAAATATTAAATAAGGAAAAATGGGATTATATATGGTCTAAAATATCATCAATTTTTCATTTATGATCCAATTGACACTTGATAAGTAAAAAATAACATCCTTTATATATTAACAAATTTGTTACCGTAATTAAGATTAAAATAGGTTAACTTAGGGTTAATCAAAATTATAAGGTTTAAAATAACAACAAAACTTTTATAAAATATATTGGTTCATGATATTACAAACATATATTATCTTATATTTGAATACATTTCATTTTGAAGGTATGTTGATTGATAATGAATTTATTATAAATTAATATTTTTAGAAATTCCAAAAGTGCCCTCCCCTCTATTATAAAAGGGCGCTTATTATTATCTTTTATTCGCACTTTAAAACCACTTTGGTTCTTCCAAAAACTACCCAAATCTCCTAAAAACTTCACTCCCTTCATCCTTGATTCCTTTCTTTGGGTTGGAATCCAACCAAGTAAGTCCTTTGGTGAAAACCAAAAGAAGATACTTGAGGAAGAGGTAACATTCATCAATTAATGTTTATGTTTTATTTATTATTTAAACCCATTAATTTATTTTTATTTCATGTTTATATAACAAAATTAGTATCTAAATATAATTATATGTTGTTATGTTAAGTTTATGACCTACAAATTTAGACACTTCCATCAAATGGGATATGTAATCATTGTTCGTGTGTGCGGTGGACTACCGCCTCACGAACCGATGTCATTCATTCTTTCATTACCACATTTAATGGTTTGGAATAATGATGGATTTATAGTTTATATATTTTATATATTATTTTTATGATATTATTATTATTCTATAATTTTTATATCACACATGCCTTCATGCTTTCCATTTTTTGGGAATATAATAACATCGTTCATGTGTGTGGTGGACTACCGCCTCGTAAAGCAATGAGATCAGTTCATGCTTTACATGGAATGTATTAAGGATGGTTTTAATGAAAATATTTGATATAAATGACATAAAATGATTCTATAATGATAATATATCATATAATTTTTTTGTTTTAATAGATAAGAAAATGAATACAGTGTTCATGCATACGTACGGCCTACCATCTATATGAACGGTGTATTTTATTTTCTACCTATATATTTTTTGAATAACCATAAATAAATATATACTATATATATATATATATGATATTTATATCATGTTTATCATTATATATTTCATTAAATCAAGATCTATGAAAGGGGTCAAGAATTACAAGTCAAAACATGTATGAAAAACAAAGCGGTGACTTTAATGTGAATTTATTGATAAATGAGTAATATAAAGTCATAAGTAAATAATATGTGGTATTATATATATGAATATGGTTCTATGTTAGATTTATAATAAACTTATATTTATTATATATGAGGTTTTTATGTGTATGAAGGAATTCAAGACTTAAGGTAAGGGGATTTCTAGTCTCACATTTTTTTCTTCAAGACTTTTGTGATAATTCACCAATAATTTATTATATGTGGTATATATTCTACCCTTAAATGTAATATATGAAATTTATATTTAAATTTATGGGTATTTATAAATCAATTTTATGATCTCTATTTTATGGGGTTTACAGTTTAAAAGTTACCAAATCAAAAAGGTAATTTTTCTCAATTGGACTTCTTTGAGACACATGTTATGTTATGAACCTATATTATTTTACAAGATTTATATACTTCCATTTGATATGTTTTATCATGAATATACTTATTTTCATGATATCATAAGTCTCATGTAATTTTTTTCTCTCTTCGGTCAGAAATCTATGTTCCCTCAAAACAATTTTTTTAAAAAGTGTTTTAAATGATCTATTATGCATTTTCAAGGAAAAGGATTTCAAAGATTTTTAAAATGGTTTTATAAGATTAATTTATATTTTTTAAAGGTTATTTTCAGTGAAAAGGGTTTTATAAATGTTTTATGATTTTAAAAACAAAATTCAAAGTAGAAATGATATTTTCCTCAAGAATTATTTCAAATGATCTTTCCAAACCATTTTCCATCTATGATAACATTATTTGATGTTACTTATTATTTGTTAGGGTTATGATTAAAGGATTCTATACATATTATTTATATGGTTAGTTTATGTTTATGATGAAATATTTATGTTCTTGTGCCACACATTTGTATGGTTTTCATTATTTGACAGGTGGGACCTATATATCCCTCTAATGCATTAGGTAAATATTTATATATCATGAGATAATGATGGGAAACAATTTGATGGGATTGATCCACTATGGGAAGAAGGGGAAACCTGGTACACTATGGGAATAAGGGGAACCTGATCCACTATATGGAAATTATTATTCCTGGGGATGGTGGTGTCCTGCCCATTAGGAGCAACCCCCCATGAAGTGCCCTGTTAAGTTTTGGCAATGATCCTTAACTTATAGGGGATAATATAACATGTTAATGTGTCTGCCAAAAATTCCATGACTTATTCCTATGTTCTTCTTTCATGGATTATTCTCTTTATTTACCCATGATTTATGTCTTAGTAACTTCCATTATTTATTCCATGACTCATGTATATGATCATTGATATGCGGGGTATGATCATCTAATGTTATACTCATGTTCCCATACCCTTATGTTCGTGATTTTGCTTACATATCTCCCTTGATTACCCTTACTGAGCATCTGAGATCACCCTTTTCTTATGTTTTCTTTTTCCTATTTTATAATGAAAGGTTTTAGGTATGGGTACTAAAGGGGAAGATCTTTATAAGAAACAATGAATATCTTTCACCAAAATAGATGTTTGTGTTCCAAGTTTCCAAAGGCACTAAACTAATACGGTCTTTGGGTGTGTGTTTTTTTATTTCAAAAATAATTTGGTAATGGATACCTTATAGGAAATAAGATTTGGTTTCTTTTATTTCAAGAATGTGGGAAGAAACACCCAAATAGATGTCTTATAAGAATAAGAATATGTTTTTACTATGGAAAATAATGACACAAATAAAGTAATTTTAAATGGGAAATGAGAAGTTCAGTTAATACAATGGATGGGAATATTGGCCTCCCTAAGGTATTATCAATTAATTAATGATTTAAATTTGGAAATAATGGGCATTAGGAATATTGATGTCCTGAGTATAAATATCATGAATATAATCAAAAAGGTGGTACAAGTAATGGTTATATTGTTGATGATGATGAGACTATAGGTTAAATGTGAAAGGAAAGAGGTATTAAGTAATAGGATAAGGTAGCCTTATTAATGTATTAAGGATGGAGTGAAATAATTGAAGTATTTATATATTTGGATTCAAGAATTATATTATATGAATTGTAAAATATATAATGATTTTTCAATTTATGTTTTTTGCTAAGGATTTACAAGAATATGGTGAATGGCTCCAATGGAAAACAAAAGTGATTTGATGGAAATGTGTTATTCATGGGAAACACATGATTAAGGTAAAGATAACCATTAATATGTTCTTGATATTAAGATAATGATGTTTGGATAAATTAAACAAAACGTTACTGATTACCTTATAATTGATTGACAACTTTTTGAAAAAGTGGATTATGCTATTGTTGATAAAGTTTACTTTATTTTTTTATTTAAGGAATATATCCAATAATCTTTGGTATAAGGAAGCATGCATGTTTTCAATAAAGATTTATTATAATTCAGGTTATTATCATGTTTCCAGAGAGTTAATGATGAAGGTATTCGTATGTTTGGTATGTGAAAAAAAAGAGATAATTTATGATATACGGGAGATCAATGTTAATCTGATTTAGAGAAATTTGGTTACCTTATTTCTAAAGTTTTCGACTTCCATCTTCCGGAAGGGTTAAAACGTTAACCATTTATGAAATGGTCTGTGCTAAACTTAAAATGAGGTTTTAGAGATAAAATTATTATCTCACCATATGAGGATTCATGTGTATTAAATAACCTATGATAACCATTTTTTATTATGATAAATAGAAATAGAAAGAATGACTTTTCATCATATTATGGATCTTATGATCCACTAGTTATGCATTTATTATAATTTCAACTTCATTTATTTGAGTAATAAATGAAGCGAAGATTGATCAAGGAACAACTAAAGGGTGAGATTGTACTTATGACATGAAATCAAGTAATTATTTCTTATCAATTTATTTTGAAAAAAAATTATCATATTATTATCACTTACAATGATATCAATAACCTTTTTTAGACATATTTGGTCCACAGTTTTGTGGTCATTCACCTTTTAATGACCATATTCTCAATCACTCCCCATCAAAACAATATAGTTAGTTTTCTCTTTTATGTCTATGTTTTCACTTTACACCTATGTTCCCCTATGTGGAGGCCTAGTTATGAGTTACTTTTCATAACCATTAAGTTTCGAACTTTCCTTTTCTAAAAGGAAGTTTTAGTATTAATTTTTATGATGTGTATTTTTATGAAAGTAACTTTCATGTATTAAAACATTGATAACCCTGATGAATTTTGATGGTGAAATTCATTTTAATGGGGTAGAATGTAACACCCCAAGATTTTTACAAAATATATATATTTTTTAAACTAATTTGATTTCTCTGATGTCTTGTGTTACACACAACACTAGATTCACTTGTGTTACATGCAACATTGAGTTTCTACAAAACATCATTTTATTATTATAATTATTTAAAAAAATAAAATTATAACCTAGATTTTATAATGGAGGGTATGAACAAGATTAACTGAATTATTAAATTATATATTACACATGTAAAACCCTTTTTAAATTAAAAGGAGATCTTTTTCTAAAAAACTATTTGAATGTGCACAAGTGTGTTTTATACTAATAAAATACACAAATAAATATTTTTGGATAATGTTAATGAAATATATATATAAAATATTCAATATTATGTTTAAAATTCATCCTGTTTTTTTATAGACAAGATATAAAAATAAATCCAATTTTATGCCTAAAAATTGTATTTTTCTAAAAGGATGTTTTACCACCTTTTGATGGCACGGTTGTTTTAAAACTAAAATTTTACACTTTTAAAATTTTAATTTGAAAAAATAAACTTATTTTTTAAAATAATAATATAAAAATTTACCTTGGTTTAATTTTTTGTGTTTTTATGATATGTTTCATTTTTTGATGAATAGTGAAAAATACTGCATTTTAATTGAAAACTGACTACTCATATAAATAATATATAATGTTAAATTATATTTTTAATTGGTTTTAAAGGAAAAATATTTCAATTATAATTCCATTAATTCATTTTAGGAAATTGGAATAATTTTTGTATTTAATTTAGATATAAAAACTTAGTAAATGTTTGAATATTTTCACTTTAAAAACCCGCTTTCTCGCCCTGTCTATTGGATTAATTTTTTTCAGTTCTTCTTTATGAATTTTAAAAAATGGTTTTTATATTTTGAATAAGAAGTTACAAATTTATTAAATGTTTCCATTTTATTTTTTAATAATAAAAATAGTAAACTTGGTAATTTTATTACCACGATTAAAGGGTAAATCGGGTAATTAGGGGTAAAAATAATATTATTGATATTATAAATTTACCCTAAAATTTTCAAAATGTTATTGGATGAATTTAATTCAACACATAACACCTAATCTTATAAATATAATTATTTAATGGATATATTTCCAAGAAAATGACTAAGATATTATTAAAATCAAAGAGAGTGACAAAATATCACACTCTTACTTTTAGTAAGTATAATATTTTTAATAACGGGTTAAATAGAATATATTATCCACTATATATATTATTATGAAATATTAAATGTTTTTATACATCATTTAAGTTTATTTTTAAATGTTATTGAAGAAATAATTATCATAAATAATTACACAATGGTGATGTAGTAATTATTCAATTAATTAAACAATCAATTAAATTATATTAGAAATATAAAAATAAATATAATTTGACTTAATTAATGTGATAAAATATTTTTTTAAATTATTATGATATATTATGGGTGTATTAAATTTTTTTCGAATATTTTTTATTTTCTTGAGTTTCTTAAAGTCAAAGTAATCAATAATGTAAAAATTGACACTTATAATATTTTATGAAAATAAAATTTTATTAAATTATTTAGAAATAATATAAATATTAAATAAGGAAAATGGGGTTATATATGGTCAAAAATATCATAAATGTTCCATTTATTATCCAATTGAAACTTTATTAGTAAAAATAACATCCTTTTTATATTGAAAAAGTTGTTGTCGTAGTTAAAATTAAAATAAGTTAATGTAGGTTTAATCAAAATTATAAGGTTTAAAATAACACATAAAAAATTAAAATATATTGGTCGATGATATTAAAACTTTATATTATATTATATTCAAATCCATGGTCTTTTAAGGTATTTTTATTGAGAATAAATTTATTATAAATTAATATTTGGAGAAACTCCCAAAGTGTCATACCCTCTCTTGTAAAAGAGTGCATCATCTTATATTTTATTCACAATTTAAAACCTATTTGGTTCAACAAAAACATTTCCAAATATCCTTTAAAATTTCATAAATTCATTCTATAATCCTTAATTTGGTAATAAATCCTACCAAGGAAGTCCCTTTGGTGAAAACCAAAAGAAGATACCCAAGAAAAAGGTAACGATCATCAATGAACGTTTCTATTTTATTTATTCCTTAGAACCCTTAAATTATTTTTCTTTAATGTTTATATAATAACCTAAATATATTAAATATATTGAGATGTTTTTATGTTAAGTTTATAACCTACAACTTGACACACTTTAGTAAAATGGTATACGTAATCATTATTCGTGTGTACGGCGGACTACCGCCTCACGAACCGATGTCGTTCGTTCTTCCATTACCACCTTTAATGATTTGTAATAATGATGGATTTATACTTTTTAGGTGATATATATTATTTTTATGATTTTTATTATTATTCTATAATTTTTATATCATGCATACCTTCACGCTTTCCATTTTTTGGGAATATGATAACATCGTTCGCGTGTACGAAAAACTACCACTTCATGAAGCGATGTGATTCATTCATTATTTCAATGGAATGTATTAAGGATATTTTTAATAAAAAAATATGATATATATGACATAAAAATTATTTTTTAATGATAATATATCATATAATTTTATATATTTTAATATTAAAAGAAAATGAAAATTGTGTTCATGCATACGTATGGCCTACCATCTCCATGAATGGTGTATTTTATTTTATACCTATAACTTTATTAAATCCCCATAAATAAATATATAATGAATATATATAAATATATATGATATTTATATCATTATTATCATTTTTTATATGATTAAATCATCATCAATTCAAGAGGACTAAGAATAAAAAGTCAAAACATGTACGAAAAAGAAAGCGGTGACTTTAACATGAATTTGATAATAAAAAAGTAATATAAAATTGTAAGAAAATCAGATATGGTACTATATATATGAATATTTTTATATAGTAGATTTATAATAAACTTATATTTTTTATATAGTATGTTTTAATGTGTATGAAGGAAGTCAAGACTTAAGGTAAGGGGATTTCTAGTCTCACTTTTAGTTTTGTAAGAGTTGTACAATAATCCACCACTCATTTCCTTTTTGTGGTTTATATAATACCCATGAAATTAATTTATGTTATTGATCCTTAAATTTATGGGTATTTACATATCCATTTTATTACCTCTATTTCATGGGGTTTGCAGTTCAAAAGTTACCAAATTTTTAAGGTAATTTTGTCTCAATTCGCCTTCTTTGAGACATGTGTTATGTTATTCACCTATACTCTTTTGTGAGTTTTATATAATGCCCTTTGACATGTTGTATCAGGAATATCCTTATTTTCATGATATTATAATATTAATGTAATATTATTATATCTTCATTCATAAATCTATGTTCCTTGAAAACATTGTTTTTTAAAAATGTTTTAAAAGTGTTTTAAATGATCTATTCTGTATTTTCAAGGAAAAGGATTTCAAAAATGCTAAAAATGGTTTTAAGATATTAATTTATAAGTTTTCAAGGATATATTAAATTAAAAAGTTTTTCTAAATGTTTTATTATTTTAAAGTGTTTTTTTTCAAAGTGGAAATGAAATTTTCCTCGAGAATTATTTCAAATAATCATCCTAACAATTTTTCATATATGATAACATTATTTGATGTTACTTATGATTTATTGGGTTATGATTCAAGGATTATATCTTTATTCTTTTAATGGTCAGTTTATGTTTATGATGAGTGATTTATGTTCTTGTGGCACACATATATATTTTTTTTTATTTAACAGGTGGGACCTATATCTTCCTCTAATTCATTTTCTAAAGATTTATATCTCATGAGATAATAATGGGAAACAAGTCAATGGGCTTGATCCACTATGGGAAGAATTGGAAACCCAATCCAATGTGAGAAGAAGGGGAAACCCGATACACTATAAGGAAGGTATTGTGACTAGGGATGGTGTTGTGTCTCGCCTAGTAGGTGAAACCCCCATGAAGTGCCATGTTAAGTTTTGGAAATGAGCCTTGACTTATAACGGATGATGTTGCATATTTATGTGTCTGCAAAAAGTTACATGTCTTATTCATATTTTATGCTTTCATGGAATATTATCTTGATTTACTCATGATTTATGTTTTGGGAACTAACATTATATATGACATGACTCATGTATATGATCTTTGATATACTGGGTATGATATTCTAATGTTATGATCATGTTCTCATACCATTATATTCATGATTATGCTTACATATCTCCCTTGTTTACCCTTACTGAGCATCTGTTCTCACCATTTTATTATGTTTTCTTTTCCCTAGGTTTTAAAGAAATATTTTAGGTAGGGGTAAAAAAGGGGAATATATTTGTGGGAAACATTTAAGATATTTCACCAGACTAGAATTTTGTGTTCCAAGTTTCCAAAGGTACTAAACTAATACAGTATTTGGGTGTGTGTTTTTGTATTTGGAAAAAAATATGTTATGTCTATGTATGTTAATCTTGGGTCATTATAGATCATGTTAAAAAATAATCTTGTAACTGGGATGTTTAACCAGTTGTTAGAGACTTGTGATTAGAGTTTCTAACCAATCCCTAGATAATTTCACTTGGGGTGTCTAAAAAAATTCTAGAGAATTTTAATTAGGGTGTCTAACCAGTTGTAACCACTTGTTTCTATAGTGGAGAATCCATGTTAGGGTGTCTGGATAGCATGTAAAAGAGATGAATTTTATGTCAATCCTTGTAAATATTGTATGATACTCTATATTTTATTAATACTACACATAAAGTGAGATAGTGATATTATATTGAGTGGATCAAGAACTATTGTAGGTTCAAGAGGATGAATTTAAAAGAGTAAGAATTCATTGAAAAAATAAGACAACTGATTCACCCCTCCCCCTCCCCATCTCAGTGGTTTATCTAGAACTGGGAACATTACTTTGAAATTATATGGTGATAGAAGACAAGGATCTCCACACCCTGATCCAATAGTGGGTAAGTTTGAGAGAAAAACATAGAAGGATCGAGCATAATGTAAACCATCACAGACAGACCTTAATCTTTGGACCAATCAACCAAAATCATTAAACAAAAAATAAAATTCTTCAAAAAAACCAATAAATCCAAACAAAACCAAACCACAACCATTAAACCTAAAGAACCTATAGGATATATACCTATCAGGGTCTCCTGACCATTTTGAATTACTTTAAATGGTTGAAACAAAATGAACCATTTCCAAAAGAAGTTCATCACTAAAAAATCCTCGTCCACTAACCATAACTGGCCATTACAAGAAAAATAATCAAAAATAAAATGATAAACCAACCCTAAGATCATCCAAAAAACTCTACAATTATCTCGTCTAAACCATCACGGAATATAACAATGAATTCTCAATAAAAATGGGCCATGAAACACCCACAGCCAAACTATAGTTAAAAATAGTACATGCACTCACCCTCAGCACATTACTCCACTTGGGTAAACCAGGACCCCAACCATGGTGCACCATCTCATGGTGAACCCTTGTGATGAATCCAGTAACCTAGGTTCTCATAAAGAAATAATAATAGCCCTAGTTACCTAATAATGTACCCAAAGGTCTCCCGTGTTTAACCTACCAAGAATTCCTATCCAAATAATGAAATCTTTACAGACATGTAAACCTTTAAAGATGATACAACCTCTAAGAAAGATAATTCCATCAACCAAGATCAAACACACCAATGAAAAACCAACATCCACCATACCAATAAAATAAAAATCCACTTAAATATAAATATAATCTTTACTTATATCCAAATCTATAAAAAGGAGTCCCACCAAAATTAACAACATCCCAAATGAGATTAATCCCATGAATTCATTAAATAACTCACTTGCCAAACCCACAAGGGTATCCTAAATGTCCATAATAGAAATAGAACCCTAAAAATGAGGTCATGAATCTACCACTCCTTTTGAATTCTAGGTAGAGTTTAGAAAAGGGAAATTACTTTTTGAATGATGCGGACTCACTTAGAGGATGAACTATATGGAAAGCATTCTATTTTATTTCTTGATCATTCTAGGAGGAATAATAAAATAAAACAAGACATGAACTTATCTAAGACATGTCTAAGTATTTAAAGTCATGGTCCAAATACAACTAAGGTAAAAACCAAAAACATAACACCACAAAAAAACCATCTCATCACACATCATAAAATCTCACTTTCAAAATCACTAATTTCCTGTAAAAATAATTTTAGAAACTTCTTTTACCAAGGAATACCTTAAATAAATAACAAATAACCTTTCACTTTTTAAAATAAAACAACATTTGTAACATGCCCATTCCATTTTTAAGACCAAAGAAGAACACTTAACAATTTCACTAAAACCATGAAACTACTTTGTAACCTTATTAAAAAATTTAAATATTGAATCTCTCATAAATTCGTTTTCAAAAATTTAAAATAAAAATTATTCCTATTTTAAAACTTTTTCCAAATTACATAATAAAATCAATCACCTCATAAAACATGTCATAAGAGAGAAAGAATTTCATTTTTAAAAAACCCATCAAAACCATGCTTTTAAATCAAAACATTCAAGAAATACCATATCTATATTCAAAACTACCATTGAAACATAATAAAAATATAAATAATAATGAATAATAAACAAAAATTAAAACAAAAATTTATTTCAAACATATCAAAAAACAAAAAAAACTCTTTAATGTATCTCTTACAAGTAGGGAACACCTTTGAAGCAATCCAAAATCAAGATGAAACAAAACAGAAAATTCTAATGGATTTAAAGTGACAAACATTTTGGATGAACGGATTGTTAATTCATGGACCAAACATGAAAAAAAAACTCTATGATGTTTATAAAACCATCTGCATGGGCTCTGCATGGTTTAAAAGACTATGTAAGATAACTATTCAGGCTAACCATACAATCCCAATTTAACTTCTATTTCCACTTCAAAATGATATGGGACTCCCAAAATCAGGTACCAAATTCATTAAAAATTACAATACCATCTTATAACATAAAACTACCGCCAAAAAATTCAGAAAGAAATCAAAATAAAAGACTCAAGCCAAACTTCCCATATAAACTTGAGGTTCTGAATGAGAAAGAGATCCCAAGGCCCTTTTCCATACATATATCTCTTGTCTCGACACCAATATCTCCAAAAAACTCTAACACACCCTAAATAATAGGATATAATTTTCAAGATTCTATTCCCTTACCTAGAGCCTAAGATTTGAAACCGTTTATAATGAACTAGACTAGGCTAACCCAACAGGACACCTGACCCGATTCTCTATTAGGCTCAAAGGGCGTTCTCAATCCACATGGGTAGTCAACTAGTTCCTAATCATAAAATAAATAACTTGGTAATGATTTCACCCTCAAATCAAAGTTAACAAAAAAATATATTATTTCCCAAAAATCCATCATTGTATTATCTATACATTGGTTCCATGAAATGTCAAGAAAACATAACTAAAAATAAATTAACAGGTATGACAAACAATTCATAACCGGCAATACATATTCAAAACACTTTCATAAATATAAAATATCATTCATAAATAATACAATAAAGCAACACATAACTAAAAAATAAAATAAACCAAAAGAATATATATAAATGGTCATCTTGGGAGATATATCAATATACCCAAAATAAAACAAATGAATCTAGCTTGAAGCAAACTCTATGCAACCTATAGTTTCTCATCACATCCCAACTCACCCATCAATGGCCCAATAAATAGAACATCATTCCAGATAAAACCTAGAACATGTAATATATATAGGTGTGAGTTATGCAGCCCAATAGGTCACCACCCTCCAAATATAAAACATTACTTTATATAATCATGAAATGAATGCCAGTTTTAAATACTGTAATAAAAATAATTTTTTCTATTTTATTACCCATATAAAATCAATCATGATGCTCATTTCAAAAATCCAAACATTTTTCTCAAGTTAAATCCAAACCATTTCCTTTAAAATAACAAGATTGGAAAATCCCTTTTCGATATCTATTTCTAAACCTTTATTGAAAATAAAACAAAATAACCCTTTCTTTTACAAAAAATATTTCCAAATCAACCACTTAATCAAATTCAAAAAGACACCCACCAATAGATAAAATATTACAATCATAGTGTTACCACATGTTCAAAAAGTAAGAATATAAATGATAACATATGAGGTTCCCCTAATAACAAACATAGGGGGTAGGGTACAACAATAATATAAATTAAAATCCCTTAAATGGAAAAACTTATAAAGGAACAAGTTTCATGGGATAATAAACTAGGAAATCAAGAAATAAAATCTTGAAATAGTGACAAGAACTATAGGTTGACCCCAAATAACACATCCCTACCATTAGTCCCATCGAACTAGTCTAGCCTTTCTCTATCATATAAGTGTGATGATACCATGGGGACTATCTAGGTTCACTCATCTACCTAGTTATACTATATCTAGATACAAGCACAAATATATTTTTCACTCATCTAGGACTCTACTTAGTTACCTTAAATTCCCATAACTGAAAAACTAATAAAGGTTATGCTAAATCAGTGGAAATAAATACATAAATATATATAATAAATATACCACACCACACCTCCAATTCCCTCACATAGAACGGTCACTTTTCACATCATACATTCAATAAAAATTAATAAACAAGACATGCCAGTAAAACCAATATAATGGTCAATCAAAGAGGGTCTTATAAGAAATAAAACTTTTTTAAATTTCTAAATTATCCTTTTCATAAAAACCAAATTGGGATTATGACTCCTTTCCTTCTTGTTAAAATTAAAATCCTTTAAATTTATTTTTAAATATCTAGAGCACACATCCATTTTAAAATCCAAAGTATCATTTAAAAACATGTAAATTTCCATTGAAAACTAAAAATAATTCCAAAACCTTTATTTTATATCAAAACCATTTAAAGAAAACCACAAAACCTTTTTAAATTCACTTATAACATAAAATAATTCAATTCAAAAAGCAATAAAAAAATCTATAGGAAATCCCTTTATGGAAAATTCTAATTTCCATGAAAAAAAATTATAAATTCATCCAAGTGTCATATATCTCTATAATTTAATTTAAAAAAATTATAAATCCAATCATTCAATAAATTATATAATAATTAAAAAAATGAAACATCTGTCTTAATAATTTGGAACGGTGTCATAACGCATCTCCTCTAATAAAGAAACAAGCCAAGAATCACCCTCTACGGGTCCTAGAAAAGAAAAACCCTAGGTTTTAACTAACCCAAACCCAAAAACTAGAATGATATATAACTTAGGATTCATGGAATATGGTAAAACCTTGAAAAAAGGAAGAAAGAAAGGAGGAAGATAATAGAGGTAAAAAAGAGGGGATTTACCATGGTAAGAACTTGAAAATCAAGGGATGAAATACCCAAATCAAAGGATAGTGAAGAGAAAACCCTTATAGGGATCAATGGGTTTTACCAACTATGACGAAGAAGGGAGGAATGGATAAAAGATAAAATCAGGTGGGGGAAAGTGGTATTTTCACTTTTTAAGTGAACCTAGGAATGACGTGTGGTTTGGTCGTACAATTTTCTAAACCATGTGCCAACCATGCAAGTCACCCCAAATAAAAAAATTAATAATATGGTTCCCTATGAATAAATTCATGGTTTTTTAAAACTATATGTATATTTTGAAAAAACATACAGTTATGGTTGCAGACCTCTACACATGGTTATTACTGACTGTGTAGGAAAATCGTGCGCCATCTAAAAACTTTTTAAACTTTTTATATTCTGGTCCAAAACTCCCTAGAAATCAAAAATACCCAAAATAACATTAAATTAAATAAAATAAAATGGAAATTAAAAAATTGGAGTGTTACAAAAATGATCTATCGTTCATTTGTGATGTGTATAAATTAATCAAACATCAATCAGACACATGGGAAGTTGGGGCGGTAGTCGAGTGGTTAACACACCCTGTAATCTGGTATAAAACCAAAGATCAAATATTGGTGGAGGGATATTTTTTTGTAATTATAGTAGTACTCTAGAAGGTACTGTAGCATCCAGAACTATTCATCTTATTTAGGCCTTCAGGCCTCCAGATTGAGCCTATGGACCATAATGCCTTTGGGCCACAGGGCCTCCAGGCCACCTCAAGTCTTCGGGCAATGGGATTTTTGGACCCAAGACCATGAAGAAATCCGATTGATCCATATAGTATCTTTCCTCAAAAGAGGAATTGGTGAAATTTGCATCCACCAGAGTAGATCTAATCAGATTGGAAGAACAAGAGGGTGTGTAAATTCCCATTGCTACCAGGCATCATACATCTCCACATGGGGAAATTTTAACTACTTATTCATACAAGGTAGAGAGCTAGGTGTATTTAATGAAGTAGATGTAGGGGAGGGGTTGTGTCAGTGTAGTCAGGTCTTGGCCTTTGGGTCATGTGTTGGGAATTGTGCCTCTAGGCCTATGGGTCATGTAAGTGTTCTATTTCAACCTAGTTAAAATGGGTATTACCAAAAAATAAATAAAAATTTATGTCCTTTAGGTAATTTATCATAATTAGACATTTTATGTGGCTGGTATGACTCAAATTTTGTGTGTTTAGAATAAATGTAAATATTTTTTTCTTACAACACACATCACAAAGTCAAAACCAATCAAATTCACTCATATTGTTTTAATACTTTAGGAAAATGATCCATGTTTCATTTGGGATATGTAAGAATCAAACACGTGTCAATATAATACTCGGTGTGTCTGGTATGACTCAAAGTGTGTGAATTTAGTATTAAAGTAACATTTTATCCCATAGCACATGTCACATAGTCAAAACTAATGAAATACACTAGTAATGTCTTAATAATTTTGTAAAATTATTCATGATAAATTTTTTATGTGTATGAATTAACTGCATGTCAATTCAATACTTGGTGTGTATGTTATGACTCAATGTGTGTGGTTTTATTATAAAAGAAATATTTTTAACCATAACAAGTGTCACATAGTCAAAACCAAGAAAACATGCCCATATTTTCTTGATAAATTAAGAAACTTAATCATGATACATTATTATTTCTATAAATTAACATCAATTCAATTCATCCCACAGAGTGTCTAGTATGGCCGAAAGTGGATGTTTTTATTTATAAATGACATTATAGTTCAAAATGTGTGATAGATACTCAAAAATGAGAAAACACACTCATATATATTTGATATTTTTTTATAAAAATGTCAATAATTCATTTTTGATGTTTAAGAATTAATCGCATGTCAGTTTGACACCCAGTGTAACCCATATGACAAAGAGTGTGTGTTTTCATTTAAAAGTGACATTTTAGTTCAATAGGTATGCCACATGATCAAAATTGAGAAATCGCACTCTAATTATCTTGATATTTTAGTACAAAGATCAAAAGCTCATTTTTTTATTTGTATGGATTAATTGTACATCAATCTAACACATGATATGGTTGGTATGATTGAAAGTGTGTGCTTTCATTTAAAAGTGACATTTTAGTTCACAACATGTGTCACATACTCAAAACCAAGAAAACAATCTAAGATTGTATTGATACTTTATAAAATCGATCCATAATTCATTTTTAATATGCAAGAATCAAACATGTGTTAATATAAAACATGATGTGGTTGATATGATTAAGAGTTTATGTTTTCATTTAAAATTTAAATTTTAGTTCAAAATGCATTTCACATACTCAAAAGGAAAAAATATGCCTTGATTGTCTTTATAATTTATAAAAAAGATCTATAATTCATTTTAGAATTGTAGGAATTAATTACACATCAATATGGAACATATTGTAAACGGTATAACTAAATGTGTTTTTTTAATTTAAAAGTCACATTTTACTTTGCAATTTATTTCACATAGTCAATGATGAGAAAACACACTCTGGTTATTTTGATACTTTAGAAAAATGATTTATGATTCATTTTGATGGGTATGAATCAAATGAATGTCAATATGACACATGGTGTGGATCGTATGACTTAATGTGCATGTTTTTAGTATAAAAGTAACATTTTAGATCACAATAAGTGTCACAAATCCAAGACTAATAAAAAATCTTGGATTGTTTTTATACTTGAGAAAAAAAATGTGATTCATTTGTGATGTTTAAAAATCAACCATATGTTAATATGACCCATGATGTAGTTGGTATGGATCAAAGTGTGTGTTTTCAGTATAAAAGTAATATTTTTTGTCACAACATGTGTCACATTTTCAAAAGTGAGAAAACATGATCGTATTTTCTTTTAGGAAATTTTCTATTATTAATATGAGACGTGTAGGAATTAATCTCAAGTAAATCTAAGACATAGTGTAGTTTCTATTACTTAAAGTGTGTGTTTTCATTTAAAAAATGACATGTTAGTTCAAAATGTGTGTCACATACTCAAAACCAAGAAAACAAATTTGGATTTCCATGGTGTTTTTGTAAAAATATAGATAATTCATTTATAATGTATAGAAAATGACCGTTTGTCAATCTGACACATGATGTCGTCAGTTTGATTGAAAGTGATTATTTTCATTTAAAAGTGATATTTTAGTTTAAAACATCTGTTACATACTAAAAACAAAGAAAAATCACTCTGATTTTCTTAGTATATTATAAAAATGATACATAATTCATTTTTTACATGTAGGTATCAACCACACATCAATATGACAATTAGTGCGGCTGGTATGATTGAAAATGCATATGTTTTGTTAAAAGTGACATTTTAGTTCAAAATGTGTGACATATACTCAAAACCATAAAAACACACTTGAATAATCTTAGTATTTTAGTAAAAATATCTATAATTCAATTGTGACATGTTTGGATTAACTGAATGTTAATCTGACACACGACATGGATGATATGACTAAAAGTAAATATTTTCAATATAACAGTGAAATTTTAGTTTAAAATGCGTGTGACTTAGTCAAAAATAATAAAAGACACACAAATTATATTGTACTTTTGGAAAAATATTGATAATTACTTTGTGATGTATAGGAATTAACCCCATGTGGATCCAACACACATAGTGGCTGTTGTGATTGAAAGTGTATGTTTTTAGTTTAAAAGTGATATTTTTTCCAAGATGAATGTCAATCTCTAAAAACTAAGAATAAATTATAGTATTATATTTATACTTTAATAAAATTATCCTTGATTCATTTGTGATGTGTAGAAATTAACTTCACATCAATCTGACACCTGGTACGACATTTATGACTAAAAGTGTGTGTTTTCATCTTAAATTGATATTTTTTTCCAAAACATGAATCACATACTCAAAACTGATAAAACATGCTCAAAATATCTTGATACTTTAGGATAAGGATCTACGATTCATTTATGATGTGTATTAATTATCCTTGTTTCAATATAATATATGATGTGATTGGTATGACTGAAAGTGCATGACATACTCATAACGAGCACTTTGAGTCATACTGGGCACACCGTGTATTGGATTGAGGTAAGGTTGATTCATACATGTCACAAATGAATTATGGATAATTTTTATAAAATATAAAAACAATACAAATTTATTTTATTGGTTTTGAGCATGTCACTTTTATTTTTTACTAAAATGTCAATTTTAAATAAAAAGACACACTTTGAGTCATACCAGTCACATTATGTGTCAGATTGAGGTGAAACTGATTATTAAACATAAAAAATGACTTATGGATCGTTTTACTAAAGTATAAAAACAATATAAATGTGTTTTATTAGTTTTTAATGTTTTGATTTTCTTTTTTACTAATATTTCATTTTAAACTGAAAACACCCACTTTCAGTCATACCAGTCACATCATGTATCGATTTGATGTGAAACTAATTCATGCACATCACAAATGAATTATAAATAATTTTCCTAAAGTATCGAGACAATATAATAATTTTCTAGGTTCTCAATGAGTGAAACACGTTTTGAACTAAAATGTTAATTTTAGACTCACAATGGGTACTTTGAGTCATATTAAGCACATCGTGTATCATATTGAGGTGCGGATGATTCCTACATGTCAAAAATGACTTATGGATCACTGTCCTAATTTATCAAAACAATATGAATGTGTTTTTTTTATATTTCAAAATGTCAATTTTAAATAAAATAACACACTTAGATTCATATCGGTCATATTGTGCATCAGATTGAGGTGAAGCTAATTCTTACATGTCAAAAATAACTTATTAATACTTTAACTAAAGTATCAAATTAATATAAATGTGTTTTTTCAGTTTTGAGTATATCACTTTTTTTACTAAAATGTAATTTAAACTGAAAACACGCACATTGAGCCATACTGGTCACATCATCTGTCAGTTTAATGTGATACTGATTCCTAAACATCAAAAATGAATTATGAATGGTTTTTCTAAATTATCAAGAAAATCCAATAATTGTTTCTTGGTTTTCAATGAGTGACACACTTTTTGAACTAAAATGTAAATTTTAGACTAATAATGGACACTTTAAGTCATATTGGGAACACCATGTATCAGATTGTGGTGTGGATGATTTCTATATGTTAAAGATGGATTATATATCATTGTATTAATTTTAAAAAAATCCAAAAAAATCTATATTTTTAGTGTGTCGCTTATATTTTTTACTAAAATGTAAATTTAAAATAAAAATACACACTTGGAGTCATACCGATCAGACCATGCATCAGATTGAGGTGTGGCTGATTCTTATATGTCAAAAATTACATATGGATCATTTTCCTAAATTATCAAAACAATATGAATTTTGTTATCTATTTTGAGTATGTGATATGAATTTTTAACTGAAATATAAATTATAAACTGAAATCATACACTTTGAGTCATACTAATCACACTATGTATCTGATTGAGGTGAGACTGATTGATCTATGGTTGATTCTTACACCATTTAAGACAATGTTCACCACATATCTTTTGGGAAGTCATAATTTGAATTCAAATGTTAAAAAACTCCTTCGTAGATGCATCCTTACTATTCAATTCATGTTTCAGGAGGCATGGGGTTTCCTCTTCAATTCTAAAGGAACATGTTCTCTCTTTTTGTCTTATTGTAAGATAGTTGAAAGAAAAAATATGAATTCCCAAATGATATATGAAAAAACTAAATAAATATTAGAAAAAAATGATTAGAAAATTAACTTTAAAATAGTAGATAAAATGATGACAAAATTAACTAAATAAGTAGTAGTAACTAGCCTTTTATGATGTCTGTATACATTCTTGACTCATTTCCTTATTGTCATTATCTCAGTTTCAACCTCAAAGTCCATCTATCACAAGCATAAGAAGCTTCAAAAAAACCACCCCAACTCGAGGAAAAGATCCACCTATATAAGAAAATAATTCTTATATTAGTAATACTATTAAGAAATAAATTTACAAAAATATGAAACAATACATTAATAAATTTTCAATTTTAAACTAATCCTACACATTTTAAGTCATACTGGGCACACCGTGCATTGGATTGAGGTGTGGATAATTCCTACACATCACAAATGACTTATGAATTATTTTCTTAAAGTATCAAAATAATATGAATGTGTATTCTTGATTTTGAGTATGTCACTTGTCTTTTATACTAAAATGTCAATTTTAAATGAAAATACCATTTAGAGTTATACCAGTCACACCGTGCGTTATATTGAGGTGTGGATAATTCCAAAATGTCATAAATGACATATGGATTGTTTTCCTAAATTATCAAAACAATCTGAATTTGTTTTCTTGATTTTGATTATGTTTCTTATGTTTGTTACAAAAATTTCATTTTAAACTGAAAACATGCACTTTGAGTCATACCAGTCACACCATGCATCGGATTGACATGAAGTTGATTCCTTTACATCAAAAATAACTTACGAATTTTTTCCCTAAATTATCAAAACAATATGAATGTGTTTTCTATGTTTTGAGTATGTCACTTGTTTTTTTATTAAAATGTCATTTTAGACTAAAAACACATACTTTAAGTCATACCAGTCACATTGTTAGTTATTTTAACATGAGACTAATTCCTACATGTCAAAAATGACTTATGAATAATTTTACTAAACTATCAAGACAGTTAGAGTGTGTTTTCTCTTTTTTTTTAGTGAGTGACACGTGTTTTTAACAAAAATGACAATTTTAAGTTGATAGCAGACACTTTGAGTCATACCGGCACACTGTGTATTGGATTGAGGTGAGGAAAATTTCTAATTGTCACAAAATATTTATGAATATTTTTTAAAAATAATCAAAATAATCTAAATGTTTTTTCCTAGTTTTGAGTATGACGCTTTTATTTTATAATAAAATGATAATTTTAAATAAAAAACATTTTGATTCATACCGGTCATTTCATGCATCATATTGAGGTGCGACTAATTCCTACATGTCATGAATTATTTATAAATAATTTTCATAAAGTATATAAATAATCTGAAATCATTTTATTATTTTTGAGTATGTCACTTGTCTTTGTAACTAAAATGACAATTTTAAATAAAAAGACACATGTGGAGTTATATTGGTCACATAGTGGGTTGGATTGAGGTATAGTTGATTTATATAAATATAAAATGATTGATAAATATTTTTATTTAAAGTATGAAAATAATATGAATTCATTCGGTTGGTTTTGAGTATGTCACATTTTTTTTCTAAAATGTCATTTAAAACTGAAAACACAAACTTTGAGTCATACCGGTTACATTGTGTGTTGGTATGATTTGAGACTAATTCCTACACATCAAAAATAACATATGAATCATTTTTTTAAATTATTAAGACAAATTAAGTGTGTTTTCTCAAATTTTAGTGAGTGACACACATTTTGAACTAAAATGTCAATTTTAAACTAATAATGGACACTTTGAGTCATATCGGTCACACTGTGTGTCGTATTGAGGTTAGATAATTTATACACATCATAAATTACTTATTTATCGTTTTTATAAAGTATCAAAACAATTTTAATTTGTTTTTTTTTTATTTTGAAAATGTTTCTTGTCTTTTTTACAAAAATGTAAATTTTAAATAAAAAAGATACATTTTGAGTCATACCAACCACACCATGCTTTGGGTTGAGGTGGGTATAATTTATAAACATCAAAAATGACTTATGGATCATTTTTATAAGGTATAATAATAGTACAAATGTGTTTTCTTGGTTTTGATTATGTCACTTGTGGTTTTTACTAAAATGTCATTTTAAACTAAAAACAAGCACTTGGAGTCATATAGGTCACACCATGAATTATATTGACATGAAGTTTATTCCTACATGTCAAAAATGACATAATTATTGGTTTCATAATATATAAACACAATCTAATGTGTTTTCTTGGTTTTGAGTATGTCACGTGTCTTTTTTACTAAAATCTCAATTTAAACTGAAAATAAAAACTTTGAGTCATGTCAATCATAACATGTGTTGATTTGACATGATAATGATTATTACTTTTCAAAAATGACATATTAATCATTTCTATAAAGTATTAAGACAATATTATTTCATTTTCTCAGTTTTCAGTGAGTGTTGGACATTTTTAACTAAATTGTCAATTTTAAACTAAAAACGCACACTTTGAGTCAAACTAGGACCACCATGTATCAGATTATGGTTTGGATGATTCCTACATGTCACAAATTTCATATGGATGTCCTAAAGTATCAAAACAATCCAAATTTATTTGCTTAGTTTTGAGTATGTGATGCGTGTTTTCAACCAAAATGTCAATTTTAAACTGAAAACATGCACTTTGAGTCATGTCAGACACACCGTGTATCGGATTATGGTTTGGATGATTCTTACATGTCAAAAATAATGTATAGATAATTTTTATAAAGTATCAAATAATAATTATAATTAAATTAACTAAAAAAGTAGATAAATGATGAGAAAATCAACTAAATTGGTGGTAGGAAGCCACCTCTTCATGATGTCTGTATACATTCTGACACCGGGTATGCTACCCAATCATTTCTAAATGAATATATTTTCTCTTTTGAATATGAGGACTATCTAAATTTCTAGTTTTAATAGAAAAATATAAATAAACAAATTATTGATAAATATTTTATATGAAATTGTAATTATCTTAAAAAATACCACTTCGGGAATGCTAGTTTGTTGATGGAATATGATATCTTTCATAAATTTTCAAATATAATAACTTCAATCTTCTCCATTGGTTTGTTTTGGAAACTATAGAAACATTGATAAAAATAATTAATTTGTTTTGATATATTTTTTGATAGTGAAATATTATTATGTATACCCTAATACTTATCCACTTGTAGAATTCGATAGGCTCCTTGTATTTATGGACTATCTTCATGCCATGATTTTAACAATATTTAAAAAATCCCCATCATAAAATAATTTTCATTAAAACATAATATAAAATATATACCTTGAAGTTTAATTGTAAAACAATGCATGTAGTGTATAAAAAATTGATAAACGTCATCACATGTGGTCGATTTTTTAGGTTTCCATGAATTGAATCTAGAAAAAAAATTGGGGTATCCAAATTGACTGCAATTAGTAACCAATGCTTCATAAAAAAATAAAAATATATAAGTAATGAAATGAATAAAAATATATTTTATATGATTAAATTTTATATTTTTACCCCTTCATCATGGGTATTAATAATAGTATGTCATATGTAAGTTTTCTTTAAAACATTGTGGCCAATTTGTCTACTATTCATTTATATTTCTTTGGTTTTAATGAGAATAGTTGTGTAGAAGCGATGTGAGGACTAATGTGTCTAAATTTCTATTTATAGGGTTTTCCCTACAAATAGTATTGATATATATGCCTGCAAAAATTATGAATATTATTCAGTCATAATTAACAAAGTAGATCATCTATTGGAGAAACAAATCATGAAAACACACCTCATGTATAAATTTACAACTGTGGATCCTAGAAATTAATGCATGATGATTTTATTTACATTATCATGACCAGTATATTTTTCTAATTTCCTATCTATATATATGTTCTTCAAACTCAATTGTGATCATATCACCACTTGATAACATTGTATTCACATGAACCATTAATGATAGTTAATGCGAATGTTTAAGGAGTTGGGTAAATGTACTTTGTAAATATATTTTTGATTGGTTGTTTGATCTTTTAGATTGTTTTGATTTGACCTTTTATTTCACCCTCTTTCCTTTGTCTATCTATAATAACATTCATCGGTTTGGACCCTTTTTCATTAATCATTAATGATTTTGCAGGAAAAATAAATTAGAAATTAATACCTTCTTATTAACATGTTTTTTTACAATATCTAACTACCATGCAACAAATATTCCAATATCTTGTTCAACCGTATGAATATCTGCATCATCAAGTGGAATATTTAGCTCAATGCTCATCTCTTGAGCTACATTAAACTCCACTCTCACATGAACTATTAGAAATTTTATGTTGTGTAGAATATATCATTGGATATTGTATAAAGTACCTCTTGCAACAAGGTTATGGGTGGGTGTTTATAGATATAAATAACAATCATTTTAACCCTATAGAATATCAGTACAGGAAAGGTATCAGTGTATTCTTGATTCGTATTTCATATAAACAATTATGATAATATTGATTACATCTTCTAAGATAACTATTTTAGGGGAATGGTTTTCCTCAAAGCTAGTGAGGGTGGGGGTCTTCATGTGGTGGTTTTTCTTGTGTCATTTATTCTCTTTGATTACTTCTCATAAAATTTTCTAACAACTCTAACTAACAATTAATTTTTTCTTCTAGGAAAACTAATCATGTGTAAAAATCTTCCATTTTCTTATATTTATACCCCTTATCATTTATTTTCTCAAAATATGTTCAGGGTGACACACCAAAACCCACACCTCTGATGTGGCCATATTGTTCTAGCTTCTTCAAGACCACTGGTAGTAGTGGGTAATTAGGTATAGTTTATTATGATTATTTTATCTTACTTGAATAAAAAATATATGAAAATAAGTAATCAATGTTATGTAATACTGATTTAAAGAAACATTAATTTTTACTATTTCATAATTACACATTCTTCCTACATTTTTTTGTGCATTTTCATCTATTAGTATCCCTTCTTTATTTACACGCACCTCCTTCCATATCACATGATTTGGGATGGAAGCATCTTTGGATTTTTGATTCATCAATTAGAATATAAATATATTAACATAATAATGTTGTTATTTCATATAAAATAAAATTATTATAGTAGATTTAAAATATATACCATTTTTTTCAAGTGAATCGTACCCCATCCTTGCTTTATGGTAGGGGTATGTTGGTTTTGCTTCTCATTACTTATTTTTAGCACTCAGTTTCTATTTCATAAATTAACAATTCTTAATCAATGTTATTAATAATTGTATTTTCAAGTAATGTATTACCAGTCACAATGTACCTGAAAATATTTTTCCACATGACAACCAATAAATGCATCCCAATCTTGTTGGTTTATTAGGTGTGCATACATCTATGGTGGGTGCGGGTTAATTTTCCCTTCAACATCTTTGAGATGAAACTTTATAAGAATTATTCAAAAGCCTATGTGAGATTTTACAATGAGCATTAATACAAATTTCATTTGAGAATCATCTAATATAAATACACTCTACAAGGGATAATGAAAAGTAATTCAACATTTCATTAAAAAAATTTAGTAAAATAAAGAAAGTATGTCATAATGTTACCCAAATATCTTCCCAAATTAGAGTCTTAATCAAAGGAACAACATTGTGCCATGAATCTACATCAATTGGAATTCACATGCGAGTGGTGATCCCAATGTACCTACAAAACATGGCCTTATTGGGGTTAACACTACAACATAAACAGTGTTTAGTGGCGGTTTTGTGGCGGCGGTTCACAAAACCGCCCCTAAACGTTATCAGTGAAAGATTTTGCGGCGGTTTGTTAAAAACCGCAACGAAACACGATCTATTTTGAAAAGCCGCGATGCTTTCCCCGCCCCTATCGCGTACCCCTCTTCCCCAATCCCCCTCACAAACCCTCCCCTCTTCCCCGATCCCCCTCCCGCTACCTCCGGCGACACCCGCGCCCTCCGGTGACCCCCGCGGCCCCCGAGCCCCCCGGCGAACCCTGCACCCCCCCCCCCTCGACCGCCGGTGACCCCCGCGCCCCCGCGCCCCTCGCGCCCCCCGCGCCCTCCGGCGACCGCCACACCCCCCGCGGCCTCCGGCAACCCCCGCACCATAATTTCAGTCCTCCCACCATAATTTTCAGGTTTATTTATATATAATTTTTATTTTTTCCACATTTTAATTAGGGATATTGTGATTTTTATATTCCAAATATCGTTGTAGTGTGTTTTGGTCTTCATTTTGGCAGGTTTGAGCTGTCATCATCAAAGGATTACATGTGTATTCATAATTAAGAATCTATATATAAGTTCTCCATTTATATATATTCAACCTTGAAAGTATTAATATATATCATGGGGCTATATGTGCTTATATGTGTATATGAAAATGAATATGTGTATCATTGAAAAGGGGTATATGAAAGTATAGTCAAATATGTATAGATCCCTTATACATATTTGTACACCTTAATATGTATATATGGACTAGGTATCATTACATATAAGTTAAGGTGAATATGTGTGCATTTGAAAATATTAAAATTTGAGATTCCATCATCTATTTTAGCATGGATTGAGTTTTAGGTAGTTTCCATATTCATGTTACCATTATTTGAATTCCATGATAGCATGGATGTTTTTTAATCTATTATTCATTATTTTATCAATTGAATATTGTATATCTTTTTATATATATTATTGGTTTTATTTCTCGGAATGTATCTCCCAATGTGGTTGATAGAAATTATCCTAAACATTTAAAATGTGTTTTAAGGTGTAAAGCATGATTTCAAAGTGAGTTTTCTATCATGTGATTTTTTGTTTAGAGATAATGTTTTGAAAAAATGGTAAGATGGTGTCAAGCGTTTTGAGTAATGTGTTGTGAAGAGGATCGGGCCGATGGGGAATATATTGGATATTCCATGATGGTATGACTTTATGTGAATTATTTCTTTATGTTTCATTTTAGGTGATGTTTCCTAGACTTCTCTATAGAGTCCATGTGGCTGAAGTTTTGTTGGAGGCCGAATCATCCTTTAAGAGAATCTAGTTCATTTTATGGATCACAATGGGATGGTTTTGCAAGGTAGTATTGTACCTTTTGTTCTAGTTTTATTACTACATAGTACCATTAAAGAAGAGACATGGGAGGGGAGATGAATATGTAGGCATAGTGGTCCAATCTCTTTTTTAACAAAGCTTTTATTACTATATAGTACCATTAAAGAAGAGACATGGGAGGGGAGATGAATATGTAGGCATAGTGGTTCAATCTCTTTTCTGACAAAGCTTAGTGATACTTTGAAATGTGGCTCAAAGCTAAGACATTTCATGTTAGGGAGGGTATGATATTCTATGATTTTTTCAGGTACTTTCTCATTTCAATTTTACTTTAAATAGATAATTTTGGGATATCAAAATGTATACTGGATGTATGAATATTTTTTGGGGTGTCCAGGGTTTTTAGGACACAAAAGGTTGAAAAAGTGCCTATCCAGCTCAAGTAATACGATCGGAGCCCAGTTAGTAGTTATTGTGTTCCCTAACCATGATTTACAAGAGGTGGGGTAAATTCAATGAAAAAATAAGGAAAGGGGGAGAATAAACCAAGTGGAAATGGATAACCCATTCCTCATGGTTATAGCATGACTTAACAAACCATACAGGCTTTATCGAAGATCATGTGACTAGCCCGCATTTCTATCCAACAGTCCAGCATTTCTAAAATATTACTTTTGAATAGCATGAATTGTCTTTAAAGTTTCGACATGATGAACTTTTTCTCAGCAATACTCATACAATGATCCTTTCTTTTCAGCTTCATTCCATCTCTCATAAATCAGATGAAGTGCCAAACGATCACTGTAATCCTTTGCAGAAACTATAGATTTTACCATTACAGCTAAAGCGCTTTTTATCTTGAGGAAGAACTAAAGTATCCATGATGCTACGTCCAACCACAGTGGTAAGCACAGGATCGTAGCAATGAAAAATGGCACCCATAATTAGTACTTTCCGCAGTTTAGGATCCACCAGAAGGATTGACTGGGCACACCGGCTGGCCGGTGGTGTCTCACCAGCTGGCCGGTGGTCATCCACCGGCTGGCCAGTGACACCAGGTAGTGGGAAAGCCTACTGCCTGGCTCCTCCGGCTGGCTGGTGGGTAGGAACCGACTGGCCAGTGGTCTCACACCGGCTGATCGGTGGCTCTGGACAGAAGCCAATGCTTCTGCCAGAGACCACCGGCTGGCCGGTTGAAATCCACCAGTTGGCCGGTAGACTCAGTCAATCCATTTTCAGCTTTCTTGGGCGAGCTCCTAGGAAATCTTTTTCCTAACATCAAAAACACTTGAAAATAAGTTAGAACACAAATAGAGTGATTGTTATCATTAAAATCCAAGAGAGAGGGTTACAATAACTATTGTTTGTTTTATATTCATGGACTAGATTATGCATTAGAAACCATTAGTGGTGGCCTACTTAATTTACCTCACACACCATATCCAAGTTCCACCTGGCCTTCCCTAAGAACCCCCAAACATGTCCCTTATAGGTTTCTATTTGGAACCTTGATTCCTCCACATCCACTCTACAGTTTTCTCCACATTTCCATGACTAAAATAATTCTATCCACCTTAGGAGGGTCATTATAACTAATTTATTCAAGAAATTCAAACACCATGTCTCATGCTTCCATCACAAGATGAACCCCAAAACTTAAATGTGGCCATTTAGATTTCCCTAGAACAATAAAAAAACATTACCCATTGTGAAAATGGTTTCAGTGAATGTAGTTAACTTGATTTAAAATGCATTATTATCAGTTTCGATCACACATCAATGGGGTGTTGTTTGAGGCAACATAAATGTGTGATCGATGGTGTTATGATAAGTGTGTATCCTGATATTCTTATTGCTCCTCAATGAGGTGTTGACGTTGTCTCCTATGGACCAGACTTGTTCAGTTGGTCTGAAATGGTAAATGTGGTCAATGAATCATCTTTATTATATTATGCATACTTTATGGTCAATGGTTCATCTTTATTATATTATGTTTCTGTAATCTTACACTATTGTATATTTTGTGTAGGCACATTGTGATATACATGGATAAAAGTTGGATCACATTACCGAGGAACACACCTCAATATGTTAAGGGTTTGAATGGGTTTTTAGATTTTGCAATTTCTAATCGATCCGTTGAAGGGAGAATAAGATGTCCATGTCCTAAATGTAAATTTAGAACATGGTTGAAGAGAGATGAAGTTTATGAACATTTAATACTGAAGCAATTCCCTGAGCAATATTTGTGTTGGATTTGGCATGGAGAATCAAACAATACAGAAAGATTGAGGACTGATGTTAATCCACAGAATGAGGTCCCAAGTTCTTCGACAATGGAAAATGAAATACAAAACCTCATAAATGATGCATTTGGCACTGCAAGACACCACTATGAGCGTCAAAACATATCAGAACAACCAGAAGAGGGTGCTACAAATTGCAACGTGACAAGTGATGTTTCTGAGACTGTAACACAAGCAGATCAAGATTGTAACATATCATTGGATCCTCTTGATTCTGTGGATCCAAATGTAAGGGAAAACTTCAGTGAGGAAAATGCATTTCATGATTTAGTTGACGATGGAAATCAAGAGTTGTATAGTGGGTGTTTGAAATATTCAAAGCTTTTATTTCTACTGAAGTTGTACCATATCAAATGTCTATGTGGAATTACAAATAAGGCAATGTCCATGTTATTGGAATTGATTCGTGATGCATTTCCTGAAGCAAAAATCCCAGAATCGTTTTATGATATGAAAAAAGTTGTTAACAAGCTTGGTCTGAATTATACAAAAATACATGCGTGTCCCAATGATTGTATGCTTTACTGGGGAGAGGATTTAAGTAGACAGAATTGTAAGAAATGTTATTCTTCTAGATGGCAGTCAAAGGGTGATGTTGGAAGTATGACTGAACATAATTTCACGGAGAAGAAGAAAAGGAACACACCTGCAAAATTTTTGCATTACTTTCCTTTGAAGCCTCGATTGCAAAGATTATTCATGTCATCAAAAACCGTCGAACACATGAAGTGGCATGCTGTAGATAATAACAATGATGGGTTAATGAGACATCCATGAGATTCCCAATCATAGAAGACATTTGATTCATTACATCCAGATTTCTCAGCTGATCCTAGGAATGTTCGATTGGGATTGGTTGCTGATGGATTCAACCCATTTGGGACTTTGAGTACGAGTTATAGCATTTGGCCAGTTGTTTTGATCCCTTATAATCTGCCTCCGTGGATGTGTATGTAACAAACATATTTTATCATTTCGATGATTATTCCTGGAAAACAAATGCCTGGAAATGATATTGATGTATACCTGCAGCCTTTGATTGAAGAATTGCAGGAGTTATGGAGAAACGGTGTTGAGACATTTGATGTTTCTTCTAAAACAATGTTTAAAATGCATGCTGCTTTAATGTGGACCATTAGTGACTTCCCTGGGCTTGGGAATTTATCTGGTTGTAACACTTATACTGGTTTGGCTTGTCCCGTTTGTAACTTTGATTTCGAGCCCAAACGGCTACCTCACAGTAGAAAATGGTGCTTCTTGTGCCATCGAAGATTTCTTGATGCATCTCATAGATTTCGGCTGAACAAATCAAAATTTAATGGTTTCATTGATCGTAGACCACCTCCAAAGTTGTTAACCGGTTCTAAAATATTGACACAGCTTGAAAATGTTAAAACAGAATTTGGGAAGGTTCATCATTTGAATGATAGCGGAAAACGAGTGCGAAGTGCATCGTCAAGTGAAATCAGAACGCAACAATGGAAGAAAAAAAGTATATTCTTCAAACTTCCGTATTGGGAATTTAATTCTTTGCGCCACAATCTTGATGTGATGCATATTGAGAAGAATGTATGTGATAATTTGATTTTCACATTACTTAATGAGCATGGAAAGTCGAAGGATCATCTCAATGCTCGCAAAGACTTACAAGTAATGAACATAAAACGTGATCTCTGGCCAGATGAGAATGAAAAGTATGCTCCGGCCATTTTTTCATTGAAAAATAGGGATAAAGATACGTTCCTTCAAATTTTAAAGAATGTGAAGGTATCTGATGGGTATTTGAGTAACATCTCGAGGTGTGTTGACTTGAAGAATCGTAAGTTATATGGATTGAAAAGTCAAGATTCACATGTTTTGTTACAACAGTTACTACCATTGGCATTGCGTACATTATTACCTGAAAAAGTTACTGCTGTTGTACTCCATTTCTGCACATTTTTCAGACAGTTATGTGAGAAAGCTCTACATCCATTTCAGCTTGACAACCTATAGGAGAGGTTTGTATTGACCCTTTGTGCAATGGAGATGATCTTCCCTCCATCGTTTTTTACTTTCATGATGCATTTAACTCTGCATTTGGTTGACGAAGCTAAATTAGGAGGCCCCGTTCATTATCGATGGATGTATCCAATTGAGAGGTATTTTATTTATATGTTTCCAGTTAAGTAAACATTTTTTGGCATTTAAATAAATGCATAATATTATTTTTTTTTCACAGATATCTTGGGCATTTGAAAGCATACGTGAGAAATAAAGCTCAACCAGAAGGCTCTATTGCTGAAGGCTATTTGGCCGAGGAGTGTCTCACCTTTTGTTCCAGATATTTGGATGATATTGAGACAAGATTTACTCGAGTTGGACGTGTTGACGACACATCAACTCAATCTCAAATGCATCAGAAATCAAAAATATTTCCTGCTATTGGCCGATCAGTTGGGAGGACCTCATACGCGACACTAACAGAATTGGAATTATTACAGGCACATAGATATGTGCTGCTGAATAGTGAAATTGCAGATCCATTTATTGAAGAGTTGAGGATACAAACAAAGAGACGAATGAGAAGCCGAATACGAAATGAAAAAGATATAACGAATGATGTGAATAAAGAGCTGGTAGAATGGTTTGCACGACGTGTAAGTTTATAAATATTGCAATAAATACGAATATTACTTTGACACATACAATTTGAAAATCTATTAAATTATATTTTTTTTCAGATCATGAATACTGATACTCGAGCTGACTTTTCAGAAGATTTGAAGTTTCTTGCTAGAGGTCCTATAAAACAAGTTAGAAAGTTCAACGCTTATAATGTGAATGATTTTAGATTTCGTACAGTCGATCGAGAAGTGGGTTTGAAAACACAGAATAGTGGTATTTTTACATTTGCTGAAGTGGAATACTATGGAAAGCTGCATGATATTATTGAATTAAACTACCACGGGCATTTTTCTGTTGTTTTATTCAAATGCAAATGGGTCGATTTTATCAGAGGTGTTAAAAGAGATTCCTTGCAATTTACTTCTGTAAACTTCTCTCGCTTGATGGATGTTGGTGATCGTGAACTGCATGATCCATATATCTTAGCATCGTAGGCAAAAATGGTATATTATGTTAATGATGTTGTGGATGAAGGGTGGAGTGTAGTTACTCACGTAATACAAAGAGATTTGTATGATATGGGTGATGAAGTGGAAGATTTGACCTCTGCAATTGAATTTCATCAACAACAGGAAGCAGAATTATTTGTCCATCATGATATTGAAAATATTGGTCTAGCAAGGATGAATGAAGTGGATGAAGAAATGGAGTAGGAAATCGACATGATTGAAGGGGAAAATGATTGTATGTACAATTATTTATTCATTCAGCAACTACTTGTTTCATTTCTGTAGTCATTCATTATCATTTTTATATATATTTTGTTTGTTAATACTGGGCATCTATTATCATTTTTAATTTTTTTTCTGCATAATTTTTTTGAAATATATATTCTAAACATAATTTTATTTGATTAAATGACAGGAATGCCAAGGAAGAAGCGGTACACTATTCCTTCTTCTTCTGCGACAGATGATGATCCTTCTGTCCCCACGGAATCATCTCCCCCTGCACCATCTCTGACACCATCAGTGGATGACTCATTAGAGGATGAGTCATCGCCTCCCCCTATAGGAGCTTCAGCAGTGGGGTAGCGACACGCCCCCTCCAGTTCATCACGGACATTCTGGAGGGTCGCAGTCATAGGTACAAATTTTAATTAAATAAATTTATTGCATTTTGTTTATAGTAATTGTTTTCTCATTGCAGATGAAGACAATGAAACCATGGAAAGAGACATAAAAAGTTCTGATGTTTGGAACATGCATGGCAAGAAGATAGTGGTGCCATTTGATTCTTATGGGGTCCCGACGGATGACGCTGCATGTTTACTTGGTCAGATTATAGGTCAGCTGGCAGCGGAGCCCGTTTCCCTGCCTATTTCGTATGATGATTGGAGGCATATGCCTCCAAACTGGAAAAATGAAGTTTATGATTCTTAGATAAAGGTAATTTTATTACTTTATGGTTTAATTGAATGTCATTTTACTAATATATTCAAAATGAATTTCTGTATACAGATATTCTTCCACTTTACCGTTGCTGATGTGATAGCACGGAAGTGGACATTGAAAAATCTTGGAAAAAAATGGAAAGATTTCAAATGGAGGTTGTGGTGTGATGTCAACGATTCTTCGTTGACCGTGCAGCAGATGTATGAGAAGATACCCAGTGGGGTACCGAAAGAACAGTGGAAGGTTTTTGTCGATAGACATCGTGATGAGAAGCGGATGGTATTGAAATATATATTATTATATTATCCTCATTTTACATTTATACATGTACATGAAGAGGAAATAGACATTGAATACAATACTGTTAAATTGAATTTTATTTATTTCAGGATCTCTCAAGAAAGAATGCTTCAAACCGGGCGAAGCAGGTAATCCCGCACACTGCGGGTTCAAAAAGCTTTTCAAGAAGCCGAATGTCATTGGTAATCTTTTAATTAGTTTAAATATTTGTAAGATAATATTATCTATTTAACATATTTGATTGATGATTTATCTTTGTTTAATGCAGTCACAGAGTTTAGGGCATGAAGCATCCCGAACAGAACTGTGGCTGGATGTTCATAAAAAAACATATGGAAGTTTTGTTAATGAACCTGCCAGAGAAGTTGGGGTATGAAGTCAATTATTTATTATAATAACTTAATATCAGTTTTTACTGTGTTAATATATATTGATATTTGATTTATAGGTAAAAATTAAAGAAATATGGGATGCCAATCCTGGGCAATCCTACTCAGTCTCCCAGTATGACCCGGTTGGTCAAGTCCTTGGGAAGGAGCATCCTGGTAGAGTGCACGGGATGGGTTTGGGACCCGTACCATCTGAGGTCTTTCGCATGCCATCAGGGATTTCAGCCACATCTACTCCTGGTTATAGTCATTTCATACCTGAAGATGCTCAGAGGGAGATGTCTGCTCTACAAAACACAGTTCACCAGTAGGGGAATCAGATATCTGATTTGCAGAAAGAGTTGCTTGAAATACGTCAGCATATGAGCAGATATTCCCCCGGTGGTAGTGCATCGGGTAGTGGTGAGCAGGTAAATCACAAAAAAATAAAAATCATTTAGTTTTCAAACTTTTATTGGTTATAATTTTTATTATAAATATGCAACAATATTTAATTTTCAATATAATGTTCTTACAGGTGGCAGCAGGTGGTGGAGATGAAGGTGGAGAGGGTGACGATGCAGCATCAGATGATGAGTAGTAGTATTATTGATGTGTTGAACAAGTATGATAACATTTGGTTTGTATATGTAACATTTATGACACATAGTTGCCACCAAACATTTCCATGTCCTAACATTTTCTTGATTTCTCATGTTTCCTTCTATGCATTTTATTTATTGTGTTATGGATTCCTCATGTGTTGACAAAAAGATTCTTAATGCAATATGCATGTGATGATACCACATCCAATGAGAATACCATATATGTAACCCATATTCATACCCCTATTGGATCCATATCCAATATGTATCACACTAAAAGACCAATCCCATGACCATAAATGGCTAAGGCATGAAAGGTTAATGATAAAAGGCTATGTCATGGCCTTAAAATTTTTACACCACTCCAATGGGTCTAGGAATACCAATTTGTTTTTAGTTTAGGCATGGTGGATTTCATTGGATTCGGTGGATGTTGGTTGGAAATTGGTGGTAATACCTTCCTTCTTCTTGGTTAGTTTCCTCTTATTATTCTCTTGGGGATTCAATACAATGATTCCTTTTTGGTCTAGGGTCTGAGTTGGTTTACATTTTGATGATCTTTTGGCACAGTGTAGGTTTATTTGTGGGTTTTTCATGCATTTGTGGTTTATGGTCATTTCTTCTTCACCCTATGGTGTGCTGCGAGTCGAAAAATATTCTTTAAGGTAGGGAATCAGTTATTCGTCTTTATTGTGTATCATGCATGGGGGGTTACTCTTGTTCATCTATGGGTTCTAGTTGTGCTGGCTTAATCAAAGATAAATAATTGGCTAATTGAAACTGGAGGGGGAAAATAGGAATGATTCACATGTTTTTACAGCTTTGATATTATTATGATATGATGGATTGTATGGTATTGATACCTTGGTTAAAATTATGGTCATTGGGGGATTTTCTTTCACTGGATGATATGTGTTGTGACTGTTGTGTCTATTGTTATTGTTGTGATATCACCCTAAAAGGGAAATTAACCAACCACTTATATTTTTCTAATAAAATGGATACTCTATGATTATGGATTGTGTTAAAACACTCCTAAAATAAAGTATCATGTGATAAAATACCCATTGATAAATCTATAAAATGATCCTTGATGTGTTGTGATGCATGTATATGATTATGGGATGATGATGTGTGGATGTGATATTATGTGGGGCTGATGGGTGAGATGTGGCTGTGGTTTTGGAAAATTTAGGGCAGTGGTGGAGCAGATCCAACATATTTTTTTTTTCCATTTCAACATTTAGCGGCAGTTTTAACCGCCGCTAATGCCCCACCTGTGAGCATTTAGCGGTGGTTAAAACCGCCACTAAATAACAGCGAAGCATTTAGCGGCGGTTAAAACCGCCGCTAAATGATGAACTGGGCAGAATTTAGCGGCGGTTTTAACCACCGCTAAATATATTATATTGATATTTAGCGGCGGTATTCACCGCCGCAGAATAGGCGCATCAAACGCCTGAATTTAGCGGCGGTTAAAACCGCCGTGAATAAGATACCCGTATAACCGCCGCTAAATGACGGACCTACGACACATTTCTAAAACCGCCGCGGAATCGAAAAAACCGCCGCAGAATCGAAAAAACCGCCGCTAATAGATTGCCGACGCCAAACTTAGCGGCGGTTTTTGTAAACCGCCGCCACACAATATAGCGGCGGTTTAAACCGCCGCTAAACAGGAAAAAAACCGCCGCTAGGACCGGCATTTGTTGTAGTGTAATAAGATAACCATGTTCAGTCAATCCAACCTTGAATTTGATGTCTTTGTTTCTTGCCTTAATAATTTTTCCTAGAATCATCATGCTATGGAACTCCTATTTTTTCCAGGATACCATTTTTTCACTATATACTATTTACTCAACTTCAACATCATCAATATATTGTTCCTCTAGATTAGTAGCATTAACATTTTCATAAGGTTGTTTTTCCTCAACATTGGGAGCACCATCATGGTTAGAAACCTATTATTCATCGGGATTGGGAGAATTAGCATGTGCATAAGTCATTATCTATAGAAGTGGTCAAACATTTAATTTAGATTATATAAATTCATTAGTTAATAGATAATAATATGAGGTAAAATATATATATTACAAAAAATATATAACATGATTATTGAACTCTATTTTTTTAAAAGGTTTAAGGGATTTGACCCCTCTATCGATTATTTAAATCCCTTCATTATGGTCTCCTCTGACATACAAGATCTTATATATATTGGAACCACATAAAAATTATTGTGACATCCCAATGAAAGGGTTTTCCACAGTTTAATTGACATTTGTCCCTTTAGTGGTTTAGGGGTATAACAGAACAATTGACCACTTTCAGTTTGTAGGATTTGGAACATAAAATAAATGTATTGCCTATGATGTCATTATAAATGGTTCATCTTTGTACCATTCCTGACTGAAATCCACTTTCATGAATCCCAATTCATCAATTTTAATAGTACTCATGTTATCAACCTACTTTCATTGAAAAATAGTCACTTGGAATGTTTTATAATCAAACTCCCTTATTTTTTTGATGACGCCAAAGTATGACATATTCACATAAATTGGATAAAATTTAAACTAAGACAAATATATTAATACAAATTTTAAAATTAAAAAAAATGTTTAAATAAATAAATGATTGTAATTTTAATTTCTCTTAAATTTATTTCGATGTTAAATTTAGTAAAAGAAAAGAAATGATTACGAATGTATGGGATCACAACCACTTGGAAATCAAAATTCATATAAAAAAGGAAGTTCAAAAATTGATAAGAGGGGGGACATAACCCTTATCTTGAGATTTTTCTTCTTAATTCATGGTAGGATCACCATAGTACCTTATAAACTCCTCGGTAGGGATATAGGGAATGAAATTGAGTAGAATTTCATGTTTCGTGGATTTGGAGTAAAGGGTGAGATAGAATGGGTGGGTATTTATAGAAAAATAGATGGTATTGTTTATTAATTTTCAAACATAGGCCTTGAAAACTATGATAATAAAAAATAAAAAAGCATTGGTATTCCCATGGTTTTTCCCATGGTATTTACAAAGGAGGAGTGGTTTTTAAAATTTTAGTACTTTAATAATCGAAACCCTTAAAATAAAACCATTAATGATGTGTAAGTGAGTCATTTTTATATCAATGTGATGATTTCAAAAATTACATCAATTTAATAGAGAAAATTTACAAAATTTATGATACCTAATTTTTAAATAAAATTTATATTTGTTTAAAAATATCATTTTAATTTATACAATATAATTTCTAATTCTTATAACAACAACATATGATTGCATAAATTTTTTTACTATTTATGTGTGAATAAATATTATTTTTAATTACTTTTTTATTAAAATATACATTCATATTTTCTTTAAAATATATTTTAATAATTACTAGGTATATATATATTTGTAAAAAAAAGGTTATAATAATGGAGGCCTTGTGAATTTGAGGAGGGATATATTATTTTCCTAAATGTTTCTATATGATATCAGATGTGGATTTTTTGGTAAGGGATGCCAGTTGTCCCAATGATTTATCATTTCATTCCATATGTTATTATGGAAAGGTGAGGATGGTTACCACCTAACAATACCCCCATATTTAGAATTGGTAAATGAAATCTTTGGCGTATCATATCTGAGCTGGTACGTTTAAGACCCATCACATATCATTGAATTGGGATATCTAGATAGTGAAGAAAATTATAACTTCTCACTGTACTGGTTTGTAGTTAAGGACTAATGTGAGAGGACCATATATGTTTGGTAATGTGATAATTATATGTGGACTCGGTACCCTTGCCTATTTGAGTAGGATATAATTTTTGGGTTGAAAATATATATTGGTGAGGATCATTTAAATACCCAAATATTTTTTGTTTTGGCCGTTATAATTTTTTTAATTATATTTTAATAGCTAATCACTAAGTTTTTTAATATAAATTTCATTATGAATTTCCAAAAATATTATTTTAATAGTAATATTTTAATTTTAGACCATAAAAATGTTATTCTACAAAATAACTTATGTCTTCTAAATGGAGAACCATTTCAAAAAAATTGCACCTTGGTTTTTCTTAAATATAAGGGTTTTAACCTTGGGCTGAAATAATTTTTTGTAGGGTTTACGCACCCTGGGTCGAGACAATTTTAGGTGTTTAATTTGAAAACCACAAAACCCAAAAATTCTATATTTATGCTTTCATATCCTTTTAAATCAGTGTTAGCATTCATTAACTCTAAATAGTATGGTGAGCCTGTTGTATTGGATATACATGTACATTTTTCTATGTAAATCACCAATGGTGTCTGGTGTAATTGAAATCTTCATCGAATATCAATCCAAACTAAGGTTAGGGATAATTATTTTTCTTTTTACTCCACTCTTCTTGGTTTTCATGTATAAATTCTATTAAAAATAATGATTCAAACTCAATCCCAATTTTATAAAATTTCTATAAAAATATTATCCATGTATCATTGTTCTTAATGTGGATGACTATTAAAGTAAAGGAAGAAGTAGAATGATGGTAGGTGGTGAACTAAAGTCTCCAACCTAGACCCCTCCCTATTTTACTCATGTTTCACACCCTCCTTTTTCATGTTATGTGTCTCCTACCATGGGAAACATCATATCACATGTGGTGAGACTACTAAACAATTATTTCTACTCTCCATCCCTTTCATACTCTCATTCATGCAGGATAAAGGGGCAGAATCCGAGCACTTTTTGATGGGTCATCCAATGGAGGTTTGATCAGTTTCTTTTCTTATGACGAGATACAATGGGATAGAAATTGGATCAAGTGCGTAGTTTGGATCATAATTAAAGAGAAGTAGAATTAATCGCATACCTCAATCATGAAGAGGCATGTGACATTGATGAAGGTGTGGCTAAGAACTCCTTCTCTCTCTATAAAGGATCACCCTCCATCTCCATTTGTTGTAAGGGAATTGTAGCCCATGTTAAAGAGGACCATGCTACAGTGTTAGAGTGACTTGAAACCAGTAAACGTTCTATTATCACTTCATTTATATTGCATAGGGGTTCCAATCCACTAAAGGTAGAAGATTGTTTTTATCATATATCTGAGATTTGGGGATTCTACAACTGGAGATGTGTTTTACTGGGATACAGGTTTTATTACCTTCATTTTCCTTATGAGGAGAGAAAGTTGTGAGTATGGGGATTCGGCTTTGTCTCTCTTAAGCTTGGATTTATTCACATAAAGGAATGGGACAAGAAATTCAATCTGATGGATATAGGTAATTCCTATGCAAAAATATGGGTTAAGGTATATGGATTTCATTGGATCCTTTGGAATCCAAAAATTCTATATGAAATTGTCTTATTGATTGGTCATCCCATTAAATTGGATAAATAAATCGAAGCTGCAAGGTTCAGACACTTTTCCCATTTCTTGGTTAAGGTTGATCTGAGTTCAACCTCCATTGATCAGGTGTTCTTATCTTTTGATGAGTATGAGTTTGAATTGATGATTGTTTATGAGAGGGTTCCTAAATTTTTTCTAGAATGTAACATAATTGGACATGATCTTTCTAGTTACAGGAGGTCTCTTTTCTATGAACTTTTCTCTGCTCTTTTTCATGACCCAAATTTGTTTTTTAAAAGGAGAAGGAAATCAGTTACTCATATTGATCTTGATTTTCTTAGTCAGAATAGATCCCATCATGAAGGTCAAAAGTCTGGGTAGTTAGAGATTATTTCTTATGATTCAAATGTAGGACATGGTGCTTATCAGTTTGGAGAACAATCTTATAATTCAATTAGTCAAGTGGATATAGGGTCTTCACATATATAAGACATCCAAAAATCAGTAGAACCTTATGTATAGAATTCTATAAAGAAGAATATTTGGTTGGATATTGTTAAAGATGAAACTTCACCTCATGATTATAATGGGAAAAGTGCCATAGAGCATAGACTGGAAAGGATTTCCCGGAATGAACAAGGTGTCAGTGAGAGGATTTACAAGCAAGTGTATGATCCTTCTAATATGATTTTATCACATATCCCAATGTTTATGTTCATAGTTCAATGATGGATATAATATAACTCCTTTATGAGAAACCCTCCAGATAGATTAACATGCAAGTTCTGGATGATAAACACCTTATGCATGATAAAATGGTTTCCTCAACAAGATGTAAAGGTAAGTAGAAAGTGAGTTTCAAATTTGATGTTAAATCTAAAGATAATAAGAAAAATCAATACACCATTTCAATGGAAAATGATGGTTTAAGATGGTTACATATAGGAAAACTAGTTCTCACCCTGAGTAAAATTTAGTTGATGTGAATCGATCTGAAAAAACTGGTATCACTTCTATTTTCACTAACGCTTATGGATAGAACCTAGACCATTCATTGAATATAGTAGCTGCAAACAGATTTTTTTTTCTTGATTCACTCAATGACATTGTTAAAGAGATAGACATTGGTGGTGAACAATCGGATTCCATTGATGACCTAATTAGTAATGAACAACTTTCCATAGTGAAGGACAATCTGGATGTTGAAAAGGAAGAACATGAAGGAACTTGGAATCAAAAATATTGGATATAGGGAAGGTATCCAAAATGTCACGATTGAAAATGTGGCCGAGATGATTGGGTTGCAGCACGAGGGCATGGTCAAAATGTTTTCACTAGGTCTTATCCTGGGGAATCTAAGATCCAGCTCACTCTAAAGCAGGAAAGGATCGAGGTGAGGATTTATGTGATCTTCAATCAAATAAATTCATAGACAGAGTAGGAAACTACTGATGATAATGTTGAATCTTATTATGATTATGGGAATGATACTAATATTCTCGATCCTTAGTTTTCTTTTATCGATGATGGAATGCCTTTTTCTTTGACCTTGTTTATCTTCTTTTTCTTTGTACTTTAATTTTTTTAATAAATTTTGGGAATCATGGGGTAAAACTCATGGTATGCATAGCTTTGGGTATATTTATTAATATATAATTATATATAATTATAAATATAATAAATATATTTACTACTTAAATATATTTATTTTATTTTAATAATTATTTACATACTCAAAAGTTTTAGGTGACAGGATATCCTGCTCCTAAAAAAAATTATTAGAAAAATAAAGATGACAAAAATACAAAAAGGGGATGGACTGTGTCAAAAAAATACATATCCTCATCCATAAGGGAAAACTAAAATTCAAGAATAGGGTCATTCCCATAATCGTGGCCAGATTCATCATAATCATTAATAGTTTCCCACTCTGATTGTGAGTTCATTTGATTAAATATCACAGAATACTTATCCTTGATCTTTTCTTACTCTTGAGTGACCTGGCCCTTAGACTCCTTGAAAGAATACCTAGTAAACTCATTTTGGTCACACCCTCGTGCATCACAATCAGAATAGCCTCATCATCTTCCATGTATTTTTTGGTTACGTCCTTATCTCCAAGATTTTTGTTGTTTTCAAGTCCCTTTCGGCTTGTCCTCATCTTTTTTTAAATAGCTGTTCTCCATTTGGGTTAACTCCATAGGAAATGATGAACTTTTCAAATCAGCAACCTCAGCTTTTAAATTTTTATGTGGTGTAGACACATTATAATATTTCCCCTACACTATAGAAAGAACCCACTAGGAGGTCTTTTTCATCTCACTCTGCATCTTTTCCAGGTTGCACACACCTGGAGCATGCGCATTTAAAGATGGGGTAATTCCTTATCGGGAGGTCATCTGAGTAACATTGACCTCTATATTCAGATCAAGAACATTAAAATTATTAGAGTTATAGACTTTCATTGTAGATGGATTTCCCATGCCCCAAATATTTTCATTTTATTGTTTATATGAAACTATTTGAAATCGATCAGCATTAACTATCTTGGAAGATGATTCTTACCATCTCAACTAATGGAAAGAATCAAAGCCTCATTCTGAATAGTTACAGCATGACGAGAGACCACCTGATGTGGTTCTATCACCCCAGAACCATTAACTTTTCCCATGAGGATATTTCCCTTCTCACCCTTCTCCAAGGAAGTGAAAGAAGAACCTGTATGCAAACCAAAACTTGAAGCTTCCTCAACATTTCCTACTACCTTTTTAGTGGAAGCTCATAAAAATATATTAGCATCATGGGAGGGCCTACTCACCTTGTTTCCAATGTCTCCCATAACCTGAGTGAATGAATCATTCTTAGGTCCTTTTGACATCACACCTTTAGATGGTGATGCATTCTCAGATAGTATATGAGAAAAATCTATAAAGTTAATACTAGACTTGTTAACCCCATCATCAAGGATGTGTTTACTTTTCATGGCCCTTGAAGCAACCATCCATTCTTGGAATATTTTCTGATCAGCAATCACTTGTTCCATGCCTTCATCAGCAGAGTTCAACTACTCTTCTTCAGCAATATACACCCAAGACTTGCAGTAATTTTATCCATTCTTTATCATTTCAATACCCCCAAAATTATTTTGTCTAAAACTAATCCATGCATCACCACCTTCCATATGACACGATTCATCCCCCATTTTCATCACATTGTTGATAAAGTCAACTTCCATAGGCTCATCACCTAGAGCATTATTCAGTGAATTCGTATCGTGCCCATCCTTACTGGAATTTTTATTTCCTACCAAGATCTCTTGTCCACCTATTTGTGGCTACATATGCCCAACTATTTTAGGAACCCTTTGAACATTAGGAATTAAGAATTCATATTTTTATAACATGAATTGACATCATGCCCTCTTGTGGAAAAAAAGTCACAAATAGTCAATCTTTTACAATTTGAGATCTCATGTCCTTAGACCTTACACTATCTACATAATTTAGGAGCTTTTCATATTCAATATTCATTGCAATATCTTCGTCATTAGTAGTAAGAAAAATCTTTTCAATTAAAGTAGAGCACAAATCTACCATAACTAGGAGATGTACAAAGTGACCAAATCTGGCCAATTCAGTTTCTTTATCCATTTTGATTGGAATCTCAATCACCATTTCAATGTCATGAAGTATCTTAGGGTGCCAAAGTATCCAATTAAGACCATATACCTTAACCCACATATACATGGATGTGAAGAAATCCGAGTTTAAGAGAGATCGAACCAAGTCCCCAAGCACGCGTTTTCAAATCTTCTGAAGGGAAGATTAAGTGGAATAAACCTCATCCAAGTGAAATACATTTCTAATTCATGAAACCCTCAATGGATGAAAGTCGTTCAACCAGATCCCTAATTTTTTCATGGAATCAACTCCTTAGGAAAAATCAAGTGAGCAATTAAAGAGTGCTCACCCATTTCTATTCACTTTGATATTATCATCGGATCTTCCTTGACATGAGTGATACTACCCTTGAGATGGATGATGCCCACTATGGAACCCTTGAAGTGGGAGAGAGAATGGTTGAATACTTAATCTCTCTCCATAGAAGTCCCCTCTTGAATGATTTTCTGAACAGATCCAGCACCCACATTCTTGTGGGAGTTGAAAAGCCACTGTAAAAGAAAGCTAGCCAGAGATTGAAAATTAGATGAATCCATCCTAAAGAAAACCTAGACGCTATCGATACATAGAGAGAGATGCTCTCGAAGAACCAGTCTCATTTTTCATGAACTATAATTATATATATATATATATATTATAATTATAATTATAAATAAATATATTTAAAAATATTTTATATAATTATAAATATATTTATATAATTATATATATTTATATAATTATATATATTTATATAATTATATATATTTATAATTTTATATATTTATATAATTATATACATACATGTATTAATTAATAAATATATGTAATTATACATAAAATATATATATTGATTATAATTTTATAATTATTTAAATAAATATATATAATTATAATTATAATTAAATATATTTTGAAATATTTTTATATAATTTTATATATTTATATAATTATAAATTTATTTATTAATATATAAATATATATATAATATTTATTATAATTTTATAATTATTTAAATATATATATTTATTAATAATTATAATTATAAATAAATATGTTTAAAAATATTTGTATATTGTTATAAATATTTGTATATAATTATATATATTTGTATAATTATAAATATATTTTTATATTTATATATATAAATTTATTAATATATAATTATATATAATTATAATTATAATAAATATTTTTATTTTTATTTTATAATTTTTTAAATATTTATATTTATATTTATATTTATAAATAAATATATTTTAAAATATTTAGGTTTATATATATTTTTTTAACATCCAAGGGTAGGGCCAAAGACCCAAACCCATTTATTAAAAAAACGAGTTACAAAGAGGGAAGAGATATAAGAGATAAAAGTTGTCCAAAACAAAGATAATTATCCTACCTGATATCGAGTACACATATTGTGATGAGAGAATCATCCACCCCAACCTAGAGGATGTCTTCCCCTCCCCCAAGTATTGACCCGCTATCATGGTCCACCTGCATCATTTGGGGGTTCATCAAGGGAGTCAACACTAACTTTATCAACTTCCAAGGTATCAACTCTTCACTGCTCATCTTACTTGCTGGTATCGAAGGTAATAAACTCAAATGAGTTATGAATATTAACCCTCCTAATCATCCTTGAGGATGAGCATTTACCAACTTTTATAGATTCAATGGAATCTATCATGGGTCCTATAGGTTCCAGGCACAGTGGAAGTGTGCGATGTGTGGTGCCCAACTTTGTTTTTTTCCATAATCGATGATCAATTTGAGATCTATATGAAAATGAACGCCATGATCCACATAATTGAATCAAAGAAATAGACAATGGATAATTATGTTGGAACCAGATAGAGGATCATCACATATTATTTATAATTTTTTTAATTAAATTAAGAATTACCTTTAAGAGATTCGTTCTTTATTGATGAATATAGTGATAGATTGGTGGTCCACCATCAGTGCATTGTAGAAACCAAGTGTAGATTTCCTCTATCGGTGTTCCACATGTGTTCTGAGTATCTCCAGACATTGTCGAAGGAATCTCTGAGTGCTGGCATGGCAGATCCTTGTGCTTGCGTCATCCGCCTTTGATCACTTTGAGAACCGTGTCCAAAGCATTCTCATTGATCCGGTGGAGGAGGATTTCTATCTATTCTTGGGAGAATTCTTTGAGAAGGGAGATCTCTAGGCTTTAGAGGATTCTCCAAATCCATTGTGCACAACCAAGACAAATCAATTATCTCTCTTGAGAAAATAATATAATTGGGTATTTATATTACTAGGGTTAAAATAAAAGAATTACAAAATTGCCCTTAATGATTTATTTAATCCTAGAAAAAATCCATCTCAAATAATAATAATAATAATAATATCATTTCTCGACATTCTCTTAACATGAGAATAAAAATTAAATATTTTTTAATTAAATAATATTCAATGTTTATTATTTCTCATCGGACCATTAAACTCAGTTTTCTATTCCTCCACAATATTTATCAAACCTTGAATAATGTCTATTTATTTATTAAATTAATATCACTGCATTATTATCCAATAAATAAATAAATATTATATTCACTAAATAGAAAATAAATATTTATTAAATATTCCACTCATATTATATTCTCTCAAATAACTGGTGATGGAATATTTTCAATCAAGCATGCATGAATAATTATTAAACCAAAATCAGGAATAATATTTGTTCAACATGTTAAATAATAACTAATAATATATTATTTAACTGAGATTATCAATACACTTAGTTTGTGACCCTCTAGGCCTCTTTCTCAGTGGCATTAGGCAAAGAAGCCTAAAGTCCAAGGTTAACATCTAGCAACACATCAAGGCACCCATATAGAAAGAAGTTAATACTGGAACAACATGTTACCTTATATGGACACTTACTGTGTAATATAATCCCTTTATATCGATATCTCTAATCAAGTAGGTTTCATGCTAGTGTCATCAATCTATGTGCTCGATTTATCTTTCTTTGACTTTCTGGAAATTGAACTTGCCTATGGAACACCATCAGCATTGATTTATTTAGGCTATATCATTTCCATCAAAGGTCCTAAGATATCAACTTCTATTAAAATATAAGGGATGAATCTTTTCTCACATTATTCATTAATTCAATATTAATCATGACACATCCAACATATCCTACCTCACTACGAACATTTGTCATCATGGTTTTCATCAATACATCTAAGTGCATGACTCATAATACTCATTAACAATAATCTTAAACTATAAGTACCAATGCACACATATGCAGATAGGAACATCCAATGATACGTAGAAATGTGGATTTCCCACTAGTGAGTCTCGTTCTCATAATATCCTACTAGATATTACCAAGGGAGAACACCATAAGAACGTACCTCAAAGTTATATGAGTCTCCACCCCTAATAGCCTGTATCATTTGTGTCTCTCAAATGATATCATCCAGCTATAGAACATATATTCAAGAATAGTGTCATAGTACTTTCGAGTTCTCATCATAGTGGGAAACTACTATGACCTTTTAGTACGACAGGTACTCTTAGGACATTATCACATACTATTTCATGCATAATAAAAATCATGATGTGATAAGTAGTTTTTAATATTAAAAAACCATTAATACAAGTTATCATAAAGTATACAGAAGTTGGTTGTAGGGAACCAACTCCAACAGATTCCCACTTGCACTAGATCCAACTACTAACAACCTTCAGTCCCCTAGATCTCACATGATATTCATGCTTCTGATCAGATATGAATTTAGTCAAGGGGTCCTCCATGTTCTCTTATGTGGGCACTCTGCTTACTTCAACTTCACCCCTCTCATAAAAATCCTTCAAGAGGTGATACTTCCAAAGTATATTCTTTGTCTGTTGGTGTGACCTTGGATCTTTTTAAAGATCCAACACTGTAGTATTATCACTATACAATGTGATAGGGTCTTTACTTCTAGGTACCACATCAAGCTCCTAGAAAAAGTTGTAAATCTAAATGGCTTCCTTGGATGAATCAAAAGCCTCTATATAATCGGGCTCCATTGTCGAATCAGAGAAAACTATCTTCTTTGAACTCTTTTAGCTCACATATCCTCTATTGAGACAAAAAAATATATCCTTGTTGTAACTTCAGATCATTCTGATCTGTCTAAAAACTAGCATCAGTATAACCCATGATGACCAGCTCCTCATCTCCTTCATACACCAAGAACATGTCCTTAGTTCTTCTCAGATACTTAAGGATGCCCTTAAAAGCATACCAATGTTATTCTCAGGGATCTTCTTGATATATGTCTACCATAATCAATGAATAGAAAACATCAAGTATATTAAATGAAATAAAATACAAGATTAATCATATCGATGAAGCATATGGTATCTTACTCATTCTCTCTTTCTTTTGTTGTGTTTGAGGACACATTTTCTTAGAAATATATAAACCATATGCCACTGGAATCAATCTCTTATTGGATTCTTCTATACTAAATATCTTTAGTATTTATTCAACATATGTACTTTTAATTAGTCCTAGAAGCCTCTTGGATCTATCACGAATGATCTAGATCCCTATAATATAGGCTACTTCACCTAAGTCCTTCATGTAAAAACATTTTTTTATCCAGTCCTAAACTGATTGTAAGACTGGTATGTCATTTCCAATAAGTAATATTCTATAAACATATACTACTAGGATTATGATTGAATTTCCACTAAACCTCTTATAAACACACGTCTCACATTCATTATTAATGAAATAAAATCCTTTTATGGATTCATAGAATCAAATGTTCCATGACCTTGATGCTTTATTTAATCTATAAATGGATCTTTGTAACGTGTAAATATTTTTGGCATCGCATGGAGTCACAAACCCTTCTGGTTGTGTAATATAAACATCTTCAGGAAGGTTCCCATTAAGGAATGAAAATTTGACATCCATCTACCAAATTTAATAGTCATGGTAAGCTTCTATAACAAGTAGAATTCTAGTAGATTTAATCATGGAAACTGGAAAAAGGTTTAATCATAGTCAATTCCTTGATGTTGTTTAAACCTTTTAGACACTATCCTTTCTTTATAGGTATTTAATTTACCTTCCACATCTAGTTTCCTCTTGAATACCCATTTTCACCCAATGGGTTTTACATCAACTGGTGCATCGACCAGAACCCAAACATAGTTATGATTTATAGAATCTATTTCAGAATTCATGGATTATTTCCTTCTTGTAGCTTCTAAGATCTCTACTACCTCCTTATAGGAGAGAGGTTTATCATTTTCAACCTATAATGAGTCACCATCTTCGGTGACTAAAAAACCATATATTTATGGTTCTCTTACCTCTCTTATTCTCTTATACAGTACTTGTGTTTTAGTAACTACTTCTTCCATGGGGACCTATGGAATCTGTTCCTGTTACAACTCTTGTGTATATTAAGCATCAACTTCATCGAAGTCAATCTTCCTCCCAATATCCTTTTTAGGATGTGCCCCCTCTCAAGAAAAATGGCTTGTTTGGTGATATTTACTTTCTTTTATGATGGGTTGTATAGGTAGTATCCCCAAGTTTCCTTGGGATACCCTATAAAGATACACCTCGTGCCCCAGGGTGCTAGTTTGTTTCCCTATATTGCCTTAACAAACATCTCATAACCCCATACATGTGTATACAAAAAAATGGGTTCCTTTACACTCCATAGCTCAAAGGTAATTCCATTTTCTGATTTATTTAGAACTCGATTTAATGTGTATTCTACAGTTTGTAATGCATATCCCCAGAAGGATAATAGAAGATCTGCATGACTCATCGTCGAACTTACCATGTCTAACAAGGTGCAATTCCTCCTTTAACTAACACTATTCCATTATGGTGTATAAGGTAAAGTGAGTTGATATATAATCTCAAACTCTCGTAAAAATTCGATGAACTCTTGGTTAATATATTCAATTTCTCGATCTGATCAAAGCTTCTTTATCTTCTTACCAAGTTGATTCTATACTTCATTCTTAAATTCCTTGAATTTCTCACTTAGACTTGTACCTAATTATATAGATATATCCATATCTACTCAAGTCATAAATAAAATTTATGAAGTAATAATATCCACATATGGATTATACTGGAAATGGTCTATACACATTAGTGTGTACCAATCCGAGAATCTTTGTGAACCTTTCACCATGTCCACCAAATGGTGGTTTGGTAATTTTCTCTTATAAACAAGCATGAAATCTATCAAGTGGTTTTATCTCATAAGAGTATAAGTAACCATCTTTATAGATATTTGTCAAATGATTCTCATTTACATGACCAAGATGGTGATTCCATAGTTGGGTGTTGTATAAGTTGTGTGAACATGATTCATTATCGATTTCTAAAACTTGGTTTTCATAATTGAATAATTAAATACCATTATTTAAATATTTCATACCATAACATATGTTGTCCTTATAAAAGATACAAATTTTATTTCCAAACTTGAAAATAAACTCATCTTTATCTAGTTATGATATAGAAATTATGTTTTTGGTAACTATAGGTACATAATAACAATCATTCAAATCCAAAATAGTTCTTATTAGTAATGAGATATGGTAGTCACCAATAGCCAGAGCATCCAGCCTCACACCATTATCAGCTCTCAGATCCACCTCTCCTCTAGAAATATTTCATAATATATTTGGTTCCTACATTTGGATACAAATTTGACCCCCACAAGTTGTATATAATACCCAATGTGTAGATATTTAAATATTACAATTGATAAACGAACGCACCTTTATCTCCCCCTTGCTTTTGGGTGCAGTTCCTCTTCTAATGGCCTAACTTTCCACATGAAAAACATACTACCTCCTTTTCTTTTCCCTACCTCTGGATATTATTTTTCTTGTAAGGATGGTGCTCAGGAGCTTTAGACTATTTATAAGTCTTGGGCCCCTTTTCCTTGTTCTTACTTTTCTTATTCACTATAAGGAATGTGGGTTTTTCATTACCCATGTCCTTATCCACTTGGAGAATTAAAGTAATAAGTTCTAAAAGACTCTTCTAATTATTGAAAATATTGTAATTAACAATAAATATGGAGAAGGGATTGGGCAGTGATGAAAGTATGAGATCTGTAAGCAACTAATTTGAAAATTTAATCCCTAAGATGTCTAGGTGTTCAATGTAGCCAATAATATTGACTACATGATGCCCAGCTGGTGCAGAATCTCCAAGATTGGTTGTGAACAAATCATTGGATATCTCATACCTTTCTTATCTCGTATTCTCTTAATTGAGATCCTGAATGTGAGACATCATGTTATATGTATCCATGTCCTCATGTTGCTTAAAAATCTCATTGGGCATGGATGGTTGCATGAAGAATTAAACATTTGTAGCATCATTCAGAGGTTTATCATAGAGAGATAGCTCTTCATCACTTTCCTCATTACCAAGAATAATTAGAAAATATTCTTCCAGCATATATAATTTCCTTTCATGGTGAAGGATGACACATAGGCGCCTTTTCCACTCTTGTAAATTTGTGCCAATGAGAAGGTTTTACATCTCAAGTATGGATCGTAACGATATGTTCGATGTCATTTTAAAGTTTTTTATACAAAATAAGATAAGAATAATTTTATTACTTTATTTTATAAATTTTAACAAATAAATAAATATTATATTTATTAGTCTCCCACTATTTTATTGGAACCCAATAGCCCTCACTATGGGATTCAAAATATCATATTGCTTGGACATCCTAGTAGAATGGATCTATATTCCCCTTATCATTACACCAAATTGGTTTGGTCAAGAAACATGAATGGTTTTAGGTAGGAATTACAAATTCCAACTACATTAACTCATAGTTCCTTGATCTAATGAGTGGACTCCAGAATCCTGAAATCCTTAAATTGGATTTCCTCAACCTTTGCCTATTAGTTACACTAAGTCCAACTTTGGCAGTCAACCCTTGATGTGAACTAAGTTAATCAACCAAAAACTTCAATTTAAAATTCCCTGATAATTGATAACACCCCAACTTGGGTTGTTCAATCACTTTGAACTATGGTTCGATTTTAACCAAAGTAATAGAAGGTTATACCAACTTAATATTTTATTGATGGATTTTATCCTTTTTTGCATAAATTTCCAATTATTATCTTTATCACATGCTTGTTAATATTAACTATAATTATTTAAGTGATTAACCATGTCTTAGATAATATTTACACATAATCTAACTTATTTTAGTTCTATCCTACATGCTCATTAATTTTGTTAAATTATGTGATCTCAAAAAAAGATCCATAATGAAATAACCATGAAACTGACAGAAATAAATTAATAAAGTGTATGATCATAAGCTTTACTAATGGTTATTTTATCAAGCGATTGATACAATAACTATTGACATAGGGGAATAAACACCTTAAACTGATTAAGGTTCATGTTACAGCTTTCAACTTGTCCACCTTTGATTCTCCTTGGATTGGTTTCACCTCGGCTCCAAAATTGAACTACCTCCACTATCTTGGGAGCTCTATCCTTTACATATTCCTTTTACTCACACATATGTAAGGGGAAAAGGGGGTTGCATAAAAGAAACCATGGGCACCCAATCCCTACATAATAAGAGGAGAGAAGGCACACAGGCCAATAATTTAATTTAATAATAAATTAAATGAAAACAATCACATACAAAGGTCTTCTCTAGCTCATGATCATCCACATGAATGAAAAACATTATGCATTTAATAAAACTAGCATTCAATTATTAATCATTCTTATTTAAGATAAATCATACTCGAATCAATTAATAATTATCTTTAATTAATCAATTATTTTATCTTAATTATTATCCGATTTTCATTGATATTCTCATCCATCATAATTTTAAATAAATTAAAAAGATCATTTAAAATTAACTATGTCAATAAATGTACCTTGGAGGAAACATGGTGAATACCCATCCAAATCTACCCAACATGTATTATACTTGTATATAGTTTTACTTTTTTGATATATGGCATACACGACTTATCACATACTTTTATGACGTGTATAGTTACATGAATTACATGATTTTTCAGTCACATATTATGCTTCAATACTTGTAGAGTAACAACTGGAATACGACTAGTACACGATATGAATATCTGAACATTATGAAGATATTAATTAAACATTTATATGTATATATATTAAAAATCATCACATGGCATGTCTTATCAACTTAATAACCACACGCAAGAACATGTATCGAGGTTTACATAATATGATAAAAAAAATTTAAAATTTCGTAATTGGTATAAGTACATGGAATGTAAATGAACTACACGGCATGTACGTCTCTCACCGTCTATCTGAGACACATGCCTAGGGACTCAGCATGTAATCTATGTCTCAGAAAATTTGGAGTACACAGCGTGTCCAATGGGTCACACGACGTGTTAACTCTGAGTTACACGGTCACCAGTCAGGTATGTTGTGTAAGGAATACATGGCACATATTTGACTCGAAGGGAATTCACACCGTGTATATGGGCCGGACGACATGTAATCCAGTTGACTGTGCGCCATTATGTTCTGGTAAACACACAGTTCATTTAAAGCATGTAATGAATACATAATCTTAAATTAATTTATGAATCAATTCTGATGCATTGAATAAGACTACATGGTGTGTAAGTCTAGTTACACAACATGTAGTCTTGTGTTGTCTGTCAATAAACCTTGGCACCTTCGAATGAGTTCCTAGATTTTATTTTAATCATAAAATTAATCATTTCAATTAGATCTACAAGAAATGAAAGAGGAAGAAGCAGATCTCGAAATTTCGATTCAAAGAATGATTAAACTATAATTGAAAAAATAAATTATAAATGCATAAATCACCAATGATCTTTAAATAATTATAAATAATTATGTGACTGCTCTAATACCACTTATAGGTTTCAGGCGCAATGGAATAATGGGATGGGTGGTGCCTAACTTTTCTTTTTTCCAAAATTGATGATCAATCCAAGATCTATACGATGATGAATATCTTGATCAATAGAATTGAATCAAAGAAATAGAGAAGGGATAGTTACACCGGAACCAAAGAAAGGATCATCACATATTATTTATAATTAATTCAATTAAATAAAGAATTACCTTTAAGGAATTATTTCTTCATTGGTGAATCCAATGAAAGATCACGGTCCACCATCGTTCCATTATAGAAATAAAGTATAGATTTCATATAATGGTGATCCACACGTGTTCCCTGAATCTTCAGACGTCATCGAAGGAATATTTGGTGTTAGCATGGAAGATCCTTATGCTTGCATCGTCCACCTTTGATCGCTTCAAGAATTGCTTCCAAATAGTTCTCCTTGATTTGATGGAGGAGGATTACTCTCTTTTCTTGGGAGAATTCTTGAATAAGGGAGCTCTTTAGGCTTGAGATTATTCTCCAAATCCATTATTCACAACCAAGACAAATGAATCATCTCTCTTGAGAAAATAACATAATTGAGTATTTATATTGCTAGGGTTAAAAAATTTCACAAGTTCCCTTAATTATTTATTTAATCCTAGAAAAAAACCCATTTCAACTCATAATAATATTATTATCATTTCTCAACATGTTCTTAAATTGAGAATTAAAATTAAATATTATTTAATTAAATAATATTCAATATTTATTATTTCACACTAGACCATTAAACTCAGTCCATTATTCCTCCACAATATTTATCAGGCCTTGACTAATGTTTATTTATTTATTAAATAAATATCACTACATTATTCTCTAATAAATAAATAAATAATATATTCATTAATAGGGAATAAATATTTTTTAAATAGCTCATTCACATTATATTCTCTTGAAAAACTAGTGACGGAATATATGCAATCAAGCATACATGAATAATTATTAAACCATTGTTGGTAATAATATTTATTCAACTTTTTAAATAATAAATAATAATATGTTATTTAACTGAGATTCTGGATACACTTAGTGTGTGACCCTCTAGGCCTCTTTCTCAGTGGCATTAGGCGAAGAATCCTAAAGTCCAAGGTTAGCGTCTAGCAACATGACAAGGCATCCATAGAGAAAGAATTTAATGTTGCAATAACATGTTACCTCATATGTATGCTTACTGTGTAATATAATCTCATTATATCGATATCTCTAATCATGTAGGTTTCATTCTAGTGTCATCAACATATGTGCTCGATTTCTATTTATTTAACTATTCAAAAATTGAACTTGTTTATGGAAAACCATGGGCATGAATTTATTTAGACTATATCATTTCCATAAAAGGGCCTGAGATATTAACTTATGTTAAAACCAAAGGGAAAAATCATTTCTCACATTATTTATTAATTCAATATTACTCGTGACTCACTCAACGTATCCTACCACACAGCAAACATATGTCGTCACGGTTTTCATCAATACATATAACTGTGTGACTTGTAATACTCATTAATAATAATATTAAATTATAAGGACTAATACACACGTCCACAGATAGGAACATCCAATGACACATTGAAATGTGGATCCCCTACTGGCGGGTCTTGTTCTCATAATATCCTACTAGATATTACCAAAGGTGTACACCATGAGAAGGTTCCTCAAAGTCCTATGAGTCTCTACCCCTAATAGCTTGTATCATTTGTGTCCCTCAAATGATATCATCTATTTATAGAACATATATTCATGAATAGTGTCGTAGCGCTTATGAGTTCTCGTCATAGCGGGGAACTAATATGAAATTTTAGTGTGACAGCTACTATTAGGATATTATCACATACTATTTCATGAAAAAAAATCATGATGTGATAAGTAGTTTATTAATATTCAAACCCATGAATACAAGTAATCATAAAGTACACAGAAGTTGGTTCTAGGTCACCAACTCCAACATGCCCTACCCTGAGAGAACTCCTAAAAGTAAAATCATAAATAGAATTAAGATCTACCATAGTCTAGTGCACTAGGCTAGGAACCTCTATATTAGATAAATATTTCCCCACTGAAACTTTAATAGGGGGTTCTACAACATAACTCTTAAGTACCATACCATTAGAAGTGGAAGTCCCTATAATAAGGTTGTTATCATCCTTACTCCACATTGAAACTTCATGTGGTTCAAGCACAGACAGAGGTATAATAAATTGGTCAAGTCCTGAAGTTTTATCAGTAGCAACAACATTAGTGTGGGCAGCCATCCCTGAGCTAGTAGTCTCAAACATTTTTCCAACATCTTGAACTGATGAAAATTTCAAATGGACAGTAGTTCTATCAATGTTTATAGAACCTATGGGGTGATAAGGGATAGTTCACTTCATAAGTTTCCTTATAAAGGTAAAAACCAATTTAAATTTCCCTTTACCTTTGGCAGTAGCTAATAACTACTCTTTTCATAACTCTGAATCCACTTTAAATTGGGAAGCTAGTTCAACATCATATTGACTATAACTAAATTCACCAGACTCCCTTTCAAACTCAACATAGAGAGTGCCATTGAAAGAGGTCCCTACATGAAGCAGCTTCCCCTTGGCTTCCTCTTCTATAGTAATGTCACCCCAGGACTTTAAAGGACATGACTGAAGATGCAGTTGTAACAACCCGAAATTTTGAATAAATTTTGTTTCCAAATTTTTGTGGGTTATTTTATTTTATACTAAAAAACTATTTAATTTAATAAAATGGGTATAATTAAAATGAGACCGTTGGTTTTTGACTGTTATATGACTGTTGGTCAATATGACCATTGGAAACTAAATTTTACAATTATTTTCTATAAAAACAAGTGATCTTAGTTAGTATAGAAAGAAGATTCGATGGCCCCATCCAATAGTCTCGGGCCAATCGAAGCCCATCTGATGGAACTCGGGAAGGAGGTAGCACCGTTGGGCTTTGCTCTAGACCAAACCCAAGCCAAACTTCATTGTGTGAAGCTGGAACGGAATCACCTTTGTGAGAAATTCAAGCAGATAGAAATCACTACTCAGGCGATGTTGGCTGAGCCGCCCCAAGATTCTATCACCCTAGCACACATTACTCTTAGGTCCTATGCTAGTGTTATAAGGGGCTATGTAAAAAGACCGTAACTTCCTTGTCTAATCCTTTGATTTAAATAAAAATTGTGATTTCTTCTTTTGGTGAAGTTTGTGAATTTTCAAATGTCCGGATAAATATAGTATGCATATTATTGATGAATTTTAGAAAAAGGATATTTTAAAAATATTTATTTAAACCTTAAATAATTAATAATGTGTAATGATTTTTAAAAAATGGTCTTTTACAGTTATGTTCAGTAAGAAATTTAGATTCTAATAAGATCAACTTAATTTTTTATGAATAGTAAATTATGAATAGAGATTTTACACTTATGATTAGTATTGTGATCAAATTGATTAAGTAACATCACTTAAGAAAGTATTAATATAATTTAGGCACCTTGATTAAGTAATGTGATTCAATAAAATAGGTAAATAACTGTTTCAGAAATTATTGGTTAAGTATTAGTTTTTTCAGGTGAATAGTGTTTTTATTTAAAAATTAAATTAAAAATATTTAGAAAATTATTTTCATAAAATTTATTTCATTTTTGAATTCAGAGCATCGATATTAGGTTAAGGTGATTTTTGGGGATTTTTCTGAAAAAGTTGAATTTCCAGTGAATAGTGAAAATACAGTTTTTAGTTTCGGGTGTTTAATGACATCATTAAGGATGTGATAATTATGTAATCTTTCTGGTATAATTATGAATAGTAAGATAAGGAATTAGGTGTCTCAAGTGGCCAATACCAGTGGTAAATACCATGGGAAAGCCCATGGTTTTTCCAATACCACCGATGAGGTGTCCCTTGGACATTAATGACTTGTCCCCTCACTTCTCCTATAAATACCAAGCCATTTTCTCATTCAATTCATTTCCAAATCCTCCCCAACTAATTTCTGGTATCTTTACCTCCCAAGTAGTCCTCCCAAGGTTCTCTCAAGCCTCTCAAGGTCCCGACCTTCAATCTTTCAAAGTTACTCTTCAAGGTAAGGGATCCTTTGAGCCTCCTCTTTTAAGTCAGGACTTCCTTTATGTTGTATCTTCTAGTTTCCATATATTTTGTTGAGGGTATGTTCTTAAATTTTCTCATTACTTTCCATTTCATATCTAATTATTGATAGACCTTTTTTTCTCTCATCAATTTGTTTTCTGAATTTTTAAGTGACGTCGTTAGGCTGCCGAATTTCTCGTAAAATAAATTGCATCTTCTCTTTTCTTTCATGTTTCCTTTTCATGTGGTATGTCATTAAAATACTCATACCATGATCTTATTAAAGACCCATACTTTATTAATAATTATTTATGAGTGGGTGACCTTTTCCCCTTTCTTTTCAATGTTTTCTAAAACCATGTTATATAGTCGTTATGCTGTAGAAATTTCGTCTCAAAATTTCTATCTCTTTCTCTCAAGAAATTCTATTGTTTATTTATATGAATACCCAGACTTATTTAGTTTCCATGGGTGTTCATAAATATATAAATATGATATATTTTATTCTTTAATTTACATACATATAACCCTCACTCCCTTTCCATGGGTTATAAATGACATAATGATCTTATTTTTAAGCTCTTTTTAAGCGTCACGATTTTGACACGAAACCCATTTCTTTGATTCTATTTGGGTTATTTATGAAATGATTGATTGTGATATATGTGGATCATATTAAATTAAAGACATATTAAGGGCGTGCACTGATATCACTCTAATGCATTGGGTAAAGAATTATTCTCTAGAGATGACAAGATTTACGATACCTTGGTGAATAACCCTGGTAATTTTTATGACACCTTGGGGATGGACCTTGGTGATATGTTCATGAATGTCTAAATGAAATGTTGTAGCCACACATTAAAGATTATGTTCCAAGTTCTTTTCATTATGATATGATTATTCTTCCATTGCTCGTGTATTTATCTTTTTATTCAAGTTCTTATTGATATCACAAGTACATTGATTCCCTTGCTTACCCTTACTAGGCTTTCTGCTCACCCTTTCCTTTGAATGTATGTCTCTAGGTTATGAGATGCAGTAATTCTACTTAGGATGAACTTATGATGAAGCCTTACAAGTGGTTTAGAAGAATTTATTATGTTGTTTTCATGTATTATGTTCCTGATTTCCAAGACACTAGACTTTAAAGATCCTCTGTATGTAAAATGAAATGAAAAGTTATGTACTAAAAAGGTAGGATTCCATAGTTGGTATCAAAGGATAATTTAGTTATTTATAGAAATTAGGATGTGAAAACTTTAGGAATAACCCTATAGAAAAGTTTAAATATAGGAAAACTTCCTGGTATTTTGGTGAGTATAGAGTTAGTGGTTTATCAAAAAAATACATCCATGTCTGGATACGAGCAGGTAGAGGTGAATCTGGCATAGATGTAGATAGGGATAAAACCCAAAAACACCGCTTTGAGGTAGATTTGAATAGGAACTGGTACATGACAACGGGCCTTGCTGCACTCTTGGTTACGACACTCCCAGGGGATATGTTTGGTTAATCGCAAGCTTTTTATGAATCATTATGAAGGAATTATAGAGAAATATAATTGTTTAAGCGTGATGTTTTAAGACATAAAATCCTTTATAGTTAAAAGATTTGTAAATGAAATAAGTTTCTCACAAAAGATTTATTCTTTTAGAAAATGGCGGGCAATAGGAGGAACCGTGCAAATGGTGACCACAATGGACCATGTGCTGACGGCCCTCCGATGGAAGCCAGAATGGAAACATTCATGCGAATGATGAACCAAATGACTCAAGTAATGGGAAATAACTTGAATCAAGCAAAGAGACTGATCTCAACATGAAGTTAACAACATTTTGTTGATTCCTTTATGCCTCAATGACCACCAACCTTTAGTGGATCGATTGACCCATTGAATTTTCAGTAGTGGATCAGCTCCATCGAGGGGATTTTTTCTGTGCTCTTCTTTTCACAGTAAGAGAAAGTCACCCTGGCTGTCTATTACTTAGAGGGAGAAGCTGATCAGTGGTGGGAACTAATAAAAACATGAGGCCAAGATTAGAGGTTGAAGCTATGGAGTGGGAAGAGTTTAGAAGGATATTTTTTAGTAAGTATTCCCCTCGTTCCATGAGAACAATAATGGAGAAGGAGTTTCTCGAGATGAAGCAGAAGGAGAATGAATCTGTGGGAAGCTACGAGATGAACTTAACAAGGCTTTCATGATATGCCTCTAGCCTTGTCATGGATCCAAATGGTAAGGTTTATAGATTCTTCTGTGGACTGAGACCTCATCTGTAGAAGAATCTATCCAACTGAGACTATGATAGCTACAATGAGATTGTGCAGAGTGCGATGAAAGTCAAGATAGAGTTTGGTGAGATGCAGTGATCTCATAAATCAAATGATAAGAAGAGATAAATGGAGCCCAGTTTAGGGAGGAATTTTGATCAGGGGAGAGAAGGAAAGAAAGTTCAACTTCCCACGTGTAATAAATGTGGGAAGAAGCATTCAGGGAACTGCCTGCTTAAGAGTGGGAAGTGCTAAAAGTGTGGTAGAGATGTCCACATTGCAAGGAATTGTCATGGTGAGTTGAAACCTCAACTTCCAAACACAAAAGACAAGGGGAAGATGGTATATTCCCTACCTGATGTCTAGTGCTTCAAGTGTGGACAACGTGGGAACTTTGCTAATCACTATCCAAATTCGAGGGAAGTGGAGGGGAACCACCATCAGCCTCAACAAAGGACAAGGGAGCAAGGTCGTGATTTTTCTATCACAACAGCCGAATTTGAAGCTCTGAATGATGTGGTAGTAGGTACTCTTGTTGTCCTCTCAAAGCTAGAAAATACTTTGTTTGATTATGGTTTTACGCATTCCTTTATTTCTTCCAATTTTGCAAAGTATTTAGATTCAACCCCCGATTTTCTAAAAGTAGAGTTATCAGTCAATACTTCTGGTGGGACTATCCAAGGATCGTCAGTGTTTAGAAACTCTAGTATTTACTTTAGTTAGCACAATCTTATCACAAATATAGTAGTAATTCCCATGCTATAATTTGACATTATACTGGGGATGGACTGGCTCTCAAAGTATAATGCTAAGATCAATTGTAGAAGCAAAGAAATATCAGTAGTATTGAACAGAAAACCTACAGTTATCTTCCATGGAGAGATATCTCAACCTGATCTTTGTCTAAAAGAACACCCTATATCCTTCTTTATGGAGTTTATCGGTGAAGAAGAAGAAGAATATGAGAGTTTAAGAATAGAAAGTGTCCTGATCATCCAGGAATATGTTGATGTATTTCCTGAGGAGTTTCCTGGACCTCCCCATAAAAGAGAGGTATAGTTCTCTATTGAGCTCGTACCTGGATCTCATCCAATATCAAAGACCTTGTATAGGATGGAAAATGTGGAGGTTGAGGAATTAAAGAAAAAACTTAAAGATCCTTTAGATAAGGGGTTTATCCGAACAAGTGTGACTCTTTGGGGAGAACCATTTCTCTTTGTAAAGAAGAAAGATGGATCGATGCGGCTATTCATTGATTATAGAGAACTGAATGGGATCACAGTGAAGAACAAATACCCTCTTCCAAGAATTGATGACTTATTTGACCAATTCATGGGGCTCAATTCTTCTCTATGATTGATCTTCGATCTGGATATCATCAATTGAGGGTGAAGAAAGAAGATATTCCAAAAACTGTCTTTCGATCAAGATATGGGAATTATGAGTTTGTTGTTATGCCCTTCGGACTGACTAATGAACCTGCTATTTTTATGGATTTGATGAATAGAGTCTTTAAGGACTACCTTGATAACTTTTTGGTAGTTTTTATTGATGATATTTTGATATATTCCAAAAGTCGAGAAGAGAATAAGGATCATCTAAGGGCTATTTTACAAACACTATGGAAGGAGAGGATTTTTGGGAAGTTCAGTAAATGTGAATTCTGGTTACAACAAGTTTCTTTCTTGGGGAACATTGTTTCCAATGAAGGAATCACAGTTGACCCTACAAAGACAAAATTTGTAGAGGAGTGGCCTTAACCTACAACAATAACTGAGATTCGTAGTTTTCTTGGATTAGAAGGATATTATAGGAGGTTTTTGAAAAACTTTTCACGACTTTATAATCCATTAACACAGTTAACTCGCAAAGGGGTCAAGTTTATCTAGACAAAGGAGTGTGAGGAAAGTTTCCAAGAGATGAAAAAGAGATTGGTTACTGCACCTGTGTTAAATCTTCCCTCAAGTGGATAAGGAGTCGTTATTTTTAGTGATGCATCTATAAAAGGGATTGGGTGAATCCTCATGAAAAATGACAAGGTCATTGCTTATGCATCTCAACAGTTGAATACTCATGAGCAGAATTATCCTACGCATGATCTGGAGCTAGCTGCGGTCATTTTTGCTCTGAAGATATGGAGGCACTATATTTATGGGGAGAAATGTGATATATACACAGACCATCAAAGTTTGAAGTAAATTTTCACACAAAATTAATTGAACATGAGACAAAGGAGATGGTTGGAACTTCTTAAAGACTATGATTGTTCAATTCATTATCATCCTGGAAGAGCAAACAAAGTTATTGATGCATTAAGTAGGAAAGACCCAGTTGTTCTTTCCATGATGAGGATTCAAAAAGATCCTTTGATCAATGACCTAGTAAAGTTGGACATGGGAATTACAAGGGAAGGGACATCATCAACCCTTACCCAAATGATTTCTCAACCGTCATTACTAGAGAAGACCAAGAAAACTCAGAAAGAATATCCTTTGTTACAGAAGAAGCTTGAAGCTGTGAAGGATGGGAAGTTTCCTAAGTTCAATATTGATCAAGAAGGTGTACTGAAATTTCATAGAATACTATGTGTTCCATATATTCTGGAAATAAAGAAGGAAATGATGGATGAAGCTCATAGCTTTACTTTCTTTATACATCCTGGAAGCACAAAAATGTATAGGGGCCTTTGTGATCATTTTTGGTGGGATAATATGAAAATGGAGATTGTTGACTATACTAAAAGGTACCTATTCTGTCAGCAAGTGAAGGCAAAGCGATAACTTCCTAAAGGGGTGTTGCAATCACTACCCATACCAGCATGGAAGTGGTACAATATCACTATGGACTTCGTCAGTGGTCTCCCGAGAAATTACAAAGGAAACAATTCGATATGAGTTATTGTGGACCGTCTCACCAAGACTGCCCATTTTATATCCATTCGGGAAGATTTATCTCTTGATCAACTTGTCAGGATTTACGTAAAGAAAGTGGTAAGGTTGCATGGAGTTCCAATTTCTATCATATCTGATCGTGATCCAAGGTTCACATCAAATTTTTGGACAAGTATTCAACATGCTCTAAGCACTGAATTGAATTTCAGTGCGGCCTAGCACCCCAAAACTGATGGCCAGTCTGAAATGACTATTCAAACACTCGAGGACATGATGAGAACATGTTCAATGGAATTTAAAGGTGTATGGGATCAACATATCCCTTTAGTTGAGTTATCTTACAACAACAGCTTCCACTCGATCATTCAAATGGAACCCTATGAAGCTCTATATGGGAAGTGATGTAGAACTCCTACTTGTTGGGATGAATCTGGTGAGAGAAAGCCTCTTGGGCCTGATCTTGTGTAAGAGATGACAGAAAAAGTCTATGCCATCCAACAACACATTAAGGCTACTTAGAGTCAGAAAAAGAGCTATGTCAACAATCGTCGAATGTACTTGGAGTTTGATGTCGGTGACAAGGACTTTCTTCGAATTTCACCTTGGAAGAGATTCATGAGGTTTGGGAAGAAATGGAAGCTCAGGCCTAGGTACATTGGCCCTTATGAAATCCTTGATCGCGTGGGAGCAGTAGCCTATCGTCTTTCACTTCCTCCAAATCTAGCACAAGGTCATGATGTCTTCCACATATACCTCTTGAGAAAGTACATACCTAACCCTTCACATGTACTAAACCTAGAGGTGGTACAACTGGAACATGACCTATCTTATGAGGTGCATCCGGTGGAGATCTTGGATCGTAGAGACAAGGTTCTACGCAACAAGACTACCCACCTTATTAAGGTGTTGTGGAAGAACCACAAATGTGAAGAAGCCATGTGGGAACCAGAGGAGTCTATGAGGCAGAAGTACCCACACCTTTTCTCCTCTGAGGGTACGAGTTAAAAATTTCAGGGATGAAGTTTCTTAAGGGGGAAGAATGTAACGACCCAAAATTTTGAAAAAATTTTGTTTCATAATTTTTGTGGGTTATTTTATTTTATACTAAAAAACAATTTCATTTAATAAAATGAGTATAATTAAAATGTGACCGTTGGGTTTCTACTGTTATATGATCGTTGGTCAATATGACCATTGGAAACTAAATGTTACAATTATTTTCTATAAATACAAGTGATCTTGGTTAATATAGAAAAAGATTTGATGGCCACATCCAGTAGTATCAGGCCGATCGAAGCCCAACTGATAAAACTCGGGAAGGAGGTAGCACCTTTGGTCTTTGCTCTAGACCAAACCCAAGCTGAACTTCATCATGTGAAGCTGGAACGGAATCGCCTTCGCGAGAAGTTCAAGCTGATAGAAATCAGTACTCGGGCAATGTTGGTCGAGCTGCCCCAAGATTCTATCACCCTAGCACACCTTACTCTTAGGTCCTATGCCGTTGTTATAAGGGGCTATGTAACGAGATGGTAACTTCCTTGTGTAATCCTTTGATTTAAATAAAGAATGTGATTTCTTATTATGGTGAAGTTTGTGAATTTTCAAATGTCTGGATAAATATAGTATGCATATTATTGATGAATTTTAGAAAAATGATATTTTAAAAATATTTATTTAAACCTTAAATAATTAATAATGTGTAATGATTTTCAAAAAATTTTCTTCTACAGTTATGTTCAGTAAGAAATTTAGAGTCTAATAAGATCAACTTAATTTTTGATGAATAGTAAATTGTGAATAGTGATTTTACACTTATGATTAGTAATGTGATCAAATGGATTAAGTAACCTCACTTAAGAAAGTATTAATATAATTTAGTCACCTTTATTAAGTAATGTGATTCAATAAAATAGGTAAATAATTGTTTCAGAAATTATTGGTTAAGTATTAGTCTTTTCAGGTGAATACTGTTTTTTATTTAAAATTTAAATTAAAAATATTTAGAAAATTGTTTTCATAAAATTGAGTTCATTTTTGAATTCAGAGCATCGATATTAGGTTAAGGTGATTTTTGGGGATTTTCCAGAAAAAGTTGATTTTTTGGTGAATAGTTAAAATACAGGTTTTAGTTTTGGGTGTTTAATGACATCATTAAGGATGTAATAATTATGTAATATTTCTGTTCGACTTATGAATAGTAATATAAGGTATTAGTTGTCCAAAGTGGCCAATATGCAGGGAAAATACTGTGGTCAAGCCCATGGTTTTTCCAATACCACCGATGAGGTGTCCCTTGGCAATTAATGACTTGTCCCCTCACTTCTTCTATAAATACCAAGACATTCCCTCATTCAATTCATTTCCAAATCCTCCCCAATGAATTTCTAGTCTCTGTAACTCCCAAGGAGTCCTCCAAAGGTTCCCTCAAGCCTCCCAAGGTCCCGACCTTCAAGCTTTCGAAGTTACTCTTCAAGGTAAGGGATCTTTTGACCCTCCTCTTTTAAGTCATGACTTCCTTTATGTTGTATCTTCTAGCTTCCATCTATTTTGTTGAGGATATATTCTTATATGTTCTCATTACTGTCCATTTCATATTTAATTATTGAGAGACCTTTTCCGCTCTCATCAATTTGTTTTCTGAATTTTTAAGTGACGATGTTAGGCTACCGAATTTCTCGTAAAAGAAATCACATCTTCTCTTTTCTTTCATGTTTCCTTTTCATGTGGTATGTCATTAAAATACCCATAACATGAACTTATTCAGTACCCATACTTTATTAAAAATTATTTATGAGTGGGTGACCCTTGTCCCCTTTCTTTTCAATGTTTTCTAAAACCATGTTATATAGTCGTTATGCTGCACAAATTTCATCTCAAAATTTCTATCTCTTTCTCTCAAGAAATTCTATTGTTTATTTATATGAATACCCAGACTTATTTCGTTTCCATGGGTGTTCATAAATATATAAATATGATATATTTTATTCTATAATTGATATACATATAACCCTCACTCCCTTTCCATGGGTTATAAGTGACATAATGATCTTATTTTTAAGCTCTTTTTAAACGTCGCGATTTTGACATGATACCCATTTCTTTGATTCTATTTGGGTTATTTATGAAATGATTGATTGTGATCTATGTGGATCACATGAAATTAAATACATATTAAGGGTGCGCCCTGATAGTGCTCCAATGCATTGGGTAAATAATTAATCTCTAGAGATGACAAGTTTTACGATACCTTGGTGAATAACCTTGGTAATTTTTATGACACCTTGGGGATAGACCTTGGTGATATGTTCATGAATGTCTAAATGAAATGTTGTATCCACATATTAAAGATTATGTTCCAAGTTATTTTCATTATGATATACCTATTCTTCTATTGATCATGTCTTTATGTTTTTATTCAAGTTCTTATTGATATCACAAGTACATTGATTCCCTTTCTTACCCTTACTGGGCTTTCTACTCACCCTTTCCTTTGAATGTATGTCTCAAGGTTATGAGATGCAGTAATTATACTTATTATGAATCCTTACAAATGGTTTAGAAGAATTTTTTATGTTTTTTTCATGTATTATGTTCCTGATTTACAATACACTAGACTTTAAAGATCCTCTGTATGTAAAATGAAATGAAAAGTTATGTATTAAAAAGGCAGGATGCCATAGAAGTGCTGGTGAATCATCCCTTAAACCATGAACCTGCAAATCATGAGGCCACGTTGAAGTTTTAAGGACATAAAATGGAGTTTGCCTCACATTTTGGTGATCACTATGAAGGAAAACCACAATTGAAAAACCAGGTTAAGAGACACTCAAAGCCTGTCCAAAAGGATGAACTTGGCCAGGATCTTGTCTAGCAAGAGAACTAGCCACATTTGTGACATTAGGTTGAGAGGTACCCAGAGACCGTCATGTATGAGTAATCGTAAGGATGTGTTCCTGGTTTATGTATAAGATGAGGAACTAGTCATCAGAGGACATGTAGATGCTAGTTTCCAGACTGATCAAGATGACATGAAGTTGCAGACTGGATGCATCTTCAGTTTGAATGGAGATGCAGTGAGCTGGAAGAGCTCAAAGCAGAGTGTGGTGGCAGATTCTACAGCGGAGTCCGAGTATATTGCAGCTTCTGAGGCAGAAAAAGAAGCAGTATGGATGCGAAGCTTCGTCTAAGATTTGGATGTAGTACTGAGCAGTAAAGATCTGATCACACTCTATTGTGATAATACTGCAGCGGTGGCACTTGCAAAAGAGCCAAGGTCACACTAGTGGACAAAGGACATACTTCAGAAGTATCATCTCTTGAGGGATTTTTCTCAGAGAGGTGAAGTTGAATTGAGTAGTATTTCCATGGAAGACAATGTGGTGGACCCCTTGACTAAAGCATCGACTCAGCAGAAACATGATCATCATGTGAGATCTAGCAGACAAAAAGTCGTAGGCAGTTGGCTCTAGTCCAAGTGGGAGTTTGTAAGGGTTGGTGTCCGGAGAACCAACTGTTTTGTACTTTGATTACATGAATGTTCACTTATTATATATTTTTCATTGTTCTTCATGACTATAATATAATAATTTCCGGGAATATTTGTTGCATTGATAAGGTCATGGCAGATCCCCGCTATGATGAGAACCTTGAAATTCTATAACAAGTATTCTTAAATAAAGTTATATGGTTGGATGACATACTATAATAGGACACATAGTATACAGACCGTAATGTGCGAGTACTCATAAGAAGATGAGACTCTATCTCATGGAGTTCGCACTTGGTAATCTCCAAGATGGGAGATTATGAGAACAGACCTGCCAGTAGCAGTTTCGCATGTCTTGGTGTCATCGGACATTGCTATCTACGAGCGTGTGTCATGGTCCTTTGGCTGGAATATTATCATTAACTCATGTCATAACTCGCGCACTTGGATTTACTGACAAAAACCGTCACATAGATATTTGGCGGGAAGTAGGGTATGTTGGGTGCATCACGAGTGACATGTTGTTAATGGATAAGTCGAGGAAGGATTTGTCCCTTCCATTTATGGAAGTTGATATCTCGTCCCTTTGATTCAAATAGAACTGTCACATGAAATTCCATGGCCATGGTGTAAATGACGAGTTTATTTTAGGTAGTCAAAGAATGACTGATCAAGCATATAGGTTTATGAAACTGCCATGAAACATGCTTGATGAGATATTGAGACAAAGGGATTAAATTACATAGTAAGCGTTCGTATATGGTGATACGTCAATGCGACGTCAACTTCTTTCTCTTGGGTGCCTTGACCCGTTGCTAGATAGTAATATTAGAATTTGGGCAAGCCCGCCTAATGCCAATGAGAAAGAGGCCTAAAGGGTCACACACTAAGTGTATTCAAGTATCTCAAGTAGAATAAAGATTATTCTTGTATGTGGTTTAATAATTATTCAAGGAAGCCTAAATCATTTTAATGTTGTAGGAAGAATAAAATGAAAACAAGTACATGTCGTGTATTAATTATTACATGCTGTTTAGTTTTTATTTTGAAAAGGAAATGAATAAATGAAAACAATATATACACATCATGTACATTTAATGTACACGCCGTGTAGTTTTCAATAAAAAACAAGTACATGCCGTGTATTTATTATTACACGCCGTGTAGTTTTTTCAGTCGGGATTTTGAGGGTATAATATTTTTTTATTAAATGATATTTATTATAATCAGCATGAGCGCATGTCAAGGAATTAATTATTCGACATGGGGGTTTTCAATAAGAGTTAATGAAATAAATGAAACACGTAACGTGTTTATTTATTTTCATAACTCTACAACCACAAACCTGATTATAAATATCCTCACAACCCCAACTCTTTTCCTACACACAAGAGAATCATTGTGGACAACAATTCTGGAGAATTCTTTCAAGGCCGAAAGAACCTCTTTCTCCAAGAATTCTCTCAATACTAAGAGAGATCCTCTTCCATCGGATCAAGACGATCTAAGGCGGACAACGCAAGAAAAGGTTTCTCTACGCTAGCACCCATAGACTCCTTTTGTGACGTCCTGAGATACGAGGTACACGTGTGGATCACCGCTAGAGGAATTCTACACTTAGCTTCTACGACGCAACGACAAATCACATCGGAACGTGATCAAGAACATCAATGAAGAAATAACACCCAAAAGGTATTTCTTTTTAATTGATTAAATTAATTATAATCAACCTGTAACAATCCTACTTTGTGGTTTCAGGACTTTCCTTTTCTTTGTCCATTTCTGTGATTCAATCCATGGAGACTGGCGTTTATCGACGTATTGATCCCAGATTGATCATTGTTAATGAAAAAAAGCCAAGTGGGAACACCCACCCATGCGCTTTTGCTGCACCCGGAACCTTCAAATGGTATCAGAGCTAGGTTACAACTTTGATTATAGTTATTTAATTTTCATTGATAATTTACGCATTTATATTTGATTCAATTCGAAATATATCATTCTATTAATCTGAATAAACGAGATCTATTCTTCCTCCTTCATTTCCCAATTCATATCACAGAAATGACCTTTTAATTTTAATTTTTGATTAAAATAAAAATGAGGAACTCATCCGGAGGATCCACTCTTTCTGTCTGTACAACACGGGATTACACGGCGTGTAATTAAAACTACACGCTGTGTACTTAGGTTCAATGAACCGGCACTGGTCCGCCAAACCACACCGTGTGAATTGAATATGCCTAAGTATTAATCATGCTGTGTTGACCAGAATTGAATGGCGTGTGGAACCGGAATACACGGCATGTATGTTGGAGCAACACACCGTATAGTCTGTTCCGGACCAGGTGAAACCATGTACAAGGATAAGCCGCGTACCGCGCACCGCATACACGGGATCTCCAGGCTGGTTACCGCGTAACAAGGAAGTACATACCGTGTATGATTTATCTACACGTCATGTACTCCAAAATTTCCAAAGTACAGAAAACACACCAAAGCCCCCGGCGTGTACTTTGGATAAAAAGTGAATACACGCCGTGTAATTATAAACTACATGCTGTGTACTTTCCAGAAATGGAATTTCACCAGGTTTCCTCCAATGTACAAAGACCCGTACATGGAATATGGATGAGAAGAATCTCAAGGAAATTACTAATGGAATTTAAGATAAATAATTTATTAATTATAAGATCATAATTAACTGAATTCGAGCGCGACCTATCTTAAATGAAAGAACGATTAAAAGAATTTGAATTCTAAATATGCGTAAATGTCGTTGCATGCTATGGATGATCATGAGCTGGACCAAAGACCCTTTGTATGTGTATGGTTTCATTTAAATTTATTTAATTTAAATTTGTTGTCCTGCGAGCCTTCTTCCAATAAAATGTTGGGCATGTGTGACCATGGTTTCTTTAATGTAAACTCATGTAATGTAGGATCTCCCCAAGTCAGAGGAGATGGTTCAAATCCCAAAGCTGAGGTGAAACTGATGCAAGAAGATACAAAGGTGGACAGGCGGGAGCTGCAAAACATGAACCATCAGGTTCAAGGTGTTTTCCCTAGGTCAGGGTTAGCTTATCAAAATCGTTAGATAAGCTAACCAATAGAAGCTCATGATCATGCCATATTATTTTATTTCTGTCTAAATTTCATGGTTTATTTATTATGTATGTGTTGTCGCGATCACATAGTTAATAAAATGAAAAATCATGCAAATATGGAATAAAATAAAAATCAGACTATGCGTAAACATTATCAGAACATGGTTAATCACTTAAGCAATCATCACTTAATATTAACAAGCATGTGATAATGCAAAACTACGAATAAAGAATAAAATCCCTCAAATACCAAATTAAGTTAGACTAAGCCTTCCGTTACTTGATTAAGGGCGATACTCAATAAAACTATGTGTTTGAAAAACCCTTGTTGGGACACTTACTTTTATAAAGGAAGCCCTTATGAAAGGTTTCCAATTGACTTAACCATATTACATCAAGAGGAGTAGCCCTTTCTAGACTTGATGTAATATTGGAGGTAAGAGTTGAGGAAATCTATGTCAGGATTTCAGGATTGGGGAGTCCACTAAATAGGTCAAGGAACTGTAAGCTCACAGTTGGCAAAGACATGCCTACCTAAATACCTTCAAATAGCTTGACCAACCCTTGTTGGGGTTATGCGAAGGGGGATATGGATCCTTGCCACTAAAATGTCAAAGAAACTGGACATTCCAAGTTCAATGGTGAGGGTCATTGGGACTTGATAAAATAGTGGGAGAATTAATTAATTCATTTATTATTTCTCATAAAATATAATCAAGAAAGTACTAATAAATCTGCTCTTTTAAATTGAAGAATAAAGATGAAAAACTCTTCAACCACATTTTATCTGCGATCAATACTGGACAAAGACAATATCCTCACCGGCAGTAACTTTCAAGAATGGTTTAGGCACCTTCGGGTTGTCCTACGCCATGAACGAAAGTATTACATACTAGAGTCCTCACTTCCTGATCCTCCTGCCCAAGGGGCAAGTGATGAAGATTTCCTAGTCTATGATCAACATTTGAGTGATGCACTCGACCTTCAATTTTTGATACTATCATCAATGTCAAGTGATCTCATGAAGTCTCATGAGTACATGGATGCCTATAGCATGCTCGAGCACATCTGTGGTCTATACCTGGAGAGAGAAAGAAAGGAAAGTTTTGAGATCTCCAAGGCTCTATTCCAGAGAAAGCTTGGAGAGGGTGCCCCAGTTGGGACTCATGTAGTCAAGCTCATTGGCTACATTGAGTGCTTGGAGGTTCTAGGGTTTAAACTCCCCGAAGAACTGGGTACTGATCTCATTCTCACATCACTACCCCATAGCTTCTCAAACTTTGTTGTGAACTTCAACATGAACAACATTGAGAAGTCTCTATCTGATCTTCTTATCCTTATTCGCCAAGTGGACAATGACATGAAGCGTGAAAAGCCTTCTGTCCTCATGGTGAATAAAAGGAGAGGGAAGGCGAATAGCTTTAAGACCAAAGCTTATTCAAGGCCTTCCAATAAAAGGAAGATCAAAGGGGAGGCAAGGGAACAGGATGCTGTTTGTTTCGCATGTGGAAAGAAGGGCCACTGGAAGAAAAACTACACCCAGCCAAGGAAGCGAGGGGAAGCTTCAGGTGCGTTTGTTATCAAATGAAATCTATCTGTTTCTACTAATTGGGTATTAGATACTGCTTGTGGTGCTCACATATGTATCCAAATACAAGAACCAAGTAGATTCTTGAAGATTGATCGAGGGTAAGTAGATCTACGAGCAGTCAATGGAGCCAGACTTGCTGATGTAGCTGTCGGAGACTACCACCACACATTTCCAACTAGAATGATCTTGGTGTTAAAGGGTTGTTATTATGTGCCTTCGGTTACTAAAAACATTATTTCAGTATCCAGATTAGATACTGATGGATTCATATTCAAGTTTGGAAATGAATGTTGCTACTTTTATAAAGATAGTATTTGTTTTGGTAGGGCACATTTATATAACGGCCTTTATGTGTTAGACTACACAAACCAAGTAATGGAAATCGATGACAAAGTAAATTCACATGACTCATACCACACCCAACTTTGGCATCACCAGCTAGGTCATGTCAATGAGAAACGTTTTAAAAAATTACATCAAGATGGGTATTTAGATTCCTTCGAACTAAAACCACTTGGTGTATGTCATGTGTGTCTACAAGGAAAAATGACCAAATCCCCATTTAGTGGGAAAGGTGAAAGAGCTAAAGAGCTTCTAGAATTAGTTCACACAGATGTGTGTGGACCATTTCCAGTTGAAGCAAGGGGTGGGTTCTCGTACTTCATAACTTTTAATGATGATTTTAGTAGATATGGATATATCTACTTAATGAGGTATAAGTCAGATTCTTTTGATCGTTTCAAAGAATGTAAGAATGAAGTTGAGAACCAGCTTGGTAAGAATATTAAGAAACTCCGCTCAGATAGAGGAGGATAATATCTTAATCAGGACTTCATTGATTTCTTACGGGAGTTTGGGATTCTATCTCAACTCACTCTTCCTTACACACCTCAGTGGAATGGTGTAAGTGAAAGGAGGAACTGCACCCTGTTGGACATGATGAGATCAATGATGAGTCATGCAAGTCTTCCATTATCCTTTTGGGGATATGCATTACAAACAGCAGCACACATACTAAACCAAGTACCAACTAAATCGATAAATGGTATTCCATACGAGTTATGAAGTGGATGAAAATCCATGTTATCGAATCTACATGTGTGGGATAGAGAAGAATTTGTTAAGGCCTCTTCAGGTAACAAACTTGCACCCTGAGGCACAAAGTGTATCTTTATAGGATAACCTAAGGAAACAAGGGGATATTACCTATACAACCCCTCAGACAAAAATGTTACAGTGGAAAGACGTTCCATATTCCTTGAGAGGGAGCACATATCCAAAAGGGATAGTGGGAGCGAGATAGACTTTGATGAATTTGAGGCTCAAGATATACAGCAGTTGGTACAAGAACAGATTCCACAAAGCCCCGTGGAAGAACAATCTGTTCCAGAGACACAAGAACTGCGTAGGAGCACGAGAGAGGTGAGAGAACCAGAACGATATGGTTTTCTTTTCACCGAGGATGGTGACTCATTATTGGTTGACAATGATGATCCTCTTACCTACAAGGAAGCATTTGAAGGCACAGACTTTGCCAAGTGGCAAGAAGCCATGAATTCTGAAATGGATTCCATGTACCAAAACCAAGTCTGGATTTTGGTAGATCCCCCAGTTGATGTAAAGCCTATTGGTAATAAATTGGTATTCAAGAAGAAAAGGGACATGGAGGGGCAAGTCAGCACCTATAATGCACGACTGGTTGAAAAAGGTTTTAGACAGTGTTAAGGAATTGACTATGTTGAAACCTCTTCACCAGTTGCGATGCTGAAATCCATCAGAATCCTATTGTCCATTTCTTCTTACCATGACTATGAAATTTGTCAAATGGATTTCAAAACATCTTTCCTTAACAGGAACCTCCAGGAATATGTCTACATGACACAACCTGAAGGGTTTGTGACTCCAAATGATGCCAACAAGGTATGCAAGTTGTAGAAATCCATTTATGGATTAAAGAAAGCATCAAGGTCATGGAACATTCATTTTGATGAAGCTATAAAAAAATTTGGATTTTTTAAGAATGAATGTGAGCCTTGTGTCTACAAGATGTTTAGTGGAAGTGCAGTCATTTTCCTAATAGTATATGTTGATGACATATTTCTAATTGGAAACTAAGTACCTATCTTACAGTCAGTTAAGGCATGGTTTCATAAAGGATTATCCATGAAAGACTTGGGTGAGGCATCATATATTCTTGGGATCAAGATCCATCATGATAGATCCAAGAGAATGCTGGGCCAGAGTCAAAGTACATACATTGACAAGATACTGAGGAGATTCAGTATGGAATAGTCCAAGAGGGGATTGTTTCCAGTGTCACATGGAATTCATCTTTCCAAGAAAATGTGTCCTCAGACACATGAGGAAAGAAAGAGAATGGCAAGGATACCTTACACATCCTCGATTGGGTCAGTCATATATGCTATGCTATGTATGAGGCTAGATGTTGCTTACGCATTAAGTGTGGTAGGCAGATATCAAGCTGATCCAGGAGACTGCCATTGGATGGTAGTCAAGACTATCCTTAAGTATCTGAGGCATACTAAGGATATGTTCATGTTTTATGGAGGAGATGAGGAACTAGTCATCAGAGGACATGTAGATGCTAGTTTCCAGACTGATCAAGATGACATGAAGTCGCAGACTGGATACATCTTCAGTTTGAATGGAGGTGCAGTGAGCTGGAAGAGCTCAAAGTAGAGTGTGGTGGCAGATTCTACAGCGGAGTCTGAGTATATCGCAGCTTCTGAGGCAGCTAAAGAAGAAGTATGTATGTAAAGATTCTTCCAAGAGTTGGATGTAGTATCGAGTAGTAAAGATCCTATCACACTCTATTATGATAATACTGCAGTGGTGGAACTTTCAAAAGAGCCAAGGTCACATCAGTGGACAAAGCACATACTTCAGAAGTATCATCTCTTGAGGTATTTTTCTCAGAGAGGTGAAGTTGCAGTGCATAGTATTTCCACGGAAGACAACGTGGTGGACCCCTTGACTAAAGCCTTGACTCAGTAGAAGCATGATCATCATGTGAGGTCTAGCGGACTAAAAGTCGTAGGCAGTTGGCTCTAGTCCAAGTGAAAGTTTGTAAGGGTTGGTGTCCTGAGAACCAACTGTTTTGTACTTTGATTACATGAATGTTCAGTTATTATATATTGTTCATTATTCTGCATGACTATAATATAATAATGTCTGGGAATATTTTTTGCATTGATAAGGTCATGGAAGATCCCCACTATGATGAGAACCTTGAAATTCTATAACAAATATTCTTAAATAAAGTTCTACGGTTGGATGACATACTATGATAGGACACATAGTATACAGACGGTCATGTGTGAGTACTTGTAAGAAGACGAGACTCTCTCTCATGGAGTTCGCACTTGGTAATCTCCAAGATAGGAGATTATGAGAACAGACCTGCCAGTAGAAGTTCCACATGTCTTGGTGTCATCGGACTTTGCTATCTACGAGCATGTGTAATGGTCCTTAGACTGGAAGATTATCATTAACTCATTTCATGACTTGCGCACTTAGATTTACTGACAAAAATTGTCACGCAGATAGTTGGCGGGAAGTAGGGTACGTTGGGTGCGTCACGAGTGACATTTTGTTAATGGATAAGTAGAGGAAGGATTTGTCCCTTCCATTTATGGAAGTTGATATCTCGGCCCTTTGATTGAAATAGAACTGTCGCCTGAAATTCCATGGCCATGGTGTAAACGACGAGTTTATTTCAGGTAGTCAAAGAATGACAGATCAAGCATATAGGTTTATGACACTACCATGAAGCCTGATTGATGAGATATTAAGATAAAGGGATTAAATTACACAGTAAGCGTTCGTATGTGGTGATACGTCAATGCGGCGTCAACTTCTTTCTCTTGGGTGCCTTGACCCGTTGCTAGACAGTAATCTTGGACTTTAGGAAAGCCTGCCTAATGTCAATGAGAAAGAGGCCTAGAAGCTCACACACTAATTGTATTCAAGTATCTCAAGTAGAATGAAGATTATTCTTGTATGTGGTTTAATAATTATTCAAGGAAGTCGAAATAGTTTTAATGTTGGAGGAAGAATAAAATGAAAACAAGTACATGCCGTGTATTAATTATTACATGCCGTGTAGTTTTTATTTTTAAAAGGAAATGAATAAATGAAAACAATATATACACGCCGTGTACATTTAATGTACACGCCGTGTATTTTTCAATAAAAAAACAAGTACACGCCGTGTATTTATTATTACACGCCGTATAGTTTTTTCAGTCGGGATTTTGAGGATATAATATTGTTTTATTAAATGATATTTATTATAATCATCATGAGCGCATGTCAAGGAATTAATTATTCGATATGGGGGTTTTCAATAAGAGTTAATGAAATAAATGAAACGTGTAATGCGTTTATTTATTGTCATAACTCTAAAACCACAAACCTGATTATAAATATCCTCACAACCCCAACTCTTTTCCTACACACAAGAGAATCGTTGTGCACAACAATTCTGGAAAATTCTTTCAAGGCCGAAAGAACCTCTTCCTCTAAGAATGCTCTCAAGACTGAGAGAGATCCTCTTCCATCGGGTCAAGATGATCTAAGGTGGACAACGCAAGAAAAGGTTTCTCTATGCTAGCACCCAGAGACTCCTTTGGCGACGTCCCGAGATACGAGGTAAACATGTGGATCACCACTAGAGGAAGTATACACTTGGCTTCTGCGACACAAAGACGAATCACATCGGAACATGATAAAGAACATCAACGAAGAAAGAACACCCAAAAGGTATTTCTTTTAAATTGATTAAATTAATTATAATCAACCTGTAACGATCCTACTTTTTGGTTCCGAGACTTTCCTTTTCCTTTTCCATTTCTGTGATTCAATCCGTGGAGACTGGCGTTTATCGTCGTATTGATCCTGGATTGATCATTGTTAATGACAAAAAGCCAAGTGGTCACATCCACCCACGCGCTTCCGCTGTGCCCAGAACCTTCAAGAACTACCTTGCCCTTCTTATGGAAATATTTTTCCATATGTCCACTCAAAAGATATAATTCATAAGAAATATTCTTCTTAAAGTTGGATTTCTTGTGACCAATAACCTTATAATCCAGATAAAAATCTAGGACCTTTTCATACACAATTCTCAAAGAGAATTCATCCTTAAGAGTTAAGAGGAAGACCTTGTCAACAAGAGTTGAGGAGAGGTCGACTTCCACTAATACATGTGCATAATGACCAAATCAAATGTTATCAGTATATTTATCCATTTTTATTATAACACCAATAGAAATAATGATATCTTAAAGGATTCTTGGATGTGAAAATATCTAGTTAAGGCCATAAATTATTACTCATACCTATACAGAAGAATTATTGTGTTCATGAGGATTGAAGTTATAACCCCGTTACTGGATATGTAGATAACCCATCTTGAATTAAATTGATCCAAACCCCCAATCCTTCAACATCAACTCCTCATAAGGAAAAAGAATATGAAAGTAACCACACCCCATCTAGATACATCTCCAAGTATTAAAACCCTAAATAGAGGAAATATATCTAACTAGGTCCTAAATCCTTCATGGCTTAGAACCCTGTGACATCCTCATTGGAAATGACACAAACAACATTTCCATTCTTCCAAATCCTGCTAGAATCCTCATCTTTAAATTGACAGAATAGATGACTACCATTTTCATCATACCCCTTGCATGTTGCTAAGCCACATTGGTCTTCAAAAGAACCAAGTGAGGGGTTGGGGATCATAGTCAAATCACATTTATCCCATGTTTAAGGCCCTCCAGAAAGGAGATTGAATCTCATGTAGTGCGGAAGAACCATGGTTATGGAGAAAACCTAAAAATTGTCGGCATCATCATGAGGAGGCTCTCAAGCCCAAGTATGCATCACACCCTATTTATCTTTAAAAAATTCATATATAATTATAAATATATTTATATAATTATATGTATTTATATAATTAAATATATTTATATACTTGAATGGTTTGGGAGGCAGACAATCCCACTCCTAAAAAATCTGTTAGAAAAATAAAGATGTCAAAGAGACAAAAAGAGGATGGATGGTGTCAAACAAAGAGGCATGACCTCATCCAAAAGGGAAAACTAAAAATCAAGAACATGATCATTCTCATAATCATGGTCAGATTCATCATCATCATCAGTAGTTTCCCACTTTGACTGTGAGTTCCTTTGATTGAAGATCACATGGTACTTCTCCTTAATATTTTCCTACTCCAAAGTAAGCTCCTTGGAAGTAGACCTAGTGGACACATTTTGGTCATACCCCTCATGCGCCAACCCAATCATCTCAGTCATGTCCTCAGCCATGATTTTTTAGATGTTGACCCTACTTCAAAGTCTTAACTTGTTCTCAAGCCCCTCCTAGCTCTTCCCTCTCCATTTCAAAAATTTCTTTCTCAATGAGAGTCTCCTCCTTAAAATTAATATTCTTAATGTCCACATAAGGGTCATCAACTTCATTGCAACTATATATGTGAGTAGGTATCATATTAACCAGAACTTCATCTTGCACAACACAAGAATAGAATTTTTCAGATATGTGAGAGAGAGCCTGCACATTGCCAATAATTGGTGCTGCCAGCACACTGGATGCCGAAGCAGGAGAATAAGGATGTCCTTTATTAGACACTCCTTCATCCCTTTACTGTTGGAAAACAACCATCATATTATCACTTTGAAAGTTAAATCCGTTGAGTGGAGCAAGCACATAAAAAGTATTTGAGGTTGTATCCTGCACCATAACCCTACTCTGTGAAGGGGACTATCTATCAGAGGCAGTGTTACTCACCGCATTCTTTTTAGCAGGATGAAGGGATGAAAATAACAACTTAGCATTACCCTTCCTCTTAGCAGAAGTTAAATCTTGTTCTTGAATCAATTCTTAGTCCACTTCAGTTTGAAAATAATTTCCAAGTTGCTCCAAATCATCAAAATTAGTAACAGCACCATCGTGCTTATTATCCTGCTCTCATGTTTTATCCTTTGAATGAGGGATAGAAAATTATCCCTCTTTCTCAACAGGTGCATGCACACTAGGTTGCATTGTTGGATTGACTTGATCCTTCACAGTAATGTCGTCCCATGATTTCTTTCCCATGGATGAAGAGGATTCCTTCACAACATTAACCATATTCAAATCAGAAGAATTTCCCCTATCTAAACCAGCAGACCCTTCCAGTAATGAAGTCTCTCGATGCGAGCAACCTCCATGTTGTGAAACCGAATGAGAATAATTGTGTACAACCCCCTACTGGAATCTCTTCATCTATTGATTGTAAACCAATACTCATATCCCAAGTAGATGCCTTCATAGGCCGAGCCTTCCTATTGTAATTACTTTCAACATGTCCAAGAGCTGAATAGAAGGAGCAAGAAACTACTTTTTTGCAATTCAGTAAGTCATGACCAATTAACCTGCAATTCAAACAGAACTTTGGGACCTTCTCATATTCAACTCTCAACTAAATCACCTCAAAATCAGTGGAGAGAAAAACATTATTAGTCATGGCGGAGCCTAAGTCAACCTCAACAAAAAATCGAGCATAGTGTCCAAAACGAGCAAACTCGGTCACTATGTCCAATTTAATAGGAACTCGGATAATAAGAGAAAGATTATATAGGATCTTCGGATGGAAAACAGCCAGTTTAATCCAAAGATTTTAACTCACGGTTGAGCGGATGAGTTGCGTACCTCTAATGGGTTGAAATTCATATCTCATTCGCAGATGTACATGATGCTGGGCTTGATTGAAATCGAACCATTTCCCCCCCCCCCCCACACACACACGCATCTTCAGATCTTCGATGGGAAAGAGGATATGAAAAAATCATATGCCCAATGATACACACCTCTAGTTGTTAAAACCCCAAATTACCGATAGACATGCAACTGGGTCATCCACTTTCCATAGTTTGGACCCTCTAGGAAAGATTAATCTTGAAATAATCAAGCGTTTACCTAGAATCAATTGTTCGATCTGGATGTGCGTAATACTTCCCTTTCGACGAATCTCCCCAACAACGGACTCTTTGTAGAGAGTGAAATCACTGATAATTGCCCCAATATAAGGCAAAGCAACCGGTTTGGGTTCACTATAGACAACCATGCGAGACGAGTCAATGTGCCTTTGATTCAAGAGGATTTTAGAAGCTGAAGAACTCGATCGCATCGCCATAAGCAAAGTGCCATAGGATTCGCCATGGAATTCCAGAGCGAGAGATTCTCTCACTACTCGCATCACCATCAATATATTTATATAATTATATATATTTATATAATTATATGTATTTTTATAATTATATATATTTCTTAAATTTATAAATATATATATAATTAAATAAATGAAAAAAATATTAAAAAGTAAATTTGTAACATTAATGTGAATTACAGACACATAAAAATGAAGAAGAATGAATAAATAGATAATATTAATTATATAAATAACAAAATTATTAAAAATAAATTATATTAATTGTACAAAAAATATTGATAATTAAATTAAATCGAATTAAATTAAATCAAATTAAATTAAACACACAAGCATATATTTATGATGAACAGATTAAAATAAATTTATATTAAAAATGAATAAATACATAAAACACTAAAAATAGAGATTAAAAAAGAATAAATAATATTAAATCAAAAAACAGACTTGTGCACGCACATACATGTACACATGACAAACATACATATGTACACATGCACATCTAGACACACACATAGATACACACATACACATACACATACACATACATGTTCCTAAATTAATTAATATCAATATATATATATTATTATTATATTTATTTTAATTATATAAACTTTTTAATTAAGGTATATAAATAAACTATTAAACATTTTGACTAACATATAAATTTGATAATCTTTTATATATAAAATTATGAAAATAAGTTTCATGTTTTATTAAAAGGTATGTTAATCATATTTATATATTATATTTACATATATATACTTATTGTAATATAAACCTTATTTAAAAATATATAAATTAAATTAATCATTAACACTTTTATTAGTGCTAGAAAAAAACGCTGATAATGGTTCTTTTTTATCAGTGGTGATAAAAAGTGATTTTTGTAATCATGATAAAAAAATGTTGAGACAAGGTACCTTTTTATCAGTGTTTTTATTAACATTGAAAAAAGAAAACTTTATCATCACTTTTTATGAGCACCGGAAAAAGTCACTCCTTTATCAGTGCTTCTTGTCTAATGATGTTAAATGTTAGCGTTGTATAAAACATGATTGATGTTTTCACTTATATTTTGAGATTAGTTTAATGCAGTTAATTCCAAATAAATAACTGTATTTCAAATAATGTTTAATTATATATATATAACAAAAAAAAATTCAAAAAAAAGGCGTGAAACATGTTCAGGCCACGCGTCAGGACTAAGGAATCCCTCGCAGATGTGGATAAGCGAACCAATGCTTCCTGAGATCTATATTTTGAAATACTCTAAACCTAACTCATTTTTTCAGTTTTTAAAAAAAAACTTCAAAAAAACTATTGTAGTTGGGGTTTTTTTATGGGTTTTATGAAAAAAAATATTTCAAGATAGGGGATCAGGGATCCGATATTTTTAAAAATGGTTCTAGGATGCGTGAATAGTGTTCACGCATCCTTCCACAGGAAAGGAAGCATGAACGTCGTTCACGCATCCCAGACCCAGGCGGTAATGTGTGAACGGCGTTCACGCGTCCTTCGCTGACCAGCTAAAGGATGCATGAAAGTCGTTCACGCATCCTTGCGTGGGAAAGGATGCGTGAACGGCGTTCACACATCCTTCACAGACTAGCTAAAGGATGCGTGAATGTCGTTCAGGCATCCGGCCGAGAATTTCTATAAAAGGAGGGGTCCCCCCCCCCAAAAAAAGCCCATTTTTCTCTTTTGGTTTTTGTTGCGAATCCCTACAGAAATTCTTTCTCAACAAATATTTGCTGCTTTTATTGAGGTAAAATTTCTATTTAATAATTTTATTATTTAATTGTGTTTATTTATTTCATTTGTATGTTTAATTGTGTGTATGATTTATTTATTTCATATGTTATGCATGAAATGTTTTGTATGATTTAATTTTCTTGATGTTGAATGTTTGTATGATTTAATTTTTTGAATGTATGTTGTCTGAATATTGAATGTTTTATGTTATGTCTAAAATGTTTAATGTTTAGGAAAATTAATTTATGTTAGAGAAATTTATTTTAATGAATGGTTTTAATAACAAAAGTGTTTATTATGTAAATCTCAATTAGATCAGTTATAATAAAATTTATTAAATGTTATTAATAATTATATATATATATATACACATGAAGTTAAATTTTTGTAAAAGAGGTGTAGTATTTAATATAGATTTTATATAATACAGATAATATAATAAATATACCAAAAAACACGGTATGAGTGATGATTGATCTTGAGATGACCGACCATGCATAATTGAAATTACATGTTTTATTTTGTGTATGTTGTTATTCAATTTGTAATAATTGCATTTTTTCCGCATTGATGGCCTGCGAGTCATCTCTCAGTAAGTGTAAGGACCTATGTGTCTGCTTAAAATAATTTATGTATTTCATACCCCTAGACCCCCTCACATGCATGTGAGTAAATTTGTAATTAAAAGACAGACGCCCCGAAGAGGTGTCCCCGAACAGGCTTCCCCGAAGAGGTGTCAACGAAGAGGCATCCCCGAAGAGGTGTCGACGAAGAGGCATTCGAGAACTCGTTCGAGAGGAGGCATTGTTGTTTGACAGGATATTGGCGGTTGCTGAAATATTTGATAATAGAGATAGGAGTTCACCCATAGGTTGTGGTTAGTTTATCAGATAATTATAAACTAATCGTAAGTCTCAAGATCAAGTCATGATTATATATTCATAAGTAATTAAACTTTATGAAACATTATATTAAATTTTCGTTTGTGCTAATATCACAATCACTATACCTTAACAGTGATAAATAAATACATTAAAAAGTCTCAAGATAATTTAAAATTTTAATGTAGTGTATAATATTTTAAAAAAAAAATTATAGGTAATTATGTCTGCTCAAATATATTGCAATGGTGAGGTAATTTATACCGAGCAGGGTTTTAGCTACAGTGTACCACCTGTCAAAGTGCTAAATCTCCATGGTTGTATGACATTGGATGCAGTTTGTAATAAGATTCATAGTAGGTTAAAACTGAGTGCTGGACAAGCAATCACTTCAATTAGATACCGACATCTTCAATATCCTGAGCATCTGTGGCATAGCGACTACCCTATAGTCGATGATGAGGATTGGATGGAGGCTTCTCAGTTATTCAGGCAACAGTGTATTAATGGTTTGATGGAATTATTTATTGTCATTTCTGATATTGATGTGGTGCAATCAATTACTACAGAACCATGCTTTGCGAGCTCTGTAGAAGCTGGTCCTTCACAGTAGTCTTATTCATTGTCTCCTCCTCATATGACTCATGTGGAAGAATATAATGAGGAAGATCATCAAAATTTGGAAGGAAATATAGATTACATCCCTTTGTGTGCTGATATAGTGCATGAAAGTTTATCTGAGGAAGAAGAATCTGGGGAGTCATCAAAAGATGATGTGGTTGGGAATGAACCTTCTGAGGTTCCTTTGAGAGATAGACATCTACTGCATCCACCAGTTGGTGGTAATCAGCCTTCAGTTTTGAGTTCCTTAGTTGGAGGAATGTCTTGTGAACAATATTTTTATTGGGATGTCATTACACCAGCTTCTGAATTCCCTGGCATTATAGGGAATAGGCCTGCATCAAATGATAATGCCATATATGTTGGGCAGGATTTCGAAAGTAAACAGGTCAGGAAAAATGTGATAGAGCAATACCACATTGAGCGACATTTCACATTTGTGGTTTATGAGTCAAAGAAGACCAAATATCTCATTCGTTTTGAAAAATATGGGTCAGAATGTAAATTTTGATTAAGAGAAATATTTGATAAATATTATGGATATTGGAAGATAACCAAATTAGAAGGCCCACACACTTGTTTGCATCCCATCTTGGCACAAGATCACTCTTCCCTTGATGCAGATTTTATATCTACTGTTATTTGTGAGATGATATGAACAAGTCAGGATGTTCCTGTTGCCCTTGTTCAGGAAAGAATTCAACAGTTGTATAACTATAAGATATCATACAACAAAGATTGGAATGCAAAATAGAAAGCCGTTGTAAAAGTGTATGGTGATTGGGATGAGTCTTATGTGATGTTTCCACAGCTTATGGAATTGGTGTCTCTCAATAATCAGACTGTTTATCAATTGGACAGTGTTGAGTATGTATCCCAAAATCATCGAGTTGATCGGTCAAAGGTGAAGTTCAATAGACTTTTTTGGGCATTCAGACCGTGCATTGCTTCATTTCCCTATTGTAAACAATTTATTCAGGTAGATGGCACATTCCTTTATGGAAAGTATACAGGTGTTCTACTCATTGCTGCCACACAGGATGGTAATCACGCTCCTCTGCCACTTGTTTTTTCTATTGTTGAAAAAGAAAATTTTGAATGATGGATCTGGTTCTTGGCATGTGTATGTGTTCATGTCACGCAAAAACAGGGCGTGTGTCTGATATCTGATCTTCATCAAGTGATTATAGAGGTCATGAGTAGTGATGGGGTTTCTTGGCCTGAGCTGAATGCTTATCACCGTTATTTCATTAGACATATTGCAAGTAATGTGCATAAGCAATTTAGAGATGATGTCATAAAGAAGGCGATCCTGAAATTGGGTATGGATTTCTAAACTTGCTTTTTTTAACAAAATTTAATATCCATTTTAATACATTATTATCTTATGGTTTCAGCATATGAACCCCAACAATAAAGGTTTGATCGACGCCTTGAAGAGATCCGAATAGTTAATGAGGAGGTATATGAATATATGATGCAAATTTCAAAGGAAAAATGGTCATTAGCATACAATGGTGGCATGATATATGGGCATATGACCACTAATATAGTGGAGTGCATAAATGGGGTCCTCAAGGGTGTGCGCAAACTCCCAATCACAGGTTTAGTGCGAGAGACATTTTTTAGATGTGATCACTACTTTTTTGACCGGTCCCAAAAGGCCTACCAGAGGATGGAAAATGGAATGCTTTTTACTCAGCATTTTCAAACTGATATTGACCGGATACGGAATGAGGCTTCACGATGGAATGTTATAGCCTTTGACAGGGAAAAGAGGAGTTTTCGGGTAAGATAGTGCTACGACCAGGGTACATGCACTAATGGTGGAGTGTTTGTCGTGATGTTTGACAATAGGTACTGTGATTGCGGTAGCTTTCAAGCATTGAGATATCCTTGTGTACATGTTATTGCAACTTGCACTTCGCTAAATATATCATGGGAGCCATATTTTGACTCGGTGTATCACATGAGCACTTTGGTTAACTATTATAGTGCTGCTTGGATGCCTGTTGGTGACTTCTATTCTATCACATTTCATGTTGATCAACCGACCATCATCCCTGATATTTCCAGGTTTTCATAAGTTGGTTTTGGTTTCACTTATAATTTTTTCAATGTCTGTCATTTTTAAAATTATTGGCTTCATGCTACCAGGTTGCGGCCCCGAGGAAGACAGAAGTCAACTCGTATCAGAAATGAGATGGATTGGCCTCGACAACGAGGAGGGAGAATACGATGCAGTATCTGTCACGCAGAAGGACATACTCGTAAGAGATGTCCCCAAGTGGTAGGAAAGAGTTACTCATCTCATCATCCATGATAGAATCTGTGTACCTGCTCCATTTTTGTGATAAATATTATTTTCTAGAGCGCGAGTTGTACTTTTTCTGGAGGAGTTCAAGTGCCTTGTTTTGGAGTCATCAATGATCATTTTCATGAGAAGGTTGAAAGACTTGTTTTGAGGGCCTAGTTTCCCTGTGGATTTATTTTTTCCTGTTAATTTTTTAATGTGCTATATATATGAGCAGGTTAAAGCTGGGAATACCTATTGGGGAGATGTTGAGAGATGAAATTATCACTTATGAATATGGATGTTCTTGGTTGCATGTTTCCTCTTAGAGGTAGCTTTGGATGGTCTTCCAAGAGTACATGGTTTGGATTTTTCTTAAAGGGAATAAAATTTACTCTGATGATTAATGTAATTCAATTTAATATAATGTGGAATAATGTTAATGGTTATTTAATGGATAATGGATAAATTAACAAACTTAATTTCACAAAAAAGAAGAAATAATTAATTTTTCACTTTTAAATTCTAGTTTTCTTATAAGATGTCTAGTTTTTGTAATGGCATCTGAGTGTCTGAGCATCATTAACTAATGTTGATTGTGAGACTAGGCTAATGTTGATTGTGACACCAAATGAAAATGAATATATCATGCTTCCACTATTAATAAGTAACGATGATATCATGTGTGCAGATGGCAGGTTTTCCATTGATTACAACTCAGGCTACTCATGTATCACGACAGATTTTAGAGGGACGTCCTGTGGCTCCCTTCATTGTACGTAGATCTCACCATTTCCATCATACTGCACCACCTCCCGCTATCGTCCCACATCTTCGTCGAGCTGGATTCTATGGAGTAGCGATGTGCGACTTCACATTTCTTGATCACCAGCTCATTGCTGCACTTGTAGAGAGATGGAGACCAGAGTCGCATACTTTCCATTTCAGTGAGGGGGAGATGACTATTACGTTGCAGTATGTGGCCATTATGTTGGGCCTCCCTATCGACGGACATGCTTTGACATGCCGAGTTCCATCAAATTTGCCTGAGCTTGTTCATAGACTTCTGGGCATAGAGGTCCAGGATGATGGCAGGACCATCGTCGGTGGTAGATTGTGGACGTCTTGGTTAGACTAGCACTTCACACATTTACCAGATGATGCTGATAACATCACTGTGCTGTGATTTCCACGCGCATATATTTTGAGGTTGATCGGTGGAATGCTTTTTGTTGACCACTCTACTACTTTTGTGCACCTGATGTATCTATCTTTTTTAGAGGATTTGGACCATGCAGGTCGATATATTTGGGGGTCTTCCTACCTAGCATATACATACAGGGCCCTATGTAGCGCATGTCGCATCGATGAGATGCAGATCACAGGATGCATGGTTCTTCTACAAATGTGGGTATGGGAGCACATACCTCATTTAGCTCCACATGCCCGTGCTCCATTACCCATAGATATTGTAGCAGAGGCTTCACGTGGACGTTGGTATGTTATTAATTCCTTCTAATATCTAACTTAATTGTATAAGATTCTTTTATGAAATGTAAAAATAAAAATGTTATCTACAGGTGGAGTCAGGCGCATAAACATTCAGATTCTCCCAGACATGATGTTCACGCCTACAGACTTATGTTAAATAGCATTCGACCAGACGATGTAAGTGATTATTATTTATATTGTTAAATCTTTACTATTTACTGTACATCTATTCATTTATTAATTGATTATTCATTTTTTCTTTCAGATTACATGGATTCCATATAAAGATGATATCCTTCAGAGTCTGCCCCCATATTGTACAGTGATGCTTGATATCGGCTCCTACATGGTTCCACTGATTCATTTTCATATAGTCGAGTGGCATCAGAAAAATAGGGTTATGAGACAGTTTGGATTCCTTCATCCAGTTCCTAACCCACCCAGTCAGTTGGATTTATTGCATTCCCTGAAGATGTCAGGGAAGAGAGATTTTGATTGGAGGAGTTACCATGTTAGATATGTTGCGTTATAGGATAGATGATGGGAGTCCCAGTTGCGAGGGGAAGGGACAGTACGTTTTCATTTGATGGATCAGATGGATTATGCAGGCTGGTACATCAGGTCCCTAGTCAGATTTCTGACACGGCACGGACGGGGCTTCCATGACTTGGTAAGCATTCTTCCTTTCATTGTTCAACAGATTTTTTATTCATATTAGTTAACAACGGAATTTGTTTTCATAGGATGCTCGTATTTGTCATCTACTTCATATGTCTGATCCAGTGGAGAGAGCTGCATTTGACCCATCATATTTTCACACCCTTGTACGACAGATGCTACCGTCGATGGACGAGATTTATCATGGCATTTTCTTTGATCCACCACCTGCTGTGGAGGCCGCGGAGCCTGCTAAGCCTCACATAGATGTACCTGGGGGTTGCGACCCTATTATGGATGTTGTTGTTCCACAGGAGGAGGCTGCTCAGCTAGCTCGGCCACATGATATTGTTCCACTAGAGGAGGGTGTTCAGCATGATCAGTTAGATGCTCCTCCAGCTTCTCAGGCACAGCCACAGGTACTTACAGACGATGACTGGATTGAGTTCGATGTTTTATTGCAGTCATCCACAACAGAGCAGCCATCTACTTCCTATATTGGTGAGAGTTCCAGTCAGCTTCCACTATCATTAGATGCGGGCCAGGGTACAGGCGGTGAGACTGTACATCCACCGCCTGTCACACAGGAGGATGTGGAGGTGGCTGTCGATGATGATGTGCAGCGTACTCCAGAGCACAGACGTAGACAGACACGGCGTGGACGCATCCAGTATACGCCTGGCTGTGGGACAGATGAGCATCCACGCCAGAGGCGTAGATTAGGTTGACATTTGATTTATGATACATTTTGTATGTGTATTACTATTATCTAGACTTCTATTCTATTTTTAATAAGTGTCTTACTGTTATCAAATTATATACCAATGTATATATATATATATATGTATAATAAATAATATGATTAAATTAAATGATAAATATTAATTATATTAATTATTTCGAAATCAAATAGCTTTTGGATGAAAAGATGCGTGAACTTGAAGAAATCTTGAAAAATATTATTGATCTCAATGATTTAAAATTAGATGTAAAATCCTAGAATATCATGGAACATGATTATTTGTTTACAAAAATTAAATTGCATGAAGAAGAATTTGAATGAATAATGGATATTTGTGAAGAGTAGATGATTATGATTGAAGATCAGAATAACTACAATATGAATTAGAAGTTCATTTGGCCAATTTTGAGAAGATACATATTCAGACTTTATAAAAGGAAACAATTTCTACCGGTACGCAATCTAAAGAGTGAGATTATTGAGTATGCATCTCAAAACTTAGTTTTACAGTAAGTAAAGGATGAATGAAAGACGTAAAAGAGGATGATTAAACTATTACCCAATAAAATATAAAACATCACCATCTAATTCGTCATAGGTCTTATAAAGACCTACATTATAAATAATTCCATTCAGTTTATAGTTGATCAACTTACAATGCTTTCTTACTTCATTACTATTTGAGAGTATTTCACACTCTATCAACATACCAATATATAAATAAAGAGGTAAGTTTACATGGATTAAATCTTTATATTATATCTAATAGAGACTCAATGATCTCTATGATGTTTTTGGGAATTATTTAACAAGCATCGGATACAAAAATGAGATTTGAACTACTAACCACACTAAAACTAATAGTAAGTTTAAAAGGATCATTCATAGGCTTGTAGATCAGCTAATATATTTCTTGATCTATTTCAAGAGATATTGTGATCAACAACATTTATTAGTGGAATTCATATATAATAACAGTTTCCACTTTAGAATACAAATGGAACCATATGAGGATCTTTATAGAAATAGATGTATAACAACAACAAGTTGAGATGATGTGAGTGAAAGATGCTAAGATTATATCTTTCTCAATATATGTTAGAGAATACTCAATCCATTCTATTAATAATTATCTAATGAATATCTATTATTCATGAATATTTATTAATAATTATTAACATTATTTCAATATTTTCTATTATTTAATTGATATTTATTAATATTTCTAAATTTTTACTTTAAGTGTATTAGTTTATAATTAATAGTTTTACATTTTGAGGAGCATTTGAGCTCTCTGTGAGATGCGTAAACGGGGTTCACGCTTCTTCAGTGGGGGCTGGGATGCGTCCCAGAGCTAGTTTTAAAAATATCAGAACCCTAATCCCCTATCCCGAATTATTTTTTTCATAAAACCCATAAAAAAAACCCATTGGAGTTGCTTGGTGACGGACTTCTACCCGGGTTTGGGGGCCTCATCCTTTGGGATGTGTCAAAGGGTTTCTAGTTTGTAAATATTGGTGTGTTTGTTTGGATATCAAAAATAAAAAATAAAAACATATACTTATGTCATCACAATATTATTACTGCCTGCGACTAATCAGACAGTAAGATGAAAATCAACAACTAAAAAGTACTAATATTAAACGAGGAGAGGCAAACTAAAAAGCGATCTAATGCAGAAGAGGCGATTTTATTTACCACATATTTCGTAAAACCTAATGTTTACAAAGCGAGTGAGGGGGAGAGTACTCATTTATGGCGAGCTAGATGGCACCGGGACATGCTGAACCATCAAATTGTGCTGTGCTCTTGGCGAGCAAGTGCGGTATTTGATAATGCAGGCAACCTAGAAAAGATTACCGGCATTTTGGATTATGTTCAGCACGCTTATCAAGCCAACCAGGCAAACGAAGCCGTCCACAGAATGTCCGCCGTTCCTCCTTTGACCCTGGGCATGCTGATCGGCTTGCGGGGCCTGGGGCTGCGGAATCGATGGCGGAGACTGATCCTGATGGTTGGCCGGAGATGGGGGCGTTGAGGACCGGGACCCTCCCAGCCGGCCTCGGCCGCGCCGCCGTTCGAGGTTCGGGTTAGGGCCATCGGCCGGCGGGCCGTTGACGTTGGGGCTGCGGCTTTCGCTCCCAGGAGCGGCAGTTGACGGGGCGGGGGCGGGGGCGGGGGCCGCGGAGAGTGAGCCCAGGACTTGGATCTGAAGCCGGAGTCCCATAGCGCAGTGGCCGCGTCGGCCACAGATGAAGTAGCGCGTGCCGGCTTGGCGAAGCTCCAGCACGGTGATGCCGTCGTCGTACGCTGCGATGGGGCTGATCGTGCGACACGTCGCGTAATCAATGTAACTGACCTCCAGGACGTCGTGGGTGGGTCCGTACCGGAACACTGTCACCGCAACCAAACGCACAAGATTAAACAGATTTCTGTTACGGCTGATGTGACAGAAAACCACGAAAATGCGGAATATCGAAGATGTACAGAGAGACACATCGGATAGAGAGAAAGATGGAGAGAGAGATACCGAGAAAATCGCCGGAGCGGAAAGTGGTAGAAGATGTCCAGGCTTGGAGGTTGGAAGCAAGTCCCCAGCCAGTAGCACCACCAACAGTGTAGTTGGCTGCCGAGACGCATCGGAAGAATATCGAAGTCACAATCATCACCATGATCACCTTCACCGCCCACGCCGGTCTCATTTCGATCTTTCCCTACAAGCACACACAGGAACACACGCCTGCATCCAAATCAGAAGCTCTAACAATTCATAGAAGGAAAACTGCAAATGCGATTAACTGAAACAAATCTAATCAGAACAGGAAAACAGTTTGATTCATCGTTATTGGATGGATCATCCATGATTTCCTAACGATCTCTAAGCTTGAAATCTAGTGATTAGGCTTACAAGGAGAATGGCGCCACACACGAGAGTAGAACCTTCCGATCCGGACGTTTCCCGGCAGCGGCAAAATTTGACGAGGCGCTCACTTGGGGTTTTGACCAGGCGCTCATTTAAAGTATATATAAAACTATATATACAAATGTAATTTAATTTATATAAATAATATAATAAATAATTAATAATATAATTAGTATTTTATAATTTAAAAAATATAATTAAAATTTTAAAATAAATAATTAAATGTATATAATTATAAATCCATATTTATATAATTATAACTATATTTAACGAATTGAAAATATGCCTTTATAAATTTAAATATAAATAAATATAAATATATTTAATTATAAATATATAATAAATATATTTATTATAATTCTATAAAAATTTAAATATACATTTTTATTTATAATTATTTAAATATTTGTTTTAAAAAGATGCATATTTAATTATAATTATATATATATATATATACATATCAAAATTTATAACATTCAATTATAATAACATAATTAATAATACTTCATAATAATTGAATAAATAATATTATATATATGTATTATAATTATACTTATAAATAAATGAATATTTAGTTTTACTCTCCCACATTTCCTATTTTAGTATATATAAATATATTTTGTTTACTATATTTTCGAATTCCTTTTTATTTGTCGAAGCCAACAAATAATTATGTCAATAGATAGGTTTTTTAATATATACAATGCGACATCCGATTAAATATATATTATTATATATAAACAATTATATATATATATATATAACATTTTGAAATATATTTATAATAAAATATATAAATATACATTTAGAATTTATTATCTGTTTTAAAATATTTTAAATTTATTTATAAATAAATATTTATTTATTATTATATAAATATATATTCATAAATATACATTTATAAATATAATTACAAATAATTTCATATTTTCAAATATATATTTATATAAATAAATTTATATTTGTAAATATATATTTATAATTATATTTATATATAAATAATTATATTAATTCTATTATAATGAAATATTATACTTACAAATAATTTCATATTTTTCGATCTGCATTTTTTTTTTCTTTCCTTATTAATGATTATTTGCCTCGCGCAGGGTGTTGGGGTGGCATGGGGGGTTGGTGTTTCAGTTATGCATCGCAGAGTCGAGTCCCTGAGCACGTTTATTTTCCTTGTGTGTGTTGTAAAAAAAACTAGTTTTTAAAATGATTATTAAATTATGTTCTATTCAAGAGCCTCCCGTTAAAGCTTCTCCTGCTTTGAATAATATGCAGTATACTATCTCTAAAAAAGTTGTTGTTTTTGCCGCCAAGGTTACTGAGAGCACTGATTCATCCAGTTCAGCTAAGAGTGATTCTAATGAAGAGGTGAAGGTGCTTACTGATGCCTGCGCCTGATATAAACAATGTCAATGGTTTTTAGTTTGATATATTTTATGTAATCTATGCAATTATGGTCACAACTTGTGCATTTGATGTTTTTGTGTGGGAAAAATTACATACGAAATCACCCGGAACTGTGATAAAAAAGTAAACCATCAAGTCTTCCTGAAACAAAAGATGATTCCAATGATGAAACAGATACAGATAGCTCTGATGATGATGCTCATAAGCCGGCGAGTACTGACGATTTTATCTTTATCTCTACTAACATTTCTTTTAAAGAAAGCATATTGTGCTTGTATGACATGAATGTTTAAGGAGTGTTTTTACGAGTGTTTTCGAAGATTGCTCATGGTTGTTTTTTGTCTATGATTGTATTTAGTAAGCTTTGTGTGTATATTGTTTAAAATACAGTGAAGATTACATTCAAACTGCTCATAGCACAATAAAAGCAACACTTTTCAATGTATGCAAATGAACGTGTATACATAATGAACTCTAAAACCAGTTTAAACTATGGAAATGAATTATGCATACACTTTAAATAGAATTCAATTGATTTTTGAAAATGAGTCATGCATGCATAATCGTATACAAAATTAGAGTATTCCATAAGGATTTTGTGCTGTATATTCATATGTAGTACTATGTATTAATATGTTGTACTATGTATTCATATATAGAATCACAGTATTCTATAAATATTATGTGAGTAATACATTGACAGTTCCAAAGATTGAAGGCCAGTATCCTGCTCAGGCGATGACGACGGGATGCAGCAGCGACAGGACGTGGTGGCAGATACAAGTGTGGCGGCGACGGACGCGGGATGCAACATCAAACGCGGGACGGTGGCAGCGGACACAAAGTGGGCCGGGCTAGGAAAACAAGGTCAGATCAGTGGGACAGGTCAGACCGCAGGGACGGGTTGGGCAAGGTGGACCCGGTTCGAACCCTGGTCGGATCTAGGGCGACTGTGGCGGAGCCCGGTTGCGGTCGACCATGCGGTACAGTCGACCGTGAGACGAAGCGACAGGTGGAGCTACAGCATGTGCAGAAACTACGCGGCCAGTCCGTGTGCGGTCGAGCACAATGGCCAATCAGCACGGTAGGGGGACCGACTGCAGTAGTCAACCGCGACGGTCGACCGCGGCGGTAGGTCCACATGGCCCTGACAGGTCTGTTGGTAGTTTCGTTCAAATGACTATAACTCCTAAACGGAGCATCCAATCGACGAGCCGTTTGCGGCGTTGAGCCCCTAACATTGAAATGATCATTTTGAGACCAATGGTTAGTTTTCAGTTTGGACCAGTGTAGGTTGAGAGTGTTCCCTTGATCATTTTCTCGAGGGTTCAGTGTGACATTACATCCACATCACTAGATTGTAATCCCATCTAGAGGTCGAGTCTCATATAGAGTTATGACATCCCTCTGTGAGACTGGAGTGCGATCCTCTATCACCCTTAGTGGAGTTTGTGGAATCAGAATGAACTCCATGAGAAGGACATTGATCCTCCATCTAGCGCGCTGCATTGGTAGGGTTTGTGGAATAGTTGGCATATGATCCCCTACGTAGCGGGTTGATCCAGATTGGGTTCGTGGTGTCCCACAGCGGTTCGTGGTGTCCCATAGTGGTTTTGGGCATGACCCCCCCTCTATGAATCATAGTCTTCTCAGACCAGTGTGATCTCTTTCTTTATCATGACCCATCCCAAAGAGGCATGTGTCGTGACTACCCCAAGCCCACCTCCAATTGGTCATGGGTTGGTGACTAGCACTAAGTAGGCATATCCAAAAAATGGGAGACATTAGCTTAATGTACTTGTACACACACACACATCTCCAAGCCACAAAATTCCAAAAGGTAAAAAAACTGAGAGAATTCATGCATACAACTAAGATCCCACAACTAGAGTACAATAAGAAGTAAAGGAAATGTACACAAGGCCAAATACAAGCTTACCACAAAGAGTCTGTACACAAGTCCAACTGAAACTGTAAAGAGTCCAACCTAATCCATGGGAGAGGACTACAACAAAGGCATGCCCCCGGTAAACACCTCGGTCTGCCCATCTCTAGTTATGCTCCACCTGCTCCCAATCCTCCCAGGACACCTTCAAAAGGGCTACCATCTACACAAGACATGACACATGCGGGCAAAGCCCGTGCATGGGTGAGTATAACGATATTCAGTAGGACACTCCAAAAACACTAAACATGAAGCACCAAGTATAGTCAGTTCAATATAAGATGTTACAATGTATCATAGATACAAGCTATACAAAAAGAACCCAAATATACTCAGAAGAGACACCGTGTCGTCAGACGGTCATAACCAACAACCAACCGCAAGATTCCGCTCGAAGCATGCTCATTTCAGGAGAACTCACTCCTCGATCCATGATATCATTGGAGACACTCAACGAAGAGGTCTAGCTCATTTAGGTCCCATCCGAGAGGGGCCTGTGTCGTGACTACCCCAAACCCGCCTCTAATAGGCCAGGGACTGGTGAATAGCATCGAGTGGGCATAAACAAAAAATGGGAGGCATTATCCAAAAGTACCTATACACATAGACACACCTCTAAGTCACAAAATGATAAAATGTAAAAAAACTAATATAATTCATGCATACAACTAAGATCCCACAACTAGAGTACAATAAGAAGTAAAGGAAAGGTAAACGGGAAGAAAAACAAGCCCACCACAGAGTCTGTACTGAACTGAAAAATTCAATTTTTATTTTATTTTCAAAAGCCGCATTGAGGATGAGTAGTAACCTCAGCAGGATCCAAAATAACACCGCGGGATACAAAATTACAAAACAGATATGAAATTTGAAATTCAAAATCTCCAACACCAAACCCAAGGCCTCGATCCTGGGGACACCCACGTCATCCAAGCTCATGTCTCCTGCGTTCGCCATTATAGCATCGGTACACCGCCATCATCTGCCGCCCATCACCACCGGCACCAAGGATATGAGCAATCAGAGAAACCTTCAATCGCCAACATCACCGTCGACGAAAAAATCACAAATGTCATCCCGCCACTGGAGAACACCATCATGCCGCCATAAAACATCCAACAAGAACAAACAAACTTCACCAATTAGCACCGAACAAGATACGTAAAAACCGAAAGAAACATCTTCAATGACGTTGTCATTCCACCGCTGAAAATCACCATCGACGAGAGGAAGAAGCCCAAGTCCTCGTCATCCTCATCTCTTCACCGAAGCCACCCATTACCGTCGCCTCAACGCCCAACAAAACAGAAGCCCATCATCTCCTGAATGCAGGCCGTGCCACCTGTAACCCCCCTCCACATCGCACAACACAACCCAAAAACTCTTGGAGACCATCTCCCCCGACCGACCTGGAAGGGAGTAGTGGACCCGGAGGCTAGAGTAGAGTACGAGCATAAAGGGTCTCCACATCATGCTACAACCAAGCAATCACCATCAACCACACCAAAAAACCACGACATCGAACAATCACAAGAAAAACAGAGACCACATTGCCATCGAAACACCCCAACATAACCATATTCATAGCACATAACAACCATGGAATGAGGAAGGAGAAAAAGGGACTGAAACCCTAATAGGAAACCAGGAACGAAACCTAAATATGGGAAAAATTTAAATAAAAATAGAAAGGGTGAAGCGGGGATGAAACCCTAAAGAAAAAGACCAGAGAATCCTGCGATGAGCCTACTCCCACCGCCACAGTCCCAAACCCATCTAAAAACAGACACATCCGACCAAATGGAGTCGGGTGCATCAGGCCAGACCGGCAGAGCAGGGGAGGGAGAGGAGAAAGCAAGACTGCTCCAGAAGCGAGAAAGAGGAAAACCAAGATATACTTAGGAGAGACACTACATCGTCAGGCAGTCATAACCAACTGCCAACCACAAGATTCCACTCGAAGCACACTCATTTCGGGAGAACTCACTTCTCGAGTCATGATATCATCGGAGACACTCAACGAAGCGGTCTAGATCATTTTAACCCTTCCCAAAGAGAAAATATTGGGGAAGAAAGACTATGATATGCAGAGAGGGCATCATTCCTAGAACCATTGAGGGACACCACGGACCTAATCTGGATCAACCCACTATGTAGGGAATTATATGCCTATGATTCCACAAAACCAATCGATGTGGCCCGCTAGATGGAGGATCAATGCCCTGCTCACAGAGGTCACAATGATTCCACAAACTCCACAAGGGGTGATAAATGATCTTACTCCAGTCTCTCAGAGGGATTCCATAACTCTATATGAGATTCAACCTCTAGAGGGGATTACAATCCAGTGATGTGGATATAATGCCGCACTGAACTCTCAAGGAAAGGACCAAGGGAACGCTCTCAACCTATACTGGTCCAAAACTAAAAACACACCATTGGTATCAAAATAGTTGTCACAACGTTATGGTCACAACACCATAAACATATTATCAATTGGATTCTCCGTTTAGGAGTTATGACCATTTAAACAAAACTGCCCACAGAATTTCCAGGGCATGTAGACCTGCTTCACAGAACGGACACCCATGGAATGACTGTCGCAGTCAGTCCACCAACCATGAGGTCGATGCATCTGTGGCCGCTGCACCTGCCACTTCGCCTCATGGTCGACCACAACCGGTCTCTACCCCGGTTACCGCGAATACAACCCGGGTACACCTCGCCCGTCATGGACCACAGGCCCGACCCGGTCCCCCGATCTACCCTGAACTTCTTGGCTCGACCTACTCCACATCTGCCACCACCATCTTGCATTCGTCGTTGCATCCTATGTCCGCCGCCACATCCCGCCGTTGTTGCACCTGCCACACACATCTCCGTCATCCATGGCACCGGACGCACCCACCGGTCGTCGACACTACCGTGCACCGTCTTCTGCCACCTCACACCGGTGGTCCCTTCCATGGACCATCGTGCCTCCTCCAATGACTGAAAAATAAAATGATTTCTAATTCCAGATCATTGTGTCCTGATCTACACATATCAATCCTCGGTTTTCGATTCGCCTCATATTCGGGTTTCTAATCGAGTTCAGAATCACCCGACAACATCAATCCGGGAACCTTGGGGTTCCAATGGTGAAGGATGCAAAGAAAGGAGGGAGGAATGAAAAAGAACGAAGGTTTATCATCGTTTTCCAAGAGTTCTTGTCCAATGATCAAGATCGAAGGATTTGGGTTAGAAAACTAGATTAAATGAATCCCAACTCACAATACGCACGATCCATGAATCAATCCATTTGCCGATTAACCCACGTTCATAATAGAATTAAAGGACAGGGAATAAACCAATTAAATCAAAATACCTACCTTAGTTTGGATTGATCACCGATGAAGAATGAAGACGTGTCGTTTTTATTGGCGAGATCCATCAAGATCGACATTCGTCAATCGTCGATTTGAAGCTTCGTCGTCTCCTAATCGAGAGGATGCTCCAGAGGTTTCTTCCTAGTGTCTCTAGAGAATTTAGGGGTTATGATACTAACCCTAAATCTCTAAAAAATGATTCATTTAAAAAGAAACTTGTCGCTGTGTCGACAAAATAAAATAAATTTTTCTTAATTTATTTTATTATTTTAAAACACCTGAGATGACTTTCCACAATCGTCCCGCACTGACCAATATTAGGTCACACCTAGGGTAAAGTCACTGTTTTCAACACAACGGTACCCTCATATTTCTGATCCAATAAAATATTTAAGAGTTTTTTCACTCTCTCAGGAAAACTGTGCACATGTGCTATTAAATATTTTAATATTTTTGAAACATTTGTTCCAGGTACCCCAGGCCTTGGAATCACATTCCGTCTCAGTTCCTGGTCTCAAAATCAATCCATATAATATCCAAAAATAACAAATAAAAAAAATATAAGATGTTACATTCTCCCCACCTTGGGGATTTATGTCCTTGAAAAGGAAAACCATGGGCTGCTCAAACAGATGAGGGTACTGAGCATGAATCTGAGCCTCCCTCTCCCATGTGATCTCTTGGAGATTACCATGCTGCCACCATACATGTACTGAAGGAATAAATCACCCCTAAGGATCCTCTCTTGTTGATCCTTTATCTCTAATGGGTACTCAAAAAAGGTCACTCTATCTTCAATGTTCTTCTGGCCCCAATCGATGACGTGCAATGGGTTATGCACGTACCTCCTCAGCTGTGCCATGTGGAAGACATTGTGTATCTGATCTAACTATGGTGGAAGAGACAAGTGATATGAAAACTATCCAACTCTACATAGTATTTGAAAAGGGCCGATGAACCTCAGAGATAACGTTATGCCCCACCCAAATCTCCATAATCCCTTCTGAGGTGAAACTTGAAGTAACACATAGTCCTCTTACTTGAACTCCAAAGGCCTCCATCGCTTATCAACATAAGACTTATGATGGATCTTCACAATATTCATCCACTCCTAGTTGATATGCACCTTCTCTATAGTAGATATCTCCAACTTTGAGCCCATGAGTGCTAAATATCTTGGTTCAGTCCAGCAAAGTGGTGACCAACAAGGTATCCTATACGAAGCCTCGAATAGTGCCATACCAATGGTGGAATGATAGCTGTTGTTGTATGAAAAATCCACCAGTGGCAAGTGATCCTCCCAACTATAGAAAAGTATAACATGTAAGACCACAATATGTCCTCCAGAACCTAAATGGTCCGCTCAGTTTGGCCATCCGTCTGTGGGTAAAACACAATGCTCAAGCATAGCTAGGTCCCAAACACCTCCTGAAATCCCTTCCATAAATAGGATGTAAAGAAAGCATAAAAATATGAAACTATCATTAATGGAACTCCATGAAGTCCAATTATCTTTTGTACATAGAGGAATACGAAGATCTCTATCAAACTCTGCTCTTGGATAGCTAGGAAGTGGGACGACTTGGTGAGTCAGTCAATAATCACTCAGATGGAATCATGTACCCTAGATGTATGTGGTAAACCCATCAAAAAGTTTATTGATATCCTATCCCACTTACATTATGAAACCTCAAGGGGTTGAGCTAAACCCATTGGAATCTAGTGCTTATACTTCACTTGCTGACAAGCAAGGCATCGAGAAACAATCTTTGTAACTCCATTCTTCATTCCTGAACACCAAAACTGACATCGGAGGTCCTGATATATCTTCGGCACACTCGAATGTACTGCCAAATGGGATATATGAAACTCCCTAAGAACCTCCTCTTGCAATGCCCCAGATACTACTATAAATCCTATGAAAAGAATGACATTCTACCCAGCTTTCTAATATTCATCAGAAGCATGCCATGTGGACATCTAAGCACATAGGGTCTCGTAATTAGTATCTCCAAGATGTGCCTCCTTAACTCGCTATAATATTGGTGGGGCGACAACCATCGACTGGAGGTAAGATGATCCATCTCCATTCATAAAATATATCTTCAATGAGGACAACTACTCTAATGCCTCATTCAGTAACTATGAACTGGATCTTCTACTAAGAGCATCTGCCACCACGTCCCCCTTCCCAGGAGTATAGACAATCTAAAAGTCATAGTCTTGGAGGAACTCTATCCATAACCTCTATCTCAAGTTCAGATCCTCCTGAGAGAAGATATACTTGAGACTCTTGTTATTAGATTATGCGATAAGCCACTCTCCCATCAGGTAGTCTCATCACATCTTCAATGCGAAGAATGCCACTGCTAACTCAAGATCATGGGTCGTGTAGTTCTACTCATGTGGTATCAACTGGCATGAACCATATACAATAACCTCTTTCCTTTGCATCAGGACACTACTAAGCCTGATCCCTGATGAATCGCAAAATACCACATACTTGATGCCTTCCTCTAGTAACTTCAGGATGGGATTTCTCCTCAACCTCTGCTTCATCTCTTGAAATCACAATTGGAACATTTCTCTCCACATAAAGGCTTCCCCTTTAATGTAAAATCTATCAAGGGTGATTCCACTATGGATAAGTTAGCACAAACCTCTAATAGTACCCTTCTAATCCAAGGAAACTCTACACCTCGGTAAAACTCTTGGGTGGCTCCCAAGCAAGCACTACCTCAACCTTCGCTGGATCCACTATAACTCCAACCTATGTGATGAAGTGTATTAAAAAATGGACATCTCAAATCCAAAATTGGAACTTCAAAAGCTTCCCATAAATTTGGTGCTCTCATAGTATGTCTAGGACCATCCTCAAGTGTCTTGTGTGCTCCTCCTCAAAAGTAAAATACATTAGGATTTCATTGATGAAAACCACCATAAACTAGTCTAAGTAAGGCTGAAAGATCCAGTTCATGAGTCTCATGAACACTGCTAGGGAATTTTTCAGACTAAACGACATCACCAAGTACTCATAGTAACCGTAATGAAATATAAAGGTTGTCTTCAATATATCCTCATCCCATACTCAAAGTTAGTGATATCGTGATATGAGGTCAATCTTAGAGAACTATCACACTCCTTTCAACTGATCAAAGAGGTCATCAATCCTCAATAGTGGATACTTGTTCTTCATGTTCACCTAGTTTAAGTGTTGGTAATCCACACATAACCACAATATCCCATCCTCCTTCCAAGAAAACAAAACTGGGGATGTCCAAGGTGAAACACTGGGTCTCACTAATCCCTTACTCTGCAATTCCTCCAACTGTATCCTCAGCTCACGAAGCACTGTGGGAGCCATTTGATTTGTAGGTGTAGATATTAGTGCCGTACCGAGGTGCAGATCAATGCATAATTCCATCTCCTAATAGAGAGGTAAACTAGGAACATATTTAGGAAATACGTCCTCATACTTCGACACCACTGCAATAAACTAAGGACTCATGTCATCCACTACACCAAGGGTGAGGCTATCCAACTAACAAGTAATCCGCTTCACCCTCCTATGTGTGATTCCATCATACTCTACTTGGATTTACTTGTCAACATCAAAAGAAAACTTGGTTCCATCACTGCAGACACACCTCACCTTTAACCTAAAATAGAAAATCTGAGCCTGAATTGTTGATAACCATTCCATACCAAGAATGATGTCGTAAGGCCTCGCTGCCACTACCAAAAGATCCCAACTGAAACTATCACCTCTAAGAGTTAGGTCACACTATAGGCACTAGTGTGTGATCATCGAGTATCCTCTATTAGGTGTCTTTAAGTGTAAGGGTCGAATCAATGGTTCAACTAGAATCTCGGAGTCTCGAACAAGATTCATGGTTAGAAAAGAATGACCAACACCCATGTCTATCAAAACTACATCTAATGTGGAAAATATAAAGATTGTAGCTTGAATCATCTGTGGATCCTCAGGGTAATAAGCCTCCATAGCTTGCAGTTGGCTCCATCCCTATCCACCAGCTCCTTGAGCCTAGTGTGGACCACCTGGGGGTGGTGGTGGTAATAGGTCGAACCTACGACCACCTCCTCCTTCCCTGCCTACCCCTTTTCCATGTCCACCACCCTATAGACCACCCTGCTTATATCTATGTATCTAACTCATAGGTACCTCAACCGTATCCAAATAAACTGTACGATGGGTCGGGAAATATCATGCTAGATGTCACCACCCACCACATGAGTAACACCACCTATCCCTTGGCTGATTTGAGCCACCTTGGGATCCCTTCACAACTGACCCTGAGTCCTGAGAACCCCTCTTGAAGCACCTGACCCGCTCGGATCCTAGTGACTATCATCAGCTACATGCTACCAAGGTCACAACTATCAGGTGCCCACTGCTAGCTCCCACTACCAGTGTATGCTCTACTAGAACACTCTCTACTAGAATGGCTTGCTCAAGTACCACAACATAGATAGAAATGCTATGGGAAACCACTAATTCCTTAATGTCTCAGTGTAAGCCCTACTCGAAGGTTTGAGCCCTGAAAAATTGGTCTCATACCATATCCAAGGAATAACATGAAAGATTAGTAAACTTTAATGAATACAACACCATGATCATACTACCCTGATATAGATGAAGAAGCTCCTATATGCATACCAATCACAATGTGGCCGAATAGAACTCCTCTCTAAAGAGATGCTCGAAGTCTGTCGAAGAGAGAGTTGTCTCATCATGTGACTGAGTCACCAAGCTTCAACACCACCCCATAGATCCCTGAACAATACACATAGTAAGTACTTCCATATGGTTGATAGGCATCCTCACAAGGTGGAAAACATAGGTGACTACCTCTATCCAATCCTCATCCACCTAGGGGTTTAGATCACCTTAAAACCTAGGAGGTCACTTCCTCTGAAATTTATGCAACACACTTAGCCTATGTGCATGATCAGATGGTATTATTTGTAGTATTTGTTGCTCAACAAGTGGTAGTATGGCTGGTAAACCCCCTAGAGTTTCTATTTCTAGTATATGACCCTCTATTAATGCCTTTTCATTAGGTAGATCATCCTTATGATCATGTGGTGGAACACTGGATGGTTGTCTATGTAAAAGTATCATGAAATAAAAAAGATATACCATGGTCAATAGAGTATATCTGGGGAGATGAATCAAGAAGGACATAGAAGACACACCCATTCCTATATGATGCATATACCATTTTCTCCCTACAACTGGTGGTTTCATGTATCTAGTAGAATAGTGTGTAATTAGAGTTTTGGTGTTTTATACGTCAACCGCCATAACAACACTGGGGTCCCTAAACTAAAAGATTAACTAAAAACACTTAACACTGTTACCCCAAACCAATCTGACATAATCCTGGTCCTAAAGTATAATTTCCCCCTCTGAAACCACTCTATCATGAACCATCGAAGAAGGACCCATGTTGTGACTACCCTAAGCCCGCCTCCAATAGGCCAGGGGATGCCAACTAGAACCGAGTTGGAATATACCCCAAATGGGTGGCATTGGCCTAAAGTGTCTGTACACATGCACACATCTCCAATACACAAAATACAGAAAATGTAAAACAACTAATAGAATGCATGAATACAACTAAGATTCCATAATGAGAGTACAATAGGAAGTAAAGGAAAGGTAAACAGGTCCAAATGAAAGCTAACCACAAAGAGTCTATACACAAGTCCAATTGAAATTTTAAATATTCCAAACTTATCCAAGGGTAAGGACTACGTCAAAGTTATGATCCCTGTAAACACCTCAGTAGTAGTCACCAGTCCTGAGCCTATTGGAGGTGGGCTTGGGGTTTTCATGGCACGATCCCCTCTGGAATGGGTCATGAAAAAATGCTTCCAACTACACATGTCATCACCATCCTTCACTCTATTTCCATGTTCCACGAGAAATACACTCACTTCATTTCTTCTTCCAATTTCTTACCACTCTTCTAACAGGTGACATGGATTCTACGGATCATTACCACAATGTTTTGAGCATGTGTATGAAAAATTGCAATTAAATGATCATGTTGTGAAAATGCATGGGTTGGGTAATAATATCATAATAATTGAATGAATAATATAATATAATTTTTTTATGTATTTATAATTATTATTATAATTATAATTAAATAAATATTTAGTTTTACACCCTCCCAAATTTCCTATTTTAGTATTTATTAATATATTTTGTTTACTATATTTTTGAATTCCTTTTTATTTTTATAAAACAAAAAATAATTATGTTAATAAATACATTTTTTAAAATACAAAATAAGGAATCTAAATACATCAACTTCGATTCCCCCCAGTACCACAACCCAACGTATGAACCTCACGCCTACTCCGCATTTGACGTCTCTATCGCTCTGGTGTCCTAGCTATAGGTGCGGGTTCCTCATCTTGCGGTGCTGTGGGTGCCTCCTCATGCTTTTGTGTAGAGGAATGGCTGACATCATGTGTGTAGGATGACCTAAAAGAATATGTACATCCATATGGGGTGCTATGAAAAATGGATAAAGTGTAAAATCAAAGAAGTCATCATCAGGGGAGTAGGGGACACCACAAATTGTGATAACACATCCAGGTCGTAGTGTGTCACACTTAGATGAGATAGAGATGACATGTGTGCCACAAAAATCTCTCCCATCTATGCATGATCCTCATTCTGCTCTATAAGATCATCTATATATAGTGAAGAAGAATCTGTAAAAGCCTCTCTCGGATGTCTATGTCCTCTCCTCTTCCCTCATTGATGTCATCGTCTATGTCCTATGGCTGGTGGTGGCAGTTGTAGTGCATCATCCTCAGTAGGGACATCATCATCCCCACGAGCCTTAGCTGGAGCATGTGGATCAGGATATAACTATGGATCCTCATCATAGACACTCTCACATATGAGATGGAGAGGATCTCTGAGAGCCATTAGATTTGGGTGAACAAAATCCCACCTAATAAATTAATCCTCCTCAAGATCTATGATATGTACAATACGATCATGCCCGTCTGACTGAAAATGCAATAAAATTCAAATTAATTCAAAATAGAAGCTAAAAAAATATAATAAAATTTAGTAAACATTCCAACTACTAAATTCCTATCCATTGATGCTTAAGGTACATGAAATTATGTCGTCAGTACCAATGTGCATAATCCCCCTGATCATCTAACCGATATTGTGCTATGGGATATCCATGATGAAAGCTACTATATTGGGCACACGTGTCCTAATACTTAATATAACTTGCATGAAATTGTGTTCAGTTCATCGTCTGTATATTGGTATGTAGAATGGAACATAACCCATCGAACTGTCATGGTGTCATGGGGATATGTTTTATGTATCCAGATTGGTGCATGGACCAGTCTGGCCGATGAAACTCAATGATGTAGAAGTGAATGAGTGGCACCACTGCACCATAGTCTCCAATCATTACTATGTAATATGGTGGAAGTGATGCATAGAAAAAACCTGTATATGGGGTTTATGAAACCTGAAACATAAAATCAAGAATGAAATAAAAAATTAGCATGATAATTTTACTATGATAACATTGAAATATATTAAAATATTAATAAAAAATTAATTTGGGTGAAATAAAAAAAATATAATGTTTAACTTACATAAGTGGGATGTATAATGTCAAATATACGTTGAAAACTATGCACACTATGTCTCAGAGAATGTGCATAATGCTGAGCTTGAATCCACTTGGTTAAAAAAGTAATATAAATTAAGTTTATAAAATACATTAAAAAATTACTAAATAACTCAAAGTAATGCGTAAAAATACTGGCATCCTTGAGGTTAGACCAAAAATATGTGATGTGGAAGTGGTACGACAACTCTATGATTGATGTGCAGAAAACACTCCCAAGCTCACATCTGTACCAAAGCCATATAACTTGCAATCTGCTGTGAATATTCTTGACAAATGATATAGATACATTTATACAGATGTGATAATACAGCGGACCCAGGAGGACCCATGGTATATCTATAATATCAAATCCTAGTAGATGCTCTATGAAAGCATACCAGTGTCCAATAGTAGCACCCACAACTTCCTGTTCATGGATCAGTAAAATGATCATACATGTGACGTCTTTCAAAGTAATGGTCACCTATCCCTCAGGGATATGAAATGTGTGTGTCTCTAACCATAATCTATCAACCAACACAACAATCAAGTGACTATCAATGGTCTCTAAGTCACACATAGATATGTCTAATGTATGGGAAAACAAATGATGGAGGTTCATCATGTCTAAAATAATATGATCTCTGAATAGAAAGAAGTCTAATAGGTCCCTGATCCAACATGTCACGCAACACATACAGATTATGGAAAAATAAAAACTACCACTCCATCTGAATATAATAATAGTATAACATTAATTTCAATAGTTATTTAAATCATAAATGTTTGTATGATTTGGTATAAAAGATTTTTTAAGTTTCCTTTTTATTTTTCATAAATATGAGTATGTTATTTCAACTGACTGCATATGTACTGTGAGATGAAGTTATTTTTAAGTGAAATTTTCACTTGTGTATAACTGAGTTATGATCAAATCATTGTGAATGATATGAAATATCAAACTATATTAATCTATAGTTTTAGTAAACCAAACATGTGTATAAATTGCAGGTTTTAGTTTTAAAATATTTCAATTGACATTTTTATTTAGAAACTGAATTCAACCCCCTTGCATGTTATACTTCAATCGAAAAAATGGTGATAATGAAAAAAATGACTACATGTATAAAATGTTACAATAACTGATAGTGTATATGAATCATTTTAACTATTAGATGATTTCCTTATGTGTCTAGGGAAACATGTCCTCATGTTACCTTCATAGAGGCATATGCTGCACCTCCATCCAGGTGCATGTTCGCTGGAAAAATCCATCTCATTATGAATACGAGTAGACTTTATCCTCCCTTTTGGTCGAAGCATATTCTTGTTTGGTAGAATCATGGGTGAACCATCAGACAAATAAAAATTCTTTTATTCCCTGATTGACATCCATAGAGTAAGGTATCAGTCGTTGATACTATCTAGTCAATAAACCGGATCAACGATTTTCTTTCAAGATAAGTGTATATAAGTGCATACTCTGATCACATGGACACAAGGATATTGTAATGCTTAAAAGTTTCCAAATTCATAGTAACTCTTCTCCAGTAGAACAACTCGCACATGATCACTACTACAAGCCATAACACCACTAGGCTTAGTGACCTCAAATTGTTGCTCTGAATGATCAAATGAAGCTATACGAAATGTTGATACCTTCTAAAGAACTATATCTAGCTCACACTGAAAATGATGTCCATAGCACATCCCTCTGTTCAGACCCTCTTCATCATACTTTCCTCATTCCACAAAATACTTTACACTGCGATAAAAGATATCTTGTACCAAACCTATAATTTATATTTAAAACATTATTCTAATTTTAATATTATAATTATATATCTTCTAAGTAACATATAATAAAATATTCTTAATTACCTATGATGGGTAATTTCCAAACTCACTTAAAAAATCTATTTATACATTCTTTGATGTTGGTCATCATATGTCCATTTCTCCTCCCATCATTATACGCCAACGACCATTTATGCTTTGGAATTTATATTATGTAATCATAAACATTAGGATTATCTCTATGAATATCTTCAAGATGATCCTCAATAATTTGTTTTTGAGGATTTTATGATGAAAAAAGGAATAAATCAAAACACATATGACTATAAATATACCAATATTTTTAAAAACAAAAAAGGATATTCATACCAATTTTTATGATTTGTTTCTTCATGTGCTCATTTTTTAACTTATTTCAAACATTGCTGGAAATGTGTCAAATATAATATAGATAATGGGAATAGGATGATCTCCAAGATAGAACCTTAAACTTTACTGCCTCCATGATTGATTGATGAATATCTAAAATAAGATAAATCCCTTCTGTGATCGTAATAAACTTTCTAAGGTAGGCCAAAAACTAACTCCACGATTAGATGTTCTCCTTCTCAAAAATAGAAAATGACAAAGGTAGAGGGGCTCAATTTCCATATTATGTGGTGAAAATCAATAAAGTTACGATATAATTTCCATACATAAATGTGCCATCAATCTGAATTAATTTCTTGCAATGTCTAAAAGCATCCACACTTGATAAAAATGTCCAAAACAATCAATCAAATACAACCATCGACTGATCAACTTGATTGTGTTGGTTAACATATTAAATAGTATGTAACCAATATATCACTTAATTGATACAACTTAGAAGATCCATAAGTTGTGGTAAAACTCAATAAGAGTCATCCCAGTCACCATACACTTTCACAATAGCCTTATGTCGTTACACCCATGCCTTCTAGTAAGATATTTGATACCCAAAAGCTGTTTGATTCTCTCCACTGAATAATAAGAACATCTTGACATGCTATTATCATTTCAAAAAATAATAGTTGAAAAAAACCCATCATCTAATGAGGAGTTTTCTTGTGACAATCTTGGGTTCAAACATGTGTGTGGAGTAAATCTAGTGATGCTACAACTGTGAGAAGTGTTATCAATTATAGCTCATAGACACATATGATAGTTTGAATCATATTTTTCACAACAGATCACATAATAATACCTTTTCGACTATTATACAACATAAGTATAATGTATTCAATGTGATATTGTTTTATCACATTTTCCATTGATTCTTTTCTCTTAAAGTCTCTTCTAATACACATAACACCTTCACCCGACACTTGATTTGTGCCACCGATAATTCTTATAAATTTTGTAATAGGAGTAATAACTGACCAATAAAATTGTGGCAAGCGATTCATGCCTTTGCTCGATCATGAATCCAATAGTGGAGGATGGTTCAAAGGGCAGTTGAACCTCACAGGAGTGGGCACCTACTATTCTTCGACATAATCTTCTTCATCAACTTTCTCATCTTCTTATTCTAAATTTCCATTATCCTCAAAATTATCAAAAAACACATCTAAAGTATGTAGAAGACTATCCATAGAAACATCACATCCTCTATGAGACTTTATATATTGAGGATATGAAACTATGGCATAAATATATGACAGAACAACTGCCATTGCGAATGAAACTTCTTGATTTATTCTAGCATGAGGGTATGACATTGTGATGGAACAACTTCCAATTTTGATGAAACCTCTATTATAGAAATAATGACATATAACCCCATAATTTGATTCTCAAGTTGACACTTAACCAATGGAATTATGTGTTACCATTATTCATCAATAGTTACATTATAGACTACAAGACACAACCTATCTTCAAATTGAATATTTCTATATGTGGTGGACTCTATCACTTGATTCTCCATCAGTTTTAACTTTCTATGAATTTGTATCTAAACAAATTCCAAATTTTTACAATCTAAAAGCATCACAACTTCGTCTGTCCATATACTATAACTACATCCTTGTCTAGTCTCAATTATCTGACTATTACAATAAATATTGGCATCCATTTTTTTATCTAAAATAAACCATCATTATTAATTAAATATGACCAGAGAAACAAATTATCTATTCATGCTTCTATTAATTTATGTTGTAATAATATTTCATCCACCAAATCAATATGTTCAAAACATATGTGATGTGTAACTATTTACAAAAACCACAACTTTTTGTTAATTACCCAAAAATAGGAGTCAAAACATATTCATACATATTCACATGAATCATATGCATGAAGTACATAAACATGTCATGTAAAAGAATATAGTTAAATGAGATTGAAAAACTCTACATGAGTAAGCCTGAAGTGACAGATAGCTAACCCAATTCACTTTCCTAGCCAAGAAAAGCCTCTAGGAAAGTAGGTGGTCCAACCCAGATCCCCTGTATTCGGGGATACTTTACTCAAGAGAGTATTAAATTCATGATAACTCTAACACTAAATACGCACAAAAATATATTCAACAACTAAATCAAAGTTCACAACTTCCATTACAAACCAAGGTCAAGGTAGATGAAAAACTAAATTCATTATCATTCCTAGAATGTAATGCAAGACTCTATTCTAGAAGAAATTTATCAAATTTACTCTCATATAAAAACTTTCATAACTGTTAATTACTTAATAATCACAATAATTTACTTTCCAATCACAGTTAATTACTGACTAATCACAATTAATTTTTTAGTTAATTGATTATTTTATTAATTAATTAGTTAATTAATTAATTATTAACTAAATTAATTAATTAATTAATTACTTAGCTATAAATAATAATGTAATATAAATAAAATTAATTATTTACTAATTACTAATTAATTTATAAATTATTAATTAATTTAATAATTACATTAATTAATAATTACTTAATTAATTACTTCATTAATTAATTAATTATACTAAATAAAATTAATTACTAAGTAAATTAATTAATTTACTAATTACATTAACTAATTTACTAATTAAAATTAATTAATTTTCTAATTACAATTACTTAATCAGCTAATTACAATTACTCAATCTTCTAAATAAAATTAATTAATTTTCAAATTTACTATTCATAAACTAATTACTAAACAACTAAATTAATTAATAGATATTAATAAAAACTAATTAATTACTTTAGTAATTATAATTAATTAGTACTTAATTTGTAATAAATTGTTAATTAATTTTTAATTAATTATGAATTATTTTTTAATTCGAATTAAATAATACCAGAAAAGGTGAGAACATGGATAAAACCATGGCCCTAAAAATTTATTAAAATAAAGTATACATGCAAAGGAAGGATGGGAGTGTATGATAAAAACATGTTACGCATGACACCACCACCACCACCAACCTGGTTATCTATATCTAGTGATTCATCCTCCTCGCTATGGGAATTAACATCATGACCTCTATGTAAATCATTTCTTGGCAATAGATCTTTATGATCATGGTTTCCAATCATGTTTGATTCATCAGCCTGGGAAACACCCTCATTTAAAGACACATCCCTAGGTAAATATTGAGTAATATCAATGCTCCCACGTAGGTGCACACCATCAGAGTCCACATGGATATTCTCATTTGTAACCTGAAGGTTCATCTAAGAAGAAGAAAGATTATGGTCAATTTCAATCTGTAAGCATATTTCCTTTGGGATTTTTTTGTTCCTGACACCTTTCTTCTCAATCCCCTTAAGGTATATTGCATAAAATTCATAATTATTAATTAATTACTTAATTAATTAATTATAATTAATAATACACTAACTAAAATTAAGTAATTGCTATGTTTATTTATTAATTAATTAATATTGAAGATGTTTGGGTAGAGAGAGTATATCACTCCTTATGATGATGACTAGGGATTTTTTAAAATGGAGTCTTATCCTCTTCATTATTTAGCTGAGCTCTTTCTCACTCATGGGATATTCAATTCCCACCGACCCTTCCATAATGGAACAGATTATTAGAAGATCAATCATAGAGGATTTCTCTTAGTTGATGAAGGTGTGGATAAAGTCTCATTCTCTATCTACAAATGGATTGGTCTAAATTCAATTTGATTAAAATAAATTAGTTCTCACATTAGGTAAGATCTTTTGGTGGTATTAGAGCACTTAGAAATCAGCGAGCACTCAATTATTTCTAGAATTATTTTACCTAAGGGGCCAATCCACTGAAGGTAGGGGAAATGATTGAACGACTTACATCAATACAGGGATTTTCAAATTAGAAATGTGTTCCACTTAGTCAAGGTTTCCTTCTGAAGAGCTAAATACATGAGCATGGGGCTTTGGATCGATCTCATTCAAGCCATATTTTCTCCACATTTGAGAATGGGATAGAAAGTTCAACCTGATGGAAATTGGTAACTCCTCTACTCAAATTTGGGTCAAATTTTATGACCTCATTTGGATGTTTTGGTATAAAAAAATCCTCTTTGATATTACCAAGATAATTGGTATTCCAATCAATATGGGCAAAGAAATGGAAGTGTCTAGGTTTGGACACTTTTCTCATTTCTTAGTTGAGCTTGATTTAGCTTCCATTTTAATTAACCCTGTTTTTTCTATCTATTGATGAGGATGATTTTGAACTGAAAATTATTTATGATAGGGTGTTAAAATTATGTATTGATTGTAAAATAATTGGTCGTGTGGTTTCCAGTTTCAGGAGATCTCAATTTCTTGAGAATTTCTCTACTCATGGGCATGATTTGAATTCATGCTATAAAAGGGATAATTTTGTTAAAGTCCAACATGATGCTGTTCTACCTAAAAAAAATCTCCTTATTAGGAAGGTCGATATACTTGGAAGATAAGTACAACCCTCAATGATGGGAATTATGCTAGAAAATTTTAGTCTTGTGTTGATAAGGATAACACTAGGTTGTATGGAATTCATTCAGATGATTTTTCTAAAATTGTAGCTGAAGTAGTAGATGTCATCGCTAATAGCTGACCAATGGAGGCTTTACAAGACTCTGAGATTAGAAATTAGCATGCTTCCTCTATTTATGAGTAATACTCTGGCATTAAGAAGAAGCTCTGGTATGAGATTTCTACTGGGGAAGGCACTATGATAGATGCCAACCAAGTGAATACCTCTCACAATGGAGGGTAATGTGATTTGGATGTTAGTCAAGATAAGGACTCCTTGGTTGACCAAGATTCCAAGGAATATGAATCCCAACACATGGTAGATGAACAGATCTTTCATGAACAAGATATTACCTCACAAAATCATAAAGGGAAGAACAAAATTGATATTCCAGTGAATATTAAGGGGGGATTATGTCTTGCTTCTAGATGATGAGAAGAATTCAGTAGGAAATAAGAAGAGTAAAGTAAAGTAATCATTGGATGAGACATACTTCCATCTGGTCTCTTATAGGATGAACATCTATCTATCCAAGTCGAGTTTGAATGCTTCGAGTCATTTGAAAGAGAATCAGTTGAAAATCTCAAACACTTTTGTATTGCTTGAATCACATAATGAGGACGGAAGGAAAGCAAAATTTGAAATATGTGATGATGTTACTACACCCTTGGTGGATAAACCTTCATAAAGTATTCAAGATCGTATTGTTATAAACATGCCTCCATCAATAGGCTAACAAAAAGATTCCCAAACAACAAATTTGTTGTAACCATTGAAAAAATTTAATACTCGGGATGAGATGGAAGTGGTGATGACCAAACAGGTGTTGATTTATAATCAGACTACCTTGGAGGAGGAAAAACCATATATAGAGAAGGAAAAATATGAAGTTAAGAAGGACCAACTAGAAGGGACATGGAAGCAATTCAAGTCATGGAAATGGGGATGTCACCGAAAGTATCATGGAAGAGGATGCGATCGTGTCTATTGGGATGATAAGAAGGAGGAAACACATCCATAAGATATTGATTCAGATGGTTCTAGCATTGAAATCCTACTCCATCAAGAAAAAATCATAAGGGATTATTATAATAAGGGTTATGGATGAAGACATAGTTATAGAATTTATTGGAATGCCTTATAGGAAGAAGAATGTAGTATTGAGAAAAAAATAAGAAAAGATCTTGGTATATAAGTTTTTGATAAGGGTAGTGAGGCCTTGTCTGATCCCTTCTTTCCTTTTATTTTAACTCTTGTTATTTTATTTCAATTAAAGGTACTTTGTCCCTAACCTTTAAAAAAAATTAATTTCCTAATTACAAATAATTAATTTCCTAATTACGAATAATTAATTCTCTAATTTATCACAAACTAATTATTACACAATAAAATAAATAATTTAAAATATTAACACAATTTAAATAAAAATATATTTAACCAAAAATTTATTAACTATAAAAATTTTATTAAAGAACTAAGTAAATTAATTAAAATATTTGAAGAATTGAAGAAAACCTGATTAGGAGGTCTTGTTGCCAAGAGGAGGAGAAGGTAGGAATCTCTAAGAGGAGGAGTAGAGAGGTTGGTCACCTGTGGGGAGCATGTACCAATAGAGAGGGTGGGTTGAGGCGGCTGTTGTAGGGAGGAGGGTGAGAGGAAGTGCTTTTATAGGGAGAACTAAAACACTAATTCATGTGATGTTTTGAGATTTTATTCCTAAAACACCAATTCATGTGGCATTTTGGCTACTGACACTCCCAAAATCCTACATGCTCTATCATTTTGGGAGAAAATTCCCAAAACACCAGACCATTTGGCATTTTTTTGCCCCATATCCCAAAATATACTTAATCTAGCCCCCTTTAATTAAAAAAATAAACCCCATCATCAAAATCTCCCCCGAAAGCATTTGGGAAATATATTTCGATTTGAGGGAGATGACCTATTAGTGGGGATAAATTGTAAATTCATCCCCTACATCAAAATAATTATTTGGGTTATTATTATAAGATAAAATATTTTATCTCCATATATTTTAATAGACCGATAAAAAATTTAAAATTTTCAAAATTAATTATTATTTATGCCCAGAGAAATATTGAACCACTCTCTTTTTATGGGGTTTTATTAACTAAAAGTTATATTTGATAATCTATTTTTTTTTCTATTTTTTAAAACTAATAAAAAATATAAATATGTCCTTTGTGAAGGGTTTTGGAGGGATATCTAATATTTCATAATAGCTTCAAAACAACATAATGTATGATATCTATATATACATTTGGAATAAATAATAAAACAAATAAATGAATGAATTACCTTACTGTAAGCGATATAGCATGTTGAATCCTTTCAAAAAAATTTGATCGAGATCATTGAGATGCAACTGAAAGAGTCCTTCGTCCAGAGTTATTTATGAAACATGGGAATCACCCGACACTCGGGTATGGCCTTTCTCAAACCATGATTTTCTAGATCCATAAGACAAGAGCTAAGAATTATCTCAATTTTTAGGAGTTCTATATATAAATTCAATACAATGAAATCAATCCCCACTAATGAGGATTGAACCAATTTATATAGGAATCAAGCAACTCAAAATGTTCAGCCTATTAAATAAGCATTTCAAAAAACACTCAAACGTTTCAACTTTTGTAACGTTCACCTAGAATTCTCATGATAAATTTTTAACTTTTAAAAATTCATGTTATATGATCAAGCTACTCATAATCATCATCACATTATAGTTGTATCCAGGAATGATAGATGGGGCAGAAGATGGAGGGAGGAATAAGGATTATCTCACTACATGATAATCTCTTTTCATCATGATGCACTCATATTTTCATGTGAAATTTTAAACATATTCTTTGTATTTTTATATTATTCAATGATTTATTAAAATTTTGGAAATTACAATTGATGAAATAATATAGATAATAATTATTCTTATGGAAGTTTTATTCTATTTATAACATTATTCTAGTATTTCAACAAGTGTTTCAATTATTTTCAGATAAAAAATGGGCCACCTAAGCTAGCCCCTGACCTAAGGACTGCAAGCTACATAACCATACCATGTAGGGCCGACCAACCATGAGATCCCATGAGGAAGGTCTACCCAAAGGTAGGTGAGTGGTTCCTGTGTAGGGAGAAACCCATTCCACAAAGTGTATACTAAGGCCTGTGTGGACCCATGTGTGTCAGAACAGGACCATGTAAGTGTTTGGGTGTATGAACGGGCACCGATCTGTGGGAACCATTCATCAATATCTGAAATTACATAATTGCACCTTAGCTCTACTCTTCCTACCTAAAAATTTCCTCGATGCTACTATTGACACTCGATGATGTATTTCACCATATTCACTCATTGGAGATACCATGGTCACCACCTGGGAAACTCAAACTCAATGTGAAACACCACTTCCAAAGCTGGGGATCACCATGGATTACCTTAGAAGCATCAAGAAACATCATTGAAGCTCTCTTTAATGGATAATGATGCCCTTCATGTATGGAAGGATTGATCTGATCACTTTGAAGGCCTGATCATTTTAAAGAGGAAGTTTTCACATTGACCTGCATGGAACTCTAGTGAAGAATTATCTATGTCACACTACCCCAAAATCAGCTATGTGGGAAGAAACTGGTATGCACGTGAATCAACTATGGGAGATGAGGATGAAAAAAAGACACATTATCCAATAAAATATCTTCTATGTGATGCCTGAAGATCAAATAACTACTTGATCCATACTAGAATCAACTATGGAAACTGGATTAGCACGAGTCATCTACATGATACTCATAGATACAAATAGATATGTGGATAGGATTTTTACATTATCAGCTATGAGAATTCACTAGAATAAAAGCAATAAATCCACATGGAAAAGAAATACATTTATAAGAAGAAAATTGATGGCACCTATAAACAAGATCTACCTAAATCTAAAGATATGGATATTTTGAGAAGATTAACAACCTATTATTAATCTCTTTAATCTTGAAAAGAAGTATTCACACATATTTAAAGAAATAGGTCTTCAACATGATGCTACTGATAGTTCTAAGAGAATAATTTTATAATATGATATTAAATACCTAATATCTATGAAGATGTTGCACTACAAATTTAGAAACCCTAGATACCTTAAAAAATTAAATAGATGGTTTAAAAAATTAAATCATTGACCAATATAAATCAGGATATAGGAGATTCAAATAATATAAGAAGAGGGGATTCCTCCATCTATAAATAAGAGGGAACTGTTTTCAAAGAAGAGAATCATTAAAACAAGAGTGGACTGCTGCTGTTACTGCCATACTCTATTTTGTTTTGTTTTCTACTGTAGATTAGTTTAGTTTCTTTTATTATGTAATTCATTCATTATGTCTAATTAAAGTGATTCATCTTTTTTCATTAACTATGTTTCTCTCTCATTATCTTTATTCTTCCTTTCTTATCATTTTTCCACCATTACCTCTTACACTTGACAATGTGTGACTAACCTGAGGCTTGTCCTCAGGGGTGGATAGGGGATTCATGAATTATGTACTTAAATTATTTTTTGTTTTGAATCAGTTTGTGGTGGATGAGGGTAAAGTGTATGAGTGTAGTGATTTTCCACCATGAAATGAATATTGACTTCACTTCTGTTCTTTTATTTAAAAAATTTCCCTTCCTTCCATTGAAAACAATATCTTCACATGATGGAGTTGATATGTTCAATGGATGAAATGATATATGATGGAGGCAGGTTCAGGGAGATGCCACACTCTCGATTGAGGTGTTTCATCATCCTTGATTATAGTATGAGGCAGAATTAATATTTTCTAGGTATTCAAGATTAAAGAACCAAAAAATAAAATAATACCAATTTAAGGGTGGTATTTCACAATGGGATTATCAAATTGAATTTAAAACAACAAACATGAATAATGAAGGAACACGAAACCAAACCTAGGGCCAAGTTATTTCCTTGATAACATAATTATATTATGCATTTCATTATAGTTGATAAGTGAATTTATTGTATAAATTTTTTATAATAATATACATTAATTCTGATGATTTTTATTGGTAAGGTATGCCTTTTAACTTGATATTTTTTTCATATTTGTCAAGATTTTATAAGTCATAAGTGATGAGAAAACGATGTGGAAGAGATCATGATATACACTAAAAAAATGTTTTCCACAAGGAAAGATGATCATGGAATAATTCTAGGACACATAAATGAAGAACCAAGAAAAAATGAGGATTATAGAGTAGAAAAATGATACTAAAAGCTGTGTAATCATTACTCGACATGTACTGGTGTAAGTCGTGAAATAACTAAAGGTTGTAAAGTAGAGAAAATAAAGACGGAAGGAATTTGATATGTGTAACACCATGAAACTTATGAATTATACCCAAAAATCTTGTAGGTCAGGAGTTTGATACATGTGGTGAAATATTTACACGATGTATAATCACTACACAATGTGTAATGTTCAGGACGGGAAAAAATAGCCAGATTCAATGTATTTTTGATATTTGACATGTTTTAAGACCTAGGAACCACCTATGAACACTTTTTAAACCATCCTTAATGACATTAAATGCTTAGAAATCCCATATAGAGTCTATAAATAGAGCCAAGATTCTACTTTTAGGGAGATCCTAGAGACCAAAGATTGGACTGAGAAAATGCACTGTATAGGGTCCTCCCTAGTTTCATCTCTATCTTCATTATTATTTATTTTTATTTATTCCTTCCCTCTTATCCTCCCATAACTAGTGTGATAGGGTAAACCCACCATGTTATAGTGTTATCTAGTAAAAGGGGAAGGTGCCGTTGGATTCATTCCATTTTCTTTATTCACATATTTTGGATTTCTACAGTTTATTGAAAAAATTTACAATATATTCCATTTAATTTAATCATGAAAATTAGTATTTGAATTTGAAAGAATCATTATAAATTATTTAATTGGTTACCCTGAATCAAGGCATGACCATTGTCTCATTCAGGGTGACCAGGTTTAAAAATGGTATCAAGACAAACTTGATTTGAAAAAACCCTAAATTACTAGTGTGAAGGGAAATAGGGGATTGAAACTTCATAGAGGGGATAACATTACCATTGGATCTCCCTTGTTTCGACTCTAACACCAAAAATAGATTAATCAATTTTTTTGAAAATCTAATTGCACATGGACCCTGAAACTATAAAACCCTAGAACTCCTTTAAAATATAATTTCAAACCAATAAATCTTCTTAACTTTCATATTTTATTTTCTAAAAATAAATCAAACCCATCTTTTCTTCAACTCTTTCTTTAATTTAATAAAATAAAATCTTTTTAAAACCTAAATAAACAAATTCGCTTTCTCTGTGGGTTCTACCTAGAACTTTTCTAATTCTAAATTTTAATTAATTTAGTATCATAGTTTGATTTTTTATAAATTTTGTATTTTTATTTGACCATAGGGAATTAATGACATCCTCAAGGCCTGTCAAAATTGGTTCCATTATCAAGGATGGATACAAGTTATTTTTTTTGGTTTTTAATTTTAATTTTAACTGTTGATTTATTTTAACTCCAATTTTTACCACACTAGGTATTTTTGGTTGTAATGGCAGGACTGTAGGGCATTATAAATACCAAGGATATGTTCTCTGACCTACCGGAGTATATGGGGAAACTACTCAATGAAGTTATAAAGATGAAAAATCAATCCAATGAGTTCCCAAAACCATACCCAATCATTGAATAAAAAACACCCCTTAAAATAGAGCTAGAGTTCAATAAGGAGCACCATAATAAAATAAGCATGGATAAAAAAATAGATCTATATACCAATTTGAAGTTGGTTTTTATTCTAATTAAGATTCCCTTGATTTTTTAGGTTTAGAGGGCGATGAAGAAGTTAAACTTACTACAGAACTTTAGTGGGTCAAAACACACTTGATAAAACTAAAATTATAAGAAAGTGAACAGGAAGAAGACAATGAATAAGAAGAGACCTAGACTATTGAGATGCTATAAAGCTTCCTCATAAAACTTGGACCATAGTCTAAGGAAGAAGAAGAAGAGGAGGAAGAACCAGATGCACCCTACAATGACTACGTAGAGGAGTAAAAGGAAGAAGTAACAAAATAAAAATTAGACGTATTAGGTGCTGAACATGAAACAATTCAACACACGCTGCCAAAAATTGACAAAGAATATTTTTACTAAGTCTGGATTGATTCCGAGATCATGTTAGTTAAACTCATACTATTAAAACTCTATTCACCACCTCATAGTTCCATTAAAATTTCATTGAGGAGAAGTTTAGTTGAGTTGAGTGGATTTCAAAATCAAGTTTGGGTAACCAGGAGAAAATTATCATCATACCACACTCCAATCAGCTAACCTAGGTATAGTCGAGCTAAATGACCATTAAAAAAGAGAATCCTTAAGGGGGTAACCCGAGTTTTTTTATTTTTCTTTATTTATTTTCTGAATTAATAAACATACTTAAAATATCTAAAAATTAATTGATAACGGCCTGTGCTTTCACCTATTTATTTTTAATTTGCAGGACCATCAAGACCCAGGATGAAAACAAGAAGAAGGAAGCACAAGAAGAGGCTGGATGACCATTACACATCATGAACCCAATTCATGTCATAAAAACAACACAGTACATGTTGTATATCTAGTGCATGGAGAATTTGAAAATAAAAATTCAAATAAACATTCAAAAGGGGAGTAAGTATTTCAATTATGAATTTTCCTACTATATTCCCCAAATTTAAGTAGAGTTTTTAATTTCGAATTTCATGCCCCATATACGACCCTTTATTTAATCAATCTAACTAAGAAACATAAAATACTTATGATAAATACCATGCCGTGATTTTAATTTTTTTATCAATAAATTTTAATGAGAAAATAAGGAAAATATTTATTAAAGATAAACAAGTGGATTAGGAATTTACAAATCATGATTTAAGGATCATATTAATAATTGTAAATGAATTTTTTATAACATTTTTCCATACTTTAAATTTTTAATATTTTCATTAATTAATTTAATTATTCATATGAATTAACATGAGTGGTTTTCCCAACCATTTTTATCATTACCAAAACATAATCTGAAACAAAATTTTCCCATTCACTTTATAATATTTTTTTTATGAAACTCATGAATGTTCTCTTATAGAAATTTCTTACCATCTTATCAAAGATATGGCTGAAAAAAATCACTTTTAATATGATTGAAGCCTTAATTTTGATCATCCCTTTATCCTTGGACCCAAATTACTTTAATCCCTTTTAATACCATAAAATCCATGAATATAATTTTTAGGAAACAATCCATGTTACAAACCTATGTTATCCATTCCTACCTTCCTCTAAATATATTACAAGAAATTTAAAAGAATTAGCATGGGGGATGGATGTTCTAGGGTATACTGAGATATAATTTAGCAAGGATATTTTGATGGGAGATTATCCATTATGATTTGTGGACATTCCATGTATTTTTTGTTATAATTCATTATTCACCTTCTTGCTAAAAAATATTTTAATCAAGGAAAAAATGGGTTGTAACTTAGGAGGATAAAAAATAATTATTTTCCAAACTAATGATCTTTTGATCGTATGTGGTTAGGTGATGTATGTGATATTTTTCTTAAGAACAAATTAAAAAAATAAGAAATAAAAAAAGAAAGATAGGTTGAGTCATTCATTATGATTACATGTATTATGGGCCCACTTTGAACTTGTTGGGAGAGAGAGAAATGACATACATGGAGGGATATTTTTATTGAACTTATCTTTTGAAGTCATGTATTAAGATTTAGATACAATCCTACTTTTTTAGATTTATTTATTACATCATTTAAAATCCTTCCATAAGATTTAGATTTATTTGAATCTTATCTATGAATACCTAATGATTACTTGTGATTATGTCCTTACATGATAAAGATGTTAGATTACTTGCAAGACTATGGTAAGTGACATGTTTTTTGAGGTATGTACGGAATTCTATTCACAATTGTACCCTAATAATGAGGGGAAAAATTCAATGCGCGGTAAATTATAAAGGGTGTGTATATTAATAATGAATTGAAAAATGAAAATGGATGATTGAAAAGGATTTTATATTTCTATAGGGAAAAATTAAAATACATGGTCGACTTATTTTATTTGAAAAAACAAGTCATTAATATATTTCCAATGTGTGAATCTTGAATATTTAATTTCTCATTTGATCAATTGTTTTTGTTGACATTAAATTTAAATAATAGTAGAGTAAGAATCCATCGTAGTATGTTGAGATTCCATACTTGAGGACAAGTATGAATTCAAGTGTGTGTGTGTGTGTGTGGGGGGGGGGGTTGATAAGTTCATTTATTATAAACATTTATGATAATTAAATGTATTGATTTTGATGATTTTTATTGTTAAGGCATGCCTGTGAATTAGATGCTTTCTTCATATTTTTTAGGATTCTATAAGTTATAGGAGATGAGAAAAATATGTGGAAAATATCATGATATACTCATTAAATAAGTATTTACACTAGGAAAGATGATCATGGATCACTCCCAAGGCACATAACTAAAGAACGAAGTAAAAAATGAGGCTTTTGAAGTAGAAAGCTAACATTACACATCATGTAATAGTGCAAGTCATGAAATAAATACATGCCATAAAGTGGAGGAAATCAATATGGAATAAATTTGACATGTATCAGAGTGTGACACATATGTGTCATTCCGTGAAACTTGGCAAGTATGCCTAGAAATCCTGCAGTTCGTGAGTTTGATACATGTGGTGTAATATTTACACATTGTGTAATCACTATACAACATGTAATGTACAAGATGGGAAAAAATAGCCATATTTGACATATATTTGAGATTTGACATATTTTAATACACGGGACCCACATATGAACACCTTTTAACCCATCCTTATTATCATTAAATACTACACAATCCCATATAGAGTTTATAAATAGAGGGCTAGGCTGCTACTATTAGGGAGATCCTGGAGACTAAATCTTGGAGCAAGAAGCTGCACTATGCAGGGTCCTCCCTAGTTTCATCTCAATTTTCATTATGATTTATTTTTCTTTATTCCTTTCCTCTTATTCTCTCATCACTAGGGTGATTGGGTAAACTCACCTCGTACTAGGGTTATGTAGTTGAAGGGGGAAGGTTCCGTTGGATTTATTCCCTTTTCTTTATTCATATATTTTGGATTTGTCTCAGTTTATTGAATCAATTTACAATATCTCCCTTTTTATTTTTTCACGACCATTGGTATTTTAATCTAAAAGAAACATTATAAATTTCATAATTGGTTACCTTGTATCAAGGCATGACCTTTTTCACATATAGGGTGACCAGGTTTAAAAATGGTATCGAGACAAACTTGATTCGAAAAAACCCTAAATTATTGGCATGAAGGGAAATGGAGGATTTCCATGTCAAGGAGGGTATACCATGACCATTAGATCCCCATCATCTTGACTCTAAAACTAATCATGGTTTAATAATTTTTTTTGAAAATACAATTGCACCCAAACCCTGAAACAAAAAAACCCTAACATGCCTTTCAAATATAATTTTAAACCAATCAATATTCTTATCTTTCATCATTCATTTTATTAAAATCAATAAAAAACATCTTTTATTCACCTATTTCTTAAATTTAATAAAATATTTAAAAAAAACTAATTCACCATCTATGTGGGTTTGACCTTGAACTTTCCTAATAAAACATTTTAATTAATTAAGCAGAATAATTTGAATTTTTATAAATTTTGTATTTTGATTAGACCCATAGGGAATTAACGATGACCTCAGGGCCTTTTAATGGTTTAGAATATCATTACCTTTCTTCCATATATTTTTCATTATTTTAATAATATAGTAAAAAGATAAAAACAAACTAGTTTAGGGTAATTGACATAGTAAGTGAAAATCTTTGAATCTCCTCAAGTGATATGACCATGGTTAGCCATTGTGATGTAATAGGAAAATATAAATAGTAGTTTTTGTACCACCCTATTATGGGTGCCTCAAAACTTAACACCATTTATGGGGAGGCAATCATTATTTTATTTTATTTTTATTTTCACATTGTAAATATTTGTTATTGTTTCTAAAAAAGAAAAATATTATTTTTCCATGATGTGTCAAAACATACCATATTATTATTCATTAAATAATTACTCTTAGATACAAGATCAAGAGAAAATGTTTCATAATGCCGAGGAGGCCCTTAAACAAAGGGCTATCATCCAATAGATGTAAAAATTCCAATATATAGGACTCTCACTTCAATAATTTATAGACATGGTCGATAAATTCCAAAATGACTATCAATGAATGAAGGCCATAAGGGAAGCACCACTAGTGCTGCTCGATTTTTTTGAAGAGGTATAAAAGGTTGAGGACAAACTTGAAGAATATATACATCACAACCTTATCAAACATCATATCCAAACCTTTAATGAAGATATAAAGTGGATTCATGATGAAGAATACTTTCCTACTAAGATAAGTGTGGGGGGGAAACAAGATCTGGGAAAAATTTTAATTGAGTTTGAAGTGCAACATGATCTCCCCATCCCTTAACAAATAGAAGATACAACACCATTGAAGATCACTATATCATTGGAAGAGTAAGAAACCAAATATATGGTGAAATTTAAAGAAAAGATGGTGGATCCCGACCACTTTCCTCTACGCAATGAGATCCAACTCCATAAGGCACTTGCCACTGAAAATAATATTGAAGTCGAACCAAATCAAGGAGTTTATCTTTTTTGAAACTCATTCCCATTTATTTTTATTAAATCCAAATTGATAATTGAATCCCAATATTTTGAATTTTTAGATTTGGACAACTATTTTAGTTTCTTGTAGGAAGAAGAGGAAGAAGAATATATACCTATTTAGGAACACATGAAGCTTCAAACATTTTTTGAACATGCATCAGTGGAGGTCTATGAGAAGATCCTTGCAGCTAAGCCTGAGGAAACCAAGACACAAGATTCTCACCTTGAAAGGGAAAATTTTCATATTGATTATTAATTTTTAAAATATGTTATAGATAAATTAAATTCTAACCCTCCCTTTAAATATTCAATTTATGTATCCCATATTGCGAAAACACTAGAAAATCAGGAGAAAGTTGCATAAGTAGCAACCAGGAAGGATGATGATCCGTACTTTATCCAACCCCACTAAGAAAGATATAACATATTGTAATGGAGATAGATTTGGTGTACTATATCCCTGGACTCAACATCACAAAAAATTATAAGTATAAGTTTGTAAAATCCACACGTGGTGGTTCAAATCCATGAAACACCATGTAATACCCTGAAATTTTAAACATCATATTCGATAACATGTGTGACATTCAACACTAAGTGTGGAAAGGAATATAAAATCCTGATAATTTATGATATATTTAATATTTTAAATAAATTAAAATAAAATTTATATCTTTAAATGCATGAAACACTGAGTTTAACTATTATTACAAGCAATGAAAAGTTTCTTTGATAGCTTGCATTACACGCAAGACCGAGTTTTACCAAACAACAATATATGATTAATATTATTATTTAATATGATAGTTATCACCTAGATATTAAAATGGAGGGTATAAATAAGATTAAATAACTTATAAAAATATATATTATGCACACATTTATAGGTTATCTATTTATTATAAATAATAATAAGAATCATTTAAAAGAAAAATAATCGTTTTTATAAAAACTGTGTTTTCCTAAAAGGTGGTTTAGTTGTGCATGGTGAAAAAGATTTAAAATTAATTTTTAAAATTTTTAGTAAATTTATATGAAAAAATAAACTTAAATATTGACATATGAATATCACAATTATCTTATGGTTAATTTTTGATATTTTTATAAAAAACATCATTTTTTTGATTTTTAGTGAAAATACTAATTTTTTATTGAAAAGTGCCTATCATCTAAATAATTTATAATGTTAAATTATATTTTGAATTGGTTTTAATGTAATAATAGTAAAATTATATATATATTAATCCAATATAGGTAATTTGAAACATTTTCATATTTAAATTTGATATAAAAACATTGTAAACTTTTGAACCTTTTCAATTTAAAAACTCACTTTCTCATCATGTCTATAAGATTAATTTTAAATTAAATTATTCCACTTTTATGAATTGGATTTTAAAAAATAGATAAAATATTTTTGATAATAATAATTTATATTCTATAATAATTTCAACTTAATTTTTGATCATAATGATCAGTGAAAACAATTAAACTTAATTATAGTGATTAAGGTAAAAATGAGTTTACATAGTGGTTAAACTTAGATTATAAGGTGTAATAATGACCAAAAACTTGTCAAAAACACATAGGGTTTCCATATTTAGACCTAATACCTTATATTATCTATAATGGGACATTATTTTTTCCTATATACATGAAAAAATATGGGTGTAATTCAATATTTCTAAAAAATTACAGGTGCGCAACTCACCCCACTTATAAAAGGCTACCCCTCTCTCTCCACTGCACACCTTAAAACTAATTTTATTTGGAAAAGAGATACCAAAATAAATTCTCAAATTCCCTACCATAGTCTTACAAGACTTATTTTTTTGATAAATACAATCTTTGAAGGCTTTAGTTCAAACCTAAGGAGGATACCCGAAGAAGAGGTAATGTTATTCAACGGGAATATTTATTTTAGTTATTTCTCCACCTCCTTAAATTTTTATTAAAATATGATGATATAATAAAATTATTATCTTAAATATAATGGTATTTTATTATCACAATTTAATTACCTAAAACCATCCCCACTCCCATCAAATGGGTTACTAAATCATCGTTCGTGTGTACGGCGGACAATCGCCCCGCAAACTAATGTCATTCATTTTTACATTTCCATCTCCCAAGGTTGGGAATGATGGTGGATATAAAGTATAAATATAATTTTTATAACATATTTATACCTATGTATTCACTATATCACATATGAATTTTAAACTTCCATTCTATTGGAGTCATGATAACGTCACTCGTGTGTACGACAGACTACCGCCTCACGAAGCGATGTGATTCGTCTTTCACCAACGCTTCACATGGAAGGTGATAAAGACAAATTTAATGATTATATTAGATATAAATAAAATAATTATGATATTAATCACATATTTATTATTCTTTAAATATAATATATATCATTTTTTTCTTTCCTTTTCACTCATGCAAAGATGATAAAATTGTCCGTGTACGTGTGAACTACTGCCTTCATGAAGTAACGTAACTCTATTTTAATCACCAAACCATATGGATTAAATATATAAGTATAAAATATTATATTAATTATATTATTATCATTATTTAAAGGTAAAATATCACTTATCAACTTTCCATAATGATCGGTGAAAAATGGAAATGTTACTAATGCGTACGTACGACCTGGTGTCTCCATGATTGTAATGCACTTAATTTTTCATTACCATCATTTATGATTGGTTTAAAAATTATGATTTATGTTAAAATATTATAATTATGTCATGATTATTATTTTTGATATTATTATACTCTATAATATGTGCAATAACAAGATCTTTATTGACTAAATATGCATAAGAAAAGAAGACAATTAACACCCAAAACAATGAAAATAACGAAAGAGGGTGGTGCGCTCCATGATATTTAGTGTTGGGTACTAGTGCATATGGAAAGCTAGGAACCAGTATCACTTAGATGAGGATCTGCCTATAGAAAGGGACATCATTGTGTGGTTGAAGAACTTACTGGCGGATTTGGTTATGCTTATCCCTAGATAGTGGGAGGCTCCTTCGTTGAAGCTGCTATAGGTGAGTTCACTTCTGGTTAACTCCTCACGTAATAGGTCACAGGGATAATGGAAACATTGGTGGCCTCTGGTATCAAGTTACAAGATCAACTCAGATGGTTCATATATGCTGGGAGAAATGAAAGGTGGGGGAGTGGGTTGGGACATGTGGGATAATGTTGTGATGGATTTCACAGAATCTTACGGGAATGGTTCTCCACTCCAGGCAGAGGCCAAATCATTGCTTATAGGGCTCTCCCTTTGCAAGCAGAGGAACATCGTGATCACCCTAGCCGAGAGTGATTCTTTGATTCTTCACAACTCTCTAAATGCAGAGGGTCACATACCCAGGACAATTTCATACATGGTTAGGAACTTCCTTTCCCTCCTCCACAATATCAGGGTGACACAAACATGGAGTGAGGGGAACAAAGTTGTAGATCATCTTGCATCTATTGTGAACTCAGGCCCTAAAATCAGTTGAATTTATTCGATTAATCTCTTGAAACTTGAGGGAGTTAACTTGATTAGAGGATATTATCTTGGTTTACATTACTTCCAACCCTAGTCCTGTGACCCTCATGTATGTTTCTTGTGGCTTGTGGCTTGTTTTGTTTTCTCGTCTCCTTGGTTTGTACCTCTGTTTTTCTTCTTGAATAAAAAAATTTAATGTTGGATGGATTAATTAAAGGGTGATAATATATTGTAAAAGGATAATATATGATGGTAAAAATATTAATACGGTTCAAGTGAAAGTTAATAACATCTTTAAAACCAGTATACATGAAGTTAATGGATGTTCACCCAAAAAGAAATGCGAGGTAGTGAATTTCATCTCAATTTCAATTTCCTTGATGCAAATTATAATGTTATTCACCTAATTACTTTTATATGGTGTATATAATCACCATTTTACATATAATATCATGAATAATTTATTATTCATGCTATTTTAAGTTTTAATTTTAATTATCTCATCTAATTCGATTTTGATTAAAAGTTACCAAGTGGTAAAGAATTTAATAACTCAATTTCAGTTCATTAGGTTGTATTACTTCCTCATTAATATTCTATGATTATTTTTTAATTAATTTTGACTATATATATATTTTATTTACACTTGTTTTTTGTGTATTTATAGTTTATACACAAAATCAATTCATTGATTAGTTCTCACTTCAACATTATGATCACTTTAAGGGTTTATTTGACAATCTCATTCTAATCAAGATTATTTATTATTGAATTTACATTAAAGGAAATTATATGATAATTATTAAATAAACCCTTTAATTTTCTTATACTATGGTTATTAATTATATTTTTTATGTGATAATACCATTTTACTACTCTTTAGTACTTAAAATTAGAAAGAAAATGTTTTAATAAAACCTGAAATCATTTCTCTCCTTAGTGGGAAATCTGTTTTTTATAAAACCATGTTTTCTAAAAAAAATTTAAAAAATGTTTTATTTATCCTTTTAAAAATGACTTATTAAAATTCATTTTTACTAATTTTTTATTTTTTAAAAAATGTTTTCAAAGGAATACTCTTTTCACTTTTCAAAAAAATCAATTTTATAAACTTTTTACTATATAAAAGGAATTTCTTTATGACATTTATTAAATTTCCCATCGATATGAACCTCATTTCTTTGAAAATTATTTTGAAATTTTATGAGGTTATTTTTAAAGAAAATGTTTTTATAGTGATTTTCAAAAACTTGATTTTCAATTTTGTTTTCAAAATGAAAAGTTTATTTTCCTCATGAATTTTTTAAAGATCTTTTTATGGTATTGTTATTCATCAATAACAACATCCCATTTTTCTTACTTCAATGGGTATAAGTTGTACCAATATCATCCTTATTCTTCCTTTAGATGGTTTAAGATCATTTTTACTAGGAAAGTATTAACATTCACTTTCTTGATTCATTCTTGTAGTCTTTAAATTTACAATAAATTATTCATTGGACATTAAATTTCCCCTATATATCCATATTATTTATCATAGATATGTTTATTACCTAATCCATATACCATTTTTTTACTTATGGTGTTTACTTTGAAATTTATTTTATGAACTGGGGAAATATTTATAAATCCATATCCTTTACTTAATACGAATATTTGATAAGGCACACTATTTTTGAATTAAATTGATTAGTCGATATATGAGGAATGATTTGAATAGGTATGACATGGGTGGGGTTTGATTATAGATATCACCTCGATGAATTGATAATCTCATGGGACAAAAAATTTAGATAGCCTTAGTTAAATGGGTTTTTACCCAGTATGTTGTAAATAATCTTATGAAGGGTATTAAAGGTAAATGTGTCATGAACATGGGAAACATGGAATCTAATATTTAAACAATGACTTCATTTAGAATTCATTTATTATTATCCATGATATTTTCTCAATGATATTTTCTCTAGATGAATTTTATTCTCATTTATTGATTAAATGGAACGAGTTTCAATTATTTACATTACCATATTGATTATGTGTTATCTTATCATGATATTTATGTTATTTAAATATAATGTGTGTTCAATTATTTACCTTTCCTTATTAATTATTCTCATAAATTCATTATTTCTTCCACTGTAGTTAACCTAAATTGAGTATTTGACTTCAACCTTATTTTGTTTCCTTTCCCTTGGAATCTAGGAATTTTACTATGACTGATATACAGGGATATTCTAGATGGAATAAAGTTATTCTAAAAAAATATGTTATAATTTTTTATTCTAATTTAATATATGAATCACGTATGTATCTAGTTTACCAAGACTACTAAACTATTCGGTCATTCAGGATACGATTCCTCATATATTATGCCAATGTAATGAAGTACAAAACTGACTTTGGGATGTTGGGGTCAAGGTTGTTGTAGTTGGTATCAGAGGAAGTTTATTGGAAACCTTAGAAACTAGATTTAGGAAAACATAGATTAGGAAACATAACCCTATGATAGAATTTGGTGATAGGTTTAGAATAACGTCCTAAAGTTTTGTTAAGGTAGATATTATATGGGTTTTACTTTCAATACATACCTTTCTGGATACTATAAGTGGATATTATTCAATCCTAGATGTACCAAGGGGTGATAAATCCAAAAATGATGTATTGGGCTTGACCCGATCGTCAGTTGGGGCATGAAAACAAGCCTTATTACGCTTCTGATTTGACAATCCCAAGGGATATGCTTAAGATAATTCAAATTTTATTTATAAAATATCATGATGATTTTGAAAAGATAATGAAATTAAATGACCTAGGTTAAACCCTTGATCAAGGAAAGACCTATATTGAAATAAAATGGTTGAAGTATTTATTGGGATTCCATAATTATATTATAGAAGTATTTTACAAATGGTATTTTGGGTATAAGAATAATGAATCATTAAAGGATAGTGTTAAATTTTTGAAGCATATGTGTATATACTTTAGAGTTATGGATACCATTATGGGTTATTGAGTTTAAAATTGAACATAAGTTCAAATTCTCAAACATCTCTTTTTAGGCATTATGTGGTAGGAATGTTAGAAGATTAAGGATATTTTGGAGAAATTTATAGAAATTATATGTTTTAGTGGTAAAATTATTTTAGGAATAATGCCTTTATATTTTATAGAGATAATTTTAAAGGTATTAATAACCATTAGGTTTGATACTATCATTAATGAAATTTTAATAATAGTCAAATAAGATTATTATACTTTGTAAATAAATAAATAAATAAATTGCGTTGAAAAAATTATTAAAAAGGTTATATAATGATTATCCTTATTTTAAGGATGTTCATAATATTTTTGGGAACTTTATAGGAATAATATTAATATATTTTATAAAAATGACAACCCGCATGTAGGGTGGTGATGCATGCCTATCATGGGGTGTGGTCAAAAGAAATTATAATTTTTCCTAGTGCATCAAAGCGGATTACCAGAGTTGTCTCACTTGAGGAGCCTCTCATTTTGGTTCACGTACTTATTCTAAATCACCTAAACTACTTATTTTTACGATTTTGTTTATTTAAATTAATAACATGTAAAATAAGAATTCTAAATTTATACTAAGATGTAAATCTAAACATAATGAGTTAAGAAAGAAAAGACTTGGTCTTGGGTTTGGTTTTGGATTTAATAATTATTTTCCTTTATATGTTTGATTTCAGTTTGAAAATCCAAGAAGAAAATATTATGTTTGGACAACTATTATTTATTTATAAATTTTGGATTATAATCAAATGCCTAATCACTCTTAATTCCACCTCCTATTTTAATCAATGTTGATGACGCTTCTTAGTGTATGAGGTGTCATCTTCCACGACCCAGCTCAATCGATTCTGTTTCATCGATTTATTAGCTCAAATCCTATCGTACGAAGAATTAACCAATGGAGAGTGGGAAAATAATTTAAATAAAATAATAGGAATAAATTGATTTACATGTCATTTTTGGGAAATAATCTAATCATAGACATTCACCTCACCTTAAATACTACTCAAATTTATCATAAACTTAAAATTAAACTTTATGGAAAATTCAAGAACACCTTAACCTCCCTTGGTCCAAGTATTAGGGTCAGCCTCTGATTTCCATGAGTAAGATATAATAATGGTGGAAATAGGGATAATAAGAGAATAATATAAAAATAAATAATAAAAAGAGTGGTGGTTGAAAGAAATAAAATAAAAAATAGAATAACGAGGGATAAAGAGAGAGAGAGAAATAAAATAATAAGAAAATAAAAGAAATTGATAAATTTAAATAATTTTTAAAATAATAACAATAATAATATGAATTATTATTTTTAATATTATTATAATAATAAAAAGAATAATTTATTTTTTTAAGAAGAATAAGAGAAAGAAGAAAATGAGAAAAGAAACATAAATTTAAAAATAATAATTTTAAAATAAATATAATAATAATATTAATAATATTAATAATAATGATATTAATTATGATAATAAAAATAAAAAATTAATGAAAGAATAATTAGAGAAGAGTATGAAATTATTGGAAACAAAATTAAAATAAATACATGATTTTATTATAAATTTAAATTACAATTTCAAACTAAAACAAAAAATAAAACTAAAAAAAATTAAGAAGTAGAAACAAGGTAAGAAGAAGATAGCACAACATGGATACTTGGTTGATATCTCCTCCTTAGTGGTCTAATGATGGTATGGGATGGATTGGAATGATTTGGGAAGGAGGCGCTCTCTTCCTTTTATAGACCAGAATTTCCATTTGAAAGTTTCTGCATGTTAGACCCATTAAATTGATGATTCACATGTAGAATCCTTCACGAAAGTTGTTTATAAATATATTTCACATATTCCCTCTAAATTGAATAATATTTTTCAATATATAGAAAGATTTATTTCCATTTTACTCTAATAATTTATTCTTCCCATAAAAACTATCCATATTCTATATATTTGGTTTACCATGCATTAATGGACTTGAAAAATGCCGATTCTTGTGTGAACACCTTCATGATTTTTTTTCATAAATTTCAATAACATATCCCATCAAAGTTTCAGTATATTTTGTCTCTACAATTATGATATATGGTCCCAACATCAAAAATATCCAGATCTATACATAATTTTCAAGGCCTAAATTGTGAGATAGTTTTAGGATTACAATGTTTTTTTAGCTTTTATTCTAGAATGAAATTTTTTATATAAAAAAAATAAAGGAATCCTACAAAAAAAGAATCACATAAATTGGATTAATGATTTAAAATTTATGATCAAAATATCAAAGTGATTAAAATCTTCCAAAATTACAGACTTCAACAATTTTTATATTTTAGCACATTTTGATTATAGAATTCAAATTAGCCATTATTTTAATTAAAAATTGAAATAAATGGGTTTTATCTTTGAAAATAATGAATAAATCATCAGAATTTGAATAAAATATTTCACTTAATTTTGGGCTATAAAATACCCCCACACATAAACCATGCTTAGATTCAAGCATGAAGTCTCAAAGAAGAGTTAAATAGGGCACCAATGTTATCAATCTTAAAATTTCAATGCAATATAATAAAAAAATTATCAATATAAAATCAAAATTTCAAATTTCATATAAAATATCAATTCAGTTTCTCATTTTTCAATGAAACAACCAATCCATGTATTTTACTTTTCCCCTTTTAAATATAATGGAAATTCTCCTCTCATTATTTTTAGTTTTTTCAATTCATTATTATTAAACATTCCAAATCCTGACCTACCTCAATTTTGAATCTTTTCTCTCATAACTAATGATACAATTCAAGTAGAATTATTCACATATCATTACAACATTATTCTTTTCCAAAGTCTTGTAAAGGAACTACTTTATCTACTTTGTAAAGACAAAAGGCACATAAAATCATGGCGATTTGAAATAAATCTTCTAATGACTCTGAGGATTAAGGTTGGTAGGATTTGATACTTTTATAAAATTAAGGCACAAGGAGAAGTTCTATCTCTTAAGTACAATGCATGATATTCAATGTAAAAGTTTAATGAAATTATCCACTTCAATTTATATCAACTCACAAATTCCCCAAAAGTCTAAAGTAATGATTATGATCAGTTTAAGCATAATGAATTATATTTTCCCTCTCTTGAATATTTTTTTTTATATTTTTTCCTTTTCAAATAACCTTTCCATTTTTTTCTTTTTTAAAAATTTATGATTATAATAAAACTCACATCCACCACCTAACCATGTATAGTAAAAACCATAGGTCTAATAATGGATATTTTTGGTTTATCAAAATCACAACCCATTTTTCTCATTTTTTGGTTCTTTTTGACATGTTCATATTTTTTATATTCAAGAGGGGAAAACATTAGATTACAATGAATGATTCCACAACATTTTACAATTACAATAATAAGAACCCCACACTTATTACTTTCATTATAAATTATCCCATTTATCATGAGTCCCCTCACACCACACTTCAACTTTAAAATATCATGATATTACTAAGATGAGGGTAGGATTGATTATAATGGATTGAAACATGGTTCATTCCTAACAATGTCATTCATGGTCTCTATGGGATAAAGAAGTTTAAATGTAAATGTGGTATTTTAAGGATAAGTGGATTTTTAAATGATGACTCAATCATTTTAAATGTGTTTTTTCATAGTCATAGTTTTGAAAAGTTCAAATTCAAGTTCTAGTAGGTGGCATGTACCAAGATCACTTAAGAAATATGATCAAGAATATAATAGAAATTACTTATTCTAGAAATCCTCTTGGGAATGGGAAATATGTTTTGGGATAATCACTCAAGGTTTGATTAATAATAAAAAATCAATTCACATGAATTTTATAAATTTCAAAACATGAAAAATAGTTGGGAAATTCCATTTACATGAATCAACTAATTTCCTTAAATTATGAGTCCTTTTTTTAATATCCATGTTTCACATTAAAATTTTAATTATCCATTTTACTCATTCAATATTATTAACATTGAAATCTAAAACATGGAATCACATGATTCCTAAAAAACCCATGTCTCCTAGATTAGTAAAGTAAAGCATAATTCAATAATGGACAGGCAATTTTTACTTTAGATCTCAAAACATGATTTTTAAAAAAAATATAGAGAATTTATAAGATAAAACACTAAAAGTGAATTCCCTTTATCAAAAAGATTTCTCCTTTACCTTCACTATTCGAGGATACCTTATTCCATTATGATCCTATAAAATAGAATTAAATAATTAATCACAAGGAACATGTCATTAAAGGTAAAAAATAATAGGAGTGAGTGAGTTGTATGATGAACTAATTCTAAGAAAAGAAATTGAAATCTAAATTATAAAAAAGAAATTAAATGGGATAATTATTTTTATGATCCCCCAAGTGGCCCTTGAATTTTTACCACCTCCAAAGGGTAGTACCATCTATTATCCAAAATCATATGGTGGATGAAGATTATTTTATTTGAACTACCACATGTTGATTTTCCTAGATTGTGCTTCATCCTTGTTCTAGAGGAATGATCCATAGATAGAGTACACCAGATACCCACCTCAAAATGAGGTATTGATTTCATGGTGGGGGTAGGATGAAGTGTGAATCATCCTCCATCTTTGTTACTACTTGTAAAACCTATATATCCTATTCTAGTACTATATTTATAGGGGTTTTATGTATTTAATGATCAAAGGAAGAATATTCAGGTAATTCTACTTGAATTAAATTTGAATTTGAATTTTAATAATTAATTTATCTCTTTCAAAATGAGTAGTCTCTTTTCTAATTTCCTCAGGCTCAACTACTTGGATATCTTTATGGGGCTCCACAATTATATGTTCATTGAAATCAGAGATATCCTTGTGCTCCTATATAGGTGAATAACCAGGTTCTTTATCATCCTATAAGGCATAGAAAAGATTCTATGAATCTAAAAATTCAAAAAAAGAGGGAGTGATGCACAATTATGTTTCAATAAAATCAAAAGAGATAGAGTATGAGAAAATATCTACTCCCTGGCTTGGTTCAGATTTAATCAATGCCTCAGTGGTAAGTGCCTCTTGAAGTATATTCTCAATGGATGGAGGAAGGTAGTCAGGCTCCTCCATCGTTACTCTAAATTCCACCACTTGGGTAGTGTCTTCCTTCACTATTGTTGGCTCTTATTCTTTGCAGGGTTTGGTGAGATCAATCAGTTTATCATAGTTATTCCAAAATTCATCCAGTTTTTATTGATCTCCAACATGTACCACAATTGGCAAGACTTACTCCTTTTCCTCCTTAGGTAAGACATTGGATCATCTTCGGGTTCAGGTTCAGACTCAGGTTTAGGTTCTTTTGATGATTCTTGGAACTATGAATTTATCCAATCCATTTTCCTTATAGATTATACACATTTTCATCAAGATCTTGAATATCACACTTGAGTTTTTTAATTTTCCACTTTCTCATGGAAATATTTTGGGGATACTTATTCATAAGTGTTGAGGGTAAATGAGTACAACTCTTCTAGTGTTTTGGACACTTCTTGATAGAATTCTTGGAAGCACTCTCATACTTCAGTGAGTTCTCTTTCTAATCTTTAAACCATTAGTTTCTATAGGGTCTCCTTGAGATATTGGATGAGGTCATTGAATTACTCATATTTTCAATTTTTTCTTCATGCTCCCCTGATCTATCTAGACCATAACGAAACACCATATTTTATAGACCAGGGTTCTTAAGTTACTGGTTCTTGCACCTGAGTGTAATTTTTCTATGACTTGAAGAAATTATAGTTGGAAAATATCATGGATATATTTTTTTAGTTTTCTATAAAAGAAATTAAATATATCTAAAATGTGAAATAAAAAAGATAAGAAAAATTAGGACTGTATCCCTAAAAAACTCCAGTTTTGTTGTATGCCTATTGTGGGACATGGTAAAAAGAAATTATAATTTTTCCTAGTGTATCATAGTGGTTGACTAGGGTCATCTCACTTGAGGAGCCTCTCCGTTTGGCTCACCTACTTATTTTAAATAAGCTAAACTAATTCTTTTTGTTTTTTTGTTTATTTAAAGTAATAAAATGTAAAATAACAATTCTAAATTTATACTAAGATGAAAATCTAAATAGAACGAGTTAAAGAAGAAATGACTTGGTCTTGGGTTTGGTTTTGGATTCAATCATTATTTTCATTTGTATGTTTGATTTTAGTTTGATAATACAAGATGAAAATATCATGTTTGGACTAATATTATTTATTTAGAAATTTTAGAATATCATAAAATACATAAGAACTCTTAATTCCACCTCCTCTTTTAATCAAGGTTGAGGACACTCCTTTGTATAAAAGGTTTCATCTTCCAGGACCCTGATCAATCGATGCTATTTCATCCATTGATTAGATCAACTCCTATCCTTTGAATAAGTAAATAATAGAGAGAGGGGAAAATGATTTTAAAAAATAATAGAAATATATTGAGTTACATTTCATTAGTGGGTAGACATCTATTCATAGACATTCACCTCACCATGCATGCTACTCAAATTTATCACAAACTTAAAATTAAACTTTAAGGAAAATTCAAGAACACCTTGACCTCCCCATAGTTTAGGACTCAAGGTCAGACTCTCATTTATGAGAGTAAGAGATTAAAATGGTGGAAATGGGAAGAAGATAATAAGAATAGAAAAATAAATAATAAAAAGAATGGTGGATGAAATAAATATAATAAAAATGAAATAATGAGGGATGAAGAGAGAGAGAGGGAAATAAAATAATAAGAAAAAGAAAATAAATCAAAATGAATTAATAAATTTAAATAAATTATAAATAATGTTAAAATAATAATAATAATACTATTATTTATAATAATAATTATTATTATAATAATTAAGAGAATTTTTTTTAAGAATAAGAAGAGAAAGAATAAAACGAGAAAAAAAATTAATTTCAAAAGGAGAATGTTAAAATAAATATAATAATAATAATATTATGATTATTATTATTAGCACTAATGATATTAATTATGATAATACTAATACAAAATAAAAAGAGTAAGAATTAGAGAATAGGATGAAATTGGTGGAATTAAAATGAAAATAAATACATGATTTTATTATAAATTAAAATTATAATTGAAAAGTAAAAAAAAAATTAAAAAAAATTAAGAAGAAGAAGAATTTGGGGAGGAAGAATATAGTTCAGGGTGGATCCTTTGTGGATATCTCCTCCTTGATGGTCAAATAATGCTATGGGATGGATTAGAATGATTTGGGATGGAGGAGCTCTCCTCCTTTTATAGGCTAGAATTTCCCTTCGAAAGTTTCCATGTGTTCGCCCCATTAAATGGAAAATTAATGCATGAAATCCTTCATGAAAGTTATTTATAAATGCATTAATTTTATTCCCTAAATAATTCATCATATTTTCCATGTGTAGAGAGAGTTATTTCTATTTTACTCTGAGAATTTATTCTTCCCAAGCAGACTCTCCATATTCCATATCTTTAGTTTTCGATGCATTAATGGCATTGAAAAAGGCCGATTCACACTTGGATGCCATCATGAAAGTTGTTTATAAATGTATTTATAATCTCCCATATAAATATCAGCATATTTAGTCTATCAAATCAGGAGCTATGGTCCCAACATAAAAAATATCCCGATCTATGCATATCTTTCAAGGCCCAAATTGTGATCCGGTTTTGTGATTCCAAATGGTTTATTTACCTTTGGGTCCAAAAGTATAAGTTTTATCCAAAAAATCATGGAATCCAAAAAAAATCACATCAATTTGATTAATAATTTAAAATTTATAACCAAAATACAAAAGTGAATAAAATCTGTCAAAATTCTAAACTAAATAAATTTTCATATTTTTGCCTATTTTCACGGTATAATTTAAATTACCCATTATTTTAATAAAACATTGAAATATATGGATTTTATCATTGAAAATAATGAATAAATCATCGGAATTTGAATACAAAATTGTATTTAATTTTTATCTTCTAGGTGACAACCCGTCGCATCTGGCAAGGTGGTGGGGCTTGAACCCATGACCAAAAGACAATAAGGGTTTCACACCTACCAATAACATACTTGATGTCATGGTTAATATGTCATTGTTTTTATTTAAACAATTTTGATGAATAAAAATTAATGATAAACCAATATTATTTATTTTAAGGATTAGAGATTAATGTATTAACTATATAGGTTTTGGAAAATAGTTAGAGACATAGAGAAATAATTTTCACTCTTTTATGGATCTTACGATCTATTAAAAGTAAATTTTAGTGCTTATTACATAAAAAAAATCATTTTTTTAGATTTTCATTTCTTTAAGTAAGTTATGAACTAGAAATTGATCAAATCACAACCAAATAATGAAATTGTAGTCATGAAATTTAAATATATCAAGTAAGTATATTTCTTTAAATTATTCAGTAGTAAAATAACTACTCACAATTAGGAAAATGATCTTGAAACAAAAATGTTATCCTAATACCTTTATTTATGTTTAACAATTGATCTTTTAAATCATCATAGATTTTTTATTTGAGGCCTTCAAATTTCAATTGATCATTCACTTTCTTGTGATAAATGAAATCAATCACTCTATAAATATTTATTCTTTTCCTCCATTTCCATATCTCCACTTTCCAACAATTTTCTCCTGATTGGGAACCTAATTATATATTATTCCATATGAACTTCATACTTCCCATTCTCTCTTATTAAGAGGAAATTTTACATAGCCTTATCAAAATGTGGGTTTTTAAATAATGGTATTTCCAAATTAAAAAACCTTGATACCTAGATTATATTTAAATTTCAAGGAAACAATTTATTTATAGTCAAAATAATATAATAGTTATAAATTTTAAATATCATATTCGATATCATGTATGACACACAACATCAAGCATAAAAAGGTATATAAAATTTTGAGACTTTACAATATATTAACTATTTTAAATAAATTCAATACATTACATATCTTTTAATAAACACAATAAAGAGAGTTTATCTTGTGTTGTATGCAACAATTATTTTCTTTGATAACTTGTTTTACATGCAAGGCTGAGTTTTACCAAACAAAAATATATGATTAATATTATTATTTAATAATATAGTTATTGCCTAACCATTAAAATTATAGGTATTAATAAGTTTAAATAACTTATGAAAATATATTTTTTATAAAAATTCACTGGTTATCAATTTATTATAAATAATAATAAGAATAATTTAAAAGAAAAGTAAATATTTTAAGAAAAACTATATTTTCTTAAAAGATGGTTTAGTCATGATCGGAACACATAATTTAAAATTAAATTTTAACACTTTTATAAAATTTATATGGAAAAATAAAATTCATTTTTGAATTCATAATATCAAAATTATCTTAGGGTTAAGTTTCATGATTTTTCTGAGAAGCTTCATTTTTTGATGAATAGTGAGAAATACTGAATTTTAATTGAAAACTGCCTTTTAATCTGAATAATTTATAATGTAAAATTATATTTTTAATTAATTTTAAATTAAAAATAGATCAATTAAAAATATATTAATCCAATTTAGGTTATTAGAATCATTTAAATATTTAATTTTGATATAAAAATATTGTAAACGTTTGAATACTTTCACTTAAAAAACCCGTTTTCTCATCATGACTGTGGGATTAATTTTAAATTAAATTCTAAAAATTATGTGATTTGAATTTATAAAAATGGATCCCATATTTCAAATCATAATAAATTATATTATCTAATAATTTAAACTTAATTTTTTACCGTAATGATTAGTGAAAACAATTAAAATTAATTACTATGATTAAGGTAAAAATGTGTTTACTTAGTGGTTAAACTTAGAATATAAGGTGTAAAAATGATCCAAAATTTTACAAAAACCATTTTATGGTCATATTTTGACCTTATAACTTCTATTATAGATAATTTACCATTAATGGGTCCTGGATAATTTAAAAATATGTGGTCGGAATTCACTCTTTCAAAAACATTACAAGTGCGGCACTCACCCCACTTATAAAAGGCCACCCCACGACCTCTCCACCTAACACCTCAAAAAAACTTTTTTTAGATAAAAAATGCCCAAATCACTTCCAAAATTATTTATCCTCATCCAATAAGACTTATTTTTGGAATAAATCCATCTTTTTAAGTCTTTAGAGAAAAACTTAGGAAGATACCTAAAGAAGAGGAAATGTTCTTCAACGAGCATCTTTATTTTACTTCTTTCTCCTCCTTCAATTTTTATTATATGAAACAGTTCTGAGTACAAGTTATCAAGAAAACCCATACCCATTAAATTTATGAGAAAAAAGTAAATTAAACAAAGTAGAGGATGGGGACAGATAAGAATTACTACCCTCCATCAAGGGAAAATCACTATAGATCAAAATGATCAGGGTCACCCCCATGGTCATAGTTAGAGTCATCAGCATCATCAGTAGTTTCCCACTAAGATTGTGACTTCTTTTGCTTGAAGTGAATAGATTAATTATCTATGATCTTTTGATGCTCCAGAGTGATCTCTTTGGAAGAATACCTAGTGGACATTTGACCACACCCTCATGTATTAGTCCAATCATCACGACCATGTCCCTGGCCGTAATGTTTTAGATGACGACCACCCTTCCATGTCTTCACATGATGCGAAGACCCTCATAACTCATCTCTTTCCACAGAGAGGTCTTTATCCATTAGGGCATGCTCCTTATGTAAAGGGGACTACCTAGGATCCGAGGTAGTGATACTCATTATATTCATCAAAGCTAAGTCTAACTTATATTTACATTTCCTATTAGAGGAAGTCAATGCTTGTTCTTGAATCAATTATTTGTCCACTTCATCTTGAATATACACTTCAAGTTTCTCCAAATCATCAAAATTAGAAATTAAATATGCATGATCATGATCTCATGTTATTTTGAGATTATCTTCAACTCTGTATAACCTTACACCACATCCATGGGGCTAATTCCCATCACACACTATGAAGCAGGGGAGGTCATGCTCATTCCAGGGTGACCTATAACTTGTTCCATGCCTTCATAATACAACTATTTAATAATTTGTACCCAAGACTTGGAAGCCTTAATTTTCTAAAAAACATACTGGCTATATCCAGTACATGAATCATCATACTGACACAAATAAGCCCCCACTAGAATCACTTTGTGACCACTTTGCACAGATCCCCTGACCACACCCACATGTTTATCCAAAGTTGGATAAACCTACATCTCACATCTAGCTGGGGAGTGGGTATTAACATCACTCTGTGTCTATCCATCAAATAAAACATGATTTATTTCCTTTTTTGAAATATTTTCATTCATCATGACCATGAGCTTCACAAAAACCACTGGTCTCAGAATAATTTCAAGATAAGAAATCAAGTCCAATCAACCTACATTCACTGTAGAAATTTTGACCTTTTTCATATTAAACTCTTAGTTCAAGTTCATCTAGATCAGTAGAAAGAAATAACTTATCAACCAAGGTTGAACCCAAGTCAATTTCAACCAAAAAATGGGCATAATTTCTATATAGAACCAGATCTATTTATTTATCATGATTAATTAGGTCACCAATTGATAACAAAATATCATATAGTATCTTTTGATGCCACAATAACCAATTAAGGCCAAAAATTTTGACCCACAACTGGATAAAAGAATTAAATACCTCCATAGGATTGAAGTTTTTGTCCCACTGTTGAATATGAGAGATGCAAGTATTGAGAGAGACTGATCCAAGACCCCATGACCAAGGCTTCAAATCCTCTTTGGTAAAGATAATGTTAAAAAATACTATCCCCATTGAGATGCATCTCCAATAGCAAAATCCCAAAACCACTGAGAGTCACAAAAACTTGTCTTTCATATTCCTTTATTTTTAAATTTGGGTAAGATTAAACTCACAATGATCGAATTATTACCCATTTTTAGGCCCTCTGAAACTGCCTCAACATCATCTTTGTCCTGAGAAATTTTTCCCTTTATACGAATCGTCCTGAATTCAGATTCCTTGTTGATCGAGAAAGAGTTATGACACGTATCTATGGATGGTGCTGTAAAACGTTGAGACCTATTACTAATCAGTGATATAGAATATCAAATAATAGAACCATATCTTCCCATAACTCTCATTGGTCGTGTCCTGTTACCCACAATCTACATCATCACATCCTTACAAATTCCATCCCCGATGTATTTGTGCATCTTGTTCAACCTCAAACCAAATCTAGATCTACAGCCTGATACATTAACCACCACTCCATGGTTTATTCCACAGTAATATCCTCCCTATAAGAAAATCAATCCAATATAGTGTATAATCCCCACATTTAGTAAACCCTAGATTCTCAAAATGAAAGAAACACCATTGATCAGGAGCTCCACACCCCACAAACCCATCATCATTTCCCAATAGATCAATATATCCTTTATTTTTTTATTAAACCATGATGATATAATGAACAAAATATCTTACATATACTGGGATGTTCTTATAATTTATAAACTAAAACCATCTCCACTCTCATCAAATGGGTTATGGAATCATCATTCATGTTTATGATAGACTACGACATCGCAAACTGATATCGTTTGTTTTTTCATTTACACCTCTAATGTTTGGGTATGATGATGGATATAAAGTATATATGTAATATTTATAAACTATTTATATATATGGAGTCTCTATATCACATATTTATTTTTACCTTCCATTCTGTAGGAGACACGATAATTTCTCTAGTGTGTACGACAAAAAACCACTCCGTGAAGTAATGTGATTCATCTTTCACTAACGCTTCACATGGAAGGTGATAAAGGTAAATTTAATGATTATATGTGATATACATGACATAATTATTATATTCATAAGATATTTATCATTATTTGAAGATAATATACATCATTTTTTTTCTTTCCTTTTCACCCACATAAGGATGATAACATCATTCGTGTACATATGGACTACCGCCTTCACAAAGCAATATGAATCTCTTTTCATAACCATAACATATAGATGAAATATATTCTTAAATAATATGATATTAATGATATTATGATTATTATGTAATGGTAAAATATTACTTACCTAATTTCTATAATGATTGGTGAGAAATGGAAACGTTACTCATGTGTACGTATGACCTACCGTCTCCATGATTGTAAAGTACTTAATTTTTAATAACCATCATTATTCAAAAGTAAAATCGATATAAAAATATGATAATTATGTCATTATTATTATTCCGGAGATTATTAAACTCTATAATATGTGTAAAAACATGTTCTTTAATGACAAAAAATGGATAAGAAAACAAGGTAATTAACACCCAAAACAATGAAAGATCATTAATGAACATGTGATAAGATATTGTAAAGGATCATACATGATGTTATAAATATTAATATGGTTTTGGTGTAAGTTAATTACTTGTTTAAAACCACTATATAGGTATTTAAAGTAAGTTCACTAAAAAAGAAACATGAGGAAAGATATTTCATCTCAATTTCATTTTATTGAGGAATATTATAATTTTACGCACCTAGTTACTTTTATATAGTGTATATAATAACCATTTTACATGTAATATCTTGAGAAATTAATTATTCATGGTATTGTGAGTTTCAATTTGAATTATTTCATCTAATGGTATTTCAAATAAAAGTTACCAAGTTGTAAATAATTTCATAACTCAATTTAATTTCAATGGGTTATATTACTTCCTCATTGATATTATATGATTATGTGTATAATGAATTTTTAATATTTATTTTTTTATTTACACTTTTTTATATGGATTTACAGTTGATACACAAAATCAATTCATTGATTAATTCTCACTTCAATTTAATGATCATTTTAAGGGTTTCTTTAACAATATCATTCTAATCAAGATGATTTATTATTGAATTTACATTAAAGTAAATTATATGATAATTATTTAATAAACTATTTAATTTTATTCTCTTATGGTTATTAATGATCCTTTTCAATTGATATTACCATTTTCCCACTCTTTGTTACTTGAAATTAATGTGAAAATGTTTTAATAAAATATAACTTCATTTCTCTCTTATATTGGAAATTTGTTTTCGTACAAAACCATGTTTTCTAATTTTTTCTAAAATATTTTAATTAATATTTTAAAAATAATTTGTTAAAATACATTTTTACCGATTTGGACTTGTTAATTTTTTTTCAAAGGAATCTTCTTATCGCTTTCCAAACAAGGCTCTTTGTTAATATTTTTACAACATAAAGGAATATTATTTTTGTCATGTATGGAATTACCCACCGACAAGACCATCATTTCTTGAAAACCACATTTTCAAGTTTAAAAGGTTCTTTTTAAATTTTTTTTAATAAATAATTTTCAAATAAAAGTATTTTCAAAATGTTTTTCAGAATTAAAAGGATATTTTCCTCAAGAATGTTTTTAAAGATATTTTTATGGTATTTCCATTTATAAATGATAAAAAAAAGTTTTTTATTACTCCAAAGGGTATATGTTGTATTAATACCATCCTTATTCTTCCTATGGATGGTTTAATATCATTTTGACCAAGTAAAGTATTTAAATTTAATTCCTTGATTCATTCTTGTAGTTTCAAAATTTCCCTTGAATTATTCATTGGACATTAAATTTCCCCTAAATATCTATATTTTTTTATCATGGAAATTTTTATTTCTTAAACCATATACCATCATTAAATATGGTGTTTAATTTGATATTTATCTTATTAATTGGGTAAATATTGATAAATACACATCCTTTACTCAATAAAAATATTTGATAAGGCAAATTACTTATGAATTAAATCAATTATTTGAATATGGGGAATGATTTTGACATGTATGACATAGGTGGTGCCTATTTATAAATATCCCCTCGATGCATCTATAGTATCATGGGATGGAATAGTTGGATAGCCTTAGTTAAGTGGAGTTTTACCCAGTATGTTTTAAACCATCTTATGAAAAGTCTTAATGGTATGTTATCAGGTACCTAGGAAACATGTAATCTAATATTTAAGAATTTCCTTCATTCAAAATTTATTTATTATTATATATGACAATTTCACCATTATTTTATCTATGGATTCATTTTATTCTCAGTTATTGATTAAATGGAATGAGTTTTAGTTATTTATATTTCCATATTTATTTTGTGTTAACTTTTCATGATATTCAAGTTATTTAAATGGTATGTGCATCCATTTATTTACCTTTCCATATTGATTATTCTTATTAATTCATTATTTCTTCCACTATACTTAACCCTTACTTAGAATTTTATCTCACCCTTATTTTTCTTTTGATCCCCAGAAGTCTAGGAAGTTTACTATGACTGATATGCAGGTATATTCTAGATGGAATATAGTTATTGTCAAAAAAAATTTGACGTAATTTGTGTATTAAAATGAAATATATAAATCATGTATGTATCTAGTTTACTATGACTAGTAAAATATTAGGTTCTTTGGGATGTGATTCCTTATATCTTATTCCAATGTAATGAAGTATAAAACTAGCTCCGGGCTACTGGGGTTAGTGTCTCTACACTCTAACCACCAATGAATTATGGATAATAGCTATAACATCCCTTCCAGAGGTAGTAAAAAATCCAGGGACCACTTGGTGGATAAAACCAATACTTATCTCTTTATTTTCTTTATTGGACTTTCAATTTCATCCTTATGAATTAGTTTAGGAATAATCCCAATCCCTCTATTCTTTTTGAGATTTATTGAAATAGTTTTTGTGCTTAATTGATTGATGTAATTTTATAGGACTATGATGGAACAAGGCAGTCCCCAAACAGTAAGAAAGTAGAGTACTGAAGCTACATGAGAAAATGAAGTACATGTTTTCATTTTTTATATTTTAAACACCCAAAATTTTTCTTAAATTCAGTTTTAAAATAGATTTCCCAACATCCATTTTAAAATTTAAATTTCATGCCCATTATTTTAATTCTTGATTTACTTAACTTATCTAGGAGACATGAGTTTCTAAAGAACCTTATGATTCCATGTTTTAGATTTCAATTCTAATGTGATTTAATGAGTAAGATGGAAACTTGAATGATTAAAGTGAAGCATGGATGTTAATTTTATGAATCATAATTTGAGGTAATTGCATGATTTGTATAAATGAAATTTCCCTACTATCTTTCATACTTTAAATTTTCGAATTTCATGTGAATTGATTAGTTATTATAATCCATGACATAAATGATTGTCCCAAATTTTATTTCCATTCCTGAGAGGATTTCTATACCAAATACTTTCTATTTTATCATGATCATATTTCTTGAGTGATATTGGGATATGTAACCTACTAGAATTTTCATTGAGACTTTTCAAAGCTATGACTTTGCAAAAAAAAAAAAAAAATTAAAATTATTGAGGCATTTTTTGGTAATTCATTTCCTTGATATCACCTTTTACATTAATCCTTATTTTTTACATAAATACCATGACTTCCATTGATAGGAATGAAGCACATTTCAAACCATATTTTTCTATTCCTACCCTACTCTTAATATTTTTATGATATTTTGAAGTTTAAATGTGGGGGTTCTACTTTATGTACTGATAAAGGTTTATGATTCATTCAATATTCTTTATTGTTTTCCTTATTGTAAAAAAAACTAAAAAAATAAGAGGCTATGACTTTGAAGAATAAAAAATTACCATTATTAGACCAACGATTTTTATCATATGGGGTAAGGTGGTGGATGTGATGTTTAATCCAAAAATTTATTTTGATAAAAAATCTGAAATTAATTTGAAAAAAATAAAAAAGGTAATAAATATAGAGAAAATTAAAGGAGCAATTCATCAATTATGCTATAATTGAGCATTACATTACTTTGATATTTGGAAGTTGGATTTGTTACTTTTAAAGGGAGATTTTCATTGAACTTTGATTTTGATATCATGCTTTGTACTTTAGAGTTAAACTCCTCTTTGAACCTTAATGTTTTTCAAATGAATTCATACCAACCTCAAGCCTCAGAATCATTATAACTATGATTTAAAGTCCTCATGATTTCATGTGCTATTTGTATTTACAAAGTAGGGAAAGTTTTCCTTTACAAGATAATAGAAAAGGAACATGTTATCATGATAATATAATAAATCTAATTGAAATTTTATAATGAGTGATGAGAGAAAAATATTCCAAGTGAGGTCGATCATGACATGGAATGTTTAATAATAATGAATTGAGAAGCTTGAATGAATGAAAAGAGAAGTCCCAACAATTTCAAAAAGGAGAAAGTAAAATACTTATGTTCATTGTTTCTTTTAAAATATAAAGTTGAATCAGTGTTTTATGTTTAACTTTAAATAAAATGAAAACTTGATTTATGTAACATCCCAGTTCTAGAAGCCACCAAAAGGTTCCCCGTACGCGGTTTGTCACATGACCTCAAGCGCATTTCCCAAAATTCTAGAGGTTTACGACTAGAAGAAATGGACTTGGGTGTGATAGTGGGGAAACTATGACCTCATTAGCAGAGTAACTTAGTGGAAATAAATATATAATAATAATAGAAGTAGTAATAATACCATACAACAATAAACAACGTAAGACTGAATAAATAAACAACTGAATCACATATATAAATGATGCATTATACATATGTTTACGAAAGCATCCAAACAAGTCACAATGATGAAATATAGTGCTAATACCAAAGTACAAAGAAGACAAATAACTCCAGTAGCATCACAAGCCTCAGCTTGGTCCCATGCTCTCCAGCTCCACAACAATCAAGTACCTAAAGTAGAAGGGCACTTGCCTTTATCTAGACCTGGAACAATATAATCTATTTGGGACCAAAACCATGACCCAAACAAGGTGTGAGAGGAATCCCAGTAGAAAACCACCCAAATATATATTCTTAATAGTCAGTGAATATATATATGTCAGGCGATAAGAAAATGAAGCAATAAGCATGTAAGTACTCAAAGTAAATAGTCCAACAGTTTCATTTACAAACATTTACTTTTAACAATTTAACCAACCAAAAAAAAATACAAGCAACTCTCTGGAAATGTTCTCACAACCTATTCCCTCTGGTTCAACTACATGAGAATATATAACAAAGAATCTCAAAGGAAGAACTCATCTTCAATTCCCCCTATATTCATGTGTAATCAAAGACTCTCTAAGGAAGCACTCACCGTCAATTCCCCCTATAGTCTTTTTACGGTAAACTATAGACACTCTGGGGAAGGAATCAACATCAATTCCTCTTGTGGTCTCATAATGTAACTATAGAAACTCCGAGGGAGCACTCAATTTCAATCCACCCTATGGTCTCACATCGTAATAATTATAACAGACACTATGGGAAAGCCCTCAACGTCAATTTCCCCTGTGGTCTCACTACACCAGGTTACCACAGTCCCATGTAAATCAATCATGCACAAACGATAATCAGCAGCCAAAGTAAAACTCAAAGTACTACTTGGATAAATTAGCTACAAGGAATGACACAACATATCAGATAAATAATCACTCTATCCTAACAACACTAGGAATGGAAAACAATAGCCTAATATGCAAGGCTAGACCAAACGGCCAAAATCAAACAAGCATGGGAAAACACATCCATAACATGACAGTTAACCCTATTCACAATCAAAAAAATTCAATTCAAACATAAAAAGGCATATCAGGCATTAATAGGTTTAATATCCTTAAACACGCAATACCCCGAATGAGGGTATTGGACACTTTTGCACATATAACCCAAAGAATAACTATACAAAGGCACAAAACACCTACCTCGACATTGTAAGAATGATATATGTGAACCTCAGGCCTTGAATTACCATAAAACATTGTAGATATATAAAAGATCCAAAAAATTTCAACCAAGAATATCTCATGAAAGAAGAGAAATAAGGAAATGAGGCTCTAGAAGAAGGAAGACCTTACCGTGGTGATTCCAACGCAATTGACAAAAGTCAAATTAGAGATCAGATTAAGATTCATAGGCCCAAGAAGATTCATGGACTATGGTTACTCCTATACGAGACAGAAAAAAAGTAGGGCATTCTACCGATTAGGCACAACCCCAGTCTGTTTAATGAAATAAAAAGAAAGTACACGACATGTCTTTTAAAAGTACACGACATGTACTTGCCTTTACCGAGCCCCACTTTAGGCAGTATCCAGGTCATCCCACATGGCCATGTGTTCGACCATTACATGGCTAGCACACAGCTACCCACGACAACTGAGTACACAACGTGTACTTATAAGTACATGACATGTACTCCTGAAATTTCCAGAAACTCCTCTTTTTCTCGAAAACACCCGAAAACAAGATTCATCCCTGAAAAGAAGATCTGGGATCTTACAAACTTTCCCCCTTAAAGAAATTCGTCCCTAATTTTCCTAGAAAGGCATCGTTGATGGAGAATCCTTGAACATCTTTGTCCATTGCGATCGTACATCGGCCTCCCTCTCCCAAGTCTCATTATGTACTCACTCGTGCTGCCATAACACTCGTACCAGAGGAACAAACCGACCACGGAGAACCTTCGCACTGTGATCAACAATCTGGATAGGAAGCTCCTCAAACGATGCATCCACCTATATCTCAATTTCCTTATGTTGAAAAACATGAGGCAAGTCTAAGAAGTAATGCCATAGCTAAGAAACATGGAAGAATTCATGTATAGCCTGGTACCTCTGAGGTAACTACAAACGATAGGAAACCGGCCTGACTCTCTCTAAAACCTAAAACGGCTTGACATATCTCAATGAAATCTTGCCCTATCTTTTAATCCTCCTGTGTCCCATCTTAGTTGTGACATGTATAAAAACCTAATCTTCAACCTTGAACTCCAGATGTTGTCTCTGTCAATTGAAATAAGACTTTTTCCGGGGACTGTGCAGTAGCCATCCTCTTCCGAATCAACTCCACCTACTCCATGGTATTCTGAATAATACGAGGTCTTAGCATAGCTGCCTATTCATCCTCTATCCAACATAAGGGTGATCAGTATAGCATACCATACAAATCCTCATAATGTTCCATTTTAATAGTTTATTGAAAACTATTATTATAGGAAAACTCTATAAGAGGCCTGTGTTTCTCCCAAGAACCTCCAAATTCTAGGACGCAAGCTCGAATCATGTCCTCCAGCACCTGTATCATACACTCAGATTGGCCATCTGTCTAGGGGTGGTTATCTATACTCAGAAGTACCTATATACCTAAATCCTTCTGTAAACCCTTCCAAACCTAAAAAGTAAAACGAGCATCCCGTTATGAAACAATGGAGTGTGAAACTCTATGTAAACGTACAATCTCTTGGATGTAAAACCTTCCCAGATCATCAACACTAAAGGTATCCTTGATCAGTAAGAAGTGAGAAAACTTCATGAGTCTATCAATGACAACCCAAACTACATCATTCCTTGGAGGTGACCTTGAAAAACCTATCACGAAGTCCATTGTGACATCGTTCCACTTCCACTCGGGAATTGGTAACTAATACAAAATCCCTACTGGTCGCTGATGATCTACCTTCACATGCTTACAGGTGGAACACCTCATGAAAAAACCAAAAAAATATCCCTTCATACCTGGACACTAATACTGATGGTGAAGATCTCAATACATCTTGGTGACACCAGGATGAACTGCCCAAACTGAGGAATGAATGTCCTGCATCAGCTCCTCGTGTATGTCTGCTGGGACCCACACATACCCATGAAAATGCAAGATCTCATCCTCTCCTACTGTCCATCAAGAATAGGGTCCTCTCCTCACACACACTTCCATAAGACTAGGCCTTCAGAATATGATAACTGCCTCATTCGAACTCGATTGAGTAGAGTAGAGGTAACGAACACAAAAGAAAGAAAATTTGCCCCTGAATATCATGAACCCCAAAATGAATTTTAGAGAACAGATCCATAAGCTTCCACTCAATACTGGCCTTCTGAACTGGCTGTATCTAAGTTTTTCTGCTCAATGCATCAGCCATTGCATTGCCTTTTCTAGACGTATATGCAAGCTCAAAGTCAAAGGACTGAAGGTACTCGACCCACCTTTGCTGTCTGAGATTCAGATCACACTGAGAGAAGATATATTTGAGACTTTTGTGGTTGGTGAAAACCAAAAAATGATCTCCTAGAAGATAATGTCTCCAATAACGTAAATCATGAACAACTGCAGCTAGCTTGAGATCATGCATCATGTAGTTCCTCTCATGTGGCTTCAACTGCCAAGACCTGTATGCAATGACTCATTCTACCTACATAAGCACAGCTCCAAGCCCAATACCTACTGCATCACAATACACAGTATAGATCTTGACTAGCTCTAGAAATACTAGTATCGGTGCTAAATTCAACCTCCCTTTCAGCTCCTGAAAAGATTACTCGTAAGAATCTGACCACCAGTACGTTACACCCTTCTTAGTCGGGCCCATCAGTGGCGCTGTTAAGCATGAGAAGTCTTGTATGAAATATCTGTAGTAACCATCCATCCCTAGAAAACTCCACACCTTAAATATCTTCTTCGGCTTCTCCCAAGAAACTACTGCTCTCACTTTCTCTGGGCCTACTGATACTCCTGTCTCTGAGATAACATGACCCAACAAGTGAATTTGGTCTATCCAAAAGTGGAATTTTGAGAGCTTGGAATATAACTGATGTTCTCTCAGTGTACTCAAAATGATCTTAGGATGCATGGAATTATCATGTCAAGTGTGAGAGTACACCAAGATATCATCCACAAAGACCACCACAAAAGAATACAAGTATGGATGGAACACTCGATTCATCAGTGCCATGAAAACTGAAGGCGCGTTCATGAGATCGAATGGCATAACCACATACTCATATAGACCATACCTTCTCCTAAATTCTATAAGAGATATATCAGATAGTCTAACACACAATTGATGATAACCATATCTCAATGAAATATTCGAGATCATCAATCCTCAGAAAGGGATATCAGTTCTTGACCGTCAACTGGTTCAAATTCTGATAATCCACACAAAGTCGAAGGGTAATGTCTACCTTCTTCACAAACATGATAGGAGAAACCCAAGGAGAAGTACTGGGTCAGATGAACCCCTTAGCCTATAACTCCTATAGCTGCTTCTTGAGCTCCTGTAACTCTATTGTAGCCATCATATAAGGAGGAATGGACACCGGTGCTGCTCCTGGCACAAGCTCAATAAAAAAGTCCACCACTTGCTCTGGAGGAAAACCTAAAAAGTACTATGGAAAGACATACCAGAAACGATCGAATGATGAAGGAAAGTCTAATTGTGAAGTCCCATGGTCATACATATATAGACTAGCAACCTGGGATGTTACTCCTCCCAACCCATGATGCACAAGTCCTACTATGCTCGCCTAGACATCCCATTTTCCCTTATAAAGAAACAATCCACCCTCTGGTGATGTGAAACTGACCCTACGATGATAGCAGTCGACAACAACCTATAAGGAAACTAACCAGTCCATTCTGAGAATGAAATCATAACCTGTCATCTCTAGGACATAAAGGTCCCATAAAAGTGACACCCACCAACCTCGAGAGGGCACTCCTTTCACTAACATACACTAACCGTTCTAGTCCCCAACGGAGTTTCTAGCATCAAGATATCAGTAGAAGAAAAGATATAGAGTCCAAGGATCTCCACAACAACAAAAATTATAAAGCTAAGGGAATCCCCTGTATTGAAAAGCACAGAAGCGAAAATTGGGGAAACTAAGATCATACCTCGAACTTAAGAGGGTCCGGGATCCTACTCCTGATGGGTCTACTCCACCACAAAATCCTGACCTGTACCGCGGCCCTGTGAAGCTGACTGAGATCCCGGAACTAATCCACCTTGTGTCTGTTGAAAATCATGCATCTAACCACCACAACCACAAACTCCACCTCGGCCTAAACTATTAGAAGAACTTCAGTTCCCAGACTCATGAGAAACTGGTGCTGCTGCTCCTGAACTAGGAGCCATAGAAGAACCCCTATCACCCTTGGCTGATGAAAAGAACTGATAAAAGTGAAAAATATGACCTTTCTACAAGATCGGCACTCCACTGGGTCTCTCGGGAAATGTGGTTTAGTATACCAGACCTTCCCGCACTGGTAGCATGCCACCTAGCTACCTGAAGGTGCATACCACCGACTCAGATCTCTACATGTAGACTCCCTACGGTGCTTCCTACTATCATCTGGAGAAGTACCAACTCTAGATGCTAAACTTCCCTATCCCACAACTCTATAATCCCTCAGGGTGTGCTCCATGATCAGCTCCTGGTTGACTATATAAATGATGGAAGTCAATATGAAGATGTTCACCTAAGCCCGATTGTCTTGCCTTAGACCATCCTCAAACTTCCTCACTAGGAGAAACTCATATCCCCATAAAAAAGGTGTAAAGATCTGTAGATCTATGAAGCGAGAAGAATAATCCATAACTAAAAGAGTACCCTACTCCAAAATCATGAACTCTCAGGCTCGACTGGCTCTCAAGGTCTCCTGATAGAAGTAATCGTAGAAGGTAAGCTAAAACTTATCCCAATACATACCGTACTGGAGTCCTTCCTATGAAACCACACCCCACCATGTCTTGGCAGAATCCCGAAGCATATAAGTAGCGAGCTTCACCCTCCACTCTAGAGGTATCTCTAGATGATCGAATATAGAAAGCATGGCTTCTAACCATGACTCTACAGCCTGAGGTCCTCCTTCCCCTGTGAAGGTGGGAGGATGCTGCTGCTAGAAAACCCACATCAATTCTTCCATTGACAGGGTAGGATGCAGTGCTTCCTAGATGGTTTTCATCATCCTTATAAAGCCCTCTCAGAACAGTGTGTCAGTACATGTGTCCGGAACGACAGCTGATGTCAAGACTGGAATTACAGGAGGGTCCGCTGGTAGTCCCTGATCAGCGATGTCTGGTGTCTGATCACTACCTTGTAACTGGCGAACAACCGGAGGACGTCTCAGTGGCATGAATCTACAAGGTCATGTAGACACCTTAGATTAGGATTATCATGGACTGAAACTTAGAAGTGTATAAAGGGAATAGGGTAAAGAAAGCATTCAAGTTTTTCTAAACATGGATACACAACGTTTATATCATATACACGACGTGTTCCCTTAAGCCTTCACATGGGTGTGTACTTTTTTCAACCTAGGTCATGTAACACCCCATACACATGGTGTGTTGTACTAACACATGGTGTGTTGTACTAACACATGGTGTGTAAATGAATCATCTTCCCCTACTCAAGTTCTCTTACACGGCTAAGCCACACGGTTTTCCTAGAACAAGACTACATGGCATGTTTGTTCCAGACATGGCATGTACTAGACGAACTTCACTGACCCGTGTTGTTAGTCACACAACCGATTACACGACTCACTCTACATGGCATGTTCTAGATCGAAACTGTGTGTACTAGAAGGATTCCACCACCTCATTTTGTTCATTACATGGCCGGATACAAGGGTTATAATACACGACATGTTCAAGCTTGACACGACGTATATAACTTAAATTTTATCCATCAGTGTCTTTAGTCACACAGGTAGAAACATGGTCTACACAACACGATGCGTAAATATGATACACAGCGTGTCCCACCAATGATTTACCAACCCCATGTCTCTATCCACATAGCTATTGACACAGTTAGAAACTACACGACGTGTACATAAGTACATGACATGTACTTAAGAAAAAAAAGTTCCTTCTCGAACTGAAGGACACATGGCATGTCTTCATCATTATACACCGTGTATTCTTGGTTTTTCCGGACAATAAGCCTCAGAAACTACTTTGGAACCCCAAAAAAACACTAAAAAAACATTAAAGTGCCAAATTCTGATCAATGAGGGCCCATACTCTCTGCGAATCAAAGCTTGACATCTTATACATGTTATATATAAACATAACAGAGAAATGATCCACCAAATGATGGTCCATGAGGGCCCATAACACCTCAAGAACCAATGTTCAGAATTCATTCAAACTAAATCTTACATATTAGCGATACCCTATAAAATAACAGGTATTCTATCAAGGCATATATCACGACATCATGCATATTTAACACAACATCTATCACAACAACATGCAATCAGTAATGAACCCTAAATGACATGACAATAATGCAGGAAATGTGATCTATAGAAAGTGCCCATATGATGCATGATATGGAATACCATCATCTCATTGGGTTGCAACAGAAATAGAACCTCAATAATATCAACAACAACAGCACAAAACATGTGAATCACCCAATGGTGAAATCAAATCAACTGTAATAATTTCAAAAATAGAAAATTGCAATAACGAGGTAAATTTGATTTTCCCTGTACATGGGTTAGCTAATCCTAAGCACAACTTATTACCAAGTACCTATTTCCAACCTATCCTTGGCTATAGGCTCCAAAAAGTATGTCAAGAAGAAAATAACACCTTTGATACCACTTTGTAACGTCTCAGTTTCGGAAGCCGCACAGAGGTTCCCCATACCCAGTTGGTCACATGGCCTCAAGTGCATTTCCCCAAATGCCAGAGGCTTCTGACTAGCAGCGAGGGCCTTAGGTGTGATAGTGGGAAAAATATTCCCTCATTGAAAGAGTAATGTAGTAAAAATAAACTGATAATAATAGCAGAATAAGTAATAATATCATACAACAATAAACAATGGAAGACTAAAGAAATAAACAACTGAAGCACATATATAAACGATTCATGATATTTATGTCTGGGAAAGAATCCAAACAAGACACAATGCTGGAATACAGTGCTAAAACCAAATTACAAAGAAATCAAATAACTCCAGCAGCATCACAAGACTCATCTTGGTCCCATGCTCTCCAGCTCCATAGTAATCAAGTACCTAAAGTAGAAGGGAACTTTCCCTTATCTAGACCTACAACAATATAATCTATTTGGGCCCAAAATCATGGACCAAATAGGGTGTGAGATGAATACCAGTAAGCAACCACCCAAAGATATGTGCCTAACAGCCAGTGAATATATATAGGGAAACCAATAAGCAAACGAAGCAATAAGCAAAGAAGTACTCAAAGTAAACAGTCCTGCAGTTTCATTTATAAACATTTACTTTTAACAATTTAACCAACCAAAAATAAATACAAGCAACCCTCTAGAAAAGTTATCACAACCTATTCCCTCTAGTTCAGCTACAAGAGAAGATATAACAAAGACACTCTAAGGAATAACTCACCATTAATTCCCCCTATATTCATGTGTAATCAAAGACTCTATGAGGAAGCACTCACCGTCAATTTCCCCTATAGTCTTTTAACAGTAAACTACAGACACTCTGAGGAAGCACTTAACATAAATTCCTCATGTGGTTTCATAATATAACTATATACACTATGAGGTAGCACTCAACGTCAGTCTCCCCTATGGTTTTGAAGCATGATAATTATAAAAGACACTCTAGGAAAGCCCTCAACGTCAATTTCCCATATGGTCTCACTACACCAGGTTCCCGTAGCCCCGTGTAAAGAAATTGTGCACAAATTATAATCAGCATCCAAAGTAATCCTCAAAATACTACTTCGCTAAATTAGCTACAAGGCATGGCACAACATATCGTATAAATAATCACTTCATCCTAACAACACTAGGAATATAAAACAATAGCCTAATAGGAAAGGTTAGACCAAATGGCCAAAATCAAACAAGCATGGGAAAACACATCCATAGCACAACAATTAACCATATTCATAATCAGAAAAATTATATTCAAACATAAAAAGGCATATCAGGAATTAATAGGGTTAAAATCCCTAAACATGAAATACCCCGAACGAGGTTATTGGACACTTTTGCACATATAACTCAAATAAAAACTACGGAAAGGCACAAACCACATACCTCGATGTTGTAAGAATGATATACATGAACACCATGCCTTTAATTTTTCTAGAAATATGTAGATCTACAAAAATTCAAAAAACATTAAATCAAGAAAATCTCATTAAAGAGGAGAAATAAGGAAATGAGGCTCTAGAAGAAGTAAGAGATTATCGTGGTGATTACAATGCAATCGACAGAGGTCGAATCAGAGATCGGATGAAGTTTCAGAGGCCCAAAGAAGATTTGCGGCCTATAGTCACTCCTAGATGAGACACATGAAGAAGAAGGGCGTTCTACTGATTAGATGTAACCCCGATCCATTTAATGAAATAAAAAGAAAGTACAAGACATGTCTTTTAAAAGTACAGGACATGTACTTTCCTTTACTGAGCCCCACTTTAGGCGGTCTCCAAGTCACCCCACACGACCATGTGTTTGGCCATTACATGGCTAGTAGATGGCTACCCACAACAACTGAGTACATGAAGTGTACTTATAAGTACATGGAGTGTACTCCTGAAATTTCCAGAAACTCCAATTTTTCTCAAAAACACTATAAAACAAGATTCATACCTAAAAAGAAGATCCGAGTTCTTAAAATTTAACATCGAGAATTTATTTATTTTATTTATTTGAGATTTGAATATTGGTAACATGGTGTTTCTTTTTAATTTAATGTTGAGAATCAATGATTGAGGAAAAACATATTTCAAGTGTGGGAGTATTTGATGTACTCATATTTTAATGTGAAATTTTAAAAATATTAAAAATATTTTTAATAGATGTTAGAGAATATTCCCATATAATTAAATGTTTTATTAAAATTTAGGAAATTACAATTGAATAAATAATATAGATAAAAATGGATTGAAATTTTGATTTTATAAGTTTGATTTTGTTTATGAAATTATTTTGGTATTTCACCAAGTGTTTTTAGGTAAAAAAATGGCCCATATAGGCTATCCCTCAATGCAAGGACTACAATCCACATATCTAGCCCATGTAGGGCTGACCTGCCATATGATCCCAAGAGGAAGGCATGCCCAAAGACAGGTGTGTGAGGCCTGTGTAAGGAGGAATCTCCATAACAAACTGTGGGCTAAGCCTGTGCAAGCTCATGCATGTAGGTATGGGACCATGTAAGTGCGTGGGTAGGTAAATAAGCATCGACCCCCATATCCATGGTGATCTAGGTCATGGTGAAGTAGGATATTTTATTAATAAGAACCCCAATGCACTAAAAAACAATATGGGAAAAATCTTCTATGGGCACTATTCATTAGTTACTAAAATAGTACCATTACAACTGAACTCTTCTCCTCCTAACTCAAACATTTCCTCAACACTGCTACCACTAATTGATGACGTCTTCCACCATCTTCACTTGTCATAAATGCTATGAACACCACCTAGAAAACTCGAACTCAAAGTAAAACACCAATATTGAAGTTGGGGATCACCATGTATCACCTTAGAAGCCTTTGGAAATACCATTGAAACACTCTTTGATGAATAATTATACCCTTAATGTAAGGAGGGATTGATCTAACTACTTTAAAGTTGAGATCATTTTAAAGAGGAAGGATACACATTGACTTTCATGGAACACCAGTGAAGAACTGTCTATGTCACACTCTACCAAAATCATCTAAATGGAAAGAAACTAGTACATGGATGAATCGACTATGTGATCCAAGGATGAAAAATGGATACATGATCCTAGAAAAGATCAACTATGTGATTCCATAATATAAAATGATTACATGATCCATACTTGAATTGGCTACGTGAATGGGCCTGACACCAATCAGTTACGTGATGGACACAGATAAAAATAGATACATGGATGAGATCTATTTAGTATTGAATATGAGAATTAAATTGAATAAAACTATGAAATTTATATGTAAAAGAAATTGATTTAAAATAAGAAAATCGATGGCACTTATACATGAGATTTACCAAAGCTGAAGATACATAGATTTTGAGAAGATTAAACACCTATTATTTCTCTTTTCAATCTTAGAAAGAAATACTCACATAGATTTAAATAAATAGGTATTCACTATTCTACCACTACATAGCTATAATAGAAGAATTTTATATTCGGATATTAAATACCTAATATCTATGGGGTTTCCACACTGTGAATTTAGAAACCCTCAATATCTTAGCAGATTCAAGATTTGATTTAAAATATTCAATCATTAAGCAAGATAAATGAATATATAGAAGATTCAAATGATAGAATCATAGGGGATTACCAAATCTATAAATAAGAGTATACTATTATCTAATAAAATAATTGGAGGATTGGGAGTGCACCACTGCTGTTATTATCCTTATCTGATTTGTTTTATTTTTTTTACTGTATAGTAGTTTAGTTTCTTTTATTATATAATTCATTCATTCTGTATAAATAAATTGATTCATCTATTTCCATCACTATGTTTCTCTCTCATTCTATTTCTTCTTCTTTTCTTATCATTTCTTCCACCATGAACTCTTATACGTGAAAATGAGAGACTAACCTGAGGCTTAGCCTTGGGGATGATAGGTGCATCATAAATTATGTGCTTAAATCATTTCATGTTTTGAATCAATTTGTGGTGGATGAGGGTGATGTGTACGGGTGTAGAAATTTTCCACATCGACATGAATCTCATCTTAACTTATATTATTTTATTTAAAATTTTTCCCTCCCTTCTATTGAACACAAGCTCTTCACACGATGGAGTTGATCTGTTCAATAGATGAAATGAAATATAATAGAGATGGATACTGGAAGATGCCACACTCTTGATTGGTGTGTGTAATCAACCATGATTATAGTAGGAGGAAGAACTAATATTGTTTAGGAATACAAGATTCCACAAAAATAAAAAAAAACAATAGTTATTCAAGGTTTATATTTCACAATTGTATTATCAAAATGAATTTAAAATAACAAATATTAATAATTAATGAATTGAAAACAAAACGTAGGGCCTAGTGAATTATTTTTTAACATAATTCTATTTTTCATTGCATGATATTTTATAATTTCATTCCATTTCTTCCATCTCCTTTTAATTGTATTAATAATATTGTAAAAACACAAAAATAATGTACTTTGAGGTAATTGAAGTAGTATGTGAATAACTATGAAGCTCCTTAAGATAGATGAACATAGTTTTACATTGTTCTATACAAGTAACATATAAATAGTTGATTTTGTATCACCCAACATTGGGTTCATCACATTTCCACCATGAAATAGTTACACACACTAAATCGTGGTGTACATAATGTTAGACCATGATGTGGTATAAACCACCATGTTGTGGTTAGACTTTTAGTTCAGATATCCAATAATATCCTATTGGTACTTAAAACCTCATAGACTTAGTGCACTTTCACCTTATACCACATCATACACAACAACTCCTAAAACCATATCCAAAAACCCTTCTGGATATCTCTAAAACTCATTTTGAAAAAGATATCATCAATTCACCATGTATCTCATAATATGCAATATCTTATGAATATTCATCTATACCTTCTTTTGGATATCCTCCAAAACATTTTTAGGGTAGCTCTTAAATTTTAATAAACTTTATCCACATTCAAATGATAGTGAAGTGTGATCCCACTATCCTTTGTAGTGTTGAAAACAATTATAAATTTTGGAATCCATTAATGCAGGGATGGAGTAGTCTTTAGTAATGCATAAGTACTGCTCAATCTACCAATGGATTTAACATGATCTCCATCAAATACATGTTTCTCTATACCCGTGTGCACTAGATTCATCATACACAAGTATTTATTTTAATATTATCCCTTGGTTCATGACACTGAGTAACCATGAGACATGGATAATGTTAATACCATATAATTACTGAAACATTCTTGATTCTCCATGTATAGATTGACTGGGTATATTGACACATCACATGTCATCCACCATTATGGATGAGCACATCACATACCCCTAATCCAATTGATATGCACGTCACATATTTTACTGAGGATTGGTCATAAACATCCCCAATCTATCTCAATCAAGGGCCTGAATTCCATACTCAATAATCGATAGGAAAAATCCCATCTTGGTTAGGATCCAACCAACAAAAAAAATCAACAATATACCCAACAACCCCTGATTATATAAGCCTCAAAGATTTCATAATAAAGGAATCAAAGTATGAAGGTTCTTATTCTAGGTATCTTTCCAACCTCATGTATAATGAAATCCAACTTTGAAACATTCACCCTTTGTATACTAAATACACAATATATAACAGTCCATGTTGTTTATACTTCAGGAGTTATCGAGTGCACAAAACCCATTTTGTGTCTCCTAAGAATATTCCATATCTTGATACAAGAATCCTACTTATGATAACCTTAATATTTCTTTCAAACCTATAATAATACTTGATGAACATCAATTAGGGATAAATCAAACTCATACTTTGAGATGTTAATTAATGAAATATATGCAAGAAACATGAAAAATTGAGACTTCCTTTTGTATTCACATGATATATTTTATATTCTTATAATCATTTGATATTATTATAAAAATCATAAATAAGAATACATCTAATCATATCCCATATGATAGGCTATTATATATTCTTTTTGTTTCCAACACTTTTTAGGATTTTGTTAAATTCATTACATCTCTATGTAATTCATTCCATATATCTATATGACAAACTAGTAAAATATTTATATTAAACTCATTTTGTGAGTAACATATATAAATTAATCCATTTTTAATAATGGTGAAACCCATGAATCAAATTTGTAATTTTCATTTTTTTAATAGATATTAAAAATCATTTACTTCGTAACATAAAATGTTCTAATGTTAAAAATATTTTTTGTCTACTTAGAACTCTTTCTAAGTTCATCATCATCATCATCATTCTTGGAACCTTTAAATAAAACTTTTCATTAAGATCATTTTGGTAACCAATGTAACTCCTTATATTATTTCTTTAACAAAAAATCCTAAAATCCTTTAGAATATAAAGTGATATTATCATATTTATAGAAACTAAATGTAACTCTTTAAATTTCTCTTTACCATTATACTCTAAACCCTTTTAGAATATTGGGTAATATTTAATTTGAATAATTACTAACATAATATTTCATTTGTTATCTTTTAACTTCAGTAAGTCCAAAGCATACTCTCACTAGAATCATAGAAACTATATTCCTTTAGAATATCATGCCAAGATGCACATAATATTTTTTTATAAAATAACACCTATTTCCTTAGAGTGGAAATATTTAAAAAATAAACTATTGATCACAATGTATTATATGGAATTGTATGTGTCTGGAGTATTCTATTGAGATATAGATTATTCTTTAGAATACAACATTGATGTTGGTGGAATAATATTCATCATATTTTAACTTGGATAAATACTTTATCCTGAATAAAACTCTTTTTATCCTTGTGTATAAAAAAATCATCTCATTTATTCTTTAAAAAACCATTTTTTACAATCATATCTCATTGCACACGATAAAATAAATGGGATCGAAAATATACATCCTTATTAAAAATCATCCCAACATTGAAGTGATTCCTACATCCAATTATTTAATTTGGGAACCCTTTGCTCCATTACCCAAAAAGAAACATCAACCTTATACCATCAAATATTAACCAATCTTGAAATCCTATATGTTTATAATAATATTAAAACATACATTTTATATCATATACCCTTTTAAAAATCTAAGAATTGATTTCTATGAAATCAAACCTTTCATGGAATCTCTATTGTGTCTTTTATAACTCTTCAGGAACTCTGTAATATTCTTTTTCTAGTGGCTAGGATTTCCATAATGGAAATCTTCACCTTTAATTTTTAATCCTCCCTTAAGTTTCAAATACATTGAATGACTATCAATATATTCACTCTTGGACATAGCAATAAATATTTTCTTATTTCTATATAAATATTTATCACCTTTAATTGATAATACAATGCTTGATCTTAGACCTCCCCTAATATGATCAAAAATCCTCCACATATTAAATAGATCAATGAAACTTTTCCTAAGTTAATTCATATTATAATTCATAATGAACTATTAAAACCATTTTGGTAAAAACACATAATTAAATATGTTTCCAGGTCATGATTAAGAGGTGAGACTAATCTCTCAATGTCATTAACATACCCAATAATTTTTCATATATGAGTAGATAATAAAGTGAATTTTATCATCTTACACCTAAAAAGTGATTTAGACACTTCTTATCATTAATGGATATATTTATACTCATATAAAATTTTTAGGTTATCAATCAACCCATAAATATCCACAGTTTCAGGTTTCTTCAAAATTTTAGGCTCTATAGAGAGAATCATCAGTATAGACACATCTAGATAATTTTGTCCTAGATTAGAAGAAGAAAAAGGCTTAATATGTAGTGGGGGTGAATTTAGTCCTTTAAAAATATTTAACCAAATTCAAGCTTCCCTCTTCACGTTAGTTGATTTTTTCCTTCCACATTTAATTAGATAAGAAACAAAAATTAAATAAAAATACAGAACATGATACACAATGTATTTATAATGGTTTGGGGCTATAAAGAACTACCCCTAGTCCACGCCACCAACACCCAATGTAGGATTGGTGATTTGTGTTTAGATAATTTTCTTAGGGACCTCATAGCTGAGTACAAACAACTGAAAGTTAATGTAAAAAGATGAAAGATATTTTAACACTCTCTCCCCTACTAGAATTATGCTCAATCTTACTCAAACACATAGTTCAATAAGTGCTCACTTGTAGAATAAATTTAAATATATATAAATTGAAAATTAGGTCAATGCACAACTAAACACTCTAGAAACTGATAGTTGATTAGTCTTCTTCTATAGAGAAAGTAATCCTTCATAGAATATCTCTAAAAATACTTTTAACAGATTCTTAGCAGTTTTAAAATAGTAAAAATTTTCTTTTTATTCTATTTCTTCTTTTCTTATTCCTTTAAATTGTAATATAAAACATTTTCAGTAAAATAAAAAGAATGCACAACATAAATATTTTTCATGTAATCAGTCACTTGTGCATATGTCATTTTATTATTTTTTTCCTATAACATGTTTAGAATATATATATATATAATTCAAAAAAAATTCTGACCATTGCACACTTTTTACTTTGATAATAAAGTCAAAATGAAAAATAATTTTATCATTGAAAATAAAATTTATCCATTTATTATTTTCTTTTTGAAATACTAGTAGTGAATAACACTGAATAAAAAACCAATTCTGAGTTGGAATGGATACTGGATACTTGAAATAATATCTATAATTTTATCAATGAGAATATTTTTTTAAATATGTGTGAAATTATTGAGTGACACTCTTCATCAAGGGGTAATGTGCTTCACTAGGGTATGTTCCATGTCAATAATAAGATCCACCCAATCAAGCCAAATATCATATTTAAAATCCTTGAAATACCATGAAATGATAGAAACTTCATGACGTGGTATTGGTTATTGTTTCATAAATAGTCCAGTGGATAAATTTCATGCAGCTAATTCTATATTCATTTTTTGAACATCATATTATGGTTCCTATAATCATAATGTGAACTTTATATAGTGATGTGATCAAGAACAAAATATTCTTGATCTCTAAACCTATTGCGATATGACATTATTTCATAGGGTGGGAATCTCCAAAGAAACAAAACTACTTAGATCCACCTATATCTCATTACAGTGTGATATCCTTCTTACACAACATAACCAACTATTTATCACCAGTGGTAAAGGACACATACCATATGAATTCCTATGTGTTGAAGACTTTACTATTTTTATAAAATCCAGATCAACCCACAAGTATGATCCATTTTGAACTTGCTGAAATACATAAGAGTCCCAAAAATTTGATAAATTATCAATGATTACTACCAAATTACACTATATTAATAATGGTTCAACATTTTTTCAAATTTACAAGTCATTATACATGAGAGTTATACACTTAGATATTTTTAGAGATATACTATATACCTAAGGTTTAAATACATAACCAAATACACACTTCTCTATATATGTAAGTTTATGGAACTTAGCTAAAATATACACTTCTAATTTTTGAGGGTTCATGTATTAGATAAATTTGAAATAAATTTCCTCCAGAATATTATAAAAATATAAATTAATTATAGATTGATGGATTATTGATTGATCGCCACAATATAGTCCGACAATCTCACCCTTTTTATTGACCAAAAAACCCATAAAATTAAAACATTATTTTTTATCTGAACAAATATGAATAACATTATGAATTTATGAAAAAGTAAAATAAAATTTTGTGTTCCCAATATTATTCTCCATTTTTTGATATAATTTTTTTAAAAGAGGGTATAACACTACTGTTTTTCACATTGAAGTGAAAGAACCAATTTAATACTTAATGGAATATGAATTAGAAGTGACTTTTATTTATCAAGAACAATCAAAATTCACATAAAAATGAAATATATAAATAAAAGAAATAAATATCTAAGAAATTATGGAGGTTTAAATAAAAAAGGTCAAATAGGAAGACTATGAATCAGAAAAATAGAGTAATGAATAAACGTGATGAAAATAAGTTAAACACATTCAAATTAAAATATACGAAACTCAACTTTAATAAAATAAAAATAATGAAAAGAAATGGGATTAGTGAAAATATCTTCTAAATGATGTTCAGTATTAATGAATTCAAGATAAATATCACCTTTTTGTGTGTAATATTTTAAAAATGATGTCTACTATCAATATAATTGGATCTTAAATGGATTATCATATTTTTTAAATATTGATGACACTAATGTTTTCAAATTTTATTGGAACATGTTCAAAATTAAAACCAAAATCCTTTAATGTGTGTTTCAACCAAAAAAATTGTGCATAAAAACTACCAAATACAATATATTCTTCTTCAGTAGTAGATACAACAACATAGTGATATTTTTTACTAGAACAAGAATCTAAGGATCTTCCCAAGAAGTGGTAGGTTCCTAAGGAACTCTTCCTATTTATTCTAAAACCCTTGAAGATTTCATTAGAATATGAAATTAAATAAAATATAGAGGTTTTTAGAAATAATAAAGAAAGGAAACTTGAACCTTTTAAATACCTTGAAATAACTTTGACATATTTCAAGAGAGATTCCTTAATTGTTTCATTAAATTAAGCATTGAGACATACAAAAAACATTATTTTTGTTCTACTAGATGTTAGATAAAATAAGCTCTAAATTATTCCTCTATATAAATTTGTGTGAAATGGATTCCTAACTTTAACTATATCAATTTTAATTTTAAAACTAATAATAGTTGCTTATACATTACTATTTTCAATTCCAAACCATTTTAGTAATTCATGCATGTATTTTCAATGATTTATAACATTACCAAAGTCTTTCTAAAATATTTTATAACTAAAAACGAAATTTAACTCATCCATCACGGTCATTTGAAACTCTTACGGAATGAATTTTGTTAATTCATTGCATAGTTTCTACTCAGTTGAACCAAAAAATAATTTCATCAATATATACATGAATAATAAAAATATATATAGAAATTTTTTCTTTAATAGTGAAGGATCTAACAAACCTATAGAAAAATTATTTGATAAAAGGAAGGAACTAAGCCTCTCATACAAATCTCTAGGATCGAGTTTGACACTATATAAAGATTTGGTAATTTTGAAAAAAATATTAGGGAAAGAAGATTTTAAAAACAAAGAGTTTGTTCAATATAATATTCCTCCAAAATAAATCTATTTATAAAATAAAATTTAACATCAATATAGAAAAGTTTAATATTCACATAAGATGAATATTGTAAGAAATGTTTAATGGTTTATAGTTTAGAAACAAGTAAAAAGGTTTATTCATAATATATAACTTTCTATTGACTATAACCTTTAGCCATTAATCTAGAATTATTTCTAATGATCACTCATAAACTATATTCCTTATTTATATAATCCCATTATTTACCAATAATAGGATAATCAGATAGTCTATCAACTAATTCAAAAACCTTATTTCTCTTGAACTGGTTTAACTCTTCATTCATGACTAAAACCAATTTTAATCACTAAAGTATTGTTCTATTGTTTAAGGTTCATGGAATGATATAAAATTTTAAAATAAAATAATATTTACAACACTCCTTCTAGTTCCAACACCTTTAACTAAAATTCTAATAATAGTTTCTAAGGGGTGGTATTTTAGCATTCTATGTTGTTTAGGTAGCACAACCATAGATTCTCTAGTTTTTAACCATTTATGAATGGTTTTTGAATGATCATGTTCTACACCATCATAATTTTTACTATTAAATATCATATGAGGTCTCTTGTTATTCATAGAATCATCAAGGTCATCAATGCGAGTTTTCTAGCGATCAAGTGGATTTATTTCATCAAACATTACATTAATTGATTCTTCGACGATCCTTGATTCTTTATTGAAAAGATTATAAGATTTATAAATAGTAGAATAACTCAGGAAGATTCCCTAATCAACCTTTATATCAAATTGATTAGATTTATCCTTGGGTTTCAAGATAAAAACCTTAAATTTAAAAACAATAATGTATCCAACCTTTGGTTTTCTATTATTCCATAAATCATTTGGTAATTTATTTAAAAAATGTTTTATTAGTACTATATTTATGACATAGATGTATGTGTTAATATATTTATAACGAAAATGAGTAAGGAAAATATATTCATATAATATTATTCAATAAATTTCTTATAAAGTTATATTTCTAATTAAAAAAACTCCATTTTGAGGTGTTCTAGAGGTAAAGAATTTATATATAATAACATCATTTTAAAAAAATGAATTGAATGCATTACTTTTAAATTCCTTTATATGTTCACTTATCAAGGAAATATTTTTGGAATTTTTTTCACTCAAAAAAAAATTATATAAATTCACCAAGACAACATAAGATTCTGTTTTAATCCATTAAAATTAAACCGATAAATCTATAAAATTCACCAACAAAAAAAATTTCTACCAAGTCTTGTAGTTCTAAATAGTATAAAAAAGTCTATATGGATTAGTTCTAAATGTATAGATGTAACAACATTTTAAATAGATTTAAAATAATATATTTTTTTCCTTTCCATTTATCATGCATCATATAACCCCTTTTTATCAAACTTTAGGTAAGTAAAATTAGAAATAAAATTATTCTTAAATAACTTCCTTAAAAAATAAACATTAAATTTTCAAATAATTCTTTATAAAATCAAAGATTAATTAAATTTATCATTTAGATACTTTACATTCTATTTATAGAAATAATAAAGACCTAATGTTTAAACATTTTTAGTTATAATTTATTCAAACTTAAATAATCTATCATTCAAAAAAAATCATTCAATATTAGAGAAGTCAATTTAATAACCCTCATCACGAAATTGAAAAATAATTATTAGATTGTGTTTTAACCCTTAGACATAAAGTACTTTATTAATTATGATTGATTTTTTATCTCTAATAGATCCAATTATTACAATATTTCCTCTAGTATCTTCTCTAAAAGTGACATGACCTCCACCAATATTTGATAAAGAGTAAAAATTTGATAAGTATCCCCTAATAAGCCATGATCATAAACTATCTATATGTCATTTATCATTTCTATTTTTATGCCAACTTTACTATAAAAATATCAATAAAACAAATACTTTGGTTCCCATACACTTTTGGGTCAAATAAATTTATAAACTAATGAATTATGTAACCAAATATATTTACTTTGAGTAAAAATTCCTACCTTAACTTTAGATAAATAATTTGAAATTTATGAATTATTAAAACCAAAGGTTTGAAAAAATTTAATCAATAGTCATTATCAAAAATTCTAGAAATACCACAATGAAAACAAGGAACAATACACATGCTTCTACTATTTGAACTATCCACAAAATAATTTCTAAAAATCTATGTATTTTCTCTAATACTTAAAATTATAAGTTTAACTTTAAATTCATTATTTTTACCAAGTATTTTGTTAAGATAATTCTTCCTTAGTAAACATATTTGCATCTAATTTAAAAAAATCAACAATAGTTAATAAACCCTTAATTATACAATCACACAAGGAATTAGAAGATAGAACAATATAAATATTAGAATTTAATTCTAAAATATATTTAGATAAACCATCTTTCATGATAAGATAAAAATTACCTGATTTATTTAGATAATTATTATATTTTCTTTTAATTATCACATTTATCTACAAGTATAAAATAATACTCATTAATATCATCAAAATAAAAATCTTTTGATTCAAAATTTAGAGAGAATAATGACTGTACCTATTCGATATAAGCCATAATATATAGATTTTCCTTTTGGATTGATTGCTCAGATTCAAAGTCAGAATGATAATCATCACTAGAGTTATCAAAATCACTCAAAGTAGACTTCATATATTTTTTAACTTTATTTTTAAATTCAAAATTTTTATGATTTTTTTAGATTTCTTTTTTTATTTGAAATTTAGGAAGTCTGGTTTTATATTCCCATGTTTCTTACATTCATAGAATCTCTCTTATATCGATTTTTTTATCATTTTCACTAAAATTATTAAAATAATTTTTTAAAACCATTCCCATATTATAAATATTTTTGAATATTCATTATAGTTGGGTAATTTCATCTCCTGAACTTGAACAACTTGATTCTACATAATTAGATGAGTCAAAAATGTTTCTTTGAACATTTTTTCATCTTCTAAAGTAAAACATTAAGTGGATAAATTTCAATTTTTAATAAATTTTAATCATAAACTTATTCTTGATTTCAATAGTCATATATAATGCGTGTTCTAATTAAATTTTTAATTTTTGGATCTTTAACTAATATGGAATGTCAAATAGAAATATATATTCCACTATATTTAGCAGGTAAAACTATATAAAATTTTAATGGTTGATCTAATTATAATGCTGTAGTAGTCAATGCATCAACCTTATTTAGTATCTTAGTGAATATTATATTAATTTGAGTAATACTTTCTCCATCAAACATTTTAAAAATATCAAACATTTTATTTACAATATTTTACCTTAATTACCATACATTATCAGTTCCTTGATAGACAACAATAACAGTTTCCCAGCTATTATAAGATCTAGAACATTGATTAAATATATTAAACTCATTAGGTATTAATACAATAATGATAACATTAATGGAATTTAAATTTAAATCATAATTATCCCCTTGATCCGTACTCCATAATTCAGGTTTACCAATAGAAATATTATTATGAATACCCATATTCATGTAAAATTTAAATCCAATATTATTCAAGTTGATAATCATTTTATATTTCCAAAAACCATGAATATATCCATTAAATTAACGATCTCTAATCATAGATATACCTTCTCTAGGATAAACTATTGTTATATTTATTTATCTTTTTGGATATTTTCTCTCTACCTTGTCAAGGAAAATAAGATATAATCTCTTTGAAGAATATGTTTTGATACTAATTGTTGGTATTAGGAAGACAAGAAAACAATATTTTAACCTTAACTGAACATTTTTATGATCTAAAGAGTCTATATAATATAACAAGTGTTAGTATTAGGTAAGGATATAGTAAATCTCAAAGGTACTAAAAGCGATGGATCTGATACCAAGTGTTTTCCCATATCAGTAGTAGAGAAAGACTTAAGAGGGGGGATTCAATCCTTTAAAAATATTTCACAAAATTAAAATTTCCATCTTCAAGTTATTAGTTTTAATACTTCTTATTTTAATTAGATAAGTATTATAAATTAAATGAAAATAAATAGAAGGACACATCATGTTCTTATAGTGGTTCAAGGATTCAATGAAATTCCCCTGTCCCACTCCACCAACAAGCAATACATGTTTAGTAATTTGTATATAGATCCTTTTCCTAGGGATAACATAGTTAAGTTGAATTATAGTATACTTTACGTACAAGGTTGAAAAAAAATTTATCTATAACTTCCATATAATACTTATCTTAAGTCTTAATCCCACACTTAGTACTATAAGTGTGAACTTATAGAAGAAAAACAAATGTATATAAATTGAAAAATCATTTATCATAGAGGTGAAAATTATAGAAAATGAAAGTTGATTAGTTTTATTCTAAATATAATGAAAGATGTCAAATAACCAATTTGAAATATACTTTTAATTGATTCTTCAAGGTAGTGCTACAAGTTCAATTTTCTTAATCATATTCTTCTTCTTTTTCAATCAAAATCTAAAACTTTTACATTAGAGTATGAATAAATCACATTATACAATTTTTTTTTGTGTAATCAGTCACTTGTGAATATTTCAATCTTTTATTTTTTCTCCAATCTATCTAGAATATATATATATATATAATAAAAAAACAAATTTGAAAATTGCAGACTTTCTTCTTTGATAATCAAATAAAAAAGACCAATGATTTTTTCCTTGAAAATAATATATAACCATTTAAGAGTTTCTTCCCACAATAACAATAGTAAGTACATTCGAATAAAAAAATAATATAGAGTTAGAATAATCATTAGAGATAAAAAATATTAGATATAATTTTTTCACTTTGAATATTCATTTAAATTTTCATGAAAATATCGAGTAACACCCTTTACCATGACATTATGTGTTTCACCATAGGTAATTCTGAGTCAATAATACAATCCACACAATATAAACAAATATCATATTTTAAGTCCCCAAAATATCATGGTTTGGTATATAAATTCATAGAGTAATCTTGATTAATATTATATAAACATACTAGAGAATAGATTAGATGATGTTTCTTCCAAATTCATAGTTTTAACATCCCAATATAGTTACTTTAACCACAACATGACCTTTTTATTTCTTTATGATCAAGATCCAAGTATTTTTGATCTTCAAATACATTATGAAATGAATTTATTCCATGGTGTGGGAATCTATAAATAATTATAACTAATGAGATCCATCAATATCTTATTATGGTATGACATCATTGTCACATAGTGTTTCTGATTCTTTACCTCAAATGGTAAAGGAAACACACCATATATATCTAGTGAGTTATGATCTTTCCATTTTTATAAAATCTAGATCAACCCATATGTATTTTCCATTATAACTTTATGGTAATACATAGGAGTTCCAATAGTTTTTCCAATTCTCCACGAGTACTTCCATATTCCATTTCTTGTGTAATGGTTCAATAATTTATTAAATTTCCAAGTCATCATACGTACTAGTTATGTACTTAGATATTTTTATAAATCCACTCTGTAAACTATATATGCAGGGTTAATGTACATAGACAAATCCAATTTTTACCATCTATATAAGGGTTTAGTAGTTATCCAAAATCTAGACTTCAAATATTCGAGGGTTCATGTGTTAGTGATTTTTTTTAAAAAGTCCAAAATTTGATAAACCCATAAATTAATTCTAAAATAAAAATATATTGAAAAATATTAATAAGTAAATAATAAATCTATATTAGATTATTTATTGAGAACAATTACATAGTCCAACAATCTCACCCTTTTTGATGACCACAAAACTCATTAAATTAAAACATACAATTTAAATATTTTATCAATTATGAATAAGAATTTAACTATAATAATTAAAAAATAAGTATAACAGAATTTTGTGTTCCTAATATTCTCCACCATTTTGTGATATCAAAATTAATGTTGTTTAATATGGTATAACATAATTTTTTTACACACTAAAATGAAAGAACTATTATAATACATAAGAGAATACGAATTCATAATGACCTGTATTTATCATGAACAACTAAAATTCATAGATGAGTGAAATAGATAAATAAAAAAAATAAAGATATATGAAATTATGCAGGTTTAAATCAAATAGGTTAAATAGAATACCATAAATCAGAAAAAAATAATAGTGAATAGATATAAAAAATAAGTGAAACCATTTAAATTCAAACAGAACCAAATAAATTTTAATAAAGTCAAAACAATCATAATCAAGTGGATTAGTGAAAATACCTACTATATTATGTTCATTATTAATGAGTTAATGTGAAATATCACCTTTTTTAATGTGATCTATTAAGAAATGATGTCTTATGTCAATATGATTGGTCCTTGAATGAATTAATAGATTGTTTTATTGTTATCACATTTTATTGGAACATGTGATAAATTAAAAATGATAACCTTTAAAGTGTGTTTCATAAAAAACACTTGTGTAATACAACTATCACTGATAAAATATTCTACTTCAGTAGTATATAAGGTAATGAATTGTTTCTTATTACAATAAAAAGAAATTAAGGATCTTATTATCATGTGAAATGTTCATGAGGTACTCTTCCTATCTAGTCTATAACCCCTATTTTTATCAGTAATATATAAAATTTAGTCTAATAAAAAGTTTTTTAAAAGTAGTAAAGAAAAATACATATAACTTTTTAAATACCATAAAATATATTATAAGATTTTTGATGAGATTCTTTAGGATTTTATTAGAATCAAACATAGAGACATAAAAAACTCGGTGTCTAGCCTACTGAAAATTAAACATAACAATCTTCAGATTATTCCTCTATATAACTTACAATCAACTGGTTTCCCAAATTTATTCATATAAATTTTAATATTAGAACTTATAGGAGTTTTATATACAATATTATTTTCAAGTAAAAAACCTTTTAGAAAGTCCTGTATATATTTTCTTTAATTTATCACATCCCTAAAGACTTTTTCAAAGATTTTAAAACCAATAAAAAAATTTAACTCAACCCACTTACTAATTTCAAACTCTTGTTGCATGATTCTTGATAATTCATTACAAAATGTTTAGTTAGTTGATCCAAAAATTACATCATAAACATATATTTAAATAAGATAAATATTTGTAAATAAAGTTTTATTAAATTTTAGAGGATCTTAAAATATTATAGAAAGGCTATTTGATAAAAGAAAATAACTAAGTATCTCATACCAAGATCTTGGTTCTTATTTAAGACTAAATACATATTTTTGGTTAGTTTGAAAATAGGATTTGGAAAAAGAATATTTTCTAAACCAGGAGGTTTTCCAACATAAAAATCCTCTAAATTAAAACCATTTATAAATTTATATTTAATTTTAATCTATAAATGAATAAATTTTATATGAGATGTATAGGCTAATAGAATCACAATGTATTCTAGTTGAACTATTATGGAAAGGGTTTCTCTATAATCTACACCTTCTTATTGATTGTAACCTTTATCCATAAATATAGCCATATTTATAGTGAAAACTCCTAAATCATATTCATTATTTCTATAAACTCATTGAGTACTTATAATAAGATAATCATAAGGTCTATAAACTAATTCCCAAACAATATTCCTCTTGAACAGGTTTAACTATCCTTGCACCAATTTTCATCACTCAAGGCTTCTTCTATGGTTTCAGGTTAAATCTATGATATAAATGATGAAAATATAACATTATTTACATTAATCCTTTTAGTTCTGACAACTTCATATAAAATACCAACAATATTTTATATGGAATGACATTTTATGTTGTCTAGGTAGCACACTCTCAGTTTCACCAGTTTCTAATCCTTAAAACTTGGTTTACACATGAAGATGTTCCACATCATATTCATTTTTACTGTTAATATAAGTATCAAGTCTCTAGTTATTTATAAAATCTTAAATTTAATCAATGTGAGTTTTATTATTATAAAAGGGATCACTTCCATAAAACGTTTCATGAATTGATACTTTAACTTTCATTGATTTTTCATTAAATACTCTATATGATTTATAAGTTTTATAATAATAAATAAATACTCCTTTACCATATTTTAGATTAAATTTACCAAAATTATACTTGATGTTAAAGATATAAACAGTAAATATATTTTTTAAAATAACCAATTGTTGGTTTTATATTATTTAATAACTCATAGGGTTTTTTATTTGAGATAAGTCTTATGAGAACTTTATTTATGATGTAATAGGATGTGTTAATAGCTTCAACCCAAAAATGAGTAGGAATAATTTATTCACATAACAATTTTCTAGAAATATATTAAGAAGGGTTACTTATCATTTTTATATCTTTATTTAGTTGAGGTGTTCTAGGGAGAAATAATTTACATTTAATAAAATTCTTTGAATAAAATGAATTTAATTCATTAATTTAAAATTCACCTATATGGTCACTTCTTTAGGAAATGTTTTTGAAAACTTTTTCATTATGTAACATATTATTGAAAATCTTGAGAACAAAAAAAGATTAACTTTTAAGACTAAAAAATAAACCCAAATAAATTTATAAAATTCATTATCCAAAATAAATAAAATTATTTTTCCACCAAGTCTTTTAGTTCTAGATGTTATAAAAAATCCGTGTGGATATTTTTTGAAGGACTAGAATTAATAACTGTATTGATTGATTAAAATTAATATATGTGATTCTTTCCTATTTTAAAAGCTCCAAATAGCCTCTTTTCATCAATCTTTTAGTAAGGGAAATCAAAAACCAATTCTTAATAAATATCTTATTTAAAGAATAAAAATTACAATGTATAATTATTCTCTTCCAAATCTAATATTTATTAATCTTATCATTAAAACATTTTACATTATATCTTCATGAAGAACTAAGATCTAAATTATAGAAATTTTCAGTTTTAGGTGCATTAAACTTTAAAGCAATATTTCCTTTCGAATAGAACATGAATTATTAAGGAAATAAATTTAAGAGCCTTAATGACAATGTTGAAAAATACTTATCATATTGTGTTTCAATACTTCATCATAAAGTACTTTGTTAAAAGGACTGATTCTATATTTCCAACAGATCAAATTGAAAATATCATTCATCTAATATCACCTCTAAAAGTGATATGACCTCCATCAATCTTTGATAAAGAGGAAAAATTATAAAAGTTTCAATTCATATGAATTGAGTATCCATATCCATATACCATTTAAAATTTCTATTTTTGGGGTTTTTCTAAATAAAAATATCAAAAAAAATAATTTTTTTTCATATATATACTCTTTTGATTCCAATAATGTCAACACAAAAAGACTCAGGTAACAAAATATATTTACTTTGAGAAGAAATTCCAGCATTAACTTTAGATAAGTCTATATAAATATAGGCATGATTTACATTAAAAATTTGAGAAATATTAAATTAATAATCATTAGTAAAATTCCTAGAAATACTATAATGAAAACAAGTAATAGTAGACATGCCCTTAATATTTGAACCTGACTCAAAATAATTCCTATTAAGATTTATATTTTCACCATCACTTCCAATTATAAGTTTACCTTTATTTTTTTTTTGTTACCAAGTATTTTTTGAAGATAACCACCTTAGTAAAAATACTAGAATACAATTTCAATGAATCAAATTTATATAATACATCATTACTTCTATGACCATTCAAGGCATGAAAAGATAAAAAATTATCATGTTTGGACTTTAATTTTAAGAGACATTTATTGATAAATAATTTTTTCCATAAGAGAATAATATTAATATTTATTTAGAGACATATTATTTCTCATTAGTGTAACATATTTATCAAAAATCATGGATCGATATTAATTATTCTCAAAAAAAGAATAATTTTCATATTTTTAAATAGGAGAGAATAATGATTATACCTCTTTAGTGTAAGGCGTAAAATATATATTTTCCTTTTAATTTGATTTATTAGCTTTAGATTCAAAATAATAATCACCACTATAATCCATAGAATAACTCCAAGTATCCATAGTAGCTCTTTTACATTTATTTTTAAAGCCTGATTTTATGTGAAACCTCTTTTCAGTTATCTTCTTATCTTTAAGCCATGGGTTTTCTGGTTTGATATAACCAAGTTTCTTACATTCATATAATCTCACATCCATTTAATTTAAATTATTCCTCATGAATTAATTAATTTAATTTATGAAACTTTTTCTCATCTTGAAGATATTTTTGAATCTTATTTCATGTTGAGCATGTTCATCTACTAAATCTGAATAACTTGATTCTCGTTCATTAGAAGAGTTAGAAAATGTTTCTATGGTGTTTTTATAAATTTTTAAGTATAAACAATGAGTTTATCATTTTTATTTTCAAATAATATTTGATCATCAGTTTCTACTTGCATTTCAACTTGATATGTCATGAGTGTTCCAATTAAATTAATAATTTTAAATCTTTATCTCATGTATACTATCTAATAGCAGCAAAAATTCCACTCCATATAGTTGGTAGAAATATAATAACTTTAAAATAATGATCATATTATGATATAGTAATACCCAAGATAGTAACATTATTTACTATCTTAGTGATTCTTCCATTCATTTAAATAATAATATCTCCATCAATCATCCTAAATGTACCAAATTTTAGATTTGAATTATTATACCTTATTTTTTTTACATTATCAATTACTTAATTGGAAACAAAACTAGTTTCCCACATGAAATAAACTATATCACATTGAGAAAATTTATTAAAATCATTAGGTCTAAATCAAAAAATGATTAAATTCATGTCCTTTGAATTTAAATCATAATTATCCTCTTGATTAGTACTCCATAAATTAGGCTAACATGAATAAATCTTGTAAGGTTTAACCAACTTCCTATAAAATTTTAGTTTGAGACTATTTAATTAAAACACCACTCCATATTTATAATAACCATAACTATCACTATTGAAATAAGGATCTCTAATCATAGACATGTCTTCTCTAGGATTATCCATTGTATTATTTCTTTTTCTTGTTTGATATTTATCTCTGGTTTGTTAAGACCAACAAGATATAATCTATTTAAATATAAGTCTATGATAATAAGTGATGGTATCATATTCTGATAAGAAGTGTTGGTATCATAAAAATGTAGAGATATCAAGAGTCTAGCTCTGATACCTAGTGTTGGTATCAAGCAAGGTAGTAGTAAAGCTTAAAGATCTGAAAAGTGATTAATTTTATACCAATTATTATCCTTTATTAGTATTAAAAAATAACTCAAAAGGGTGTGGGGTGTATTATTTTATTTTGTAAAAAATATTTTACTAAATTCAAACTCCCCTCTTCAAGTTAGAAGATTACGTCCTCCCTTATTTAATTAGATAATCAGTTGAAATTAAATGAAAATAAAGATAAATAAACATAATGTTTTTATAAGGGATTTAGGATACCAAAAATATACCATAGTATACTCCACCAATTCACAATGTAGATTTGGTAATTTGTATTCAAATCCTTTTCCTAGGGATCACATAGATGAGTGAAATAAGTTAACACTTGATATAAAATTTTTCAAGATCTTTTACTGAGCTCTTTGATATAAAATTTATCCTCATCACTACTACCAAACTTAATAAAATAAGTGTAAACTTATAAATTAAATAAAAAATATAGAAATTGAGAAATAGTTCAATGTATAGTGACATACACCAAAAAATAGAAATTGATTAGTCTTATTTTATTGGGAATGTAAGTCATAAAAAATAGCTCTAGAAAATATTTTTAATAGATTATTCAGGGTATTACATCAAAATAATTTTTCTTCCTTTTCTACTTATTATTTTATTATTCCTTTTCAATCATAATATAGAACTTATAAAATAGAAAAAACAAAAAAAACATAATTTTTTCCATTTAATCAATATATATGTATATGACCTTGTATTGTTGTTTTTTATCCAATCTATACAATATATATATATAATTCAAAAAATATTCTGACGAATCCATAATTTCTTCTTTGAAAATCAAGTCAAAATGTTCTAAAATTTTCTTGATGAAAATAGAATATAGTTTTTGAATAGTTTCATCTCAAAATACTTACAGTAAATAAAATTGAATAATAAACTACTTCAAAGTTGGAATATTCATCGAATATTTGAAATAATATGCCTAATTTTACCACAGAGAATATATATTTAAATCCATAAAAAAATATCGCGTGACACCCTTAATTATGGAATGATGTGCTTCACCATGGTTTTTTCTCATCCAAAAATCGTATCTACACAATCAATCCAAATAACATATTAAAAATCCTAATATTTTATGGTGTGATAGATAAATTAATATCATGGTCATGATTAGTGTTTCATAAAAATCTATGAGAATATCTTTCATGATGATACTTCTATATCCACAGTATTAAAATAACAAAGTGGTTCATTTAATCACAACACGACCTTTTTATTGCGACTTGATCAAGATCTAGATATTCTTGATCTTTAAAACTATTGTGGTGTGAATCTCTTTCAAAACACGAGCATATCCAAATAAAAAAATGATCAAGATCCATTTATATCTTTTAACGACATGAAATAATTTCCACACAACATGGATGAATATTTACCTCAAATGGTAATGGAAACATATCATATGTATGGAAATGTTCTTAGGGTATTTCCATTTTTCTGAAATCCCGATCAACCCATACTCATGATCCATTAAGACTTTACTATAATACACAAGAGTTTTTGAAGATAGTTCCTTATAACCAACTTTCTTAGTACATGATTACATGTTTTCATTATTAATGAAGTTTATTATCAAATCATGATTATTAATTTTCTTGAAATTTATATTTGATAATTTCCTAAGAATATGTGTTACACTAAATGATCATATAAGTTCTCTACTATGATGAGAATATGGAGGTTCCACAATAAAATTACAAAATATTTATTCTATAGATGGATAATATTATCTTATGGGACACAAAAAATATAGGATATCAGAGGTAGGAGGATCATAATACATTGAGACACCTTCTAATGCTGTCTGACTTTGGTAATCTCTAAGATAAGAGGTTATGAGAACATACCCATTAATAGGAATTCCATGTGTCATTGGATGTTACTATATATAGACATGTGTATTGATACTTATAATTTAATATTTTCATTAATGGATATCACGAATCACGTACATTGATGTATTTATGAAAATCATGATGAAATATACACATGGTTAGGTAGGATGCATTGGGTACGTCATGAGTATTATTACATTAATGGATAATGCGAGAAAGGATTTATCCATTTTTTTCCCTTGATGTAAGTTGATATCCCATGCACTTTAATGGGAATATAATTTCCTAAATAAATATATTTCCACTGTGTTTGATGGGTGAGTTCATTTTCCAAATGAAAAATAAAATTCCATTGAGTATATAGGTTGATGACATAATAATCCAACCCACTTGATTTGAGATATTTTAATAAAGGGATTATATCACATGGTATGTTTTTGGTGGAGGTTTAATGTCATTGTGTCATTAACTTATTTATCATTTTGTGCCTATGGATATTTCAAAATTCTAACCTTTGAAATTAAGTGGTTATGCCTAATTCCACTGATAAATAGGAATAGAGGGTCCCACACTAAGTTTATCCACAATCTCATTTAAATTAAAGCATTGAATTGAATAATTTAGAATAAATAATATTTATTCAGGTGTCGCCGATCACCATAATTTAATCCCAAGTCACCCAAAAGGACAATAGAGTTGAATATTGATAATAAATATTTATTTGAAAGGTTTTTTATATAATATTTATTATATTTATCATAAAATAATACAGTGATATTTATTTATTGAATAAATTTTTATTATTCAAGGATCAATAAATATCAATGGGGGAATATAGATAGAGTTTAATGGTTTGATTGGAAATGGTATAAATGATATTTCTTATTATTATTAAAGTATTTTTTTATATCAAGAAATTAATAATAATAATTATATTATTATACATGATGTTAAATAAGAATTATTAATAATGGGAATGGCTTATGTGAAATTTTACAACCATAAATCCACCATAATAAATATCTAATTATAAAACTTTCCATAATCACTCTTATTGCACACAAAAGAGGGAGAAAAAATCTCTCAATCCATATATAGAGATATCTATAGATCTAGAACACAATCTATATTCCTCCCATCTCAATCTATCAAGATAAAATATAGAGTTCTTACTCTTCAATAAGAATTCTATTATGATCAACCATAAACAACACAATTGATTAGGATCGGATGTGATATGACCATAAAATTCTAAAATGATATTTAGACAATGTGGTGCATTTGTGTATCACCTCTAGAGAGATTCTATACTTGGATACTATGAAACTAAGATGATATAATTAGATATAGTCAACTGGATCATCAATAAAGAGATAATTTCAAGTTGAGGTAATTCTAAATCTACTCAAAAATTAATTATAAATTATATATAAGGATCCTCCTATTCTAGTTCAAATATTTTTTTATTCATTTAATCAATTTTTTTGTTGGAAATGATGCTTTAATCATGCGCAACAATGATTGAACATAAATTTATACTAAAAATATGAGTTGGTCATGCCAAATAGGTGGTTCTGCTACACCCAGAACCTACAAGTGGTATCCGAGTGGTAACATGTTTAAATTATAATTATTTATTATTCATTTATTGTTTATATTAATTTTCATTTATTTTACTCATATAGATTTATTTTAATATCCAAAATCATAATCTATTCCCGTATTTGTTCTCGTTAACATAATCAATAAATTGTTAAGATTAAAAAATAGGCATACAATCAAAGAACACCATCTAGAGGTGAAAAATGTTCTTTCTAGATAAAAATAGAGTATATGATGTGTACTGCTTGAATACACATTATGCCTTAATGTTTTTTCATTTGTATCTTGTGATAATGTTGGATAGATATGATGAAATTGGATCTAATATCTTAAAAAAAGATAATAATTGTGTCGATATGAGAATAATGGAACACATCTTGAATAACTACACACTATGTAAATAATCTAAATAATCTGTACTACTTTGTTTCTCATGGACAAGAACATGAGGTTTCCCATCATGTCGTGTATTAGATACAAGACATGGGAACTGACAAGCTGGGAAAATTTGAGGCCACATTCCATGTATTACATGTATATGTAGTGTACCTCAAACTCATCCATGACATGAAACACACCTAGTTGCAAGTTGTGTTCTATAGACATGGTAAAAAGATAGTTCACAATGTGTAACATAATACACATCGTGTAGTCTGCTATAAACAATGTGACCATTTTTTCACTTAGAAAACTTAAATAAAAAATTAAACATATTCACATGTGTTCTATGTGTCATTTATATAACAATACACTTCATGTATTAGGATTTATAATTTTATATTAAATTAATTTCAATGTTAAATTTTTTTGATAATCATATGCAGTTGTCTCCAAGTACAGTTATGCACTTCATTAATTTTTAATGAAATTAATTTTGTTTAAAATTATATATGATGGTGAGTTAATAATTCTTGGATAGAATTAAGATAAATTGAATTAATTGGATTAATTCAGGGTGAATTATCTTAATTAATTATTTAATTAAAGTAATTGATAACATTGATGAAAATGTATGATCAATAATGTTATTTGGGTGATAATGATATTAGTCCAGCCACGTGTATGGGATTGATTTATTTTAATTTTTTATTGTTAAATTAAAATTGATGTCTCACATGAAATCCCATCTCTCTCATTATGTAAGGGTCTTTATTCCCATAGTTTATTTTATGTAAAACCATTTTATCCAATCAATTTAATCCTCTAATCTATGTGAGAGTAGATGATTATGTAAGTATAGAGATCCCATGTGAGAGGAGGTAGTCCAAGTCTTGTAGCTAAGGTGAAGCCAATAAAGGATACATATATGAGCCAAGGTTGAACGATGCAATACGAACTAAGCTACAACTCAAGTTGTCTCCCCCTAGGATTGAGAGTTAGTTTATCATCCTCCATAAAAACTAACCATTATATAATAACATGTTAATTCCACTTATATTTTATCTCTTTCAATTTTATGGTTAATTATTTATGTTTGTGAGTGCTACAAGATCACCTAATAAATGAATTAACAAGAATGAAATATAGAATAAAATTTAACCATATTGCGCGTGAATGTTTTATTATATATGATTAATCACTTAAGTAAAATGTACATAATATTAATAAGGAATATGATAAGATAAAGTGTAATTTACCCATAAATATTAAAACAACTCATCCAAAATAGTAATTATAGCCTCCCACTACTTAAGTCAGAATCTACCTCATTGTTCAAAGTTCCTGACCAACCCAAGTTGGGGTGATTTCAATTACCAAGGAACTTTTTGATTGATATTTTGGGTTAAATTAACTTCATATACATAATGGGTTGAATTACCAATAATGGATTAGTGAAACTAAGAGGCAATGGTTAAAGAAATATTTATTCAGGATTTCTAGAATGGAGAGTCCACTCAATGGATCAGGGAACTATGAGTTAATGCATTTGTAAAGTTATACATACCTAAAACCATTCAAATAAATTTCCTGGACCAATTCTAGGTTATTATATGGGAAATATGGGCCCTTTTATATAGAATATCCAAGTGATATGATATTTTGAAATTGATGGTTAGGGATATTAGGTTTCAAAAAATCAGTGTAGAATTTATGTAATTTAATTTAAAATTTATTAATATATTTTTATAATCAAACAAGTAAAAATTATCTACTCTTAATTTTCAGAAATGGAAAATAAAATTACATAAAAAATACCACTAATATCCATACAAAAGAATGATAAACTTCTCATCAGTGTGAATTTCAATTAATAGTATAGGTGCTTACAGGTTATAGTATGCCAAGAATGGAAATTATACATGCTAGAAACCCACTTCCTAAGTCACATGCCAAAGAGACTAGTGAAGAAGAAGTATCTTTCTATGGAATGGGGATGATGCGATATATGTTTAATGTTTCATTTTATCTTACATGTCCATTGAAATTTTAAATAAATATATGGACATAGACCTGTATAATATAGTTTCTCACCTTCAGGATCTCTATCAAGAGAAGGTGATATTATAGAGATATGATTAATCCAATGCAAAGTTCAAGAAAAATCACGGAGAGTTGGTTATAGCTATGAAACATGTACAAAAGATAACTAGCTACATTGAGTTCCTATACATCTTGGGGTTTAAGAACCCTGATGAGATTCACACTGATCTCATTCTATTCCCACTGCCCAAAAACTTCTCTAGTTTTACAATGAATTATAATATGGGAAATATTAAGAAGACACTTTCAAAACATATTAATCTTATTCTCCAAGTTAATAAAGAAATAGGGAATGAAAAATACATGGTTCTTATGGTGAAAAAGAAGAGTAGGAACAAGGAAAAGTGGATTAAAACTCATTCCAATTATAAATCTCTAGAGCACCATCCTTGTATGAAGAATAAGATATAGATGCATGGAAATAAATAGGATGCGGTATGTTTTGCAAGTGGCAATAAAAGAAGCTAGAAAAGAAATTACTCCATACTAAAGAAGAAATGGGAAGCTTAATGTGCATTTTTATTTAGTGTAATCTTTGAATATCTATAATTTGGGTATTAGATACTACCTATAGTACTCACATTTATATCCAAATATATGAAACAAGTAGATTTTAGAAGGTTACCAGAGGCGAGGTGGATCTACGAGCTACTAATGGAGTGAGGCTACCAGCTCAAGCCATTTGATAATACCATATCATGTTGCCAACAAGATTGATTTTATTTTTAAATAATTTTTATTATGTTTCTAATGTTACCATGAACATTATTTCTATTTCTTGTTTAGTCATAGATGAATTTATTTTAAACTTTGTAAATAAGGGTTATTAGTTTTATAAAGATAGAATATGTTATGCTATGTCATAGTTGAATAATATATATATATATATATATATATATAATTATAAAAACCAAATATTATAAATTGAAAATGAATAAAATACATGTGATTCATATAACACCGAGTTGTGGCATCACCATATAGTTCATGTAAACGAGAAGTGTTTGAAAAAATCTATCAAGATGGTTACTTGGGATCTTTAGATATTAAACCACTTCAAAGATTTAATTATTGTTTACATGTCAAGATGACCAAACCCCCATTAAATGGTCAAGGTGAAAGGGACATAGAGCTCCTAGAATTGGTACACACTAATGTATGCAGACCTTTTCAAGTAGAAGATATAGGTGGATTCTCTTACTTTATTACTTTTACTTATGTCTTGAGTAGGTATGGTTATATATACTTAATTAGTTATAAGTCTGAATACTTTGATAAGTTCAAAGATTTAAAGAATTAATTTGAGAATCATCATGGTAAAAAGATAAATAAAATTAGATCAGATTAAGGTGGTGAATATCTTAACCAAGACTTTTTCGTCTTTCTATGAGCGTTTTTTGATTCTATATGAACTCACTGCACCTTATATAACATAGTGGGGTGGTGTCAGTGAAAGGAGGAATCATAAAATAATAGATATGACAAGGTCAATGATGAGTCATGAAATCCTTTAATTAACCTTTTGGGGATATGTATTACAAAGAGAATAATAATTACTAAACATAGTACCAAATAAAGCAGAAAATGGTATTTCCTTCGATTTATATAGTGGAAGGAAACTCATTTTTTCACATGTTCATTCATTGGGTTCTGAGGAATTTGTTAAGGATATATCAAGAAACAAACTTGAAACCTAAGGCATAATGTGTATCTTTATAGGGTATCCTAAGAAAACATAGGGATACTTTCAATACTATCCTTCAGATAAGAAAGAAATTGTTGTAAGATTACCATATTTTTTGAGAGGGGTAATATAAATAAGGATTATAGTGGGCACAATATTAACTTCAATGAAGTTGATTCTCAAGACACACAAGAGTCAATATAGGAATCGATTCCATATGTCCCCAGGGAAGAAGTTATTCTTAAAACACAAGTACTACGTAAGAGTGATATAAAGGTAAGAAAACTAGATAGATATTGTTTTATATTCATTGATGATGTTAACTCATTATTGGTTGAAAATAATGATCCTCTCTATTATAATGTGGTAGTAAAAATATTTGAAGTTGTAAGATGGTATGAATCCATGAATTCTAAGATGGATTCCATGTATCAAAACTATGTTTGGGTTCTAATCAATCCTCCAATTAATGAAAAATAATTTGGGTGTAAATTGGTATTCAATAGAATATTATACATTAAAGGTAAAGTAAATACCTATAAATAATGGATAGTGGATAAAGGGTTGAGACAACAACAAGTAACCGAATTTTATGAAAACTTTTCTCTACTTTACATGTTTAAATCCATTAGAATTTGGATTTCCATAGCAGCTTACTATGACTATGAGATTTGGAAAATGGATCTCAAAACTACGTTCCTTAAAATTAACATCCAAGAGGATGTGAATATGAAACAACCAAAAGAGTTTTTTAGTCTATTAAATTCCAAAAATGTATTCAATTTTCATAGATACATTTATGGATTAAAGTAATCATCCAGGTCAATGAACATTCAGTTCGATGAAGCCATAAAATAATTTCATTTCATTAAGAACAAATGAGAGCCATGTGTTTATAGGTGGTTTATTGGAAGAAAATTTGTTTTAATAGTAGTATATATGGATGAAATATCACTAATTGTAAATTATATACAATCCTTACGTGAGGTTGAGGCATGGTTGGGAAAATTCTTCTCCACAAAAGACTTAGGTGAAATAGACTCCATTTTAGGAATCAAGATTATGCATGATAGATACAAGATGATGGTTAAAATATTTCCAGGTATATATATTAACCAGATACTAAAGAGGATTATTATAATACAATACAATAGGGGAATGGTTTTAGTGTCATATGGTATAAATATTTCCAAGAAAATGTGTCCTCAGACATAATAGGAAAGAGAGATATTGAGTAATTTCCCATATGCCTCTATGATAGGACATATCATGTATGATATGTTATGTATGAGCCTTGAAGTCACATATTCTTTGATAATTATAGGTAGATATCAATTAGATCTAGGTGAATAGTATTAGATAGTTGTTAAGGATATCCTTAAGTAACTAAGGTGCACTAAGGATATGTTCCTGACTTATGGAGGGGTTGAAGATCTAGTTATCAGGGGTTATAAAAATACTATCTTTCAGATAGATCAAAATGATATGAATCCATAGTATAGATATATATTTTTTATTAATAGAGGATATGTGAGTTAGAATAGCTTAAACCATCTATTTATTCCTGATTATATATTGGGTTCAGAGTATATTGAGTTGTTTCATTCATCCAAGGAATTAGTTTGGATTCGAATCTTTTTCCAAGATCTTGATGTGGTTCTTAATAGTCAGAACCCTATCATAGTTTACTATGATAACACTATAGTGGTATCTCTATCCAAATATATAAGGTCACACTAAAGGAAAAATCATATGATTCAGAAGTTTCATCTCTTGAGGGATGTTTCTCAATGAGGTAAAGTTGTGGTCAGAAAAGTATCCATGAAGTAAAACATGCTAGGCCCATTTACCAGGTATTTATCTTAGTAGTAGAATGAGTATCATGTGAGAGCTAGTGGATTGGAATATACTGTAATTTGGGTCGGGTGAAAGTGGGATTATATTAGAGTTGGTTCCTTATAACCAACTTTATTAGTACCTAATTACATGTTTTAATTATTAATGAAGTTTCTTATAACATCATGATTATTCCATTTCATGACATTTGTATGTGATAATTTTCCAAAAATACATGTCACATTAAAAGGTTATATAATTTCTTTTCTATGATGAGATTCTATAGGTTCCATGATATTATTCTTGAATATATATAAAATTGCAGATGATATTGTCTGATAATACACAAAAAATAGGTTATTAGGGGTATGAGTCTCATAAGACATTAAGACAACTTTTCATGGCATTATACCTTGGTAATATCCAATATATTATGTTTTGAATATAGACCTATTAATATGAAATCCAAACATCCATGTTTCATTATATGTTTCTATATACAAACATGTGTATTAATCCTTAGACTTTAATATGATCATTAATGGATATCACTACTCCTATACTTTGATTTATTGATAAAAAAACAATCACATATGCTTCCGGTGAGGTTTTATGTGTTGGGTATGTCACAAGTGATATTTAATTAATGGATAATGTAAAAAAGGATTTATCCCTTCTATCCCTTGATGGAAGTTGATATCTCAGACCTTTTATTGGAATAGAACTACCTAAATAAATCCATGGATATGGTGTTTGGTGGGTGTGTCCATTTATGAAAATTAAAGAAAGAGACATCAATCATATAGGGTGATGAAACCATCTTGCAACCCACTTTATTTGACATATCACGATAATGGGATTATATTACATGGTAAGTGTTTTTGGGAGGTTGAGTATCATTGTGACATTAACTTCTTATTATATTGGTTTCTGGGTATGTTTCTTGATTATAACCTTATACTTTAGAAGATTATGAATAATGACACTGAGAAATATTACTAGAGGGTTACACACTAAGTATATATGAATTCATCGTTAAATTCAAGTTTTGAATTTAAAAAGTTAGGATAAATAATATTTATTTGGGTTTGTTTGATCGCTATAATTTAATCACAATTTATTTCAAAGAATAAGTTAGTTAAATAATAATAATATATATTTATTTTCATGATTTGGAAAATATAATTTTTTATATTTATCTATGTATAATGTAGTGATATTTATTTATTGAATAAATAGTCATTATTCAAGGATTAGTAAATGTCAATGAGGGAAAGCAGACTGAGCTTAATTATTCAATTAGAAATGGTAAAAAATATATTTCTTAATATTATAAAAGTTTTGTGAATGTCATGAAATTAATAATAATAATAATATTATTGTAAATGGGGTAAATTAAGAATTATTAAGTAGAGAAAGGGCTTGTGTGAAATTTTTCGGCCCTAAACCTTCCATAAAAAATATTTAATTATAACACTTTCCTTAATCACTCTTGTTGCACACAATGGATGGAAAGAGTCCCTATAAAGACCTATAAAGATAGATATAGAGACCTATAATGTTCATTATCTTCCTCTTATCTCATAGCTAACAATATTACATTAAGATTTCTTACTCTCCAAGAAGAATTCTCCTATGATCAACCATGGATAATGAAAGAAATTAGGATCAACCATTCTAGAACTCGCTGATTTTACAATGACATTGAGAGATTTTGGTGCACATGTCAATCACTGATGGAGGAATTCTATACTTGGATCCTATAATACTATGATAGTATGATGAGATATAGTAGACAAGATGATTAATGAAAAGAGAACTACATGTTGAGATAATTTTATATCTAATCAAAAATTAATTATAAATTATATGTGAAGTTACACCTCTTCAACATTTGGAAATTTTCTCTAGTCAAGTAATCTATGATTTTCATTAGACATGATGTTTTAATCATGTGAAACAACGATTAAACATAAACTAATACAAAAAATTTGTGTTGGACATGACATCAAGGCACTTCCATTATGCCCAAAACCAATAAGAGTTCCAATAGTTTTTTTAATTATAAATGAGTAATTTTAACTTCCACTATATTAATAATGGTTAAATAATATGATTAATTTAAAATTAATTATAAATAAGAGTTTTCTACTTATTTACTTTTATAGCTGTACTTTATACACTGTATATGTAAGGGTTATGTACATATCCAAATCCAAAATTATCTGTGTATATAAGGTTCTAGTACATATAAAAAATCCAATATTCTAATATGAAAGGGTTCATGACTTAGTTAAATTTCCAAAAATTTATCCAGAATACGACAAACCCATAAATGAATTATATAATTAAACTTTAATTTAGAAACTTTAATAAATAAATAATAAAGCTGAAATCAATATAAATCAGAAACATTAGTAACATGAACCATGATATTTGTGAGAATCGAAACTTAAAGTATATGAGAGTATATTGGATTATAGATTAAACAAAACAAAATAGTCTAACAGATAACCCCTATTATGTTTATAGTATACATTCTGCACCTATTGTCTTGCTTCATCAGGAAGTGTTTCCTTAGTAATTGGTTTCTCTAACACATTAAATTTCTCTTCCCATTTGAGAACTATTCTTAAATTTGTGTACCAATCTAAGAATATTCTGCCATTTAGCCTCCGATTTTCAAATATCAATCTGAAATTCATATTAAAATATTATTACTCCATTTATATTTATAATAGAATATTGTATCATATTAGTTTCATATTTTACAATAATTTAATACGAGCTTTTATTGAAATGTACTCCCAAAAAATGATAACCTTATTTAAAACAATCATATCAATTTGTGGGAAATGACCCATATTTAATTACTACATATAGAAGTTATGATGTAAATAATTCAGGAATATATTTGGAATAAAAAAATTTAATCATATCAAATATGACTCTTGGATAGTTGAGTGGAAAACTCTTTTTCTAATCCTGCATATGGTTTACCTCAACTCAATTACTTTGGAATGATATTATTTAAGGCTTTATAGCTAAGTCTATAATAAAAACTACACCAATATTGAGGCACCTAATATTTAGGATCACCATATTACTTTATTTCCTTACAAAAGATAGTCCAAGAACACCTAAATATTGCATGGCCTACCTAGTTGTATGATTGAGGTTTTGACAAGTATCACTTTGGAAGGAATCTTAATCTATTATTTTAATAAGAATTTAATCTAACCATCTTATCTCATGTATTATATTATGTAAAAATACATATAATTATTTATTTTGAAATCTTATTCCATCAAAAAAATCAATATTTTCAAATGATATTTATGTGTAAACCTTTTACACAATTACCTGCTTAGGCTACAAAACCAAATCAAAAGTCAACTATATTCATACATATCCAAATCAATATTATGCATAAGGTACATGAAAAATTTTCATATAAAGTATTAGAATTATAAGAAATCAAAAATCCCCACCCGATTAAGCATGAATCCATAGATAAAAAACCCTCATTTTCTTGACAAGGATTAGGCAACCAAGCTAGTGAGCAGTCTGACCCAATGTTCTTATACCCAAGGTGTAATTCCCTTAGATTTTAAAAGAGGGACATCATGTTTGATAAAATATATGACATAAAATACCAAGCTTAGAAGAGAATTTAAAATCAATAAAGTAAAATATATTTATTTTTAAATAAATTAAATCGCTTTAATAGCTGGTGATGAACAAAACATTAGGTTTAAATGAAACAAAATACTCTACTAAAAATATTATTATTTAAACATGACCATTATAACCTAGCTATTAAGTTGGAAGGTATGAATTGGACTAAATAAATTATTATAATTATATTCCATACACATGTTTAAAATAAATTCAATTGTAACATATTTAATAAAATTAAAATAGGAATCATTTGAGAGAAAAATAAATATTATATAAAAAACTATATCTTTCTAAAAGGCGGTTTAGTTTCACTTTTCACACATAATTTAAAATTATTTTTTACCAATGTTAGAAAATTTATTTTAAAAAATATTCTTAATTTTTTAAATATACGTGTAAAAATTATCTTTGGGTAAATATTTTATATTTTTTTATGAGATTAATTTTTTGATGAATAGTGAAAATACTGATTTTTATTATAAACTACCTTTTCATTTAAATAATTTAGAAGTTAAATTATATTTTCAATTGGTTTTAAAGTAAAATTAGTTAAAATATATTAAAACACAACTAATTTATTTCATTTCAATAAATTTCATATTGAATTCTAGTATAAATGTTTTTTAAACATTTGAAAGTTTTTCTTTGGAAAAAACTATTTTTTCAACACATCTGTGAGTTTAATTTTAAATTGAATTTCCCAATAATGTGAATTGTATTTGGAAAAATATATTCCATATTTTTAATAAAAATAATTTATATTATATAATAATATTAACTTAATTTTTATTCATAATGAAAATTAAAAACATAAAATATTACTTACCATGGTTAAGGTAAAAATGGGTTTACTAGGGGGTTAAACTAAAAAGATAAGGGTTAAAGATGCAAAAATATTGTATAATTACTATTTTATAGACATATTTTTACCTTATCATATTTAATGATTCATAATTACCTATTTTTGAGGCTTGTTTCATGAGAAAAATGTGGGTGTAATTCATTATTTTCAATAATTCCAAGTTTGTCCTCTCCCCCACTAATAAAAGGTCACCACTCACTTATCTTATTCACACTACCAAAGCCATTTGGTTAATCAAATCACTAAAAAAATAATTTAATTATATCCCTATACATATAATATATTCCATAGTTTTATTAGGAAACCATCCTAATAAGGCTTTAGGTATAAACATATAGTGGCTCTATGAGGAAAAGGTATAGTCCTTAACCATTTTTTTCATATTATTTATTCCTAAAAATAATTAAAATATTATTCAGTTGTTATAATATAATAAAAAATTATGTCCCTTATAATTATATTTTATTATGTTAATTTAATAACATATATCAATCTCCTCTCCCATTAAATGGGAAACTAAACCGTCAAACATGTGTACGGAGGTCCACCGCCTTGAGAACCGATGTAATTCATTTTCTAGGACTGCCTCTCACGGTTGAATATAATTATGGATTTAACATATTTATATGATATTTATTAAATTAATATACTTATATAATTATAATATCACATCTACCTTCATACCTTCCAACCCTTAGAAAATAATAATGTTTCTCATTTGTATGGAGGACTACCGCCTCACAACCTAACGTGATGTATTTGTTCCCATTTAAATTTTACTAGGATGGTAACAAGGATAGATTAAATGAATATATATTATATTTTTAAAATAATTATACCTATATAATTATGATATCACATATACCTTATTATTTTCCATTTCGTTTAAAATACGATAACATCGCTCACGTGTACGGTGGACTACCACCTCGCAAAATGATGTGATTAATTTTTCACTAACACTTTACATGGAAGGTAATAAGGATAAATTTAATTAATATATGTGATATATAAGTCATAATAATTAATCTAATAAATGAGATATATTATTTACATTCCTTTCATTTCATTCTTTGAGAAAAATAGAAACAATATTAATGAATAAAAACGACCTACCATCTTCATAATGGCAAAATCCATTTTCTATCTCCAACTTTTATAGATTAATAGAAATAAATATATAATGAATATATAGGTTATTTAAATAATGGTTAATTTTTTTAGATTATGTAACCATGATTAAATTAAAATGACCGAAATTACTGAACCAAAATATTTATGAAAAAGGACATAATTATCACCCAAAACAGTGATTTTAACAAGAATTGTTAATAAATATGTGATAAAATAATATAATTAAATCATATATGGTATGAGATATATTATTATGTTTATGTAATATATGTGTTTTAAACCTATAGTTATTATGTAGGAGGTTCAGAAACATACAAAGGAAGTTAAACTTGAGGTAAGGGTTTCTTGTCTCACTTTTACTTCTACGAGACATGCCATATTCACCACGTATTTATTTTTTTGGTGAATATACTGAACCTTTATATATTTTATATCATGAATATATTTATATTATTGGTATTTAAGGTTTTATTTTATTTTATTTCTTTCATGGGTCTTATGATTCAAATGTTACCAAATTGGTAAGGGTTTATTTCACAATCTCATCATTATTCCAGATTCTTTATGTCTAAGAATCCATTGTAGGAATTATTTTGTATTTATATCATAAAACCAATATATTTACTTATCCTAAGGTTATTAATGTAATTTTAAAGTAATTTTACCATTTACCTCTCTCTGTTAATTAAAATTATAGAGAATGTTTTTTTAAGAAAAGATGAATTCATTTTTCCCTTCGGTCGAAAATCTGTTTTTCTTTAAAAACCATGATTTCTAAAAATGTTTTCAAAAAAGTTTTTAAAATTATCAAAATGATTTATTAAAGAAATTTTTACCCATGTTTTAATTTTTATAAAATGGTTTGAAAGGAATCTTCTTGTCATTTTCCAGATGAGGTACGTTTTACCCTTTTTTACAATAGTGTGAAAGGAATGCTTTTTTAACTTATAAAAAATGTATAGAATTTACCACCATAATGACAAATAATTGATTTAAATATTATTTTAAAATTTTAAAAGGTTATTTTTAAATAAAATTTTTTCCAAATATTTTATGAACTTCTAGTTTTAAAATGCCACTTTCAAAGTGAAAAGGTTATTTTCCTCAAGAATGTTTTAAGGATATTTTCATGGAGTTTCTACTCACTAATGACAAAAACACTTATTCAAATTATGATAAATCAAGGATATATTATAATCTTAACATAATTATTATTTATTGTGATATTTTTTAATTAGTTTGATGAGGATATATTATTTTTTTACCATTCACCACATTACTCTAGATGGTTTATAATTATGTTTATTGATGGTGGTAAGTATTAACATTTCATATGTTTTATTTTTAATATGAATGTTAATATTGATTATGTTTGAAACATTTCATTTGAGGAATGAATTGGAAATATTATGTGATGGGTGGGTCATAGAATTACATATCCCCTCAATGAATTATAGGTCTCATGAGACAAACTAGTTGGCTGAATTAAATGGATTTTTACATATAGTATTAAACTACCTTATAAAAGGTATTGATAGTATGTTTATGATTTCATACATTATGAATTACTCCATTATGAGAATAGTTATTAAAATACATGGGGTTATTTAATTAGTTAGAATATCTAAGGATAAGTTTCAAGATCATGTGATTATTTATATGGATTTATTAGATCTTAATTTATTCCTCCCAAATAATGCTCAAGTTATTGTTTAAATGGATTTTGCCTTAGTAATTTACCTTGAAATATTTATTATGATTATTTATTCATGATAAATTCCATTTTAATCATAACTGAGCATCTTAGATCACCCCTTTCTTATGATTTATTTTCCCCAGGATACCAATAATTGTTTTATGATTGGTATGCATGGATATTCTAAGGTAAATAATGGAGTTATCAAATAAAATATATTGTGTATTTTATGTTTTGACATGTAATTTAAATTTAAAGTTTTATCTAGTTTACCAATACTACTAAAATATTCGGTCCTTTCGGATTTTACTTCATGTATCTAGTGCCAATTTAATAATGTAACCACTTACTCTGGGCTACTGGGGTCAGGGCCTTTATAGTTGGTATAAAATAAAGTTTAGTAGAAACCTTGGAACTAGATTTTGGAAAACATGGATTAGGGAATATAAACATAAGACTTAATTTAATGGGAATTATAGGATAACATCATAATGTTTTGGTAAGGTAGATATTTTGTGGTTTTCCTAGAAATATATCCTTATCTAGACACTAAAAGTGGAAGTGGTTATGAAATAGATATATCTTGGTTTGAAAATATCTAGGTTTATTCATGGATTAATTCAAATTTTATTTACAAAATATTATGAAGGATCTAAAAATATTTTTATGATTTTTAAACTTTCCCAAAGAAATCAAGTTTATGATTATAAGATCACCCATGTATAAACTATTTAATTTATGTTAAGTGTTTCACTAGTTTTGGGATTATATGTTATGTTTCATAATGTTGTGATCTAATCTAGTATATTCAATTTTTTATAAATTTCACTAAGTAAAGGGAATGGAAACCTTACCAATTCATATATCCTACGAAATGATTTTCCTCCAAGGTAAGATAATGAATCTAGAGTTGGAGCTTCAATTAACTGATAAAATTTTAACTATATTGGGGAAGCAGAATTGGGTTATGAGCAATAACCTTTATCATATAGATTAGCCTATCTATCTACCACATAGTGTAATAAATTTTTACCTATTTATGACTTATAAACCTCCATAATTTAATGGGACTACAAATCTATTTGTAGATGAGAAATGTATAAGTTTTTTTAGAGAAGATATTTATCACTTTGTGAAGAAATAAAAGTGAGAAAGTTTTCATGGAAGTTTATCATATCTCAGGAGATGCAGAGAAATGGAGGCCATTGTTTTAATACACTATGGATAAAGAAGAAATATAAAATATGAAATAGAAGGATTTTAAGGAACTATTCTTAGAAAATTATTTTCCTCACGACCAATGAGAAGATATGGAGAGATAGTTCTTGGTTATAAGATTAAAGGAAGATGAAAATGTTTCTAAGTATGAATCCAACTTTACAAAATCATCAAGGAATGATATGAACGAAGTACATAATCTAAAGAGTAATATTGAAAATTTCTTTGATGGGTTAAAGCCAATTCTTTGAAGGAAAAAAATCCCCCAAAACATTCTCATCATACGAGGACATATTATTATGCACTATAAATATAAGGAAATAATTATCAAATTATTATGGATTTGAAATCAAATAGAAGAATAAGAGGAAAACAAAGTAAACAATAGATAAAGGGAAGAATGGAAAGAATTATTTTCCCACATGTGATAATTATGAAAAGAAATAACCTAGTAATTTATCTAAGGGGATAAAAGATTTCTACAAGTATAGAGATAAAGGAAACTATGATCATGATTCCAAGAGAAAGAAGCAATATTACAATGTGAAATTATTCAACTATAAGTAGATATAGAACTATTCAAATGACTACACCAAGTATCAAGGGGATGCTTCTAAGAAGAAGATAAGGGATCAAGGTCATTATTATGCAATCAATATAGCTGAAGTGGAATGATTATGGTGAATGTGAATATGTATTCAAGAATTATGATATAAAATTATCAATGATATTCTTAGTATTTGAATCATGAAATGTATAAGGATTTTACTTTAGTAGTTTTTCTTCAAGTATTTTGAAAGTATATATTGTATAGTTCCAATGAATAAGAAAAACGATTCAGTGGAAAGTTGATCCTTTTATAAAACACATGAATGAGGGAGAAAAAAACTTTATATGTTCTTGGAGTTGAGATAATAATGAGGTATTTTTGGGATAGTATTGTTAACCTTGAAACTCATGAGTTATATAATGGTTTATGTTATCTTTTATGAAGTTTAATGCTTTTTTGAATTTATGGATTATATTAAAAAAATTGAGATTTTAATTTTAGAAGAATGCATGTTTTAATTAAGGATTTATAGTGATCAAGGTATACACATAATTATTATATGGAATTAAGTGGTACCTTATGTTGTGTAGGGAATCAAATGTTAAGTTGAATTTGGAAATTTTTTGAATTTTCTTATAAATTGTTAGACTTTGAATTTAGTTAATCATATTTTAGAGGAGTCACGAGGTTAAATATTTATGAAATGTATTAGGATGAACTATGAGTCTATCATTGGGGTTTTATAGATTAATTTATTATTGGATAAGTAAAGATAACCCTTTTGGTTTTGGAAAATAACGGTGAAAGGACTTTTTATTTTTATAATGATCTTATTTGATCTGATAGAATTTTATTTTAGTGATTCGAGCAAGAAAAATACATCTTGAGAACTCATCATTTGGATAAAAAAAATTATATTTTGGTGGAAATATGTTAATTGATGAATTACAATTTTAAAGTAAGTATATTTCATTGTGTTTTTAGTCTAGATTGTAATGGAATTCCTCAACTCAAGGAAAATGATCTCAAAAAAAATCTTATCCTAATACCTTTATTTATAAAAAAATGATTGTATTTTTAATCATAAAAATTTATGGTTTTTGGTCATTAAATTTTCAAGATCATTCAGTTTCTTATGATTAATGATCTCTATCTCTCTCCAAAATTATTTATGATTTTCTTATATGTCCATATCTTCACTTGCTACCAATGTTATCCTATTTGAAAAAATAGTATGTGTTAATATAGATGACCTTCATATCTCCCTTTATATCTTATCATGGGTATGTTTTATTAACCCTTCTTATAATGTAGGGTTTCAAGAATGGGATTTTGAAATTTCAAACCCTTGATCATCGATGTCAAGATTAAATTGCAAGGATATAATTTATTTAAGAGGGGTAGAATGTAATTCCCCAATATTTTAAAATAGGAAAATCATTTTCTATAACATATATAACATAAAAAACCAATATTAGAAAATAATTTAACACCCTAAGACTTTATATTATATTATTTTTTAAAATAAATTCAATCACTTAGATTTCTTGTGATGCACATAACACAGAGTTTAAAAGAAACATGATACTCTATTAAAATATTATTATTATACATCTTGAATGGCTCAAAGGCCTTATTTTTATTTTTATTTTATGATAATACCCCTTTCATGGTATGAGGGATAACCCTTATAAGGCTTAAAGGCTTACGTGTCACATTACATGGCCTGTAGGTACTAGAGGAAATCATCCCAAAAATGAAAATTAGAACAACTGCTCCCCAGAAAATATCATGATGTCAGCTCCCCACCTTCACATGACTAGTTGGGTAGCTGTCTAGTGAAGAGCTTCACAAGCCTGGTACCAATGAAAATTCCATTCCCTCTCAATCTTCCACGTCCGGTTAGCTATGCTCTAGTGAATGTGACTGCTCTGAATCCTCATCTGGAGCCCTGTTCCTTATAATATATCTGGTTTCATCTTCATTTTTTCATATGGCCAGAAGGCCTTGAGATGGACCGAATGCCTTGAGGTGGCCCAAAATCCTTACTGGCCCAAAGGCCTTAGGTGGCCCAGAGGCCTTTAAGGAACCGGAAACCAAACAGGTGGCCCGAAGGCCCAAATAGATGAATACTTATAGATTCTATAGTATTGAACAATAACTACCACATTGTCCACAGTAGTACTTCTATAGTAACTTGTAAATATGCCTCTACCTAGATTTGATCTTAGGTCTCTTGGATGCACTTCTCTGAGTCCTCACCATTATAACCGAGCTATTAAGATAGCAATTATGAATAGTACTAACTAAATTATAAAAATTATATGTTTTACACATGTATAAAATAAATTCAATGTTTTTTTATTTATTAAAAATAAAATAAAAATCATTTGAAATAAAAATAAATTCTTTCTGAAAAAACTATATTTTTTAAAAGGAGGTTTCGTTACGATTTTTTCACATAAATTAAAATTAAAATTTCCCAATTTTAAAAAATTTATTTTAAAAAATAAAATTTGTTTTTTAAATATATATGTATAAATTATCTTCGATTTTATTTTATTGAATTTCCTCAAAAGATTAATTTTTTGATGAATAGTGAAAAATACTGATTTTTATTTAAAACTTCTATTTCATTTAAAATATTTATAAAGTTAAATTATTTTTTAAATTGGTTTTAAAGTTAGATTAGTTAAATTATATTACAATTTAACTAATTTAGGTCATTTTAATAAATTTCATATTGAATTATGAAATAAAAACTTTTCAATCCTTTGAAAGTTTTTCCAAGGAAAAAACCATTTTTTTTCGACGCGTCTGCGGGTTTAATTTTAAATTGAATTCTACCACTTATGTGAATTGAATTTGAAAAAACAAATTCCATATTTTTAATTATAATAAATTATATTATATAATAATTTCAACTTAATTTTTGGTCCTAATGAATAGTAAAAGTAGTAAAAATTATTTACTACGGTTAAGGTAAAAACGGGTTTACCAGGGGTTAAAATAAAAATACAAGGATTAAAAATGACCCAAAACTTATCTATTAAATATTTTGTGACCATATTGTGTCCTTATAACTTATAAGTATTTATAATAACCCATTTTAAGATTTTTTAATGATAAAATCATGGATGTACTTCATTTTTTTTCAAAAAATTCCAAGTGTATCCTCTCCCCTACTTATAAAAGGACTCCCCCTTATCCTCTCCTATTGACAGTACCAAATAAATTTTGTTCAGCCAAGTACTACTCATTTAAATTTCTTACATACCTACCCATATCCTATAGTCCTTATTTTTATTAGTAAACTCTCCTAAGAAGGAATTATGTATAAAACTAAAGAGGATTTCTGGGAAAGATGTATAATCCTTAACCATGCGTTTCCATTTTATTTCTTCCAATACCTCATGAAAATATTAATAAAGTATAATATTATTATATATAACATATCTAACATATAAGGATATTTTATTATCTTAATGGATTAACCTATATACATCTCTTCTTCTATCAAATGGGAAATGAAATCATTAATCATGTGTATCACATACTATCACCTCACGAACCGATGTAATTTGTTTTACATCACCACCACTCATGGTTGGATATAATGATTGAATTAACATATTTATATTATATTTATGAAATTAATATAATTATATAATTATAATATCAAATCTACCTTCTTACCATCCAACCCATTGGAAAATAATAACGTCGCTCATGTTTATGACATACTACCACCTCACGAACCAATGTGTTGTATTTTTCCCATATCCATTTTACATGGACTGTAATTATGATATATTAAATTAATATTGATAATATTTTTAATATAATTATAATTCTATAATTATAATATCATGTATAACTTCTATCTTTTCATTCTGTTTAAAATATGACAACATCGCTCATGTGTATGGAGGACTACCACGTTGTGAAACGATGTGATTTGTTTTTCACTAACACTTTACATGGAACATAATAAGGATAAATTATATTAATATATGATATATATAATACATCATAATGAATTTTTAATGTGTGATATACTATTAACCTTTTTTTCATTCTGTCCTTTAAGAATGATGGAAACAATGTTCTTACATATGTATGACCTACCGTCTCCTTGAATGGAATAATCCATTTTCGATCTCTTACGTTTATAGATTATTATAAATATTTAAAAAATGAATATATAGTATATTTATATCATGTTTAAAATTATGGATATTTTTTAACCATGATCAATGTAAAAGGGCTAAAAGTACCAAACCAAAACTTACATGAAAAACAAAGAAATTATCGCCAAAAATAATGATTTTAACAAGAATTGTTAATAAATGGGTGACAAATAATTATAAGTAAATCATATATGCTATGATATATATGATTACTGTTGGCCTCCTATATTTTTAATGCTCACAAATCATTCTTAATTAAATTATGTTAAATTATGTTTACTCATGTTTACTTATCATCTTAATATATCATGTTATAATTTCACATCATAAGACAAGTTGCTAATATTTTACTAAGTATGAGTCAATATTAAGGCAGACTCATTGTTGGAATTCCTACTGATGAAATAAAAAAAATATATGTATGATCTAACATTGAAATGGGCTTACTAATAATATTTCTCATTGTTAGCTGTCTCACTGTCAGCATAAATGTTGAATTCTGAAAATGATGAGACACTGTCACTTTAGCTACCGATGCACCGAGTCACCATTGTTCAACCTACCAATAGAATGAATTATCTATGGAATCATAATTTTCACTAAGTACGAGTTAACAGTATTATCTTATCATGTCCCTCCTTCAATATGAGGTAAAAGATGACAAAGTTTTGGGACCTTCCTTCTTCATGACGAAGGAGAGATGATGACCCCTGAGTCCTACCTTCACTAGGCCCCGGGGTAGAGACTAGCACAAAGGGTAGGTAAACATTCATACAATATGGGAGGAATTACCCTTTTTAAATTAAAATATGATTAGAATATAGGATAGTAAATCCCAAACGACTCCAAAAATTTTATAATAAAAGAAATTGAGAACCACCCCATGCATGTTTAAACAAAACTACCACAGAGTACAACAAAATTCAAAAGTAAGTATAAAACACAATTATAAGAAGAATAAAAACATATATCCCAATGACTGAGATATTAAGGTCCATAAGGGTACTCAAATTCCTCCTAGAAACCTGAAAAGAGTTTCATATATGTAGGGTGATCATACAAGCATACTAAATAGGAAAAAAAACTAAGTCACTCACGCACAAGTGGGGTAAAATAATAATGCCCCTGTATGAAAATAACATAACTTCAAAACCACATAGTAATGAATACTAACCACCCCACCTTCACCAATTAACATTCACCAAATAATGCATGTCATGTAAAATAATAATATAAGAACATCGATGATAGGTTACCCCGCAATACTTCCACTGGTTAACTACTCACCCCTAATGATGAATGTCTTGGCTCTACCACTCTTCCATAAGACCCACTGGCACAACTTACCCGCGCACACCTGGGCCAAAAACCACATCACATTCTACCCACAGAGACCTGGGCCACAACCAAAACTCATCTCGCCTAAAAACACCTGGGCCTCATCCCGAAGACACCTGGTAAACAAACCACATCTCACACAACCAGTACCATTGATCTAGTAATAAACCTCAAGACATTATAGCCTACCTGAGGAGTCTTGGGGAATAAATTCCTAGAAGAGGGAGGAGGGGGGCCAATAACCATCCATCCATCCTCCCACCAGTATGTGTAAAAAAACCATCTCCCATAACAATGGGGTGTTCAGCACGTAGTGCTCAACATGGGTGGGGTGCATAAAGAAATCACAAGGAACTAAAAGTTTATATATATAGGTAAACAAACACTCACCCCAACCTATGGGTTTCCAAAAAAATAACCAGCCCACAAAAAAACTGCCCATGATGCTACCCCTATATGCACATCCACACAATAGCCACAACCAAAGCATAAACCCACCCCTTTTCATTTAATCACTCATCACTCTTTATTAAGAAGTTCACTTAATTTCCTTCAAAAATACCCAAAAAACTACCAACCACCACCATACCCAACACATGATTTCAGTTCCAATATATAAACATCACACAAATATATTACAGTCCCACTACACATCATTTCACAAAAACCAAAAAAATCCCACAATTAGTCCCACTACTATACAAGTTCATCAATTCCACAATCAATCAATTTCTCAACCAGAGATTCCACCACATCTCATGTACCACCCCATACACAAAGACCACAAAAACCATCACCAAAACCAAAACGCTACTGCACACACATACCACACCCTTATCATAGGGCCGACCCTTCATTCCACCCTTATACCCAAAACCATTCTACCGACAACACCACCATACAACCACACAAGGAACAAAACAAAACAAAAACCCACATAACACACAACCACATCAAAAAGTTGAGTGTATTTATATTTAGACAAAAATTATTATTTAAATTTAACTTTGATAAACATGATTGATCACTAAATATGTTTGATCTTGGGTCATCCTTTTCATTTAACTGGGTATACGTGATTAATTAGATTTCATGTTTACAATAATTTCAAGAGATAATCAACAATAAGTATAAAGTATCATAGGTGCGTAACTAAAGACCACCAATGACCACTAATTTTAAGAGGGATATAGTCCATACAATTCACATTACAGATCAAAATAACAGATAAAATCAAGTGATTATTATAGTCTTCCTCGTCCCCATTTATGACTAAGTTAATAAGAAAACTTTTATCATAACAACCTTAATAATTGGTTTCCATCGTGATCAAGAGGTGACATGAATACAACCACCCTGAATGATACATAAAAAAATGAGAGACAAAGGAATCCCCCACCTGGAACAATAGGTGACTAATGATCCTTCCTTACACCAAAATATAGGTTCGCACAAGCAGGAAACTCCAAGGAAAATCTAAACAAGATAGTACAACACAGGTACATGACTCCTCGGGAAGAAAGGTTGTAGGCGCACAAAGAGGGAACAAAAAGTTTCAAGGAAGAGAGGATACCATATTAAGAAAATTCATTATCCTAAAAAGTGAGATATGATTTCATAGTACTTAAAGTTTGGAAAGTGGTTCGATGACTGTACCACGATTCACTGTGTAATTTTCACCTTTACACCACTGTGCTAAACTTGTTTTATATTGAAAATTATAAAAATAATTACAAGTTTAATTCCATTTTTGAATCATTTATTTTAGGTTTATCACTGTTAAAAATGGAAATGTTAATTTTTTTGATGATTCCATTGTAGGAGGAGGTGATTTGGAGGGCCCATAACGATGTCCAAGAAAAATGGGCCAAACCGCGCAGGATCCAAGCACACCAGTGGATTAATCCACTCACTTCTACTAGACCGTGCATCCAATTTGGATGAAAGTTTATGGAATGGTCAAAAAATACATTGGGATACATTTCATATGAAGGAAACCAAGACTCATTCGGCCATCTTGTGGCCCAACTGACCTGATCTATCCAGCATACCAAATCTGCATGAATTCAATAGTGGTGTGCTATGATCTGTCCATATATCATGCTATAAGTGTCCAAATTATTCCAAACTATCAGTGGAGACAGGACAGAGGCGGTTCTATAACTTTTTTATTTTATACAAATCTAGATAATGTAGATAGAGGTCTAAACACCTGTGACAAGTGGTTTTAAGAATTCTGTGTGCTCAAAACCACCTTCCCATTTTCCTATAAAATGAAACTTTGGGCTCCTCATTTGTAAGTTCGTCCAGGAGGCAAATATCTGGTATTTTGGAGACTCAAATAAGTTCTCTCATCATCCAAGGAGTTCTATAGGAACCTATCCACATAGGGTAATCAAGGATGAAGAGGGAGTTCCACCCGAGCCTCCTCCTCCTCTCGATGGCGAGCTAAACGGAGGACGATCATTTCGAGGGATCTACACAAACTTGGGAGGGAGTTCAATCACATGTTCTTCAACTGGTTTTTTATAATTTGTGTGTTAAATATTTCACTTATTTTGTTTCTTGATATACTTCCCCATGATTAAATTTCATTTGATATAATTAAACCAAATCTTGGCAACACAATTGTGGTTCCAAGGGGTGGTTCTTTAAGCATTATTTGAAGAGGCAAGAGGGGAGTCAAGATCTTGACAACTTTAAACCAAAGAATTAAATAAAACCATATTAAATTTTTAGAACAATGAAATATCCAAGATTTTTAGTGAACTTGTAATGATATTATTCTCTCATAATTATTTATACACCACCTTTATTTATTAACTATTTAACTCTTTAATTAAGTAGTTTTCTTAAATGTTTTTTCAAAACCTTCCCCCTCTTTTAGTAATTCTTATTAAAAATACATACTCAAAACCTATCAATGCTCCAGGAGATATGAGATAGGGTCTTCCCTAGACTATAAATCAATCTTAAAATCATAATAAATTTGACATGTCATGATATCTCGGTCAAATTTTGGCACCAATGTCAGGGAGCGTTTTGGTTTTAGTGCGTGTTTTTGATAAGTTTTTTGTAATTTTTTGTGAATATTTATACCTCTACCTATATTTTTGTATTCTGATCTATTTGTTGTGTAGGTTATGTGCATGATGTGTTTTACTCTTGGAGACTTACAACCTTTCGAACTCGAACCGGAGAGAATCCTACATCAGTGACCCTGAGATACACAAGAGTAAACTTTGAAGGAGGACGCAAAAAACATCAACACTCATCTTGATCCTTCTTCTTCTTCTTCGGGAACCCACATTAAAACCGAAATTAACATGAACAACATGGATGAAAACAGTAGAACACTAAAAGAACTAACCTCGGCCGATGTTGATATCCAACCCACCTATATTCAATTACTAGGCGAGGCATCCAATTTTGAACTAAAATCTAGTTTAATTCATCTATTAACAAGATTCCATAGACTTCCTGGAGAGGATCCACACAAGCATTTAAAATAATTTCACACTGTGTGTTTTACATTAAAACCTGAAAATGTGGATGAAGAACAAGTAAAGTTAAGGGTATTCTCTTTTTCATTATAATATATAGCAAACTATTGGTTATATTATGTTAATTCCCCAATAAGAGGATGGGCGGACATGAAACGCCTTTTCCTTGAAAAATATTTCCCAGCCTCTCGAACTGCAACAATAAGGAAAGAAATTTGTAGGGTAAGAAAATATCAAGGGGAAACATTACATGAATATTGGGAACACTTTAAAAGGTTATGTTCAAGTTTCCCACACCGGCAAATAAGTGATCAACTTTTAATATAATATTTTTATGAAGGATTAATCCCTATTGATCAAAATATGATCGATGCTGCTGTAGGTGGCACGCTAGTTGATAAGACCCCAATTGCTTCAAGAAACCTAATTGATAACATGGTTCAAAACACACAACAATTTGGTTCAAGGTCCAATGTACCGATTCGAGGTGTCCATGAGATACAAAGTACTGAATTCGAGAAGAAGGTGGACACAAAGTTCAAAGAGGTAAGTGCCTTTATTCGACAACTTTCTCTTTCCCAAGGGAAATCCCAATCTCCTCCTCCAATCCATTTTGGTATATGTTCTTCTGACACCCACTACTCTGACCAATGTCCTCAATTGAGGGAAACATCTAAGAGTTGTGAGGAAATATTTCCAGGTCGCCCTTATAACCAACCCTTTAGGAAAGAACCTTACTATCCATCCAACCTTAGGTAGAAGGAGAACCAAGCCTATAGGAAAGGGGGTATTCAAACCAACCTCAACAATAATGAAACCATCCGGGGTAGAGAAGTCATCCACCACCACCACCCAAAAATCCTTAACCACCCCAAAGGCCTTTCCAACAAACCCGTCCACAACCCGAGCCTAGTCTAGAAGATATGATGAAACAAATGACTGAAAATAATATTAAATTCCAACAAACTAATCAGGAATCCATACAAGACCTTAAAACCCAATTAAGCCAACTAGCTAACTTAGTGGGTGAAATTCAAAGTCACAGATCAGGTAAAATTTTCTCTCGACCAATAGTTAACACTAGGGATAAAGGAAATGTTAGTGCCATCACCCTTAGGAGTGGAAAAAAACTATAAAGTAAGATGAATCCTCTATTAGAGTCATCCCCTAATAAGGAAACCTCCATCCCAACCATTAAAAATGTTCCAAATGTTAAAGAACCTTGTCCTGAGAGAATCCCTTCCAAAGGAAAGAGTGTGTACATTGATGAGTCACCTAGCCCAACCATTCCTCATTCATTTCTTCAAAGGGCCACCAAAAAAATAAAACAAAAGGAAACTAAACTTGATAAGTAAATATTGGATATTTTCAAGAAGGTGTAGGTTAACATCCCATTGATTGATGTTGTGAATAAAATTTCACGGTACACCAAGTTTTTAAAGGAGACGAGTACACACCGAAGGCGACTTCGAGGTGAAGAGAAAGTGAGATTAGGGAGGAATGTTTAAACATTGATATAGCTATCACTTCCCACCAAGTGTAATGATCCTAAAACATTTTCAATTCTGTGCACCATAGGAGAGTATTATTTTTCTAATGCTATGGTTGATTTAGGTGCTTCTATAAATGTGATGTCTCACTCCATTTACTCTACATTGTAAGTCAGGGAACAGAATCCCACTATAATTTTTGTTCAACTAGACAACTAGAGTACCACACACCCATCTAGTGTGTTAGAGGATGTTCTTGTGAGGGTTCAAAATTTAATTTTTCCTGCTAACTTTTACGTGCTTAAAATGGAGGATGATAAGATGAATGGACATGCCCTGATTATATTAGGGAGAACCTTCCTAAAAACTGGAAAAGACATAATTAATATACATAATGGTACATTATCTATGGAATTTAGTGGTGACATAGTCCATTTCAACATCCTTGCTGCCATGAAGAACCCCTCAGAAGAATATTCCTCTCTCTCTGTTAATTCAATTGATGTGCTCCCTACCCTTGAAAAAACAACTTTTATTTCCCCCAATCCCCTTTCTGAGTTTTCTTCATTGATAAAAATGATAGGTAATGATTCATACATTGATTATTGTAGTGTTCAATAAAAGTGTCATGCTTGTTCGTTGATTGATGATTTCTTGAACACTGAAGATCCGCTGACCAATAATGATACTGCTAAGCTTGTAAAAGCTCATTCCTCTTTTGAGGATAATAACATTGAGTAGTTAGATGAGATTAGTGATCTCTCACTTTCACACACACTCCCATAAATCCAAAATCCACCTAAATTGTAACTTAAATAATTTCCTTAAGATTTAAAATATTCATATCTTGATAATGGAAAAAAGTTGTCTGTCATCATTGCTAGTTCACTCCTTCCTGAGCAATAATTGCGGCTACTTGAACTTTTGAGGGATTATAAACAAGATTTGAGATGGACACTTGCTGACATTACTAGTATTATCCCATCAATTTGTACACATCATATTTTATTAAATGATGAGTCTAACCTAGTGAGGCAGCCACAACGTCGACTAAACCCAAACCTCCTAGAAGTTGTGAAAAATGAGGTAACAAAATTATTGGATTCTGGAATCATTTACCCCATCTTTGACATCCAATGGGTCCATCCTATTCAAGTTATTCTTAAAAATAGTGGCCTTAAAGTAATCAAAAATGAAAATAATGAATTGGTTCCAACTTGTGTGCAGAATAGTTGTTGTGTCTGTATAGACTATCATCGACTAAACCAATACACTAGGAAGGACCATTTCCCTTTTCCATTCATTGACCAAATTCTAGAGAGGATAGCAGGTAAGTCCCACTAATGTTTCCTTGATGGGTAATATGGATACTTTCAAATCTATATTGCCCCTGAGGATCAGGAAAATACAACCTTCACTTTCCCCTTTGGCACATTTGCCTATAGAAGGATGCCATTTGGTCTGTGCAATGCTCCATGTGTTTTCTAATGATGCATGGTTAGTATTTTTTTGGATTACCTGGAGAATTTCATGGAAGTATTCATGGATGATTTCACTATTTATGGCTCCTGTTTTGATGAATTTTTGAGTAGTCTTGGTCTATTCCTATGTTTCTATATTGAAAATAATCTTGTATTAAATTATGAGAAATTCCATTTCATGGTGAGACAAGGTATTTTTTTAGGGAATGTCATTTCTGGGGATGGAATTCAAGTAGATAAATCAAAATTGGATGTCATTTCTTCCCTACCATACCCCAAAAATGCACGAGATGTGCGGTCTTTCCTAGGTCATACTGAATTTTACCATCATTTCATTTGTCACTTTAGTAAAATTGCACTCCCCCTCTCCCGATTAATCAAAAAAGAAAAGGATTTTTTTATAAAGAATGTGAGGAAGCTTTTAATAAGTTAAAATGGAGTCTCATGTCATCCCCGATAATCCAACCACCTCGGTGGGATTTACCGTTTGAGCTCATATGTGATGACTCTAACTATGCAGTTGGGGTAGTCTTGTCACAAAGGGTTGATCGAGCTCCACATGTCATTACCTTTGCCTAACGTACTTTGGACCCTGCCCAAAAAAACTACACCACAACTGAAAAAGAATTCCTTACCATTGTATTTGTCTTGGAAAAATTTAGGTCATACCTTTTTGGGTCTAAAGTCATTGTGTTCTCAGACCATACATCCCTCTGATATCTCCTTAAGAAACCAGAAGTCAAGCCACGTCTCATTCACTGGATTCTCCTCCTTTAGGAATTTAATCTAGAAATTAGAGATAAAAAAGGAGCATAGAATGTTGTGGCTGACCATATTAGTACGATTCCCCCATCCTCAGAAATTGACTCATCCCCCTGTATTCCCATTAATGACATGTTTACTGATGATCAATTGTACCCAGTGCAAGATGTTATTCCTTAGTATGCTAAAATTGTAAATTATTTTGTAGAATATTTCATTCCTATTGATTTCAATAAAAACCAAGCCAATCGTCTGAAACATGAGTCTCGTTGGTACATTTTGGATGACCCCTACCTCTGGCACACATGTAGTGATCAAGTATTTAGGTTTTGTGTTCCCGATAGCGAGTTTCAGTCTGTCCTTAGATTATGTCGCACTCTTGCTCGTGGGGGGCACTTTGGTCCCCAACGGACTGCCCACAAGGTCCTTGATTCTAGTATCTCTTGGCCAACACATTTTCGAGATGCCCATGAAATTTTCAAGTCTTTTCCTCATTGTCAAAGAATGGGGAGTGTCTCTAAAATAAATGAAATTCCACAACAACCATTGCTATTTCATGACATTTTTGTTGTTTGGGGAATTGACTTTATGGGTCCATTTCTCAATTCTTTTGTAAACTTTTACATTATTCCATCTATTTATTATGTTTCAAAATGGGTAAAGGCACAATCTACAAGTACTTATGATTCTACGGTAGTTGTAGAATTTTTGAGAACCCAAATCTTCTGTAGGTTTGGCTTACCTAGGTTCATCATCAATAACCAGGGTTATCATTTCTACAACCGAACAATGCAATCACTTTTGCGTCGGTATGGGGTCAATCATAGAGTGTCTACTGCATATCACCCACAGACCAATGGTCAAGCTGAGGTTTTAAATAGATAGGTAAAACAATTTCTTGAAAAAACAGTTCAACCTAATAGAAAAGATTGGAGCCTTCGACTTGATGATTCATTATGAGCCTATCGTACTACTTTCAAAACTCCCATTGGAATGTCATCCTATCATGTTGTGTTTGGAAAGAGTTGTCACATCCCTATTGAGATTGAGCATCAGGCCTACTAGGCCATCAAACATTGCAATTCTAATATTTATGGTGCTGGTTCTCAATGGAAGTTGTAGATTCAGGAGTTGGAGGAAATGAGAAGAGATGCATATGAAAACTCCAAAATTTATAAGGAGTGAACCAAGGCTGCCCAAGACCATATTATACTTCATCGTCAGTTCCACATTGGGCAGAAGGTCCTCCTTTATAATTCAAGGATGAAGTTGCATCCGGGTAAGCTTCGTTCCCACTGGTTTGACCCATACATTGTTATTAATGTATCTCCATTTGGTGTTGTTCAAGTTCAAAATAAAGAAACCAAGAAAACCTTCACTATCAATGGGAAGTGACTGAAACACTTCCATGAAACCCTTTAGGAGTTCCCGATGGAGGAACTCCATGTTCAAGAAGAAACATACCACTAAAACACACCGGGTTTTATCCTTCCTTCTCACCTTCTCAATTATTACAGTGATAAAACTGCACATTCTAGGTGTGGGGGGATGGGTACATTCCTGGGTTAGATAGGAATTTTAATCATTTTTTTCTCTTTCTTCTCTTTTTTACCTTCTATATAGTATTTTCACTTTTCCTTGTCTTGTTGAGTTCATTAGGATTTTCATTGTCTTTCTTCTTTCTTCTCTTTCTCACCTTCTTTATGGTGTTTTTTATTTTTCCCCCCATCAAAAATTTCAAAGTTCCATGATTCGGTGACCATAAGGGGGGGGGGGAGTAAAAATTCCATAAATAATGAAAAAAAATAATATTTGTATGAAGTTTACATCAGGGAGTGGTTTTTAGTGAATTGGTTTTCTGTAAATGATATAAATGGTTGTATCACTGTGAAACATTTGAGATGATTGATTCCCCTTGTGTGAGTAGTTTTTAGGAAAACCGTGTCACTAATATCTCCATACATTTTTTCACCAAACCATGAAGTGTGAATATTTCTTACTTAATATAAGGTAAATATATGCTAGGTTAATATTTTTCAGCTTTAGATGATATTTTCATACGTTCATTCCTTATCTGATCTGTTTCATTACTGTACCAGATTGACCTATGTGTGTGTACCTAATGTCTGACTGTTTTACACCCTCAAAAAAAATTTTGTGTCTTGGGATGGTCAAAAACCACTCCTACTCAACCTTTGATCTTATTATAACTATTGCAATTAGTATCATGAGTAGATCAAACAAGGTTTGAGAGATGAGTGTGAGATTTGTTCCAAATGAATCTTCTAAAAAAACAAAAATAATAAATGAGGGGAGTGATGAAATGTAAAACATATGGGGATATCTAGGTCGAGAGCTTATGGTTTGACTTCTGGGAATGCTTAAGTGAGTGGGTCTTGAAATATGATTACAAAGGATGTAGGGCAGGTTTGGTGAAAATTCATTTCAAGCTGAATAATTTAAAAATAACCTATATTTATTAGATTGAAAGTTAAAAGAATAGAATGGAATGGTTTTCATACACACACATGGAGAGTTAGTGGAATGGTTGACTTTTAAATTCCTTTCTCATATTGGTGTCATTAATCTCTTTTAATTTCATTGTGATATGATTTATGATACATCTTTTTCAATTTTCATTAGGAAGAACTCCTTTGTGTGGTTTATGCATTGATCACATTACTGTAGTGAATTAAAATTTACTCAAATGTTAAATCTTCATGATGTTTGGAATATATATATGCCTAATTTTATTTTGATATATGAATTTCCTCAGAAGTGAAAATGTTTAGGTGTGGGGGTGTGATCGTACCACGATTCACTGTGTAGTTTTCACCGTTACACCACTGTGCTAAACTTGTTTTATATTGAAAATTATAAAAATAATGACAAGTTTAATTCCATGTTTGAATCATTTATTTTGTGTTTATCACTGTTAAGAAGGGTAATATTACTTTTTTTATGATCCCATTGCAGGAGGAAGTGATTTGGAGGGCCCATGATGATGTCCAAGAAAAATGGGCCAAACTGCGCAGGATCAAAGCACACCGGTGGATTAATCCGCACACTTATAATAGAACATGCATCCAATTGGGCTGAACATTTGTTGGATGGTCCAAAATTCACTAGGCTACATTTAATATGAAGTAACTCAAGACTCATTCGACCATCCGGTGTCCCAACATACATGATCTGTCCAGCACACCAAATCTACCTGAAATCAAAAGTGGTGTGTTGTGATCTGTCCATATCTCGAGCGATAGGTTTCCAAAGTATGGAAAAAATTTAGTGAAGACATCTAAGAGGTGGAGATAAAACTTTTTTATTTTATCCAAATATAGATAAGGAATTATGGTGGTCAAAACACCCATGATAATTGGTTTTAAGAATTATGTGTGCTCAAAACCACCTTCCCATTTTCCTATAAAATGGCACATTGGGCTCTTCATTTGAAAGTTTGGCTAGGAGGAAAAGTTCTGGTATTTTTGAGACCCAAATAAGTCCTCTCATCATCCAAGGAGTTATGGAGGCCCCTATTCTCATAGTGGAATCATGGATGAAGAGGGAGTTCCACCTGAGCTTCCTCCTCCTCTCGATGGCAAGCTAAATGAAGGATGATCATTTCGAGGGAGCTACACAAACTTGGGAGGGAGTTCCATCACATGTTCTTCTACTGGTTTTCTATGATTTGTGTGTTGAATATTTCACTTATTTTTTTTCTTGATATGATTCCCCTAATTACATTTCATTTGATATAATTAAGTGGAATGCTTTTTATTTCAACATCGATTGGGTTGAGATTTCAAGTGGGAATATTGGGTTGATCCGATTGGACAACACAATAATCCTATTTATCTCACACATACATAAGATTTAAGTATGCTTTGTTACACCTATTATTCTATGTTTGATAACCAAATCTTGGAAACACGATTTTGGTGCCAAGGGGTGGTTCTTTAAGCATCATTTGAAGAGGCAAGAGGGAAGTCAAGATCTTGACAACCTTCAACCAAAGAATTAAACAAAACCATGTTAAATTTTCAGAACAATGAACTATCCAAGATGTGCAGTGAACTTTAAATGATCTTCTTCTCTCATAATTATTAATACACCACCTTTATTTATTAACTATTTAACTCTTTAATTAAGTAATTTACTTAAATCTATTTTAAAAACCTCCCCCATATTTTAGTAATTCTTATTAAAAATACATACTCAAAACCTATCAACACTCCTCGAGAGACAACATAGGGTCTTCCCTAGACTATAAATCAATCTTAAAATCATAATCAATTTGACGTGTCATGACAGATAAGTCATTTGACCACACTACTTGGCCATATCATGATATTTACAATACAATAATTCTCCTTATAGGGAGTGGAAATGGATTTATAAATGCTTAAACATTATAGGTAACTCATTTAATTTCAAAGAGACCTAAGAGGTGAGAAAATGGAAAAACATGGGAAGGTTGTAAATGAAACAACATTGGGTGAGTCACTAGTGGCACATCACCATTCAGTGAGTTACCATTTGGCAAGTCATCGTTAAGTGACCTACTATTCGATGAATCACCATTTCGTGACCTACTATTTAGTGACCTACCATTCAGTGACCTAAGATTCAGTGACCTACCATTCAGTGACCTACCATTCGGTGACCTACTATTCAGTGACCTACCATTCGGTGACCTACCATTCGGTGTCCTATTGTTTTGTGACCTACCATTTGGTGACCAACCGTTCAATGATTCATCATTTAATGATTCACTATTAGGTGAGTCACTATTCAGTGACCTACCGCCAGATGATATACCATTGGAAAACTATATTTGTTTTGGTAAACTCATGAAACAATCCAATTTGACCTCCAAGAACACTGAAAAGACTTGATTTTCACAAAGGAATAGACCGAAGGGGCGTGGGCTGTTACATGAGATACCTCTCAAACTATTCTCACCCTCAAGAATTTAAAACCAATCCGAGAAGAAATAGGGGGCCGAACAACCACCCTGTAAGATACCTCTCAAGGGTAAACCACCCTCTATTGTTCGAAATATGAATTGAAACCTAAACATCCAAGAAAATATCTCCTGAAAATTAATGCCTCAACTAACCACATCAACATCAAAGGTTACAATTTTGAGACACATTGGTCAAGGAATTCCTTCCCCCGTTTCAAGATACTATCTGCTTTGGGTGGCACTGACTCACCCACATGGGTTCAATCGTATCCGCATTAATGTGTCTTTATTAGGTATCCTGTGATAACATTCCCACATATCAGTACTGTTTCACACATTAGAGAATAAGGAAGAAACCCATCTTATTGGAAACAAGGATCAAGTATTACATCATAAAGCAAATCACAAAATAAAAACTTAAAACAAATTCGGGTACTAGGAACACATATGTGATTATCACTCCAAAGTACTCTCCTCGAGGCCACAATTCCTCCACAACACACGGACCAAGGGAATAGTCTATCCATGTAGAACCTTCTCCTGAAGATCCTAGATCTCTACTAGCTGTTCCATGAAAGTTTTGTCATCCTCGATATCCAATTATCCCTTGTCATTGACGTGGGGGTCATCAAGTGGATACCAATGAATATAGAAGATTTCAAAGATGTTGTGGACCCTCTCCAACTATGGTGGTAGTTCTAGTTGGTATGCCACCTCAACAAGTCATCCTAACACCTTGAAAGGTCTAATGAACCTAGGAGAGAGCTTACTCTCCCTACCGAACCTCGATTCCCACATCGAAGAGAAACCTTTAAGAACATGTGGTCTCATACCTTGAACTCCAAGGGACTCCTCATATGATTGGAATATGACATCTGTATGTACTGTGATACCTTTATCCTCTCATTCACGAGCTGAACCTTCTCTATCATGCTCCACACTACCTCAGGACCAAAAACATCTATCTCTACAACCTCCGTCCAACACAAGGGTGAACGACACAACCTACCATACAAGGATTTGAAAGAATCCGTGACAATGGTAGAGTGATAGGTATTATTTTAAGAAAACTATATCCGTATAAAGTTTCATTACCATGATCCTTTGATGTTCAGAACACATTCCCACAACATATCTTCTAGCATTTGGATGGTCCGCTCTGTCTGCCCATTTGTATGAGGGTGGAAAGTGTAGATAAGGCATAATTGAGTGCCAAAAGCATGTTGTAGTCCCCTCTTGATTCGTGAGGTAAACCATGTGTCATGATATGAGACGATGGATCTTAGAACCCCATGAAGCTACATCACCTTGTTCACATACCTCTGTTCTAAGGAATCCACTGTGCTCGACTCCTTGAATACTAAGAAGCAAAATGATTTTGTCAGCCGATCCACCCAGATCACATCATATCCTCCATGATCCTTAGGTAATCCTATGATGAAATCCATTGATATTTCATCCCACATCTATTTCAGGACATCTATGGTATTCGAAAAACCAATAGGAACATGGTTCTCAACCTTCTCCTATTGACACACTAGGCACTTTTCCACAAACTTCACCACCACACGTTTCACCCCGGGCCCCCAAAATTGTTCTCTCAATCCTCGATACATCTTGGAAACTATTGGGTGTACCACTAGGGGTGATCTATGAAACTCATGGAGAACCCCCTCGTTTAAATCTAGTGGAAAAAATAGATTCTTACGAAACATCATTTGATTTTGACCATATTTCAACCATCCCTCCAGAGCATCACACCAGTCAATGCGATCATACATCACCTCCAACATCGAGTCTCCCCATTGATACTCCTCCACCTACTAACTTAGAGATGACTACACCATCATATGAAGCAAACCGACTCTACCTCCATCTATCGCCGCATCCAAGTGTGTAACGCCCCGACCCTAGTTGCCTAGAGTCGGTGCATTATTACATAACATTGGCATGATCACAAGAAAGATCAAATCTCGAAAGACCGATTGGTTTAGTAGCCTTGGAAACACTAGATATATTCATAAGTTTTACATTACATCATAAAATGAAAAACTACTACAACAACATAATGTCTCCATAATCCACACTACTATCCCCTCATAATATCCCTGCAGGTCATTCATAATTTACTTCTTCACATCCTGGGGAAAAATAAAACATAGAAAAGGGGTGAGCTCAAATGCCCAGTAAGGATAACAATATAGCGGAAACTTTCATAAATAAGAATAAACATTTAAGGCAATGCATTACTAAAACAAAAGCCTTTTAAAATTGAACTTCAACATGGTATGGCAAAAGTAAAATGAAATAATGCCATTTACTTATTCACATGGATATTCTACTAATCGAATAATCACATGCAAAAATCAATAACCACTTTCATAATGTTGGAATGCATAATGCCAGACTATCATAACCACATAGCCAAGGCCTCGTGCCAAGGCTACAAATAAGATTTTGTCAAGGCCTTGTGCCAAGACACTAGTTTGTCTCATGAGACCTACCGATGCATCGAGGAGCTATAGCGGGCTCCACCCGTCACTTATTAAGTCCAATGCATTCCCATATGAAAAGGTTTAAACATAACATAAACATTCGTATTAAAACTAGCATACGAAATGTCAATACTTTCACAATAAACTATGAATGGTATAAAAATAGCACATCCACAGTCAAACATATCACAAAACCTTCAATACAATATAGAAGTTTTGTATCATAATAAATCAACTTCAAATAATCTTAAAATCCATCAAAGGATGTTGACATAGATGAAATCAAAATTCTTTTAAAAGAAATATCTCCTTTTATTTTGAAATCATTTAAGATCCATATAAAATAAAACATTTTCTTTGAAAATATTCTTATAAGCTTGTATGGGAAGCTTCGACGATTTTATAACGGCGGAAAATAACCGCACCCGCCGTATAAGTTAAAAAAAAACATTCTTACCTCAATTCTGTCGAAAAGGTTAAAAAGGACCTTGTTTTGAAAACGACGGAAAGATTCCTTTATAAACCTCTTATAAAAAGTCAAACAAGGGTATAAATGACTTTAACCCATATTCTTGTAAATAGTAAAAATGTTTTGAAATACATTTCGAAGAAACATGGATGTGGATGATAAAGATATCCCAGTAGATTATTACGTATAATACAACCTCGGATAATGAAGAGATCGTGAAATAACCCTTACCTTGTACTTTTCCTTGGTTGTGGTAGGTTAACCTCCTGTATAATGGTGAAATAATTGTTATTAAATTATACAAGAATCATATACATTAATATGATATCATATATGATCTTTTAATATTGATTTGATAATAATATCTTAGTATTATCGTTGTTTCGGGTGTTAACTTACTTGTTTTCTTTCATATGTTTTGTTACGTAAGACATGTTTGTAAAGGATAGGTTGTATATTATTCATATCCAGAATGATATCAAGTCCTTAAACATCATTTTTAAATCATAAAATGATAATTACGCTTTAATGGTTACGATGGAGAATGAATCTCATCGCGTTCGTGGAGACGGTAGTCCGTACGTACGCACGAGCGACAATATCATTCTTTTGATATTAAAATAATATATAAATGGATGGTATATCATATATACAGAATCATTAACATGTTATATTTATTATTTACATGAGTTACACATCATTATTATACCCATCCAAATAATATTATATTGAATAACAATTACACCACGACGTGGAGACGGTAAGCCGTACGTACGCACGTATGGTGACATGTTATTCAAAGGGTGGATAGAATACTGAATATGATTGTACCATATTTATAATAACATCACAGTATATGTGAGATACTGGAGTTATTATTTCAGAATGGTAAGAACAAAGGAAGAAGAAGTGGAAGAAGAAATGAACTTAGAAAAGGGTGGTGAGATCATTACCTCTTCTTCGGGTTCTTCCTTTTGATTTGATCAAAAGGGCTCCTTAGGTTGGCTTTCTGATCAAACTAAGGCCTCTAGGTTGTATTGAGGGATGTTGGGAGAGTATTTGGGCAGAGTTTGGCCGAACCAAAAGGCTTTAGAGGTGTGAAGAAATGAGAAGGAGGAGTGCCCTTTTATAAGAGGGGTGAGGGGCACCTTTGGAAAAGCTAGAAATATTAATTTATAATAAATTCATATTCGGTTTCTAAAGGCTCCAAAGTTGACTATTAAAAGGATGAGGTGGGGATAGGTCGAAAACAACTCATCCAATATAATTTAGACAGGTTTGGGTACTTATATTAACCTTATCTTTAAGTATTAACTCTAAGTTAATTAGTTTCACTTTTACAATGTCTCTTTGTATTTTTATATAATATGGTTAATAAACTTACTATATACATCCAAGCGACACCCAAGTGGTCCATTAATGATTAACCTATCATAATATAAGTCTCTTGGCCGAACCTTATATTTTTAGGAATTTAATATCAATTAATAATATAATATTTGTTTTAAGAACTCTTTTATGTCAATTTTGACACTATTCAATAGTTGATTTTTGTGAAACTCATAACAGATTGATTACTTCGAACAAAGTCCATTAAATCAATCCTAATATATCATATTAGCCTAGAAAATTAGTTTAATTCATTAAAAGTTTCATATTATATTTATTTGGGTATTTATAATATCAATTATTTTAATTTTTCACTATTATAGTAATTACTGCATCATCATTGTGTCATAAATAAAATAACTTATTTATTGTCTAAAAATTATAAATAAAATATCATTATGTAGGAAATCTTTTTATCTTTCTAATGAATATTTATAATCGAAAATCCAACATGTATAAACCTATGTAAAAATTGTTCTTCTAAAAGATATATGCTTGTGTAATTTTTGTATTCATTTTAACTTAATTAAAATAAAGTGTCATTATCACTTACAAGTGGATCCATGGGGTTCCAAAATTGACACAAAGATGCCCATGGTCGACCATGTATCAACCAATAGGGTTAAGACACGTTTTAGGGTAATTTTTTATTATTATAATATTATTTTTTTAACCCTTATTTACCGGATTTACCCTTTAACCATGGTAAATAAATTATTTACCGCAGTAATTATTCAAAATGTCTAAAAATAAAAGTTACCTATTTACATAATTTGGACATCCTGATTCCAAATATGGAATCCATTTTCCTAAATTCAAAACACAGAAGTGGCAGAAATTAATTTAAAATTAATTCCCGCTGTTAAAACAAAAAGCGTGTTTTTAAGAGATAATAACTATCAAAAGATTGACACTTGTTTATGTTCGGTTTAATTGTAAAATTATGTCCAATGATAAACATTAAATTGAATGGTAAAAATATATTCTAAATATACTTTAAAACCACTCAAATTCATAATTTATCACTATTAATTATTTTGATTAAAAAAGTTGTTTTTAATTAAAATTTAGAAATTTTCACTATTCATCAAAATATGAAAGTTATCCGAAATGTACCAAAATTTCACCCTAGGCTAATTTTGATATTCCGAATCCAAAAATGAAGTCCATTTTGAAATATAGAATATATATGATTTCAAAAAGTAGGTATTACTATTCACAACGGCTAGTTTAATTAGTTGTGGTGTGTGTTAGAACTCGAGGTTGCGTACAACACACGCTATCGCATTATTCAAAGGGAAACGTACCGTAGAAGCTTGGGGTGTTACATTCTCCCCTCCTTCAAATAATTGCGTCCTCGCAATTTCTAGGGTATTACTGCATAAAAAGACTCGGGTGGTTCTTCATCATAAGTTCCTCGGGTTCCCACGTTGCCTCTTCCATCTTATGATTTCTCCACAAAACTTTTACCAGACGCGTCGTCCGGTTTCTCAGTACTTGTTCTCTTGTATCAAGAATCCTGACGGGCTCTTCACAATAGGAAAGATCGGGTTCCAGTTCTAATTCCTCATAGGTGAGTACATGCGTTGGGTCAGGCATGTATTTCCTCAACAGAGATACGTGGAACACATCGTGAACTTTGGAGAGACTTGGCGGCATTGCCAATCGGTAAGCTACAGCCCCAATTCGTTCTAGAATTTCGAAAGGTCCGATGTACCTGGGACTCAATTTACCTTTCTTACCAAAACGTATGACTCCCTTCCATGGAGATACCTTCAGGAAAACATGATCACCGACTTGAAATTCCAAATCCTTCCTTCGATTATCGGCATAGCTCTTCTGCCTACTTTGAGCTGCTTTAATGTGATTTTGGATTACTTTCACCTTTTCCACCGTTTCCTCCACCAGCTCTGGGCCTACAAGTTTTCTTTCACCAACGTCATCCCAACAGGTTGGTGTACGACATCTCTTTCCGTATAACGCTTCATATGGTGCCATCTGTATACTCGAATGGAAGCTATTGTTATAGGAAAATTCTACTAGTGGTAAATATTGATCCCACATACCCTGAAAATCAAGTGAGCAAGATCTCAACATGTCTTCTAAGGTCTGAATAGTCCGTTCTGATTGTCCGTCTATCTGAGGGTGGTAAGCAGTGCTCAAATGAAGTTCAGTATCCAGGGATTTCTGAAGACTTTTCCAAAATCTTGAAGTAAAACGGGGATCACGATCAGAAACAATCGATAGGGGTACTCCATGAAGTCTCACAACTTCATTAATATATAGTCTTGCTAGACGTTCCAGGGGTAGATCTTCTCTTATAGCAAGAAAATGTGCTGACTTGGTAAGACGATCAACAATAACCCATATTGCATCGTTCCTTCTAGGAGTCTTTGGTAGCCCCATGACAAAGTCCATCGTAATATTGTCCCATTTCCACTCCGGTATGGGAAGAGGTTGCATGACTCCTCCAGGCTGTTGCCTTCCAGCTTTCACTTGTTGACAAACCATACATCTTGACACAAAATCATCAATCTCCCTCTTCATGTTGTCCCACCAAAAATGTTCCTTCAAATCTCTATACATTTTGGTGCTCCCAGGGTGTATAGAGAAATTGGAACTATGAGCATCATCCAGCAATTCCCTTTTTAGATCACGTATATTGGGAACACAAAGTCTCTTCCCGAATTTCAAAATTCCACCTTCATACGCAAAGTCTCTCAATCTCCCATCATTCACAGCTTTAATCTTCTTCTGAAATTCTTCATCATCGGTCTGAGAACTCTTAATCCTTTCTAGTAAAGATGGTTTGGCAACCATTTGAAAAAGCATTGATGTTTCACCTTCCCTGGTTATTCCCATGTCCATCTTCACTAGAACCATGAAAATTGGATCCCTTTCAATTCTCATCATGTTCAGAACTCCATGGTCTTTTCTGCTCAAAGCATCTGCCACCTTGTTTGCCTTCCCCGGGTTGTAGTGTATCGTACAATCATAATCCTTGAGTAATTCAAGCCATCTCCTTTGCCTCATGTTGAGTTCTTTTTGTGAGAAAATATACTTCAAACTCTTGTGATCAGTATAAATCTCACATTTTTCACCATAGAGGTAGTGCCTCCATATCTTCAAAGCAAAGATCACAGCTGCTAACTCAAGATCATGAGTAGGATAGTTTTGTTCATGAATTTTCAACTGTCGTGATGCATAGGCAATAACTCTATCATTCTGCATAAGGACACAGCCAAGTCCTTTCTTCGATGCATCACTATAAATAACGAACCCATCATTCCCCGATGGTAGAGTCAATATAGGAGCATTGACTAATCTTCTCTTCAGTTCTTCGAAACATTCTTCACACTCTTTTGTCCAAACAAATTTAACCCCTTTACGTGTGAGCTTCGTTAATGGGTTAGCCAATCGGGCAAAATTCTGGACGAAACGTCGATAATAACCTACCAAACCAATAAAACTACGTACCTCAGTTATATTCGTAGGTGCTGGCCATTCTTGGATTGCCTTGGTCTTAGAAGGATCAACAGAGATTCCATCTTTATAGACAATATGGCCAAGAAAAGAAATCTCCTGAAGCCAGAATTCACACTTGCTAAACTTTCCATATAATTCATGCCTCCTCAGAGTCTTCAAGATAATGCGCAAGTGATTTTCATGATCTTTGTAGGTTTTGGAGTATACCAAGATATCATCAATAAATACCACCACAAATTCATCGAGATACTCCTTGAAAACTCTATTCATCAGATCCATGAATACAGAGGGTGCATTAGTCAATCCAAACGGCATTACAGTAAACTCGTAATGCCCGTACCTGGTTCGAAATGCTGTCTTCGGAATGTCTTCCTTCTTCACACACAACTGATGGTATCCAGATCGAAGGTCAATCTTTGAAAAGTATTGAGCTCCATGCAGTTGGTCAAATAAATCATCAATACGAGGTAGGGGATACTTGTTCTTTATCGTTATAGCATTGATCTCCCTGTAGTCGATACATAACCTCATAGATCCATCTTTCTTTTTAACAAAAAGAACAGGGGCTCCCCATGGAGAAACACTAGGGCGAATAAATCCCTTATTACTCAATTCCTCTAGTTGTTTCTTTAGTTCGACTAGCTCTACAGTGGCCATTCTATAAGGGGTCTTCGATATAGGCCTTGATCCAGGAATTAAATCAATGGAAAACTCTACTTCTTGTTCTAGAGGATGTCCAGGTAAATCTTCCGGAAATACATCTACAAACTCTTTCACAATAGGTACATCCTCTATTTGAACATTTCTTTCCTCACTGACAGTTATTTCATTCTCTTCCTCCCCGATAATTGAATTAAGTTGAGCTACAGGGGGTGGATCTAAATAAGAATTAGGTGGTGACGATTCTGCTCTAAAAATAAGGTGCTCCTTATCATTATCATCAAGAATCGTAACCTCTTTCTTCTTACAATAAATCTTCGCATCATAGTCCGAAAGCCAGTCCATACCGAGGATTATATCAAACTCAATCATAGGTATGACGATGAAATCAGCAGATAAAGAAAATTTATGTGCTCTAATGGGGACTGAGTCACAAAACTTTGTTGCAACGATACTTCCCTTAGGAGTTTTAACTGACAACTCCCTTATTAAATCAAATTGGAAATATCTAATTTTCTTAGCAAACTGGGAAGATATGAAACAATGCGATGATCCAGAATCAAATAATGCATTTGCTAAACTTGAGGAAACCATTAAATTACCTGCCACCACGTCTTTCGGAGCTTCTACCTCAGCAGTAGTGATAGCATAAGCCTGGCCTTGATCCCTTGGCCTTTTCTGAGGTAAGTTCTCCTGACGCTTAGGACATGCATTTGCATAATGCCCCATCTCCTTGCAATTGTAGCACTGAACGTTGGTAGCTTCCTTCTTCCCCTTGCAATCATGAGCTTGGTGGCCTTTTTCACCACACTTGTAACAGACTCCCATTCCCTTCAGGCAAGCACCGGGGTGTTTCTTCCCGCACTTACCACAAGATGGATATTCAACCTTTCCCTTCTTCCCCTTATTTCCATTCCCAGATTGATCAGCAGGTCTCTTCTTCTCTTGCTTTGCTTTAAAGTCATAAGACTTAGAGAATTCCTTTTCGGTCTTGATAGCACATGAGACAATGTCTTCGTACGATGAAAAGGATTGTGAGACTAATGCTCGACGGAGAAATGGTTTTAACCCATCAAAGAAACGATCAATCTTACTTCTTGGGTTGCGAATATAATCACTAGCGTACCTCGCTAACCTTGTAAAGTTAGCCTCATACTTTGTGACATTCTCATCCTCCTTTTGTCTCAGACTCAGAAATTGCCTTTCCATATCTGCTCGATGGTCGCGAGGAAAGTATTTTTCTAAAAACAGATCTTTGAACTCCCTCCATTCCATGTTTGATACTTCATCATCTTCCTTCATGTTTTGAATCAATGACCACCATTGATCAGCATCTCCAGTGAGGCGGTAAACTGCCATGGTAACTTTTTCCCTTTCACTACTCCCCAAAGCCTGAAATATTTTCTCTAGGGAAAATATCCATTGCTCAGCTACTAAGGGATTTGTACTCCCATTGAACGTTGGTGGTTGTTGTCTCATGAATCGATCTAACATTGATCCTCCACGCTGCGGATCAGGGTGCTCCATACGGGTAAGGTTATTATTCATAACCTGAGTAAGTTGTCCCAGTACGGTGATTAGCTGATCAGCACCAGTTGCATCACCAGCCCCACTATAATTATCTTGAGCAGGAGGGCAATCCCTACATGGAGTGCGTGCATTGATACGGTTTCCATTTCTTCCACTAGGCGCCATTTCTAAAAAAAATGGCATAAACTAGATCAGTTTATGCATCAAAATACATAATCCCATACTTATAAAACACTTAACATAAATTGAACTATTTATGGATATAATCCATAATCATAAAAATGTTTTCTTTGAGGAAGTATATACTCATAAACCCTTCATAATGATTTGTAAAGATAGTGAGAGTTATCCTAAGCATATCCCCCGGGAGTGTCGTAACCAAGAGTGCAGCAAGGCCCGTTGTCGTGCACCAGTTCCCGTTCGAGTCTAGCTCAAAGCGGTGTTTTCGGGTTTTACCCCTAGGTACATCTGTGCCAGAGCCGCCTCTACCTGCTCGTATCCAGACAGGGATGTATTGCTCGAAAAACTCACAAAATCTCTACAATACCAAAATTCTAGGAAGTTCTTCTATACTAATCCTCAAAGTTCATCTTAGGTCTACGTGCTCTAATCAGAGTTTATCTAAATCTAGCTTCCAAGGTTTGTACTAAACTTCCTCTGATACCAACTGTAACGCCCCGACCCTAGTTGCCTAGAGTCGGTGCATTATTACATAACATTGGCATGATCACAAGAAAGATCAAATCTCGAAAGACCGATTGGTTTAGTAGCCTTGGAAACACTAGATATATTCATAAGTTTTACATTACATCATAAAATGAAAAACTACTACAACAACATAATGTCTCCATAATCCACACTACTATCCCCTCATAATATCCCTGCAGGTCATTCATAATTTACTTCTTCACATCCTGGAGAAAAATAAAACATAGAAAAGGGGTGAGCTCAAATGCCCAGTAAGGATAACAATATAGCGGAAACTTTCATAAATAAGAATAAACATTTAAGGCAATGCATTACTAAAACAAAAGCCTTTTAAAATTGAACTTCAACATGGTATGGCAAAAGTAAAATGAAATAATGCCATTTACTTATTCACATGGATATTCTACTAATCGAATAATCACATGCAAAAATCAATAACCACTTTCATAATGTTGGAATGCATAATTCCAGACTATCATAACCACATAGCCAAGGCCTCGTGCCAAGGCTACAAATAAGATTTTGTCAAGGCCTTGTGCCAAGACACTAGTTTGTCTCATGAGACCTACCGATGCATCGAGGAGCTATAGCGGGCTCCACCCGTCACTTATTAAGTCCAATGCATTCCCATATGAAAAGGTTTAAACATAACATAAACATTCGTATTAAAACTAGCATACGAAATGTCAATACTTTCACAATAAACTATGAATGGTATAAAAATAGCACATCCACAGTCAAACATATCACAAAACCTTCAATACAATATAGAAGTTTTGTATCATAATAAATCAACTTCAAATAATCTTAAAATCCATCAAAGGATGTTGACATAGATGAAATCAAAATTCTTTTAAAAGAAATATCTCCTTTTATTTTGAAATCATTTAAGATCCATATAAAATAAAACATTTTCTTTGAAAATATTCTTATAAGCTTGTATGGGAAGCTTCGACGATTTTATAACGGTGGAAAATAACCGCACCCGCCGTATAAGTTAAAAAAAAACATTCTTACCTCAATTCTGTCGAAAAGGTTAAAAAGGACCTTGTTTTGAAAACGACGGAAAGATTCCTTTATAAACCTCTTATAAAAAGTCAAACAAGGGTATAAATGACTTTAACCCATATTCTTGTAAATAGTAAAAATGTTTTGAAATACATTTCGAAGAAACATGGATGTGGATGATAAAGAGATCCCAGTAGATTATTACGTATAATACAACCTCGGATAATGAAGAGATTGTGAAATAACCCTTACCTTGTACTTTTCCTTGGTTGTGGTAGGTTAACCTCCTGTATAATGGTGAAATAATTGTTATTAAATTATACAAGAATCATATACATTAATATGATATCATATATGATCTTTTAATATTGATTTGATAATAATATCTTAGTATTATCGTTGTTTCGGGTGTTAACTTACTTGTTTTCTTTCATATGTTTTGTTACGTAAGACATGTTTGTAAAGGATAGGTTGTATATTATTCATATCCAGAATGATATCAAGTCCTTAAACATCATTTTTAAATCATAAAATGATAATTACGCTTTAATGGTTACGATGGAGAATGAATCTCATCGCGTTCGTGGAGACGGTAGTCCGTACGTACGCACGAGCGACAATATCATTCTTTTGATATTAAAATAATATATAAATGGATGGTATATCATATATACAGAATCATTAACATGTTATATTTATTATTTACATGAGTTACACATCATTATTATACCCATCCAAATAATATTATATTGAATAACAATTACACCACGACGTGGAGACGGTAAGCCGTACGTACGCACGTATGGTGACATGTTATTCAAAGGGTGGATAGAATACTGAATATGATTGTACCATATTTATAATAACATCACAGTATATGTGAGATACTGGAGTTATTATTTCAGAATGGTAAGAACAAAGGAAGAAGAAGTGGAAGAAGAAATGAACTTAGAAAAGGGTGGTGAGATCATTACCTCTTCTTCGGGTTCTTCCTTTTGATTTGATCAAAAGGGCTCCTTAGGTTGGCTTTATGATCCAACTAAGGCCTCTAGGTTGTATTGAGGGATGTTGGGAGAGTATTTGGGCAGAGTTTGGCCGAACCAAAAGGCTTTAGAGGTGTGAAGAAATGAGAAGGAGGAGTGCCCTTTTATAAGAGGGGTGAGGGGCACCTTTGGAAAAGCTAGAAATATTAATTTATAATAAATTCATATTCGGTTTCTAAAGGCTCCAAAGTTGACTATTCAAAGGATGAGGTGGGGATAGGTCGAAAACAACTCATCCAATAGAATTTAGACAGGTTTGGGTACTTATATTAACCTTATCTTTAAGTATTAACTCTAAGTTAATTAGTTTCACTTTTACAATGTCTCTTTGTATTTTTATATAATATGGTTAATAAACTTACTATATACATCCAAGAGACACCCAAGTGGTCCATTAATGATTAACCTATCATAATATAAGTCTCTTGGCCGAACCTTAGATTTTTAGGAATTTAATATCAATTAATAATATAATATTTGTTTTAAGAACTCTTTTATGTCAATTTTGACACTATTCAATAGTTGATTTTTGTGAAACTCATAACAGATTGATTACTTCGAACAAAGTCCATTAAATCAATCCTAATATATCATATTAGCCTAGAAAATTAGTTTAATTCATTAAAAGTTTCATATTATATTTATTTGGGTATTTATAATATCAATTATTTTAATTTTTCACTATTATAGTAATTACTGCATCATCATTGTGTCATAAATAAAATAACTTATTTATTGTCTAAAAATTATAAATAAAATATCATTATGTAGGAAATCTTTTTATCTTTCTAATGAATATTTATAATCGAAAATCCAACATGTATAACCCTATGTAAAAATTGTTCTTCTAAAAGATATATGCTTGTGTCATTTTTGTATTCATTTTAACTTAATTAAAATAAAGTGTCATTATCACTTACAAGTGGATCCATGGGGTCCCAAAATTGACACAAAGATGCCCATGGTCGACCATGTATCAACCAATAGGGTTAAGACACGTTTTAGGGTAATTTTGTATTATTATAATATTATTTTTTTAACCCTTATTTACCGGATTTACCCTTTAACCATGGTAAATAAATTATTTACCGCAGTAATTATTCAAAATGTCTAAAAATAAAAGTTACATATTTACATAATTTGGAAATCCTGATTCCAAATATGGAATCCATTTTCCTAAATTCAAAACACAGAAGTGGCAGAAATTAATTTAAAATTAATTCCCACTGTTAAAACAAAAAGCGTGTTTTTAAGAGATAATAACTATCAAAAGATTGACACTTGTTTATGTTCGGTTTAATTGTAAAATTATGTCCAATGATAAACATTAAATTGAATGGTAAAAATATATTCTAAATATACTTTAAAACCACTCAAATTCATAATTTATCACTATTAATTATTTTGATTAAAAAAGTTGTTTTTAATTAAAATTTAGAAATTTTCACTATTCATCAAAATATGAAAGTTATCCGAAATGTACCAAAATTTCACCCTAGGCTAATTTTGATATTCCGAATCCAAAAATAAAGTCCATTTTGAAATATAGAATATATATGATTTCAAAAATTAGGTATTACTATTCACAACGGCTAGTTTAATTAGTTGTGGTGTGTGTTAGAACTCGAGGTTGCGTACAACACACGCTATCGCATTATTCAAAGGGAAACGTACCGTAGAAGCTTGGGGTGTTACAAAGTGTAAGGCATCCAAATCCTCTATCACCTTCCAAGAGTATGCAGATTCCCAAACAACCTCCTTCTATGTCTTCATTCTCAAAGAATCAACCACAAAATTACCCTTTATTTAGGTGTAGAAGATATCAAAATTATAATCACTACTAGAAATTTATCCTATATCCATAATTTCAAAACAATGGATATAATTCCAAAAACCGTGGCTATATGTTATAGCCACGGTTTTATAAACCATGGATGGTATTGGCATGGATATTGGGAAAGACCTATAACCACGGTTTGAACTGTGGCTGAATACCTAAAGCCACAATTTGAAACTGTGGCAGCATCTTAAGGCATAGAGGGATATAGCCACGGTTTTAAACCGTGGATATAGGTCTATAATCACGGTTTAAACTTTGGTTATAGGTATCTAGAAACGGTTTAAAACCATGGGTATAGGGTTTCCAATTTCATAAAAAAACACCCCCATACCCTACAAAGCCCCCCCTATAGCACCCCTTACCCCATGAAAATCCCCCCTCCATACCACTGGACAAACCCTAGGCACCCCCAAACCCTGGATCCCCCCTAGACAGACCATGGACAGACCCCCCAGGACAGACCCAAACATCCACTCCCCTGGATAGACCCTAGACACCCCCTTGGACAGACTCTGGACCCCCCAGACCTTGGACATCCCCTAGACAAACCCTGGACACCTCCCAGACCCTGGACACACCCCAGATAGACCCCCTAGGACAGACCCCCCCAGACCCTGGACACCCCCCCTGAACAGACCCTGGATACCCCCACAGACATACCTTGGACACCCCCCAGACAAAACTTGGATAGACCCCCTCCCTAGGACAGACCGAGACCTCCACTCCCATAGACACCTCCACTTGGACAGACCCTGGAAAACCCCCCTGTACACCCCCCAAATAGACCCCCTAGACAGACCCCCTAGACAGACCCCCCAGGAAAGACCCTAGACAGACCCCCCAGGACAGACCCTAGACACCCCCTCACCCTACCCCTTTCCCCTCCCCCACCCTTCCCCATACACCCCCTTCCCCTCCCCCTACCACCACATCCTCTTCTAGCCCCCCATGGTTAAACCATGGATCTTGGTCCCTAATAACACTTCCAAATCCATGGAAAATAGACCCTACAACCATAGTTAATAACCATGTAAATTGATTCCTACCAAGCTATACTTAATCACCAAATGTTTCCATAATAGCTGCACCTTATAGAAAGACTCACATCCTCTAGCTACGAGTAAAAAAAATACCACCTTCCAAATAAAACTGAACTCAAGCATAATAAAATATATATCATTAGAATTCAAACTCTCTTCAATATAAACAAAATAAAATTTCAATATCAATATCATCATAATAAAAATAACTATTTGATAAAATTAAATGTATAAACCAAGAATAAAATTTACATCTAAAATGTACCTCAATATCAGTATCAACAAAACCATCATGACCCTCATCATCTACTATAGAAACACCAAAATCATTATCACCTCCTCTTAGCCCACCGCCACCACCACCACCATCATGATCATTGAAATATTCATTGGTTTATGCACCTAAATCAGTTGCAGGAGAAAAGAATCTTGATAAACATAATTCATACAAATGAGAACACATTTAATTAATGAAAAAAATTCAATGTTTATATAGTGATTCATATAATATCATTATGTTACCAATAAAATACTTTGATAAACATAATGTATACAAATGATAACACATATAATTAATGAAAACATTGAAATATTCTTGTGTATGATGATTCATGAACATAAAATTGAAGAGAAATAAAAATGATTTTTAGAATATAGAGCAATAGTAAGAGTCTTATGGTCTAAATAGAACAAAATAAGAATGAGAGAGTAATCAAGTTTGGAGATGGTTGAAGTATTAGATCACATTTATTTAATGATGCTATTATTATATATGTTCATTCATGTATAAGTTTCATGAAAGGGGGAAATTATTATAATTCAAAAAAATAAATGAAAAATTCGTCCATGTAGGGGGAATAATATGTTATTAGGTGAATATCTAAAGGTTATTAATGAATGGATTCATCATTAACCTATGACCCACCCCCTTGCATCCCCACCCCACCCCACTCCCCTCCCCCTTGCACCCCACCTACACCCTCTCCATTGCTCTGCATACCCCCTACCCCTCCCCCTGCACCCTCCCCTACCCTACATATCCCCCATTACCCTACAGACCCCCTTTCACCCCACTTTCACCCACCCCACTTCCCTGTAGACCCCCTTCCCCCTCCCCCCTGCACCCCTGCAAGTTTTCCCTCCCCCAATACCCCCTTGTACCCCACCTGCACCCTCCCCACTGCCCTACAGGCCCCCCTTGCACCCCACCTTCACCCTCCCCACCGCCCTGCAGACCCCCAACCCCCTCCCCCTGCACCCCTTCCAGTTTTCCCTCCACCATTACCCCCTTGCACCCCACCTGCATGCTCCCCACTACCCTAGAGACCTCCCCCTGCACCCCAACTGCACCCTCCCCACTACCTTGCAGACCCCCTGCACCCTCCCCCTTCCCCTTACACCCCCTGCCCCACTTCCCCACCCCTTGCACCCCCTTCCCTGTAGACCCCCCCTATAGACCACCACCCTTTCCCCCTTGCACTCCACCTACACCCTCCCCCCACCCTACCCCCACTCCTTGCCCCTCCAAACCCCATACACCTTCCACCTTCCCATGAAACCCCCCTGCACCCTCCCCCCATTCCCATGCAAACCCCCCTACACCCTCCCCCCTTGCACCCCATCTGCATCCCACCCCTCCCCCTACCTCTTCCCCTGCAGACCCCCTTCCCCTACAGACCCCCCTGCACCATCCCCCCTTGAAGCCAATAACTCTCAGTGTAAAATTTAATCTATAAGAATAAAAGTGTGTGATAATTCAACATAGAATCAATGTAAGGTGCATGAAGAAAATATTCAAAAATTTATGGATGACTATGAAGATAATTTAAACATTATTAAAGACTATAAAAAACATAAAATTTAATATTTATTGAGTTAGAATTTAAATTAAAGAACTTTGAAACCAGTAAAGTTCAATACTCACTTGATGTTGAGATATAAACCTATAATGATGTTTCTAGTAAAATTTGTACACCACCGAAGGTGGGATAATCATGAGTAAATTAAAATAATCATATTCTTAAAATCTTAAGAATATGTTAACCCCACATTCTAATGAATATGTATACCCAAATTCCACTACATTGAAAAGTGATGGTTGTTATTCTCCATGAAGATGGGTGAATAAATATATTGTTAAATGCACCACTTTAGTGAAGATGAAAGAAATAATTAATGTAATAATTCTCCCATAAGGTGCAAAAATGGAAACATTTCTGAAATATCTCTCCACCAGTAAAATTATACTCAATGGAAGAAGATTAGATTTCATGGAAACTACTAGTGTTGGGGAATGTTCAGACCCCAAGACATTGACTATTATAATAATTTAAAAAACTATTAAAAATGTATATGGTGCATGTCAAGGGGGGTGATGAATAGTATTTAAGAAAAATTCAAAAAAATTCAATATTATTACATGGAAATGAGAAAATATTTTGAAAATAAATTTCAATATCTTGGAAAAATAATTATAAATTTTGGATGATGTGGTCTTGGTGATGGAGAGTACTGGGTGACAACTACTAAGAAAAAATTCATTACAAATAATGTAAGAAGACCATAATAGTGGAATAAAAATAAAAGGAAAATATTTGGAATCTCTACTATGGGTTGTAAAGAAAATTAAGTTACAAAGAAGGTTACACCATTTATGAAAGTAAAAGAAAATGCCAAAATAAACCAAAGAATATTATACCATTGAAGGTAAGGCCACCTTTTGGAAATCTATAAGAAATCGTTGAATATTAATGTTAAAGAAATATAAATAAAGTAACAAATTGAATCAATACACGAATAACACAAGAAAATTGGAATGGTGTAAGACATCTCCAAAAAATAAGTTAATGTTAATAGGAAGTTACCACTGATGGGTAACATTACGGAGGAAAATAATAATTTTGGATGATGTAAGGATGTTAACAACACTCTAAAAAATGAATGACATGATTACCTAGGTATGAGGAACTGATAAATAAAAATATTATTTTTTAATAAGATATGAAGGTTACTGTGAAAGAAAAATAACAATGTAAGAAGAAAAATAAACATATTCCAAAGGTTTTCCTGGATGTATAGACAGAAAAATTTGAGGAATCAATGATGTTGGATGAAAAAGAAAATAAGGATGAATGTTCCTTTCTAGATTACATGAAGAAAAAACCCCCTCATAAAAAAATAAAACATAGATAATAAGTCTATGAAGCATAAGAATATTAATTACTGGATAATCAAGGGTGGTCACATGAATAAAGATGAAGCTAACATGAACAATGATTTTTTGAGATAATACTCTCAACCCTGTTATTCTAACTAATAAAAAAAGTTATATTGACCTTATTCCTTGATTAGTTGTGATGTGGTTCAATGAAAAAATAAATTTATGGTGATGAAATTGAGTAAGTGTTTACCCCTATAAAAGGAATAAATGTTAAAGTTAGGGATTTAGAGACCTAATGAAGTTGATATAAAGTATAACAAATCCCAGAAATCTAATGATTTAGAAATTGAATTCTAATGTTCTGGTAAAGTGAACATTAATTTACCCATAGAACACCCCTTGCAGTAGCCCCCTGCAAATCCCCCCCACTCCCCCTGGACAACCCCCTCATAGAAAAACCACTACCCCATACCCCCCACCTACACACCCCCTCCCCCGAGCACACCCCCTCCCCCTGCCCCCACATGCACACCCCTCCCCCTACCCCTAGCACACCCCCTACCCCCACCTGCACACCCCCTTCCCCTACCCCCATCACACCCCCTCCCCATGCTCCCCACATGCACATCCCCTCCCCTACCACAACCTGCACACCCTCCTCCCCCTGCCCCCAACACACCCCCTTCCCCCCACCTGCACACCCCCTCCCCCTGCCCCCAACAGACCCCCTGCCCCCTGCCCCCCACATGCACACCCCCTACCCCCTCCCTTGCCCCTACCTGCACATCCCTCCCCCCAATACACCCCTTCCCCCCCCCCCCACATGCACACCCCTCCCCCCACCCTTATCACATCCACATGCCCCCCAACTGCACACCCCCTCACCTGCCCCCTACACACCCCCTGACCCCAACACACCCCCCTGTCCACTTCCCTCCCACTTGAAAACCCCCTGCCCCTCCCCTTCCCACCCCCTGCCCACCCCACACCGCCTACCCACCCCAATCATCCCCATGAACCCTCCACATTTCATTCCACTTAACCAATTAATGAAATATGTGTATAAAGGATCATTCCTAATGTTTTTTCATAAAAAACCTATTTTCCTTAGATTAGGATGATGAATGATTTCCAGAAATCCAATCTTGAATTTAGAATGAGTAGTTGTTTCCATTATGATTAATAAATATTGATTTGTAGAATAATATAGAATAACTTCCTAGTATGGGAATCCATTTCGTGGGGAGTTTATAATTACATATATCATTATGAGTTAGAGAATTCAAATGAAATTGAATTTTTAGTCTCCAAGTAGAGAAAGTTTCAAGAAGTGGTATTTATAAAAAAAACAGAGTGTTGGGATGTCTCTTGAGGAGTTTTTAAGCCCATTTAGGAGTTCAGGTGGTTCATGGGGTAATCAAGTAGCAGTTATAGGGTTTCTAGTCCATTCCATTTAATTTTAGGACCCATCAATTACCATGTCTAGGTACACTAGGTACGAAGTCTAATGAAAGAAAAAATAGTTAATTATGAGTTTTATAGTGGGGTATGATCTAGTGGGGAACTAGGAATGGCTTACTGGATAGCCATGTTCTAGGTTTATGGTTGTGTTCTCTATGTAATTCATACTCCCTTACTGTATTAATGTAGTCCATGTCTTTAATGAGATACTGGTGGTACATGATATGATAAGAGACCTGACCTAAAGAATAGATTGGTGATATGAGATGAGATATGGGACCTCAGCCTATGTGAGTGGGTGAGATAATGAGATCAGAAGAAATACCTCACCCCGAGTGAGATGTTTGTGGTATAAGATAAGATACCATACCTCACCCAAAGTGAGATGGGTTCCATTTGAGAGGGTTTATGTGAAGTCACTATGAGTGAGTGGGAGGTGTTATTAGATAATTTTTGAGACCTCACCTTGAGTGGGAGGGTGGAAGTACTAAATAAAACATGAGATCATAACTTGTTATGGTACCCTCCTTGAGTTAGAGGGTTCTGGTTCGAACGATTAGTGGAAACTATATGACCCAGACCACATGGTTTGTTTAAACAATGTGTGTAACACCCCAAATGATAAAGGGTTAAATGAATAAATGATAGGACTCATGTCAACAAGGTGTACCTTCCTGATCAGGATGGGTGACCTTCTGGGAAGTTTCCCAGTGTGTGTGTGAGTGAGGAAAAATCACAATAAAAAGGAAATTTGTTGTCTTGTAGGGACTCTCATTAGTCAGATGACCCATTCAGGCATGTCGGTGGACCGTTGGATGGGGACCACATGTCTGCTGGGAAACTGGTGGTACGTGGCGGGCTAGGACCCGACAACCTTGTTAAGGCGGGGTATGTGTTGTCATTAGGACCCAGTTGTTACAGTGATACCAAAGACATGGATGGTCATTGGAGAACCCTATCATCATTCAACCTAGGTAATGTAACCTGGTTCATAAGGGAAGTTTTCAATACCTCAATGAATCTTCTAAAAAAAGGAGGGTGTAACTCAAGAAAGGCCATGTAATATTAAAATAAATTTATATTAGAGAAAATTCTAAATTACATGGGGTATTAAAGATAAAAATATGTATAATAAAATAATAATAGAGTTAGTAGTTGAATTTATAGCCAGTTAGATAGGGTTTTATCTAATATTTAAAACATGTCTTACTATCATCAAAATAGAGTTTCCCATATGGCACGTGCCTTATCTGACCAATCCTTATTGAAGATACTATTTATTAATGAGAAAATAAACACTAATAGTAGGTTCTTAATGTTCTATAAGAATTTAGTTCAGGATTCTAGTTTTATGCCAATGGTATATGAGTATTGGGATCTTCCCTTGTAAGGAATTGCATGTGTAGGATTTTACAATAGGCTTAAAAGGATGAAAGGAGACTTGTTGGTATGGAATTATTATTTTAATCCATTTCAACCTTTCAATGAAGAAATACAATAAAATAATAATCACCCTAAAACCATTTTAATAGATATTTTGGATGATGGAGTTTTTTATCTCTTATTTGAAAAAAAATTCAATACCATAGATCGGCCCTTAAACAATGTGTAAAATGGGATTTAACACCGCAAAAAAAGAGTTGTTGTCCAAAGATCCCTTAAAATGGGGACTCCTTCATCATATCAAAAAAAATTATGAAAATTGTTGTATTTTATTAGTGCTAGTTAGTGATGATAAGGGGGTCTTTATCAGTGATAGAAATAGTCTTGATAAATGCCCTACTACTGCATTGTGATATCTGAATTACAACACAATGGAGAAGAAACCTGTGTATAGTAAATTTACAATTTAATTGAAATAAAAATTACATAAAAAATAAATAAAAAACACTACATTATAGAAATTTCAAAGAATGTTTTATAAAATTACATTACCATGTACTATCACAGAAATTCAAAACCACAAATGTTTCATTATCATTGGAACCCAACCCCTCTAAAAAAAGCATGATCATGGTATCAGTTATCGAACAAACTAGCCTAACTAAAGAAAAAAATGTCCACATATATAAGAAAAAAATTATTTTTAGTAACACTCTAAAGAAATAAATTAAAGATTATACAAAACAATACATGAATAAAATATTAATTTTAAATATAAGGACACATTTAGAGTCATACTGGTCACACAATGCATAATATTGAGGTGGTGTTGATCTTACATGTCAAAAATGACTTATAGTTCATTTTACTAATGTATTGAAACAATATTAATGTTTTTTCTCAATTTTGAGTATGCCACTTGTCTATTTTACTAAAATATCAATTTAAAATGAAAACACACACTTTGAGTTATATCAGTCACATAGTGTGTTGGTTTGACATGAGATTGATTCTTACACATCAAAAAAGACTTATGAACCCTTTTATGAAAGTATTGATACATCAGATTTTTTTCTTAGTTTTTAGTGAGTGACACACATTTTCAATTAAAATATCAATTTTAGATTGATAATGAACACTTTGAGTCACATTGGGAACACCATGTATCAGATTGAGGTGTGGATGATTCCTTCACATCACAAATGAATTATGAGTCATTTTAATAATGTATCAAAACATTCTAAATACATTTTCTTGGTTTTGAGTATGTCACTTCCCTTTTTACTAAAATGTCAATTTTAAATAAAAATACACACTTGCTGACATACCAGTCATATCATGCGTCATATTGACATTAGGCTGATTCGTACATCTCAAAAATTTATTATGGAATGTTTTTATAAATTATTAAAACAATATTAATGCATTTTATTGATTTTGATTATGTCACTTGAGTTTTTTTTACTAAAATATCATTTTAAACCTAAAACACATACTTTGAGTCATATAGATCACATCATGTTTCTGTTTGATGTGAGGATGATTTATATATGTTTAAAATGAATTCAGAATCATTTTCTTACATTATCAAGATAACCAGAGCGTGTTTTTTTTGGTTTTTACTAATTGACACATGTTTTGAACTAAAATTTCAATTTTCAACTAATAACGAACACATTGAGTAATACCACGAACACCATGTATTAGATTAATGTGAGGCTAATTCCTACATGTAAAAAATGACTAATGTATAATTTTCCTAATATATCAAAATATTATGAATTTGGTTTCATAGTTTTAAGTATTCCGTTTGTGTTTTTTTACAAAAATATCAATTTTAAATAAAAAGAAACACAGGGAGTCATACATGTCACACCGTGCATCAAATTGAGGTGGGACTAATTATTACACATCAAAAATGACTTATGAATAATTTTCCTAAATTATCAAAATAATACAAATGTGATTCTTGGTATTGAGTATGTAACTTGTGTTCTTTACTAAAATTTCATTTTAAACTAAAAAATGAACTTTGAGTCACATTGTTCACATCATGTGCTGATTTGACATGATATTGATTCCTACATGTCATATATGACTTATAAACTATTTTTTTAAATTATCATGACAATAATAGCATGTTTTATTTATTTTCAATGGGAGACACATGTTTTGAACTAAAATATTAATTTTAAGCTCATAAGGGACACTTTTAGTCTTACTAGTTACATCATTTATCAAATTGAGATTCATATGATTCCTACATATCACAAATAATTTATGAATGATTTTACTATAGTATAAAAATAATATGAATCTGTTTTCTTATTTTTGAGTATGTCACTTATGTTTTTTTACTAAAATGTCCTTTTAAATTGAAAACACACACTTTGAGTTATACTGGTCACATCGTGTGACAGTTTGACTTGATACCAATTCCTACATTTTAAAAATGACTTGTGAATATTTTTATAAAATTATCAACAAAATCTGAGAATGTTTTCTTTATTTTTAGTGAGTAACACCCATTTTGAACCAAAATTTCAATTTTGAATTGAGAACAAACACTTTGAGTCATACTAGGCACATTTTATTTTGGTTTGATGTGAGACTGATTACTACACATCACAAAGGAATTATGAATCATTTTACAAAATCATAAACACAATCAGAGTATTTTTTTATTTTCAATGAGTAACACACGTTTTGAACTAAAATGAAAATCTTAAAATGATAACGAACACTTAAAGTTTTACCGGGAACACTGTGTATCTGACGGAGGTGTGGCTACTTCTTAAACGTCAAAAATGAACTGTGGATCATTTTTATGAAGTATAAAAAACCAAATGATTTTGTTTTGTTTTGAGTATGTCACTTTTATTTTTTTTACTGAAATATCAATTTTAATTAAAAATACTTAGTTGGAGTCATACCAGTCACACCGTGTGTCAGATTGATGTATGGTTGATTTCTGCACATCACAAATGATTTATAGATCATATTACTAATGTATAAAATCAATTTTAATGTTTTTTACTAGTTTTGAGTATGTCACTTGTGTTTTTTTTACAAAAACTTCCATTTTAAACTGAAAACATGCACTTTGAGTCATACCGGTCACATCGTGTGTCAGTTTGATATGAGATTGATTCCTAAACCTCACAAATTACTTATGAATAGTTTTTTTTATAAATTATAAAGAAAATATGAGTGTAGTTTTCTTGTTTTCAATTAGTGACACACATTTTGAACTAAAATTTCAATTTTAAACTAGTAACAGACACTTTGAGTCATACCAGGAACACCTTATATCGTATTAAGGTGAGTCTAATTCTTACATGCCAAAAATGACTTATGAATTGTTTTCTTAAAGTATCAAAAAAAATCCTAATGTGTTTTATTAGTTTTGAGTATGTCAATTATCTTTTTTACTAAAATTTTAGTTTTAAATAAAAAAAACACTTGAATTCACATCAATTACACTACGTGTTAGATTGTGGTTCACCTGATTCCTACATATCAAAAATTATTTATAGATCATTTTCCGAAAGCATCAAATTAATTTGAATTTTTTCAAGTTTTTGAGTATGTAAATTGTATTTTAAACAAAATATCATTTTAAACTAGAAACACACTCTTTTAGTAATACCCATCACATCGTGTGTTAGTTTGATATGAGACTAATTCATACACATAAAAAATGACTTATGAATATTTGTCCTAAATTATCAAGAAAATCTGAGAATGGTTTTTCATTTTTTAGTAAGAGAGACAAGTTTTGAACTAGAATGTCAATTTTAAATTGATAACATCAAATTTGAGTCAAATTAGGAACACCATGTATTATATTGAGGTGAAGTTGATTCCTACACATCGAACATGAAATAACGATCATTTCTTTGAAAGTATTATAACAATCCAAATGAATTTTCTCATTTTTGAGAATTTCACCTATCATTTTACAAAAATTAATGTAATTTTTAAATAAAAAGACATGTGTAGAGTCATACTGGTCACACCGTGTGTTAGATTAAGTTTTAACTGATTATTACACATCACAAATGAATTATGGATCATTTTCATAAAGTATAAAAATAATCTGAATGTTTTTTCATATTTTTTAGTATGTGATATGTGTCTCGAAATAAAATTTAAATTATATAACAAAAACATACATTTGAGTCATACCGAGCACACTATGTATTGGATTGAGGTACTAATGCTTGAGTATGTGATGTGTATTTTGCTTTAAAATATCTAAAAAAACCAAAAAAGAAAGAAGATATTCCATTTCAATGTAATAGGAAGCACCATGCTGCCTAAAACACTTCACATTTTAAGAAGCATGGGGTATCATTCCTCCATCCAGAAGGAACATGTTCTCTCTTTTTTGGCTTGTTATAGATAGTTGAAAGCAAAATAAGACTTCCCAAAAAATCTATAAAAAATTAAATAAGTATTAGATTAAAATGATAAGGAATCTAACTTAAAAACAATAGATAAAATGATGAAAAAATTCCGTAAATAAGTAATAAAAATTCACCTTTTCCTGATGTCAATATACATTCCTGACCCATTTACTTATTTCTATTATCTCAGTCACAAATGTGAATTCCAATCAATCATAAGTATGATTAGTTTTAAGAAAACCAACCCAACTTAATAAAAATAATCAACATGTATAAGGAAAACAATTCTTATGTTAGTTATACTATAAATAAAGAAATTGGACATAAATTTGAAATAATACATTAATAAAATTTCAATTTTAAACTGAAACCATACAATTTGAGCCATACCAGATACACCGTGTATCATATTGAGATATGGTAGATTCCTACACATAAAAAATAACATATAGATCATTTTTATAAAGTATCAAATCAATATGAATGTGCTTTCTTATTTTTGATCATGACACTTGTATGTTTTACTCAAATGTCATTTTAAATAGAAAACACTCACTTTGAGACATACTGGTCACATCAAATTCTAGTTTTAAAAAAAGGATGACTTATACATATCAAAAATGATTTGTGAAATGTTTTCTTAAATTATCAAGATTATTAGGGTTCATTTTCTTATTTTTTAGTGAATGGTACATGTTTTTAAATAAAATGTCATGTTTAGACTAATTACAACCACTTTGAGTCATACCAGGCACACCATGTATTAGATTGAGGTACATATTATTCCTAAACATCAAAATAACTTATTGATCATTTCCATGATGTAAAAAAATAATCCAAATGTATTTTATCAGTTTTGAATATGTCAATTTTCCATTTTTACTAAAAATAATGTCAATTTTAAATAAAAAGTCATACTTTAATTCATACAGGTCACACCATGCATTAGATTAATATAATACATATATTCATTATGTGTAATTTAAGAGTAACTTAGACTATTCATTATATATTAGTGTATAAGTAAATATTTCTATAGGAAATTGATGGTTTCTAGGATGAATTGATGGACTTCCATGTATATCAGAAGTTGGTACTACTTGTTGACTGCTTGGAATGCACTATAAGTTGGTGAGAAAACTTGTACATGTGTGATGAAATTATCATACGATTACTTATTATTAGTGATCTAATTGGTTGAACTTCCCAAATTTATTGTAATACTTGTAAATTTTGAAGAAATGAAGATGAAGTAGTGTTCTACTCAGAATATTGAATGCATTGGAAAATAAATAGAAAATTTCATCATCATCAGTGAATCATCCCTATTGAGTACATGAACATAGTACATGAGTGAATCACCATTGTTGATGAAGCCATTTCTTCATGATATCTATATAAACTAATAAATAAGTATCAAATAAAAATAATAAGGAAATTAACAAAAAAAGTTGATAAAATGGTGAGATAATTAACTAAATAAGTAGTAGGAAGTCACATCTTCATGATATATGTATACATTATGACACCAGGGAAGATTTTCATTTATTTCTAAACAAATTTATTTACACTTATAAATACGAGGACTTTTAACAGTCCTATTTCTACTGGAAAAATATAAATACACCAAGTATTAATAAATATTTTAAATAAAATTGAAACTATCTTAAAAAATACCTCTTTGGGAATGCTAGATTGGTGATGTTATATGGTATATTTTATAAATTTTCATACATAATTATAAAACTATTATCCATTGTTTTCTATTGTACACTGTAGAAACATTGAAAAAAATAAGTAATATATTTTGATATATTTTTTGATAGTGAAATATTATAATATACACCCTAATAATTATCCACTTGTAGAATTATATAGGCTCCTCATGATCATGGACTATCATCATTCCACGATTTTGATTATATTTAAACACCTCCCTATCATAACATAATTCTCATTAAAACACAATATAAAATATATAACTTGAATTTTAGTTCTAAAACACTACATCTAGTTTATTACAAATCAAAAAATGTCATCACATGTGGTCATTTTGTTGGGTATCCATGCAATGAATCCAAAAACAAAATATTTCGAGTATCCAAATTGATAAAAATGAGTAAAAAATAATTCCTAAAAAACAAAAATAAATAAGTAATTAAAGTAATGAAAATATAATTTATATGATTAAATTTTAGAGTTTTACCCCTACATCATTGATAATGATAAGAGTATGTCTTTTGTTAGTTTGATTTAAAACAATGTGGCTAGTTTTTCTATTATTACATCAATTTGATTTGTTTCTAATGATATTTATTATGTATAATTATGGCTAGGACTAATGAGTCCATATTTATACTAACATGGGGTTCCCATAAAATAGTATTTATATATATACTGATAAAAATACATGAATTGTATTTAGTCATAATTACCAGGAAGGTTCAGTATCTGAGAAAGATTAGTCCTAAAATTTATTAAAAAAAAATTATAGAAAGATAGAAACACAATAATTTTGGAAAAAAGTACCACCAAATTATAAAATGGCAAAAAATATCCTCTCCAAAAAGAAAAAATGGTCTCAAGAACCCCAAGACATATATTCGCAAATATGGAACTACAGTGACATCAGAAAATACACCACACACCAAAAAGGAATAGGTTTTTTCTAGCTTGTACAAATGAAACTCCCAAAGTCATCCCCCTCCATACATTTCGAGGTCAACCCTATAAATATCCACATAACGAAGTGGAAAAAGTATATTGGTGCTTGTCTTTTGAGCTACATTAATCCCCACTCTCACATGACCTATTGGAAGTTATCTATTGTGTAGAATATATCCTTGTATATTATACATAGTACCCCTCACAATAAATATATGGATGGGTATTGATAGATATAAATCAAAATCATTTTCACCCTATAGAATATCAGTACAGGAAAGGTATTAATGTATTCTTGAATCACTTTTCATAGAAACAATGGTGACAATATTGATTACCTCTCATAAGAAATATCTTTGATGAGAATGGCTTGCCTCAAAGATGGTGGGGGTGGGGGGATCTTCATGTAGTATTTGTTCTTATATTGTTTCTTCCCTTTATTTACTTCCCAAAAAAGTTTCTACCTTTTTTGACTACAAATTAAATTTTTCTTCAAGAACAGTTAATCTCTCCTGAAACTCTTCTATTTCCTTGTCTTTATCACCTTATTTTTTTTCAGAATGTTTTTGGATTGAAAGCCAAAAACCCACAAATTTAGTGTAGAAATAATATTCTATCCAATTCAAGGCCACTGATAGTAGTTGTTCATTGGGTTCAATAGATGATAATTATTGTCTAACATGAAAAAAATATAGGAAAATAAGTAATCATTATTATGTGATATTTATTTAAATCAATTTTTTATCATGTCATATATATGCATGATTCCCACACTTTTGGTGTGTTTTCATTTATTAGTATCCATTATTTATTTACACATGCCTCCTTTTATAGTACATGATGTGAGATAGAAGTGACTTGGGATTTTGATTCAACAATATTTATATAAATAGAGGAACATAATTATTTTGTTGTTTGATATTACATAAAATTATTATGGTTTATTTAAAATACATACCATTATTTTCAAGTAAAGCATAACCATGATATACGGTATGAGTATATTGATTTTTTGACATGTTTCCTATTTTTAGAAATTGGTTTCTATTATATAAATTAACAATTCTTAATAAAAGTTATAATTATAAGTATCATCAAATAATGAATTACCAGTTTCAATGTACCGAAATATTTCTCTCCCCATAATGACTAATAAACACTTCCCATTATTCTTGGATTATCTAGAATGCAAACATCTATGGTGGGGGAAGGTTTATTTTTTCTTGAAAATCTTTGAAATGAAACCTTATAATAATAATGTGAAAGCCTTTATGAGCATTTAAAGAAACCATTAATTCAAATTTTTGTTTCGAGTTATCTACTATAAATGCACTCTACAAGGGATAATGAAGTGTCAGTAAATGTTTTTTTATTAAAATAAAGTATATATTGCGACACTAGCTTTTTACATATAACATTACATTATTTTAAGCATAATTATACATCAGAGTACAATCCAAGGATCATAATGTCTAGTGTCTTGAAAGACTAGGTACATAATCAAACATTATAAAAACAACTTTTTATTTAAACTCCATAATGAGCTCTTATATTCCATTGTGACTATACATCTGCATAGTATAACCTGGGGATAACATGAACAAAGGGATGAGCTAAAATACCTGTAATAGAATAACCATAAGAACAAATAATTAACACTTGGGATAGAAGGTGTGACATGATGATATAAAAAGGCATGTAACATATGGAATAATAACATATAAACATGGGATCATTTAAACTTGGAATCACAGAAATGTGGAAGAAACATAAAACATGAATTTAGTATGATTCAAGGCTAACCTCCAAGACTATTTCCCATAGTAGAATAAGCCAAGGCTAACCACCAAGACCGTTTTACATAGTAGAACAAGACAAGGCTAACCGCTTAGACCGTTGGACATAACGTATCATGAGACTCAATGTTACCCAATGAATTGGATCAATATCTAGTTTCACCATTATTAACTTTTCATGAATATGTTTTCCACATAAAGAATAATATATAATCAATCTTACATAAACATAAGGGTTACCCATGAAAATAATTGGGTACCACAATCATGACATAATGAATAACCAATGGGCGTATCATAAAAGTGTCCATGAAAGAAAAAAATTAGAACATACATAGATGTTCATAAGGTAAAATAGTCATATATCATGGTAAGTGATGTCCAATATAATTGAAAACATGTAATAAATGTATTTGATAAATTTTAGCATTAAAACCTTTTTGTGCGGTTTTAAGGAAAATACTATAGATCTTTTAAAATAGTAATGAGAACAATCATTTATAAAAAATAGAAGTGAACCAAGTAGTTTTTAATAATAAAAATAATGATTTTAGGAAGAAAATGGTGGCTTAAAATAGAGGATATATTAAACTTTAAATTGGGTAAATATTTGGGAAGTTTCCTTAAAATGAGTTTGCTTATTGGGAAATATCAAAGAGGGAGTCACTTATAAGCATGTATATCCCCAAAAGAGAATGAGGGATGGATCTTGAAACATGATTTTGGAGCATATAAAAATAATTTAGAAGTTATACATAAAAATAAAATACAAATTCATTTGGTTAAAAATAAAGATAGAGAAACCTAAAGGAATAAAGGTGGTTTGGGTAGAATTCCTTACTGACTATAGGTATGGTATAGGGTGTACTTAAGAGGGATTCATGAGAGAGAAAGAGGTTTCTAATACCTTATAAATCATTAGGTAAGTATGCGGGAGGTGAAAAATCATACACCATCATTATGGATTGCACATAAAATGGCATAGCATAGAGGACATTCTTGAATAAAACTGAAATGGATAGGATCCCTTTACCTTAAGTCCGTTAGGGTTCTCCACTTGTTATTAATGACCTGAATAAAAAAATTAGGTATATCAATTAGTAATTACCGAAACTATTATATATTTAAATTATTTATTATACCATTTTTATGTTCATTAATGACCTTTTTAATGGGTTAATTGGTTCAATTTTTTGTTCGGGTCTATTTGTTTTCTTGGTTTGTACGATCGGTTTACTTATGTTCATGAATGGAGAACCATGTAAAATGAGAATTTTTGTCAAGAATTGAAGTTATATTTTGTTAGTGAACATTAATAATATTACATGGTTATAAAATTCATTTAGTTATTTGGAGTGAAGGTGAATCATTATAGGAAACATTAATGATAAACGTTGGAATTAATTGTAGAGATTTTTCTCACAATTAACTTGTTTGGTATTATTATTTTACATCATGAGTGAATAATGATTAAATAAAATTAAATAAGATAAAATACACATATAATATTCTATTTCAACCATAAAAGTGGTTTCATGACCATAATTGAAGATAGTAATAGAAATTGATAACCTGTCGTCCTTGATTATGCTAAATTAACACATCTCAAACAGTGTTTTATTGCATTCAAATAAAAGGTGGGGAAAAGAGATATGATAATTAATTATCACATTATCATAATATAATTACATTACATGTATTTTACTAGAGTTATCATTCCATTTGGGTAATGGGAGGTGATGAAATAAACAATAGAAGAAAAGAACTTAAAAGAATTGGAAAGAGGAATTTACCACTTGAGTTTATCTCCTTTGAGAGCCTCTTAAGGGGAGAGGTTTTAGTATTTTGAGGAGACCAAGGGATGTTGGACCTGGGGGAGGAGTTTGGTGAGTGATTTGGTTAGAAATTAACAAGTCATAAGTGGAGTGAATAGAAGAGGAAAGGAGGGGTGGTATTTATTGTGGAGAGGAGGGTTTTCATAATATTTAATTCCTTAGTTTATTATTTTACCTCAAGACTAGAAATAGTGATGATTCCATGAGAAAAGATAGTAATGAGTGCATGTGAGTTTTCTATAATGGAATTTCATCAGCCATACATTATCTTATGACATCATAATTCATGTATTTAGCATTTATTGTAAATTATCGTATTTCACTATTCACCAAAAATCAAGTATTTTAGAAAAATCCCCAAAATTCATTCTAGAATTTTTTCGATCTGTAGAATCCAAAAATTAACTCCATTTTTTAAAAATAATTTTCTAAATATGATTAATTTAATTTTTAATTAAAAACACAATTTACTCGAAAAATAACAAATTTAAAACATTTATTTTTCTTATTCCCAGATATAGGTATATCATACTTCCAATTTTAATATTATTTATGTACCATCATAGATAAGGTTACTATTCATTATGCTATGTTACTATTCATAAGGGTAATATTAATTTTCATAAGGGTATGTTAATATTCACTAAAAATTAAGTTGGTCATATTAGACTCCAAATAACTTACTGATCACAACTGTGTATGTCAGATTTTTGAAATTCAAATCAAAGAAGTGACAAAATTATGATTAAAGGTCACATTGAACTTATTAGTTAATTACATTTTGATTTCTTGTGATTATATGGCGTAATCATAAGAAGGAAATTTTCATTGTAAAACATTGGGTCATTACATTCTCCCCCCTTAAGAAATTTCACCCTCAAAATTTTGTTCAACATTCTAGGCCATAAACAGGTGTGGATACTTTTCCTTCATTTCCTCCTCTAGTTCCCATGTTGCCTCTTCTTACTTATGGTTCCATCATAGTACCTTGACTAGGTGAGTAGTCTTGGAACGTAGAACTTTATCTCTATGATCCAAGATCTTTACTAGATTCTCATTATAAGAAAGATCATCCCTTAACTATACCACCTCTTAAGAAATTACTTGTGAAGGGTCTGGTATTTACTTCATTAAGAGGGATACATGAAAGAAATCATGTACATTGGCCATGGTAGTTGAAAGTGCTAGTTGATATGCCACAACCACAACCTGATAATGAACCTTGATAGGTTTGATGTATCTAGGACTTAACTTGCCTTTATTTTCCAAACATCATGATCTTCTTACATGGAGATATGCATAGAAATACCATGTCTCCAACTTTGAACTCAAGGTCTTGTCGACGATTGTCTGAATAACTCTTCTGTCAACACTGGACTACACTGATATGCTGCTAAATGGTTTTCACCTTCTCCTCAATTTCTTCAACCATTTCGGGTCCTAGTAGCTTACGCTCACTGACTTCATACCAACACCCTAGTGTTCTGCACCTTTTCCCATAAAGGTATTCATATGGTGCCATACAGATGCTTGAGTGGAAACTATTGTTGTAAGAGAATTCAACCAGTGGAAGATGTTGGTCCCTTCCTCCTTTGAAGTCCATATAATATGCTCTCAATATATCTTCTAGTGTCTGAATAGTTTACTTAGATCAGATATCAGTTTGAGGATGATAGGACATACTAAAGTTTAGTTCAGTGCTTAAATCATGTTGGAGACTTTTCCAGAACTTCAAGGTGAATCTTGGATCATGATTGGATACAATAGATAGTGGTAATCCATTAATTCTTACCACTTCTTTGATGTAAATCTGTGTATGTTGATCTACTAATAAGTCCTCTCAAATTGAGATAAAGTGAGCTTTCTTTGTAAGATTATCCACAACAACCCATATATAATTGTTTCCTCTAGATGTCGTTGGAATTCTAGTGACAAAGTACATGGTGATGTTCTCCCACTTCCATGTTGGTATAGGTAGTGGTTTCATATCCCCTTAGATTTTTGTCTTTCAACCTTCACTTATTGACATACCTGACACTCTGATGTATATTTAGATATCTCCCTTTTCATATTGTCCCACAAAAAGTTCTCTCAGAGATCTCGATACATATTTGTGATCCCTGGGTGAATAGAAAAGGTTGAACTATGTGCATCATTTAGAAGAAACTTCTTTATCTATTGATCGTATAGTACAGATAATCATGGACCAAATCTTACAACTCCTTCCTCATTAATCATGAACTCTAAGGATTTCCCATTTTTAATAGCTTCCACCCTTTTTAGAATTTCCAAACCTTTTCTTTGAGCATTATTTAATTTACCCATGTGGGATGGTCGAGAAATCATTTAAGAAAAGATTGATTATGTTCCTCCATTAATGATTCCCATGTCCATTCTCTGCAAATCTAAGAAGATCATATCCTTTTAAATTCTCATCATTGATAATGATGCCGAATCCTTTCTACTTAGAGCATCCACCGCCTATTTTTCCTTACCGAGATGGTAGTGGGTAGAGAAATCATAATCCTTGATGAGATATATCCATCTTTGATAGTGCATATTAAGATATTTTTGTGTGAATATATATTTGAGACTCTTGTGATCAGTATATATCACACACTTTTCCCCATAGAGATAATGACACCATATTTGCAACAAAAATATCCCAAATTCCAACTCCAAATCATGCGTGGGATAGTTTTTCTCATGGATTTTCAGATCCCTTGAGGCGTAGGATATCACTTTATCATTTTGCATAAGCACATAGCCTAGTCCCTTCTTTGAAGAATCACTGTAAACGATAAAGAGTTCTCCACTTGTTGGGAGTGTGAGTACTGTTGTAGTGATTAGCCTCTTTTTCAACTCCTTAAAATTGTCTTCACATTCCTAAGTCCAAACAATATTTACTCCCTTCTGTGTTAGATTGGTCATTGTGTTTGACAATCTTGAAAATTTATTAAAAAATCATTGATAATACCTAGATAGACCCAAAAGCTATGAATATCCATTACAGATGTTGGCCTAGGCCACTCTTCAATTTCATTTGTCGTGGAATGGTCCACAGATATCCCTTTTCTGGTGATAACATTCCCCATGAATGATACTTCCTCCATCCAGAACTCACATTTACTGTACTTTGCATACAATTTCTCCCTTTGCACAAAATTTAGAATAATATTCAAATGATTCTCATGTTCCTCCTTCCTCTTAGATTATATCATAATATCATTAATAAAGACTACCAAAAATTTGTCTTGGTAATATATAAATACTCTATTCATTAAATCCATTAAAATTTCTAGAGCATTAGTGAGTCCAAAGGGAATGACTATGAACTCATATTGTCCATTCCTCGTTTGAATGGAAGTCTTGGGAATATATTATTTCCTCACCTTTAATTGGTGATATCCTGATCAAAGGTCTACCTTAGAGAAATAACTAGCCCCACAAAGTTGATAGAACAAGCCATCTATCCATGGAAGGGGATACTTTTCTTTTATCATGATTTTGTTTAGCTCATGATAATCTATGAAGAGGAACATTGATCCATCATTCTTCTTAAAAAAGAGGACTAGTGCACCCCATGGTGAAGCACTAAGGCCTATAAAACCATTCTACATATTCTTCTGTAACTGCTTCTTCAGCTCTTCCAGCTCTATAGTGGCCATTCTATAAGGTGTATTTGATATAGGCAAAGATCCAGGAAGAAGTTCAATTGAGAACTCAACCTCTCGGCCAGGAGGAATTCTAAGAAACTCTTTAGGGAATACATCAGTATAATCCCTCATGATGGGCATGTCTTCAACCATAATTCTATACTTTGTTTCAATAATTTCATCTAGATATGGTTGATCATAAGGAAGAAATATCCACACTTGAGACTATGATTCTAAAGGATATCCATCTTCATCCATAAACTTGTAAATAATTAGAGGATGCTTCGGGATGTGAAGAGTGATCTACCTTTACCAATAGTTGATGTTGGATTTGTATGAAGATATAAAATACATGCTCAAGATATCATCAAACTCCACTAAAGGAAGTATGAAAAGATTTTTTGGGAGGTTTAGTCCACAACCATTAACTGGGGAAGATTTATAAACCATGGATGCAATAATTTCCCCATTCGCTATTCTCATAGATAATAGGTACTCCAAATTTTGAGGTGGTGTTTGAATAGTTATACTAAACTTGAAAGATATGAAAGAATGCATAGAACCAAACTCAAATAGTATAATCACTATTATTGAATGAATAACTAGCGTACCTATCACCACATTATTATCCAGATCCACCAAAGCAGTAGTGATATCATAATCCCTTCATTGTAGCCTTGGAGGTTTTTGTTGATTTACTTTAACAACCTTTGGGTTAGGGAAATTGTTTACATAATGCCCATGCTCCTTGCAGTTGTAACACTGCAACACTGGCTTATCAATGACCTGGACCTTCCTTTACTAATCCACATTAGTGGGATTCTTCATATCCTATCGATAGTTTTTAGCTAGATGTCCCATTATTCCTAATTTGAATCGATTATTGGTTCCCTTTAGATAGTTCCCAAGATGCTTCTTCCCACAACTTTTACATGTGGGATATTTGGGCTTCTTTCTATCATGGTATTTTTTTTATTGAACTACCCATGTTGTTCTCCATTTTTAACTTCTTGTCTCCGGGACCATGAGACAACAGAGAGTCTCTAATCTCTATTTCAACCTTGAGGGCACAAGAAACAATATTCTCATAACTATCGAAGTCTCAAATCACCAACACGTTCCATAGACATGGATTTAGCCCGCTAAGGAAGTAATCCACCTTGCTTTCGGTGTTCATGAAAAATCTAGAGGTGTACCTTGAAAGCCTTGTAAATTTTGATTCATACTCCCCGATGGAATCATATTCCTTCTACTTGAGACCGAGGAACTATCTTTCTATATTGAGACAGAGGGTTTGAAGAAAATATTTGTTGAAAAACATCCTCTTGAATTAATCCCAATCCATGGAATCAATTTCCTCTTGGGAATTTGTATTCTTGATCAGTGTCCACCACCGATCAGCTTACCCATCCAAAAGATAGACCACCAGTCCAACTTTCTCTTATTCCGAGCACTGGAGGATGGAGAATATATTTTCAATGGAGTTAATCCACTGTTTTGCGAGGATGGTATCAGAAGATCTGATAAACATTGGAGGCCTTTTATGCATGAATGATTCTATGGAAACCTGCACTTTCCTTGTAGGGGGAGGGAGTTCCACATGATTCAAGTTATTATTCATAACTTGAGCCAGTTGAGCAAGTACTATCATGAAGTTTTGAGCACCCATTCCCATCATATCAAGAATATAATTAGGGAAATTTTCACATTTTCTATCACATTAGTTGTTAGAACATGTTCTTTTATTTATCTCCATTAACTAAGAAAAAGAACTTACAATTATAGGGCTTGAATACTTAGTTATTGAGCATAAAAAAGAATATTTTGAACATAAAAAGATAAACTTGTAAAGGAGAAGTATATCCTAATGCGTGATTCCCTATGTTTCAATCTAGGTTATCCTTGATAAATTTATTAACATATATTCATATGGGTTTTTTATTCCTATAATAATGGTTTGCACTAAGCTCATGAATATACCAAAGAATATTCCCTCAGGAGTTTCAAACCAATAGTGCAGCAAGGCCCGTTGTCATGTACCAGGATACCCCAGGTCAGGACCAAAACACCTTTTTAGAGTTTTCACTTCTAGGTACATCTATGTGTTGACGCTCATTTTCGTCACATTGTTCAAAAGAATGGAAAGGGAAATGACCTAGCACAAATTGATCCATCCTTTGAAGAAAATATCAAAAATCGACAAAGGCATGAACAAGGGATCAAAAGCACATGTGTCGCGCAAGTCCACTTGCGCGACGCCTAGTGGTCGCGCAAGTCACTTGCGCGACCTAAGTGATAACTGCCCAGGGTCTTCTCCTACCTATAAATAGACCCTGTGCCCCCCCCATTCGAGGAGGATTTTTTCCAGAAACTCAGATTTGAGCTCCCGATGCCATAGTCTGTTCTCAAAGCTTCCGAAACAATTCTAAGGTAATTTCTTACCTAGAACGGAAGATCTAAAGAGGGGGAGGAAGGCCTAAGTGTTAAAACTCATAAACACTTGCGTGCCTGAGTGGCCAGCCCTTAAGGGAAAAGGCCAAACTTGCGCGCCGCCTTACTCCTTCAATAGAACTTGCGCGCCCCTCTTCTGGAAGAACCTCAAGGGGATTATAAAGGCTTTAATCAAGAGTCACTCAAGTATTACCATGCTGGTTAACCATCGCGCAAGTAACCCATGTGTCGTGCAGGCATACCTGTGCAACCAGGACTTGTGCGCCCACGCAGTACATGCGCGCCTACCAGGACTTGAGAGCCCCTGCCTTTTTGGGTGCCCTTCTTGCCCATTTCAACCCTCTTAAGCCATTCCACCTTTCCTATTCAAGATTCAGTCTTCAAGACACTCTTCAAAGCCATTTATGGCATGATTTCTTGATTTGACTTCCTTATCTGAAAAGAATTCTGTGGAATATCTCTCAAAATCTAGTGATTTATACATATTTATGTCACTAAAAAATTGAGATTTCATTCATTCAACCTCATCCTTTAAGATGAGAGAATCTCTTAACCTGGGCCTCCTTTTCAGGAATAAGCCCCAGTCATAATCCTCAAACATGGGCATCCTCCTTATGAGTAAGCCCCAACCATAATTCTCTTAACCTGGGCTTCCTTTTCAGGAGTAAGCCCCAGTCTCAAACATGGGCATCCTCCTTAGAAGTAAGCCCTAAGTCCCTTAATTTTTCAAATCTCTTAAGCTGGGCCTCCTTTTCAGGAGTAAGCCCCTGTCTTAATTTCTCTTAACCAGTCCTAATTTACCTTTGATTTGAGATTTCTTTTTCAGAAATAAAACCCAATCATAAGTCCTCTCCTAATTTGGGCTTCCTTTTCAGGAATAAGCCCCATGTTAGAGTATTTAAAATCTCTATGAAGCACATATACCTTTATGGACCCTGCTCCTGGATATCTTCCCTAAAGTAAATCCTAACCTTCATTTATCTGGGCAGTCATACATACATAAGTTCCACATTATTTCTTATGATTTCATCTTTTATGGCACAATTGTCTTATTTTTACCAATACCTCTTGTTTCTCACACCGATCATGACTCACGTGAGCTTAGAGTGTAAACGTGACTATGAAATCCTTCTTTGAGCCATTAATCATAAACATCATACTCCCTTACTCGAACTACGCGGGTTCTGATTCCTTTTCTAAACAAAGGATATGTAGGTAGCCCGTTTGTGGGTTCGATCCCAACTCTGAAATAATCCATGTCCTTCTGAATGACAATAAACTTCAAGTGCCCCATTGAGTGGCTTTAAAACCAGCACGATCATCATAATGACCAAGAGACTTCTATATAAATGTGTCGAAGGGTACCATTGACCAAGAATCTCTAATAAATACAGATGATTCTCTATCGATGAAGAACCTCGAATACATATAAAACATTCTCTAAAATTCCTACATATTTTATCATTGATTTTCAGATCTGAAGGAAAGCTCATTTTATACTTGGTAACATAATAAGGATTCACGAACATAACTTAAATCTATAAAGAGAGTCCCGAAGTAGACAATAATTCCCCTTAAAAAGGTGTGATGAGTTCGACCTCCAATCCTCTCGACCAATGCAAATTCCTAAGCCTCATCAGTCCATGAACTAATGAGCACATACCTTTGGAAAGTAGGTCCGAATGGATGTGGAATCATTGGATGTTTCCGATTCTACGAACAAACCCGTTAGAAACCAATTGGAACGTTTGAACCTCCCATCAAAAGGAGGTCATTCTCGAAATATGAGGGAAACAAAAATGGTGAACTGGACATGAATCATTAACCAAGTTAAAATAATGTTTTACCCATTTGTTAGGCCCCTATTTAAAACTCAATGAGTGGGCCAAGAAAAACAATCATTGAAAAATGTGCTCATCCAAAAGATGTAGTGTCTGAATTTATCTTGATTACATCTGTTATATCAAACAAGCACTCTTTTCCAAGATCTTCTGTATTTCTAGAATGGCTGCTCTCAAGTTCACACCTGTGAATACTATTGCTGCAAATGCCACTGATACTACTCTTGCTGGATCATCGTTCGTTCTAAGGACGATATCACCTACTCAGCATCTTCAACGCGGGGTATCAAACACACTGGTTAAGGAGTACCATCAACATGGTACCATCCCAACTCTGGAGGCTGCCCGATAAGCCCTCCAAGTAAACAACTCACATCGGTCATCCGGACAATGACGACCAGTGATCAAGAAGAAGGCGGTGCTGACTACCGCTTCCAACCGTTTCGCGTCGTTATCCCCAGAACACAATCACCATTCTCTCCCTTATTCTGGGGAGGTGAATGAGAAGGTCCCTCAGGGACTTAATTCAAATAGGCAGGAGTCCTTCGTAAGGGCTCCCACCAACAATCGCCGCCAGACTCCTGCGGTAGTGCACCCTCAACATGATGAGGGTACCGACTCCAGGCATTCGGCTCAGGTTCCTCGAACGCGAGCAAGCAAGACGAACCACCAGAGGCGGAATCCGGTCAATAGTGAGCAGATTCTCATCTCTTCCATCTCTAGAGAAGTCCACCAACCTAACTTGATGGCAAGCAACGAGCGGGCACATACACCTGCCCGTTTTAATTCCATTGTCCAGCAGACTCGTCTGGCAGCATCACGCCAATCCCGCCTGGAAATTCTGGTGGAGTACTATAGGCAGGAACATACACCTGTTTATACATCATCAGCTAGTCAGCAGGCTCGTCTAACTACATATGATGGATCTCGTCAACCACGTTTGGTGAAGTGCAATCAGCAGGCACATACACCTGCTAGTATTAATCAATCCTACCAACAGTCTCACTTAGTAGCATTCAGAGAAGTTAGTCGGAAAGCCCCGACAACAAATAAGAGGCAGACTCAACTCTCTGCCCCCACACTTGAGTACTGTCAGGATTCACTGACAGGAAAAGGAGGACACGAGCAGGCACATACACCTGCTCCAAGCTCGGAATGGACGTATATTCCCATTCTGGAAGCTGAAGTCACTAACCATATTCTATCAATGGTGAAAGAGCAGAAACAAATCCCTACTCATATTCTGGATGCTTTCCAGGATATTATAACAACTTCAGCAGCATCTCAGGGAAAGACACATAAATCTATCCCTACCAGTGGAGTGACACATCAACAGTTCACTCCGGAATAGACACACACATATGTTCTAGTTCAAGAGGGTTGTGGGGCATACTCCCCCATATCTTATGGACAACCAAGTGAGACACATACACCTGATTTGAGAGGAGATCGTCAGCCTAACCTGGACATCTTTTCTGATCAGGCACATACACCTTCTCAGAGTAGCCACTTTCGTCAACAAGTGGTTTCCAAGGCGAGTAAGAAGGAATCTAAGAAAAAGACCCACCCATCACAGTCAGGAGATCAATTGACAATCTGTAACAAGGCCTTGCTCGATGTTGGAGTTCTTGAAGCCCTCAGACAATTATCTGTTGAAATTCCAGATTATACTCCCTCAGTTCCCAATAGTGGGAACATTAATTCCGAAGGTCTTCAACAGAAACTTCCTCATGAAGGCTTGCTTCATGAAAATTTGGTCGATCTAGAAGTTTCATCTTCAGATGAGAGCCACATGAACCCTCTGTGTGGTCAGAAGACCAAGGAGAAAGAGATCTCATCTTTTTCTGTAAGCCATTATGGTGGTCCTACCCATGATGATGAATTTCGCTGTGAAAGCCCTCTCCGCAGTAGTGATGCACATTGCCCGGAAAATGCTCTAGTGGACAATGTAGTGCCGAGAAATCCCTCTTATCTTGAGTCACTTGCAAATGAGAAACTAGTCATGTCTGAAGCTTCATCGCTAGCAGGTGAAATACTTTCTCAATCAGAAGATAGCCCTAGGTGTAGGTCATTCTCCGAACCACCCCTAAGTCATGCATCTTCTAGTTTGATCAATGATTTCTCTACCAATACTATTGAATCTAATGAAGCAACAAGGAAACACCAACTCTAGTCAAATCAGGTAGAAGAATCTTCATCAAATGATAAAGAGGAAATGCTGAACATGAGAAAACAACTGGCGAAAGGTGAAGTGCCAGTCATGTTTTGGCCTTTGGCTGACTCTCAGTATAATATTCCAGAAATGTTGACAGAAGATGAAATTCATGATATTTGTCTCATCATATGGAAAACTCTTTTTCAGTTGAAAAAGAAAGTATTATCTTATGATGAATATGAAAATCATCTTAAGATAATAGAAGGGTTACAACGTAAGATTAATTTGGAATCTCTATCAGTCTCTCGATATCCGAAGGCTGAAAAGCAGTAGAGAGCCCTTCAACGTTCATGCCTTGGCGCACTAAGAAGATTGCGTCAGTTAATTGCCAATGCCGCATCTGTTATTCGTGTCAGAGGATGGGTTGTTCATGGAGCGCTACATTTCATGGTGCTCTCCGGTCAGCAAAGCCCGCCGAAAATGGTCTCATGCAATGTTATTGCACATAACCGACCACAGTCAATGGGCTTTGTTTGTAATCAAAATCTTGCCCAAGAACAGACTTCAACTAGTTCCTCTCAAAATCAAGAATACAGAGAACAAGTTGTTGAATTACTCTTGCATCAAGCAAATGAGAATATTAAACAAGCCTCTCGTTTGGAGCAAGCACGTCACCAAGTGAAAGAAGTGTCAGAAATCATCCAACGGTCTTTTGAACCGGGTGATAAAAGCGGATACAGGTTAATGAATCTAGCTAATTTCCGGACTAAGGTTCGCAAGATTAGGAGGACTTTCAATAAAGTCTCAGACATAGCATGTCAAGAACCACCCCAACTCTCCAGACTGGGGACTCTTTTAAACCAACCCTCGGAATCAACAAATATGATTCGAGGAGTTGAAAGAGAACAGCAGGAACAGCCCCAGTCCACTGGACTAGGGACTTTTTCAAATCATCAATCCCCTCCTTAGAGAAATTAGGTCTTTTCTCGATTGGGGAAGAAACCTCAAGAGGAACGAAGAGCCAAATTATTAAGAGATTCCCTCCAAATTACGGTTCGTCAAGAAGTTCCTGAGGGATCGAATCAACAAAAGGCAATGTATCATCAAAGACATGGAAGAAGACAATATCACAGAAATGCTGATAGAAGGGATACGATGAGTTATGCATCAATCAATGTCATCAATTCCATTATTGCTGATCCACCAAATGAGGCTCACTCAGGGGAATCAGATGAATAGGTTCCTGCTCAAGAAGACGTACGCACCGACACAAATGAAGAAGGCGTGCGTACACGAAGTCAAAGGATTACTCAGAACCTGGGTAATCCTTCTAGTAACCCACTTCCCCCTCTCCGAAAAGAATCGAAAAAAGGTAAGGGAAAGAACCAGGTTACATATCCTTCCTCTGGAGAAGGTCAATCGCTCTCACTAGAGCAAAGTTTTGCACAACAGGAGGAATAAATGAAGGAATTAAGAAGGTTGAATGCAGAACTACTTCAGAGTAGTATTTTTCTTAAACATGATGGAGTTAGTCAGCCAAAGGAATTTGTTGCAGCTACTGAGATGGATCAAGAATATCCTCCTCTATCAGTACACCCTCACAGTTCTAATCCTACGGGTCAAGTGCAACAACAGTTGGCAGTGCTACCATCAGTTGCAGCAGCAATCACCACATCTATCCAAGCTTCAGTCATTGCACCTACCCAAGTACAAGTTAAAACGAATGTTTCTCAAAAGTTAATAACTACTATTGATTCATTAACATCTCAGTTAGAAACTATGGAAGGGAAACGTGCGTAAGTTCAACCAGAAAATAAAGTTTACCTTGAATGGGTAGATTCAATTTCTCCTCCATCCAGTTTTGGGAATCCTGTATTCCATATTTTCAATGGATCAGGTGATCCTGAATAACATTTGACGCATTACGTGTCTTGTTGCGATCCCATGATGGGAACTCCAGAGCAACAAGAAGCAGTTAAACTCAGATGCTTCGTGCGAACCTTGCAAGGACCAACTTTTGTTTGGTATACAAGCTTGCAATCCCAGTCAATTACCGGATGGGAGGATCTTCGCCAAAAATTCCTCCTTCAGTTCAGCTCAACTTTGCCAAAGACAACAGTTTTCGATCTTACAAACTGTAGCAAAGGGAGAATGAAAGGGTCTCTGATTTCATTGATCAATGGAAGGGATTAACATATTCCTTGAGTTTAGCACTCCCTCAAGAAGAATTGTTGCCAATCTGTGTGGCAAATCTGCGTGACGAATTACGCACTCCGTTAATCCCTATAAAATACACAGGAGGGTTTCAAGACCTTACTTCAATCGATCAGTAGATTGAAGATTACCTTATATAGGATAAGGGTAAATCTCGTGTAATTATATCAGATCCAGGAAGGAGAATGGGTAAAGAAGAAACTGCTACAGTTATGCTTAAACAAGCACCTGTACCTGTTTCTACCTCAAAACCTTCATCTTCTCGAAGGGCTCCACCTTTTGAGCGCCAACAACAAAGGCCTTTTCGTCCAGACGATCAACGAGATCAAAGATGAAAACAATTTTAAGATATGAAGAGAAAAACATACTCTTTCTGAAATGAACAAGTTCCTAGTTATTTCATTTCAGCTCTGGAAAAAAATTTGGTTCAATTGCCAATTCCCAAGAGGCTAAACAAGAAAGGAGATGAAGACCGCCCCAATTATTGCCCTTTTCATCAAATGTTGGGGCATCTCATCCAGGAGTGTTTTGTCTTCAAAGACCTCCTGCAAAAGATGGTCGACTCGGGACAGGTCACATTGAAAGGCTCCTCAGCCCAGGTAGCATGTGTCACTGCTACAGTTCCAGAGGAAGAAGATGAATGGAAAAAAGTCAAAAGAAAAAATGCACAGAAGTATGATGATTGGATGGTCAGAAAGATAATCAATCAAACTCATGTTATTTTGTGAATACAATTAAAGAAACCAATTGTGTCTTCTGCCATGAATGTTATGACAAAACCCTCCTCATCAGAGGGAAAGTCCTCGAAGAAACGACATGATTCAAAGAAAGAAAAAGAATCAGAAGAAGATGAGTATGTGTCAAAGCCTAAGTTATCTTTGACTTTGGCGGATTTCATGCCATCTACTTCAAAGTCACTGGCACCACCCCACCAAATGGCACAACTTAAATAGGTTAATCAGGCAGAGTCTTCATCAGATGAAGAGTTAATCTTTGGTTTTGTTAATATGATTCAATTAACAGATCCATATGCTAGTCGCAGTTTCGATTTCAATGAGCCTGAATTCCCTATATCAAACAGAGGAATCATAGGAAGTTCCAGGGGCTCAGGATACAGGGGAAGACGTGGATCTTTCAGAAGACACTATTCCAATTCTACCCCTACTAGAACTGTATACGCAGCAGAAACTCGTGGTAGAGCTCTTCAGTGAGCTCAACAAGAACAAGCAAGTTCTTCTACCAATAGCAAATTCAGTCCTGGCACAGTTATTTTGGAAGACCGGTTGAAGGTTACATCTTCTTCCTCTCAGCAATTAAATGGATCTAATCGGTCTAATCTTCCAAATCTAAGAATATTGCCAACTCCTATCCCAATAGAAGATGCATCAACTTCCAAAGCATCTGATTCCAAGGTACCAGCTAAACCGCATATTCCTATTGGGAAACACAGACCTCTGGATCAAAAGTATGATATATTGAAACACTTGGCCCAAGTTCCAGCCAAGTTATCAATTCTGGATGCTTTGAATCTATCAAAAGATCTCCGAGAATCACTCATCGAGGCTTTGTCAAGTCCTCAGGAGTTTGAAACTGAAATTGCTGCAGTTGAAGTCTATCACATAGAGAATAATCCTGCAGAATGCCATGCAATACTTTCTTTTACTGATGAAGATGAAGATGATTTTGTGCATGGACATATTATACCATTTTACTTGTCTAGAAAGGTCAATGGCGTGGTTGTTTGAAGAGCTTTCATTGACAATGGTTCATGAGTCAACCTCATGCCCATTCGTACACTTCGTCGATTGGGCCTCAAATAATATGATTTATCTCCTTCTACCATGATGTTACAAGGATATGATAAAAATGAACAAGAACCACTGGGCGAAGTTACACTCAGAACTCATTTTGGATATCCTGTATCCAATTCAGATTTCATGGTTGTTGATCAAGACTCTGCCGTCAACATCTTACTTGGAAGACCCTGGCTACATCAACATGCGACTATCCCTTCATCATACCATCAATGTCTCAAATATTATTTCGATGGTCAAGTTGGGACATTGCATGGTGATAAGGCCTCGTTCAATACATGTGAGTCTCAATACATTGAGGCGGAATTCTATCACATGAAGCAAAGGGAGAAATCCATAACAAATAAGATTACCAAAGTTAATGCTCCATATGGTTTGGAAAAAATTCCAGTAAATCCATTTACACATGTGAGTACAGATTATGTATTTCCTATCATTCAAATTGACAAGATAGACCCAAATCAAAATACTCTTATGGAAAGATCCATAATGTCAATTACGGCAATCGAGCCAGACAACATGGGAGAAATTGGTAATCTACCAAGCAGTGATAAAAGCACAAATAGTGACGTCTTCATTTCATCTACTGAAATCCAACAAGTCTATGCTTCTCGAATTATGCTAGAAAAAGTTATAGCAACATTGGAGGTGAACAATGATGTCGATTCTCAATCCATCATCTCCCCTTTATTACCCAAAGAAGACCCTTCATCATCAATCGGGTCGGAAATGGAAGCTTCTTCTTCAAGATATGCAAATTTTGACATCTCTTCAGATAATGAGAATTCTACTTTATCATCTACTATGAAATTAGAAAAGGAATAAATAACACATGAAGAAGAAGAAGAGTAAGATCTCAGAGATGCTCCTCCAGCATTTGAAGAGGGTATCTCTACCACTGTGGATGAACTCAGAGAATAAATCTGGGTACAAAAGAAGATCCACGCTCCACTTTAATCAGTGTGGCCATGACTCTTGAAGAGAAAGAGATGTATATTTATTTTCTAAAGAAAAATAGAGATATATTTGATTGGAACTATACAGAAATTCCTGGGCTTGATCCTGATGTTGCTACTCATCATTTGGGTTTACTAGAAGAACATCGAGGATTTAAGCAAGCCGCGATAAGAACACACCCAACTTATGATTCCAAAATTGAAGCTGAAGTGGATAAGATTATCAAATCTAACTTCATCAGAGAAGTTCAATATCCCAATTGGTTGGCTAATATTGTCCCTGTAAAGAAAAAGAATGGAAAAATTAGAGTTTTCATCGATTTCAGAGATCTTAATCGGCATTGTCCTAAGGATGATTTCCCAGTTTCGATTAAAGAACTTATAATTGATGCAACAACTGGATATGAAGCACTTTCCTTAATGGATGGATATTCTAGATATAATCAGATCTGAATGGCCCCAGAAGATGAGGAATATACAGCCTTCAGATCCCCTCAGGGTGTGTTTTGCTACCGGGTAATTCCCTTTGGCTTAAAGAATGCAGGTGCAACTTATCAGCGTGCCATGCATCGTATCTTCAAACCCTTCTTAGGGAAGTTTGTTGAATGCTATGTAGACGATTTGGTAGTTAAATCCAAAATTTTTTCTAATCACATGGTTGATTTGGAAGTCATATTATGTAAGCTTCGACAACATAATTTTAAGATGAACCCCTTAAAATGTGCTTTTGGGGTAACCTCAGGAAAATTTCTCGGCTTTGTTGTACGCCATCGTGGTATTGAAGTCGATCCTGAGAAGACCAAGTCAATCCTTGGTATGTCACCTCCTCAAAATTTGAAATAATTAAGAGGACTTCAAGGACACTTAGCCTATATTCGGTGTTTCATCGCCAATTTGGCAGGCAAAAGTTTACCCTTCACCAAATTGATGAAGAAGGGAGTCACTTACCAGTGGACTGAAGAATGTCAAGAGGAATTCGATATTCTCAAAAAATACCTCTTGAGTCCACCGGTACTCATGTCACCTGTTGAAGGAAGACCACTTATCCTCTACATGACAGCTCTAGAGCGATCATTGGGTGCCTTTATTTCTCAAAAGAATGATGCTGGGAATGAAAACAGTCTCTACTATCTCAGTCGAACCATGCGTGAAGCAGAAACCCGATATTCAAGTATTGAGAAGTGCTGCCTGGCATTAATCTTTGCAGCTCAGAAGTTGAGATACTACCTACAACATCATGAGGTCTAATTGGTATCTCGCAATAACCCACTGAAATTTATCCTTAGTCATCCAATGCTTACAGGACGTCTGGCAAGGTGGGCAATTATTTTGCAGCAATTCGACATTCAGTATGTGTCTCAAAAGGGGATAAAGGGCCAAGATCTGGCTGATTTCCTAGCTGAACACCCTTTAGTGGAAGATACATCTTCAGATATTGAACTCCCTGATGAGGAAGTATTCTCTATTCAAGAAAGTCCTCAGGCATGGGAAATGCATTTTGATGGTGCTTCCAGAGGTCCAACAGGGAGGAAAATGGAAAATCCTAAATTCAACAAAGTTGGATTAGGAATTTTACTCATTTATCCAGAAAAGTCAGTGTTACCTTATTCCTTCTTATTGTGGGAAGGTGGTACCAATAATGAAGCAGAATACCAAGCTCTCATCGTAGGCTTGGAATTAGCGCTTCAAGCACAAGTGATTCACTTAAAGGTGAAAGGTGATTCAGACCTGGTAATCAAACAAGTCAATGGGGATTATGACATCAGAAAAGAAGAACTAATCCCTTTGTATGATTACATTAGAGAGTTAATGGTGGAATTCCCTTTGGAACTGACATTTTCTTATGTCCCAAGATCAAAAAATGCTCAAGCTGATGCATTGGCTAATATAGCCACAGCTCTGGCAGATCCAAATCGGGATAAGACAACCATCAGTATTGACCACCGTCATGAAATTTCACCTTATGTTCGAATCAGAACAGAAGAAATTAATGAAATTTGTCCCATTCTTGAACCATATGGTCATACTACATGATGGATGTCACCTATCAGGGAATACCTTCAAAATGGAACACTTCCATCTGATAGAGCTGAGAAGGAACAAATCCGGCGACATGTGGTTAATTTTACTCTTTATGATAGCCCAGATCACCTAGAGAAAATTCTCTACAAACATGGTTTTGATGGAGTTCTCTTCAGATGCATTGATGGTGAAGAGACAATGGCTATCATGAAACAAGTACATGTAGAAGTCTGTGGTGCCCACCAGTCTGGACATAGACTATCTGATCATATTCTAAGGCTTTGATACTTTTGGCCTTCAATGATACGAGATTGTATCGATTTCACAAAGAAGTGTCATTCATGCCAAGTACATGCCAACTTCATTCATCAACCTCCAGAGGTGCTTTATACAGCTAAATACTCATGTCCATTTTCCACATGGGGAATAGATGTGATGGGACCTTACCCTTCGGCTACGGACAAGCAGTTTAAGTACATTCTTACTGCTACTGACTTCTTTTCCAAATGGGCAGAGGAAATACCTCTCAAGGAAGTCAGTTCTAAATGCATTGTTATCTTCATCAAGTCTAACATCATTACCAGATTTGGTGTCCCTCATACCATATTGACGGACAATGGCACCAATTTCTGTTCATCCGAGGTGAAGAAGTTGTATCAAGAATACAACATCAAATCCAACCATTCATCTCGGTATCATGCAGCGGCCAACGACTAGATAGAAACCTTTAACAAGACTCTTTCAAATATACTGCAAAATATGGTGGATAAAGATAAGAGGTCATGGCCTGATAAACTCTTTCATGCTTTATGGGCTTATCGGACTACCACCCGCACTGCAACTCGGTCAACTCCATACTCATTAGTATATGGAATGGAAGCCATCTTTCCCATTGAAGTTCAACTACCCTCGCTCAAATTTTCTATTTGTGATCAATCATCTACAGATGAACAATCTCAAAAGCGATTGAATGAATTGGAACGATTAGATGAGAAAGGATTGTGCACATTGCACCACTTGGAAGTCTATCAGAATCGAATAACACAAGCTTTTAACAAAAAAGTTTGTCTTTGTTCATTCACTCAGGGAGAATTGGTATTAGTTATCAGAACTCCAATGATACTAGGAAAGAAACCTCCCAAACTTGAGCCAAAATTGGAAGGACCTTATTCAATACATAGGGTCTACTCCAATGGAGCTTATTCATTAATCTCGATGGATGGAGAACTCATCACTACTCCAACCAATGCCAGATTTTTGAAGAAGTATTTTGTATAAACTTCAAAGTCCCTCTTTCATCCTTGTTATATGACATTAAACTATATAGCAACGGTCCATATATATGACCTTAAACTATTTGTACTTTCGTCCCACATGACGTTAAACTGTGAAAAAGTTTAGTAAATGGTCCAGTATGACCTTAAACTGCAACTAGGTCCTGTATGACCTTAAACTGCATAATCCACGGTCCATGCATATGACCTTAAACTATTCGCACTTTCATCCAACATGAAGCTAAACTGTATCGTTCCTTTTTTCTTCGTCCAACATGACGTTAAACTGTGAAGAAATTCCCTTACGTCCAACAAGACGTTAAACTGTGACGTCCTAACTACATGACGCTAAACTGTATAAAAGTACCTTACATCTGGAAAGACGTTAAACTACATAATCATCAAAGGTCCTGTATGAACTTAAACTACACTTTTGTCTAGCATGACATTAAACTGCACCGTCCACGGTCCATCCATATGACCTTAAACTATTCGCACTGTCACCCAACATGACGTTAAATGGTGTACTCTTTTGTCCTCGCTGCATGACATTAAACTACACAGTCTCCCTGTCGTCCAACATGACGTTAAAATATATTTTCCCCATCGTCCTAACTACATGATGTTAAACTGTACAGAAAGTCCGTGATACGTCCTACATGACATTAAACTGTACTTTGTCCCTGCTATGTGACACTAAACTGTGCAGCACCAATAGTCCTAACTGCAAGACTCTAAACTGTATAGTCCCTTTATATGTCCTACATGACATTAAACTATGCATCGTTAAGGTTGTTGTTACCTCTTGTTTCTCACATCGAGCATGACTCACATGAGCTTAGAGAAAACCTCAACCATAACACTCTCTTTGGGTCGCTAACCATGTGTAAGTCCCAACAACATTTTTTTATTAGGTCATTGTCCCCAAGAACAACTTGATCATTAATTCATTCTTTAATTGAACTACACGGACTTTGATCCTTGCCTCCTAGTCTGGGTATGTAGGCAACCTCCCAAGGTTCAAGCCCAAAACCAATCTCTTCACATCGGTTCACCTCCATCTCATACGATGTGGATTTGTGAAACCGCCCCTAGAATCAATATCTATACATTGGTTCACTTTCGTCTTTGTTATACGACGTTAAACTATAAAACACTTTTGTCCAGTATGACAATAAACTACAATATTATTTGATGCCCTCACCTGAGAGGGAACCATTATTTACATTGATTTTTTCAATCATGTTTCATTTCAAAGACTATGTGCATACATGGCAACGCCCAAACCTTTTATCTTGGGTTAAACCATCATTGTACTAAAGTCCCCTTTCACCCTTCACATGTATGAACCAAATTTGTGCAAAGGGTATTTCTAGAACTACGTGGGCTTGATTCGCATCCTTATGGGATACGTAGGAACGTTCGAGTGTCCCTCAAATCCAGCCCCAAGTATTTGGGCCTAACCCCAAATTCCACTTTCAGTCCCTTGGCTGAAAAGTCCCCATGAAAACACACACTGTGTATTTCATAAAATGGCCCAAGATTTATGACCCTAAACTAAGATCTATAATACTTTTTTCCCACATGACGTTAAACTGTTGTTTAAGAACTACGTATGGCTTGATTCTCATCCTTATGGGATACGTAGTGAAGTCCAACATTTCAATTCAGGACCCAGCCACAACATGATTACGGTTAGCATTGATCTGTGTATATCTGTATACATTGAACAATACCCATCTTTATGTGTCATAATCCTAACCTTAAATATTTTCAGATCCTCATAACCCTTTTCATGACTTCTAGTCACAAAAATGTCAAACTTCTGAGAGTTATTTTTTCTGACTATGCAGCACGTGCCCATAGGCGCCCTTGCATAAACAGTCTACATAACAGACTTGTTAGCCAAAAGATACTATTATTTGACTATGAAGCCAATGCCCTTAGTGGCCCTGCATAATTCAACCCCATAACGGGTTTTTCAGATAGTGGTAACTTCATTCTTGGGAAAAATTCCCCTTTTTTCCTTATTTTTCTTAAATGACAGTATATAGGGATCCACAAAAATAGCCATCCTTAACATATTTGTCCCATATCCGTTTTCATGATCTGAAAGTGTTCCAGTCTATGGCTTATATTCTCCTTCCCTATGTTTGGGTCAGACCTTTGTAGGAGTGATATTCATCCAGTTCTTTGATAATATTTTTTGGAAATATCTTCTCCATATTCAAGTACCTCTTTCCATATAGAAAACTCTATACTTTGGAAGATTTGAATATCCATAAACTTTCACTAGCTTTTAGCACTAGGAAAGTAAATTTCTGAGAGTTCTTTTGCCTGACTATGCAGAACATTCCCATAGGTGGCCTTGCATAAACAGTCCACATAACAAACTTGTTAGCCAAAAGATACTATTTTATTTAACTATGCAGCCAATTCCCTTAGGTGGCCCTGCATAATTCAACCCCCTAACGGGTTTGTTAAATAATGGTAACTTCATTCTTGGAAACTACTTATTCTAAGGCCTTTTAGCTATTTTTCATATCATTTATCGGATTCAAATATTCTTAAGTCATAACTTACATATTTTCCCTCATACTTGAGTATGGTAATATGTTTTCAGATGAATTGTCAAGGAATTGATTCAATTCTAATCCATTTCGGTCAAAGCTATTTCGACCTTAAACATTAGCCTTTTTTATGTCCGACGTGCATGACTTTAAACTGCCCACAAAAGACAAGGGAACTCTGAATAAAATTCAAGTTCCCATCTCACTAAACATACATTTTGTATGATTTAGGTAACATTGAGCAATTAAAAGGTTTGAAGTTTGTAGGGTTATTTACATTAATCCTAGTAAAAATAAAACTATTCTTACTAGGCCCATTGGATTAGGTAAAATCTAAAGTATTTAGAAAAATAGAATGCAGGTACAAATGAGTGAAGATGAAAGTGTTTTTTTATTGATACATAAGAGTTAGAAGGACATCCACAGATTAGAGTCTCTTCTCTTTTTCAATAATTATAAGAGGCTTTCAATATAAGTCTTCAATTGATGAACCACATCCCGAGCTTCATCAGCAGCTACTTGAAGCTCATGCACTCGACCAACTTCACTATTTTCAGCCTGATGGAGTGCTTTCTTGGCATCCTCAATGGCCTTCATAACATTCGTTTGAACTCCCTCTAGTGAATTATTGAGTTGGCCAAGTTCCCCAGTAACAGCATCCAACTGTTGCTGAAGGTGCATCTGCTGGATGACTTTTTCTATGATTTTATGCTTCAGCTCCTTCATCTTGGCAGCATAATCATCCTCAGCTTGGGATACCACAGCCTCAAATTTGCCGATGTTAATTGACAATTTCACCCTGTTCAGATCTTCACGGCACTTTTGCTCCTGCTCCCTCTTGAAGATGATCTGTTTCACTGTGGTATGGATTTTTCATATCCAAAACCGCCAAGTCCTAGTATGAAAAATTGGGAGAAAAATTGAGGAATTTTCAATGATAACTCTTCTAAAGGCACCTCGGATATGATTTTACATATGTTGTTTCATGCCTTGCATCGTGAAAAGCTGAACGCTTTAAGCATCTCTGGGTCTGATTCAACATCATCATCATAGGGGGCAGGTAATCTGGGATTAATGCACTTAAGGAAGTGCCCTGTTCTGCTCTTTCCCCTTGGCTTGTGCTTATTCACTTTCAATTCCCATGGGGGAAGAGGCTGAGGCCTCACCTCCAGACCTAGCCACTGCAGTTGACGACCCTGCATGATTAATTGAAAGCATTGGTTAGCTTCAAAGGATAACAAAAGAATCGATTGTCATGAAAATTAAGTACAATCACAAATATTGTTATCCCTTACCCGACAGTGGGTCAAAAACCTGAGAAGACTCCTCCCCATCTTTCCCAGTCTCAACATGATCTTCAAGATGGGTCTCAGGAGGGTTTACTGGGTTTAACTCTACTTGAGATAATGTTTCTGCAATGGTAGGGTTGACATCAATGTCCACACCCTCTTCAGGCATTGGCAGTTCTGTAGTTTCTATGGATGGAACTGCATATCATTTTCAGTCATGATTAGAAGTGTAAATTATAAGAAAATTTACTGGGCTAAGTATAACACTCACGCCAAAGGTCTTCTAAATCACATGACAACTTAGCATGATCATAAAATTCTTCGAAAGACATTCCATGATTCATCATTTCATCCAATGATATTTCAGAATCCTGGTTAGTATCACCAGTGGAAGCGTTTAGTGTGTCTTCTTGACGACTTACGTCCTACAGCCCCTGACCCTGGACAACATCTTCGGGTAAAATCACAGCATCAGTTGCATTAGTTGCAACAATCTCCAGAAGATCTAATGCAGGAGTTGAACCTGAAGTATCACAGAATGGAAGTCAGTCGGTGTTTCATTAAATATTTTTATGAAGCATTGTTGAATTACCAGAAACAGGTTCTTCTCTTCTTGCAACAGCAGTAGGAGGGATACTGGGAATAGATGCTAGCTCTTCTCCAGGAGCATCCAAGTCATCTTGGATATGTGATTGTTCCACAGCACCCTCCGTGGTATTTGAAGGAGGATCAGTCCTTTCCCTTAGGGGGGAAATTGAAGAATCCCCTGCAATCCCCAGAAATATGAGTAACCATGTGGTCATGGGTATAAACTCATGATTAATCGAAGGAATTACCACTGCTAATGAAGCGTTTAGCGGTGGACTTCCTCCTTCATTGCCTTTAGTTCTTTGGTTTTTTGGGAGTATCGGTAGTCTACCTTATTGGGACTTTGATTGGTGAATGGAAGGCTATGTCCAGTGCCTCATTCATGGACTTCTGTCCTAGAGATATCTCGCCTGGTTCGCAAGGAGAATCAGAAGCATCCCTGATGGAAGTACCACTAGGGCTATACTATGGCGAAGGAACCCCAGTTCCTTTCATTGCAAGCTGCAAGATGAAAAAAATAACTTCCTTAAGTAACAATGCTCCGACTGAAGTCAAGTTGTAAAGAAAATAAGGAAAGAAAACTTACATCTTCAGGAGCCACATACTCATGCCACTCCTCATCTCCAGAACCACCATCCCCCATAGTGGCGCCACGATCAATCATTTCCTTCACCCGCCTGGTGAAAGGAACAGACTCATCAGTGGCATATATGAGCATTTCCAGCTCTCTGATGTAAGCTTGCACTTCATTGGGGTTATCCTCGTATTGAAGATTTGTAGAAGCCATAAGATTCCCTATTCCAGGAAGTTGTAGTCCCTCACACAAATCCATCCAGGCGGACTCAGTACCACAGTATAAACTCTGCCATAGCTGGACAGCCTCTGGTCTTAGATATGAAGGCTGCGAGGAAGGTCCTACAATTTTTGACTTCAATTTCTTCCCATATCCTGCAACTACAGATAATGAATAAGAAAGTAAGACTTATTGCTTTATAAAGTAGCAGTGATTAAATTACTACAATGAAGTAACTCACCAGGAGTTGATGGAGTGGGTCTTTTAATTCTGATCGGAGGATTATATCGGGCACGAAACCGTTTTGCCGCTGGTTGTGCCTCATCATCCCCATCATGGGAATCCGGTGAATCAATTCTAGAGGAGGAGTCTGTCGAATCAACTTTAGGTGGAGAAGCATCACCTTCACGAGGAAGGGTTTCTTTCTCTACAGTCCTTTTCCTTTTCTCCACCTGATAAACTGGGTGATTCAATATCCCTTTAGGGTATGATGCTATCTAGTGTTCAGAATAATATGTAGTCAAATTATGTGCCGCTTTTTCAACTGGTAGATCAAATACTGCCCCAGTCTTCTCCCTTGACGTCGGCAGCCATAGTTTCCGAGAAACCATCGGATGTTTCTCTAACTTGACATGTACTATAGGAGATACAACAATCTATTGCAGAAATTTGAATTGATGTGCAAATCTATATGGAGCATAGGCCTCACATATGATTTCTCCTTCAATCCTGGCAACTAGCACAACATCCCTACAAGATAACATGTATGTCCTCAAATCCAAATGGGTTGTTCCATCATCAACAAACCGCCCGGTTGGTGAACTTCCATAGGGAAAGAAGTTGAATTCCTTAAACATGCTCAGACTCACTTTCATGTCATAGGCATTAACATCTAATGGAGCAACTCCAGAGAATGCTTACACTAACGGCCTGAAAGAACTTCCAGGAATTTGTAATCCATTCTTTACATTGTAAGTCCTGAAGTGAGTGGCGATCCATCCCCATAAAACCTGGAATGGTCCCACTATTCTTAAAGGAGATTTACCCATGAAGACATGAAGTAAACTCCTGTGAATATTTTCTAAAATGGGGGTAGCCAACCCATGCATTTTTCCCTCAGCCATATTTGCCGCAATGACGAAGGTCCCTGGCCTGACGCCTCCCTTCGAATCCCTGACTGGAAAGAGATAAAAACTGAGCCACATTGCCAAGAAGCCCTCCAGACGAGTCTTCTTTGGGATTATTTGATTCACTTCATATCCCCACTTCTCTAACTCTCCTGCTTCTAGAGTTGTCCAGAATGTGCCAGGAGCACCCCTCTTCTTAGGTTTTGGGCAGGTGGTAGGATGTTTGGGCCTCTTATCCTTGGATTTCTTTTTCTTGGATCCTTTTTCTTTCGGATCCTTCTCCTTTGGCTCCCTCTCTTTCTTCTCAATAAGAAATATATTCATCTATTCATCTGGAAGAATATCCTTTCTATAATGAGTTAATGAGGTCTCTGAACTCTTGAGCCTGTGGAAGATCTTAAATAATTCCTGAGTTAAAGAAGAAGTTTTCTCTGAATCATTCCAAGTCACCATGGGAGGAATGAATTCATCATACATATCGCCCAAAATTGGAGCCCCTGAGATCTTGTGGACATCCCACAGACTGATGCCTACTTCTCCATGAGTCAGATGGAAAGAATTAGTTGGTGGGCTCCAGTGGCTGAGTATCTCCGGCACGAAGTTATCATGTCTGTAAACATATGTTTGCCCAACCCAGACAGCTTCATATATTGCATCTCCCTTCAGATCCTCGACAAAATCTACACAGGTTTTCCACACCCAGTATGCCCACATCCAAGTTGGCTTCATGCCTCCCCCAGGAAGGAAGTACCAACTTTTCTTCCAGCTTTTGGATTGATCCATCTGAGCATTTCGGAAGATTGAAGTATGACAATGTGGTTGCAGCTCAGGTGTATGATCTTTCAGATCTGGTGTGAAAGAGCTATGATGCATTACGTAGGCCTTATCCACTGTTCCAGCATTTAGAAATACTCCTCCACCTGAGATATTTGCTGAAGCAAAGTTGGTGTAATTCTGAAACCACGAAAATGGAAGATAGTTCTTTGCTTCTGGAATGGTGACTTCTCACAGATGACCATATCCATAAAAAGGCAGATAAGTGCTCTGTGGGAAGTCACGATGATATTTCTCCAGATACTTAGCCAAATCCAGAAGAGTGCTATCTTTGACAGTATAATAATCATGGCCAATGATGTTTATCATATCATCTATCCGCTTGCTAGCCAGTTCATCAACTATTCCGGGTCTAAGAACCATTGATTCTGCACAAGAGTTGAATAAATTAACTCTTAAATGGATTGATTTTTCATAAAAATTGTGAATAAATTCGAAAAAAATGACTAAGGCATTAAGGCGCGCAAGTGTGGATGTGTCACGCAAGTGTTAAATGTGCCGCGCAAGTTTTTTTCGCGCATGTTTTACCACGCAAGTCCTATTACCTTGACAGCAGCACGACGGCGAGGAAACAACAGAAAGAAAAGACTTGCACGGCGAAGATGACTTGCGTGGCGAGAGCTCGATAAATTTGGAATCAGATGCTATGCGCGACCAATGACCGTGTATTTATAGGCCATGAGGCCTATCTACGCACCTGCACCCAGTGCGCTCTAGCCCTGCGCGACTCGAACCTGCACGCCAAGTGTTGTGCACTGAACACTTGCGCACCGCCTTTCCATTGGTTTTATTCTTCTCCTCAGAGTCAAATCCTTATTTCTCTCCAGATCCAACTCTGAGGGGGGACTTTTGTTGACGCTCCTTTTCGTCACATTGTTCAAAAGAATGGAAAGGGAAATGACTTAGCACAAATTGATCCATCCTTTGAAGAAAATATCAAAAATCGATAAAGGCATGAACAAGGGATCAAAAGCACATGTGTCGCGCAAGTTCTATCACTGTCGCGCAAGTCCACTTGTGCGACGCCTAGTGGTCGCGCACGTCAGTTGCACAACCTAAGTGATAACCACCCGGGGTCTTCTCCAGCCTATAAATAGACCCGGTGGGCCCCCCCATTCGAGGATGATTTTTTCTAGAAACTCAGATTTGAGCTCCCAACGCCGTAGTCTCTTCTCAAATCTTCCAAAACACTTCTAAGGTAATTTCTTACCTAGAATGGAAGATCTAAAGAGGGGGAGGAAGGCCTAAGTGTTGAAACTCATCAACACTTGCGCGCCTGATTGGAAATCCGTTAAGGGAAAAGGCCACACTTGCGCGCCGCCTTACTCCTTCAATAGAACTTGCGCGCCCCTCTTCTGGAAGAACCTCAAGGGGATTCTAAAGGATTTAATCCAGAGTCGCTCAAGTATTACCATGCTGGTTAACCATCGCACAAGTAACCCATGTGTCACGCAGGCATACCTGCGCGACCAGGACTTGCGCGCCCACGCAGTACCTGTGCGCCTACCAGGACTTGCACGCCCCTGCCTTTTTGGGTTCCCTTCTTGCCCATTTCACCCCTCTTAAGCCATTCCACCTTTCCTATTCAAGATTCAGTCTTCAATACACTCTTCAAATCCATTTATGGCATGATTTCTTGATTTTACTTCCTTATCTGAAAAGAATTATGTGGAATATCTCTCAAAACCTAGTGATTTATACATCTTTATGTCACTAAAAAATTGAGATTTAATTCATTCAACCTCATCCTTTAAGATGAGAGAACCTCTTAACCTGGGCCTCCTTTTCAGAAATAATCCCCAGTCATAATCCTCAAACATGGGCATCCTCCATAGGAGTAAGCCCAACCATAATTCTCTTAACCTGGGATTCCTTTTCAGGAGTAATCCCTAGTCTCAAACATGGGCATCCTCATTAAGTGTAAGCCCCAAGTCCCTTAATTTTTCAAATCTCTTAACATGGGCCTCCTTTTCAAGAGTAAGCCCCAATCTTAATTTCTCTTAACCAGTCCTAATTTACCATTCATCTAGGATTTCTTTTCAGAAATAAAACCCAATCATAAGTCCTCTCCTAATTTGGGCCTCCTTTTCAAGAATAATCTCCATGTTAGAGTATTTAAAATCTCCATGAAGCACATATACCTTTATGGACCCTACTCCTGGATTTCCTCCCTAAAGTAAATCTTAACCTTCATTTATCTGGGCAGTCATACATACATAAGTCCTACATTATTTCTTTTGATTGCATCTTTTATGGAACAATTGTCTAATATTTACCAATACCTCTTATTTCTCACACCGATCATGACTCATGTGAGCTTAGAGTGTAAAAGTGACTATGACATTCTTCTTTGAGCCATCAATCATAAACATCATACTCCCTTACTTGAACTACGTGGGTTCTGGTTCCTTTTCTAAACAAAGGATACGTAGGTAGCCCGTTTGTGGGTTCGATCCCAACTCTGAAATAATCCATGTCCTTCTGAATGACAATAAACTTCAAGTGCCCCACTGAGTGGCTTTACAACCAGCATGGTCATCATAATGACCAAGATACTTCTATATAAATGTTTCGAAGGGTACCATTGACCAAGAATCTCTAATAAATACAGATGATTCCTTATCGATGAAGAACCTCAAATACATATAAAAGATTCTCTAAAATTCCTACATATTTTATCATTGATTGTCATATCTGAAGGAAAGCTCATTTTATACTTGGTAATGTAATAAGGATTCACGAACATAACTTAAATCTATAAAGAGAGTCCCGGAGTAGACAATAATTCCCCTGAAAAAGGTGTGATGAGTCAGACCTCCCATCCTCTCGACCAATGGAAATTCCTAACCCTCATTAGTCCATGAACTAATGAGCACCTACCTTTGGAAAGTAGGTCCGAACAGATGTGGAATCATTGGATGTTTCCGGTTCTACGAAAAAACCCGTTAGAAACCGATCAGAACGTTTGAACCTCCCATCAAAAGGAGGTCATTCCCGAAATCTGAGGGAAACAAAAATGGTGAACCCAAACCTGCGCGCCATCCTTGCGCGACTCGAACCTGCGTGCCAAGTGTTGTGCACTGAACACTTGCGTGCCGCCTTTCCATTGGTTTTATTCTTCTCATCAATGTCAAATCCTCTTTTCTCTCTGGATCCAACTCTAAGGGGGGACTTTTGTTGATGCTCCTTTTTGTCACATTGTTCAAAAGAATGGAAAGGGAAATGACTTAGCACAAATTGATCCATCCTTTGAAGAAAATATAAAAAATTGACAAAGGCATGAACAAGGGATCAAAAGCACATGTGCCACGCAAGTTCTATCACTATCGCACAAGTACACTTGCGCGACGCCTAGTGGTCGTGCAAGTCACTTGCGCGACCTAAGTGATAACCACCCGGGATCTTCTCTTACCTATAAATAGACCATGTGCCCCCCCCCCATTCGAGGAGGATTTTTTTCCAGAAACTCAGATTTGAGCTCTCGATTCCCTAGTCTCTTGTCAAAGCTTCCTAAACACTTCTAAGGTAATTTCTTACCTAGAACAGAAGATCTAAAGAGGGGGAGGATGGCCTAAGTGTTGAAACTCATCAAAAATTGTGCGCCTGAGTGGCCAGCCCTTAAGGAAAAAGGCCACACTTGCGCGCCGCCTTACTCCTTCAATTGAACTTGCGCTCCCCTCTTCTGGAAGAACCTCAAGGGGATTCTAAAGGCTTTAATCAAGAGTCGCTCAAGTATTACCATGTTGGTTAACCATCGCGCAAGTAACCCATGTGTCGCGCAGGTAGCCCACGCAGTACCTGTGCACCTACCAGGACTTGCGTGCCCCTGCCTTTTTGGGTTCCCTTCTTGCCCATTTGACCCCTCTTAAGCCATTCCACCTTTCCTATTCAAGATTCAATCTTCAAGACACCCTTCAAAGCCATTTATGGCATGATTTCTTGATTTTAATTCCTTATCTGAAAGGAATTCTGTGGAATATCTCTCAAAACCTAGTAATTTATACATATTTATGTCACTAAAAAATTGAGATTTCATTCATTCAACCTCATCCTTTAAGATGAGAGAATCTCTTAACCTGAGCTTCCTTTTCAGGAATAAGCCCCAGTCATAATCCTCAAACATGGGAATCCTCCTTAGGAGTAATCCCCAACCATAATTCTCTTAACATGGGATTCCTTTTCAGGAGTAAGCCCCAGTCTCAAACATGGGCATCCTCTTTAGGAGTAATCCCCAAGTCCCTTAATATTTTAAATCTATTAACCTAGGCCTCCTTTTCAGGAGTAAGCCCCAGTCTTAATTTCTCTTAACCAGTCCTAATTTACCTTTGATCTGGGATTTATTTTCAGAAATAAAACCCAATCATAATTCCTCTCCTAATTTTGGCCTCCTTTTTAGGAATAAGCCCCAAGTTGGAGTATTTAAAATCTCCATGAAGCACATATACCTTTATAGACCCTGCTCCTATATTTCTTCCCTAAAGTAAATCCTAACCTTTATTTATCTGGTAAGTCATACATACATAAGTCCCACATTATTTCTTATGATTTCATCTTTTATGGCACAATTTTTTAGTTTTTACCAATACCTCTTGTTTCTCAGACCGAGCATGACTCACGTGAGCTTAGAGTGTAAAAGTGACTATGAAATTCCTCTTTGATCCATCAATCATAAAAATCATACTCCCTTACTCGAACTATGTGGATTTTGATTCCTTTTCTAAACAAAGGATATGTAGGTAGCCCGTCTGTGGGTTCGATCCCAACTCTGAAATAATCCATGTCCTTCTGAATGACAATAAACTTCAAGTGCCCCACTAAGTGGCTTTAAAACCAGCATGGTCATCATAATGACCAAGAGAATTCTATATAAATGTGTCGAAGGGTACCATTGACCAAGAATCTCTAATAAATACAGATGATTCTCTATCGATGAAGAACCTCAAATACATATAAAATATTCTCTAAAATTACTACATATTTTATCATTGTTTGTCAGATCTGAAGGAAATCTCATTTTATACTTGGTAACGTAATAAGGATTCACGAACATAACTTAAATCTATAAAGAGAGTCCCGGAGTAGACAATAATTCCCCTAAAAAAGGTGTGGGGAGTCCGACCTCCCATCCTCTCGACCAATGAAAATTCCTAAGCCTCATCAGTCCATGAACTAATGAGCACCTACCTTTGGAAAGTAGGTCCGAATGGATGTGGAATCATTGGATGTTTCCGGTTCTACGAACAAACCCGTTAGAAACTGATCAGAATGTTTGAACCTCCCACCAAAAGGAGGTCATTCCCAAAATTAGAGGGAAAAACTATGCTAGAGCCTCCTCTACCTGTTTGTATCTAGATAGTGACATATTTTCTTGATAAACCACTTACTCTATACTTACTAAAATTTTGGGATGTTTTCTTATACTTCGTCCCATTCTTAAGGTTCTTACTAAAGTGCTCTATTCCTAATATACAAAAACAACCAAACCATCATATGATACAAACTATAGAGACCCTATCATTTTATATATAATAATACATTATTTTAATCATAATTATACATCAGAGTAAAATCCTAGGATCGTAAAGCCTAGTGTCTTGGAAGACTAGGTACATAATAAAACATTAATAAAAATAGTTTTTTATTTAAAATCCATAATGATATCAAATCTTCCATTGTGCTCATACATCTATAGAGGATAACCCAGGGATAACTTGAGAAAAGGGATAAGCTAAAATCCAAGTAAAAGAATAACCATAAGAACAAAGCATTAACACATGGGATAGAAGGAGTGACATGATGATATAAAAAGGCCTGAAAAATATGGAATAATAACATATAAACATGGGATAATTTAAAAAAGGAATAATATAAATGTGGTAGAAACATAAAAAATTAATTTAATATGATTCAAGTCTAACCACCAAGACTGTTTACCATAGTATCAAAAGTCAAGGCTATCCACCAAGATCGTTGTACATTGTAGCACAAGCCAATGATAACTGCCAAGACCGTCAAAAATAACGTCCCATGAGACTCAACTTTACCAAATGAATTGGAGTTCTATCTATGTGAACCCATATTATCTTTTCCTGAATACATTTTCCACAGAAATAATCATACATAATAAATCTTACCTAAAGATAGGGGTTACCCATGGAAAAAATTGAGTACCTCAATCATGAAATAAAGAATAACTAATGGGTGTATCATAAAGGTTTCCATGAAATAATGGAATTAGAAGATACATGGAGGTTCCTAAGGTGAAATAGGAATATATCATGGTAATTTATGTCTAAAAAATGACAACATGTATGAAATTTATTTTATAAATTTTAGTAATAAAATATTTTTGTTCGGTTTTAAGGAAAATACTATAGAGATTTTAAAATATTGAAGGGAACAATATTTTATATAAAACTAGAAGTGAACCAAGAAATATTTAATAATAAAAATAATTATTTTATAAAGACATTGGTGTCTTAAAATAGAGTATAGAGTGCCCTTGAAAATGGGTAAAAATTTGGGAAGTTTTCTTAAAACGAGTTTGTTTATTGGGAAATATCAAGGAGGGAATCGCTTAAAGGCATGTATATCCCCAAAATATAATGAGGTATAGATATTCAAACATGAGTTTGGATCATATAAACCGCAATTATAATTTTTAAGTAAAAATAAAATACAACTTCATTTTGGTATAAAGAAAGATAGAGCAACCCGAAGGAATAATAGCAGTTCGGGTAGAATTCCATATAGATTATCATCATGGTATTGGGTGTACTTAAGGGGGATTAATGAGAGAAAAAAGGGTTTCTCATTACTTATAAATCATTAGGGAAGTATGGGTGAGGTGAGAAATCATACCACATCATTAGGGATTACACATAAAATGGCATGTCATAGAGGATTCTTGAATAAAAGTGAAATGGAGAGGATCCATTACCCAAAGTCCATTGGTGTTCTCCACCTTTTATAATGACCTGAATAAAAAAAATTAGGTTTATTAATTAATAATTATATAATATATTTTATATTTAATTGATTTTTATACCATTTTTACATTCATTCATGTCCTTTTTAATGAGTTAAGTAGTTCAATTTCATTTTTCAGGTCCGTTTGTTTTTTGGGTTTTTACGATCGGTTTACTTATGTTCATGAAAGTAGAACCATGTAAAATGGGAATGTTTGTACAGAATTGAAGTTATATTTTTTTAGTTAACATCCATAAGATTACATAGTTATAAAATTAGTTTTCTTCTCTTTAGTGAAGGTGAATCATTATATGAAACATTAATGATAAACACTTGAATTAATTTTTGCGATTTTCCACACAATTAACTTGCTTTGTATTATTATTTTACATAATTAATTAATAAGGATTATAGAACATTAAATAAGAGAAAATACACATATAATAGTTTGGTTCAACCATAAAAATAGTTTCATGACTAGAATTGAAGATAATAATAAAAATTGATAACCCATCATCCTTCATTGTGATAAATTAACACATCTCAAACGATCTTTTCATTTATTTTGAATAAAAGGTGGGGGAAGAAGAGATGATAATGAATTATACCATTAGAATAATATACTTCTAGTAAATTTATGTTACTAGAGTTATCATACCATTTGGGTTAAGGGAGGTGAGAAAATAAACAAGAAAATAAAAGAACTTAAAAGAATTGGAAAGAGATATTTACCTCTTGAGTTTATCTCCTTTGAGAGCCTCATAAGGGGAGATGTTTTGATCTTTTGAGGGGACCAAGGGCTGTTGGACATGGGAGAGGAGCTTGAGGAGTGATTTGGTCAGAACTTAGGTAAAAAAAGGCATTATAAAAGTGAATAGAAGAGAAAATTAGGGGGGTATTTATAGCGGAGGAGAGGAGGATTTTCATAATATTTAATTCCTTAATTTTTTATTTTCCATCAAGACCAGAAATAATGATGATTTCATAACCAAAAATAGTAAACAGTCTGTTTGAGTTCTAGATAATTTCGTTACATCAGCCATACATCATCTGATGACATCATAATTCATGTATTTAACATTTATCATAAATCATCATATTTTATTATTCACCTAAAAATCAAGTATTTTAGAAAAATCCCTAAAAATCAACCTAACCATTTTTCAACGTATAGAATAAAAAAATGATCTCCATTATTCAATTTTTTGTCTAAATATGATTAATTTAATTTTTAATTAAAAACACAATTTACTCGAAAAATAACAATTTTAAAACATTTATTTTTCTTATTCCCAGATATAGGTATATCATACTTCCACTTTGAATATTATTTATATACCATAATAGGTAAGGTTAATATTCATTAGGGTATGTTACTATTCATAAGGGTAACATTACTATTCATAAGGGCATGTTACTATTTACCAAAAACTAAGTTTGTCATATTAGACACCAAATAACTTACTAATCACAACTGTGTATGTAAATTTTTTGAAATTCAAATAACTGAAGTGACAAACATATCATTAAAGGTCACATAGCACTTAGTAGTTCATTATGTTGTGATTTCATGTTATTATATCGAATAATCATAAGAAGTAAATTTCCATTGAAAAACATTTGGTCATTAGAGTATATCATATTGTTATGCTAGTATCTTCCCAGATCAGAGTGTTAAGTGCTGGTATAACATTGTGCCATGAATCTATATCAATCAGAATGGACTGATGAGTGGTGATCCCAATGTAACTATTGAAAATGTCCTGGTTGGGTTTATTATCATGTTCATGTGAATTCCATCCAACCTCTAATTAGATACCTCTAATTCTCTCCTTAATATTTTTTAAAAACACCATCACGCTATGAAACTCCTATTTTTTTTATCTGAAACTGGTTATTCAATATCTACCATTTCCCCGGGTTTGACTTCATCGATATGTTATTTCTCTATATTGGTTTCATTGGAATTTTCAAAAGGTTTTCCCTTTTCAATGGGAGTATTGACAGGATAAAAAACATTCCATTCCTCAGGAGTAGAAGTATCATCACTTGAAGAAGTAATTATTTATATAAGTGGTTGAACATTTAATTTATATTATATAAATGTAGTAGTGAAAATATAATAATATATGGTAATTCAATATTTATTACAAAAAAAATAACCTGATTATTGAACTCTTTTTTAAAGGTTTAAGGGATTTTTCCCTCAACTGAGTACCAAAACCCATTTATTAAAGAACCCTCTAAGATATAATACCATATATACATTGTGACCACTACAAAAGGATTATGATGTCCCAATGAAAGGGTCATTCTTGACTAAATTTCATCTGAAACTTCGGTGGTTTTGGTCAATAAAAAAATAATTGAACACATTTAGATTATAGGATCCAAAAAATAAAATACTTATACTACTTTTATTCCACTATAAATTGTTCTTATTTTTACCCTTCCTTACTAAAATTCGCATCCAAGAATCCCAATTCGTCCATTTTAATAAAAATCCTGTTATCAAACAAATTTCATTGTAAAATATGCACTTGGAATGTTGTATAATCTAACTCCCATATTTGTTTAATTATTAAAATTTAGGACATATTCACATAAATTACATTTCTTTCCTTGGTACCAAATACATCCATCACTTTAGCCATGAGTGGAACTCCACTATTTTTCATGGTACTGTGTTCATCATATTCATTTTTATAGAACACATAACCATTAATTACGTAAACACTAAAAGATAATACATAAAAACTTAGTCCTCTTTTATGAAATTGAATCTATATTTTCAGATTATTCCTTAAGAATATGGTATTGAAAACATCATATAAAATATTGATTATATGTATTTGATATTCCGCATTTATCCCTTGATTGATTCAAATTCCTAATAAATTCTTTATGGGTTTCAACATATGGGGAAACCACTAAACTATTATGCCAAACATAATGGTGGGATTGCTCTTAATCTGTAATAGTGATCATTACAATATCTATTCCTTAAAAAATCTTCATACACAATGGAGAACATCCATCTATAACGTACATGAGCACATATTCAAATATTTATTACCAAGTGAACCATCTAGTGAATCATCATATCAAAGAATGAAAATGGGAAGAACATATCTAATTCACATAATATAATAAAAATTTCATTTTCCATAGTTATAAATTTCATCGGGTATATACTTTAGCTACCTATATCTTGGAAGAAGAAATAGAGACTGGTTAATGTATGATAAAAATTCTAGGGAAAAATACAATTTAATGTTATAGGGATTAGATCTTGCATCAGAACATGAAAATCATGTGATTTCAAACCCTTTAACATTATATCAATCATTGTCATGATATTTTTGATATTCTATGAATAACCATATAAAAACATTACATCATTCACGAATTTAAAAAATGACATCTCTCATGTCTGGAAATAGTGTAAGCTATTGGAGGAAGAAAACTCTTTTTGTCACCCTTCAGTAGAGGTAACTCTTTCCATATTCGCATGTCAATCATGTCCAACCTATCATTGATTCTATAATTTTTTTATGGATGCATTTAGTAACATGAAAATTAAACTATCACATTATTTTTTTTCAATATGCATAATATCAAGAAAATGACTGATGTATACACAATTCTAATATGGTAATTCAGAAAAGACTGATCCTATTTTCCAACTGGTTTAATTAAGTTTTTTAAAAATTATTTACCAAAATTAGTGTCCATGTATTTTAATTTCTCAAATATTTTATCACCTATTAGTGGAGATGGTATTGTATGTTCTTATGAACTCCCATTGAATGACATCATCCAAGATCATTACATATGTCATCCTGGTGTAAATATGTGATTTCTTAAAAATATATTATTCGATGAATGTTTCAACCTAATTGACTGTGTACCTTGTTTACAAATGGGACACCCTTATTTTATTTTAATTATATATAATGATAAAGTTACATAATAAGTAAAGTAATTTACCATCCTATACAAATTGTATCTCAACATGAAATATTCATTTCTGAAAGAATCATACATCATAAAAACTGAATACCACGATAATTTCAAATCTTCGATCAATGAAATTGAATAAAAATAAATACCATTACTTGATTTTTTTTGGTTCTATTATAAGCAGATATAACATAATGTATTTTCATTTCATGTATATCTATAGTGTAAAGTTAAAATATACCCACATAACCAGCCATGTACTATGATTTTTTCTCTGAAAACCAAAAGGATTCACTCCATCTATAGATAGTCCAAGACAATGGTTTCTCATCTCATTTCTAAATTCAGGATATTAATGATCAATTATATTCTATTGAGGAGAGTTTTCTAGGTGAGGAAGTTTTCCATATTTATTTCTTGTAATTTAGTGCCACATCAATTCCATTGTCGTATTCCTACTTCTATATCGGTTCCAACTCCATGAAATGATTGGATTATACTATAAAATTTCATAGGACCTGATTCATATTTACAGTATCAAAAATAAAAAAATATTTGGAATTATTTAAGTGATTTTTATTCCTTTATATATAGTATACAGTCATTTGGACATGCATGTATTCTTTCAGAGATTATACCCACTGAACATAGTATTCGATTAATGTCATATGTATTACTAGGAATGTCGCTATATTCGGAGAGCATAACATTTAAGAGATCAAGTAGTTTAGTAATTCTTATTTCACTCCAATTATTTACAGATTTTAAATTATATAGCTTTAATATGATTTCAAATTCTGTATTTTCAGTACAACCAACCTAAAATGAAATCTTTGAAAAAATCTTTAACTTCTCAAAAATTTTTGGAAAATCATGAAGTTGATTTTTAACTGTCATTTTCATTTCCTCAATAAGATTTTCATCATCATTAACACCTGTAATCACATATAAAATATTATATTCTTCATTTTCCCAAATTATAATCATATCATATGATCTATAAAATTAAGTTTTATCCCAGATAGTATCTACATTCACTTTTGACCCATTTTTAGTAGAAATTTTAAAACTTAAATCTATTTTTGATAGAAAAAGTGTTCTTCCAACACCTCTAGACTAATTAGTCTTGAATATCAATAGAATAAACATAGTCAAAGAATTTTAGAAGGGTTATATTCATTATATTTTGTAAGCTTGATGAACTCTTTCACACCATCTTAATATTCTTTTGTCATACGATTGATATCCAACCATTTTTGTTCATATCCATCCCATTTGATTTGGTAATATTAATATTTAATAGAATAAATAAACACAAAATGGGGAATTTCAAATAAGTGGAACCAACATTTTAATGTTTCAAATAGTTTCATCATACTTTGGAGGAAATGAGTCATTGCATTTTAAAAATTAATTACTCCACTAGTGGTATGTTTTATCCTCTGAATTCAACCAAAGTGATCACCAGTACCAGGTATGGGATGACCAATGCTTAGATTAGTTTAAAAAATAGAGGTGAATTTCCAAAGGATACAAGGGATGAGTCACAGGAAAAAATGTAACAATAACTATTTGGGAGATGAAGTTGATGAGGATGATAGTGATATCCTTAAATATTAATTTTCCTAGGTTGGGGAGTTGGAAAATCCCCAGAAACAATTTCTTATTTTGTTGTCTGAAGTTGAAAAAATTAGTAGCAATATTCTGATCCCTAAAATGGGATCCTTGATTGATGTGACTATGAGAAGGATCATAAGGATGGAATTACATGCACTCAAGCTAAGATAATTATTGTAGTTTCAACATTAAAATCAAGCCATCAAATACTCCTTGAGAAGGAAAATAATTTTGGTATGAGAAATTAATTTCTATAGAACTTAAATTCCTATGAGGATAATACTATGGGAGTGGGTCATGATGGATATCCTATGGGTTTGATATAGTCAGTGACATTCCATTTCCATGGTGTTATTATAAATATATATTATGCAAGAGGCTAGATTTTTTGTATTTAGGTGGTCTATGAAAGTTAATATGATTTTATAAATATTGATAACACATTTTTCCCATACACATGTATGAATTTATAAATATATATACCACTAATACTATTGCATTCATAAATATAGATACCACTCAAATTTTTGAAACATATTTTATGAAGTGTTAGAAAATGAAAAGTAAAATAGTAACTGAGAGGATCAAGACTTTAATGAATAACATAAGTTAATTTATAAAGAATTATTATAAAAGGAAAATTGTATAAATTACTTATGACCCTCCTATGTGATAAATTACCACTTCAATAGAGTCTTCAATAATATATATTCTTTATAAAGGTAAGAATATATTCTCTCCTAAAATATTCTAATTAAACCTTTTCTTTTTTACAGTATCCATACACATTCCAATATGGTATTATGCCATTGAATCATTTTTGATCTTTCAAATTTCCATAGGTTTTTTTGGAGTGGTTGGTTTTCTTGTATAATAACAAGGTAATACATTTTTCCATTTTATAGTGTCATAATTCATGTAAAAAACTAATCAATATCTAATTTTATGTTAGTTCTAGGTTGGATCTTAACTTAAAGTGGTGGCTGAATTATCTTTCTTTGAATCCAAAGTTATTTTATGTAATATTTTTTGTAGGCATACACCTCTTACTTCTGATATTCCCTTAGAGATAGACTGAAATCCACATAGAGTGGTGTAGTTTTGAGTAAAATTGAACAATTTTTATTAGTAATGACTTATCAATTTTTCTCATATGGTGTTTAATGGTCATTTTAAATATCTTTAGTATTTATGATGAGTTATAAGAACACATTTCATATTTTCATATTTCTTTTCAATGATGGTAAAATTTTATATGTTCACACCTTGGAATTCCTCATTATTACCATTGTTTAGTTAAAATGTTCCCCTAAGAATGTTTTGGTTATGTTCATTAAAGGGTTATGAACACATATATAGATATTACATGTATTGGTTCTTAATTTTTTTCCTATACGCTACTTAATTTTTGGTAAGTAAAAAATAAAGGGTATATGTTTTTTAAAATTTATGATCCATCAATGCTTTTTCTAAACTATTTGTTGTTTTTTTCTCTTTGATTACAGAACAAAATGTTAGTAATCATTAAAAAATAAATTCAATTGACTGAGTGATATTTAAATTTAGATTGAAAATATGATGATGTATTTCCCCTTTTGAATGAAAAATGTTAATAAAATAAATCCATCTATAATCATCAAAAACAAAAAATTAAACAAAACCAAATAAAATTTGATGATGAATTCATATAAATTTACACAAGCTAATGTCTTGAAATTTCAAACCCATATTAGAAATGTTACGATGTTTTCATAATGGAGTAAAAATTCCACTCAATTACTCATATAGTGGTCAATGAAAAATTATAGATATCAATAATTGGAAATGAAACCAAATTTACAAAAGAATAATATTATGGAGATAAACCAGTGTTAGTGTAGTAGGTTCGAGTTCAAAAATAGTGGAGGAGCAGAGCATTGCAATGATAATTTTGTTGAATTGATTTTGTTAGCTACATTACCATTTGAATAAACCTAAAAAATATTTATGTGAAGTTTAAGTATAATAGGAGAAGATAAAATGAGATGCAGTAGAAAAAACTGAAGTGCGGGGTCGACCAACCATGGTTTGATCAGTTGTTTTTCCCGTGAAGATATACAGTGGGATAAGAATAAGATTAGTTTGATAGTTTGTATCATGATTAAATGGGTGAAGAAATAATCACATACCTTATATCATGGGAGGATCTATTCATTGAGAAGCTTGAGTAGGAGAAAGATCAAGGGTTTGATTCTAAAAAAATCTTGAACAATGCGAGATAAGACACTGTTATGGTTCTATTTAAAATATTTCATAAGTATTTTATCAGTGCTTTCATGGAGGCACTAATAACACATAGTTTTATCAGTATTAAAATATTAAGGGATGATAAAATTCATCTTTATCAATATTTTTTAGTGCTAGTAAAAAGTATCTTTATTATCACTAACAGAGCACTGATAAAGACCCAATTTTATAATATAATAAATATAATTAAAAAAATTTAATTTATAAAATTATAACTAAATATTTAAATAATTATAAATATATATTTATAAATATAGTTATAAATAAAAATTTCTTTATAATAGTCCCTAGGTAGGATCTTGCAGATGGGGCGGGCCATTTGGCTCCTCAATATGGAAGTAACATTGATGTGGATGCCTCAAATGTGAAGGGAAATAATTACTTGATCTATGAACAACCAATGTGAAGGGATAAATCTCTTAGTGTGTTTGAAATCTTAAATAGATCTCAAAGTAGGGAAGTTTTCTGTTACAAATTTATTATTGCTTAATGATATTTTCAAGCTAAAGGATAATACTTATACATTGAGGTTGTCTAGGAAAAGAGTTATTATGATATGAAAAATCAGAATGGCACTATTTTGATATCAAAGGATGACTCAATTTGAGGTCAAGACATTGAGCCACATGATGAGAAAGATGACTCATCTAATATGGATGACTAGTATGACTCTTGGAATGATCCCAAGTATCAAAAGAGAGGCACACACCTAAGAGGTTGGGGTGGCTCTCATGGAAGGTGCATCATACATAAAAAGAAGGTGATCATTGAATGAGATTTTAAATAAGTGGTGGTACCTATGCAACTTTTTTTCATTGAAAATCATCCTATCCTATTATTGTACTATTTATTTTCTCAATAAATTCTCTAGGATCATGGGTTTAAATCTATGGTTCACACTATTCATAGTATAAATAAATATATTTAAAAAGTATTAACAAATAATTATAAAGATATTTATATATTTATATATATACATAATTATATATATTTATATAATTATATATTTATAAGTTAATATATAAATATATATAATTATAAATATAATAAATATATTTATTATAATTTTATAATTAGTAAAATATATATGTATATTTATAATTATAATTATAAATAAATATATTTTTAATTATTTATATTTAATTATAATATATATATATATAATTATATATATTTATTAATATATAATTATATATAATTATAAATATAATAAATAAATTTATTATTTAAATATATTTACAATAATTTATTTCAATATATATTAATTTATTTATACTATGAACGGGGCGAACCATGGATTAAAACCCATGGTCAAAAAAAATTATTATAAAAATGAATAGTATACCATCAAAGATGATATGGGTTATAGTGAAACAAGTGGGGCCAACATCACCACCAGAACAAAAGATCCATCAATAGTCGCAATTTTTTTTCCTGCTGCGCCTTCCTTGGGAGCCACCCGAACTTCTTGGGTGTTTACCTCTCTTCCACTACTGAGGAGCCTCCCAAGTGTTGGTATGATCATACATACTCAATGATTAATATTCTTCATCATGCATCTCAATTTCTTGACCTTCACCTCAAAGAGATCAAAGAAAGTTGACAAATTCCTCCTGAAAAACATCACTGCTCTTAGATATATTTAATATTTCCAGAAAAGTAAATTTATTTTTATCAGGACCTAAGTCTGACAGGGTAGTGACACCTTCCTCTGGTTTTTCCTTCTCTTTTAGTGTACTATCTTCATCAGCCTTTGCTATGGAATACTTCCCAGTCATATCTATATGAATATCTTTAGCATCGAGCACATGATCCTATTCATGTACTTCAAGATGCACATCCGGAGACTACCTAGACATAGGATAAGTAGTACATGGTTTTATAGGAGTGATCAAAAGAAATAAATATTTATCCAAAATTTTCACTTTTCCTTTCCTTTAGGAAATAATAAGTGATTCTTGCAGCAGGTCAGGATCAACTTCCCATTAGAAAATAATCTTACATTGAGACTATTTTGAGAAAGCCTCCTTCTCTAATGTAACTCCAGTGCACTTGTAAAGAGAATATTTAAAAGATATATTAACATGATCTACCTACATATTCACCTCCTCATAAACTGTAATATTAGTCCATGATGCCTTCAAATCAAATGTTGAGCCTCCACCTACCACCTTTCTAAATAAATATTTATTTATAAATAAATTTATATATATATATATATTTATATATATTTATATATATTAATATAATTATATTAATATAATTATATAATTACATAAAATTATAAACATAATAAATATATTTATTATAATTTTATAATTATTGAAATATATATATATTAATAATTATAATTATAAATAGATATATTCCAAAAATATTTATATATAATAACATATATATATATAATTATATATATATAATTATTAATATATATATATATATTATATTTTAATTTTTTAATATTTAAATATATTCTTCATAAGGGTAATGTTGCACATGTTAAGGCTGATTTATATGTAATCTCAAAAAGGCTAAAAATTGGTAAGTGCTCTATTATTATGTGAATCATTCTACCGAGGGGGTGTAAGCCGTAGAAAATTAACGATATGGTCATGAGGATTTTGGTAGTTTGGGGGTTTGATGATTGGAAATATGTCTCAATGGATCGTGAAGTTTTCCATTTCATTTCCCCCATAGAGGATCTTAAGATGAGGGTGTGGGTCCATGGATCAATCTCCTTAAATCCTGGTGTTTTTCACATCCATGAATGGGACAGATTCTTACTTCCAGTGGAGGTAAGTAACTCCTCTGTTCAGTTGTGGGTCAAATTATTTCTCTTAAATTGTATTTTTTCCATTTGAGGATATTGTATGACATTAAATTATCAATTTTTTTCCCTATAAAAATGGTCAGAGAAACGAAATTATACATATTTGGGAACTAAGCTAGATTCTTAGTGTAAGTAGACCTATGATCGACTTTTGTCGATAGAGTTATTCTCCCTACTTACATAGATGAAATTTAACTGAGAATATATTATGAAATGGTTCCAAGGCCCAATATGGATTGAAAGGTTATTGGTCATGATGTTCCAAGCTATAAGATATCCTCAATTTGTGCCTTTTTCTTAGCTCTTGGGCATGATGAAAAGTAAGGCAATAAGAAATGATGGAATTTGAATCTTAATCCTCAATGGATTTTAATGAATTCTAGATAGGGTAAATTGTATGTAAGAGATCTATCTTTTCAATTATATTTAGGAGTGGAAGTGAAAGGTAGTGACCTATAAATTTCTCCAAGAAGGAACAAAAACCTGGATTTGGGGCTAGGTCTAATGATTCAACCGATGTTAATGCTCCCAATAGGGCTTGGGTTGCCTCCTGTGATAATGTTCTTCCTCTGTAAAAGGAGTGCATTGAAACTATGGTTATTATATAAAATCATGGTTGTATAGATGATATTTTCTTTTGTGTTTATCTTATTATAGGATAGAAGGATCCTAGTGACGAGTGGGTTGGTGATTTTGATTTATATCTTTATGCTCAGCTGAATGTTGAATTGTAGTTTTTTCAAGGAGTAGGGGATCAATTCAACTAAAAGAAAAGGTAAATTTAATGTGGAATATCCTTTAATAATGAAAAATAATAAGGAAAATTTTATTTCAAATGTTGTTGATGCTATTGAAAAGGATTTGGAATCTTCCATAGCTCATCAAATATGTACTGTTTGTGAGAAGGATCAGGCATCCCAGAAAGTGGATGGGTTTTATCTAAAGGTGGGTCTTCTTTCTCCTCTTGTGAACCAGTCTTGAGAAAATACTGCTACCACGTTTAAAGGTGACACACTGTTTCCACTTGAAGTATCTGGTTATGTTTATACTAGTGAGCCTTTATAGGTTCAAGGTTTGATTATAGTTATCATGCAATAGTCTGGGAGATTACAATGGATTAAATCTAAAGGCCTTGAAGATGGAATATATAAGGAGCTACACCTTAAGGTAGTGATCTAGGAGATATATACTGTTGGATTTTGGAAACAATCCATGAAGGATCTATAATTTAGTATTGTCTAGGAAAAGGTTAGTGATCCTATTGGTTCTAAAATCTATTATAGATCCACGATTGGTGGTAGTATAAGGCCCACACAAATGGTTCCTATCCAGGGTCAATTCAAGTCTAATGTTTCCTCTTATGTTAATCAAGAGATCTGGGATTCCTTGAAAAATGAATCTTTGAGTATCCAATTTTCAAAATATGAAAACTTAAACAAGGATCTGGTATATATCTCCAATTCATTTGGAGTGTTAGATTCTAACAAAAGATGAGCCATTGGTGGCATAAAATATAGGAGGGGATTAAAACGGTGGCACAAGTCTTGAGACCAGACCTCAAGAATTGGAAGGGGATTTTAGTGGAGGTTTTATGAGTAGTTCACAAATAATAGATGATGTTAGAATAAAACATACCTCTTTAATTACTACTAATATTGGTGTAGTGGATGTTGTCACTAAGAAGATTCCAATGGAGGGTATGAGCATAGTGGGAGACATGGGGCTTAGGTTTGATCATCAGGTACAAGAAAAAATTTAGAGGGAGATATACAGTGGTATGGATGCATCAAACACCACTGATTCATCTTTATATAGTGACCACAATCTATGGAAAATAGAAAACACTTAGATATGCAGATGACATCCTCATGTAAGTGCTCCTCATGGTAGGGATTGGTGGGGTCCTAACCTTACCAATGCTATTGATTTTTCTAACTTTTAGTTTCTTGTTGTTGTTGGTGATTTTTTTTTCATTTTATATCCCCTTATCCCAATTGTATTTTTTATTTTAATAAATGGGTTAGGGACTTAGTGATTTTATACTAAAACATTTCACAAATATATATATTTAAAAATATTTGTATAAATTTATAAATATATTTATATAATTATGTATATTTATATAATTATATAAATATATATAATTTTATGTATATATTTATTAATATATAAGTATATATAATTATAAATATAATAAATATATTTATTATTAAAATATATTTATTATAATTTCATAATTATTTAAATAATTATTTATTTATTTATAATATTATATATAATTTTTTTAAAACATTATATATATTTATTGTTCTATAATTAACTAAGTACATGCCATACATATACACATGTACACTTGTTATATATATATATATATATATATATATATATATTTGGTGTGTGATGGTTGAATCCTGAGCGCATAGGGATAGAGATTATTTAAGGATTTGATCTCCTCACTTATATTTTTTTTCTTATCTAACCAATAATGGCATCAAATTCTTTGACCCATGTGATTGTGTAGGTCAGATTATTTCCATGAAGAAAGGCCTCTAATACATAGAAGCATTAAACAAGAAAGCGATGTCGGAGAACAAATGATTTGTTTCAGCTTTACATGAATCCCCAATCTATAAATTTGAGGATTGTAACCTCTTGATCCTTTTTAATCAAGATGTGATTATAGAGAATCTTGATTTTTGTATGTTCTCCTTGATTGGTAGACTGATTCTTGTGAAGGGTGACAAAACCCTAAATTTTGGAAATATTTCATGAAAATTGAGTTGCATTTGGGGATTTGATACATAAAATATCATAACATTGGGAAGAGGGTATTTTCATTTAGTTTTTTAATAAATTCTCTAATGTTATTTATCTTGGATAGCCTACTTCTACAGTATGGACCTAGGTATTTTTTTAATTTTAGAATGACACTTGAGTTTTAAACCCTTTCAATAGAAACACACCAATTCTCAAGTCTCAGTAAGGACTCCCAGCCTAAGATTGGTTTTTTGGAACCCTCATATCTTGAGATACATTTCCTACTGTGTTGGTGTTCCATTGAAGCAGGGTGACAACACAATCCAAGGTAAAATTGGATACTATCCTAGGGTCTTGGTTTATTTGGACTTCGTGGATTCTAGGTTAGATAGTTCTTATTTAATCACTAATCATTAAATAATCAAAATTGAGTTTGAGTATGAATTCTTACCTAACTTTTTTAATCACTGAAAACATGTTAGGCTTGAGACTTACAATTATATATTGATCCAAAAACTTTGTAGGATGTTTTATTTTGAAAATGGGGGAATTACCTCATCTTCCAAGCATTAGGAACAATTGAATAAGTCCTTAAAGGCATGGGGATGAAAATAAGATCCAATATTGGAGGTGATAAACAAGAAGTATCATGAGAAGCTGAGGGAGGACCATGAAGTCCTTCATTCTAATATATATTCTAAAAATTATAAATCAATTCAAATTCATCATTCAGTTGAAGCTGAAAATAAGGTATTTGAGTCTAGAAGAGACTCCTTGCATAGTCTAGTGATGGGGAAAGGTACTAGTTGTAACATCCCATGTAATTAATGAATAATAGATATTTTTATCTATGTCTATTAATTAATTAGATAGTTTTTAGAGGCTTAAAATGAAAGGAAATCCAATCTTAAGCATGGAATACACTAATATTTTTAAAAGATTGTATTACTGTCTTTTGATGGCAAACCATTTTTAAAATAAAACTTTTGAAACTTTTATAAGCTCTATTTGTCAAAATAAACTTATTATTTATGATTGGGACATTAAAATTTACTTTGGGTAAATTTTTGGTCTTTTCCGATAAAGTTCATTTTTTAATGAATAGTGAAAAATGTTGTATTTTAATTCAAAACCTCTTTTTAATATAATTTATTTATATGATTATATTATCTTTTGAATTTGTTTTAAAGTAAAATTAGAATACATTTTTACCATTTAATCCAATAGTGGTCGTGGAATTAATTTCACTTTGAAATTGGACTTAAACTTGTGTCAATCTTTTGATACATTTTGTTTCATAAAAACACGCTATTTGTTTTGACAGCGGGAATTAATTATTAAATTAATTAATACAACTTATATGTTTTGAATTTTGTAAAATAGACATAATATTTGAATTCTGAATATCAAATATAGCTTAGGGTGAATTTTTGGTATTTTTCTGAAAAACATCAATTTTTGATGAATAGTGAAACCACTAAGTGGTACTTAAAAAACTGATTTTTCGTTTAAATAAAATTTTACCACCTCTGTGTTTTGAATTTCAAAAATCTGACATAAATGGTTGTAATTAATAAGTAAAATGTGGTTCAATGGGATTAAAATAATTTTTTGGTGAATAGTAATTTTTAAGTTTTTAATCGCGATTAGAGGTAATTAGTGAAATTTAAGGCAAAAATGATATTATAATAAAATGAAAATACCTAGACACATGTCCTACCATTATTGGATGTGTCATGTCCAACCAAGAAAATCCATGGGTCTACTTGGGGACCCCATGGAGCCACTTTTTTATGAAAATGATATTAATAACGTTTTATTTAAAGTTAAAATAAAAATGACACAAACAAGAGTTGTTTTACTAAAACAATTTTTAAATGGGGTTATACAAGTCATATTTTTGACTATAAATAGTAATTGGAAAGCTAAAAAGATTTCCTACATCATGATAGTTTTTTTTATAATTTTAGACATTATATAAATTAAATTATTTATGACACCATGATGATGCAGCGATTACCTCATTATTTAACGATTTAAATAACATGAAAATATAATGTAAAATCTAAGACCTACACTTGTCAAAAACCTATTGGATGGGTGGATTTAGAACTCTTATCACCTTATCCTCTAAATTTATAATTGTGGGACCTTTTTTATCCGAAAATCATTTTATAAAAAAGTACATTTTCGTAACTTTCCAAGAGTGCCCCTCCTCTCCTCTTATAAAAGGCCCCCACCTCTACCACCTTAACCACACTTAAAAAGACTTTGGCTCAGCCAAAACCTGCCCATTTTGTCTCTCCAAATCCCTATATAACTCTTAGAAGCCTTAATTTGGGCATAAGTCTTCCCAAGGAAGCCTTTGAGCTCAAATCAAAAAGAGTTACCCGTTTTAAAGGTAGTGTTTTCTCTTGTGTTCTTATGTTTTATTTTGCTTCTCCAACCCTCTAAACTCTTTTTATTCCTTTCTTTTGTAAAAAACCATTATCTTAAATATACTAGGATGTTGTTATAAGAAGGATTAGAGCTACACTTACACACACCTACATCTAATGGTTAAAGAACATAGTATTTCCGTGGATGGCGAATTTCTACCTCGCGAAACGATGATTGTTCAATATTATTTTAACACCTTCAAAGGTGGCCATTAAGATGAAAATATATTTATATATGATATATAATATGTTTATTTTTTACTTAAGCTTCTGTATTTTTCATTTATTCCATACCTTTATGGTTTCCATTATGGGTAAACGCGATATCTTCATTTTAGGAAGTGCGGACTACCGCCCCCTCAAAGTGATTTGATTCGTTAATGCCATATGTGGGACGTATAAAGGATGTAATGAATGATATTATATATGATATTATACTAGAATTATAATATAACTTTATATCATTATGATTCCATTCTATAAAATAAAAAATAGAAATGAAAGTAGCGTTCATGCGTACGTACGACTTACCGTCTCCATGAACAGTGCATTTCATTTCTTACCTCTAAACGTTATGTAATATTATAAATGCATGTATATACTGGATATATATGATATATATGATATCTACATCATGAGTATAACTCTTGATATAATGGATACATGAAAAACTTGTAATTATAAAGAGTTTATTTTTGACTCAAGTACCAATGATCGTTAAAACGACTGTTATTAACTTAAATAATTACATAGTGTTCATGACATGGTAATAAGTGATATAAAAGGAATAATGAACTTGAAAAAGGTTCTTAAGCAAGTATAAATTAACTCAAGTTTATTATTCAGGAGGTTAAAGAATGATCGAGTCAAGTTGGACCCGAGGTATGGGACTTCGTCTCAATCTCCTTTCATTGAGTCATATTTTGTTTTATACACAACCTTCTTTTATACGGTGTATAAACCCCTTTGAATTTTATATTTATCCAAAAGGAATCTTTTTTATACGAAGCGTTTTACTAAATGACAAAAGGGAATGTTTTTTTCGTACGTATGTGGTGACAACGACTTCTCCGCCGTCGTGACCATTATTTGAGTATCAGCTTCCTCTACAAGCCATACCTTTTTTTAAAAGAAAAATATATACCATGTTTTACTTTTCTTTTATTTTGGTATTGAAAATGGTTTTCAAAATGTTTTTATATCAATGTGTTGTATTGATATCTTGTGATTGAAAAGTGGAAATGTTATGTTTCCTTTATGCATGTTTTATGTGATACGATTATGTTATGGTTCTTGGGAATTATTATGAAGACGGGTGGTTCCGTGATAAACTAAGGGCGAGTGAGCCCGATATATCTCTCCAATGCATTGGGTAATGCGAAGGAGTTAAAGGTTAAGGTTTCTCTGGAGATATTTAGGGAATATACTGTGATGGGTATTCCAAACGTAACCAAGAGGGTTACTCCCTACGTAAGAATGTTATGAATGCCTCAAGTTACCTTTATGTCTTATGATTTCTATGATTTATTCATTATTTTATGAGGTATGTTAAAGTGCTTATATTTTATGAGTAGAGTATGATTTCATTGATTCTTATGTATACATGTACTCATGTTTCCTTTCCATATTTTTATATCCCTTACTGAGCTTTTTATGCTCATCCCATGTTTTTGAAATGTTTTTCATAGGTCAAGGGAATGGCACATGATATTATGATAGTGTTAAGGAAGTGTCAATAAAGAATCCATGTTTTATTTTAAATATGTTTCCGTTGATCGGAAAAAATGAATACTATCTTTTATTGTAACCACTTTGTTTAAATGTGGGATGTAATGCATGTTTTATGATCTAATTATCTAAAACTCTAAACCTGAAAATATCCGCAAGGTGTATTCTTGAAATATCTCAAGATTAAGCAATTTTTAAGGCTGGGGCCTTAAAGTTGGTATCAGAGGTTGGTTTAGATAACTTTAGGAGTTAGAATTCTATTAAATTATTATCGAAAAATATTTTTTTGGTCAAATTGAAATGATATATCATTTAAAGATTACCATGTTGCTTCACCTATGATATTTCTGTGTTAAGAATGGTTTTTCGTAGAAGAAATAGAACGAATTTTGTGGGAAGGTATACAGTGGGAAATGAACTTTTAAATTAGTATCCTGAGATGGTCAGAATCAGAACTAAACTGTTTTTTTGCAGTGATGGCTCAGTTGACTCAGGTGATAAATCATGGTTGTGTTTACTAACGACATTTTGGTGTTTTTTAAAAGTAAATAGGAGCATGAAAGACATTTAAGGGTTATTTTGCAAACCTTAAAAGAAAAGAAATCGTATGGGAAATTCAGCAAGTGTGAGTTTTTGTTGCAACAAATTTCGTTCCTTGGTCACATTGTTTCTAAAGACGGGATAACTGTTGATCCTGCAAAAACAAAGGTTGTTGAAGAATGGCCAAGACCCACAAATGTAACTGATATTCATAGCTTCCTTGGTTTGGCAGGCTATTACCGAAGTTTTGTTAGAAATTTTTCATGGTTATCTAGTCCAATGACTAAGCTAACTCAGAAGGGTGTTAAGTTTATATGGACAAAAGAATGTGATGATTGTTTTCAGGAATTGAAAACAAGATTGGTGAATGCTCCAGTTTTGGTACAACCTTCCAGGAATGGGGAGTTTGTTATCTACAGTGATGCTTCATTGAAAGGACTTGGTTGCGTCCTAATGCAGAATGATCAGGTAATTGCTTATGCTTCACGACAGTTGAAAACTCATAAGGTAAATTACCCTACACATGATTTGGAATTAGCTGCTGTTGTTTTTGCTTTAAAAATTTGGAGGCATCATTTTTATGGAGTAAAGTGTGAAATATATACCGATCACAAAAGTTTAAAGTATATATTCACTCAAAAATAATTGAACATGAGACAGAGGAGATGGATAGAATTAATAAAGGATTATGATTGTACAATTCATTACCATCCGAGAAAAGCAAATAAAGTGGTTGATACTTTGAGTCGAAAAAGTAATGCTTCATTAACAATGTTGCATTTGGAATGTGATCCTTTGGATAAGGATTTTATGAACTTTGGCATAGAATTTTTTGGTGCATGATTTTTTTCTGTTTTTTTTAGGTATCAGTGAAATCTTCTCTATCGTACAGAATCAAGCAAGCACAGAAGCAAGACAGTGAGTTGCAGAAAAAGGTAGAGCTAGTTCAGAAGGGTAAGTTACCTGAATTTAATGTTGATAATGATCGTGTTTTGAGATTTGGGAAGAGATTGTGTGTGCCTTGTGATTCATAGTTGAAGAGAGAGTTGTTATGTGAAGCTCATAGTTCTCCGTTTTCAGTTTATCCAGGCAGTACTAAGATGTATAGAGATCTTCGGGAGTATTACTAGTGGGACAGAACGAAAAGGGATATTGCTGATTTTACTATGATGTGTTTGACTTGTCAACAGGTAAAAGCAGAGCGGTAGTGTAGAGTCCCGAAGCTTGACATACATGGACATTACATTACTTTTGCGGAATACTTAATACATAACAAAAACAGACACACAAGGACCGTAATAGTTTAGTGTCTTTGGAAACTTGGAACGTAATCTTCTAATTGTGGTGAAAGATCTTCAACATCTCCCATAAAGATCTTCCACTTTTTGTTTCCTTACCCTAAACCTTTATTTTAATCCTGGGGGAAAATAAAACATAAAAAGGGGGAGCTCAAATGCTTAGTAAGGGTAAGCATGGATAAAATAAAACATACCATATATATTTGAACTTCAAAAAAAACATAATGTTTAAACATCAAAATCATGAGCAAAGACATAATACATGGAAGTCCATAAGGCATAGATCATAATGGAACATAAATCATGATAAAATATCATGGGAATAAAACATGTAATTGTGGCATCCATTAAGCACATGTAATGATTTCCATAGTAGCCAAGGCATTGCTGCCAAGACCATCTTAGTGGACAAAGTCCCTTTCTGAATCGAGTTCACTCCTCGTTCCAGTCCTGTAATACTGAACCGGATTAACTTACCGTTCCATCCATGTCTATCTCATGAGATATAAATCTTTACCCAATGAATTGGAGGGAGATATAGGTCCCACCCATCTCATAATTAAATCATTCTTACTTGTTCCATAAAATAAACATACATCATTCATAATAACCCAATAAATAAAATGGGTTTCATAAACATCATCCCATCATAACATAATCCAAATAAAAGAAATGGATATCATTTCATAATAAGAAAAGTGAAACCATGTAAATCATAGAGAAATGTTACTTGAAACATACACATATGAAATAATTTCATCTTAGATGAAAAATGGTTTTGTTAAAACACTTGAAATGAACTCTTGAGGAAAATATCCTTTCTTCTTCAAAATAATTTTATTTTCAAAAAATGTCATTCAATTTTAAAAGAAAAGTATTTTGTTGAAAATAGTCGTGAAATATTTTGGAGGAATCTTCATGAAAATAAGGCTTTATAAAACCGTAAAAATCCTTTCATGCCGTATATGTTAAAGAAAACATTCTTCTCGTACTTTTGCTGGAAAAATCAAAACAAGTACATCGTAACATAAAAAAAATAAAGATTCCTTACATACCATGTAGTAAAAGTCAAAAATGGGTAAAAAGGACTTTAAAAATACATGAAAAAACTTTTATAAAACATGGACATGGATGATAGAAATAACCCCAGTAAATACTTACAAATAAACAATCTCGGATAAGAATGAGATTGGAATAATTATCCCTTACCTTAGGTCTGATATGCTTCGTATGGATCTAAAACTCCTGTATAATGATTTATATAATGTCATTTATTTATTACATAATCATATTCATTGTTATGATATCATATATTTTTCACTTATGACTTTATATTACCCATTCTTTTGTAAATTCCATGTTAAAGCAGCATTTTAGGTAAAATCATTTCATTTATCGTATGTGTTTCGACTTGTCGTTCTTGATATTATTACTTATATCTTGATTTACATAATTACAGAATGTAAAACATGATTTATATATAATATATATTCATCATATACATATATATTATAGATTGATAAAAGGAATGAAATACACTGTTCATGGAGACGGTAGGCCGTACGTACGCAAGAACGCTGTTTTCGTTTCCTTATTGAATTGAATGGAATTAAGTGGATGAAATACACACACACACACATATATATATACATAAATCTAGAATCATTATTATATCATATATTTCATGATTACTTATTATATATACTTTATAATCATTCATGAATGGTTAATCATTGAGAATGAATCTCATCACGTCGTGGAGACGGTAGTCCGTACGTACGCACGTGCGATTATATAGTTCCCATAATTATTGAATTTAATTGGAGTGGATGATACAATATACAAGAATCATTATGATGTTATAATAACTATGTATATTTATTCTTTACACCATTATACCCATCCATGTAAGGTGGTGTTGGAAAAACAGATTACACCACGGCGTGGAGACGGTATTCCGTACGTACGCACGTGCGGTGATTTCATTTTCTGTAGGATGGATAGATGGTGAAATAGGGTTGTTTCATACATATAATAACATATCAGTATATTATTGATACTGATTTTATTATTTCATAATGAAACAACTAAAGAATAAGAAGTGGAAGAAGAAATAAAGTTGAAAGAATCGGTAACAGACATTACCTATTCTTTGAAGCGCCTCTTTGATACCTCCTCTTAGGGAACTAAAATTGGTCTTTGAAGAAGACCAGGACCTCTAGTATGTTTCTAGGGAAGTGGAGAAGATAATTTGTCAGGTTTTGGCCGAGCTTGAAGGCTCAAAGTGGTGTGAGGAAGAGAGGGAGGAGGTGCCCTTTTATAAGGGAGGAGAGGGGCACCTTTGGAAATCTTAAAAATATTAATTTATAATAAATCTAACCGCAGTTAAAAAACCTCAAAAAATGAATCATATTAAAATATTAGATGATATAGGGTTTTAATCTCATCAAACAATAAAATTTTGGCATTTTAGGAATTTATTTTCAACATTATCAACTTGATTTATCCTTATTTAATCAATTTAATTTTATTTGTGGTAATAACATTCTAGATTTTAAATTATAAACAATAATTACTTATTTGTTGTCAATTTTCCATAATTTGATACTTTATAACCTTTTATACAAATATAAATTTAAATTTATAATTTGTAAATATTTTTTTGATTTTTAAACAATTTTATAATATGTTATTTTTTTAAAATAACAATAGTGTCAATTTTGACACTATTCATTTATTTGAATTTAAATAAAATATATACAGAATATATATTCGAAATAAAAGCTTTAATAGATTCATAAAAGGTCATATGTTTCTAGAAAATTAGTGGAGAACATTAAATAGTTCATATATTATTTATGTTATTATTTTTAAAACCATTTATTTGGTTTATCTCTTAATAAAATAATTACTACATCATTTTTTATAATTATTTAATATACTTATTTGTTGCATAAAAATAAAAATAAAATCCTATGATGAAGATAAATCTATTACCTTTCACAGTAATACTTTTACTCTAATTTATAATCTTAAAATCACAATATTTAAATTGTTATATTTATTAAATTATGAAGGTGCCAACTTTGGCATCATTTAAAATAAAATAATATAAGTGTCATAATCACTTTTATAAGACTCCAAACGGTTAAATATTAGGTAATTAGATGATTATGGTATATATATACACTACCAATAAGTTTTGGTCAGGTTTTCGGGCATTTTAATGGGTATTATTATTTCAATAAAAACTATATTACTGATTTTTCACTTAATAAATATATTCTGCATCATTAATGTATCACCATTAATGACAGTTATTTAATCCCTAAAAATTATAAATAAATTATCATGATGTAGATAATTTTATTAGATTTCTAGATACTATTCATGTTTGATGTTTTATGATGTTTATCACTAAATTAAAATTATTATACTTATAAGATTTAAGAGAGTGACATGTTGTCACTTTCTTTGGTTTTAATAATAATTAAATTATTTTCATGGTCAAAAGTCCATAAAATGAATCTAATCCGACCCTTAGGTGATATGTGTCTACTTTTAGCCATCCAAACTAATTTTTTCATGTGTTAGGGTAATGTTATAATATTATATTTACCCTTAATTACCCGATTTACCTTTAACTATGGTAAATAAAATTTACCGTAGTTACTATTAATAATTCCAAAAAATAAAAAGTAGCTTATTTACATAATTTGGACCCACTGATTCCAAATATGGAATCCATTTTTCCAAATTCAATACACAAAAGATGCAGAAATTAAATTAAAATTAATCCCGTTGTTGAAAGAAAATGGGTTTTTCTTTAAAACATTGCAAAAGATTGAATTGATTTAACCTACGAATTCAAGGTAAAATCAATGATAATGACATACATTATATTAAATGGTACAAATATATTATATTTATACTTTAAAACCATTCAATATTATAATTAAACCACATAAGTTATTACGATGAGAAAAGTTGTTTTTAATTAAAATATATCGTGTTTTTACTATTCATTAAAATATGAAAGTTATCAGAATAATATGAAACATTTATCCAAGGTAAAATTTTATATCCTGATTCCAAAGAATAATTTTATTTTGTAAAATTGAACTTATAAACATGTCAAAAACTAGATTTAAAGTGGATGCGCCATCAAAAGGCGGCAAAACTGCATTTTTTGAAAAATACTTATTTTACCCGAAAAATTTATTTTGTTCTTATACCATGTTCTAGAAAATGTGTAAGATGAATAATAATGTTATAAAATTCAAAATATATTTAATACTATTCATAATGGCTAGTTCATAATAATATTATAATAACATATCGTTGTTTAGTAAAACCCGGTATTGCGTACAACACACGCTATCGAAGAAGGTCGCGATTGCGTGTAATGCAAGCCAAGTCAGGGTTGCATATAGTGCAAGACTCCTTTGTTGTTTAGTTATAACAGAATCCAACCATTTTTTCATTTATACATTGAATATATATATATATATATACTCAATGTTGTGTAGAATGACTATTATCAAACGAACTTGAAATTGTGTGTAACACAATATAAGAATAGTGTTGCGTATACTGCAAGCTAATACGGTGTTGCGTATAACGCAAGAAAATCTTGGTGTATCGTACAACAGAAGATATGAAAGAAATTAAAACGAATATATCTTATAAAATCTTGGGTTGTTACATTCTACCCCCCTTAAAATGAATTTTTCCATTGAAATTCATCAGGGTTATAAATCGTTTACTATTCATAGAAACCCACATCGTAAAAAGGAATACTAAAACAAAATTTTAAAAACTAAAGTATGAAACGTAATGATTGCCCAAATTAACTCATCAATGGGTTTCCATATAGGAGAACATAGGTGAAAATATGGATATGGAAGAGAAATCTAAACATCAAGTTCTGATGGAGAGTGGTAGAGAACATGGCTATGAAAAAGCCAACAATCACAAAGCCCTAAATTTGTGATGATCTAAGGTACCATCTGATTCATCGGATATAAGAGAACTAGGACAACATTTTTTGGTTTTCAATATCATTTCCCTAAAGTTGAAAAATTTGAATTAGAAGAAATACTTACTTGATTTTGGTACAATCTCACTGTTGTTCGTGAATTGAACAATTTCCACTTCATATCTTAAAGAAATGAAGTTGAATTTGTTATTCGTGAAGCGTTAGCAGATCATGTGATAGAATGATGGGTCATTCCATCTGTTTCAAACAAAAGGTTAGCAAAAGTTATAAGTCCATCTTATGGTGAGATTAATCGTATATGGTTCCAAAAATGGACTTATACTTTTTTTTATCATACCTCTTAATAAAATAAAACTACTTTCCACTAACCAGGGACTTCCTGTAGGCCATCGGTAGGTGATAAAGTCTAGTTACACTTCGGTTGTGGGTTTGATTCCCACAGCCTTGTCCGATGCGATGGGCTGTCGCCCGTCCTGCAGGTTGTCATTTTTCTAAAACTACATTACTATAACATCCCATCAATAATATCCAAAAAAGTTCTATCCTTAAAAAATAATAACTTATTTCCAACATAATCCATTCCAATCTTTAGGCTTATCTAAAATACTTCGGTCCAAGCTCATAGTATAAAGAAACCAATTACTAGAAATTTTATCTACCAAGAATGTGAATACAAGAATTTATCCCACATATATCATAAGATATATCTTGTTGGTTGTATTCCAAAACACATGAATACCTTAGTCATATATTCTCTTGAAACATAAATTACCATAGAACCTTAGTGAAAACATCAATACTATCAAAAGGTAACTCTTCCCACATACCAAAATCCCAAAAAATCTATATAATCAAACCATAATATCACTTAGTCCTTATATCAGCCATGAGCTCATGAATACAATCAAACATATCATTATCTTCTTATCCCTTCATTAGGCGCATATCATCTACATTCCAAAAATATCTGAATAACCTTCCATGGTTACCGGTACCATTCAACATATACTTTCAAATAATTTATGAAAAACAATAGTGTAACAATCCTTAGATCATTCTTTATTCCATAGTACCATACATTATTCTTTATAAACATACAATCATTCCACTAACTTCTTAAACCACTGACTGAGCTTCATCATTTATTTCATCTCAAATTTCATTTGTAGTCTCTTCATCATCATCCACATAAATACTACTCATATGACCATGCTGATTCTCTTCATGATATTTTCCCTTAGGGCATTGGTTTGCATAATGCCCATACATTCCGCATTTAAAACATCTAATCATTATTGATGTCATAGAAATACCATTATCCTTGTCTATGATGTTAACTGAACCTTTTCCTTTACACTTACTGGCTTTGTGTCCTTCTTTTCCACACCCAAATCATCTTCCAGTTCCTTTGAAACAATCTCCCCGATGCCTCTTCCCACATGATTTACATGAGGGAAATTGAACTTTCTTTCCTCTATGATCATCATGAAACTCCATCTTTCTATTATTATCTGAGTTGGGAAACTTACCAAAGTTGAGATTATTGATCATATTATGGGATTTCTGATTAGGCATAATAACGATGTTTGGACTTCCAAATCATGTTTCATTTGGTTGCTCATGAAGATCATCGTTCCATTGTCCGTCATATCCTCCATTATTGTGAATCTTCCTATTTCCATCCATTTTCTAAAACCCAAAAAGAATAGTGTGAGAGGAAAAAATCATGCTAGGGAAAACAACATAGTAAAGGGGAAGTACCCTCAATATCTAACCTCTTAGGTTAAATTCTAAGATCGTTAGCGCAATTCTAGGACTATAACCTATACGTATACTTAACCTTAGGGAAATCCTTAGACATACCTTAGAAATATCTCTAGGGATATCACTAAAGTTATCGCATCCTAGTTTCCAAAGGTTGACTAAACCTTTCCTCTGATACCAACTGTAGAGGCCCGAAGCTTGACGTACATGGACATTACATTACTTTTGCGGAATACTTAATACATAACAAAAACAGACACATAAGGAACGTAATTGTTTAGTGTCTTTGGAAACTTGGAACGTAATCTTCTAATAGTGGTGAAAGATCTTCAACATATCCCATAAAGATCTTCCACTTTTTGTTTCTTTACCCTAAACCTTTCTTTTAATCTTGGGGGAAAATAAAACATAAAAAGGGTGAGCTCAAATGCTCAGTAAGGGTAAGCATGGATAAAATAAAACATACCATATACATTTGAACTTAAAAACATGAACATAATGTTTAAACATAAAAATCATGAGCAACAACATAAAACATGGAAGTACATAAGTCATAGATCATAATGGAACATAAATCATGATAAAATAGCATGGGAATAAAACATGTAATTGTGGCATCCATTAAGCACATGTAATGATTTCCATAGTAGCCAAGGCATTGCTGCCAAGACCATCTTAGTGGACAAAGTCCCTTTCTGAATCGAGTTCACTCCTTGTTCCAGTCCTGTAATACTGAACCGGATTAACTTACCGTTCCAGCCATGTATATATCATGAGATATAAATCTTTACCCAATGCATTGGAGAGAGATATAGGTCCCACCCATCTCATAATTAAATCATTCTTACTTGTGCCACAAAATAAACATACATCATTCATAATAACCCAATAAATAAAATGGGTTTCATAAACATCATCCCATCATCACATAATCCATATAAAAGAAATGGATATCATTTCATAATAAGAAAAGTGAAACCATGTAAATATTTAGATACATGTTACTTGAAACATACACATATGAAATAATGTCATCTTAGATGAAAAATGGTTTTGATAAAACACTTGAAATGAACTCTTGAGGAAAATATCATTTCTTCTTCAAAATCATTTTCTTTTCAAAAAATGTCATTCAATTTTAAAAGAAAAGGATTCTGTTGAAAATAGCCATGAAATATTTTGGACGAAGCTTCATGAAAACAAGGCTTTATAAAACCATAAAAATCCTTTCATGTCGTATAAGTTAAAGAAAACATTCTTCTCGTACTTTTGCCGGAAAAATCAAAAAAAGTACCTCGTAACGTAAATAAAAGAAATATTCCTTACATACCATGTAGTAAAAGTCAAAAATGGGTAAAAAGGACATTAAACATAGATGAAAACACTTTTATAAAACATGGACATGGATGATAGAAATAACCCCAGTAAATACTTACGAATAAACAATCTCGGATAAGAATGAGATTGGAATAATTATCCCTTAACTTAGGTCAGATATGATTCGTATGGATCTGAACCTCCTGTAGAATGATTTAAATAATTTCACTGATTTATTACATAATCATATTAATTGTTATGATATCATATATGTTTCACTTAAGACTTTATATTACCCGTTCTTTTGTAAATTCCATGTTAAAGCAGCGTTTTGGGTAAAATCATTTCATTTATCGTATGTGTTTCGACTTGTCGATCTTGATATTATTACTTATATATTGATTTACATAATTATAGAATGTAAGAAATGATTTATATATAATATATATTTATCATATACATATAAATTATAGATTGATAAAAGGAATGAAATACACTGTTCATGGAGACGATAGGCCGTACGTACGCATGAACGCTGTTTTCGTTTCCTTATTAAATTTAATGGAATTAAGTTGATGACATACACATATATATATACATAAATATATTATCATTATTATGTCATATATTTCATGATTACTTATTATATATACTTTATAATCATTCATGAATGGTTAATCATTGAGAATGAATCTCATTGCGTCGTGGAGACGGTAGTCCGTACGTACGCACGAGCGATGATATCGTTCCCATAATTATTGAATTGAATTGGAGTGGATGATACAATATATAAGAATCATTAGGATGTTATAATAACTATGTATATTTATTCTTTACACCATTATACCCATCCAAGTAAGGTGGTGTTGGAAAAACAGATTACACCACGGCGTGGAGACGGTATTCCGTACGTATGCACGCGCGGTGATTTCATTTTTCGTAGGCTGGATAGATGGTGAAATAGGGTTTTTTCATACATATAATAACATATCAGTATATTATTGATACTTATTTTATTACTTCATAATGAAAAAACTAAAGAATAAGAAGTGGAAGAAGAAATAAAGTTGAAAGAATTGGTAACGGACATTACCTCTTCTTTGAAGCGCCTCTTTGAGACCTCCTCTTAGGGAACTAAAATTGGTCTTTGAGGAAGACCAGGACCTCTAGGATGTTTCTAGGTAAGTGTAGAAGATAATTTTCCAGGGTTTGTCTGAGCTTGAAGGCTCAAATTGGTGTGAGGAAGAGAGGGAGGAGGTGCCCTTTTATAAGGGAGGAGAGAGGCACCTTTGGAAATCTTAAAAATATTAATTTATAATAAATCTAACCCCACATAAAAAACCTCAAAAAATGACTCATATTTGAATATTATATGATATAGGGTTGTAATCTCATCAACCAATAAAAGTTAGACATGTTATGAATTTAGTTTCAACATTATCAACTTGATTTATCCTTATTTAATCAATTTAATTTTATTTGTGGTAATAACATTCTAAATTTTAAATTATAAAAAATAATTACTTATTTGTTGTGAATTGTCCACAATTGGATACTTTATAAAATTTTATTCCGTATAAAGTTAAGTTTATAATTTTTAAATATTTTTGTGATTTTTAAACAATTTTATAATATGTTATTTTTATAAAATAACAATAGTGTCAATTTTGACACTATTCATTCATTTGAATTTAAATAAAATATATACAGATGATATGTTCTAACTAAAAGCTTTAATAGATTCATAAAAGGAAATATGTTTCTAAAAAATTAGTGGAGCACATTAAATAGTTCATATAATTTTTATTTTATTATTTTGAAACCATTTATTTGGTTTATCTCTTAATAAAATAATCACTACATCATTTTTTTATAATTATTTAATATACTTAGTTTTTTCCTAAAAATTAAAAATAAAATCTTATGATGAAGATAAATCTATTAAATTTCACAATAATACTTTTAATCTAATTTATAATCTTAAAATCACAATATATAAATTGTTATATTTATTAAATTATGAAGGTGACCACTTTGGCATCATTTAAAATAAAATAATATAAGTTTCATAATCACTTTTATAAGACTTAAAACGGTTATATATTAGGTAATTGGATGATTATGGTATAGATATACACTACCAATAAGTTTTGGTCAGGTTTGTGGGCCTTTTAATGGGTATTATTATTTCAATAAAACTATATTACTGATTTTTCACTTAATAAATAATTTCTGCATCATTAATGTATCACCATTAATGACAGTTATTTAATCCCTAAAAATTATAAATAAATTATCATGATGTAGATAATTTTATTAGATTTTTTATACTATTAATGTTTGAAGTTTTATGATGTTTATCACTAAATTAAAATTATTACACTTATAAGATTTAAGAGAGTGACATGTTGTCACTTTCTTTGGTTTTAATAATAATTAAATTATTTTCATGGTCAAAAGTCCATTAAATGAATCTAATCCGACCCTTAGGTGATATGGGTCTACTTTTAGCTATCCAATAGAATTTTGGCATGTGTCAGGGTAATTTTATAATATTATATTTACCCTTAATTACCCGATTTACCTTTAACTATGGTAAATAAAATTTACCGCAGTTACTATTCATAATTCCCAAAAATAAAAAGTAGCTTATTAACATAATTTGGACCCACTTATTCCAAATATGGAATCCATTTTTCCAAATTCAATACACAAAAGTTGCAGAAATTAAATTAAAATTAATCCCATTGTTGAAAGAAAACGGGTTTTTCTTTAAAACATTGCAGAAGATTGAATTGATTTAACCTACGAATTCAAGGTAAAATCAATGATAATGACATAAATTATATTAAATTGTGAAAATATATTCTATTTATACTTTAAAACCATTCAATATTATAATTTAACCACATAAGTTATTACGATGAAAAAAGTTGTTTTTAATTAAAATATATCGTGTTTTTACTATTCATTAAAATATGAAAGTTATCAGAATAATATGAAAAATTTATCCAAGGTAAAATTTTATATCCTGATTCCAAAGAATAATTTTATTTTGTAAAATTGAACTTATAAACATGTCAAAAACTAGATTTAAGGTGGGTACGCCATCAAAAGGCGGCAAAATTGCATTTTTTTGAAAAATACTTATTTTACCCAAAAAATTTATTTTGTTCTTATACCATGTTCTAGAAAATGTGTAAGTTGAATAATAATGTTATAAATATCAAAATATAGTTAATACTATTCATAACGGCTAGTTCATAATAATATTATAATAACATATCATTGTTTAGTAAAACCCGGTATTGCGTACAACACACGCTATCGAAGAAGGTTGTGATTGCGTGTAATGCAAACCAAGTCAGGGTTGCATATAGTGCAAGACTCCTTTGTTGTTTCGTTATAACAGAATCCAACCATTTTTTGATTTATACATTGAATATATATATATATATATACTCAATGTTGCGTAGAATGACTATTATCGAACGAACTTGAAATTGTGTGTAACACAATCTAAGAATAGTGTTGCGTATACTGCAAGCTAATACGGTGTTTCATATAGTGCAAGATAATCTTGGTGTATCGTACAACAGAAGATATGAAAGAAATTAAAATGAATATATCTTATAAAATCTCGGGTTGTTACAGGCAGTTACCGAAAGAGATGCTTCAGCCATTACCAGTGCCAAAGTGGAAATGAGAAAATATATCCATGGAATTCGTTGTGGGATTGCCGAAGACACCTCGAAGTAATAATGCAATCTGGGTTATTGTTGATCGCTTGACTAAATCTTCTCATTTCCTTGCTATACGAGATACTTTTTCCCTAGATCAACTTTCCCATTTGTATCTTAAAGAGATAGTCAGGTTACATGGAGTTCCTCTCTCCATTGTATCTGATTGTGATCCCAGGTTTACTTATAACTTTTGGAAAGGCCTTAAAAATTCGTTGGGTACTGAATGAAATTTTAGTACAGCTTTTCATCCTCAATCAGATGGGCAGTCAGAATGAACAATTTAGACTTTGGAGGATATGGTATGTGCTTGTTCGATGGATTATCAGGGAAGTTGGGACCAACATCTTTCTTTGGTTGAGTTTTCTTATAATAACATTTTTCATTCCAGTATACAGATGGAACCATTTGAGGCATTATATGGGAAGCGGTGTCGAACTCCAGCTTTCTGGGATGAAGTGGGTGAAAGGAAGCTGATGGGACCAAAATTGGTAGAAGAGTTGACAGAAAAAGTTCAGTTGATTCAGAAACACATGAGAACAGCTAAGAGCAGACAGAAAAGTTATGCAGACAACAGGAGGAAGGATCTATCTTTTGAGGTAGGTGATCATGTTTTTCTCAAAGTTTCACCGTGGAAAAGTGTTATGCGATTTGGTAAGAAAGGAAAGCTGAGTCAAAGGTTCATTGGACCATATGAAATTTTGGAGAGAGGTGGATCAGTTGCTTACTGGTGTACGCGCGTCGTTGGACATGGGCGACCAATTAAAATTTATACCTACTTACTACTTATGACAGTGGCAAGACAGGGTCGAACCACAGGGAGGCCTGTTGTTGTGTTTGGTGTTCTAAAAAAAACTGAACAAAAACACACATGCAAAAATAGAGCAAAGACAAGTGGTGGTGGTAAAGTGGAGTGAAACAGATTTAGTGCGCGAAGAAGAAGGGGTGAAATGGTGAACACAAAGTGAGTAGATAGAAACAGAGCAACAGAATTATGGTGCAAACAACCAATAGATGAGGAAGAGGGGAAGTCCACTGGTCGATTTGATGTTGCTTAACCCTATTCATGCACTGCAATTAAAGAACATGGATCTGACTAAGGGTAACCGGCTAGAGTTGTCGTCTGGTCAGCTTGTGATGGAATAGCTCTTACAGTCCTTCGACTGTAAGAGTCATTCCAACCAATGGTGAAGAAAAGTCAGAAGTCACCGAGCTCAACTTGTCAGTTAAGTTCGGTGTGTCTCTCTCTTTCGAGAGTGATTCACTTGTCAGTGAATTACTTTGATTGAAACAGTTTTAATTAAAGTGCAAACAAGATCAGTTTTCACTCGATCCTATTGTGTTGAAAATAAGCATCTATAAAAAGTGAGAGAGACAATCCAGACAAGGATGCAGTGCATGAATGAGATTAAATAGATCGAATCAACCAGCTTATTCCCCCCAAAGGGAATTAGCCGGACATCGTGGTTGGTTTTAATGCAACAGTGAAATTAAAAATAGTGACGTTCATGTTGAATTAAGTTGCAGAAAAATAGAGCACAAAGAACATAAAGATTTTGTCTCCATGCTTGATCTCCTGAAGTTCTAAATCCCCGATGATCAATGGTGGATGCGGCTCTGGAATGCGCTCGATGTCCCGCCCTGGGAATCGAGGTGTGAAAATGCTGTGATCTCCTACACCAATTTGCTCCAAGGAAGACAGTCTCCGTTCTGTCTACTTCCCGTAATGATCTTCACTGATGTCTGCTCCTTCTCCCGATGGAAGTGTGTCTCACTTGATGTCCTCCGCTTCTGCTTAGTTCGATCCCCCTATGCCTCTCCCGCCTCTCGTGCATTCATCACCCAACCGAAGCCTCTGGAATATCATCTGAAGTCTTCCTCGGCCTCCATGTGGAGCTTTCACTTTGCCACCCCTCCCGCACTGGTCACCTGAGCGGTTGCTCCTAACTGAATGAAAAATATGCGTGCACGTTGAGTCAATTTTTTCCCTGGACACCCAGATCCATGTGGCACTTCGCCCTCTATTAAGTGAACTCTAAGTGAGTGTTTGCTGCCCCCCTGCCACGAAATGATTAAAACAGGTGAGTCAAATAAAAATATAATGAAACTATTATATACTATATATTGGTATTATTACTTAAACAAGTTAATAAAAATACTTATTAACATATATATAATACCTAATATTATTATTACTACTATATGTAAATATAATTATTATATTTATTAATAACATATATTATTATAACATATTAATACTATATATAAGTTTTTATACTTTTGATAATATACCTATAATTATTATAGTATTATATATGATATATAATACATAATATATATTTTGTATTATATGTGATATAATATATATATATATATATATATATATTAGATAATACGATATAATATAATAAAACAACAAAAATAAAACAAAAAGAGAAAAAAAAAACAAAAAGGAAGGGGGGGGGGCGACGGCTTCGGCTTTGAGGGAGAGGCCGGCTCAACAGTGGTACCGAGGGCAGCGTAGAGCGGGGTCCGAGCATCGGAGTGCGATGGCGGAGGAAAGCGGGTCGCCGACGACTTTGGTTGAGTGCGACCGTGAGGAGGATGAAGGCTTGCGGCATAGCTATGGTGAAGCAGGAGGTAGGGGCGAGCGCTTGCAGCGCGGGTGGAGTGCGGCGCGGCGTGGCGGACAGAGCCGGGGGTTCGAATGAGGGTGGATGGAAGCGGGAGGAGAAGTGCGGGGCATGGGAGGTTCGACTTGGATTAGGTTATGGGCAGGGTGAGGCCGGAGAGCAGGGAGAAGCAGGGGTTCGTGCGGCGGTGTGGATCAGTTAGGGTTCGGATGACACTCCGACGAGCAGGGGGTTCGAATTTTGAGTTCTGCATTGCGTTGAGTCTGGTTTACTGCTTTGAATCGGGTTTGTTTGTTGTTGAATTGTGTTATTGTCCAGACAATTTGTCGTTTCTTTGCTGCGCATCGAGGTTTGTTTTGAGGGTGCCGTGAGCTGCTGGAACGGAGGTGGGGAGGAGTGTGTATGAAGCCGTGGTGGTGCGGCTGAGTAGGGTGGAGCTCGTGCGATGGTACTTAGAATGTGATTTTCAATTTGAATCTTCATCTGCGTATGTGTGATCCTTGGAACTGCTTTGGTTTGATTTGTGAGTTTGAAGATGGTGTATGAATTTGAGTGTTTGTTGATGCTGCTGCTGTGAAGATGCAGGTGGAATAAAGGAGTGGTGCGGTGAGGAATAGAGGAGAGAATTGTATCGGTGAGGAAAAATATAGCAGTGAGTGGAGGGTATCAGTGAGGAGTAACGGTGAGAAAATAAATGTGGAGGCGTAACAGCAGGGTGTGAGTAACAGTAAGGTATTGGAGATAACGGTAGCTGGAATAGTGTATCAGTAGACTGGGTCTGACGATGAGAAAAATGGAACGGTGAGGTTGAGAAACGAGGTATCGGTAGCTGGAAAATAGTAACAGTGAGGTATAACAGTAGCAGAAGAAAAAGTGCAACGGTGGACTGTATCGGTAGCTGGAAAGGGAAAAGAAAAAGGGTGTAACAGTAGACTTAGTAATGGTGAGGATGAAAGAAAAATTGGGTAACGGTGAGGTTGAGTATAACAGTAAGGTAGGTTGTATCAGTGAGGATTTGCAAGTTCGCTACCGGTGAGGTCACCGCTACCGGTGAGGAAGTCACCAATAATGAACAGGACCGTGCGGCCGTCACACCTGCGAACAAACATAATCAAGAAAATTAAATAAATAAAATAATTTAATAAAAATAAAAAATAAATAAATAAATATACTAATAAATTAAATTAAACATAACCAAATTAAAAACTAAAAACACAAAGTAAAATAATAAAATTAATGAAACTTTATTTAAACAATTGAATTAATTTGGGTTAAAAAAATATAAACATACATAATTAAAGAAAAAAAATACAATATTTAAAATCACATGCTTAAATTAATTAACCAATTAATTAATGAACTAATTAGATTAAATAAATAAAACATATTAAACGAATAAAATTAAATTGCTAAAACTAATTAAATTATTAAAAGTATAAAAACCAAAAAGAGTTATTTATTTACAATTTAAAGAATAAGGCAATAATTAACTAAATTAATGAATTAAGTAAACTAACTGGAATAAAAAATTGTAAAAATTAAAAGAATAAATAAATAGAAGTCTAATTGGCGAGACTAAGTTAATTTAAGACTTATTTAAAATGACACTAATGTACATTAAAACACATGTTTTAAACTAAAATTGATTATTTTACACAGCAAAGTGCAAAAATACCACAATTATCAATTATTTAATAAAAACAACATTTTAATATAAAAAAGTCAATAAAATATACACAAAAGATGTGGTAAAGAGTGCAAAAACACTGCCACATCAAACTAATGAGAAGAATGAGAAAATCCAGACAAATCCAGACAAGAGCAGTGAACAAATGCAGAGTTTGTATAGGCTACAGGAAATTGAATGCTGCCACAAGAAAGGATCACTTCTATATGCCATTTTTGGATCAAATGATAGAGAGGTTGGCAGGCAATGAATTTTTCTGTTTTCTCGACAGATACTCTGGTTACAACCAGATTTCCATTACACCTGAGGACCAAGATAAAACCACCTTCACCTGTCCATTTGGGACATTTCACTAAAAGGTCGATTTATCACCTTTTGATGGAGAATCCTCTTAAAATATAGTTTTAGTCACTTTTATACATTCTATTGGACCAAATAAAATTATTCTACAGAATTGGGACATTTAAATTTACTTTGGATAAATTTTGGCATTTTTCTGACAATATTCATTTTTTTAAAGAATAGTGAAACATACTGCATTTTACTTCAAAACTACTTTTTCATCTAACATAATTATATGGATATATTATATTTTTAATTGATTTTAAAGTGTAATTAGAATATATTTTTACCATTTAATCCAATGGTGGTCATTATAATTAATTTCACATTGAAATTGGACATAAACAATTATCAATCTTTTGATAGATATTGTTTCTTAAAAACACTCTATTTGTTTTGACAACGGGAATTGTTTTTAAATTAATTACTGCAATTTATGTGTTTATAATTTGGTAAAATGGATTCCATATTTTTAATCATAAGGTCCAAATTATGTAATTAAGACCTTTTTGTTTTTGGATATTGTAAGTAGTAACGACGGTAATAATCTTTACTTTTCGTGATTAATTAGTAATCGGGTAGTTAAGGGTAATAAAATAATATAATAATAATATAAAATGACCCCAAAATGTGTCCAAATTCTATTTTATTTGTCATGGCCGACCATTTCATGCCTTGTGTCAACCTTGGGACCCCATGGAATAACTTTAGTGTGATAGTGACCTTTTATCAAATTATTTTTAAAGAAAGGAAAATATAACCCAAGTATGTAATACCTAAGTAAAACAATTTTAATTTTGTTTATATAAATGATATTTTTGACTATAAATAGTAATTAGGAATCTAAAAATATTTCTTACATCATGGCAATTGTTTTTTAATTTTTATACATCATATAAATAAAATTATTTATGAGACATTGATGATGTAGTGTTTACGTCATTATTGAATAATTTAAATAAATAAGAATATAAAGTTTGAAACAATATCCAACACTTGTCCAATTCTTATTAGATGATTTTATTTCGAACATGGGACACCTTATCTTCTACTATAATGATTTTTGGACTTTTAGAAACCGAAATTCATTATATAATAAAATAATATTTTCAAGATTTCCAAAAGAGCCTCTCCTCTCACTTATAAAAGGCCCCCACCTCTACCCCCTTACCCACACCTCTCAAGCCCTTTTCTCGTCCAAACTCTGCTAATATTATCTCTCCAAATCTCTCTCTTACTTCTATAAGCCTCACTTTGGGAATAATTCTTCCCAAATAAGACTTTGGATCAAATCAAAAATAGTTACCCGATTTAAAGGTAATGTCTTCTCTTATGTTCTTTTGTTTTATTTTTCTTCTCCAACCCCTAAAATATTTTTATTCATTTCTTTTGTAACAAAAACAGTATCTTAAATATACTAGAATGTTGTTATGAGAAGTATTCTAGCTTCACTTACACACACCTCCATCTAATGGGTGAAGAACATACTGTTTCTGTGGACGGCGAACTACTGCCTCATGAAATGATGATTGTTCAATTATATCCTACTGTATCTCATGATGGCCATTATGATGGAACCATATTTATATATGATATATATTATGTTTATGTTTTCTTTATGCTTCTTTATTTTCCATTTATAGAACGCGTTTATGGTTTCCATATTAGGTAAATATGATAATCTCATTTGAGGAAGTGCGGACTACTGCCCCCTTAAAGTGATGTGACTCGTTAATGCCTTATGTGGGATGTATAAAGGATAGTGTTAATGATATTATATATGATAATATACTGTAATTATAATATACCTATGTATCATTATGTTTTAATTCCACTAAAATAAGAAATAGAAATGAAAGTAGCGTTCATGCGTACGTACGTCTTACCGTCTCCATGAACGGTGTATTTCATTTCTTACCTCCAAATGTTATGTACTATTATAAATACATGTATATAATGGATATATATGATATATATTATATCTAAATAATGAATTTAATTCTAGATAAAATGGACTATTGACCACATGGACAACTTGTAAATATAAGCTGTTTATTTTTGACTCAAGTACCAAATATCGATAAAATGAACATTATTACTTAAATGATTAAATAATGTTTATAAAATGGTAATAAGTGATATAAAAGGAATAATAAACTTGAAAAAGGTTCTTAATCAAGTAGAAATTAACTTTAGTTTATTATTCAGGATATTAAATAACGATCGAGTCAAGTCGGACATGAGGTAAGGGAACTTCTTAACCCAATTTCCGTTCTTTGGATTGATCTTCTCTTTCTTGTTTATGTAATTCCTTGATTACGTGAGAAATGAATTTTTATTTATTTATACTTGATTTATTTGTGTTTATATTGAATACATATAATAGATCTATTTTATTTACAAAATGATCTTTATAAGGGACTTCGTCTCAATCTCCTTTTATTGAGGCTTATTTCGTTTTATACACAACTTTCTTTTATACGATGTATAAACCCCTTTGAATTTTACTTTTATTCAAAAGGAATCTTTTCTCTACAAAGAGTTTTACTAAATGACAAAAATTATGTTTCTTTTTAACGTATGGGGTGACAACGAGCTTTCCGCCGCCGCGCGTATTATTTTATCTTTGGCTTCCTCAACAAGCCATAATGATTTTTAAAAGAAAATAAATACCATATATTCTTTTTTATATTTTGGTATTGAAAATGGTTTTGATAATGGATTTGTTATGTCAATATATTTAAGTGATATATTGAGATTGAAATGTGGAAATGTTTTATTTTATTTATATTTGTTTTATGTCTTATGATTTTATAATGGTACTTGGACATTTGATGAGTAGTTACATGATAAACCAAATGACGGGTGGTGCCATGAATACCAGGACGGGTGGTTACATTATAACCTCCAATGCATTGGGTATGGAAGTCGGCCGTATGGCTATTCTATTTAGTGATATGTGTGGAAGTCGACCGTATGGTTATTCTATTTAAGTATGTTTATGTCCCAAGTTTCCTTTATATGTTATGTGTTCTTTATATGGGTTTTATGGAAATATTTTGGTTACAAATGGGTAAGTAGTGATATTTCATTTAGTTAAGATTATTTACTACTTCATAATGGTGAAAAATATTACTTATGTTAAAGTATTCATGGTTTACTTGTTGTTTTGAAAAACCAACAGTTTTCCTTATTTTTGTATCCCTTACTGATCTTTTTATGTTCATCCTAAGTTTTTGAAATGTTTTCCATAGGACTTAAAGATGAATAGGGTCAAGGATGGGATCAATGAAAGACATGCTATCTAAAACATGGAACTAGAAATGATTCTTTTTAAGAGATTTTATTTTATGAAAAAAATTAGAAACTGAGTAGAAGTGTCTAATTTGTAATCTTTTGAGAGGTAATAGTTATGTCCTAATTCTCTAAAACTCTAAACCTAAAAATATCCTCAATGTGAATTATTCATTTAATTCAAGATTATGTAATGTTTTAAGGCTGGGTCCTTATAGTTGGTATCATAGGTAGGTTTAGATAACTTGAGGAGTTAGGGTATTGTTAAATAATTTAATTTATGGTAATATTGAAATGATATAGCATTTAAAGATTACCATGTTGATTTGTCAAAAATATTTCTATGTTCAGAATGGTTTTTCGCAGAGGAAATAGGGAAGCTATGTTGGGATGACATCAAGAGGAAAACAACCTTCCAAATCAGCAACCGAAGATGGTAGGAATTGGAAATGAATAGTTTGTTGCAGTGATGGCACAGTTTACTCAGGCTATAAATGGTGGTGGTATTTGTAGACGCCGAAAAAGTATGTAAATCATGGAGGAAGTTTCGAAGTGACGAAGCGAAGTCATATTCAGAGTCAGAAGCCCGATCCAGAGCCCCAGAAAGCGGTGTGCGAAATAAAGGAGGATCCACGCGAAATAATGTTGTGCGCGCGAAGTATCCCCGAGATTCGCGTAATCGAGACGATGAGGCGCGTAATATTTGCGCGCCCCGGTTCCGTGCGGTGAGATTATGCGCGCCGACGGCTCCCGGCACGGAAGATTGCGCGCACCGCCTGGATTCCGTGCCGGCTGGGGCCTATATATAGAAGTCGACCCCCGACGGTTTGGGGGTTGAGGAATTCGGATCTTCTCTGAGGCGCGCAATTCGACTCCCCCCACGCGCAATATGACTTCCAGGTAATCTCTTTTTTCGCGCAACTTTGCCCCGAGGTTTGCTTTTGCACGCAACTCCACTGGCTTAAGTGAATTTGACCCCTCCTCCAGGTTCCTTCCTTGCGCACAATCCGTGTCCAGTGCGTGCAATTCCCTTCCGTGCACGCAATACCCTGCACGCCATTCCCTCTCCGCGCGCAATTCCCTGGCTCCAATTCCGCGCCATCCCGGTGTTTTGCGCGCAAACCTTCTCTTTGCGTGCAAAACCCAGAACCCTTCACCTTGACACCCCTTGGCTGCCTTTCCGCACCGGAAACTGATGTCTCCCCTGCCGGGCATGCGCGCCATGCGTTGTTTTCCCGTACGGCCTTCCAGGCTCGTGCGAAGTAACCTCAAGGTCCCTTGGGTGGTGTTTCCCATTGTGTTTCTTTGCCTTATGATTCTCCACATAGGCATGCTAACGGATATTGCTTCTTCGCATAGCCACGCTAACGTGGACCCCCCAGTGGTTCTCCCTGTGGCCCCCCTTCACTACGGCCTTTCTGATTCCTTCCCTCCCACAAGGGGTAGAGGGTGTTGAGCATGTAAGCCCTATGGGTGTAGAGAGAACCCACCTCGTCCAAGCTACAGGACGTTAAACTCCTAAGCACCTCATCCTTAACACATGACGTTAAACTGTGGTCCGACCCCGTGCTTGGCACGTAGGGTCCCCCCAGCTCGGACATTTTTTACGCCTCTCGTCTCCACGGGAATGGACTCTTCCTCGCATGGAATGAGATCCTCCTTTTTGGAGTGGCGTTTTTCCACGGGGGAAGGGCTGCCTCAGAGCATAAACCCCTAGCCCCTCTTACGGAAGGTTGCACCCGTGCGTCTCTGTACATCCCCCCTTCCAAGGCTAGTGGAGTCCCTTTACCACTGCGCTTTGTCGCACCATGGGCCTCCACCCTGGAGTAAGCCCCGACACCCAGGGCTGCTAACCACGCATAAGCCCCTGTTTCCTCTTTGGGCCACTCAACGCGTAAGCCCCATTCCGCTTCTCACGGACGCACCCTTCGCGACGTGATCGTCTGGTCCCTGCTGCCTCTTGTTTCTCACACCGAGAACGACTCACATGGGCTTAGAGCGCGCATTGACCATGACACCCACCATGGGCCGCCTCAGAGCGTAAGCCCCATGCCAGCAAACTACGTGGACTTTGATATGTGCTAACGCATGGTACGTAGGAAGCCTCCACGAGGTTCAAGCCCACCACCCGGTTGTTCCAACCTCTCCACGTCAGTTCCATACCCACCATGGTCCGACTCTGAGCGTAAGACCCATACCCACCATGGGCCGCCTCAGAGCGTAAGCCCCATAGCCACCATGGGCCGCCTGAGAGCGTAAGCCCCATACCCACCATGGGCCGCCTCAGAGCGTAAGCCCCATATCCAGCATGGGCCGCCTCAGAGCGTAATCCCCATAGCCACCATGGGCCACCTCAGAGCGTAAGCCCCATACCCACCATGGGCCGCCTCAGAGCGTAAGCCCCATAGCCACCATGGGCCGCCTCAGAGCGTAACCCCCATAGCCACCATGGGCCGCCTCAGAGCGTAAGCCCCAAATTCCTTGTCCCGCATGACGTTAAACTGTATGCCTTCGTCCCGCATGACGTTAAACTATATTCCCCCTCTTGGGCCGTCTCCGGGCATAAACCCCATGCCTCACTCCATCATCCATCTTAATCCTTACCCAGGCCGCCACATCCCGGTGAGATCATGCCACTCCACCCCATTCCATAGTATCCGGGAAGCCACCCACGTGCTGGTCCCAACATCGGTGTTCCCCCTAGGGGGTCCTTCAATCTGATCCACTCTCCATGTTTTGATCAGTCTGATCCGTCTCCGCAAGACATTAAACTTGCGACATACCCCGTGTTAAACATGAGAAGCTGAGGAAAACCTCAGACGGTACACATTCCCCACGTTTGATGTGGGATGCCTCGGGTTTTCGCGCCCTCGAGAAGCCCCATGATAAGGGTCAAAAGACAGACATGCTGATCCCCAGCGTCAAGACGTGCCAACGACATCCCAACGTGACCTTTCTCCTCACCGAAGGTTGCTGCCCCGTTAAGACCCCTTGGAGTGTCTTGACGGAAGCAGTGTAATTAACTGGCGTCCATGTAGATATGGAACCGGGAATGAGCTTCACAAACCCATCTTAAATCTATGAGGGAGACCCGGATTAGGTGATGAGCTCCGAGGAGGAATCCACGGAAGGAAGAACCAACATCCCATCATCCCGGTTTCAATCAAGGAGCAGACATCCCTGAATAAGGAACAGATGCCGCCCGCCTTTGGAAAGCGGGAATGCGGGGCTGCGAGCCGCGCGTCCTCCCATGCGTGAAGGACACGCGCGTGCGCCCCGGCGTAAAAGTGTCGGAAACAGAAAATGGTGAACCCGACGTGAAGCTCTTCTCCTCAATATGGGGATAGGTAGCGTTCGGGATGTCGGAAGATCAACATGTCACCAGGTCCGGGTACCTATCACCGGGACGTGAAACCCGCCAGGGGTCGAGGTAGTCCGGATGTTGTGCACTCCGTTCCGCGACGTTGTCAGCGTGGATCCCTCTCGTCGACCACGGTAGATGGAACGACGCTGGGCTATTGGTTGTCAATTTATTTTCCTGTTAGAACTAATGGGTTTATCTCCCTACTTCCAGGAATCAGATCACTGCATCCAGAGCTCGATTTCCACCTTCCCACCGGTGCAGGGGTAGGGGCAGTACCGACGAGGCTACCCCGCGCGGTCCCGTCTTTTCCACAGTCGCTCCGGCTCTGATTGCTGCGATTGTCGGGCACTCACTCCCCCTCTCCCCGTCCAAAATCATCCAGTGAAGGGTGATCCATTACATGGTTCATAGGTACGACGAGGAAGGGACCATCCCCACTAGGGGATTGGCCAGTTTGGATCTAGAGGCAGATGTGCCCCACTATCGTCACTGCCCCCGAGGGCCGCGCAGGGAGCCGCCGCTCCCCACTCCGACGTTCAACCGTTTCGGGAGCCTATATCCGGAGCTCCTTGACACATCCCTCCCCTATGCTAGTGAGGTGGGGGATGTCCGGGTCCGCCCGATCGGAGACCCGTCCTAGGGGTTAACGGCAAGAACCCCCACCAGGCTGCGTCAACGTCATTGCCCGGCTCCCCGGGCCGAGGACCAGGCAATCTCTAAGCCCGCACCACCGGCTCCAACCCACCCGACCCGACGCCAGCGTCGGGCGCGAGCGGAAGAGAATGCCTGTCCTGGGGCACCAATCGCAGCAGCCACTGTGGCCCGAGCCACTACTGACGCCTCCTACCAGATCCCCGCACACGTTTAGCAGGGGTAGCCACATGCCCGACTGGGATCGAAACCCCGACCGCCCTGCAGGCAAGTTGGGTCGAATATCCCAGTCGCGGGCACTGGAAATGGCCACCGCGGATCAATCTGCGGTAGTTCCACCCATCATGAAGGGTCATTCCGTGCCACTGAACTGGAAATCCTAAGGCTTCTTCGCGACGACTATGCTCCGGGTATGACTCTTTCCAGCACTCACTGCATTGGGTATGAGGTCACTCCCGCTACTGTCGGCCATGAGTATGGAGCCGTTGTGTATCGAGTCGCTCACTCACATGGAGGTCCTCCCCATGCCCCTTTCGACATCTGTCCCGGTGCTTCTCGCACCCCGGCCTTCAGTCCCCTCTTCCCCGGTTCTGTTGCGGACAGGGGACTCCTTGACGGAAATCATCCTTACCTTGAGGAGCCAACCAAGGGTAGGAAGGCCGGGCGTCGTCGCCGTAAGAGGAATGTCAGGGGAGTCCGGATGGAAATTTGACCAGTCCGTTTCTCGGATTCTGAGGCGGAGTACGACTCGACTATGGAACCTACCCCCCAACCCTTTGAGTTGAGGGCAGGGATGGGGATGCGGCGCGTCAGTCTCGTACTCCCCGAATGCGAGATCCGCATGATTCCCTCCTCACTCCAAAGGTATATCCATGAGGATGAGGACTTGGTGTACCCCCAAGGGTCAAACATCCAGTTGCCACTGGCCTCCCCAGAAGCACCTTCCGCCCTTGTCAGGGAGGGTGGGGAACTTTTCTGGGGACCAACGGAAGAGTCGCAAGACGATACACCCTCGGAGAGCACCGACGCTGTGACAGGAGGCCCATTCGCTGGCCTATCCTATCGTGATGTGGCAGCCAGGGCACTGAAGCCCTTGGAGGAAGACTCAAGGATCGACGATTCCCCGCCGGCCAGCTCACCGGCCCGGCGTCCTGCCTTGGCGCCATTTCCAGTTCCCCGACCATCCTCGGTGAACAAGCAGAGGAAGCAAGGTCTAGACCCTGAACAGGAGTCATGGATCTTCTGGACCGTTCTTGCAGCAGGCCACTTCCCCGAGAAGTTTTGGCCGGTCGCAGAACCGGATTTTTATGTGCCAGAGGCACTCACCCCGGGAGATTTTGAATGCTTCCACCAGACTCTTCGAGTGACTCACTCCCGCCTTCACCATCAGCTAGCACCTTATCCCGGGATCCAAGTGCATCTCGAGGATATCGGTGAGCAGTGCCGTCAGGTTGACCTAGCAGCGCTCCCTGCGGTTCGGCACCCCGAGTCATTAGGACACCACAGGGCCCTCCAGAAACAATGCATCCAGAGTTTTCAAGTACTTCGCAATGTTATTAAGGAAGCCACCCCCATGCACACGTCCGCGGATGGGGGAAGTACACTACTCTTATTTTCTGTGCGATCCGCCGATAGCCCGATTCACTTGGCGGCCCTAAGGGAATGTCGCCAAAGGCAGTGGAAATCAACATGGATGACCTTTCAGATGAGGGAAATGGTGTGGAGCTCCTCGATGGGGACTCACCCCTGGGGACAAGCCACCACTGGACCCGTTTGGGAGGATCACTCGCCACCAGAGGAGCCTCCTAGGTCTCCCTGTACCCACGGAGGCACTGACACTGAGCCGAAACATCGGCAAGGGTAAAGAGCCCGTCAGGACTGTTAAGCCCGCTGACCCATCTGCCTCGGTGTAGAAGGCAGATGAAGATCCTGAGAAGGCCACGCTACACCAACAGCTCTTTGAGCAAAAGAGGCTGGTTGATGAGCTCTTGGCCGAACGCATTGCAGAGCGGTGGCCTGACTATGGTAATCCCAGGTTAGGACAGCAGAGGAAGGAGCACCTACCCCTTGTCGAGATTCCCCCAGGAAACCGCAACCATGTCGTGTTCGCCGACAGGGGAGAGGCCGGTGCCCATGGCAAGAGGGCACGATACGTCTCGCTGAACCCTCCTGAGCGGCAGAATCACCTTGGGGACCATGCTCGGTTTCCTCCCACTGCCCCGAGAGTCGCTCCACCAGCCGCCCCGTGAGCTACTAAGCTTGACTACCAGATTGCAGAGCCCGGCAATGCGCTTGTGTTTAGAGATCCCCGTCAGGATAGGAATACGCATCCGGATTATCTGATGGAAGTACTCATCGCCCGCTTGGAGGCCCTGGAAACTCGGCAGGTGGCAATCCCACCAGACGACAAGCCATACCCAGCATTTGTGGATGATATGCCGGCCCCACAGGGATTTGGGAACCCCACTTTCGCCCCTTTTAATAGGACCAGAGACCCGCCACAACACCTGGACCACTTCAACTCGAGGTGAGAGCCTATGTTAGGGACTCCGGCACAGCAAGAGGCTGCCAAGCTCTATTGCTTCTTTCAGACACTAGAAGGACCAGCATTCGTCTGGTACAGCCAGCTCCATGTTGGATCTGTGACTAGCTGGGAGGACCTTCACTGGAAATTCCTCTATCAGTTCAGTTCCAAAACCCGGAAGACGAACATTACAGACCTCTTCAGGTGAAAACAAAGGCCCGACGAGCGAGTCGCAGACTTCATCGCCCGGTGGAAGGGGCTCACGTACTCCCTTGACAAGCCGCTGAATCAGGAGAAATTACTGACGATGTGCGTAGGGAACGTCAAGGTAGAGCTGGTTCCTTCTCTGATCACTCAAAATTACCCTGGGGGGTTCCGAGAATTATCAGACAAGGCTCAATGCCTCGAAGAAGCCCTGCAACAGGCCAGTCAGGCACGCCCGCTGCCTCCTGTAATCCCTGAAAGGAGAGCCGCCAGGGCCGAGCCCACTTCTGTAGCCCAGATAGAGGCCCCCAGACAGCTGGAGCTGCTTCCAGTAAGGCCATCTCAGCAGGCTCATAGGGGTCCACCCCCACAGGCACAGCCTCCGGCCCAACATCGACCGCCTCAAAATTGACAGGCGCCTCCGCGTAACGCGCCGCCGCCACCCAGGCGAGATAATCCGGCTTCGCCTCCTCGGCCTGCTCCTCCAGCCCCTGGTCATGGTCAGCCCCCAAGATCCCCCTTTCCAGATAGAAGGAATCAGACTTACTCGTTTGGCGAGGCCTAGGTCCCCGGTTATTTCCACAGCGCCTTGGAGCAGAGGATCGTGCGGCTGCCTGAGTGTTGGAAGCCAGAAGAGGTGTGTCTCACTGATCACCCTAACTACTGACCTTATCACCGGATCCTGGGGCAGACCATCCAGTGATGCTATGTGTTCAAGGACTAGCTCCAAGACCAGATTGAAAACAACATAGTCAGGTTGGGGCCAGCCTCGACACAGGTGGCAGGTGTCTTCGTGAGATCAGATGGCAGCAGTGACAACGGGGATGAGTGGGAACAGGTTTCCAACCGTGGGTCTCGGAAGTATAACGACTGGATGGCCAGCAGGACGGTCGCCCGTGCCCATGGCATCATCCGTGCCCGCCTGAGTCAGCCAGACCCCTCAGAGTCTGCAAGCGCCGCTTTGGCATCGTCGTCCCAGCCTAACTCTGCCCAGAAGAGCAGGCGGCGACGCAAGAAGAAAGAACGCGCCTTGCCAGGGCCGTCATTTTCCCACACGCTTGGCAATTTCATGCCCCCAGAAATGGGGATCCCTCCGAGACCCCATCCGGTAGTGGATGGACCCTCGAGTGGAAGCCCGGGGTATGCTTCGGTTAACACCGTAGAGTTGGTAAATCTCATTTTGGCTCCCGACGATGATGAACACCAGGTGGACTCCCCCAATGTCCCCAACCGTCGCCAACGTCGGCGGAGCCGTGGCTACGTGAATCGCCAGGGCATGACAGTCATCACCTCCAGTCAGGCCGTGCATGCTACCAAGACCAGGAAGCAGACCCGGTACAGAGAGCAGCACACGCGTCTCCCTCACCCGGTGTCAACAGGTTCTCCTCCACCACCGTTTGTGTTTCTGGATCAGGCGGGACCACCTCGTCTATGTCGCAGCCAGCCCAGCCCTGCCACCAGACGGCTACAGCCTTCCAGTCCTAACGTGGCAGCCACCTCCTCGGCTTCGACTTGTGAATGGAGAGACGTGCCTAGTACCAGTCAGTAACCGGTCCCACCGGTGGGACCCGTCATGCCTCCTATCGCAGAGCGGCCTCCTGTAAGAAGAAGCTCGTGTTTGGATCAAAAGTATGATGTTCAGAAGCACTTGGACGGTATTCCAGCAAGGATTTCTATCCTTGAGGCCCTTCGCCTGTCGTCTGAAATGCGTGAGGCGCTCGCCAAGGCTCTAAGGATCCCCCTCCAGTTTGAAATGGAGGTAGCAGACGCAGAAGCCTTCCACACCGAGGTGCTTGAGGACGCCGAATGTCAGGCGGTTATCTCTTTTTCCAGTGAAGATGAAGACCTTCCCATACAGGGGCACATCTGCCCACTATACATCACCGGCCAGTTTAATGGCGTGGAAGTCCGTCGCTGTCTTGTCAACACGGGTTCCGGGATTAACTTGATCCCAACTCGGACACTACAGAGACATGGTTTGTCTGAGGATGATTTAACTCCCTCCGACCTCAGGATCCAGGGGTATGATAGGACCGAGAAAACCCCACTCGGCAAGATTCGTTTGAAGACCCAGTTCGGCAGCCTAATTGCCAATACCGAATTCAGGGTTGTCTCTCAGGACACCGCCTACAACGTGTTGATGGGCAGGCCGTGGCTCCACCTTCACGCAGCGGTTCCCTCATCATACCATAAGTACCTCAAATACTCCCTTAAGGGTCGAGTGGGCGTGATCCAAGGAGATGCGCCTCCGTCTGCCTCTTGTGAAGCCCGTTACCTGGATGCTGACTATTACAAGAGCAAGGACAAGCAGATCCTGGCAGGTGAGGTCGAGCCCGCCGCTGTCATGAGTGATCCCTGGGCAGGTTTGGATGACGCATATGTCTTCCCAATCCATCGGTTGGAGGCCATGACCCCCAATATGGGAGAGTGCTTTGTTGTCTCGGGTACCGGAGGAAGGCATATTTCTGGGTCTAAGAGACGGTGAGAAATCACCTCGTACTCTTACACGAACCAGACTCAGGTGATCCCCGAGCCTCCTACCCCTGTACGATATCAGGATGTTGGGCTCATGACAACGACAGTACATCATACGCGTCTGTTTCGTCGGGCCAGAATTGACCAGATCAAGCCAACACGTCACTACTGCTTTGATTTCGTAAAGCGTGGCCCCTTGGGCCGAAGTCCAGATGGGATTGGATCAACCGCCTTCGTCGCCATGGTCTCCGCGGCGCATGAGTCTGCCATTGTGATGACCTCCACTGCCCAAGCCAGCGCCAGATCCCCATCAGGGTTTGGCATCCCTAAAATGGCTCCCCCCGTGGTTGAACCTTCCACGAGCATAAATGAGGACATGGAAGATGCTCCTCCTGCCTTTGAGGAGGGTGTCTCCACCACGGTCGACGAGTTAGTGCAGGTGAACCTCGGTAGCGAGGCGGACCCAAGACCCACATTGGTCAGCGCCGCTATGCCCCCCGAGGAACGACAACAGTACATAGACTTCCTCAGACAGCAACGTGATGTGTTTTCCTGGAGTTATGATGAGATGTTGGGACTAGATCCCCAGGTAGCCTTCCACCGCCTTGGCCTCCCAGCAAACCATCGCGGGTTCAAGCAGCCTCCCAGAAAGATGCACCCCTCTCATGGTTCCATTGTTGAGGCCGAAGTTGATAAGTTCATCAAGGCCAACTTCGTCAAGGAAGTCCAGTACCCCAGGTGGCTATCCAACATTGTTCCAGTCAGGAAAAAGAATGGGCAGATCAGGGTCTGCATCGACTTCCGTGATCTCAATCGCCACTGTCCGAAGGATGACTTTCCCCTTCCCGTGACGGAGCTGCTGATCGATGAAATGGCCGGGTTCCAAGCCCTCTCATTCATGGATGGGTACTTCGGATACAACCAGATCTGGATGGCCCCCAAGGATGACGAGTTCACTGCCTTCAGGGCCCCCCAGGGTACTTTCTGCTACCGGGTTATGCCCTTCGGCCTGAAGAATGCAGGTGCCACCTATCAATGGGCCATGCACCGCATATTCAAGCCAATTCTCGGGACGCTGGTGGAGTGTTACGTGGATGATCTGGTGGTTAAATCTCGTCAGTGCCAGGACCATCTCAAAGACCTTGAGAAAGTGTTCGGCTTCCTCCGTTCTCGCCACCTGATGATGAACCCGTTGAAGTGTGCCTTCGGGGTCACCTCCGGAAAGTTTTTTGGCTTCGTTGTTAGGTATCGAGGCATCGAGATCGACCCAGAGAAGATTAAGGCCATCAGTCAGATGCCTCCCCCGAGTAATATTAGGGAGCTTTGAGGCCTCCAAAGCCACTTAGCCTATATACGCCGATTCATTGCGAATTTGGACGGCAAGTGTAAGCCCTTTTCCCAGATCATGAAGAAGGGCACCACCAACGAATGGGACGAAGGGTGTCAGATTGCTTTTGAGGAAATCAAGCAGTATATGCTTCACCCTCCGGTCTTGATGTCACCCGTTTCCGGAAAACCGCTGGTCCTTTACGTGACCGCCCTGAAGCAATCCCTCTGCACAATTCTCGCCCAGAAGAACAATGAGGGAACAGAGAATATCCTCTACTACCTCAGCCACATTCTCCTCAAATCGGAAATTAAATATTCCTCCATCGAGAAGAGCTGCCTGGCGCTCGTATTTTCCATGCAGAAATTGCGACACTACTTGCAGCACCATGAGGTACAGCTGGTCTCTCGGGTAGACCTGTTGAAATACATCCTGAACCGACCTATGTTGACTGGCCGATTGGCACACTGGGCGGTGATCCTCCAGCAGTTCGACATTAGGTTAGTACCTCAGAAGGCCGTCAAAGGACATGCGTTGGCAGACTTCTTAGCTGCCCACCCAACCTCTGCGGACCAGCCACTAGATCTAGGCTTTCCTGATGAGGCAATCCTCTCATTCGATCATTCCATCCCATGTTGGAAGCTGCACTTTGACGGCGCCTCCCGAAGCCCTACCGGTAGAAGGCTCAACGATCCTAGGCTTAACAGAGTGGGCCTAGGTATCGTCTTCATCACCCCGAAGCAAGCCATTCTTCCTTATTCATTCCTATTGTCAGAAGGCTGCACCAACAATGAGACAGAGTATCATGCCCTCATCACTGGCCTCGAGTTGGCTCTGGAGGTTAATATACTCCATCTCTATGTAAAAGGGGACTCTGAGCTAGTCATCAAGCAGGTCAATGGTGACTATGCTGTCAGGAAGTGAGAGATCATGCCATTGCTGGAGTACACCCTCCATCTAATGGCTATGTTCCCCTCCCGGCCAGAGGTCGTTCACATTCCCCAATCGTAGAACAGTCGAGCAGATGATTTGGCCAGCCTGGACGAATCACTCGCGGAGCCCGAACAAGATGACCTAATCATCCATGTGGCGCACCGGAGAGTCATTGCTCCTGTTATTCCTGAGGGCGATCATGGCCCGTGAGTGAACCATCTCACCGCTGGCGCCCCTACGTCAGGACCCTCAGGGGCTTCAGGCGTGGTGATCAAGACAGTTCCTGACTGGAGGATGCCCTTGGTTGAATATCTCCAGCACGGTAATCGTCCGCTAGACCGAGCAGAGCGAGAACAAATCCGACGCCGCGCGCCGCAGTTCACCCTTCAAAGCGGTCCCAGCCGTGAGAAGCTCCTTTACAGGTGCGGATTTGACGGTGTTCTCCTCCATTGTCTTCAACGAGTCGAGATCCCACAGGTCATGCAAGAAGTGCATGCTGGTTCCTGTGGCACCCACCAGGCCGGGTCGAAGTTGTACCACCAGATTCGGAGGCTGGGATACTTTTGGCCCTCCATGATCCACGACTGCATCGAGTATGCCAAGAGGTGTCATGCATGCCAAGTTAATTCTAACTTTGTGCATCGGCCACTGAAGCCTCTCCATACTACCAAGTATTCTTGGCCCTTTGCAGTCTGGGGGTTGGATGTCGTAGGGCCTTACCCGCCGGCGACAGCCCGCCAGTGCCAATTCATCTTGACCGCTACAGATTTCTTCTCAAAGTGGGCAGAGGCAATCCCGCTCAGGGAAGTCAAGGCTTTTTCTATCACTGACTTCGTGAGCTCCAATATCATCTACTAGTTTAGAGTACCTCACGCTATCCTCACGGATAACAGAACCAACTTCCGAGCAGCCGAGCTGAAGAAATTGTACGCCAAGTACAACATTCGCTCTAAACACACCTCTCGCTATCATGCACAGGCGAATGGTTAGATTGAGGCATTTTAAAAAACCCTCTCTAACATTCTGCAAAAAATGGTTGGTCAGAACAAGAAAAGTTGGCCGAATAAGCTCCCCAACGCCCTCTGGTCTTATAGGACGATGACTCATAACTCCACCCAGGTGAATCCGTATTCCCTGGTGTACGAAGTTGAGGCTGTCCTGCCCATCTAGATCTAGTTGCCCTCATTACGCACGGCGGTCTATGACCAGCAAGCATCGGATAGAGTTGCTGAAATCCATCTAGCCGAATTGGAAGCGCTGGACGAAAGTAGGCTTCGTGCCTTACATAACTTGGAAAGGCATCAGAGCAGGATGGCTCGAGCTTTCAATAAGAAGGTTCGCTTCCTCTCCTTCCTGCAAGGTTATCTGGTGCTGGTTCTCAGAGCGCCAATGATTCCCGGCAGGAAACCACCCAAGTTGGAGCCCAAGTGGGAGGGGCCTTTTATTGTCCATAAGGTCTATCCCAATGGAGCGTATTCCCTGGTGAATGTGGATGGTGAGCATGTAACTCCTCCCTCCAACGCCGGGTTCCTCAAGCAGTACTTTGACTAAGCCTGCACAAGTTCCATCATGACCTTAAACTGTATGGTCCTGCATGACCTTAAACTGCACCAGGTCCATCATGACCTTAAACTGTATGGTCCTGCATGACCTTAAACTACACCCGGTCCAGCATGACCTAAAACTGTATGGTCCTGCATGACCTTAAACTGCACCCGGTCTAGCATGACCTTAAACTACATTTTGCCCTACATCTGGGCTCCTGTATCCGAGTTCTAAGACCTAAAACTACGATCCGTATTTCGTCCAGCATGACGTTAAAATGCCTTTCCATAACTACGTGCGGCTTGATTCTCATTCTAATGAGATACGTAGGAATGCCCATACATTTCATTTTGGGTCCAGCCCCAGGAATTACCAAATTCCATCCTTTTCAGGTTCCGAGTTCTAAGACCTAAAACTAAGATCTGTATTTCGTCCTACATGACATTAAACCGTGTTTCTAAGAACTATGTCTAGCTTGATTCCCATCCTTATGGGATACGTAGGAGTGCCCAGACCTTTCATCTTTGGGTCCAGATTGAGGTCCGCTATCGCGTCTGTCTTGCCTTTGGGACCTTGACCACAGGATTGCATGGCATGGTATGGGATTATGTCCTCATTGACGTCGGGTTTGCAATAGCTGCACCACGCGCACCCTGTCCCCAGGATTAGCCCTCCTATGTCATGTTCCCCATGACATTAAAAGGTGATGTCTAGAACTACGTATGGCTTGATTCCCATCCTTATGGGTTACGTAGGACCGGCTAAAGACCTAGATGTCAGGTCCAGCCCCACCTCTTAAGAGATCCCATGATCTCCTAGTTGCCAGGGTGATTGGCATTAAGCCCCCCTCTTTTTCCCGGGGACCCGCTGTCTTTTGGCTGCTCTCAGACTGAGCCCTTTGACCCTTTCCAGTGGTCTGCTAATGTGTTCAGAGTACTCTGGCCTAGGACCGGGAGTGTCATATTTGACTTAGAAAAGTTTTCGTCCACTTTTCAAGCTTCGTGTTCCCCTTCATTCAGGCCCCACCATCCTTTACACCCGAAGGGACCCCCAAGAACGGCCTGGATACAACGCCTAAGGGCTCTCCTACCATCATGGGACAACGCCCCCCAAGGGTTTTGGGCGACAAATTGATACAAATCCCGTGTTGCGAATATGGTCAGCGGTTGATGCTCATTTGTTTGCCCCTGCTTCTTGGCTAACGCGGCAGGATGTTGTGTTGCGAACATGGTCAGCAGTAATCGTCGGTCGTCACTCTGGTTTCCTTGGGCCTTGAATGTTGGTGGCATGGTTCACACTGTGTTTAGCCGCACCATGTCAAGGTGGAATCCCGAAACTCCTTGTACAAACCCTCAGTACACCCCCGCACATCAGACAGACCGAGCTGCGTAACAGTGTCTCTCGGGGCTCCCGCGATCTGAGTGCCAGAGTATGTGCTTGGGTTTCTTCACTATAGGTTGCGTGCAACTTGACCCTCATCCCCATGGGAAATGAGGAGTTTCCCAGACATTGCGTTTCGGGCCCAGCATAGCTGGGAGCTAGCATCTCTTGTCCCTTCCTGATTGCTGAACCCTCGTAGGCCCCTTTGGCCCGTGGCTCATCTCTCGGAATCGCACGCGGTGATGGTATGGGATTACGCCCTCACCCGCATCAGGTATGCGGTATCGCATTGCGCGTGTTCCTGTCAGTCCAAACCATATGACCTTAAACTGTGCTATCGGTCCAAACCTTATGACCTTAAAATATGCTGGTGGTCCAAACCATATGACCTTAAATTGTGTTGCCGGTCCAAACCATACGACCTTAAACTGTGTTGTCGGTCCAAACTATACGACCTTAAACTGTGTTGTCGGTCCAAACCATATGACCTTAAACTGGGTTGTTGGTCCAAACCATATGACCTTAAACTGCGTTGTCGGTCCAAACCATATGACCTTAAACTGTGTTGCTGGTCCAAAACTTAAGACCTTGAACTGTGCTGTTGGTCCAAACCATACGACCTTAAACTGTGCTACTGGTCCAAACCTTAAGAACATAAACTGTGTTGTCGGTACAAACCATACGACCTTAAACTGTGTTGCTGGTCCAAACCATACGACCTTAAACTGTGATGTTGGTCCAAACCATACGACCATAAACTGTGATGATATCGTCCTGGCCGCACGACGAAAAATGGCACCGCATTGTGATGACCTCCCCATGGGGGGAATCACGCCAGGTATTGGTCGATTACCATGCCGCTTGTAAACGCCCGCTATGGCTTGATTATTGTGGAGATGCCAGGAACTTCTACCCTAGGCTAGTCGCCCCACAAAAGAAAATCCATTTACCTTGATGAACAAACAAGATATATCAAATGACGCTTCTTTTGGTGCGAGGGCTAGACCCGCACGACTCCTTTGCGCAGGCGCCCCATCGCGCAGTGCTGCCTTTTCAAGAACTACATATGGCTTGATTTTCATCCTTATGAGATACGTAGGAGTGCCTGGGAACTTCTCCACAGGCCCAACCTAACCTTTTCTGGTCTGAATTCTAAGACATAAAACTATGATCCTTTTCTTGGCTTTCCATGACTCGGTCTCTCTTCTGGGATTGTATGATGTGGTGCTAGATTATGTCCTCATTCACATCGGGTTGCTCTCCATGCCGTGCCTGTCCCCAGATGAGATGTGTCCCCCATCCCACACGACGTTAAACTGTATTTCATCCAGCATGACATTAAACTGCCTTTTCAGAACTACTTGTGGATTGATTCTCATCCTAATGAGATACGTAGGAATGCCTGGAAATTTCTTCTTGGGTCCAGCCCCAGGGATCATCAAACCCCGTCCCTCCTTATTGTCGGCCCCTCGGCCTGACTTCATTGGAAGTGGTGTAATCGTAACATCCACCCCGAAAAAGTTCAGGATGCCCCATGGTAGTAATGGGAAGCGGTAGTTCTCTTGCCAGAGAGGTCCTGCCTGAAAATTCGGACGACCCATGACCAGGTTGGTACATCCTCCTGATGCGCCTATGCCATGGTGGTGCAATTTTGGGAGTGTTGGACTCTGTTCGAACAAACCACCACTCCACCTTCCATGATTTGTGTTCCCCTTTATTCGGATCCTCATTCTCTTTCATGTCTGACGGGACCCCCTAACAGTATGGATGACAGACCTACGGTCCGCCTACTGTCCTGGGCCAACGTTCCGGAGGGCTAGTCATGTTTAATGGGACCCCCTAATAGTATGGGTGATAGACTTTGGTCTGCCTGCTGCCAAAATATGGATGACAGAACTTTGGTCCACCTATTGTAACAACATGGATGATAGAACTATAGTCCGCCTGCTGTCTTGGGCCAACGTTCCTGGAAACTGACTGGCGATATTTGAGTTAGGCCCCGTCTTGCGAACATGATCAGCGGTCATCCTTCATTTATTATCCCCACTCCAGGACAACATGATATGGATGCTGTTTTTCTATCATGGTTAACAGTTATCCTCCATCGTCGCGCCCCACAGTGTTCTGAATTCAGGTAGCGTGATTCACTTTTTCATTCCATCTACCTATGTTCGGAAGGATTTCAATGCCCCGACATTGCCCAGCTCGTGTGTCAGAGAACATTGGGAAGGTGATATATCAATCAGTATGAGGTCTTATCCTCAGAAATCCAGGCCCAATTTTGGATGCCTGAGGCTTGGTCAATGCCCCGTAGTTGGACGATATGATGACCCGAGTATCCTTTGCTTCTCGCGTTGGGTGCGACCAACAGGAGCTTAGTGATGGGTTGTTAGTCATTTCAGAATTATGGTTGATCATATTAAACCATGATAAATGGATTTGGCCCAGTATTGGATTGAGACAATGAGCAGTACAAGAAAGAGGTTCATGAGATGGCCAAAAGAAATCCCTTAAGGATCGGCGTGCTGAATCGACCTTTCCAGCGCTGCTACCCTTTGGCTGGTGGCCTCCAGGACCGCTTCCCGCTCCTTGAAGATTCTCTCCTCGTCAGCCGCCACAGAGCGCAGCTCACCAACCCTAGATTGTGCCTGTGCCCGCTCGGTTCGAAGTTCGGTCATCTGGTGACTCACCTCCATCAGTTGTTCCTGCGCGTCAACCAGCTGGACCGTCAGTTTCTCCACAAGCTCATAGCATGTTGCGATAAAAGCCTCCTTAATCTACCGCCTGCCCTTCGAGGTGCCAGACTTTCTGCTCCACCCTCAGCAATGTTTGGGAACTTTTCGATCCTTCCCGGCACAGGGAAACATTGGTGCGCCGGCTGCTCTCACGTATCTTCTCGGCCATGTAATCACAGACCGTCAGATGAAGGCACTGAGCGTCGACCCCTCTGGTGCACAGGATGCGCAGGCAGGTCTGGAGTGATCCCATCAGCCTCAGCCAATCTGACTGGGGATGTCTGAGAAAGCACTGGATACACTTCCACCCTTTACACCATCTCATCCAGCTCTCCTCAGCTACCTCTGAGTTTGAGTCATCTACCTTCTCAGGGTCAGCAGGTCGGTATGTAGGGAAGGCAGCCAGCAGATCGGCAGCAGGATCTTCTCCAGGGATGTCTTCGTGAGGAATAGGATTCTCGACGTCCGGGCAACTTTCCTCTCTCGCCCCAGCAGCGTCGGTGCCCTCAACAGCTTCCGACCCTGCCTCAGGAACAGTGCTGCCGACGTCCACTGTCCCCTGCTCACCAGTTTCCAGGGTTGACTCAGTGCAGGGAGCATGTTCTGAATGAGGTGGTATGTCCGCCACTGGTCCGCTCATGGATGGCCCGGGCTCCGCAGCCTGACGAGCCTCCAATGTTGAGATCACTGCGCAAGGCGTACACTGATTAGTGGGGATCTTTTGATAACAAGCGCCAGTAGTGAAGTGTGAGACTTATAGTAATCCAGAGCGTCGGTATCTAGTGTTCCGGCCGCTGCAGGAGCCGCCGTAAGAGGAGACCCCTCTGTGCTTGTTAATTCAATGATGGGTGTCAGATCCCCATCATGTCCCACCGGTTCCTCTCCTCCCTCCTCTGGTGGGGAAGCCCGTCCAACGCTCAGTTGCTCCTGAGTGAGGCAGGGAAATGTGTTATAAGATGAAAAGGAGAACGGATGAATAAGGAAAATGAATGAAGATAGAGACAGACCTCGAGTATCTCGGTTATGTCGAGATCAGAGCCGACAATCTCGCCGCTCTCTCGGAGACTCCCTTGGTGGGTCGCCCCTTGAAACCCCTCATCTTTGGGTTCTCCTTCTTCTTCGTCTTCTCCTTCGCCTTCGCCTTCTCCGGTATCTCTGACTCCTCGTCGCTGTCGCCTTCTCCCGGAAGCATTGCTTTCAGATCATGCTCCTGGATGAGCATCACTTTCACTAAAAAATGTGGCTCTGCACACTGACCCCTTTGGCGTGCATATGTGTCCATGGCCTTCAAATAAGCATGCCGCCGATGTAAGTTCACCCGATCGGTAATTCGAACGAGCCCGACCTCTAGCAGCTAAATCCCGTTTGGCATTATCTTCTACCAGATGGCTTCAACGCTCAATGATTACCGCAGGGTCATCCAAGACGAACACAGTGCTGGGAGAATTTCATATAGGGAAGGTTCGATCATGTATCTTATCTGCTTCCCAGGTAGTTCCTTGGCCGCCTCATGTGACCCCCTACGGGTAACGAGGACACGGCGGCGCTGCGTGATGTGCCTGCTGCTGAAGTCCCGGCCTGCGCAGGTCTCGCTGCCTGACGCACCCCTGGTTCCCCTCTTCCGGCAGCCCCTTGCCTTCTCCCCCGTCACCCGGTTTCCGCACGAGTAACCTCAAGTTGTCAGACTCGCTTGCTTAAAAGCCCCTCAGGGTACGCGACGATCCAGTGTTCAACATATTCGGTTGCTAAGCCAGCATCAATCCCGGTGGGAGGAAGAGTAATGACTTCGCCAGAGCCAAAGGTGGTGAACATCAACCACATCTGGCACAAGACGCAAGGATTCTTCTCTTGCCAGACAACCGTGAATACCTTCTTCGGCATTCGTTGGAGGCACCCGAACTGCCTGGCGAATCAGGATGGCACGTAAGGCTCACAGATCACCTTCCCGTCGATCCGAGCCATGAGCACCCCACCCCGAGTGCTCTGGAAATATTCTTGCTATTCTAGAGAGCCTCGCCCATTCTCCACCATCTGGCCAACTGGGGTGGGGAACGGGCTGAAGTTGAAGTTGGCATGGTTGCCAATGCGGATTCTCACGCCCTCCTCATTGATCGTCATCGGCGCCACCCCTGCGATGTTTAGAAAGGACGGTCGCAGACTATTTCCAGGAGGACGAACGACGTTTGGGAAAGTGTACCCGCCAAGATGAGCCGCCACCCAACCATGGAAAATCTGGAAGGGGCCACATACTCTCCGAGGCGACCCCCCTCGTGAGATGCGTCCCAGGATGTCATACAACTTGGCCAGTGCGGGGATGCCCAAGTTGAACCATTTTTTGGCGGCCATGGTGCCCGCCATCACCAGTGTTGCTGGACGGATGCCCATCCTCGCGTCCCACACTGGCAGAAGCCACCCACCCAGGAAGGCGACAAGGAACCCGGCATACCAGACATTCGGGTCCTGGGCCTCGATGACGCAATAGCCCCATGATTGGTATTGACCCACCTCCAGGGTCCTCTAGTACGACCCATCCCTGCTCCTCTGAGCCGCGGTTGGGCACCGTTTACCCCGGACCGACATCTTGACGGTCGAATCCTTCTCAAAGAACAGGCTGAACTAGCCCTTGTAGGCGATGTCCTTCAGGAAGTCCTTGACCCCCAGTCTCTCTTTGGCCAGCTCTAGCAGGTGAAACGTCAGCATGGGCATCCGTGACCTGTCTTCCCAGGTGTTCTTTGGTGGAATGAACTCGTCGTATTGGTAGCCCTCCAGTGGGATACCCTCGATGCAGCGAACGTCTCAGAGACTGATGCCGACTTCCCCATGATGAAGGTGGAATGTGTTGGTGTCAGGAGACCACCGGGTGAATAGCTCCGGCCCGAGTTCAGGTTGACGGTGGAAGTGGAACTGCGATGTCCATACCACCTCGAACAGTCCGATATACCACAGTTCATCCCCGAACTGGTCACAGGTATGGCGAACCCAGAATGCCCAGGCCCATTCACTGGTGAAGTTTCCCCCGGACCACAGGTCCCAATCCTTCATCCAGCCCTTCATGTCATTCGTGACGCTCTGACAGAACGTGCTCGCGTAGAGGACCGGAGAATTCTCTGCGACAAGATCGTCCCCAATAATGGTCCTGGTCCTCAGGTTCAGAACATATACGTCCATGTGTCTGGTTTCCCTGGCAGGATGGCCATTGTTGGTAAAATTTTAGCGAGGAAGCTCATCCTCCCAGGTCACCCATGACTGCGGCGTGTCCACCTCGAAGCCTGGCAGGCGCACCTCCTCCAGGATGCCAAAGTTTCAGAGCGGGAGGTTGTCAGACAACAGATACCTCTTCTGGGCTAGGGTCAGCAGATTGAACAAGGTTAGATTTTTGGAAACGATCACCTTGGAACCATAAACCTCCTCATTCACCGCCATTTCTATCCTACGAGCAGCGGCTTCCCCCTTATCAACTCGGTTTGTGGCCATCTCGAATTTTTCGGGAGTGGCGCGAAATCAGGATGCAGTGCACGGAATCAAAGAGTGATGCACAAAATCTGTAGGAGTCGCGCGAAATCCTAGCCAGGGGCGTGCAATCAGCACGTGGGGCGTGGAATACCCTGATAAGGCGTGAAAAGATGGCCAAAAATTCGGATGGGATTCCGCGTTGCCAGAGCGTTTTTACGCGCAGCCGCGGGAGCAATTTCGCGCACGAGAGAGATTAGCCTGTCGCGCGAAAAAGAATCGGTATAGATTCGCGACCCCACACCCCTTTTTATAGATGAGGCTAGGGTTCTGCGCTGCATGGAAGAGACAATTCCGCGCAGATCCGTCCTTTTGCGCGCCGAGTCGGTTGTTTGCGCGCGATGCGCCCGGGAGGGGCCCCGCTTCGGCGTTTCAGCGTTTCACTTGGAATCCGATCGTTGCGGCCTCTGGCCGATCCAATTCCAAGGGAGGGGGGGGGGCATTTTTAGACACCGAAAGAGTCCGTAACTCCCGGAGGAAGTTTCGAAGTGATGAAGCGAAGTCATATTCGGAGTCAGAGGCCTGATCCGGAGGCCCGGGAAGCGGTGCACGAAATAAAGGAGGATCCGCATGAAATAATGTTGTGCGCACGAAGTATCCCTAGGATTCACGTAATTGAGCCGATGAGGCACACAATATTTGTGCACCCCGGTTCCGCGCGGCGAGATTTTGCGCGCCGACGGCTCCCGACGTGGAAGATTGCGCGCGCCGCCTGGATTCCGTGCCGGCTGGGGCCTATATATAGAAGGCAACCCCCGATGGTTTGGGGGTTGAGGAATTTGGATCTGCTCTTGGGCACGCAATTCGACTCCCCCCGCACCCAATATGGCTTCCAGGTAATCTCTTTTTTCACGCAACTTTGCCCCGGGGTTCGCCTTTGCGCGCAACTCCACCGGATTAAGTGAATTTGCCCCCTCCTCCGGGTTCCTTCCTTGTGCGCAATCCGTGTCCAGTGCGTGCAATTCCCTTTCATGCGCGCAATACCCTGCGTGCCATTTCCTCTATGCGCACAATTCCCTGGCTCTAATTGCGTGCCATCCTGGTGTTTTGCGCGCAAAACCCAGGACCCCTCACCTTGACACCCCTTGGCTACCTTTCCACGCCGGCACCTGATGTCTCCCCTACCGGGCATGCGCGCCATGCATTGTTTTCCCGTACGGCCTTCCAGGCTCGTGCGAATTAACCTCAAGGTCCCTTGGGCGGTTTTTCCCGTTGCGTTGCTTTGCCGTATGCTTCTCCGCATAGGCACGCTAACGGCTATTGCTTCTTCACATAGCCACGCTAATGTGGACCCCCCCAATGGTTCGCCCTGTGGCCCCCCATCACTACGGCCTTGCTGATTCCTTCCCTCCCACAAGGGGTAGAGGGCGTTGGGCATGTAAGCCATAGGGGTGTGGAGCGAACCCACATTGTCCAAGCTGTAGGACATTAAACTGCTAAGAACCTAGTCCCTGACACATGACGTTAAACTGTGGTCCGACCCCGTGCTTCGCACGCAGGGTCCCCCCAGCTCCGACATTTTTTACGCCTATCATCTCCACAGGAATGGACTCTTCCTCGAATGGAATGAGATCCTCCTTGTCGGAGTGGCGTTTGTCCATGGGGGAAGGGGTGCCTCAGAGCTTAAGCCCCTAGCCTCTCTTATGGAAGGTTGCACCCGTGCATCTCTGTACTTCCCCCCTGCCAAAGCCAGTGGAGTCCCTTTCCCACTGTGCTTTATCACACCACGAGCCTTCACTCTGGAGTAAGCCCCTACACCCAGGGCCGCTAACCACGCATAAGACCCTCTTTCCTCTTTGGGCCGCTCAACGCGTAAGCCCCATTCCGCTTCTCACGGACGCACCCTTCGCGACGTGATCGTCCGGTCCCTACTGCCTCTTCTTTCCCACAGCGAGCACGACTCACGTGGGATTAGAGCACGCATCGACCATGACACCCACCATGGGCCGCCTCAGAGTGTAAGCCCCATGCCAGCGAACTACATGGACTTTGATCCGTGCTAACGCATGGTACGTAGGAAGCCTCCACGAGGTTCAAGCCCACCACCCGGTTGTTCCGACCTCTCCACGTCGGTTCCATACCACCATGGGCCGCCTTAGAGCATAAGCCCCATTCGCCGCCTCAGAGCGTAAGCCCGATACCCACCATGGGCCGCCTCAGAGCGTAAGCCCGATACCCACCATGGGCCGCCTCAGAGTGTAAGCCCCATACCCACCATGGGCCGCCTCAGAGCGTAAGCCCCATATCCACCATGGGCCGCCTCAGAGCGTAATCCCCATAGCCACCATGGGATGCCTCAGAGCATAAGCCCCATACCCACCATGGGCCGCCTCAGAGCGTAAGCCCCATATCCACCATGGGCCGCCTCAGAGCGTAACCCCCATACCCACTATGGGCCGCCTCAGAGCGTAAGCCCCAAATTCCTCATCCCGCACGACGTTAAACTGTATGCCTTCGTCCCGCATGACGTTAAACTGTATTCCCCCTCTTGGGCCATCTCAGGGCATAATCCCCATGCCTCACTCCATCATCCATCCTGATCCTTACCCGGGCCGCCACATCCCGGTGAGATCATGCCACTCCACCCCATAGTATTCGGGAAGCCGCCCATGTACTGGCCCCAACATCGGTGTTCCCCACTAGGGGGGTCCTTCAATCTGATCCACTCTCAGTGTATCGATTAGTCCGATCCATCTACGCAAGATGTTAAACTTGCGACATACCCTGTGTTAAACATGGGAAGCTAAGGATAACCTCAGACGGTACACATTCCCCGCGTTTGATGTGGGATGCCTCGGGCTTCTGCGCCCTCAAGAAGCCTCGTGATAAGGGTCAGAAGACAGACATGCTGATCCCCAGCGTCAAGACGTGCCAATGACATCCCAACATGACCTTTCTCCTCACCGAAGGTTGTTGCCCCGTTAAGACCCCTTGGAGCGTCTTTATGGAAGCAGTGTAATTAATTGGCGTCCATGAAGATATGGCACCGAGAATGAGCTTCATGAACCCGTCTTAAATCTATGAGGGAGACCCGGATTAGGTGACGATTCTGAGGAGGAATCCACGGAAGGAAGAACCAACATCCCATCATCCCGGTTTCGATCAAGGAGCAGACGTCCCTGAATAAGGAACAGATGCCGCCGACCTTTGGAAAGCGGGAATGCGGGACTGTGAGCCGCGCATCCTCCCATGCATGACGGAAATGCACTCGCGCCCCGGCGTAAAAGCATCGGAAACAGTATTCATACACGAGATCTTCTAGATCAACCATAGAGGAATATCTTAGTAGTGGAGCATTTTATTAGGAAACATACCCCATCATTCAAAGGATCATCTGACCCTGTGCTAGGAGAAGGGTGGATTAAAGCACTGGAGAATATTTTTTATGTCATGGGGTGTTCAGAATATCAAAAGGTTAGTATCATTGTTTACTGTCTTGAAGGTGAAGCTGATCAGTGGTGGTTGATGGTTAAAAATATCAGGGATAGTGAGGAGATTGATGATATTAACTGGGATGAATTCAAAGGTATGTTTCTTGAGAAATATTTTCCTATGGTGGTTCGTCTTAGGATGGAAAAAAAATTCCAAGAATTAAGGCCGGAGGGTGAGTCAGTTGCTGCTTATGAAGCAAAGTTCACTCGACTGGAAAGGTATTCTCCAAATTTCATATGAGATATTGATAGTAAAATCAACCATTTTAACTCAGGGTAAAGGCCAAAGTATTGAAGGTATTTATCTTCTCATGAGTCAAAAAGTTATGAAAAACTTGTTTGATGTGCGGAGAAGGTGGAAATGGAGTTTTCTGATGATCAAGTGTTCTTTTTCAAACAACAGAATAAGAGGTCCAGTTGGCAGGAAAAGGGAAAGAATTCATCAACGAAGTGTGGAGGTAAGAAAAAAATATCCATCCTTTGAGAAGTGTGGTAAAATGCATCCTGGAGAATGTTTATCCAAGTCTGGAAAGTGCTTTCGGTGTGGTAAGTCTGGTCATATTGCTCGTAACTGTAAGGAAGATGATCAAGTAGGGTATGAAAACCCAGCAGTTAGATGTTTTAAGTGTAATGAAATGGGTCATTATGGAAATGAGTGTCTAATGAAGAAATCACCTGAGGGAAAGAATCCAGACTAAAAGTAGAACGAGGTGGTGAAATCCTTTGCAACTACTTCAGTAGATGTCGGGACATTGAATGAAGTAGTATTAGGTACACTGTTTGTTTGTTCAGATTATGCCAATGTGTTTTTTGATTCAGGGTCTACACATTCTTTCATTTTTGAGAAGTTTTCTAGTAAATTGGGAATTCCATCTCAAGATATGAATCTTGAACTTATGGTAAAAACACCCAAAGGAAACGTTGAGAGAAAAAGAAATTATAAGAACCTTCCTATCCTTTTGTGCGGAAAGAATCTACCACCAAACCTTATTGTTTTTCCTCTAGTAGAGTTTGATGTTATTTTGGGCATGGATTGGCTTTCTGTTTGTCATGATAAGATTGATTCCAGAGCTAAAGAGGATTCTTTTTAGAAAGATTTTCAATTTGTGTACAAGAATGAACCATTGCCTTTGATAACATATCAAGAAGTTGAGAAACTAGTAAAAGATGGAAATGAATGTTACCTTGCAGATATTATTGAAAACAAAGGAACTGTTCAAATTAATTATGTGCGGGTGGTAAATGAATATCTTGATGTTTTTACTGATGAGTTGCCTACTATTATACATGATCGGGAAGTTGAATTTACTATTGACTTAGTTCCGGATTCTAAGTCAATTTCAAAACCACCTTATCGAATGGCTCAAGTTGAACTTTTAGAGTTGAAGAAGCCATTGCATGATTTATTAGATAAAGGTTTCATTCGACCTAGCACATCACCATGGGGTTCTCATATCTTGTTTGTTAAAAAGAAATATGGTTCAATGAGACTTTTCATTGATTATAGAGCATTGAATAACATCACTGTTAAAAACAAGTATCCTTTTCCTCATATCGATGATTTGTTTAATCGGCTCCAGGGAGCTCAGTATTTTTCGAAGATTGACTTGAGGTTGGGGTACAATTAGTTGAAAGTAAAAGAAGCAGACGTTCTGAAGACTGTGTTTTGTACTAGATATGTCCAATATGAATTTTTAGTTATGCATTTTGGGTTAACCAATACAGCTGTTGTATTCATGGATCTAATGAATAGAATTTTCAATGAGTTCTTGGATAAGTTTGTAGTTTTGTTCATTGATGATATTTTGGTGTTTTATAAAAGTAAGGAGGAGCATGAAAGTCATTTAAGGGTTATTTTGAAAACCTTAAAAGAAAATAAATTGTATGGGAAATTCAGCAAGTGTGAGTTTTGGTTGCAATAAATTTCTTTCCTTGGTCAGATTGTTTCTAAAGATGGTATAACTGTTGATCCTCCTAAAACAAACGTTTTTGAAGAATGGCCAAGACCCATAAATATAACCGAGATCCATAGTTTTCTTAGTTTGGAAGGTTATTACCGAAGGTTTGTTAAACATTTTTCACGGTTTTCCAACCCATTGACTAAGCTAACTTGGAAGGGTGTTAAGTTTATCTGAACAAAAGAATGTGATAATTGTTTTCATGAATTGAAAAGAAGATTGGTGAATGATCCAGTATTGGAACTACCTTCCAGAAATGGTGTGTTTGTTTTCTAAAATAATGCTTCATTGAAGGGACTTGTTTGTGTCCTTATGCAGAATGATCAGGTAATTGCTTATGCTTCATGTCAGTTGAAAACTCATGATTTATATTACCCTACACATGATTTGGAATTAGATGCTGTTGTTTTTGCTTTAAAAATTTGGAGGTATCATTTGTATGGAGTAAAGTGTGAAATATATACCAATAAAAAAATTTTAAAGTATATATTCACTTATAAATAATTGAACATGAGATAGAGGATATGGCTGGAATTAATCAAGGATTACGATTTTACAATTCATTACCATCCGAGAAAAGCAAATAAAGTGGCTGATGCTTTGAGTCGAAAAAGTAATGCTTCATTAACCATGATACGTTTGGAATGAGATCCCTTGGTTTTTGATTTGATGAAATTTGGCATAGAAGTTTTTGGTGTAGGAAGTTCTTCTGTTTTGTTTCAGGTGTCAGTGAGATCATCTCTATCAGACAGAATTAAGCAAGCGCAGAAGAAAGAAAGTGGGTTATAGAAAAAGGTAGAGCTGGTTCAGAAGGGTATGTTTCTTGAATTTAACATTTATAATGATTTTTTTTCTAAGGTTTGTGAAGAGATTATGTGTGCCTTGTGATTCATAGTTGAAGAATGAGTTGTTATGCAAGACTCATAGTTCCCCATTTTCAGTTCATCCTGGCAGTACTAAGATGTACAGAGATCTGTTGAATTATTACTGGTGCGATGGAATGAAAATAGATATTGAAAATTTTACTGTGAAGTGTTTGAATTGTCAATAAGTTAAAGCAGAGTGACAGTTACCAAAAGGGATGCTTCGGTCATTACCGGTGCCAGAATGGAAATGGTAAAATATATCCATGGACTTCGTTGTGGGATTACCAAATACATCACAAGGTAATAATGCAATCTGGGTTATTGTTGATCGATTGACTAAATCTGCTCATTTCCTTCCTATTCAAGATACATTCTCTCTAGACCAACTTTCTCAGTTGTATGTTAAAGATATAGTCAAGTTACATGGAGTTCCCCTCTCCATTATATCTGATTGTGATCCCAGGTTTACTTCTAACTTTTGGAAAGGGCTTCAGAAGTCATTGGGTACTGAATTAAATTTTAGTATATCTTTTCATCCACAATAAGATGGGCAGTCAAAATGAACAATTCAGACCTTGGAGGATATGTTAGGTGCTTGTATGATGGATTACTAGGGAAGTTGGGACCAACATCTTTCTTTGGTTGAATTTTCTTATAATAATAGTTTTCATTCCAGTATACAGATGGCTCCGTTTGAGGCATTATATGGGAAGCAATGTCAAACTACAGATTTTTGGGATGAAGTAGTGGAAAGGAAGATGATTGGACCAGAATTGGTAGAAGAGATGGTAGAAAAAGTTCAGTTCATTCAGAATCACATGAGAACAGCTCAGAGTCGGTAGAAAAGTTATGCGGATAACCAGAGGAAGGATCTATCTTTTGAGGTAGGTGATCATGTTTTTCTTAAAGTTTCTCCATGGAAAAGTGTGATGCATTTTGGCAGGAAAGAAAAGATGAGTCTGAGGTTCATTGGACCTTATTAAATCCTAGAAAAAGTTGTAACTGTTGCATATAGAGTGGTATTACCTCCATTTTTGTCCTAGGTACACAATGTTTTTCATGTTTCAATGTTGAGAAAGTATATGCCAGATCCATCTCATTTTTTGAGCCCAGACGCAGTTCAGTTGGAAGAGAATCTCTCTTATGAGGAACAAACAGTCCAGATTATTGACCATAGAGAGAAAGTGTTGTGAAATAAGGTAATTCATAAGGTGACTGTTTTTTTGGAAAAACCATATGGTTGAAGAGGCAATGTGGGAATCTGAAAATTCTATGAGGGATAAATACCCCCAATTATTTGATAAGTGAATAAAATTGCGAGGACACAATTCCCAAAAGGAAGGAAGGATGTAACATCTCAAGTAAATAAAGAATAAGATATTTTTATATTTATTAATATTTGTGAATTAAATATTAAAGTTTCCTTAATGGGGTTTCTATGTTCGATGGCATACCCGATATGCAACAACAGATTTCTTTGAAATCTTACGCTGCACACTAATAATATAATAATATTATTTAACACGTAGCCGTTGTATTGGTAGGAATGAATAGAAATAACTAAAATATGATTATATATGTTTTTTAAATGTTTTTACATTTATCCAATAAATATTATAGGCTTAAAATGCGATGGAATCCAATTTTAAGCATAAATACTCTAATATTCACTAAAAGGTCGATTTATCACCTTTTGATGGAAAACCCTCTTTAAATATAGTTTTGGTCACTTTTATAATTTCTATTGGACCAAATAAAATTCTTATTTAGAATCGGGACATTGAAATTTACTTTGGATAAAGTTTTGTCATTTTTCTGACAATGTTCATTTTTTTAATGAATAGTGAAAAAAACTGCATTTTACTTCAAAACTGCTTTTTCACCTAATTTAATTATATGGTTATATTATCTTTTTAATTGGTTTTAAATTTTAATTAGAATATATTTTTAAAATTTAATCAAATTTTGGTCATTATAATTAATTTCACCTTGAAATTGGACATAAAAAATTATCAATATTTTGATAGATATTGTTTCTTAAAAACACGTTATTTGTTTTAACAACGGGAATTATTTTTAAATTAATTACTGCAATTTCTGTGTTTGTAATTTGGTAAAATGGATTCCATATTTGGAATCATAAGGTCTAAATTATGTAATTAAGATATTTTTTTTTGGACATTATGAATAGTAATGATGGTAATTATCTTTAATTTTCGTGATTAATTAGTAATCAGGTAGTTAAGGGTAATAAAATAATATAATAATAACATAAAATGACCCAAAAAGTGTCCACACCCTCTTTCCTTTGTTATGGATAACCATGGGATTCCTTTTTCAAACCTTGGGACCCCATGGAATCAGTTTAGTGTGATAGTGAACTTTTATCAAATTATTTTTAAAGAAAGGAAAATATAACCAAAGTATGTAATACCTAAGTAAAAAAAATTTAATTTTGTTCATATAAATCATTTTCTTGACTATAAATAGTAATTAGAAAGCTAAAAATATTTCCTACATCATGGTAATTTTGTTATAATTTTTATACATCAAATAAATAAAATTATTTATGACACAATGATGATCCAATGTTTAAGTCATTATTGAATAATTTAAATAAATAAGAAGATAAAGTTTGAAAAAATATCCAAAACTTGTCCAATTCTTATTGGATGATTTTATTTTGAACATGGGACACATTATCTTCGACTATAATGATATTTGGACCTTTATAAACCTGAACGCATTATCTAATAAAATAATATTTTCAAGATTTCCAAAAGATCCCCTCCCCTCTCTTATAAAATGCCCCACATCTACCCCCTTACCCACACATCTCAAGCCCTTGGCTCGTCCAACCTCTGATAATATTATCTCTCCACATCCCTCTATTACTCCTAGAAGCCTCACTTTGGGCAGAACTCTTCCCAAGGAAGCCTTTGGCTCAAATCAAAAAGAGTTACCCGATTTAAAGGTAATGTCTTCTCTTATGTTCTTTTGATTTATTTTTCTTCTCCAACCCCCTAAACTCTTTTTATTCATTTATTTTGTAACAACAGAAGTATCTTAAATATAATAGGATGTTTTTATAAGATGTATTCTAGCTATACTTACACACAACTCCATCTAATGGGTGAAGAACATACTGTTTCTGTGGACGACGAACTACTACCTCACGAAACGATGATTGTTCAATTATATCCTACCACCTCTCATGGTGGCCATTATGATGGAACTTTATTTATATATTTTATGTATTATGTTTATCTTTTCTTTATGATTTTATATTTTCCATTTATAGAATGCCTTTATGGTTTCCATAGTGGGTAAATACGATAATCTCATTTGAGGAAGTGCGGACTACCACCCCCTCAAAGTGATGTGACTCGTTAATGCCTTATGTGGGATGTATAAAGGTTAGAGTTATTGATATTATATATGATATTATACTGTAATTATAATATAACTATGTATCATTATGTTTTAATTCCATTAAAATAATAAATATAAATGAAAGTAGCGTTCATGCTTAAGTACGACTTACCGTCTCCATGAATGGTGCATTTCATTTATTAGCTCCAAAAGTTATGTACTATTATAAATACATGTATATACTGGATATATATGATATATATGATATCTAAATAATGAATTCCATTCTGGATATAATGGACTATTGACCACATGGACAACTTGTAAATATAAGGTGTTCATTTTTGAGTCAAGTACCAAATATCAACAAAACGAACATTATTAACTTAAATGATTACATAATGTTTTTATCATGGTAATAAGTGATATAAAATGAATAATAAACTTGAAAAAGGTTATTAAGAAAGTATAACTTAACTTTAGTTTATTATTCATGAGATTAAAGAATGATCAAGTCAAGTGGGATACAAGGTAAGGGAACTTCTTAACCCAATTTCCGTTATTTGGGTTGATCTTTTGTTTCTTGTTCATGTCATTCCTTGATTATGTGAGAAATGAATTTTTATGTATTTATACTTTATTTATGTGTATTTATATTGAATACACATAATAGATCTATTTTATTTACAAAATTATCTTTGTAATGGACTTCGTCTCAATCTCCTTTCTTTGAGGCATATTTTGTTTTATATAGAACTTTCTTTTATACGGTGTATAGACCCCTTTGAATTTAACTTTTATTCAAAAGGAATATTTTCTCTACAAAGCATTTTACTAAATGAAAAAAAGTATGTTTTTTTATCGTACGTGGTGATAATGAACTTTCCGACACCGTGAGTATTTTTTGATCTTTGGCTTCCTCAACAAGCCGTAATGATTTTTAAAAGAAAATAAATACCATATAATCTTTAATGTATTTTGGTATTGAAAATGGTTTTGATAATGGATTTGTCATGTCAATATATTTAAGTGATATATTGTGATTGAAATATGGAAATTTTTTCTTTCCTTTATATTTGTTTTATGTATTATGATTTTATAATGGTACTTGGACATTTGATAGGTGGTTACGTGATAAACCAAATGACGGGTGGTGCCGTGAATACCGGGATGAGTGGTTATGTTATAACCTCCAATGCACTGGGTATGGAAGTCGGCCGTATGGCTATTCCATTTAGTGATATGTGTGGAAGTCAACCGTATGGTTATTCCATTTAAGTTTGTTTATGTCCCAAGTTTCCTTTATATGTTTTTTGTTCTTTATATGGGGTTTATGGTAATATTTTTGTTACAAATGGGTAAGTAGTGATCTTTTATTTAGTGAAGAGTATTTACTACTTCATAAAGTTGAAAAGTATTACTTATGTTAAAGTATTCATGGTTTACTTGTTGTTTTTGTAAAACTAACAGTTTTCCTTATTTTTGTATCCCTTAATGAGATTTTTATGCTCATCTCATGTTTTTGAAATGTTTTCCACAGACTTAAAGATGAATAGGGTCAAGGATAAGATCAAAGAAAGACATTCTATCTAAAACATGGAACGAGACATGATTCTTTTTATGAGTTTTTATTTTATGAAAAAAATGGAAATTGAGCAGAGGTGTCTAATTTGTAATATATTGAGATGTAATAGTTATGTCCTAATTCTCTAATACTCTAAACCTGAAAAGATCCTCAATGTAAATTATTCATTTAATTCAAGATTATGTAATGTTTTAAGGCTAGGTCCTTATACCAATAATTCAGGGGTTGGAGGCCAGTGGTGAGTAAGTAAATAAAAAACATGGGAGGATTTAGCCTATGGTACCAGTACGATCACACACACATCAATATTTATGTAATAGTGTACAGATAATAAAGATGAAATAAAAAATAAATGAAAACATATCTCTCAAAATTATAGTACAAAAAAAGTAAAAAAAATAATTAAAAAGGGAAAAATACAATTCCACAAAAAACTAAAAAATAATCCAACGTACTTAGATGGAGGGTACTGTGTCAAATGAAACCATCAAAATACACCTTGGTCAATCATCAATATACACCTCAATTTGTCTAGATCACTATGCTTTACCTGCTATGGGTCCTCATATGACTCATTCAAAAGGATTTTTGTCTAAATAAGACATGATATGTGTAAGAAAAACCTATATAGGGGTGATTATAATAATACCCAATAGGTTACCCAAAAATCTAAAATAAAAGGGTATAATTGAAATACAATATATCACCAGACCCAAGCTTGAGGGAACCCAAGTGAGATAGAACAAGAAACTCCATCTCAACCACTCATCGACTATACATGACTAGTAATATCATATCCACATAGTGTGTCAATCAAGATATATGACATCACTATATGTAATACCATAATCAACTAGATATAATCATCTCACACTATATGTATCATGAGGTCCCAATCTCCCATCCAACCATAAGACACTACAAGAGGCTCAAAGGTAACACTTGTCCCTGAGGTCACACTTCATGAGACCTTCCAAAACAAATGAAACTCGTCTATGAGATATCACTCCCTCAAGTATTAATCTTATATCGCTAATCATATGAGTGGTATCACTCCATTAGGTATCACTAAGTCGACGACATATCCCCACCATCCTAGGTGGCATACACCATAGGGAACATGCACATCGGGTCTCACCACAAAAAAAATTATGTTGTATCTTATAAGATCATGATACTCAAATAGATGATCAATCCCAACCGCGATTTGGGAATCCATAAAACCTACTAGAAACACTAAAGATCTCATATCACAAATCTGGGATCACACCAAGGACCGATGGGGGACACCATGAAAACAATTTGGAACTCTGAATAACATATCGCTCAGATAGGGGATCACATTTATGACTTATGGGGGACACCGCTAACCCAAAAAGTCTCAAAGTAAAAATACATTGATAAGAAATAATGAGAAAGGAATCTAGAAGATTCCAAAAACCTAAATCTGGATCCAATCACCAAGTAGGGGATCATATATCTAATAATTCCACAAACCCTAATGAGAACACTCTCTAAGTAAGGGATAATATATCAAATGATGCCACCAACCCTACTAAAACTACACAATAAATAGATGATCATATAATAAATAATTTTAGAAACCATACTAGATAGCTTGATATATGGGGGATCACCACCCTAAATATGGAGGTCACAACTATACCAAAAACCCCACCTAGGGATGTCAATACGAAAAAAAGATTCCACCCTTTCCTCCCAAAGGGATACACCAACCCTATCCGGTCTTATCCTATAAAGGGGATCATAATCATGTACTGAGGATGTAATTCCACATGGTACCATCATATGGATAGAATAAGGGAATCCTATCAACTTATATTGTTTTATACATCACTATCAAGAGACAAGCTAATTCTCCCCAAGCATCGCATATTGTATGCCAAAACCATGGCCACCATCATGTCCAAAGTGGAAAACTACTCAAGATAGGAAACTCACAGGCTTCCAAATGAGTCCTAAATATGAATATGTTGGACTTTAAGAGTTTAAAATGGATAAAAGTGGGGGTGGGGGTGAATTGTAGTTTAAAAATTTATACTATTGGAAAATTTTAAAAAAACTATTATGTCAAAAAGTTGAGACTCAGAATTCATCTGATGATTAGAGTTTTAAATCAGAACCATAAATCATTCAGTATATAATAATTTTTATTAGTATCATAGACACACTAATAAGAAAATTTATTAGAAAGATAAATATAAACTAACTTTCTAATATACAAGAAAAGTAGAAAAATAAATACACAGAAACAAGTAAAACAAAATATTATAATAGTAAAAATAACTTATAATATTTATAAAAAGTAATTTTACTCTTTAAAAAAAATATTTTAGGAAGTTAGAAATCCTAACTTAGGACATACATAGCTTCAATACCAACTATAAAGGTATATATTTCCTTATTAAGAAGGCCATTAATACAATAATCGGAATGTATATGTCTTCCAATCCCATAGAATACCTTGATCTGATAGATCGATATCATGTCTATCATTATTAAATAAGAAATATCTTTATATAAGGAGAATTTTTAGATCTAAATTCCTAGCCCCATAATCCCTCGATCCAATGAATTAGATTCACCTATCTTCCTTTCCCCAGATTCCCTCGATCAATACTAAGATTAGAAATAGTGAATAAAAAAGATAAATGTTCTAATGAATTTACAATACTTACAAGGATTCATTAGAACTAGAACTCTTCGAATGATTAAAAATCTAATGAATATTATGTTCACATATACTAATATTCAGACATGTTGAGTTTCAAATTCATCAACACCCGTCTCTTCAAATGACCTTCTGTTTATAGGAAAATCTTTAATGGTTATATTCTTGAGATAGTTGCAATGAAATTTTACAACTCATAATGATTTATATCATGAACTTGACAGCTAAATATAAACTGAAACTCATTGTCTGATGTAATTTTTTTAGTAGAACTATAATGCTATAAAATATTTTCATCTGATTTAAATAATTCTAAATACTCTGATAATAAATTTTGGGCAGTCTGACAGACTATGTTACTGTTTAAAAATCCAATAAACTAAATAAAGATTAATATGATGGATCAGTACTAATGTCAGTCCAATGGTTACAACTTTGTCTAGTGTAATAGGCAGAACACTAGTCTGACTATTGGTCAGAAGAATAGTTGATCTAATGTACTAGACACACCATCAGTCCGTTAGATCATATTGAATAATAAAAGTTTATATTTTCTTTTTAAGTAAAATTTCAATGTTTGGTACAAAAATTTGTTTTCTAAGAAAATCATACTAAAAAACTTGGTATATATAATATTTGATAAAATAGAGTTTTTATAAAGATTTTGATATAAAAAACTAAGTAAATAAAAATTATAAAGTATAAAATTTGACTAAAAAATATCCCCCTTTTTAGAAAGAAAAAACACAATACTTAAAATAGATAAATATTAACTTTGAAATACTTAAAACCCTTTGTAATTTTTAAGAACTTCAAAGATATTATTCATTTGAAATTTATTTACTTTTTATAACTCTCCCAGAGTTAAAAACTTATTATAATTATTAATTTGATATAAAGTATTATTTCTTAATATTCTCCCCCTTAATAAAAAGTATCCCTTAGATAGTTTACTCTTTTACATAAGAACTCCTTTTTAAAAAATTATCCCAGAATTCTCCCCCTGTGATTATTATTATCATTTATTTAAGAATCCTCTCCCCATTTTGAACAAACCCCCTATATGATTTAAAAAAAGTAAAGGTAAAATTGTATAAACTCCTAAATGTTAGGAAACAAAACATAAGAAAAAATTGTGTATTAATTAACTATTCATTTAAGATAAAAAGGAAAGAACATTCATCCGAATTTTTTTGAAAAACATCCAGAAATAAATATTTGGATAAAAAATTCATTCCAAATAATATTTAATTAAAAAATTTAAGATATATCAAGAGTTTAGTAAAATATAAATCATTCATTATTATATAACTTCTTGATAATTGTGTTAAACTTCTTAACATCTTTATAGTCCCTCCTTACTTATACAACTGATGACTTGTTATTTACAATTCATTATTCAATGAATTATTATATTTGAATATATTTTTCTAAACTGTTAACTTTTTCTTCCATAATATGTATCTTGTTATTCTCCTCTTTTAACTTCTGAAAGTCTTCTTCAAAATTCTGGAGTCTGGTATTTTCCTCTTCCAAATTATGAACCCTTTATTTTAGAACTATGACTTCCTCATACCAATTGTCAGTAATGTTTTTAAACTGTTAAAAAAATTTACTCTATCTAAAACATCAGATTCTAGTTTATCAAAATAATCATTAATATCAACATAAACATTATTGACTCCCATTATCTGATCATCATGGTCCATAAAATAATTATCATCTTTTCTTGAACATCTAACCATCTAGTTGAATATTTTCTTATGTTTATTATTCTTTCATTTGAATTTTTTGAGGTTTTACTCATGTTGGATGATTGAATCATTCATCAAATTCAAGGATTCTAAATTTCCATACACACTAATTGGAATCTATTTTCATATAGATTCAATATTTGGTAGATATCGAATTGATTTGAAATGTTTTTTAAGGTATTGATGATCTGACGTTTTTATTCTTTACTTATAAATATTTTATTTGTCACAAAAACATTTAAAATATAAACATATTTATTTTTCTTAACTCTGTCTAAAATTTTCATGTGAGAATATAGATCTTATTATTCTCATTTTGAAGATGATTTTACTTCAATAAAAAATTTTATTTGTGGATTTATTTCTATTTAAGATGATAACTGAGTTTAATTAAAAGACGAATTTGAATAAATTACTTCTTCCTTTGTTTCCTCCTTAGTCTCTTTTTATTTTTCTTATTATTGTTATTATTTTTCTTATTTGTTGAATTCTTATTCCAATTACCATACAATTCTTAGATCACCTTTACCAACCTTCTTAATTGATTTGGGTTTCTTCTTCTCCACTATATTTTAAACTTGTACATGGATTGATGCTATATAAAAAAAATTTACATGAGATTATTTAGAAATCTCCTTTAATTTCCCTTTATCACTAACTATTGTAAGGAATATGGGAATTTTTGAACTTTCAAAAAACTCTAAACTATTATCAGGGAGTGTTTTTTGGTAAGAGTAACGATTCTAGTTCCTTGTACTACATGAACAACTAATTAGAGGAAAACAGACAATGGAGGAACTTCTGAAACTATTTCATCTTCTTTTATCATCCTTTAATCCATTATAGGCTGTATAAATCATTTATTTTGATTGTTTTTCTTTTTTTCCTCCTTAATCTCATCAGCTATTACCTTCTTTAGAGACAACGCCTCAACCTTGTCCTATAAAAAAGATGGATACCTAAGTTTATTTTGTTACATATGTTTCAAAATATTTTTGAATTCTTCATATGACATGGCTTTCTATTTATTTTTTACTTTATGTGGAGTGGAGTCATGTTTTTTTTACAATTTGCTTATCTTTTATAGGTTGGAATTTGGGAATGGGTCTGTCCATTTTAACCAAAAAATTCTTTACCTAATAATCAATGATAATATTTATCCAGGCCATAGTATCTACACAAATTAGAGAAATAATTTCCCTCATTCCATTATTCTAATTATTGATTCAGAAAACATCCATGTAATCCAGAAGAATTTTTTTATGAAATATGAAAAAATGAGAATTTTTTATTTCATGAAAGCCTTATTAATTGATTCAACCATGAGGAAAACATACTACACCATATAGATCTACCTCATATTAATCAGAAAATATAAGATAAATATGTCCAGTACTTTAAGGGTATCAATTTCACCCTTACTTAATATCAAATAACCCTTTATCTATAATGTTACATGCCTTACGTTCAGTATAAGATGTGAAACCTTTCTTAATTCTCCAAACATGTAAATAATTATGCTTTATCCTTAAACTTTACATAAATTTCAAGATTTAATGGGAGTTTCTCATAAGGTAGATATGATTCTCCTTCTAAGGGTACATTAATTATATAAGTAACTTCTTGAAAAGAAATTATATAATTTTCGAGAAAAAAAATTAAAAACAAAATTTTCCTTATCCTATTTTGAAATAAACTCAACTGAAGAATAAAACACTCTAAGAATCCTAGTATGATGTTTATAAGAATATTTTTTTAGTGAAAATTATTTCCCAACCCTGAAAATAAATAACATTTTTAAGGAGAACCATATTTATCTTACCATGTTTTTCATAAAATACTTTATATAATGAATTCTATCTTGAAAAAGTCTTTCATAGAGGTCATTTGAATAAGACTAGTACTGAATCTCAGATTTAGAATTATGATCATATAAATGAAAAAATTAAGATTGAGCACTAAATCAGGTGGCAAGATTCAATATCGAATCCTTCAATATAAAATGTGGGATATGAGATTCTCCACCCTTATATAATAATGGAAGGCTACATTTTATCTTCCAAAAATTTCAATGGCTCAAATTAAATATTATTTTCAAATTAGAAGATCAAGATTTAATCAAAGAATGATTTTAGAAATAATTATAAACTTTTAAACTTTTTAACAAAAAATTATTATCAATGTTAATATTAATCCAATTAGAAAATATTTTATTTTTTTAATAAAATATAGCTTGTAGAACTAAAAGAATATGTATAAAAATATTGACAAACTAAAGTAATTAATAAGATAAAAAGCTAAATTAAGAGTACCTTTTAGAGTAAATTTTTTCTCTTGGTATGAGTAACCTATTATTCTTGGTTTTTTTGATTGAAATTTATTATTATAATATTTACAATAGAAGAATTTTCTAGAAAAAAGTTTGTAATAAATTTTTAAATATGGAAAAATTTCACTCATAAAATACTTTTTATATGTATTTGACACTAGAAAATTTATAAAAAAATTTGACTCAAATTTTTTTATATAAGATTTTGATTTTGGAAAAAAAATGTTTTTAGGAAAATATAAATTTATAAAGTAAAAAAATTTTAGAAAAAAAAGATTTTGGGAAAACTAAAACATTTGTAACCCCTCTTTGAAAAAGAGTTTATTAAGATAAATAGATTAGTAAATAAGAAGTCGATATGAATACTTATTTGATATTGGTCATTTCTAACTTCTATTTTTTATATTAAAATCTATGGAAAGTAAGGGGTTTAGTAAAAAATATAATCAATTTTTTATGCATTCCAATGAATTGTAAAAGGATGTATCATTTTCATGTGCGATCCCAAAGGAAATGGTGTCTTTTTGTCTTTGGTCTTATCACATGAGTGATGCGTTGGGTTTTTACTTAAGGAAATGATAGTTGTGTTATGACACAATATTTGAGTTTTAGTAAAGCTCATTCCATGGTCAGTGAGTGTGTGTCGTATCCACAACACTTGAGCACAACAACATTTAGCTACCCCATATTCAACTTCATTAGCGGAAAGTTATACTGAGTGTTGTTTCATACAATTCCATGAAACTAAAGACTCTCTTAAGAAATAAGATGTTCTAGATATACTTTTCTAATCTATTTTACTTCCATGAATTTCAAAATATGAAAAAATTTAACTCAAAATAATTTCTAGAAGAATAGAACAGAACTAAATCCATAGTTCCCTTAAGGTCATGAAAATTCATTTTATAGCTTTAAGATGAGACTCTTTTGGATTGGCTTGATACAAAGAACATAAGAATATTGAAAACATTAAATTCAAAAGATTATATTTTAAGTAAATTAAACTTCTAATAACAACTCTAAAAGTCTTTTAATCAATTGGCTTCCCAACATCATCAATATTTAAAGTATTTTATGTTCTCATAAGAGTACTAATACTTTTAGTGTTGTAATACCTGAGTTTCTTAAGTATATATTTTATATACTTATGTTGTGATATAAAATTTCCATTTTTTTTTGTGAAATTGGAAAACCGATAATATATGTTAAATCACCAATCAAACTCATTTCAAACTCATACTTCATAAGAACCAAAAATGATTCTATTAATTATTTTTTAGTTAAACCAAATACAATGGAATCAACATAGATTTTTATAATCATAATATTTTTATTAAATTATTTTATAAAAATATTTGGATCCGCATCTCTCTTAAAAATTTATTTTTTAACAAAAGTTTAGTTAACCTATCATACCGGGATATAGGGGATTATTTAAGTGTATAATGTTGCTTGGTATGTTTAAAAACATATTCTATATGTTTTTTATTTCAAAAACCCGATGTTTTTTCTACATAAAATTCCTCCTAAACATATAAAATAATGAAAGAATATTTCACATCCATTTCAAATAGTTTTAAATTTTAGAAGGTTTATTAATATATAAGTATATGAATATCCTCAATTCTAAATACTAGTGCATACGTTTCTTCATAATCTATGTCCCCTTGTTGATTATATCCCTTAACAACAAGTATAACTTTATTTCTAAGTATTATTCCATTATCATCACACTTATTCTAAAAACCCCATTTTACTCCCATTGTAGAATTATGTTTAGGTCATTCAACCAAAGTACAAACATTGTTCCTTTGAAACCCGTTGAGTTCATCTTATATTATTTTTATCAAACCCTCACTACCTAAAGCCTCATCAGGAGTATTTGGTTTGAATCGAGATAAAAATTCTAGATGTTAAATTTCATTTATTAAATAACTTATAGTTCTATGTTTTTGATCTACATTGTTAATGATATTATCAAAAGAATTATTCATAAGAAACATCCAATTTTTTTGATTTTCAAATGTATGTATTTAGAAAATAGTTTGAAAATATTATTGAGGTAAAACTTCAGAAATATATTCTTGAGTTATTTAATCATGATAATATATTTCTAAAATAGGTTGAAAACCAATTTTAGAAATAACATCCAAAGAGGTATGTTGGGATTATTTGAAAAAAAGGATCCATTTCTTAAAATTTAACACGTATTGTTTCCTAAACAGTACATGTATTCTTATTGAAAACTCTGTATTCCTTACTAGTTGTGAAATAACATAAAGAAATTTCTTCATCAGATTGTAGAGAAAATTTATTTAAATTATCTTTAGTATTTAGGATGAATATGTTGCATCGAAAACATTAATTTAATAATATTTTGGTTTCCTACCGAACTACAATTCATAAGGAGTCTTGATAATAAAAGGTCTAAATAAAACTCTATTTATAGTATAACATGTAGTACTAACTGATTCAACCCAAAATTTTATAGCAATTTATTATTCACTCAGTGTGGTTCTATTAGTATCTTGAATAATTATATTTCTTCTATCAACTACACAATTTTTCTATGGAGTTATAGGTGATGAAAAGTTAGGAACAATACATTCATTACTAAAAAAGTATCAAAATCTGAATTTAAAAATTCCACCCCATGATCAATATGAATAGTTATTGGGGGGGTTATCATTTCTAACCCTGATTAAAAATGTTTTAAAGAAATTATAAGCTTCATATTTACTTGATAGAAAATAGACCCAAGTGTATGTAGTGAAATTATCAAGTAAAATATGTACATAATATTTGGCAATAATACTCCCAATTTGTGTAGGACAAAATAATTCCATGTGCACTAACTATAAATAATCATAAATTTAGACTTCAATAATATATTTAAAACTTGACTAATGTTTCTTATCAAATTGATAAGGATGAATTTTTTTTAAGAATCATACCTAAGTTCCAATTGATCCTTTACAAGTACATTCTTAAATAACTTATCTAGTGTTCTAAGATTAATTTATCCAAATATTCTATTCCAAAACTGATATTGATATACCATTTCACTAAGGAAAGGAAGATATATGCTTATTAGGTCTTTTAAGTTTAAAGTGTAAACATTCTCCTACCAATTGGTAGAAATAATAAATTCATCTTTAGAGCTATGAATAGTACATTTATCATTCCTGATGTTCATAATATTACCATTATCACATAATTAAATTATGTTAATAAGGCTGTTCTTATCCTAATAAGGTTGTTCTTATGTATTAAGTATACCAATAATTTCTCTTAGAACATTATCTTTGAATGTGAATTTTCCACCTTTCATCTTTATGATATTTTTAAATAATTATTTATTTTTAGTCATATGTTTGGAAAAACCACTATCCATGCACCAAATGTTTTTATTTTTGGTAATTTCATTTCATTTTATAAAAATAAATATATCATCATTTTTTATCCCAAACCTTCTTTGGTTTGGTAATCTCAGAAAATATAACTTTAGGTAACCACATTTTTCCAAATTTATTATTTTTAGAAAAGGTAACTTCTTTTAAAAAATAAGCTTTGTAAAAACTTAATGACTGGACATTATTTAAGGAATATTTTTTCTAACAGTGCCCACCACTTTGAAATTTTGGTTAAAATGGATCACTTTTTGGATTAAAGTAATTATTACTAAAAATAGGTTTCTTATTAGTAAAACCCATTTTTTAAAATATCACTTCGAGGCCTAATTTGTTTATACATTTTACCATTTTCCCTTTATAGTGGTAAAAATATATTAATTTTTCTTAAAACTAGAAATTTTATATTTTAGTTTTACAGCTATGTTTTAATCCTCATTAGAACTTGTATTCATACTAAGTTTCAAAAAAGTATTTTGTAAACTAGTTTTCTCAAAATAGATTTTTCAAGATATTTAGAAAGAATATATTTTTTCAAAACTAGTCTTATACATTTATTTTGAAAGATATGATATTTCATTATTTAAAGTAGTAATTATTTAATTTTCTTTAACAAGTTTACCTTGAGAAACGTCATGTTTTTTTTGAAACTTTACAGTTTTCATTTTAAAGTAATTTAGTAAACCTAGATACTAATTAATAACTAGGTAAAGTATTATCATATTTAATTAAGAAATATTCTTTAACCAAAGACGTATAATTGTTTAATTTTAATTCAAAATCAGTTTTGTAAGAGATTCATTAGTAGTTACCTTAGCTATGAGAAATTTATTCACTTTAGGTATTTTTTTTATAAAATCAAAGATTCTTTTTTCTAGATCTCGCATTTTATGATGAATTTTTAAAAGAAATATCTCATCCACTTACACTCCAAGTGTATGATGATTTCAAACTCTTCTTGATTTTGTGATTGTAATAATTCTTAAATTTTTTGTTATAATTACTTTTTTTCAAATACTTTCTTTTGAGTTTATGTAAATTTAGTATTATGTGTCCTACCTCTTTTTCATTCATAACAAATAACTTCTATAGAGTCTTTCATATTACTCTTATTCTTAATAATTTTCTTTTATCTAAACTAAAAGTATTTCTTTCCCATAATATTATTCATTAGTATAGAAAGATTATCCAATTCATTCTCATTCTTTTATGGTTAACTAATTTCAGACTAAATAATAACTTTATTCGTTATAGAATATTTTTCAAAATTTTCATCAGATTTATCTTGAATAAAAACATTACATGTAGTTTCAAAATAAAAACCTCCATTTTTGTTTTTCATTTTCTCTGTATCCCTTTTCAGTATACCTTCATATTGAATAAGAGTACCAATGATATCATCAAGAGTATTATTTGTAATCCTCCTCATTTCATCTAAATATATTCTTTTATATTACCTATAATTTGGAATAATAATGATATTTTTATCAACTACGATACTATCTACTAATTATTTCTCTCTAAGAGAATGTAAACTATTAACAATAGTCATGAATCTTTGATACATCATAGCTTCTAATTCTCCAGGTATAAAATCAAATTCTTTATAGTGAGCTCTTAACATAACTATTCTAGTTTCAATAACTTTATAAGTTACAAAGTGAGTAACCTATAATGTTTTTCTATATACTACTGTCTATTTCACAGGAAGAAATTTGACTATAGAAACTTATTCTCATAAAACAGAGTAGAGTATTCCTTACTATATAATTCAATTGATATTCCTATTTTTCCTATTTCATAAAAGTAGTAACTAACTTATTTAGAATTTTATAATCTCCAGTTAAAATAAAAAAAGTTGGAAGCAGAAGTATTGATAATATAAATATTTGTTATTTCTATCCAATATTCATAATAATTCACATTAAAAATATGGGGTCTATTGGGTATAAATTTTCTAGTGTACTAAAATTAAAATCTTCCATCTTATCAAATAGAAACTCTTTTTTAACAAAACACATTAGTGCAATACAATTTATAAACAAGAAGTTTATAATAAAACTAAATAACTTTCAATTGATAAAAAAATTAAAAAACTAGCTAATATAGAATTATAAAATTCTTGGATACAATTTTTTTGGATCCTAAGACTTTATAATGGCTACAAGTGGGTGGGGGTGAATTTTAGTTCAAAAAGTTTAAAAAAAATACAAAAAACAGCTTAAGTAAAAAATATCAAAATCAGAATTCATCAGATGATTAGAGTGTTTAAATCAGATGCATGAATCATATGATGTATTAGAGTTATTATCTATATCACAAACATGTAGATAAACCAATTTATAAAAAATAAAAAGAATAAAATTACTTTCTAATGTATGTGCACAATAGAAAAAATATACTTATTGAAACAAGTAAAAAAAGCTTATAATAGAAAGAATGACTCACAAGATTTATAAAAAGTAATTCTAATCATTAACCTTAACAGTTAACGAAGTAAGAAATCTTGACTTAAGATATCTTCAGTTTCAATACCTACTGTAAAGGTTTGTAGTTACATAATAGGAAATCCATTGATATTAAAATTGGAATGTATCTATCTTCTAATCCCCTAGAATCCATCAATATAATAGAACTGTATTAGCTCTGTCTTTATTAAATAAGAAATCCCTCAATATGAATACTACCATCAACTATGTCTTCCTAGACCAGGAATCCCTCGATCCGATGGACCAGATTCACCTGTCTTCCTATCCCCGGAATCCATTGATCAATACTACAATTGGACACAAAAAATACAAAAGGAAAATAATCTAATTAATTTAGATTCCTCATAATGATTCCATTGAACCAAAAATTAGTGAAATATTACAATGTTTAGGAATTAGATATTCATGCAGGGAAATCTTCAAACATGTTGTGTGACAAATGAATTAGCTCCGAACTCTTCAAATGACATTCTATTTGTAGGAAAATATTCAACGATCATATTTTAGAGTTGTTTGCAACATCCTTAAAAAACATTCACTTTGAAAGCTCATAATGATCTAGATCTTGAACTTAATAGATAATCATGTATTGTACTTAATCATCCAAAGTCATTTTATAGAACCACTTAAATGTTATAATATATTTCCATATTATAAAAATAATTATAAATACTCTTATTATAAAATTTAGAAAGTCCAGTGGACTATGCTATTATTTTTCAATATGATAGACTAAATAAACGTTAATATAATAGATCAGTACTAACATAATTCCAATGGTTATGACTTTAGTTATTTTGATAGATAAAACACTATACTAACCACCAGTTAGAACAGTAGTTGAGCTGATATATCGGATGTATCATCAGTTCAATGGATCAGATTGAATAATAAAAGTTTATATTTATTTTTATTAAGAAACATTTATTTACTAGGTATAAAATGATATTTTCTAAAAAAATACTAAAACACTTGGGGTATATAAATTTAGTAAAATAGAATTTTAATTAATTATTTTTGATTTCAAAAAATGTGGGAAGGAAAAGTAAAAAGTATAACTTCGGCTCAATAGAAGATGAATGAGGGAGAAATATCCATGGGGAGTACACAATGTATACCCATAGTGTACAGTGTGTCTCTTATAAAATTACCCCAGCCATCTCCCCTCATGGTATTTGATGAGTAATAGTATACATAGAATGATCCCTAAGTCACATTGTCTGTGAGCTCATCTAAACCTATGGTCATGTCCAGGCCCACACATGGCTTGTCTGGCTGTGTCGATACATACAACATGTTACAACAATGTATGGTGTGGTCTTATCATCCGGATCCAAGCCCGTGTTCTTGTCTGTTTTCGTGTTTGAAAACCCATGCTTGTGTACCTGTTCTTGTACTTCCACGTATCCATGTCCCTTGACATGGGATGCCTACCCATTTCCCTCATCCACATGACCTAGGATAACTAAACATGGTGTACCCCTAGTAAACGACGTTTAATTCTCAAATATTATCTTACCAAAATGGGAATAACACATGGAATGCTCTCCTACATTACACACCATGTGATTGGGAATTCAGAATGGGAATTCCCTACGAGCCTCTTGAAACTATCCAGTTTCCATTGAAACCCATAGATATACCCCCATGGGATCACTAAAAGTTGTACAAGGGATCCAAATCCTTAAAAAAGTTATCATAGGGGACTAGGATGTAAAAGTAATAAATATTTATACATCATGGAGAATCACCAAATATTTAGGTGCATATACACCCTCAGAAGATGCTGCACAATGATTTGGGAGTGATTTCTTTCAATATCAATGATCGAAAGTGCCTCCTCTCTATGGTTCCACCTCATTTCATCCAACGTGCAGGTGGGATCACCTCCCCTCCCCTTTTCCAAAAATGGACACCAATGAGGGAGGGTAGGTTTTATTAATAAAATTTATTTAATTAATAAACCACATCTCAAAACCCTAACAATGATTTACTCTAACTGAGTGCCCGACATAGACAAAATTTATATCGCACCTAGGGTAAAAATCACTTTTCAGACTCAACATCGGTCTTAGATTTCCTATTTGAGACTCTGATCGGTATTTTTTTTTCCAATTTTATTAAAAACCAAAGTATGCAAGATAAATTTATTTAATATTTTTAATATCACCCCAGCAAGGCTGTCAATGCCCTAGAATCCCATGCCAACTCAATTACTATCTTTAGAAATATTTCATATAATATTTAAAATTCTTACACAGAAATGTCAGAGTCTCTACATTCTACAAATCACAATAGATCTTTGTCATAAAGTATCAAAATAATATGAATTTGTTTTCTTGGTTTTGAGTATCTGACATTTGTTTTGAACTAAAATGTCAATTTTATACTAAAATCATTAACTTTTAGTCATAATGAGCATGAAATGTTGAGAAAATCAACAAAATAAGTAGGAGGAGGTCACCTATTTCTGATGTCCATATACATTATGACTCTAGGTATATTTCCCATTAATTTCTAAACAAATTTATTTCCTCTTTCAAATACAAGGATCATTTATAGTTCTTTTAGTATTTGAAAAATATAAATAAATAATGGGTTAATAAATATTTTTAATGATATTATAATTATCTTTGAAAATACCACTCTCGGGATTCTTGTTTGTTGATGGTATATGATATATTTCTTAAAATTTAAAACATAATAACCAAAATATTTTCCATCAATTTGTTTCAAACACTATAGAAAAATTGAGAAGAATAAGTAATTTTTATATGTGTTTTGATAATGAAATATTATTATATATACCCTAATACTTATCCACTTGTAGAAATCGATAGTTTCCTTATTTTTATGGAATATCTTTATTCAATTATTTTGATGATTTTTAAGCACTATCCTATCATCATATAATTTTCATTAAAAAATAATATAAAATTTATAACTTTAATCTTAGTTGTAAAACATCGTATTTATTGTATTAAAAATTGATTAACATCATCATGTGTGGACATTTTTTGGGTATCCTTGCATTGAACCAGAAAATAAATATTTCGAGTTTCCAAATTTAATGTAATGAGTAACCAATGCTACCAAAAAATGTAATAAGTAATGAAATGAATGAAAATATATTTTATATGAATAAATTATAGATTTTTACCCCTTAATTTTGAGTATTTAAAAGTGTATGTCCTTTGTAAGTTTTCTTTCAAACATTGTGGCCAGTTTTTCTACTATTCCTTCATATTATTTTGGTTACAATGATATTTCATGGGAAGAATTATTTTAAGGAATAATGAGTCAAAATTTAAATTCATAGGGTTTACTTTCAAATATTATTGAATATAATCTTTAAATAATTATTAATAGTATTCAATCATAATTAAAAAGTAGATTTTTCTATTTAAAAAACAAATATTTAAAACACGACCTATGCATACATTTACCAATGAAAGTCCTAGACATTGTTATATAAGGGTTTTATTTACATTCTCAAGGAAAATATAGTCTGCAATGGCCTCTCCATACATTTATTCATCAAAATTAATAGTTGTCCTAGCACCACTTTCTAATATTGTATCCACATGAACCTTTAATGTTAATAAATATAGAAGTTGAATGGGTAGAGTAAATGTACTTTGTGAAGATCTTTTTTACTATTTTTTTAATCATTTAGATAATTTTTATTCTAAAATCCATTTCAACACTTCCCTTTCTCCACTTATAATAACATTTTTTTGGTTTAAACCTTTTTCATTAATTGTTAATGATTTTTCATGAAAATAAATTGGAAATGAAAACCTATTTATCAATTTGTTTCTTACAAGATCTAATATCAATGTTATGAACGTTCCAATATCTTGATAAGCCATATGGATATCCACATCATCAATAGAAACATTATATTAGATGATTGACTCTTGATCTATGCTAATAACCACTTTCATATAACTTATTGGATGTTGTTTGTTGTGTTGAATGTGCCCATTGATATTGTACATAGTACCCCTCACAACAAGGCAATGAGTGGGTGTTGATAGATATAAATCAAAATCATTTTAACCTTGTAGAATACTTATACAAAAAAATGCCTCAATGTCTTCATGATTTACAATTCATAGAGAAAATGAAGATAATATTGATTACCTATTCTAAGACAAATCATTATAGGGAATAGATCACCTTAAAGATATGGGTGGTTCTTTATGTAATGGTTGTTCTTGTGTTGTTTCTTCACTTTGATTCCTTCCCATAACATTTTCTAACAACTCTAACTTCCAATTATGTTTTTTATTATAATGAATATAATCATACCTACAACTCTTCTATTTTATTATCTTTATCCAATTTTATTTATTTTATCAAAATATGTTTGAGGTGACACCCCAAAAACTATACCTCTGATGCGGCCATACTGCTCCATCTTCTTTAAGTCCACTAATTTTAGTTTCTCATCAGGTGAACCTGATAATTATTCCTATGTCTACGTCAAATAAAAAATATAGTAAAATAAGAAATAATTATTATTTATAACCAATTTAAAGAAAACAAGGTATTATTATTTCATACATACACATGATTTCAATTTTTTTAGTGTTTTCATCTATTAGTATCCCTAATTTATTTACATGTGCCTCCTTCCATAACACTTGATGTGGGATAGAAGTGGATTTGATTTTTTATTCATCCATATACATATAAACAGAGAAACATAATTAAGATGTTTCTTATCACATAAAAGGTTTATGATAGATTTAAAATAGGTACAATTTCTTCAAGTGAATCATACCCCATCATTGCTTTCGGTAGGAGTATGTTAGTCTTGCTTCTAATTTTTGATTTTCAACACTTAATTTCTATTTCATTAATTAATAATTATTAATTAATGTGATTAATACATGTATTTTCAAGGAATTTATTACCATTCACAATGTACCTTAAAAGATTTATCCTCATTATGACTAATAAACGCATATCATGCTTTTTGGTTTATCATGTGTGCATACATATGTTGTGGGTGTGGGTTTATTTTTCCTTTATCATATTTGACGTAAAACATTGTAAGAATTGTGTGTAAGCCTCTATGGTACTTTCTAGTCATCATTAATACAAATTTCATTCAGGAGTCATCTACTGTAAATCAACTCTATTAGGGATAATCAAGATTAATTCAAAATTCAATTATATTATTTTTTTGTAAAATAAATGAATTATATCATAATGTTTCCTTAATTTCTTCTCAAATCAGTTTTTAAGCATGGAAACTACATTGTGCAATGATTCCACATCAATCGGCACACACATGTGAGTGGTGAGCCTAATGTAACTAATGAAAATGGCCTTATTTAGGTTAATAGGCTAGCTATGTGCATTACACCCAACCTTGAATTTTTTGAATTTGTTTCTCACCTTAATAAGTTTTTTTAATACCATCATGCTACGATGCTCCGGTTCTTTTTTCGTACACTGGTTTTTCACTATATACCATTTCCTCGGCTTCAAAATCATAATTTTTTTGTTCCTATAGATTTGTAGAATTGGGATGTTCATAAGGTTGTTGTTCATATTCATTGGGAAAACTAATATGCTAAGAAGACAATTTTTCCCTAGGATTGGGAGCATCAAAATGTATAGAAGTTATTATCTTCATAAGTGGTTGAACATTTAATTTGGATTATGTAAATGTAGCAGTGAACAGATAATAATATGAGGCAACACAGTGTATATTAAAAAAATATATAAACTTATTATTGAGCACTTTTTTAAAGGTTGACCCCTCTATTGATTACTCAAATCCCTTAATTATGTTTTTCCCTGACATACAAGGCCTTGTCTTCATTGGGACCACTATGAAATTATTATGACATCCCAATGAAAGGGTAATCCAAAGTTGAATTGATATTAGACCCTTCAACGGTATTATTTGATACTAGAATAATTGAACACTTTCATCTTGTAGGATCTTGAACATAAAATACTTGTACTGCCTACAATTCCCTTATATATAGTCCATCTTTGTACCATTCTATATGGAAATCCACTTTCACAATTCACAATTCAAATATTTTAATAGAACTCCTATTATCAATCCACTTGAATTGAAAACTCATCACTTGGAATGCTCTATAATCCAACTACATTATTTTTTATGATAATGAAGTATGAAATTTTCACATAAATTGGATTTATTTCCATCATACTAGATTCATTCATCGTTTTTGCCACAAGTGCAACTCCACTATTTTTAATGGTACTGTATTCAAAATTTTCATTTTTGTAGAAAATATAATAATCAATTACATAACCATTATAAGATAATACATCGACACTTAGTCTTATGGATATCTATTGAAGTCATTCAAAAATTGAATTTGGATTTTCAGCTGACTCATTGAAAATATGGTCTTGAAACCATCCTTTAAATTGTTGATTATGTAAATTTGATATCCATATTTTAGACCATGATGAATTAAAATTACTAAGAAATTTTTATGGGTTTCAACATATGGGGAAACCTCTAAACTATTATAAAAACATAAAGGTGGTCCTACTCATGATTTGTAATTGTAATAGTGACAATATCTATTTTAGAAGTTCCTTCACCCATAATCCACTCGGTGTGATGAGATTTTGGAAGACCAATGCTTTCCAATTCAATTTGGTATTTTGTATAGAATTCAATGACTCACTCAATAATATATGTCTCTAATATACAACATTTATAGAAGAATTCAATTTTTGACATACCCTTTCAAAATATTTATATAACATTCAATGGGGTACATCCATTTATAATGTATAGGACCACATAGTCAAATATCTCTTACCAAGTGAACCATTAAGTGAAACATAATATCAAAGAATTTCAGTAGGAATGTCATGACCCGTCCTCAGGTCCCGTTCCGTGACTACCCCAAGCCCGCCTTCCATAGGCCAGGGGCTGGCGACTAGCACCAAGGCGTAATTCCCAGTAAAAAGGGAAGGCATTGCCTTTGTAAAGTAAACAAACACCACAGAGCAAGCAAGAAGAAATAAACACTAAGTAAAAACTGGGTACAATAGTAAGTAAGGAAAAGTAAGTGGGCCAGAATACAAACCCAAACTGAAAGTAAAGTACAACTGAAAAGAGAGTACATCAACTGAAAAGTAAAGCCACAGTGTCGAGCCATCCACTAGAAGTCCCACCTGAAGGGTGGGTACAGATAGCCTCCACAGATCCTCGGGTCCAGCAGTCTGCTCTAAGTACGTCCCGCCCAGTGGTCCACCTCCGGGTACCAACCTGCTTCTCATGCCTCAACCACGATCAGTGTTGTCCGTCGTCTGCAACCAACACAACGTAGTGCGGTCATAGCCCGTGCAGGGATGCGTATAAGCTACTTAGTAGGGACCCCGAGACCCCCGAAGGTCTCCCAGAATCCACAGAGTATAACCCACAAAGGAAAGATACAATCACAAAGTAACATACGACACTACTTAGGTATATACCCATACATATACCTAATTCATCAATTCCAGTTTGCTCCAACATCCGATCCCAAGTTCGATCACATCCACACAGGATAACACAACACAATCCACATAGGAAAGCAAGTCAAGATTCAGCTCACACAGGTATACTTCTTTGAATGATGATAGAGATGATCAGATGTACCCACTGATTCATCTAAGCCATCGGACCCACACATGATCGATAGGTACTAACCCCCGCAATGACCCACAAAGGAGTGATAGGTACTAACCCCCGCAATGACCCACACAGGATCGGACCCACACATGATCTGTAGGCGCTGGCCCACACAGGACCGCTGAGCGCTGACCCACACAGGATCTGACCAACACAGGATCGGTAGCACTGATCCACGTAGGATCGCTGAGTGCTGTAGTCATCGTCGTCGAATCCACAGAGGATTCCTGTACAGTCGTCATCGTCGTCGCAGTCGTAGCCAGCTCTAGGGTTCCCGCACACAGCAAGATCGTTCAGGAGGGTCTGCTCCACGAGCCGAGGGGCTGATACATCAACCGACACATAGTCCGAAGATGATGTATCCAAAAGTTATGTATCGTCAACAGGAACTCAACGTCATAGACGGCGCGTCAATCGGACGCCCGGTCTGAGAGTTATTGGCCTTTTCGTTCCAGGGGCCCAGTTGGTCTTTAAGCCAAAACCAACCTTACTGTACTCCAACTATGTCCAAAACTCGAGCGGAGTAAGCCAAAAGGTTCGTCTCACTAAGAGGAATCCATCAAAGTCGACGGCACGTCAATCGGATGTCCAGAGCACAAGTTATAAGCGTTTCCACTCCGAGGGCCCGGTTGATTTCGTGTACGAACCAACCCGGACAAACCCAAGGTACTCCAAAACCTTGAGTGTAATATACCGAAACGACCGTCTTGATCCAAGGATCGTATCGCAGCTGACAGTGTGTCGATTGGAGGTCCTCAGCCCAAGTTATGGGCAAAAGACCGTGAGAGGTCCGGTATTAGGGGGTTCGCGCCCGGTCCGACCCGGCCCGGTACCCCCTGGGCGGCCCGAACCGAGTCCACCCGACCCAGGTCCGAGTCCGTCCCACTTGGGCGCAGCCCAGCCTGGGCACAGCCCGGCCCAGCCAGGGCGTGGCCCGGCCTGGCGGTCCGGCCGGGCGGCTCTGCCCGGCGCGCTGGCGCTGGCCAAGCATCCGCGCAAAGGGGGGGGGGGCTGGATGAAACCGCGGCCCCACGTGGGGGCCTCCCCTTTCCAACGAACGCGGCCGAGTGCCGCGTCCCGCCTCCCTCAGTCCTGTGCGGTCGCGGGACCAGTGGCCTACCGCCGCGGCTGAATCCGCGGCGACTCTTCCCGGCGGCGCGCCGGGCGCCGCCGTGCCGGCGAGGCGTGCCGGTGGAGTGTTCCGCGGACCACCGTAGGAGCTCCGGTGGTTGGTTTTGCCTGCCGTCTTCGCCAACAGCCCTCCCGGTACCAGTTCTGCACTGCGAAGACCTCAAAACGCCCTTGCAGCCGGCTTCGTCATCGCCCGCCGATCCGCACACCAAGAACGAAGAAACGGTGGGTTCAGACTTGTTCGTTGGTCCGAACCCACTACATGAGCGGTTTAAAAAGGATTTCGACAAATTTTAAACACATGCCAAGGATATAAATCTCATAGATTTAATTGAACCAAAACCCCTACCTCAAGCGTCGTGGAGCGAGAGTTTTTTGCGGAATTGCACGTCGCAGAAGAAGGCGTCGCGGAAGGGGGATCGTCGCGTCATGGAGAAAGGATTCGTCGGCGTCGTGTCGTCAATCTCCGAGGATCCGGAGTTCTTGTCGACCTTCGTCAGAGGTCGGCATTCTTCGCATTTTTCGCATTTTTCGCGCTCTTCGCGTTCTTCGCGTTCTTCACGTTATTCGTGTTCTTCGTCGAGGAGGAAGAACTTCAAGAGCCTGAGCGAATTCTCCCTAGCCTCTCAACACCACAAGATTAATAAAATAAGAGTTGTCTTATTTTATTTCTCAAGCCATGCATTTAAAAAAAACAAAAACGAATCAAACAATTAAGTGAATTAATTGCAACGTTTAAACCGCCAAATTAATGGGGTGTTTATTAACCAGAATAAACGTAAGGGTTGACTTCATTAAAAAGGGGGTGCAAGTGCGTTACTTAATTAAAGGAGGAGGTTTAGGAAGAAAAGAAACGGTGGGGCTCGTGTGGGCCCCACCTCACAAATATCCTACCTAGTGGGTAGGATATTGTGGGTCCCACATCATCCACTTAACTTATGTTAAGAAAAATAAAATAAAAATCAGTTGCACCACTTTTATTTTATTCCTTAACTTAACCGGAAAAATTAAAAACCACACCCGAGAAAACGCAACTCCGGAAAAGGGATTTCTAAGCAATTACCGGCACTGCGATTCCATCAGTGCCCTCGGAATTCGATTCCAAGCACCGGTTCAAAAGTTAGGAAAACCCGCTCGTTTGTTCACTGAACGTACCCAAGCTAAACTTCAAAAAATGATTCCGGGCACACCGGGCCTCAGAATTAGGTGCCATCAGAAACTGCGTTCTTGTAAAATTCCAAAGAAAATTAAGAAAAAAATTTCCTTGAATTTTACAGGTCTTTACAAGGAAGAACGTATTCAATTCAAATAATATGATTGAAATTTATTTTTCTATAGTTGGAAATTTCACTGGGTATATAGCTTTGTTGCATATAGATTTGAAAAATAAATTGATCTTGGTTATCATATGAAGGCCATTCTTGGAAAAAATGAAATATAAAGCTACATTCATTAGATCTTACATCAAAACATGACACTAATGTGATTTAAGACCCTTTATCTTTAAATTAATCATTGATGTGATATTCTTGATATTTTATGAATACTCTTTTGGAACCTTTAAATCATTCAAGAAGTTGAAAAATTGATATCTCTTTCCTAGAAAGAGTATAAGTAGTTGGAGGAAGAGAAGTATGCTTTTCACTCTTCATTGGTGCCAAAACATCCCATATTACCAGGTCAATATGGTGAAATGAATCCTTAACTCAATACTTTTGTTCTAGTTTTATTTTCTAACAATATAATGAATTTATCAAATACATTTATTTCAACACGAATAATATCAAAAAAACTCATAATGCACAAACAATTCCAGTATGGTAATTCAAAATAAAACTGATCTCATTTTCCAACTCTTTTCTAAGGTTTTTTAAAAAGCTTTACAAAAATAAGTGTCAATATATTTTAATTTATCAAACAATTGATCACCTATCAGTGGAATAGGTAGAATACGTTCCTTTAAACTACCATCAAATTATTTCATCCAAAATCAATAATTTTTTCACTTGGGTATGAATCTACAATGTCAAAGAAATAAAACCTTTGATGAATGTTTCAACATAATTGAAGGTGTAACTTGTTCAAAAATGGGAAACCCATGAGTTAAATTAATTCCATATCCTAGAAAATTTTCATAACCAGGAATGATATTTATTGTCCCATACAATATAGATCTCAAGATGAAATATTCATTTCTGTAATCATCATTGATCATAACACCTGAATCCCACAATAATTTTAAATCTTTGATCAATGGGGCCAAATAAACATCAATATCTTTACCCAATTGATTTCATCATGATATAAGAAAGATAACTTAATTTATTATCATTTCATGAATAACCATGATGTGAAGTTATAATTTACCAACATAATTGGATATGTATGGTGAGTGTTTCTTCGGAAACCAAAATGATTCACTCTATCTGTAGATAAATCAAAATGAACATTTCTCGATTATTTTCCAAATTAAGGACACTCTAGATCAATTATCTTCCACTAAAGAGATTATGATGGGTAAAGAAGTATCCCATATTTATTTATTATATCTGTTGGTCACATTAATTACCTTCCATTCTACTCACTTCCATATAGGCTCCTAAACTTGGAATTATTTGAGAGTATCATTCAACTTTCATAGGAGTCGGTTAATATTTCTTATATCAAGAAGTACCACACTTCTAACATTTTTAAGTGTTTTTTTTCCTTATGAAATAGTATGCAGTCATTTGGATAAGAATATATTCTTTCAGAGATCATACCCATCGAAAATAGAATTCATTTATCATCATACGTTTAGAAAGGAAGCACATTATCTTCTGGGAACATATCTTTCAAGAGTGAAATTAGTTCAGTAAAATTGGATTCACTCCATCTATTGCCAACTTTTTAATTATATAGATTCTGTATGGCTGAAAATGCTATATATTTAGTACAACCAATATACAATGAAATATTTGTAGAATCATTTTATATATTAAACAATTTTGGATAATCATGAAGTTCATCTTAAAATGTCATTTTAATTTCCACAATACAATCTTTATTATCATTCACACCTATAATCACATGCTCAATAAAGTCTTCATTACTTTACAAATTTGTTATCAGATCAAATCACTACTAGAAATTCCATCTTTCCAAATAGTATTAAACCATTGGGATATCCACTAAAACCATTGGGATAGTATTTCCCAACGGTTTCACAATCCATTGGTATGTGAGGTGTGTAAGTAGCTCTATACCAACGGTTCCTAGAGAACCGTTAGCATTTATGGTCTAAAATTTATCTATACCAATGGTTCTACATAAACCGTTGGTATATATATACCATTAGTTGATGAACTGTTGGTAATGGTGGGTATACCAATGGTTTTTAGACCGTTGGTATACATTTTATTCCAACCCGTAGTATACCAACAGTTTCAGAACCGTTGGCATACCTGTATACCAACGGTTTCAAAACCATTGGTATACTCTGTCCTGTGTACCAATGGTTTCAGAACCATTGGCATACTCTGTCCTGTATACCAACAATTTCAGAATCGTTGGCATACTCTGTCCAGCATACTCTGTATACCAATGGTTTTCAGAACCATTGGTATACATCTTATATCCCCAAAACTTTACAACCTCCATGTAAACACCCTGCATCCTGCATGTGGATAGCCTGTATGTAAACAGACTACATGTAAACCCCTGATTCCAAAGATGTAAACCCCAACCTGTAAAACTATAAACCTACACCTCTCCAATATATTTCCCAACCTGTAAACCCCAAACTGTAAAACTGAAAACCTGCACCTCTCCAAGATACAAAATTGTTGTTAAAATGATCTTTAAGTTAAATACAAAGTGTTAATAGTTTAAAGATAACTGTTTACAAAAGGTTTGAAAAATGTTGAGAATCTATTAGTTGGAAAGATTAAAAATCCAAAAAAAAATTTAGAGATATATTTAAGAAACTGATTGGTTAATAGAGAATGAAAATCCGAAGGAAATTTTGGAGATATATTAAATAAACTGTTTGGTTAATAATAACTAGGCGATCATCAAAGTCAATGACCAATTTATTTCCTTTATTCATTCCATTCTAGTAGAAAAATGCTGGTTTCTCATCCTCTTACTCTAATAAAGTCTGATAATTCATAGAAGGTTCAATTGATCCTTCTTGAATCACTGATGATTTCTCCTTTTTAAAATTCCTGGCCTTCTTGGGATTTCTGTTACCAACCCTTTAAAATCCATGAATGATCATCATCTGAAGGCCCTTCACCTAAATCTAAGAATCTGTTCTGAAGGGGAACTCCCTTGGAAATGGCTCTACCGACATCACCCTCCTTCTAGGCCTCCACTTCTTCCATGTTCTATGAACCTGCATGGTATGCCTCTTTTTTCCCAAGATCCAAGCAAAAAATACCATATCTGTAGGTCAGAGATGAAGGACCAGATCACTAACCCACTAGTCAAACTCAAGCCACACAAAACTTGTAGGAGGTTTCAAAACATCCAAAGTGAAGAAGTCGGAGGATCTCGATTCCAGTGAAATTCATAGGACCAGTGAAATAAATTTATTGAATCTATTTGGTGATTTTGAAACCACCGAGAGAAATGGATGCCAAATAAAGGGGGACAAACAGATTTCTCCCCAACAATTTCATCCATCTTCAAGTCGTCCCAAAATCAAGACGAATTTGGTTAATAGACTAATTAGAAGTCACACACTTTACATTTTAAGGTTGTATAAATTCCGAGAAACTATGGTCATCAAAATATGAATAAAATAGGTTGATCTAAAGAATAGAACACCTTAACGAATTGAAAATGTCCTTAAGATTGATTCCATAAGATTGATTACTGAGGAATGTAAGGTTAACTTCACCTTATGAAGATAGTTTCAATAAAAAAATATGGAAAACACATGGTGTAGTAATCACCATAAGAAATTATGAAATGTTAAATTGAAAATACTTTGCAATAAATAAGAAGAAAATATGATGTTTAAGGATCTGGAATCAGATGAGAAAATGAAAGGAATAAATGTGAGATTACTTCAAAAGTAAAATTAGTCCTAGATAAATGCATCAGAAGATGAGATAGGTCAAGTAGGCTATGTGTGATTTTGGGTGAGTGACATCAAGATGGATTTTTTGAACCTTTGAAAGTAATACATGAATGGTGAAACCTAATATGGGTTTTGGAATATAGGGTGGATTTGGTTTTGAGGAAGACAACTTGAGTGCTTGTGGTTTACCCTTGTGGTTGGATTCTAGAGAGATGGACATGTTTGGGGGCCTAGACCGTGTAATGTATATTAAAATGGGTGGTCCTTATACTTATAAATTTGATCATGAGAATAATAGGTGCTCAAGGAAATGTGGGTTTATGCGGTTTTATGTGCAAACATTCTCTTTGGGTGGAGACTGTGCATGAGAGATTTGGTTTTGGTAGGAAGCATATAGAGGTTCCTGATTTTCATTAAATGAGAATCTCTTGGAGTGTTGGTGTTTTTCTACTGCATGTGGTTACTAGGGGTAAGACTAGTTAGAGGGTGTAGGCTGAATTTCTTGAGTAGGGAAGAAAACTATGAGCAGGCGGATGAATGATTTTGATGTGATGATATTATCATGGGTAGAGATGCCCAAGACTTTTAAATGACGTTGACATGTCCATGTAGAGATTGGTGACATCTGAAATAAATGACTGTTGGTGGTATTCATTGATAAAATCATAGCATACAATTATTTAGTGACGATCATTCCAAAAACAATAATATCTTCATTATAATAATGGGGGGAAATGGATATATGTATAGATACCCTACTATCTTTTGGATAGATATGAAACATCTTAGGGGTTATGATCATGGAGAGTTTTTGTAAAGCCACATGGTGGAAACAACACCGTTGACTATTTATGGGCAAGGTCCTCATAGTTGATCAAATATTGAATAATACCTTTGATTTCATTCAAGGATGTAGGGAATGAGTGATAGTTGATGTTTCATTTGGTTTCTCAGGTGTAAAAAATATAGAAACGTCTAATTTTGTCTTTAGTAGTGGTTGGAGAGTTCGAAAAAGTGGTTGAGTTTTTTTGGGTGAGTTTATGATGATGAAACTTCTATGGTGGGGAGTGATGTATTTGTTGTAAAGATATAATCCTTGTTCTAGAAGGCTCATAGGTTTGTGGAACTGGCTTTGGATTGGTTGGGGTGGAATTGTGATTGGATTTGTTGGGGTGGAATTTTGATTCTATTGGGGAATCCTTGATGTGTGAATTTAGTTTTCATAGGGTGTTTAAATAGAAAATCATTTAGGGTATATGATTGAGATGATTATGGGCATGGGATTGGGGTGTTTTTGAAAAGAAATATGATATGTGGGTATCTGAGGTGAGTTGTTGCGTGTGGTAGAAAACAAATGTGGTTTTGAGTTAGTAGCGGATTTGACTATTTAACTACACTAGGGTCGTGTACAGATTCCAATTGGTGGGTTTGGGTGGTTTTATAATGCCTTTGGTATTGAAGGAATTGAAATGAATTGAGGTGGAAACATGCCGATGAATGGAGATGGGTGCTCAGGGAATAAGTCAAATGAGGATAAACTGACCGAGGTTAGCACATAGTGTGGGTTCTTAAGGATTCACGATACATCTATTGTGTGGTTTTGGAAATGATATGTGTGTTTAGAGTTTTATATGTGTCTAACCTTTTGGGGGAGTGATCTCTAAAAGGGAAGCATGTATTTATAAAGAGCTGCTAAAAGGGATAAGCTGTGAATTCAGCAAAGTGTTGGGCTGTCAAAATCTAGAATTTGTTTGTATAAAACTAATAACCTGAAATATGTTTACAAAATCAGGAATTTGTGAACTATTTTTGTAACCTGTGAACTGCTCTAAAAGTTTTTATAGAATGGTTATAGGAAATATGAAATCATTTTAAAAAATCAAGAACTTGTGAACTATTATTATAACTTGTGAACTGCTCTAAAACGTTTTTGATCATGGTTGCAGAAAATCTAAAATATGTTTACAAAATCAAAAAAATTGTTAACTGTTTTTGTAACCTTTGAACTGAAACAAAATTATTCTAATCATGGTTGCATGAATATGTCATTTACAGGTTCAATGAATGATTTTTAGATTGAAGAAGTTTTTATTCCCTACTCATCTCTCATGATATTTCATAGTGGTATCAAGAGATTCAAATTTTGTGAAGGTATGAATGTAAATCACTATCTTATGGACATCCTACATCGAGTTCGCTCAAGTATACATAGAATTATTGAATGATGATTCATGGCTAAGTGTTTTGAGTTTGATAGTGATTTATGTTCCATGGTTGGCAATACAATCTAAAGGGGTAGATTGTTGAGCTCAAGAGATGTTTTGAAGATGTTGAGTACTTAAAGAGATATTTGAGACAAGAAGTTACCTCTGGAATGTAGAATTTGTCTAGAGAATAAGGTATTGATAGTGTTGAAGTAGATGTGGTTAATGTGTTGGTTTTTTTTCAATACATAAATCATGTTCCAACTCACTTATAATAATATTTCTTAGATGATTTGAAGGTTGTTGAAAAGGTTAAAGATGATTGGAGTTGATTTGAGAAGGATTTGATGTTATTTGGAAGGCTGTGAAGTTTGAGCTGAAATGTGAAGGAGACCTTGGTAGGGTACACCCTAATACTGGATTTTGTAGGGTCTCCGATACTGGATTTCATAGGGTACACCCTGATGTTGTTTTGGGTAGAGGCATGGAAACCTACTAGGGTACACATAGATCATCATAAGGTATAGTAGAATTTCAAGGTAAACTGGGCCTTGTAAGATTCCTTCTTAATAGTCATGAATCTCGTAAGGTTCCTTCGTAAAGTCCACAAAGTTCATAAGGTATAATGAATACTTCATAATGTACATGAAACTTATGATTGGATCTTCAAAAAGAGCACCGAAGGAAAGAGAGACATTTTAGGGTACAATGAACCCTACGATCAATCTTCAAAAGGTATGTGCTGAGCTGAAATGAAATCTACGCACTAGTTCAGATAAGAATGACTAGGAATCATACACCCAACACAAATCATTTACAAATTCATTCAGTTCACCTAAACATGACAATTTCATTTATAATATTCAAAGGGTGAAAAGAAAAGTGACATGGTAAGGCATATTCCTTCTCGGGCAATGTCATTTGAGCTAAATGAGTATGATAATCCAATTTATATTATTCAAAGAAAACAAAAACTAACTAGCCACAAAACAAACACCAACAAGAGGCATATAGAAAAATCAAACCAAATCTAAACATGATAAAAATAACTATCACTACTCTTTGGTTTAGAAGACAGCACACCTCCGTTGGAGGGATTTTATTATAAAATATTGGCATTTATTTATCAAAAAATTCATTTAATTATATTTAACATTTATTCTAAAACTCATTCATCCCAAATCAAATGCAATAAGTTAAGCAACTAGATCAACATAACTATCACTGTGAGTTTTCGCAGACAGCGCACCTCCATTGGAGGGGTTTTATTTTAAAAACACAACTTTATTTATCAAATGAAATGATAATATAAAAGAACACTTATTCAAGATATGTAGGTCAATATAATTAAACATAATTAAGAAAGAAGGTAAATACAATTTAAAGCATTCTTGAATTAAAGAAACTAGGAGAGGGACCCTACCTCCAGGTGGAACCAAGCCATCCACTTCATCTCTTGGAGCTTTCTAACTAAAAGATGATGCTCCCCCACTGGGTATACGCACCTTCACACATATGCAAGGACACCTAGCCCCTATGCACACACCTGTATGGATATGAGCATGTGCAAGGGGATCCTTACACATATGCTTAAATGCATATACCAGTCTCCACTCACCTGCGTATGCATTTTTATATATATACATGGGCACACCTATCCCCATACGTGCATAATCATTGCCATGGTTGACTATACACGTAACAGGGGAACCCACATACATATACTTACTTACCTATGCACACATAGGCGAGTCACCCTTTACTTGGTGACTCAAAACCAACGACCAGAGATCAATGCACTACAGAATGGATATTAAGAACCTTAAAACATATAAAGGACCCATACATAACCAGTGAAAACCCAACCAACAACATTTAAGCATTACCTTGATTGGCGAGAACCAAATCCACCCGAACCAACACAAAACGATCCCACGCCCTACCAAAAACATAATATGGAGTCAAAAACATTGAAATCCCCAAAATATATGAGGTGTGAGACAAGTATTAATCATATAATATTACCTCGGATCAAAGTCGGCGGACTGAAACAATCGGAACCCCTTCTGGACTCCTTCTTAGAATATAACTACTCCCTGTCCATAGAAAACAGTAAAAAACCTAAGTGGCCAATGCGATAAAGAAAATAAAATAAAAACTAAACTAAAACATAACTGTCTCCTATGACTATACATTTCACCGCCCAACATATAAGAACCACAACGCCACAAGGGTCAAATCATGTTCTGGCAAGAAAGGGGGAAACAAATCCATCTTTCAAAATGATAATATCAAAAAGTAAATTCATATTAATTAACAATTAATCTTCTTATAAATGGTATATAATTAGTTTTGCTTGAGTTTCATCTTAGTTTGGTTTTGTTCAATACAAGTTTGTTTGGGAAATTACATGGCTACACCATTACTAAAGGGTCAAGATAGGTTGTGGTGTAAAGTTATTGTGGAATGAAAGGATGAGAACATTATTATAAGTGATTCCAACTGGTCTTTAATGAAAAAAACTTCCTATATGATCTTAAACAAGATAGATCTTGAGATCTATTAGATATTGAGTAGGAAAAATTGTTAGTGATTGAATATGAATCAACATTCACTAATCTGGTAAGTATATATCAAATCATATGATTAATATAAGGCTTAAGGCATGAAGATTTGTGATGAAGCTATTACGAATGATGTGATCATGGACCGGTCTTATGATTTTTCTCACCTATATATTTGTGGTTAGTATGATGTCTTTAGAAAATATAGGTTTTACATGAACATGGAAGGGGAGTTATTTAATTACTCATTCAGGTGGAGAGAATACATCATTTAGCAGTTAGAAGATGAAGTATAAGAACATCTATGGGTGATCAACCATTACTTAAATTAATTGTTTCTTTAAATAAGAAATTTTATGTATATAAAGACATTATTAAGAGCCTCGATAGACCCTTAAACACTAACTTGATTATTCGATCATAGATTTCCAATGGATTGATTATAACTATGTTCCATGGGAGTCATGGAGTCTAAGGATGGTAAATGAATGTAAATAGATTAACATAGTATACCTATAGATATCGTGTTCACAAGATTCCTAGGTTTAGATAAAATTCTTTGGTGTTTTTATGGAAATGAAATCACCCTGTCACTAGGTCTCCAAGTGGATAAGATATCGATTGGGATATGAGTGGTCTAACATATGTATTATAATTTTGATGATATGTGTATGGACTGGATGAGGGTTCAGATCAAGTAAAATATTCCTAAGAGGAATGGGCCTTATGGTGATAGATGTGGTAATTGTACGTCTAGTGTTTGATGAGGAAATACTTATGAGGATGGATTGGAATCGTGGTGGGTTCTTAGAGTGGGATGGTCCCTCAGAGTCTATAAAATGTATTATGAAATGTTTTACTCCATTTGATGATTCAAAAGTTAAACTAAGGAGATCAAGGATGAGATGATAGTGTGAGTATTGGGTATTGTCAGACATATTGTCATTATAATGCCAAGAGGCTTGGTGTGTTAGTGGGGATGGGTTATAATACATGATTTTAATGAGGTTCTTGACCGGATTCTTGAGAATATAATTAAGTAATGGTCGACATGCCGAGATAAGACTATAGTGTGTGGGATGAGGATTATGGGATAATCCTTGAGAGATGAGTCTATACTATGTGACTGAGAGTATAGAATATGATATGTTTGATATGATTGGGTGAGTGGCCAACCCATGCAAGGAGGATACGATGTATGCAGACACTTGGGGTTATTTATTCTATCTCATGGAGACATTTGGGGTTATTTCATGACTCCGACATACTCTGGAAATGTTCTCACATAATGTTTTAGAAAAAAAAATCCATCTCATGGAAGACCTGAAGGCTACTCTAGCTTCTAATGTTTCCACACACAAACAAGTGATAAACCTCACAAAACGACCATAATAAAAAAAAGAGAGATTTCATAGTCAAATAAGGGGTGGAAAAAATAAACTAGTAACTGCATAATCGGACATGTTACCACATGGACAAGAAATCAAATGCATGATCAAATAAGTGACACCATGAGTAAAATTATAATTTGAAAATGTAAAAGGCTCTAATCACCCTCTTGAAACCTCCAACCCTCATAAAACACAAAGGGTTTTATAAATTTGGGACCCTATAATAGATATCTCTCAAATAATTAATTTCCTTTAGAATTTAAAACAAACTTGAAAAGGAGAGAAATGGGTCTGAACATCCACCCTATGATATGACTCCCAAGGATCTCATTATATAAAGAACATAGCTTCACATCAGATGAACAAGGTTCATAACCATGCAATATCATTAAATAACTAAAAAAACACTCTCGTGTGATATGCCTCTCAAAAAAGGGAAAATCCATTAAAAAGAATCAAATCGAAGAGGAGAAACGATGTCATAAAATAGTATAAAGTCAAACACATTGTATCAATAGAAAGGAAACAAGAAAAGAAGCTAAATAAGTAAGATCACCCCTCAAACAAATTGGGATACTGATTATAATACACATGTACTGCAGTTATTGGGTTTCACGTATGAAAATGTGGAATAAAAAAACATTGATTCAATGTATGGGTGAACTCAAGGATGTATTGTTGAATCACCCTCCTTTGGATAGTTTTGTAAAGGCCTGAATCATCAACATAGCTAAAATAAATCATATAAAATATTGGAAACTACTGGTATATAGACTGAATGAATCATATAAATACTAATAATAACTCATAATTAACTTGAATTCATTCTTATAGAGAGTTATAATTTATGCTTACACAGCAGAAGGGGGATTCACGAGCGACCCTGAGCGGGGAGCTACGAGTGGCGAGCGGGAGTCAGGATGGGAGGAGGGGAACTCAAGGAGGATGAGAGCGGCGAAAATGATGGGAGGAGCGGAGCAGCCCTGTAGGGTTTGGATAACTGTGGCTTGATGGGGGATGCGTGAGCTCTGATGAGAGGGGAGTGGCTAGTGGCGAGTGGGGATTGGAGAGCGACGAGTGACGAGGGGTGGTTGGGATGGGAGTGACGACGAGGGGTGGTCGGTATGGGAGCGACAGTGAGGACAGGAGGAGTATGTGAGTGGCGCCGAGGCTTTGGAGAAGTGTGGCTTAGGGATCGGAGAATTATCCCGATGGCGAAGTGATTTTAGATAGATATATCCCAATGGTTTATTTGACCCGTTGGGGAAAACCGGTCCATATGACCTATATGCCAACGGTTCATATGAACCATTGGCATAGGGTATTTTTCCCAACAGTTGGTTAAAACCATTGGAAAAAAGTGTTGGTATAGGTGGACTTTCCACTAGTGAATGATCCATAAAATATAGTTTTATCCCGGTAAATAGATACATTCATTACTTTCCCATATTTATTCTAACATTTATAACTTTGATCTATTTCATTATAGATCAAGTTTTCTCCCAAATCCTATGGACTAATTAGACTTTAAAAACAACTGTGTGAACACATACAAATGATTTGAGACGGGTCATATGGATATATTTTGGAAACTTGATGAATTCTTTCACCCCATCAAAATATAAAATTTTTATACAATTCAAATCTACATGATATTCGATTCATATCCATACTATTTTATTTGGTAAAATTAACATTTAAAAAAATAAATAAATTGTAAAAACCATTTCATTGGAAAAGTTCATCTTATGATTAAAAGCATACTATAAGGTTAAATTATTAATGGCTATGATTTTAAATGCATAAATTGGTTTATTAATGGTTATGATTTTACTAACATGGGTTATCATTAATCTTTTCTACATTATATTAACCTAATATACCATTTTTTGTGCTAATTTGGATCCCAAGAGAGATTTCTTCCCTATTAGAACCCAATATAGATGTGATCAACATATGGACTTTAATAAAGATCTTCAATATTGGTTACCTATATCAATTCTTGATTAATATGTTTATACAAAAATTATAATTGGTCAGATTTAAAATTATCTATCAACATTTGGAACAATATACTTTCCAAATTTGGCTCTCTTAAAAAGAAAACAATATAAAAATATAGTACTCTAATGGTCACTAAAAATAAAATACACAAGTTAATGAAATGTTATAATTTTTTTTTGTTTTAATCCTTGGGAGTAAGAGGGATGATTGAAAGAAAAAGGGAAGAATTATTTTATTTTAATCAATGGGAGGAGAGATACTTGGAACTTGGAGTCGATTAATAGTTGTGGATTGAAAAAACACTGCCAATTTATTATTTGTAGTCACAACCTTACATGATAAGTAGGAAATATTTTTGTGGTGTACAAGAAATCAGAGTGAGAAATAATAATGAATGAGTGAAAATGAACATGAAGGAAAGGGAGAGGGTGAAAAAAATAGAGAGTTAAAAGAGATTGGGTGGAACATTGGAATACGAGGTATACTTGGAACAAAGATCTGATTACTAGTTTTGCAGCTCAAAAACTATTCCTACTTATCATTTACAGTCACCAACTTATATGATAAGTTGGAAGGGTTTTTTAAATTCCTAACTAAGAGATAAATGTAATAAAAGTTATAAATAATTATGAATGAGTGAAAATGAATGTAAAAGAAAAGGGATAGGGTGAAGAAACATTGGCTTGAGGAAAGAATGATTTGGTGGAGAATTAGTGAGGTAGATCTAGGAAAAATAAGATTGCTTATGCATGCACTGTTCAAACCATTTGGGAAAGTTAAAAAACAAAAAAATATGTTCGAGGGGAAATGAGACATCTTCTATTTCTTATATTGAGTTTTTTCACTCATTGAAAAATCGATACCTTTTTGTTACTAGGGTGTTACTTTTCTTAATGCTTTTTCCCTCTGCATCTGTAATGGGTTCCCTCTTCTCCCATTGTGAAAAGAGGATTCTTTTCTAAGTTCAATAATGGTGTTTAGCCCTTAACCTGTTAAAAAAAGATGTTCAAGGGGGAGAAATTGATTCCAAGTGATGAAATATGTTAATTTTAAAATATCATTATAATTTTAGGAAAGTAAAATTTTATAAATTTTAAACTAAGACAAATATATTAATAAAAATCTTAAAATTAAAAAAAAAACTTAAAAAAAGAAATGATTGCAATTTTAATATCTCTTCATTTTTTTCAATGTGAAATTTAGTGAAAGAAAAAAATTGAATGTAACTTGTACCAATATTTTTTAGTGATTTTTTTAAAAGAAATAAAAATAAATGTTTTTGAAATATGAAAATAATAACCCTTATTAAAAATATATTTTTCCAAAGTTCATTTATAATTGTTTTTATTTTTATTTATAAGTTACATTGAATAAAATATTTATACTAACCTAATAAAAATTATTTATATACAAATAATTATTTATAATAAAAATATTTATAAAAACATAATAAAAATTATTTATATACACATATTCAAAATTATCAATTTAATATCATCAATTTTTTTTATAAATTATTCATATAATTTATTAATTAAAAATTATTAAATCAAGATAACAAGAAATATTAATTAAAAAATTTTAATCAAAAATAATTATTAACTCAAAATGATTAATTAAAAATTATAATTAATTTAAAATCAATAATTCAAAAGAAATATTAATTCAAAAATATCAATTTAAAAAAATTATTAATTAAAAAAAGTTATAATTTTTTTATATTAATAATATATTGAAGATAATCAAAATTATTTTTAATCATAACTATCTATAATAAAAATTATTTATAAAATATTTTCAATTATTTATGTACACATAGTCAAAATTATGAATATTTGTTTGTTCTTATTACATATAAATTACTTTGACGTTTTGAAAATACTTATTTACAAAATACGTTTAAAAAAATATTTATATAAAAAAGAAAATTATGTTCGTTATTATTAATAATCAAAAAGATGATCATTTATTTAAATATTAATTTAAGAAAACATTTAATAAAATATGCACATGGGGTAATGTTAAAAACTAATGTCAGTAATTTTAAAAACTCTAAAACAACCAGACACTTATTTTGGAAATCATTTGGTTCAAAGAACACATCTAAAAATCTCAAGTCTCTTCCCTCCACATATTTCAAAACCAAATACATAATTTATGATCTATTATGGATGTTTTACAAACATTTGGTTTGAAAATCAATTGATACAAAATGTATATTTATAAATTTAGGGTGTCATCAAGAGACACAATAAAAAAACTCATAGTATTTTTTTAAAAACCACATAGGAATTTTTTTAAACATATGTTATGGAATCCCATTCAAATACAAGGGTTGAAAGCATTTAAAAAACACTATTTTTTTCTTCAGGGATAGTCATATTAGAATAAAATTAATAAAGAAACTCTTTGAAACCAACTGACATTCAAAGGCTTATAATACAATGTGACAACATAGAAACACCCTACTCAATTCAATGAAAAATGATCCAAAAGTAAACATCTATAAAAGAAATTGTTCTAAAAATAAAAGAGTGAAGACATTTGGTATGGGTAAGTGGTGGAAGTTTAGTGTTTTTGGAGGGATTAACCAACAAAGGATCGATTAGTTGTTTTTCGTGTGATGAGATACAATGGGATAAGAATCAGATCAGGAGTTTAGTTTTTATCATCACTAAAGATGAGTATATATAATCACATACCTTATCTTTTGAGAGGATGGATTCATTTGAAATGATTGAGGAAGACCAGAAGTAGAGATTCAGCTCTGCGAGAGCATGAATGGAACTAGCAAGGTCAATCCGATTAGGAATTTATTTGAAATACTGTGAAGGCTTTTATCAGTGGTTCACACAAAATATTGATAAAAAGTGGTTTTATCAACTCTAAAATAGTACATGTTGATAAAACCACAATTTATTAGTGCTAAAAAAGCATATATAAAGCCTTAATTTTAATAATATAATAAATATAATTAAAAAATTAAATGTATATAATTATTAATAAATATTTAACAAATTCAAAATATGTAATTATGAATATAATTATAAATAAATATATTGATTCTATAAATATAATTATAAATAAATATATTTATTTTATAAATATAATTATTATAATTATTATAATTATTTATATTTTTTATTCATTTAAAATTATAATTATAAATAAATATTTTAAAAAATATTTTTATATAATTATACTTATATTAATATAATTATAATTATATATATATTAATATAATAAATATATTTATTATTTAAATATATTTATTATGATTTTATAATTATTGAAATAAATAAATATAAATATAAATATAATAATTATTAACTATATTTAAAAATATCTGTATAGAATTATAAATATTTGTATATAATTATATATATATATATATATATATATATTAATATATAAATATAATTAGGAAAGTGCAGGCCATGGAGAAGATTCATGGCCCCAGAAATTTATTATAAAAGAAAGTAACAAGTAAACACAAAAAGGTTCGGTGTAAAATTGAAAAAACCACCAACAAATTACAAAATAACATAGATCATTCTTTATTTATACCACCCCATAAAAAAAACATCCTCAGCCACTTGGGTGTCTTCCCCTCCTCCATTACTTTGGGGTCTGCACAAACAACCTTGATCATCAGTATCCACAGTTCAACAACTACATCAATGTTCATACCAACTATTTTAACATCCACCAGAGTCACAAAATTATAAGAAACCTCCTTATTATCTTCAACAAGGTGCCTCTCATATAGAATGTATTCATTAGAGAGCTTCCATGTCTGCTGGTCCTTGATGCGATCTTGGTTGATCAAATCATAGACACTAATCACAAGAGCTATTAATTTTCTTACACTTTCTCTCCATTCTCTCCTCATACAACTCATCAAAATATGGAGAGTTAATAGACTCCAACATAGTAAAGAAATTCTTCTTCACAACACTAGTTTTGTGTGTAACCACAGGCATATTATCTTCCAAAGAAGCATTCATAGATGTTGTGAGATGGAAAACAAGGGCGTGTGTAGATTCCATAACATGGTCCGAAGAAGTGAGATCCTATATAGGATATCCAGAGGCATCCAGAACTTCCCCCATGCACCCATATGATATAAATATGCTTTTATATTTTCATCATAGGGAACCTCCGAGATTGTTGTGGGAACAGTTTTGGGAATGGTTGTAGGGGCCTGCACAAATGCCCCATGCTCCTGAGAAGTGAAAGTCTACACAAAATTTTCATAGGCAGCATGTATTTCCCCTATGCTTCTAGGTGAAACAAAAGTTGTCGAAGAAGACTGAAAACAATTCTGATAGTCATAAGGATCACATTTCATAATGACATGTGGACATTGCCCAATAGAAGTGCCTTTAAATTATAGGGAACCACTATCCAATTTCCCTTTTGATAGGATTTTACCCTCTATTAAAACCATAGGATCTAACTTAGTATCACTATCATGACTACTATTACAATCATCACCCCATTTAGAGGTCACACTGTGAGGAAAAGGATCAAATACCATCATATTGTGAGTTGAGAGTGTGCAGTCACCTAGAGGACTAGGCCACACACCCCAACTACTATAACAATCAAGAGGAATTTCAATATAGTTATTTCAGACCACAACATCATCAAAGGAGACTATTCTCCCATTCCTTGTACCAAAGAATGTTTTGTGTAGTAGATTCTCGTTAATGGGTGAAGGTGGATCAACTTCCTTCACACCCTTAGGGGAATCCTTCTTCCCATGAATATGCATTGATTGAATAGAATCACATGGAAGTTTTAATTTACACTTTCTATAAATATGTGTATACCATTTATAGTTTGAGCATCACAGTCCTCTAATACAATTATCTTTAACATGGCCAATAGTTGAATAGTTAAGGTATAAATCAGGAACATGCTAAAATTCCATATCAAGTTCAAACATAATGTCACTAGAAATCAAGTAAACAGACTCAACAAGAAGCAAACACATATCAAACTTAATCAAGGTGCAAGAAAAGAGACATTACCTAACCAATCCAATCTATTTATCAAGTTTAAATAGGGTACATATGACCAATGTCACATCACACAGAATGTTTGGTTGCTAAAATACCCATTTCAAACCTTTGACACAAATCTAAGATTGAGAAATAGTATTCTTGTCCTAAAAAGGATCAAACTAGGGATCTTAGTTCTAAAACCTCAAGATCCTAGTCTTGTGACAAATCCACAACTATAGTATCTAAATTAAAATTCATTTAAAAAATTGAATTGGTAAAAATACATAACAAGTGAAAAAATATTCCATTCACTGAAACCCCATATTTTTTGGAGGCGTTTCTTGAGATCTTTAAGCTTCCAACATTTGTTCATATGTGAACTGAGCTGAGAAATAATTGAATGCTGGTAAGAATCAATTCGTTTATGAAATATTCAGGGGTTATCTTCAATAACCAAAAGCGCACCATTCATCGAAATCCAATTATGAGAAGTAGGTTCACAACCTCAGGAGCTAGGGTCGTTTAAAAAAAAACCCCTTTTCATTAATGCATCTTTCGAAGAATGATCTTCCGACTCAGATCGTAAGGGACCCTGATTCCTGGTCATCAATTCTATATATGGATTGTGCCTCAAACCAAATCCACCATCCACCTACTGCATGGGGCTAAGAAAAAAATCCATAGTATTGAACTAATCGAGTGATGCTGAATTCATCACAAATCGAAGACCTAGACACCATTTATATAGAGAGAGAAACTTTCGACCCACCTCGTCTATAAATTATACAATCCAAATCCAAATATATATAATTATAAATAAAATAAATATTTGTTTTCGTAATTTTATAATTATATATATTTCATAATTTTTAATTATTATGATAAATTAATATATTTAAAAATATTTAATATAATTATAAATATTTGTATATAATTATATATATTTTTATATTTTTATATAATTATACATATAAATTTATTAATATATAAATATTTATAATCATAAATATAATAAGTATATTTATTATAATTTTATAATTATTTAATTATTTATATATTAATTTATAATTATAAATAAATATATTTAAAAAGTATATAAATATACTTATAAATATATTTATATAATTATTTATATTTATATATTTATACATATATATAATTATATATATATATTTATTAATATATAATTATATATAATTATATATATAATAAATATATTTATTATTTAAATATATTTATTATAATTTTATAATTATTTATATAAATATATTTATTTATAATTATAATTGCAAATAAACTTATTTAAAAATATTTGTAAATAATTATAAATATTTGTATATAATTATATATATTTATGTAATTATATATATTTATACCAAGACGACGTGGAGCATGGGTTATACCCATAAGCCCAAAGTTTATTGAAAATAAAATAAATACAAAGTACAAGGGCATATAAGAAATGGAATCTAGTGACAAACCAATGTACAAAGAAAAAACAGATAGTTTTCTAGGAGAAAGGAAAAGATTATTGATCTATGTGATCGACCATCGCCTCTACTTATCAGATGACAACCCCTGATCCATGTTTTGGTCTCTTTCCATGTATCATATTTCACTTGAGGATAGATATTTTTATCTGGTGGGGTGGGATCCTCAATGCGCCGGGGATCCTGTTCTCTAGATGGACCAAGGCACTCTGATACTACCTTCAGATAAAAATAATTCCCTTCCATGATAGTCTTAGTTCCTAAGGACTGTCCGTCAACATGGATAGACCCATAAGAATTCCAAAATTCTACACAAAAAACCTCCCTAATATTATACCTATTTAATATTTCAATAAGAATAAAATATGTTTACCAAAGTCTAGTGAAGTCATAAAAATTTCATGGGAAAGAATTTTTGACCCTTTCATCCTATAAGAGTGCTACAAACTACTAGCTTCAACCACACCAGAGCGATGTTATGTAGAGACCCGAAGCTTGACGTACATAGATATTACATTACTTTTGAGGAATACATAATACATAACAAAAACAGACACACAAGGACCGTAATAGTTTAGTGTCTTTGGAAACTTGGAACGTAATCTTCAAATCTTGGTGAAAGATCTTCAACATCTCCCATAAAGATCTTCCACTTTTTGTTTCCTTACCTAAAACCTTTCTTTTAATCCTGGGGGAAAATAAAACATAAAAAGGGTGAGCTAAAATGCTCAGTAAGGGTAAGCATGGATAAAATAAAACATACCATATACATTTGAACTTAAAAACATGAACATAATGTTTAAACATCAAAATCTTGAGCAACGACTTAAAACATGGAAGTACATAAGGCATAGATCACAATGGAACATAAATCATGATAACATAGCATGGGAATAAAACATGTAATTGTGGCATCCATTAAGCACATAAAATGATTTCCATAGTAGCCAAGTCATTGCTGCCAAGACCATCTTAGTGGACAAAGTCCCTTTCTGAATCGAGTTCACTCCTCATTCTAGTCCCGTAATACTGAACCGGATTAACTTACCGTTCCAGCCATGCCTATCTCATGAGATATAAATCTTTACCCAATGAATTGGAAGGAGATATAGGTCCCACCTATCTCATAATGAAATCATTTTTACTTGTGCCACAAAATCAACATACATCATTCATAATAACCCAATAAATAAAATGGGTTTCATAAACATAATCCCATCATCAAATAATCCATATAAAAGAAATGGATATCATTTCATAATAAGAAAAGTGAAAGCATGTAAATCATAGAGACATGATACTTGAAACATACACATATGAAATAATGTCATCTTAGATGAAAAATGGTTTTGATAAAACACTTGAAATGAATTCTTGAGGAAAATATCCTTTCTTCTTCAAAATCATTCTCTTTTCACAAAATGTCATGCAATTTTAAAAGAAAAGGATTTTGTTGAGAATAGTCATGAAATATTTTGGAGTTAGAATTATGAAAATAAGTCTTTTATAAAACTGTAAAAATCCATTCGTGCTGTATAAGTTAAAAAAACATTCTTCTCCTACTTTTTCCGGAAAAGTCAAAAAAGTACCTCATAACGTAAACAAAAGAAAATTCCTTACATACCATGTATTAAAAGTCAAAAATGGGTAAAAAGGACTTTAAACATAAATTAAAACATTTTTATAAAAAATTTACATGGATAATAATAATAACCCTAGTAAATACTTACGAATAAACAATCTCGGGTAAGAATGAGATTGGAATATTTATCCCTTACCTTAGGTCCGATATGCTTTGTACGTATCCAAACCTCTTGTATAATGATTTAAATAATGTCATTGACTTATTACAGAATCATATTCATTGTTATGATATCATATATGGTTCATTTATGACTTTATATTACCCGTTCTTTTGTAAATTCCATGTTAAAGAGCATTTTGGGTAAAATCGTTTCATTTGTCGTCCGTGTTTTGACTTGTAATTATTCATATGATTACTTAGATCATGATTACTTAATTCCAGAATATAAAACATGATTTATATATAATAAATATTCAGAATATACATATATATAAAATAGATCGATAAATGGAATGAAATACACCGTTCATGGAGACGGTAGGCCGTACGTACGCATGAACGTTTTTTTCGTTTCCTCATTGAATTGAATGGAATTAATTGGATGACATACATATATATATATATATATATATATATATATACATAAATCCAGTATCATTATTATGTCATATATTTCATGATTACTTATTATATATACTTTATAATCATTTATGAATGGTTAATCATTGAGAATGAATCTCATCACGTCGTGGAGACGGTATTCCGTACATACGCAGGAGCGATGATATCGTTCCCATGATCGTGGAATTTTATTGGAGTGTATGTATACTATTACAGAATCAATATCACTTTAAAATAATTATATATAGTTATTATTTACACCATTATACCCATCCAAGTAAGGTGGTGGTGGAAAATAGATTACACCACGGCGTGGAGATGGTATTCCGTACGTACGCACGCGCAGTGATTTTGTTTTCTGTAGGATGGATAGATGGTGAAATGGGGTTGTTTCATACTTATAATAACATATCAGTATATGAGTGATACTAATGTTATTACTTCATAATGAAACAACCTAATAAGAATAAGTGGAAGAAGAAATAAAGTTGAAAGAATCGGTAACAGACATTACCTCTTCTTTGAAGCACCTCTTTGATACCTCCTCTTAGGGCACTAAAACTGGTCTTTGAATAAGACCAGGACCTCTAGGATGTTTCTAGGGAAGTTTAGAAGAGAAATTGGCAGGGTTTGTCGGATCATGAAGGCTAAAAGTGGTGTGAGGAAGAGAGGGAGGAGGTGCCCTTTTATAAGGGAGGTGAGGGGCACCTTTGGAAGAACTGAAAATATTATTTTATTATAATGTCATATTCGGTTTTTAATAGCTCCAAATTGATTTATTTCTAAGATAAGGTGGGGATGGGTCGAAATACTATCATCCAATAGAATTTAGACAAGTTTATGTCATTATATTAACCATAACTTTTAGTTTTAACTCTTAGTTAATTAGATTGACATTTACCATGTCACTTTGTATTTTTATATTATATAGTTAATAAACTTACCATATACAACCAAGAGACCCCCAAGTGGTCCATTAATGATAGAACTATCTTGATATAAGTATCTTGGCAGAACCTTAGATTTTTTTGGAATATAATAACAATTAATAATATAATATTTGTTTTAAAAACTATTTTCTGTCAATTTTGACACTATTTGGTAATTGATTTTTGTGAAACTCATAACAGAATGATTAGTTCGAAAAAAGTTAATTAAATCACTAATAACATGTAATATTAACATATAAAATTATTGGAATTCATAAAAAGTCTCAAATTAAATTTATTTGGGTATTTATAACATCAATTATGTCAATATTTCATTAATAAGATAATTACAACATCATCATTGTGTCATAAATAAATAAATTTATTTTAAGTATAAAAAGTACAAATAAAATACCATTATGTAGGAAATATTTTAATATTTATAATGAATATTTATAGTCTAATTTATCTTATGTATAACCCTATATTAAAAATAATTTAGTTATTAAACTTTGATTTTAACTATTTTAACCCTTCTTTAAATAAATTAATAATAAATGTACTAATCTAATCCAAGTGAGCCTAAATGGTCATATTTTATTCCTTAGGTTGTTTTTGGCTGAATTACACTTATCCAATATAATTAGGACATGTGTTAGGGTAATAATCATATCATTTTTACCCTTAATTACCCTATTTACTTTTAACTGTGGTAAAAAAAGTAAAACGTTACTATTCACAAAAAATTGTTTTCATCTCATTGAACCACATTTAAGTCCTTGATATTAACAGTGTTTCTCGGATTTTCGAAATTCCACTCACAGAAGCGGTAAAATTAAGTTTTATGAAAAATTCAATTTTTTAACTACCACTTAGTGGTTTCACTATTCATCAAAAAATGAATGTTTCCAGAAAAATACAAAAAATTAGACCTAAGCTATATTTGATATTATGAATTCAAAAATGATGTCTATTTTACCAAATTCAAAACATATCAATTGCATTAATTAATTTAAAAATTAATTCCCGTCGTCAAAACAAATAGCGTGTTCTTAAGAGATAATAACTATCAAAAGATTGACACTTGTTTATGTCTGGTTTGAATGTGAAATTACATCCAATGACCAACATTGTATTAAATTGTAAAAATATATTCTAAATATACTTTAAAACCAATCAAATTAATAATTTATCACTATTAATTATTTCGATTAAAAAAGTTGTTTTAATTAAAATTTAGTAATTTTCACTATTCATCAGAATATGAAAGTTATCCGAAAAGTACCAAAATTTAACCCTAAGCTAATTTCGATATTCCGAATCCAAAAAATGATGTCCATTTTGAAAGATAAAATTTATAAAATTTCAAAAAGTGGGTATTACTATTCATAATGGCTAGTTCATAATAATATTATAATAATATCTCGTTTAGTGAAACTCGGTATTGCGTAGTACACACACTATCGAGGGAGGTCCCGATTGCGTGTAATGCAAGGCAAGTCAGGGATGCGTGTTGTGCAAACTTATTTTGGTGTAGCGTACAACACAAGACATTAATGAAATTAAAAAGAATATTTTTCATAAAATCTCGGAGTGTTACATTCTACCCCCCTTAAAATGAATTTCGCCCTCGAAATTTGTCAGGGTTATAAATGGTTTACTACTTGAAAGTTTCTTTAATAGAAACCCACAACGTAAAAAGGAATACAAAAACTTGGCTTTAAAAACTAAACTATGAAACGTAATGGTTACCCAAATTAACTCATCACTGGGTTTCCACATAGGAGAACATAGGTGCAAATATGGATATGGAAGAAAAATCTAACCATCAAGTTCTGATGGAGAGTGGTAGAGAACATGGATATGAAAAAGCCAACAATCACAAAGCCATAAATTTTTGATGATCTAAGGCACCATCTGATTAATCGGATATAAGAGCACTAGGACCACATTTTTGGTTTTCAAGATCATTTCCCTAAAGTTGATGAAATTGGAATTAGAAGAAATACTTTCGTGATTTTGGAACAGTCTCACCGTTGGTCGTTCTTTGGACAATTTACACTTTATCTCTTAAAGAAATGAAGTTGAATTTGTCATTCGTGATGTGTTATCAGATCATGTGATAGAATGATGGGTCATTCCATCTGTCTCAAACAAAAGGTTAGAAAAGTTATCAAAAAATACATAAGTCAATCTATAGTGAGATTAATCATATATGGTTCCTAAAATAGAATTATACTTCATATATCATACATCTTAATATAATAAAACTAGTTTCTACTAAACAGGGACTTCCTGTAGGCCAGTGGTAGGCGATAAAGGCCAGTCGCACTTCGGTTGTGGGTTCGATTCCCACAGCCTTGTCCGACACGATGGGCTGTCGCCCATCCTGGAGGTTTTCCTTTTTCTAAAACTACATTACTATAACATCCCATCAATAATATCAAAAAAAATTCTATCCTTAAAAAATACTAACTTATGTCCGACATAATCCATTCCAATCTTTAGGCTTATCCAAAATACTACTTTCCAATCTCATATTATAGTGAAAATGATTACCAAAGAGTTCATATAACAAGCATGTTAATACCATCATTGATCCCCATATATCATGAGATATGTCTTGTTGGTCACATTCCAAACATTCGAAAGCCTTAATCATGTATTCTCTTGAAAAATGAATACCCACTAAATCTTATTGAAAACATGAGTGCTGTCAAAAGTTAACTATTTTCACATACCAAAACCTCAAACCATGATATAAATATTTCCTTATATCAGTCATGAGCTCATGAATACTATCAAACTTTCAATTTTATCCTTATCCCTTTATTATGCGCATATCATCTACTTTCCAAAAATATTTGAATAACCTTTCACGGTTACTGGTATCATTCATCATACACTTTCAAAACATAAGGAAAGACTACAGTGTAACAATCCTTAGATGTCTCTTCATTCCATAGTACCATGATATTACTTATACAACATTACACTTGACGAACATGTAATCATTCCACTACCTTCTTAAACCATTGACCGAGCTTCAAAAATTCTTTCATATCACATATAATGTGTAGTATCTTCATCATCATCAACATAAATACTACCCATACAACCATACTGATTCTCTTCATGAGACATTCCCTTAGGGAATTGGTTTTCATAATGCCTGTATATTCCACATTTAAAAAATTTAACCATTGTTGATGTCGTAGCAATACCATTATCCTCATCCATGGTGTTATCTGAACCTTTTCCTTTGCACTTACTGGCTTTGTGTCCTTCTTTTCCACACCTAAAGCATCTTCCAGTTCATTTGAAACATTCTCCTTGATGCCTCTTCCCACATGATTTACATAGGGGAAATTGAACTTTCTTTCCTCTATGATCATCATGAAACTCCATCTTTCTCTTACTATCTGAGTCAGGAAATTTACCAAAGATGAGATTATTGATCATATTATGAGATTGCTGATTGGGCATAATAACGATGTTTGGACTTCCAAATCCCGTTTCATTTGTTTGCTCATGAAGAATATCATTCCATTGTCCATCATATCCTCCATTATCGTGAATCTTCCTGATTCCAGCCATTTTCTAAAACCCAAAAAGAATAGTGTGAGAGGAAAAAATCATGCTAGGGAAAACAACATAGTAAAGGGGGAGTACCTTCAATATATAACATCATAGGTTTAATTCTAATATCGTTACCGTAATTCTAGGACTATAACCTATACTTATACTTAACCTTAGGGACATCCCTAGACATACCTTATAAATATCTCTAGGGATCTCACTAAAGTTATCGCATCCTAGTTTCAAAAGGTTGACTAAACCTCCATCTGATACCAAATGTAGAGACCCGAAGCTTGACGTACATATATATTTCATTACTTTTTCGGAATACATAATACATAACAAAAATGGACACACAAGGACCGTAATAGTTTAGTGTCTTTGGAAACTTGGAACGTAATCTTCTAATCATAGTGAAAGATCTTCAACATCTCCTATAAAGATCTTCCACTTTTTGTTTACTTACCTAAAACCTTTCTTTTAATCCTGGGGGAAAATAAAACATAAAAAGGGTGAGCTCAAATGCTCAGTAAGGGTAAGCATGGATAAAATAAAACATACCATATACATTTGAACTTAAAAACATGAACATAATGTTTAAACATCAAAATCTTGAGCAATGACTTAAAACATGGAAGTACATAAGGCATAGATCAAAATGGAACATTAATCATGATAAAATAGAATGGGAATAAAACATGTAGTTTTGGAATCCATTAAGCACATGTAATGATTTCCATAGTAGCCAAGGAATTGCTGCCAAGACCATCTTAGTGGACAAAGTCCCTTTCTGAATCGAGTTCACTCCTCGTTCCAGTCCTGTAATACTAAACTGGATTTACGTACTGTTCCAGCCATGTCTATCTCATGAGATATAAATCATTACCCAATGCATTGGAGGGGGATATAGGTCCCACCCATCTCATAATGATATCATTCTTACTTGTTCCACACAATAAACATACATCATTGATAATAACCCAATAAATAAAATGTGTTTCATAAACATCATCCCATCATCAAATAATCCATATAAAATAAATAGATATCATTTCATAATATAAAAATTGAAACCATGTAAATCATAGAGACACGATACTTGAAACATACACATATGAAATAATGTCATCTTAGATGAAAAATGATTTTGATAAAACACTTGAAATGAATTCTTGAGGAAAATATCCTTTCTTATTCAAAATCATTCTCTTTTCACAAAATGTCATGAAATTTTATAAGAAAAGGATTTTGTTTAAAATATTCCTGAAATATTTTGGAGGAATCTTCATGAAAATAAGGCTTTATAAAACCGTAAAAATCCGTTCATGCCGTATAAGTTAAAAAAAATTCTTCTTGAAATTTTGCCGGAAAAGTCAAAAAAGTACATCGTAACGTAAACAAAAGAAATATTCCTTACATACCATAGAGTAAAAGTAACAAATGGGTAAAAAGGACTTTAAACATACATGAAAACATTTTTATAAAACATGTACATGGATAATAACAATAACCCCAGTAAATACTTACGAATAAACAATCTCGGATAAGAATGAGATTGGAAGATTAATCCCTTACCTTAGGTCTGATATGATTCGTACGTATCTGAACCTCCTGTATAATGATTTAAATAATGTCATTGAATTATTAAAGAATAATATTCATTGTTATGATATCATATATGGTTCACTTATGACTTTATATTACCCGTTCTTTTGTAAATTCAATGTTAAAGAGCGTTTTGGGTAAAATCGTTTCATTTGTCGTCCGTGTTTTGACTTGTAATTATTCATATGATTACTTAGATCATGATTAATTAATTAAAAAATATAAAACATTATTTATATATAATATATATTCAGAATATACATATATATAATAGATCGATAAATGGAAAGAAATACACCGTTCATGGAGACGGTAGGCCATACTTACGCATGAACGTTGTTTTCGTTTCCTCATTGAATTGAATGGAATTAATTGGATGACATACATATATATACATATATAAATCCAGTATCATTATTATGTCATATATTTCATGATTACTTATTATATATACTTTATAATCATTTATGAATGGTTAATCATTGAGAATGAATCTCATCGCGTCGTGGAGACGGTATTCCGTACGTACGTACGAGCGATGATATCGTTCCCATGATCGTGGAATTTTATTGGAGTGTATGTATACTATTAAAAAATCAATATCACTTTACAATAATCATATATAGTTATTAATTATTCCATTATACCCATCCAAGTAGGGTGGTGGTGGAAAATAGATTACACCACGACGTAGAGACTGTATTCCGTACGTACGCACGCGCGGTGATTTCGTTTTCCGTAGGATGGATAGATGGTGAAATAGGATTGTTTAATAATTATAATAACATATCAGTATATGAGTGATACTGATGTTATTAATTTATAATGAAAAAACCTAAGAAGAAGAAGTGGAAGAATAAATAAAGTTTAATGAATCGGTAACGGACATTACCTCTTCTTTGAAGCGCCTCTTTGAGACCTCCTCTTAGGGCACTAAAATTGGTCTTTGAAGAATACCAGGACCTCTAGGATGTTTTTAGGGAAGTGTAGAAGAGAAATTGGCAGGGGTTGGACGAGCTTGAAGGCTCAAAGTGGTGTGATGAAGAGAGGGACGAGGTGCCCTTTTATAAGGGAGGTGAGGGGCACCTTTGGAATACCTAAAAATATTATTTTATTATAAAGTCATATTTGGTTTTTAATAGATAAAAATTGATTTATTTCTAATATAAGGTGGGTATGGGTCGAAATACTCTCATAAATAGAATTTAGACAAGTTTAGGTCATTATATTAACCTTAACTTTTAGTTTTAACTCTTAGTTAATTAGATTGACATTTACCATGTCACTTTGTATTTTAATATTATATAGTTAATAAACTTACCATATACATCCAAGAGACCCCCAAGTGGTCCATTAATGATACACCTATCATGATATAAGTATATTGTCCTAACATTAGATTTTAAGGAATATAATAACAATTAATAATAAAATATTTGTTTTAAAAACTATTTTAACTCAATTTTGACACTATTTGGTAATTGATTTTTGTGAAAATCATAACAGAATGATTAGTTCGAACAAAGTTAATTAAATCAATACTAAAATGACATATTAACATATAAAATTATTGTAATTCATAAAAAGTCTCAAATTAAATTTATTTGGGTATTTATAACATCAATTATGTCAATATTTTATTAATAAGATAATTACTGTATCATCATTGTGTCATAAATAAATTATATTATTTTAAGTCTAAAAATTACAAATAAAATACCATTATGTAGGAAATATTTTTAGCTTTATAATGAATATTTATAGTTGAATTTATCTTATGTATAACCCTATATTAAAAATGATTTAGTTATTAAACTTTGATTTTAACTATTTTAACCTATCTTAAAATGAATTATTAATAAATGTCCTAATCTAATCCAAGTGGGCCTAAATGGTCATATTTTATTCCTAAGGTTATTTTTGGCTGAATTACACTTATCCAATAGAATTAGTATATGTTTTAGGGTAATAATAATATCATTTTTACCCTTAATTACCCTATTTACTTTTAACCGTGGTACAAAAAGTAAAAAGTTACTATTCACTAAAAATTATTTTCATCTCATTGAACCAAATTTTAGTCCTTGATATTAACAGTGTCTCTCGGATTTTCGAAATTCCACTCACAGAAGTGGTAAAATTAAGTTTTATGAAAAATTCAGTTTTTTAACTACCACTTAGTGGTTTCACTATTCATCAAAAAATGAAAGTTTCCAGAAAAATTCCAAAAATTAGGCCTAAGATATATTTGATATTATGAATTCAAAAATGATTTCTATTTTACCAAATTCAAAACATATTAGTTGAATTAATTAATTTAAAAATTAATTCCCATCGTCAAAACAAATAGCGTGTTCTTAAGAGATAATAACTATCAAAAGATTGACACTTGTTTATGTCTGGTTTAAATGTGAAATTACATACAATGACCAACATTGTATTAAATTGTAAAAATATATTCTAAATATAATTTAAAACCACTCAAATTAATAATTTATCACTATTAATTATTTCGATTAAAAAATTTGTTTTTAATTAAAATTTAGTAATTTTCACTATTCATCAGAATATGAAAGTTATCCGAAAAGTACCAAAATTTCACCTTAAGCTAATTTCGATATTACGAATCCAAAAATGAAGTCCATTTTGAAAGATAAAATTTATAAAATTTCAAAAAGTGGGTATTACTATTCATAAAAGCTAGTTCATAATAATATTATAATAATATCTCGTTTAGTGAAACTCGGTATTGCGTACTACACACGCTATCGAGGAAGGTCGTGATTGCGTGTAATGAAAGGCAAGTGAGGGATTCGTTTTGTGCAAGATCCTTTTGGTGTAGCGTACAACACGAGACATTAATGAAATTAAAAAGAATATTTTTTATAAAATCTCGGGGTGTTACATGTTCCATATTGAGTGGGGTCTCATGAGTAACCTCAAGTGAAGTATGATTAGTTATCACATCTACTATGTTGTACTCAGAGATTCCAGTGAGCTCATTATATCTATATTTCTTATGTAAGACCAATTCAATGAATTAATCATCCACCACCTTCTCCCCCTTACCCAATTATGTCATAGGGGATCCAAATTTTAAAATAGATTCAACAATAAGTATCTTTTTCCCATTATGGTCACAAGTAGTGAGAGAATTCTCATGTAACAACTTCATATCAATTGAATTTAGTACAACTGGTTCTTTATCAAATTCTTCATGATCTGTGTGTTCTTTCATTTGAATTTAATTTATGAGAGATTGATTAATGGAATACTCTTCTCTTATCTTTAAATGGCCACAACCCACAGGTTTCCCATCATTTTTCCAAACTATCCTCTTAAGGGAGTTAATCACTCTGACAGACCCTCCCATATTAGTACCATGAACTAGTCACATGACTATACTAGAGGAAGACGTTTGAAAAGGTCAAAGGTTTTTCTCCTGTGAATCCATATGCCTAACTTCAGTAGGTTCCAATTGATGTAAAATTAATTCATTCTCCACTCCATTAAAATTATTTGGTTTTAATAAATGTTCACCCATCTCAAGCTGCACATTTCACTCAACCTCCCGAACTGATGCATCAACATGGGGAGGCCTTGAGCACTTATAAGTCTTTTTCTTAATGTTTTCTGGATTGTGCGCCGTAATAGAAAAAATCAAAAAAAAATGTACCTTTGTAATTTATCATTGGAGTGCCACATTAGTTAAAAGTTAGAGCATAATTTGGGTAAATTTTCATGCACAATCCCCATATTGAGGTCTTTATCTTATTTAATTATATATATATATATAATTATAAATACAACAACTATATTTTATATTTAAATATATATATATTATAATTTTATAATTATGTAAATATATATATATTTATAATATTTTAAATAATTTCTTAAAAAATTATATATATTTATAATTTTATAATTAACTATTCATATTATAAATTATTAAAATATTCATTTAAATAGATTTATTATATAAATTTCAAACATATTTTAAATGTAAAAACATAATAAATAAAAATGAATAAATATTATTCATATAAATTACAAACATATTGAAGATATTACAGGTATAATAAATAAATATATGTATAAATGAACATTAAAAAATGATAAAATAAAATTTTAACATTTTTTATTAATATATATTATTAAATGAATAAATAAAATTAAAAAAATTAAAAAAATATTAAAAAATAAAATTCATTATATTTACATGAATTGCATACATAAAAATGTACACATACATATCTACACACAGACACACATACACACACACACACACACATACACATACATACATATAGTTATACATGTACATATATATTAAATTATTTAATAGCAACATAAATATATATTTAAATAAATATATTCATTTATATAATATATTATCTTCTAAATAAAATATTAATATAATATATTTAATTTAATTATATAAATATATATATTATAATTAATTTATACAAATAAACAATTAAACATTTTGACTAATATAAGTTTGACAATTTTTTTATATATAAAATTATCAAAATAGGATTTATTTTTTATTGAATGTTATATAAATAATATTTATACTATATATATATATTTTAATATAAATATTATTTAAAAATATATAACTTTTTTATATAAATTCAATAACTCACTATGACTTTTATCCGTGCTAGAAAAAATCACTGATAAAGGTGTCACTTATATTAGCACTAAAAACTGCTTATAAGGGGGTGAATTTTATCAGCACTAGAAAAAAGCACTGAGGAAGGGTGCCCTTTTATCAATGATTTTGTTACCAATGATAAGAGGTAACTTTATTAGTGATTTTTCAAGCACTAATAAAAATCACCCCTTTATCAGTTCTTTTTGTCAAGCACTGTTAAAGGTCAATGCTAGATAAAGTGGAAGCTGTGGTTGTGATTTGACTAGATGATAAGGGATAGCTAGAACTATCAAAGAGAGAGGCATGAATAATAAAATTGTGGGAGAGAAAATGTAGTCTATATAGATAAACTTTTTATGGGAAGTGTTTGAAGAGAAAAATATCTATGTTGGGACCATCAAAGCATAATATAGACTATGTAATAGTATTATGCAACAGAAAAATCATGGTACCATGCTCTATATTGTTGTTAAGGGGTCCCTCTAGCTCCTATGTAATAACTCTAGGTGGATAGTGGTGTGGGGAGATATCAGGTTCTAGTTTCATACCCAACTGAGTAATCCTCTTTACTTTATAGGATTACTAGTACTGAACATCACTTTTCTGGAAGTTTTTCCAAACCATAATTTCATTGAAGTTATCCTTAACAATGAAAAAAGGTCTCATTTTAATTTTTAAACTTTCAGATAAACATGAAAGTCTCATAAGAATTTCATCTACTATAGATAGATTCAATGATACCAAATTTCAGAATATTACTAATGTCAATAAGAATTTAGTAATGTGGGAAAAACATACATCGTAAAAAATGATTCCATATAAATACCACTTCCTAGCATGGAGAATTTATAACCAATGTATTACCAATGATAAATATGTGAAATGGAAATGTTCTCGACTTGTCTTTAAATTCATTTTTTTCTCCTAGTATAAATAGGAGAACACACAACACCTTTTCTTCTAGGGGGAGTTCACACACATCATATGGTAGATCCTTTAGAGTTATACTATATTCAAGAATAATACTGATAACCTGGATAATTTTTTATCAGATTGGTTACACAATATCGATAACTCATTAGTGGTGACCCGGATGCATTAAATGATAATAAGATTAGGATTTTGGGTCATTTTAGGGGCTCTCAATGATACCAGAAAAAATTAAAAAAATTCATTAATCATTTAAGACCAATGTTTTTTCGCTCATTATTTATTTGGGCTCTATGTTTAAGGGAAGGGGTATCTCTCCGTCTTTTAGAAGACAAATTACAACCCCATTTATACAGTATGATGTAGATATTATCCAACTTTGATGATTTTGTTAGTTGGCTCTAATCACGGGCCTCAAGATCAATACAAATAACACATGTGACCACAAAATCATGAAAGGTGGTTTTATTATTCGTGACTTGATGGAATCGACCATCATATCTTTTAGTACCTACTATAGATAAGGTAACCCCTCAAAGTGGAAGTGAAATCATTTCTCTGATTACTTTATTATTTTAGATAACATAACATTAATCCCTCAACTATTTAAAGAGACTAAACATTGGTTTCCAACCATTTATGTGGTAAGAAAACTACTGAATGATCCAAATTTTATGTCATTAGGACTGGTAGGGGATTGATTATAAAAAATAAAGTGATAAGAAAAACATATATAGAGGGTTACATGGAAGTCAATGCTCTAGTTTTGGAAATAAGGTAGGAATAAAACCTCAACATCTAGAATATCATTGGTTTTATTCCTCTATAATTCATTCACATCATTAGTGGTGATGCTATTAGGATGTACTATTACAGACCCCATCGAGGGGGTGATAGTGGATCATGCTCCTTTTGTACAAATTTTATTCTTTTTTCTCCATAATAAAATATTTAATTTGAGTGAGATAAATTCAAAAAATACATGTTCTTTTATTTTTATTAAGACATAAAATATCAATTTTTGGGGATTTAAAAGGTTTTTGTTGTTTATTAAAAAACATTTAGTATGGGTTTGGTCATTTTTATGTAAGGGCCTTTTGAAGCTTATTGGAATTTTTAGAGTCATATAATATTAAGGTAAAAAATGGTTGAATATAAAATCATTACACTATTTTTACTATGTATTTTCTTAAGTGATTTGTAATATATAGTTTCTAGAGTCTGATTAAAATTGAAGAAAATAGTGTAACTATGTCATGGTGATAAGCATGAAATAACATTTAAAACAAAATTGTAGGGTTAAAATGATAAAAAAATAAAAAATAATTTCATTTCATTTTAATGTTTTAATGTGGTATTTTTGGTTCAATGTACTATTTATGTCCCAAAATTTATTTTAGAGAGACATTTTAGTAGGTTTTGAGAAAACCATAATCCCCTTAAAAATACCCACTTAGGGATTGTTGTTTAAAGGTTCAGTAAACCCTTTTCAAGGTGCCATAACTAAGTGAAGATGGTCATTCCTTAGTGTGTGAGTCAATTTTATGAAAATCCATTTTCATTTTGAAATCCCATTTTTAGAAGAAAATTTATTTCATTGGATGAAGATTCTATGAAAGAAGGAGATATATCATAACCATTTGTCTTGTATTCTATCATAGATCTAATCTTTTTTTTAATATTTCATTGACTAAAGGAAAAATGTTTTGGTGATTCATGAAACATTGTGGTTTGGATTTATATTCTATCCAAATTTTTTCCACATTTATTTGAAATAAACACCCTTCCTAATATGTAATGGGTTAATATTTTTATATTTTATTAACAAATTTGAAGGGAGTTTGAAAATATTTTAATGAGGAAAAATAATAATAAGATCATAGAAAAATTGGAAGGATGATTGAATATATTTATAAATATGTGAATAAGATAATATAAATGATTTTCTGATACACGGACAGAGTAACAAAAAGAAAAATATATAAGGGAGAAAGAGGAATCAAATAGAGATGAAAAAAATGAATTAACTAATCTAAATGGATAAATAAGATAGTTTATTACTAATTTTTTTTTAAATGTTTGATCTTTGACATTATTGTTAAGAATTTTTCTATAATGAAAGTGATCTCGTATTTTGTAAAGTAGGTGATCCTTTATAAACTATGAGTCTACTCAAAACTTTTTATAATTAAGTATTAATCTTAGTGATTTAAGTAAGATAAAAATGGGGGTTTCATGCTACTTTGACATAATATCCACAATGGGGTGAGCCAATTTAAATTCGAGTGTGATTTATTTTTTCATTCTTTTATAAAAAATAATAATATGAGAGAATCACCGAGTTAAAACTAAAACTAAAAATAAAATCTAAAAATTTAGAAAATAATAAAAAAGATCTTACCCTAATTAAACCCATCATAGTGTATTTCTTTTATAATCCTAATAAATAGAGTATTGGTACAATTTTTTTGGTAGATTTTATTTTATAGTACAGATTACGTTAACTCTAGTTAATCATAAATGTGTTCCAATGTTTGAAGAATAAAACTTTGAACTACGTAATAACCAGATGAATTGCTACTTTTGATCTCAAAGAATAGATGTCTATGTTTCTGTGAAGTCTGGGATAAATGTTGGAGACATAAATAGAGGAGTAAAATTTGAAAAATATCATAAATAATTGAATTAATATTCTAATGGTTTCTTTTTTTGGTCTTGGAGGACATAACTATGCCCAAAATGCAGTAAAAAAATTCAAAACCTATTCTAAAAGATCTGCCATGAGAATTTTAGAATAATTACCTAAACAAATATCATATGCTTTTATAAATCAAAAAATTTATATTCTCACTATTATTAAGGAGATATCTAATTTTAAACTAATTTACTATATTCTTTAAAAGTTTCTATTAGAATGTGTATCACATAAAACACTTCATGGTAGAATTATACACAATCTTCTAAACTTGATAGAACCTTTATCAATGAAGGAGGAAATAAAGACATTCATCTTAGAGCTATCAATATTTCATGGTTCCTTACATAGTCTAAGACATTATTTATAATATTTAAGGGAACTTCTTAAATATTCTATCATTTTTCCAGTTATTTCAAAAAAAAATTATAATTTACATTACATACCATTGAAACATTTTAACATTCTCCTGAGTGAATGATTTAATGTTGATGTAATTCATAATAATATATCAAAATCCTTTAATGGTTTATGAAAATATTTTAACCATTGTATGGAAACTTACAATATATAAAATAAAATAAAACAAAATATATAATATCATATAGTTTAAGTCATTCCACAGTTATTGGTAGACCTACATCATTGGTTGTGCCACTGGCATTACATGGGTAATGATTAGACCATAATTCTAACCACCTTATAAGCTTTAGTCCATAACTCTATCAATATCACAATTTTACTAAATCCTCCCAATATATATATATATATATATTTCATTCTATTTCACATTGTATAAAAAATATATAAAACTTTCTCCAAAATGATGTTTGGTACCCTCCCAAATTATTTTACTAAAAGATATCATTGAACTCCTATTGTTTTATAAAAATACTTTTAATAAATTTCATTATCCTTAAAACAAAGTTTATGTGTCCCCCATGGTACTTGGTAGAATTTATCATAATTATAAATTTAAAATCCATAATTGTGAGTAAGGAGATACCTTTAGAAAATAATTAGTGCCACTGAAGACATAAAGAGACCTGACATGATCTCTATGAAAAACATTATCTTCGTACCTATGTATTCCAGATATATTTTTTACATCATTTATAATCAAATAATCCCATTATCTTAATTATCAATTCTAATAATGAACCATGAAAAATTTGAATCTCATATGTGTCAAATCATATATTCTTGATTCTATGAGTAAACGATGCATAAGATGGATGAAAAAATCACAAATTGTTCATTGATATAAATTCTTACATGAAATATCACTCACCTATGATATCATTTCACTAATATTGTTATGGTTATACAATTTTTTATTCTTACTAAATTGAGAGATGATATATCATACATTACATACAAGAGGGAAAAACTCATATTGGTTATGAAATACTTTCTAAACACCATTGGTATAGAGACCCGAAGCTTGACGTACATTGACATTACATTACATTTGCGGAATACTTAGTACATAACAAAAACACACACACATGGATCGTAATAGTTTAGTGACTTTGGAAACTCGGAATATAATCTTCTAATCCTGGTGAAAGATCTTCAACATCTCCCATAAAGATCTTCTTTTTTTTATACCTAAACCTTTCTTTATAAACTGGGGAAAAGTAAACATAAAAGGGTGAGCTCAAATGCTCAGTAAGGGTAAACAAAAGAAATATCAATCACATCATATACATAAGCACATAACTTTTGGAAATCTTAACCTGTAAAAGAGATCATAATTTCATAACATGGGATAAATCATGGCAGTGAAATGTAATCACAATAATCATAACTTAAAACATTAAACTTTGTGGCATACACACATAATCATAGAGAATCATTTCTTGTTAGTCAAGACTCATTGCCAAGATTATCTTAGTGGACAAAGTCCCTTTCTGAACCGAGTCACCCACGTTTCAGTCCTGTTTCACTGAACCAGTATAACCTACCATTCCATCCATGTCTATCTCATGAGATATAAAATCTTTACCCAATGCATTGGAGGGAGATATAGGTCCCACCCATCTCATAATGATACAATTCTTATGTGTGCCACAAAATCATAAATCATACATCATAGCATAACCCATGAAATAAAATGAGATTCTTAAACATCATGCCATCATAACATAATCCATAAACAATTGTTATCATTTCATCATAAGAAAAATGAATCCATTTAAATCATAGAGAAATTTTACTTGAAACATACACATATGAAATAATGTCATCTTAGATGTAAAATAGTTTTGACAAAACACTTGAAATGAATTCTTGAGGAAAATATCCTTTCTTCTTTAAAATCATGTTCTTTTCACAAAATTCCATGCAATTTTAAAAGATAAGGGTTTTATTGAAAATAATCATTCAATATTGTAGAGGAAGCTTCTTGAAAATGAGGCGTTATGAAACCGTAAAAATCCGTTCACGCCGTATAAGTTAAAAGTAACATTCTCCTCGTACTTTTGTCGGAAAAGTCAAAAAGTACCTTATATGGTAACCAAACGAAAGATTCCATTCATACAATGTGGTAAAAAGTAAATAAAGGTTAAAAATGACTTAAAACATCCATGGATGAATGGTAAACATTTTATGAAATCATTTTTAGAAATCATGGTCATGGATGATAAACGTAACCCCAGTAAATACTTACGTATAAGCAATCTCGGATAAAAATGAGATTGAAAATTTATCCCTTACCTTAGGTCCGATTTTCTTCGTAGGTGTCCGAACCTCCTGTATAATGATTTAAATAATGTCATTGACTTATTCCAGAATCATACTCATTGTTATGATATTATATATGGTTCACTTATGACTTTATATTACTCTTTCTTTTGTAAATTCTATGTTAAAGAGCATTTTGGGTAAAATTGTTTCATTTGTCGTCCGTGTTTTGACTTGTAATTATTCATATGATTGCTTAGATCATAATTACTTAATTCCAGAATATAAAACATGATTTATATATAATATATATTCAGAATATACATATATATAATAAATTAGTAAATGGAAAGAAATACACCGTTCATGGAGACGGTAGGCCGTACGTACGCATGAACGCTGTTTTCGTTTCCTTATTGAGTTGAACGGAATTAAGTAGATGACATTTATATATATACACATAAATCCAGTATTATTATTATGTCATATATTTCATGATTACTTATTATATATACTTTATAATCATTCATGAATTGTTAAAGTGGAGAATGAATCTCATCGCGTCGTGGAGACGGTAGTCCGTACGTACGCACGAGCGATGATATCGTTCTCATGATCGTGGGACTATATTGGAGTGTATGTATACTATTTAAGAATCAATATTACTTTAAAATAATAATATATAGTTATTATTTACACCATTATACCCATCCAAGTAAGGTGGTGGTGGAAAATAGATTTCACCACGGCGTGGAGACGGTATTCCGTACGTACGCACACGCGGTGATTTCATTTTCCATAGGATGGATAGATGGTGAAATAGGATTGTTTCATACATATAATAACATATCAGTATATGAGTGATACTGATGTTATTACTTCATAATTAAACAACCTAATAAGAATAAGTGGAAGAAGAAATAAAGGTGAAAGAATCGGTAACGGAAATTACCTCTTCTTTGAAGAGCCTTTTTAAGACCTCCTCTTAGGGCGCTAAAATTCATCTTTGAGGAAGACCAGAACCTCTAGGATGTTTCTAGGGAAGTGGAGAAGATAATTTGGTAGGGGTTGGCCGAGCTTGAAGGCTCAAAGTTGTGTGAGGAAGAGAGGGAGGAGGTGCCCTTTTATAAGGGAGGAGAGGGGCACCTTTGGAATAACTAAAAATATTATTTTATTATAAAGTCAAGTTCGGTTTTAAATAGCTCCAAATTGATTTATTTCGAGGATAAGGTGAGGATGGGTCTAAATTCTCTCATTAAATAGAATTTAGACAAGTTTAGGTTCCTATTTTAACCTTATCATTTAGATTTAACATTAAGTTAAATAATTTTACTTTTACCGTGTCTTCTTGTGTTCTTACACTATAAGGTTAATAAACTTACTATAAGAAGCCAAACGAACCCCAAATTGTTTATTATTAATATATATAACCGTATCTAAGTCATTTGGCCGAACCTTAGATTTTTAGGAATAAAATAACAATTAATAATATAATATTTGTTTTAAAAACTATTTTATGTCAATTTTGACACTATTTAGTAATTGATTTTTGTGAAAATTATAACAGAATGATAAGTTAGAAAAAAGTTAATTAAATCAATACTACCATGTCATATTAACCTAGAAAATTAGTGGAATTCATAAAAAGTCTCAAATTAGATCTATTTGGGTATTTATAACATCAATTATGTCAATATTTCATTAATAAGATAATTACTGCATCATATTTGTGTCATAAATAAATTAAATTATTTGATGTCTAAAAATTACAAATAAAATACCATTATGTAGGAAATCTTTTTATATTTCTGATGAATATTTACAATCGAATTTATCTTATGTATAACCCTATATTAAAATTTTTTTAGTAAATAAACTTTGATTTTAACTCTTTTATCTATTCTTTGAATTAAATAATAATAAATGTCCTAATCTAATACAAGTGGGCCTAAATGGTCATATTTTATTCCTAAGATTGTTGTTGGTCGAATTACACTTATCCAATATAATTTGGACATGTGTTAGGGTAATAATAATATCATTTTTACCCTTAATTACCCTATTTACTTTTAACCGTGGTAAAAAAAAGTAAAAAGTTACTATTCACCAAAAAATATTTTCATCTCATTGAACCACATTTTACTTACTGACATCAATCGTGTCTCTCGGATTTTTGAAATTCCACTCACAGAAGCGGTAAAATTAAGTTTTATGAACAATTCAGTTTTTTTAACTACCACTTAGTGGTTTCACTATTAATCAAAAATTGAAAGTTTTCAGAAAAATACCAAAAATTAGGCCTAAGATATATTTGATATTCTGAACTCAAAAATTATGTCTATTTTACCAAATTCAAAACATATCAGTTGCATTAATTAATTTAAAAATTAATTCCCATCGTCAAAACAATTAGCGTGTTTTTAAGAGATAATAACTATCAAAAGATTGACACTTGTTTATAACTGGTTTGAATGTGAAATTACATCCAATGACCAACATTGTATTAAATTGTAAAAAAATATTCTAAATATACTTTAAAACCACTCAAATTAAAGATTTATCACTATTAATTATTTTGATTAATAAATTTGTTTTTAATTATAATTTAGTAATTTTCACTATTCATCAGAATATGAAAGTTATCCGAAAAGTACCAAAATATCATCCTAAGATAATTTCGATATTCCGAATCCAAAAATGAAGTCCATTTTTAAAAAATAAAATTTACAAAATTTCAAAAAGTGGTTATTACTATTCATAACGGCTAGTTTTAAGAAAAATTTAATAGCATATCGTTGTTTAGCGAAACTTGGTGTTGCGTACAACACACGCTATCGTGAAAGGTCGCGATTGCATGTAATTCAAGCCAGGCCAGAGATGTGTGTTGTGAAAGCACCTTTTGGTGTAGCGTATAACACAAGACATTAATGAAATTAAAAAGGATATTTTTCGTAAAATCTTGGGGTGTTACATTCTACCCCCCTTAAAATGAATTTCGCCCTCAAAATTCGTCGGGGTTATAAATGGTTTACTACTCGAAAGTTTCTTTAATGTAAACCCACATCGTAAAAAGGAATACCAAAACCAATCTTTAAAAACAAAAGTATGAAACGTAACGGTTACCCAAATAAACTAATCACTGGGTTTTCACGTAGGTGAAAATATGGATATGGAAGAAAAATCTAACCATCATGTTCTGATGGAGAGTGGTAGAGAACATGGCTATGGAAAAGCCAACAATCACAAATCCATAAATTTGTGACGATCTAATGTACCATCTGATTAATCAGATATAAGAGCACTTGGACAACATTTTTGGTTTTCAAGATCGTTTCCCTAAAGTTGAAGAATTTGAATTAGAATAAATACTTACTTTATTTTGGTACAATCTCACTGTTGTTCGTGCCTTGAACAATTTCCACTTCATCTCTTAAATAAATTAAGTTGAATTTGTTATTCGTGAAGTGTTAGCAGATCATGTGACAGAATGACGGGTCATTACATCTGTTTCAAACAAAAGGTTATCAAAAGTTATTAAATATACATACGTCATTCTATAGTGAGATTAATCATATATAGTTCCTAAAATGGACTTATACTTCATATATCATACTGCTTAATATAATAAAACTAGTTTCTACTAAACAGGGACTTCCTGTAGGCCAGTGGTAGGCGATAAAGGCCAGTCGCACTTCGGTTGTGGGTTCGATTCCCACAGCCTTGTCCGACGCGATGGGCTGTCGCCCGTCCTGCAGGTTGTCCTTTTCTAAAGCTATATTACTATAACATCCCATAAATAATACTAAATTATGTCCAACATAATCCATTCCAATCTTTAGGCTTATCCATAATTCTGCCGTCCACTCTCAGAGATTTAATACCATCATTGATCCCCATATATCATAAGATATATCTTGTTGGTCACATTCCAAACATTCAAAGGCCTTAATCTTGTACTCTCTTGAATACCCATTGAACCATAGTGAAAACTTGAATGCAGTTAAAAGTTAACACTTTCCATATACCAAAATCCTCAAAATTCTATATACTCAAACCATGATATCACTTAGTCCTTATATCAATCATGAGCTCATGAATACTGTTAAACATTTCATTATCTCGTTTTCCCTTCATTATGCGCATATCATCTTATTTCCAAAAATATCTCAATCACTTTGAATACCACATTAGACCAATACATAAATATTCCAATACTCCATGATACAACATTATTTTGGAATCCCATTACATAAACACTTAATCATTCCACCACATCGTTGTCATATTCAACATCGCCAATAGTGATCGCATGTGACTTCCCTTTTTTCCTTTGCCTTAAGCGGTTGCTCATGTTGATCATCACTAACCCTTGGATTAGGGCATTTATTAGCATAATTCCCCATTTCCTTGCACTTGAAGCACTGAAGTGTTGGTGGTGCGTTCTCTGCAGTGTTTGCTTTATTCACATCATTAGAAACCCTTTTTCCATTACTTCGACACTCAGCTGCTCGATGACCTTCTTTTCAACAATTAAAACATTTTCTAGTCCCTTTAAGACAATCTCCACCATGCTTCTTTCCACACTTTGTGCATAAGGAAACATTCATCTTCTTTTCACTATTATTCTAAGATTTCTCCTTGAACTCCATCTTTCGTTTCTTTTCAAAACCATGAGATGGATATGTAACACCAACTTCCATTTCTACCTTCATAGCACAACGCACAATTTCTTCATAGCTACTGAAGTCTCTTATAGCTAATGCCCTTCTAAGACTTGGTTTTAAGCCACTGAAAAATCTATAAACTTTAATTTCAGGTTGGATGATAATGCCAGATTCATACCTTGCAAGTCTTGTAAAATTCGCTTCGTATATACCAACGGATTCATCATCCTTTTGCTTTAGTTCGAGAAACTCCTTCTCCATCTTTGTTCGAAGAATACGAGGGAAGTACTTATTGAAAAATAAATTTTTGAACTCGTCCCATTCCATGGACTCAATTTCATTTCTTGGCCTCGTATTCTTGATAAGATTCCACCATTGATCAGCTTCACCTTCCAAATGATATATTGCTAAGATGACTTTATCATGTTCAGAACATTGAAGAACTGAAAATATCTTTTCAGTGGTACTGATCCATTGTTCAACAACAAGTGGATCGGAAGTCCCACTGAAATAAGGTGGACGTTTCCTCATGAAGGACTCAATAGAATATTGTTCCTTTCTGTGCTCATTTGGAAGTCCAGAATGATTCATAGCTTTTGTAAGTATAGCAATAAGATTTTTCACTCCATCTCCCATAACATTTGTTTGTTCAGGAGGACAATCATTGCATTGTCCATTGCATTGATCAACACGGTTCCTTCGGGTTCCAGCCATCGTCTAAAACCTAAAAAGAATAGTGAGAGAGGCAAAAATCATAATAAAGGGGGAGTAACTTCAATATCTAACATCTTTGGTTTAATCTAATATCGTTAACATAGTTCTAGGACTATATCCTATATGTATACTTATTCTTACGGACATCCCTAGACATACCTTAGAAATATCTCTAGGGATCTCACTAACGCTTTCGCATCCTAGTTTCCAAAGGTTGACTAAACCTTTCCTCTGATACCAACTGTAGAGACCCGAAGCTTGACGTACATTGACATTACATTACATTTTCAGAATACTTAGTACATAACAGAAACACACACACAAGGATCGTAATAGTTTAGTGTCTTTGGAAACTCGGAATATAATCTTCTAATCCTGGTGAAAGATCTTCAACATCTCCCATAAAGATCTTCTTTTTTTATACCTAAACTTTATTTATATCCTGGGGAAAAGTAAACATAAAAGGGTGAGCTCAAATTCTCAGTAAGGGTAAAAAAAAGAAATATCAATCACATCATATACATAAGCACATAACTTTTGGAAATCTTAACCTGTAAAAGAGATCATAATTTCATAACATGGGATAAATCATGGCAGTGAAATGTAATCACAATAATCATAACTTAAAACATTAAACATTGTGGCATACACGCATAATCATAGAGAATCATTTCTTGTTAGTCAAGAATCATTGCCAAGACTATCTTAGTGGACAAAGTCCCTTTCTGAACCGAGTCACCCTCGTTTCAGTCCTGTTTCACTGAACCGGTATAACCTACCATTCCAGCCATGTCTATCTCATGAGATATAAAATCTTTACCCAATGCATTGGAGGGAGATATAGGTCCCACCCATCTTAGAATGATACCATTCTTATGTGTGCCACAAAATCATAAATCATACATCATAGCATAACCCATGAAATAAAATGGGGTTCTTAAACATCATGCCATCATAACATAATCCATAAACAATTGATATCATTTCATCATAAGAAAATTGAATCCATTTAAATCATAGATAAATTTTACTTGAAACATACACATATGAAATAATGTCATCTTAGATGTAAAATAGTTTTGAAAAAACACTTGAAATGAATTCTTGAGGAAAATATCCTTTCTTCTTTAAAATCATGTTCTTTTCACAAAATTCCATGCAATTTTAAAAGATAAGGGTTTTATTGAAAATAATCATGCAATATTGTAGAGGAAGATTCTTGAAAATGAGGTGTTATGAAACCGTAAAAATCCGTTCACGCCGTATAAGTTAAAAATAACATTCTCCTCGTACTTTTGTCGGAAAAGTCAAAAAGTACCTTATATGGTTATCAAATGAAAGATTCCATTCATACAATGTGGTAAAAAGTAAATAAAGGGTAAAAATGACTTAAAACATCCATGGAAGAATGGTAAACATTTTATGAAATAATTTTTAGAAATCATGGTCATGGATGATAAACGTAACCCCAGTAAATACTTACGTATAAGCAATCTCGGATAAAAATGAGATTGAAAATTTATCCCTTACCTTAGGTCTGATTTTCTTCATAGGTGTCCGAACCTCCTGTATAATGATTTAAATAATGTCATTGACTTATTCCAGAATCATACTCATTGTTATGATATCATATATGGTTCACTTATGACTTTATATTACTCTTTCTTTTGTAAATTCTATGTTAAAGAGCATTTTGGGTAAAATTGTTTCATTTGTCGTCCGTGTTTTGACTTGTAATTATTCATATGATTTCTTAGATCATAATTACTTAATTCCAGAATATAAAACATGATTTATATATAATATATATTCAGAATATACATATATATAATAAATTAGTAAATGGAAAGAAATACACCGTTCATGGAGACGGTAGACCGTACGTACACATGAACGCTGTTTTCATTTCCTTATTGAGTTGAACGGAATTAAGTAGATTACATTAATATATATACACATAAATCCAGTATTATTATTATTATGTCATATATTTCATGATTACTTATTATATATACTTTATAATAATTCATGAATTGTTAAAGTGGAGAATGAATCTCATCGCGTCGTGGAGACGGTAGTCCGTACGTACGCACGAGCGATGATATCATTCTCATGATCGTGGGACTATATTAGAGTGTATGTATACTATTTCAGAATCAATATTTCTTTAAAATAATAATATATAGTTATTATTTACACCATTATACCCATCCAAGTAAGGTGGTGGTGGAAAATAGATTTCACCACGGCGTTGAGACGGTATTCCGTACGTACGCACGCGCGGTGATTTCGTTTTCCGTATGATGGATAGATGGTGAAATAGGATTGTTTCAAACATATAATAACATATCAGTATATTAGTGATACTGATGTTATTACTTCATAATTAAACAACCTAAGAAGAAGAAGTGGAAGAAGAAATAAAGGTGAAAGAATCGGTAACGGAAATTACCTCTTCTTTGAAGCGCCTTTTTGAGACCTCCTCTTAGGGCACTAAAATTGGTCTTTGAGGAAGACCAGAACCTCTAGGATGTTTCTATGGAAGTGGAGAAGACAATTTGGAAGGGTTTGTCTGAGCTTTAAGGCTCAAAGTTGTGTGAGGAAGAGAGGGAGGAGGTGCCCTTTTATAAGGGAGGAGAGGGGCACCTTTGGAATAACTAAAAATATTATTTTATTATAAAGTCAAGTTCGGTTTTAAATAGCTCCAAATTGATTTATTTCGAGGATAAGGTGGGTATGGGTCGAAATCCTCTCATCCAATAGAATTTAGACAAGTTTAGGTTCCTAGTTTAACCTTATCATTTAGATTTAACATTAAGTTAAATAATTTTACTTTTACCGTGTCTTCTTGTGTTCTTACACTATAAGGTTAATAAACTTACTATAAGAAGCCAAACGAACCCCAAATTGTTTATTATTAATATATATAACCTTATCTATGGTCCGAAACTTATATTTTTATGAATAAAATAATAATTAAAAATATAATATTTGTTTTAAAAACTATTTTATGTCAATTTTGACACTATTTAGTAATTGATTTTTGTGAAAATCATAACAGAATGATAAGTTCGAAAAAAGTTAATTAAATCAATACTAACATGTCATATTAACCTAGAAAATTAGTGGAATTCATAAAAAGTCTCAAATTAGATCTATTTGGGTATTTATAACATCAATTATGTCAATATTTCATTAATAAGATAATTACTGCATCATCTTTGTGTCATAAATAAATTAAATTATTTGATGTCTAAAAATTTCAAATAAAATACCATTATGTATGAAATCTTTGTAGCTTTCTAATGAATATTTATAATAGAATTTAACTTATGTATAACCCTATATTAAAAATGTTTTAGTAAATAAACTTTGATTTTAACTCTTTTAACTCTTCTTTGAATTAAATAATAATAAATGTCCTAATCTAATCCAAGTGGACCTAAATGGTCATATTTTGTTCCTAAGCTTGTTTTTGGTCGAATTAAACTTATCCAATAGAATTTGTACATGTGTTAGGGTAATAATAATATCATTTTTAACCTTAATTACCCTATTTACTTTTAACCGTGGTAAAAAAAAGTAAAAAGTTACTATTCACCAAAAATTATTTTCATCTCATTGAACCACATTTCACTTACTGACATCAACCGTGTCTCTCGGATTTTTGAAATTCCATTCACAGAAGCGGTAAAATTAAGTTTTATGAACAATTCAGTTTTTTTAACTACCACTTAGTGGTTTCACTATTCATCAAAAATTGAAAGTTTTCAGAAAAATACCAAAAATTAGGCCTAAGATATATTTGATATTATGAACTCAAAAATGATGTCTATTTTACCAAATTCAAAACATGTCAGTTGCATTAATTAATTTAAAAATTAATTCCCATCATCAAAACAATTAGCGTGTTTTTAAGAGATAATAACTATCAAAAGATTGACACTTGTTTATAACTTGTTTGAATGTGAAATTACATCCAATGACCAACATTGTATTAAATTGTAAAAATATATTCTAAATATACTTTAAAACCACTCAAATTAAAAATTTATCACTATTAATTATTTCGATTAAAAAAGTTGTTTTTAATTATAATTTAGTAATTTTCACTATTCATCAGAATATGAAAGTTATCCGAAAAGTACCAAAATATCATCCTAAGCTAATTTAAATATTCCGAATCCAAAAATGAAGTCCATTTTAAAAAAAATAAAATTTACAAAATTTCAAAAAGTGGTTATTACTATTCATAATGGCTAGTTTTAATAATATTTTAATAACATATCGTTGTTTAGCGAAACTTGGTGTTGTGTACAACACACGCTATCGTGAAAGGTCGCGATTGCGTGTAATTCAAGCTAGGTCAGAGATGTGTGTTGTGAAAGCTCCTTTTGGTGTAGCGTATAACACAAGACATTAATGAAATTAAAAAGGATATTTTTCGTAAAATCTTGGGGTGTTACAATTGGAATAGTGGAGCTTGTTTTTTTGGATGATGATGGACCAATTACTGGAGTCCTATACTAAACACCGGTATAATACCTTTCATGGTTCAATATATACAGTGAGGTAATTTGGGGTCCTATGTGGTAGTGACCTCTGGATAAGTATTTCAGAGCCGAAGCCCCCAAAGAAAAATTATGAACCACTGTGGAAATTTTAACCATTGTAAAAGAGGTGAAATGAAGTATTGATGCATGTTGATATAGAAGTGAGGACCACATCAATGTGGGGTACTATTAAACTATAAACTTCTATGTGGGTCTTGATATTTTAGAAATATAGTGAACTATTTCACTGTGTTTCTTTATTGTAACCTTTTCTAAATAGGGATTTTGGATAGAATTTTCTATCTATAATGTTTTCTCATAAATATAGTGAAAAATAGTTATGCAACGGTATATACCTTATAAGTATGTTACTTCATGAGTTTTGGGTGCCATAGGTTTCTATGGAGAGATTGAGGAGGAAGATATCAAGCTGTAGCTAAAATTCCAGCCATTTGAGGAGTTCATAGCATGAATAATGTGACATACCATGAATATGACATATAAATATCTCATGTAATTAAGGGTCTAAAAGATTATTATAATGAATTATTTTAATATTTGTAAGATCTAAGCACCATGATTTTTTGTAGATTTTATACTCGAATAATTTACAATAACAAATCCCTTATGACACTATGAATGATGTTTTCTGGGAATGGATATAAATTAAACACCCCCTTTAATTTAGCTTATTCATCTTTTGTTCCTATCTATTATTGGGTGATCCCTAAGTTAATTTGGGAGTTCTTCAAATCCACTTTTTTTGGATTGAATCCTAGTTTTTGATGTATTAATTTGGCTATTTGATGTGAATTTCATCCTTTCCCTTTGATTTCTTTCCATCTATACCATAGAGATTCTTGACAATAGTTCTAGTTCATGTTAAGGTATGTTCAAATGATATTTTATTGGGGAATCATTTTGGGTAGTTTTTTTGGGTTCCTCTCATGTGATTTACATCTGGTGGCATCCCTATTATTCTTATTTTGGTCATTTTCAAATTGATTGTGTAGTATCATTTTAGGTAGGGGATCTCAATGTTTATATTTTAAATTCCAATATTAATATGTTTGATTATCTTGTTTTTTTCTTATGAGAATGGTTTTATGTTTTATATGGGTTATTTTATTTATGGGAAATGGGATAACATGTTAAAAATTTACACTCTAAGTGGGATAAATACTAAAAGATATGATGAACTAGATATGTAAAATTTGGAATGTATTATGACTTATTTACCCCTATTATGTATCAATTTTTATAATTTATTCTTATTCACGTGGATTTATTTTATTTCTAACATTGAAAACCATATCACCCTCATAAAAAAATAAACCACTGAAATATGGTAATGTATTTAAATATAGGATCAAAACTATTGTAATTGGCATGTCATTCGTGTTGTGATCCAATTATTAGAAGTAATTGAATGTGATAAAATACCATTAAAATGGTTTAGAAGTTTAAGTTAGTAATATAAAGTTATAATGATGTGTATATCTTGTTAATCGTGTTGTGTGTGGCTTATGGTCCATATAGAGTGTGGATACTTTTTCCTGGGAATGTTCGATAATGTCTAGTAATTAATGGAGTGGGATAGCTTGAGTAAATAAATTTTATAATGAATTTAATGATGTTTGGTAAAATAATAATGATGTCATGAAATTAATATGTCAGATGTCAATTTTTTCTTATGTATATTTTTTCTTAATTGGTTTTGGTTTTGATTGTGATGATATTATTCTATGGAAAGCACTTCTTGTTCTATGCTACTAATGTTCCATGATTGATGTGATGGTGGAGGTGATATATATATAAGGGGGTTATTGAAATGGAAATTCATGGGATGAAGATGATATTTGTTGGGGGTCATGCATGGTAAGTGGAGGACATACCTTTGATTCTCAATATGTTCATCACATCTTATTGTAAAGGAGAAGATATGTTTTTGGGGGGGTTTGAATGGAAGGAGAAGGGAACACAATTGATTCTCATCATGTTTACATTACCCTACCAGTGAATGGTTAGAAGTAGATAAAAGGTTGGTGCTGTGATATGTGATTTATGGATGGTGGTATTGTTAGAAGTGCTGTCTCACAGTGATATATGATATGAATTTGGTTCCCCGAGATATGTTAGGTAGTTGGTACCATGATCTATGATATATTGTTGGTGCCTTAATTTGTGGACATGAAAGGTTGTAATTGGAAAATCTGGATGATTAGTGATATATTTTTGGTGTTTTTTTATACTCACATCCCTTCACTTAGTGAGGAGGTGATACTAACGGATCACTACCAGTTTAAGTGGGGGATCCCATCAGTAGGTAGGTTTTAGTTAATATTAAATTAATATAGGTTAAGGATATGGATATTTTTTATGGATATTATAGTGTTGAGGATATTCCTGATATAGACCATGGAGTTGGAATGATTGGACATAGCGGATTTTTGATGATGGTGTTACTTGTTCCCTTTATGCTTATTTTCTCATGTATACAATATTTCTATTTTGCTTACTTGTATGATTTCATTATTTCCTATTATTGTGTATTCATTACACATATATGTTGATCTATTTATAGGGAGGATCTTACTGAGTAATCCCAAGTGCTCACCCCACCACAGTTTACTAGTGTTTGTGGGATAATGCGATGGGGATTGGAGATGTTGTTCGGGTATCATAGTGATCATTGGAGGATGTTTGGAGTTTTCTTGGATTTCCTGCATGTATTTTATGAATTTTTACATGAAATTTGAGTTATGGTAATGAAGATGATGGTTTTATGATTCATTTTTAATTATATAGAGTTGTATTGGTGGTTTTTATACCATATTTCTTGGGAATTAATAGGGAAATGCCTCCCATTTGAGAAAATTTATACCATCAGTGCTAGTCACCAACCCAAGGTCTACAGGGGGAGAAACTAAAGGTTCACTCATTCTATTAACTACCAGCCTAGTTAAGTTACCCTTGAAGGGGGGTGGGGTCATGAAAAAGTGGAATCAAGTTTTTGGATGATGTAACGTCCCGGTTCCGGAAGCCGCCCAGAGAAGCCCAGTACCCGGTTGGTCACATGGCCTCAAGCAGATTTCCCCGAATGCCAGAGGCTGCTGACTAGCAGTGAGGGCCTTGGGTGTGATAGTGGGGAAACTATGAACTCATTATCAGAGTAACATAGCAGAAGTAAAACAAATATGCAATAGCGGAAGCAATAGTAATGTCAAACAACAAGAAACAACGAAAGGCATAAGAAATAAACAGCTGGATCACATATATAAAAAAATGATGCATGATACATATGTCTAGGAAAGCAACCAAAAAAATCACAATGCTGGAATACATAATAGTACTAATCCCAAGTACCAAAGAAAACATATAAACAACTCCTCAACATCGCAAGCCTCAGCTTGGTCCCATGCTCTCCAGCTCCACAGTAATTGAGTACCTGATGTAGAAGGGTGCTTGCCCTTATATATACTTGCAACAATATAATTTGTTTGGGCCCAAAAGCATGGCCCAAATAGGGTGTGAGAAAAAATTCCACTAGGAAACCACCACAAGATCTGTGCCAAACAGTTAGTGAATATATGGTAGGTAATAAATAAAAGGAAGCAGTAAAAAAGGAAGTACTCAGCAGTAAACAATCCATAGTCTCAAAGCATTTAGCCTCCTATATCAAGTAAACAGTTAATCAATAAAGAAAACACAAATAGGTAACCCTCTGTGAAGTACTCACAACCTATCCCCTCTGGTCTTACCTAGCAACAGAAGCAACCCTCTGGGAAGCACACACAGTCTACCCCTTTGGTTCAAATTACAAGGATATAACATAGACTCTCTGAGGAAGCACTCTCAGTCAATTACCCTTATTGTCAAAGTGATTAAGACTCTCTAAGGAATATCACATGGTCAATTCCCCTTATAGTCAAAATTTGTTTAAGACTCTCTGAGGAAGCTCACACGGTCAATTTCCCTTAGTCTACTACACCAGGTTCTCATAGCCCTATGTAAGTCAATGAGCATAGTAATGCAATACGACCAAAGTAAACCTCAAGAACTACTGGGATAAACAGTCTACAACATATCAAGAATTTTAGATAAAAAATAAACACCCCATCCTACAGTACTAGGCATGGGAAAACATCAAGGAAGCCTAACTGGCTAAACAGGACTAAACAATCATAAATAGAACATGCATGGGAAAATACTTCTAAGGAAAGAAATCAACCCTATTCACATCCAATTAACCTCTACTCATGCATACCATCATAGCAGGTAATTAACAGGGTTAAAACGATAAACACGCAACACCCCGTTCAAGGGTATTGGATAAAACTGAACATATAACTATCAAAAGAAATGCACAAACCACCTACCTCGGTGTTGGAAGATCGCTATATGTGAACCTCATCCCGTGAATGACCCAAGAACACCATATATCTATAAAAATGTATAAAACATTCAATTGAGGATTAATTGTGAAGGAGGAGGAATCACGAAACGAATCTTTAGTAAAAGGAAGAGCTTAAAAAGGTGATACCAATGCAATCGACGACGGTCAAATCAGAGATCATATGCCCCCTCGGGGTCTTAGAGAAAGATCATGGCCATACATGCCTTCTCGGATGAACTAGGTTGAGAAGAAGGCCTTTCTGGAGATTAGATGTGGCCCTAGTATGTTTAATGAAATAAAGAAAATACACGACATGTAATTTTTAAGTACACAACGTGTACTTTCCCTTAACGAGTCCTGATTTAGGCAGCCTCTAGGTCACCACACATGGCTGCGTGTAAGGCCTCTACCTGACCAGCACACGACTACCCACAGTAACCAAGTACACGGCGTGTACTCATAAAGTACATGACATGTACTTCAAAAATTTCCCAAATTTTCTCTTTTTCTCAAAAATGACAAAAAAAGGAAAACATACCTGAAAAGAATATCTGGGTTCTTACAAAATTCCCCCCAAAAAGAAATATGTCCCCAAATTTCCTTAGAAAGGTGGCGTAGAAGAATAAACCTCGAACAACTCTAGCTAGTATGATCGTACATCTTCCTCCCTATCCTAAGTCTCGTCCCGCACTCACCTATGATTCCATATCACTCGCACCAGAGGAAAAAACCAACCATGGAGAACCTTCATACTTTGATCGACAATCCGGATAGGATGCTCCTCAAAAGATTCATTCACTTCCAACTCAACCTCTTTAGGTTGGAAGACATGAGAGGGGTCTGAGAAGTAATATCGAAGCTGAGAAACGTGGAACACATCGTGCATAGCCCGATACCTCTGAGGTTACTACATCTGATATGCAACTGGCCCAACTCTCTCCAACACATTAAACATCCTGACATACCTTGGGGATAGCTTACCCTATCTCCCAATCCTTATGTTCCCCAACCTCGGTGTGACATGCAGGAAAAACTGATCCCCAACCTTGAAATCCAAAGGTTGTCTCTACTGATCAGCATAATATATCTGTCATAACTGTGTAGTAGCCATCCTCTTCTGAATCAACTCTATCTACTCTATGGTATCCTGAACATGACGAGGTCCCAACATAGCTGCCTCTCCTGCCTCCAGCCAATATAAGGGTGATCAGAATGGCCTACCATACAAATCCTCATAATGTTCCATCAGAATAGTTTCTTGAAAACTATTATTGTAGGAAAACTCCACAATAAGTATGTGCTTCTCCCAAGAACCTCCAAAATCCAAAATGCATGCTCATAGCATGTCCTCAAGCGCCTGAATTGTACGCTCAGACTAGCCATCTATCTGGGGATATTAAGCTATACTCAAAAGTATCAATGTACCCAAAGCCTTCTGAAGCCCCTACCAAACCCAAGAAGTAATACATGCATATATGTCTAAAAAAATGGAGTGTGGAACCCTGTATAGACATAAAATCTCTCGGATGTACATCCTTCCAAGATCATCAACATTTAAGGTCTCCTTAATTGGAAATAAGTGAGTAACCTTCATGAGTTTGTCAATGACAACCCATACTGCATCATTCCCTCGAGGCGACCTCGAAAACCCTGTCACGAAATCCATCGTGGCATCATTCCACTTCCACTTGGGAATGGGTAATTGCTGCAAAATCCCTACTATTTGTTGATTCTCCGCATTCACCTACTGATAGATAGAACACTTCATGACCAAAATGACAACATCTCTTTTCATACCAGGTCACCAATACTGACGATGTAGATCACAATATATCTTGGTGACACTAGGATGAACTGCCCAAACTGAGGAATAAAAGTCCCGCGTTATCTCCTCGCGTATGTCTGCTGGCACCCATACGTGCCCCTGGAAATGCAAGATCTCATCCTTGCCTATGGTCCATCAAGGAATAGGGTCCTTTCCTGACACACTTTCCCATAGGACTAGGCCTTCTGAATCTAATAGTTTCCTCATTCTCACTTGATCAAGAAGAGTAGAGGTAACAGATAAAGAAGAAAGAAACGTCTGCCCCTGTCTGTCGTGCACCTCCAAATGCATCTTAAAGAAAAGATCCATACGCTGCCACTCACTACTGGCCTCCTAAAATTCTTGTATCTTATTCCTTATACTCAAAGCATTAGCCATGGTGTTGCCTTTCCCAGGCATATAGGCAATTTCAAAATCAAAGGACTGAAGGTACTCAACCCACCTTCGCTGTTTCAAATTCAGGTCACGCTGAGTGAAGATGTACTTGAGGATTTTCTGGTTAGTGAAAACCAGAAAATGATTTCCTAGATGGTAATGTATCCAATAGAGTAAATCCTGAACAATAACTTCTAACTAGAGATCATGTGTCAGGTAGTTCCTCTCATGTGGCCTCAACTGCCGAGACCCATACGCGATGACTCCTCCCCCTGCATAAGCACAACTCCTAGCCCGATACCTGAAGCATCACATTAAACAATATAACTCTTGCCCAACAATAGAAATACTAGTATCAGTGCTGAAGTCAATCTCCCTTTTAGATCCTGAAAGGCTGACTCACAAGAATCTGACCACGAGAACCTTGCACCCTTCTTAGTCAAACTTGTCAGTGGTGCTACTAAGCGTGAAAAGTTCTATATGAAATGTCTGTAGTAACCAACAAGCCCTATAAAACTCCTTACCTCAAATATGTTCTTCGGATTCTCCCATGAAACTACTGCTCTCACTTTCTATGGGTCAAATGATACTCCTGACTCTGAGATAACATGACCCAATAAGTGAATCTCATCCATCCAAAAGTGGCATTTTGAGAGCTTAGCATATAACTGATGCCCTCTCAGTGTACTCAAAACGATTTCAATATGGGTAGCATGGTCATGTCGAGTGTGATAGTACACAAAGATATCATACACAAAGACCACCATGAAAGAATCCAAGTATAGATGTAACACTCAGTTCATCAGTTCCATGAAGACTGCAGGCGCATTCGTGAGATCGAATGGCATAACCACATACTCATATAGACAATACCTGCTTTAAAAAGATGTAAGAGGTATATCAAATGGTCTAATGCACAATTGATGATAACCGGATCTCAATTAAATCTTCGAGAACACCCAGGCTCCTTGAAGCTGATCAAAGAGATCATCAATCCTCGGCAAGGGATATCGATTCTTGACTATTAGGTAATTCAACTTCTGATAATCCACACAAAGCCTAAGGGTACTATCTACCTTTTTCGCAAACAGGACAAGCGAACCCCATGGGGAAGTGCTGGGTCAGATGAATCCCTTTTCCTGAAACTCCTGCAACTACTTCTTGAGCTCCTGTAACTCTTGTGTACCCATCCTATAATGAGGAATGGACACCGGTTCCGCTCCTAGTACAAGCTCAAAAGAAAATTCCACCTCTCTCTTCGAAGGGAAACCTGAAAAGTCCTCTAGAAAAACGTCCCTAAAATGATCCATTACTGGAGGAAAGTCTAACTGTGAAGTTCCCAAGTCATCCAGATATAGAACAACAATCTGGGTTGTAAATAATCCTAACCCATGATGCTCGTGTCCCACTCTACTCGCTTGGACATCCCATTCGCCCTTATGAAGAAACGATCTGATCTCTGGTTATGTGAAACTCACCCTATGGAAATAATAGTCGACGACTGTCTGTAAGGGAACTGACCAACCCATTCTGAGAATGACGTCAAAGCCTGTCATCTCTAGGACATAGAGTTCCCATTAGAAGTGACACCCACCAACCTCAAGAGGTAACTCCTTGCACTGACATACACTAGCAGTTATAGTCCCCAAAGGAGTGTCTAACATGAAGATATCAACAAAAGAAAAGATACAGAGCCCAAGGATCTCCACAACAACAACAAATATAAAGCTATGGGAATCCCCTGCATCGAAAAGAGTTGAAGATAGAACTGAGGAAACTAGGATCGTACCTCGAACTGTAGAGGGTCTAGGATCTTGCTCCTACTAGGTCTGCTCCACCACAAAAGTCTAACCTACACTGCGACCCTGTGACCCATCCTAACCACTCTGAGCTGATCCACCCTACTTTCGCTGAAGGCCTGGAGACTGACTACCATGACCATGACCTCTACCTCGGCCTGAATGGCAGGAAGAACTCCAATTCCCTGACTGAGGAGTAACTAGTGGTGCTGCTCTTGAATGCGGAGTCATAAAAGAAACCCTATCACCAGCTGCTGGTGAGAAGATCTGACAGAAATGCTGAAGATGGCCTATCTTGCCGCATGATCAACACTCAACTGGGTCTCTCGAGCTATGTGGTCTTGTATGCCCGCTCTTCCCGCACTGGTAGCACACCACCTGGCTACCAGAAGGTGCATCCCGCTTACTCTGATATCCTTGTGCAGCCTCCCTACGACACTTGCTACTATCAACCGGTGAAACACTAACCCTGGATGTTGAACTGCCCTGGCTCACAGCTCCAAAATCCCTCATATTATTCTCCGTGATAAGCGCTTGGTTGACTATAGAAGATATCTAAGTCAACCTGAAGATTTTCACCTGAGATCAGATATCCTTCTTTAGACCATCCTAAAACTTCTGTGCAAGGAACAACTCATTTCCCCCTAGAAAGGGTGTAAAGCACTGCAGCTCGGTGAAGTGACAGGATTACTCCAGAATAGAAAGAGCACCCTGCTCCAAACTCCTAAACTCTCAGGCTCGATCATCCCTCAACGTCTCTAGGTAGAAGTAGTCGTAGAAGGTGCACTGAAACTCATCCCAATCCATGAATTGATGACATTGTGCCTGTGAGATCACATCCTATCACCTCTTGGCAGAGTCCCAAATCATGTTCGTAGCAAGTTTCACCCTCATCTATGGAGGTATCTCCAGATTCTTGAAGATCGTCAGCATAGATTCTATCCATGACTCTGTATCCTGGGGTCCTCCATCCCCTGAGAAAGTGGGAGGATGCTGCCGCTGAAAGACCCACGTTAATTCTTCCATCGATGGGACAGGAGGCGGCGCTCCCTGGAAGGTTTGAATCATCCCTAGAAATCCCTCCCTGAACTGCGCATCGACACCTATGTCAGGTATAACCGATGGTGGAAAGACTAGCATAACTAGATGATCTGCCGACAACCCTTGATCAACCATATCTGATGTCTGATCACCGCCCTGTAATTGGCGTACAACCAGAGGACGTCTCGATGGCATGAATCTACAAGGTCAAGTGCACACCTTAGATCAAGATTGACAGGGACTGAAACCTAGAAGTGTAATAAGGGGTCAAGAGAAAAAAAATCATTCATGTTTTACAAAACATGGATACACGACGTGTATAATGCCTACACGACATGTTCTCTTAAGCCTTTGACATGGGAATGTACTTCTGCCAACCCAAGTTGTGTAACACCCCATACACACGATGTGTACTTGACTTATCTTCCCCTTCCCAAGTCCTTCAACATGACTAAGATACACGGTTCTCCTAGAAAAATACTACATGGCGTGTTTGTGCCAGACATGGTGTGTACTACACGAGATTCACCGACCCATGTTGTTAGTGACATAATCAGATACACGGCTCACACTACATGGCCTGTTTCAGATGGACATGACGTGCACTAAAGGAGACTCAACCAACCCATGTTGTTAGTGACACATCCGGTTACATGGCTCTACAACACGACGTGTACATCTAGTACACGACTTGTTTTACCAAAACACCAACCCCGTGTCTTTGTTCACACAGTCTGAGACACAGTTAGAGGGTACATGACGTGTACATGCGGTACACGATATGTAATTAATAAAAAATAGATTCTTCCCAAAAAGAAGTACACATGGTGTGTATTTAACATTACACGTAGTGTATTCTGAGTTTTTACAGATAGTAAGCCTCAAAAACTACTCTGGAACCCAAAAAAACACTAAAATGAACATTGAGAGTGTCAAATTCCGATCCATGAGGGCCCATACTCCCTATGAATCAATGATTGGAATCTTATACATGTCCTATACAAGTATAATAGGTTAATGATCCACTAAATTCTGATCCATGAGAGCCCATAACACCTCAAGAACCAAAGTCTAGCGTTCATTCAAACAAAACTATACACAATTCAATACCCTATCAAAAGAAGATATTCTATCAAGGAATCTATCACATGAATATGAATATCTAGCACAACATCCATCACAACAACATGCAATTGCTAATAAACCCTAAATGGCATGGCAAGAGTGCATAACATGTGATTTCTAGCAAGGGCCTATATGATGAATGAGATGAAATTACCTCATCTAATCGGGTTACAATAGAAATAAAACATCAATATCATCTAAAATAACAACACAAAACATATGAATCACCCAACGATGAAATAAAATCAACAGTAAATTCTCAAAACTAGAAACAAATTGCAGTAATGAGGTAGATTGGATTTTCCCTGTACATGGATTAGCTACTCCCGGGCACAACTTATTACCAAGTACCTATTCCATCCTATCCCTGACTATAGGATCCAAATAGTAAGTCAAGAAAAAATAATTCATCTGATACCACTTTGTAACGTCTCAGTTCCGGAAGCTGCCCATAGACACCCCATACCTGATTGGTCACATGGCCTCAAGCGCATTTCCCCGAACACCAGAGGCTGCCGACTAGCAGCGAGGTCCTTGAGTGTGATAGTGGAAAACATATGCCCTTATTGGCAGAGTAACAGAACAGAAGTAAAACAGATTTACAATAGCGAAAGCAACAGTAATACCAAACAACAAAAACAATGAAATACTGAAGAAACAAACTACTAGAGCACATATATAAAAAATGATGTATGATACATATGTCTAGGAAAGCAGCCAAACAAATCAAAATTCTGGAATATAAAATAGTACTAAGCCCAAGTAAAAAAGAAAACAGATAAACAACTCCTCCGCATCTCAACCCTCAGCTTGGTCTCATTCTCTCCAGCTCTACAACAGTCAAGTACCTGAAGTTGAAGGGTGCTTGCCCTTATCTATACCTGCAGCAATATAATCTGTTTGGGAAAAAATTCATGGCCCAAATAGGGTGTGAGACTAAATCCCAGTAGGAAAACACTATAGGATCTGTGCCTAAAAGTAAGTGAATATATGGCAGGTAATAAATAACAGGAAGCAGTAAACAAGGAATTACTCAATAGTAAACAAACCACAGTTTCAAAGCATTTAGTTTCATATATCAAGTAAATAGCTAATCATATAGGAAAAATGAAACAGGTAACCCTCTAGGAAGTACTCATAGCCTATCACCTCTGGTCCTACCTTTCAACACAAGCAACCCTCTGGTATGAACACACAATCTACCCCTCTGGTTCAAATTACAAGGATATAACAAAGACTCTCTGAGGAAGAACTCCCTGTCAATTCCCCATATAGTCAAATTGATAAAGACACTATGAGGAAGCTCACACAGTCAATTCCCCTTATAGTCAAAAGTGGTTAAAGACTCTATGTGGAAGCTCACATGGTCAATATACCTTAGTCTACTACACTAGGTTCTCACGGCCCTGTGTAAGTCAACAAGCAAAGAAGTGAAATACAACCAAATTAAACCTCAAGAAATAATTGGCTAAACATTATACAACATATCAAGTATGTCAGATGAAAAATAATCACCCTATCCTATAGTACTAGGCATGGGAACCTCAAGGAAGCCTAACAGGATAAATAGGACTAAACGTTTGTAGACCGAACATGCATGTTGAAACACTTCCACGACATAACAATCAACCCTATTCACATCCAATTAAACTCTACTCACACATACCAGCATAATAGGCAATTAGCAGGGTTAAAATGGTAAACACGCAACAACCCATTCAAGGGTGTTGGAAAAAATTGCACATATAACTCAAGGACATTCAATGGAAAGGAACAAAAAACCTACCTCGGTGTAGGGAGATCTCTATATGTGAACCTCAAGCCTTGACTATCCCAAGAACACCATAGATCTACAGAAACGTCTAAAAGGTTCAATAGAGGATAACTTAAGAAGGAGGATGAATCATGAAATGAAGCTCTAGTAAAAGAAAGATCTTACCGAGGCATTCCGAATTCAATCGATGACGGTCGAATCAGAGATCGAATGCTCACTCGGGGGCTCTAGAAAGATTGTGACCTTACGGGTGCTCTCGGACAAACTAGGTCAAAAAGAAGGCCTTTCTGGCGATTACACACAACCCCAGTACATTTAATGATAAAAAGAAAGTACACGACATGTACTTTTGAAGTTCATGGTGTGTACTTTCACTTACCGATCACTGTTTTAGGTGGCCTCTAGGTCACCAGACATGGTTGTCTGTAAGGCCGCTACACGGCCATCACACGGCTACCCGCAGTAACCGAGTACATGACTTGTACTTCAAAAATTTCCAGAATTTCCTCTTTTTCTAAAAAACGACCAAAAAAGGAAAACATACCTAAAAAGAAGATCCGGGTTCTTAAAGATGAGGTTTAGGGTGTAGATCAAAGTTAAAAATAGGTGAGTAATACCTGGGATTGGTTGGGAAATAGTAAACATCAAGCCTAACATGTGATGGGGACCAAGGATATTGGCTAGGGCACAAATAATTTGGGTCCCCCTATGATCTAAAATAGAGAATTTTATAATATACATAACATTTTTAAGTGAAAGTGAAACTATTTTGGGGTATAATTGTAGGGAGGTCCATGCATTAAGGTATTTGTTACATTATCATTTATATTTTGAATATTAAGGGAATTTATCTATCTTTTTTGTACTATAGTTGTTAATGAACTATCACTATTGGTTTAACTATTTATATGACATGAAAGAAAGGATTTATATGGTAATTTACCAGCATGAACTATTTGTCTAAAATATTTCTGTGACATGAATGTGATATTCCCTTAACTGTTATAACACACACCTTCATAAATTGATTTTTTTCAGTGGTAAGGTTCATAGCATGATAAGATGTTTTCCGATTGTGCATACTTGTTACTAAATCACGATTAATGTATTTTGTTGTGAATAATTTCTAAAATTTTAAAATCTTTGTAAAATATGTTATCTTAAGTTGATTTCAGACAAGAAGGCTGAAATGACTTTTTTTGAACCATTATTAAGACTTTCTTGGTTCCCATGAAATTTGATATGTGATTCATTTTTTTCATTCATGATGTATCATAAGCATGTGTTATGGACTTTTTTAATATTTGGTTTTGGTTATTTAAATTATTAAAATCATTAAAAACCATCTTAATTATTATTGATAATTCATTTGAATTTGAAATAATTAACATGAATAACTTTCCCCTTAATTTTGGAATGAATCCAATTTTTAGTATCAATCCATTTAAATATTGTATGCATGTGTTTAAAATTTATTAAAAGGATGAAAATTTTGTAAAATTAGTTTATGAATTATGGAAAATGAAAAACAAACTCAGTGATAACCATTAATAATTTGAATGTTTTCCAAATAGACAAATATATATCACCTTTCGTGAGTGGTTAAGAGCATTGTTAAGTTGGATTTTTTATGCATATATATTGAAAATAAAAATTTGAATGTCATTCCATGTGTTACCTTTATACTCATGATATATATCTAGCATGATTTAGGAATTTATTGTATGGTTGGACTTTGACTATTTGTTTTAAATTATTATAAAATGATAAGCATGATTTTTTGTAACCTAATGAGAATCAAAACTATTTATGTGATTCAACATTTTCTTTTCAAGATTGATAATATTTATTATGCTAAAAAAACAATTCCCAACATGTTTATCCATGAGTAGTTTATTATGGGGACCATTTTTGAATTTGAAAAAATTTATGTGGTTACTATGAAATTTATATTATATTAATCTTGAGCATGTAACATGTTTAATATGTTTTATTTATAATATTGAAGCATGTTATGTACTGATCATGATGTATTTAATTATGGATGTAAAATTATGTTACCTCTATTATAGTTTAAAACAATATTTTCCTATGTGATAAAAGGTTTAAATACTATTTAGTTCCAGCATACTGATGTGTCCAATATTCATGTGTTTTTTACTTCTATTTCGATGTAAAATCTACATATTTAATAATAAATTATGTTTTCAATTTGTTAAATTTAGTCTTCTTATTTTTTTATTTATTGAAATGACAAATCATTGAATTATTTAATAATAATGTGCAGTTTTTTGTGTTAATTGTCACACGATAATTGTTTAAATATTTTAATATTTCTAATTTTATTTTAGTTGTTAATTTTAATTATTTTTAGTTATTCTTGATGCCTAGTATTTTTTTTATTTTTTTAAGATTCTACCATTAATTAATTAATTTTATTTTAATTTTCCATTAATTAATTTTTTTGTAAATTATTAATTTTAACTTACAGTTTGACATTATTAATAATTTAATTTTCATTTATTTAAAATTTTAAATTACATAACTTTTATTTGTAGTTAAGGACATCCACTAAATGAATTTATTGGAGACATTGTAAGATATTCTCAAAGGGTTCAAGTAATATTAATTTATCTTTAAGATAATCCTAGAGTTTCTATTAAAATATTTTTCCTATAACAAACCAGAATTTTAATAGGTATACATTATATTTTTTTATGAACATTCATTAAATTTCACAAATACATGCATGAGGATCGTAAAGGTATACCACCTTTGGAAAGATGGAAACAAAAAAAGGTTTATAAGAATTATAAATCATCTCCCACTTAGTTCCCTATAACGATAAACCTTTTTAGACATATCACAAGTAATACCTACCATCATAAAGTTGAAAAAGGAAACATAAGAATTGGTGAAATTAGATGCTCAGTAAGGGTAAACAAGGGAAATATGTAAACATATTTTGAGGGTAAGGGTATGAAAACATGAGAATATCATATGAAATATATACCATTCATATCAATGATGAATTTGTAAGTCATGTAATAAATATTGGTATTTCATAAGACATTAATCATATTGAAATAAAAGAACATGAACCATGAGAGCATAACATTAACATAAGAAATAGAATTATGGAATACAAATAAGTGTATAGAATAATTTATATAACAGTTAAGAAACATTTTCAGGTCAATCATAATGTAATGGGTTCACTCCACAAACCATTTTAGTAGTCAAGGTTCGCTCCTAGGACTATCATAGTAGATACATTCCCTTAATGAACCGGGCTAAGTCCCCGTTCCATTCCTATTTATCTCTTTAGAATTCAATATTTACCCAATGAATTGAAGGGAGATATAGGTCCCAACCAGCACATAATGAAAATCATTTTTTCCCACAAGATCATAAAACAGTCCGAATATCTAAACCCATGAAAAGAAATGGGTTTCATAAGAATTACGTCATAGAAAATGCATAGAAAAGAAATTGGTCTCATATACATTTCATCAGTGCATAACCCATGGAAAAGAAACGGGTTTCATAAAAATTTATTCATCAGGAATATAAAACATCCAAATAACGAAAATGTTGGTACAACTTGACCATGTCCCCAGTAAATCCTAAGAAACACTAAATTATGTCATCTTAGATCGAAAATTATTTTGAAAAGATACTAAGACCATTCATTGAGGAAAATAACCTTTATTTGAAAATTACTTTTTAAAATTAAAAAATCATAAAAAATTTGGAAAATAATTTTCTTTTAAAATGAACTTTTAACCTTATAAAGTATTGTTCTATAGATTTAATGGTCATGACAAAGGTAAATTTCATACATGAAAAAACAAATATTCTGGTCATATTTTTAGTAAAATCCAAAAAGGCCTTTTTTGGAAAATTACTTGAAGATTCCATTCAATTTTTTTTTAAAAATCAAACATGGATAAAAATTTATTTAATAATTAATTTTTATAATTTTTAAAATATTTTTTTAATTTTTTTTAGAAAATATAGTTTTGGATTAAAAATGGGGTTTTGACCTAAGAGAGAAATAAAGATGATTTGTTTCTTAAAAATATTCTTTTTAATACTTCAATACATAAATAGAGGAAATGAAGGGAAAAATGAATTCTATTGAAATAAATAGAGGATAAAAAAATAGTTTCATGAGATACTGAACATTATATTTCATTATTGGCATAAAAAACATAAACAATCCCAATAAAATATGACATTGTATGATAAAAACCATTACTACTTTGGTAACATTGAATCATTAGCCTCATGAAAGAATAACTCTAAATAAAGAATAAAATATCATAAGAATAAATAAATTCATGATATTTAATGTCAAATGGTATATATAGTATCCTAATAAAATAATATGGGTTCATTATATAATGTTTACCCGAGAGAAGAAAAAATAATAAAATAACCCTTTTCACTGAGTGACACTTTTTGAACTAAAATGCCAATTTTAAATTAATAACAAAGACATTGAGTCATATCAATATCATCGTTTATCATATTGAGGTGGGTAATATTCTTAGAAATAATTAATGACTTATATATCATTTCCCTATAGTATAAAAACAATCTGAATATGTTTTCTTAGTTTTGAGTATGTCAGTTGTCTTTTATATTAAAATTGACGTAAATTTTAAATAAAAAGACGTACTTGGAGTCATAACTATCACTCCATGAAATGGAATGAGGTGAATATTATTTATAAAATTTCAAAACTAATTTTGTATTTTTTCCCCTATAATATCAAAACAATCTGAATGTGTTTTCTCAGTTTTGAGTACGCCACTTGTGTTTTTTACTAAAATGTCTTTTTAATCTAGAAACATGAACTTTGAGTTATAAAGGTCACATAAAGTGTAATTTTTATATGAGAATAATTAATAAACATAAAAATTGAATAATGAATCATTTTCTTAAATTATCAATACAATCCGAGTGCATTTTCTTACTTTTGAGTGAGTGACACTTTTTGAACAAAGAATGTCAATTAGAAATTGATAGTGAAGAATTCGAGTCACACTGTGAACATCATATATCCGATTGAGGTGAATATGATTAATACACATAAAAATGATTATAAATAATTTTCAAAATTATCAAAATAATATGAATTCATTTTCTTGATTTTGAGTATGTTAGTTGCCTTTTTTTCTAAAATTAATTTCAATTTTAAATAAAAACACACACTTAAATTCATAATGGCCACACTTTGCATCAGATTGAGGTGAGAATTATTAATACACTACCCAAATTAATTATGTATCATTTTCTTGAAGTATCAAAACAATATTAATGTGTTTCCTTTGTTTTGAGTATGTCACTGGTTTTTACTAAAATGCAATTTAAAAATGGAAACACACACATTGAGTCATATCTATCACATCGTGTGTGGGATTGATGTGAGACTAATTTCTACACTTAAAAAATGAATTATAAATCATTTCCTAAATTATTAATATAATATTAGTGTGTTTTATAAGTTTTAATTGAGTGATATGTTTTGAACTAAAATGTCAATTTTAAATTATTAACAGATACTTTGAGTCATATCGGGTACATCATGTATCAGATTGAGGTGAGGATAATTCCTATGCCTCAAAAATTACTTATGGATCATTTTATATAGTATAAAAACAATCTCACTGTGTTTTATCAATTTTGAGTATTCCCTTTTTCTATTTTATTATAATTGATGTCAATTTTTATTAGAAAGATGTACATGGAGTTATACTAGTCACACCATGCATTGGATTGAGGTTTAGATGAATACTATATATACCTAATGAATTATGGATCATTTTCCTGAAGTATAAAAATAATATAAATGTGTTTTATTTATTTTTAGTATGCCACATATGTTTTTCAGTAAAATATCATTTTAAACTGGAAACATACAATTTCAGTTATATAGGTCACATCATGTGTGGTTTTTATGTGAGATTGATTCTTAAACATCAAAAACAAATTATAAATCATTTTTCTAAATTATCAATACAACCCGAGTTTGTTTTCTAGGCTTTTATTGAGTGAAACTTTTTGAACTAAAATGTCACTTTTAAATTGACAACATAGAATTTTAGTCATACTGGGCACATCATATATCATATAGAGGTTCGGATGATTATTATACATCAAAAAATAACTTATGGATTGTTTTATTAAAGTATCAAAACAATACGAATGTATTTTATTGGTTATTATTATATCAATTTTAAATAAAATGATTCACTTGGAGCCACATCAATCACACCATGTATCAGATTGAGGTTCTAATGATTCCTACATGTCCCAAATTACATATGTATCATTTTTCTAAAGTATCAAAACAATATGAATTCATTTTATTCGGTTTTAGTAAGTGATGTTAGTTTTGAACTAAAATGTTAATTATAGACAAAAAACATATCGTTCGATTCATATCAGTCACATAATTTACCGAAATGAGGTAAATATGATTGAGTTTATGGTGTGTGTTTTTCTTTTTACCACATTCATAAATCCAAAAAAGATATAAATGTTCCATTTGAATAGAATAGGAAAACCCATGCTTTCTAAAACACCTCATCCAAAATCACTATGTTCTCTCCTTTTTGGATTGTTGCGGATGATTGTAAAAAAATATGACATCCTAAAAGATTTTTGAAAAAAAAATATTAGATAAAAAAATAAGGAAATTAAAATTAAAATAGTATATAAAATTCTGAAAAAATTAACTAAATAATTAGTAGGAATTCACCTTATCATGATGGTGGTATACATTTTTGACCTATTTCCTTATTGTTGTTATCCCAGTTGCATCCTTAAAGTCCAATCTATCACAAGTATGAGTAGCTTTAAACAAACCACCTTAACTCGAGAAAAAGTATTCAACTATATAATAAAACAATTATTATGTAATTAATACTATAATGAAATAAATTAAACATAAATATAAAACAATACATTAATAAAATGTCAATTTTAAACCAAAACCACACAATTTGAGTCAAACTAGGTAGACCATGTATTAAATTGAGGCATGTTTGATTACACCATGTCTTTTTATCCTATAATTCATTCAACTCTCTTTATCATATAACAATATTGTAGTTTGATAACCCATAATTTTGAATACATTTGAGAATAAAAAGAAAATTTCATCATCAAGAATAAATCATCCTTATTGAGTGCATGATCATAGTACATGAGTTAATCGTCGATGTTGTAAAATTCCTTTATTCCTAGAAAAAATTAACCATTAGTGTAAACCATTCAACATTCATTGATTGAACTAAAATAAATATTAACATATGATAATTCATGGAACATAACAAAATCTATTTTACCCTTTAACCACCATAGAAAGTAAAAAATCTATAATAAAACATTTACCTTATTGGATGGAAAAAATTTCAGTGTGACCCATTTTATATTTTCAAAAGACAGTAAATTCCATTATAAATGATTTACCCATTTTTGACAATATTAAACATCAATATTTCCTTTTATAGCATCCAAATGACACTGAAATCTAGTGAATCTAGTCTTATTGGATTGTGCTATATATTTGTATATCTTTTTTAGAATTTTGGGTGACGATAAACTCTAACATAACATCATAATTATTTTTTCATTAAAACTAGAATATCACTATTCCCATTTATTTTTTATTAAGAACGATGATGAGTTTCTTATTAAGGATATTGTGAATATTGATCATTTTACATAATGAATGTGCACATTCATAATGAATAATACTTCTATAGATTTCATAATAATTTGTGATATTATATCATGCATTTAATTGATGATCATATATCCAAATAATTACTCCACCCACTAATGTGAAATAACTATATTTTTCTTTTATGAAAATTCATCATCCAGTCCATGAAAGTTTTTATTTATTTATTTTATTTAGAGGTTTTGGATCAAGATACTAGATTCTTTTTCAAAGGGGTATTCATTTGGATTTTCAGTGATTCATGATTTAATTTTATGTAAGTTTTTAATTTTAGGGGATTTATTCATAAGGTGGGTTCATCTCATTTGAGGTCATGTTTCCTTTGACACCATCACTCCTAAATGAACATGTTATCTAAATGCTAGTTTTCATCCAATAGTTCTCATATACACCTTATGGATTTCATGGTTGATTAAACACATATTTATTCAAACATTTGAGTTGTATTGTTTAACTGTTTTGGAATGGATTGGTGTTTTTATGACTCTAAAGTGACCATTCACTCTACCACTAAGAACCTTTCTATGTAATGTATAAAATTCATAGGAATGTAACTGTATCTATTTTTTTTTCAGTTTTTTCTTGGTGAGGGGTTTCTTTCACATAAATGGGTAGTTAAAAATATATTTTCAATAAGCCACATGAAACACTTTCAGAATTGATCTTATCATAAGCAAAATTTTTTGTGTGAAATTTTCAACATCTGTTATCAAAAACAACCTTGGTATGATACTCATTCTACTTTATTTCCCTAATATTTTATTATTTTCCAGCCATCGCTTTATCTCCTAAACTTCCTCAATCACCACCTCGGTCTTTGCATTGGTCTTTGCCTCTACCTCTTCCCATACCTCCACCTCCGCCTCTACCTTCATCTTCTCCATTTCCTATCAATTTTATTGTTTGTAGGTTAATGCTTCTAAACAAATTGATTTCGTCCATTATACTTCTCCTTGAGAAACAGATCAAAAATAATATATAAGCATTCAAACACTAATTATTCATACCTTAAATATATTTCTATGGTTATAGCTCATACTAAATCATAAAAATTGTAGGTAGTCACCTCGAATTGTTGTTGGAAAACATTCTGACAACATGTACTCTACCCTTTCATCTCTAAAAAAATTACAATTTATTTTGAGTATGATGGTTATTGAAAATATTGATAGTGCTGAGAAAATATATGTTATAAAATGATTATGAAATATATTTAATGAAATTTAATTACCTTCGAAAATTACATATTGGAAGATGTTGGTCTTTTCATACTTTATGATCGCTCTCATAAATTTTCAAACATAATATCCATAATCGGTGTCATTATATTGCTTTATAAATTGAAGAAAAACTGACCAGAATTAGTAAATTGTTTTGAAATAAGTTTTGATAGTGAAATTTTTTCTATATATACCTTAATCTGTTTCTATTTGTAGTAATCCACAAGCTTTATATGTTCATACACTGACTTCATGCCATGATTTATCCTATATTTACAAACCTCCCTATTACAAAATAAATATTTTTAAATCATAAAATAAAACATATAATTAGAATTATATATATAAAATATTGACTAAAGTGTGCTAAAAATTTGCAATACCCATCATGTGTCATTATTTTGTTGGATATCCACGCATTGAATTCAAAAAATAAATATTGTGGTATTTAGATTGACTTCGATCAGCATTCAATGCCGCTAAAAAAAATAAGTAATAAAAAAATAAAAATATATTTAATTTGATGAGATTGTAGAATTTTACTTTTCTATTGTAGGAATAAAAAATTTTCTATCATCTTATATTTTTTTCCTAAACGATTCTAGTAGATCATATTTTTTGTTCTTAATTTATTCATTATCCTATGCTTTTTTTTCCAAAGAAATGATATAGGGATTAATGAATCCAAATATTACTTATCATGGTATTTCCTTTATATAGTGGTAATAAAAATTCTTCTAGAAAATATGATTAGTTATTATATTTAATAAACATATTATCTCACTATTTATACAAACATATTATGAAAATGTACCTTATGTATGTATTCACAACTAAGAGTCTCATCTATTCGTGCTTGAGAATCTCATTTATAGTATCGAGGCCAATTATGTTTGTCATAAAAGTACCATATATTGATTTTTCATATAGAATGTAAAAAATATGGGCCTCTTAAAATGTGTTCTATACATGAAGTTTCAATAATATTAAATGTTTCTTTGGAACTAGCAGTGAGAAGGTACTACTGTAAGATCATTTTGATTTATTGGTCGATTCACTAGACTGTCTTGATCTGACCATCTATTTCCCCATTACTTTATTCATATATAATATCATACCTCACTTGAGACATTTTTTCCTCAACTTTTACTGGTTTTTGAGTTGAATTTTTTTGTTAAATATAGATTTCATCCATCTCCATAAGATTATACGACCTTGTTATGAAAGTTCCAATAACACCATTGATTGTTACAATATCTTGATCATCAAGTGGAATTAGAAACTCAACATCCCTAAGATTTAACTTTTTATGAAGATTTCGAAATCCTATATGGTATTTTATAGTGTAAATTAATAAAAATTTAATATGTAAATATTCTAAAATAAATGAACTCTACATAGAATAACGAAAAATCAATATTTCATTATATATATTTTCAGTAAAATAGAGAATGTATAGTGTAACATTACCATTATATCTTTCAAACATATTTCCTTTGGCATGGGTTAGATGAGGCTCTATGAATCAATATTAATGGACACATTCATCCTCATTTAGACCGAATCATGACTAATGAACATTGACTTATTGGGGTAAATAGGTTGGCCGTGCTGATTCCAACCAACCACAACTTTTATACCCTGACTTATTTCATTGATAATATTATTAAACACTATGATGCTGCATCGTTGTTGTTTCGTTCATCAACATGCAATGGATCCCCTAATAATTTGGTAGTCTCACCACGAACATTCTGTTCTTCCTGGGGATTTGTAACATCATTATGTGAAGAATAAATTTTCTGCACAAGTAGTCAATCATTTAATTTTTATTGAATGAAAACAACATAAACATAGACAAAGGATTTGATAAGTGTCATGTGCATGCTCTATTGAAAACATGATTAACTCTTTATCTTCATCTTCACACTCTTTTTTCAAATGATTAGTGTGCATCCATTTTGTAGGTTGTGAGTATAAAAACAAACATGTAAATAATAAAAAGGCCCCTAAAATATAAAAAAAATGAATATATTTGAGTATAAGTTCAAATTTTCAACACTCAAAATACATATTTAAGTAAAACAATTATTTAATAACTAGGACACCATGATAACCATGTCATGTACTTATTGCAACCAAATCATGAAATGGGTATAACATAGCCATTTTTATTAGGAGGTGCATTTTAAATATGGGGAAGTCTAAACATAATTGGTTCTCTTAGGAAATAAAAAATTAATGGGTGACACAATACATTAGTCACACCTATATTCTGAAAACCCATATAGGAGAACAAACAACATCACAAATGTAACATCACCATAACCTAAGCCCTCAATGAATCACTAACATGTGTGTAGTAACTCAAATTCTAACTTATCATGAATATAATCATATTATTTATTATATAAATATTTACAAAAAATCCACTATCATAATATCAATGTACACCATTAATCCAATATAATTTAATGAAAATAATTTTAGGAAATAATATATATTGTAATTTAAATTAATTTTCATCATATTTTTTAACCATTTAAATATCCTCTAACACAATAAACCATGTATAAATTCTTGTTAATCCCACTAATTAAATTGGAATATATTTATCATCAATATCAAATTCAAAATAAATTATATATGATATGACTTCCTAATCATTATCTTGAATTCTCATGAATTATGCACCCATTATAGAACAACATATATAGAAAAAATTATAAAAAACAATACTAATATGATAGTCAAAATTAACTTCCATAATTTCATGATTATTTACAATCATCAAACACCAAAAAAATATTAATCAATTCCACTTCTAAGTTAGTACTAAATATATCCCATATTATAAATAATAACCTAAATCTTGTGGAATATAAAATTTCATCCTATAATAAACAATTTTACATTAAAATCATCATGGAAAAAACTTCATTTTATTTAGTTGATCCTTATATCAATTTATTATGGATCAGTGTATTAACATAATGGATATGATAATTTTCATGATTTATTTTTTAGGGTATGATAAATTTATTATAATTTTATACTATTTATTTGAATAATAATATAATTTATTTATTTATTAGGAGTATAATGTTGATGGATGAAGTAGAATTTATAGAGTTGAAGTTATTTAAAAAAAAACTCAAAATAAATATTATCCCTCCACTCATTAGACCAATTTTAAGAGAAAATTTTCAAGTCTTAGGAACAAGGAGAATAAATATATTGGAATATAAGAAGAAAATTTAAAAAATCATTCATGGTACACCATTGAAATTAAATTCTACCTTGTTAGAAAAATATATAGTTTAATTTTTTTAAAAACCATATTTTTATGATTCTATAGATATCCAATACATTGGATATTATGATATTGTATTATGTAATTCTCTTAATGTATAGATTAAAATTAGAGAATGGTACCATGTGTGTTGGGAAATGGAGTGAATTGCAGAGTCACATAAGTGATCAAATAATAAAGGGCATGGTGGAATAAATATACAACTTCATATATGTATGATATGTTGTTTGATGGACCCGATTAGTATTCCTAAGGGAACTAAGAATTTGTTAAAGTGTGATATATGAGGGAATATAGTGCATTAATATTTAATTGATATCAAAAGACCACTCTGTATAATATATAATATTCAAAAATCACTCAAAACACAACACCGAGTTCAATAGTTGTACTTGAAGGAACATGTAAATAGTGTAAGACAATAAACCAAACTAATTTCCTTTGAGGATAACCATTATCAGAATTAACCTATGCTAAGTAAACAAGGATGGTGTTCTGTAATGGTAAATCAGACTTCATAAAGGTCACGCGAAGTCATAATGGGAAGTGATACTGGATCATTTTGTATTAGTGACTGTGTTGGACTTTGAATTCGACTATGATAAATAGGAATCCCTCTATGGGAGTTTTTGACACCCATTAACGAACATACCAAAGTTAAGAAGCATAAGGAATCATTTTTATTCAATGAATAATTAAATTTCATAATGGTTGAGGAAATCACAAAAATGAAAACTACAGAACCCAAACAATTAATCATTGAGAGAGGAAAACGTGAAAATAACATACCATGGATTATAACCTTGATTCATCTAGGAGAATGTAGAGGAGGAGTGCTGAATGTAAGGGTGTTTTGTGAGAGCCTGATAATTACGACTGAATCGTTTGTGGTTAGGGTTCTTTTAAATAGACCGAGGACTATTAGTTCTTTCAAGAAATCACAAATAATAATACCTTTTATTAGTGATAAATTGATAAGCATCGATAAAATCCATCTTTATCCGTGATTTTTTAGCGCTCACAATGATCAAGATTTTTCAATGCTAAAAAAGAACTGATAAAATACATCTTTTTCAGCTCTTTTTTTCACAGATAAACTCTATCTTTATGAGTGCTAAAGAAGCACTAAAAAAGGAACCTTTATTAGTTTTAAAACTTTAGCATTAATAAAGGATTTATAATTATAATTTTAAGTAATTTTTAGATATATTTATATAATTATATATTTATTTATTAAAATTGTATAATTATTTAAATATATAATTATTTATTTAAAATAAGATAATTACATTAAAAAACTATAATTTTTAATTTATACATTATAAATATATTTTTAATAATTTTTTTATAATATTTTTTTTAATTATTAATATATTTATATCATTATATATATATTTATATAATAGTATATATTAATTTAATAAATATATATAAATATAAATATATTACATATGTTATTTATTTAAATTTATTTATTCTAATTTTATAATTATAAACCAATTTATTTCATTATATATATTTATAATATATATATATAATCTATATCAATATAAATATAGTAAATATATTAATTATTTAATTATATTTATTGTAATTTTATAATTATATAAATATATAATAATTTATTAATAAATATATGAATACATTTTTTAAAAATCATATAAATATATTTATATCACTATATATATTCATATAATTATATATATATAGCCCCGAGGGTGCAGCTTAGTGGTAGATGTCCCTATGGGACATAGCGAGGTCTCCAGTTTGAGTCTAACCGAGTACATCCCTGCAGTGTAGGTTACCTACTTTTCTTGGTAATGTATCCCCTTTCCCCAAATATACAGAGGCTTTGACCTCAAATTATATATATATATATATAATAAATGAATATAAATATAAACACTACTGTAAATATAAATATAAATACAGTATATTCATTATTAAATAAATTTATTATAAATTTATTATTATTTAAATCTACATAATTATATATTTTTAATTATATAAATACTCTTAAAAAAATAATATTTACTTATTTATAATAATTATAAATATATAAATTTTTAAATATAGTAAATATAAATTTATAAATAGATAAATATATAAATATTTATTTACAAATATATTTTTAATATTATTAACCAATATATAATCTTAAATACATACATTTTAAAAATTAGTGAAATTGAATAATTAAAAATGATTACACATTAAAAATATTGAAAAAATTAATATGTTTTATCAATTAAATATATATTATTAAAAAAATATATTAATATATTAAATTAAAGATGAATAAATATGAAAAATACTAAAATATAGAAAATAAATAAATGAAAATAAAAAATAAAAAATGATTAAATTTAAAAATAATAATAATAAAAATGAATAAATAATACATAACTGTTTTAATACTAAAAATGAATAAATAAAATTGAACGATTAAAAAATAATATATTAAATATATCATGTCATAATGAAATTCTAAATTATACTAAACATTCAGTAAATTAGATAAATAATAGGTCTACGTGTTTTTATATAAGATTTCATTAATTTACGAAATATTTATGTGTTTCCATTATATATAAAAATGAATTAATTATGTATAAGTATATGAAATCAATGTAACACCTGTTTGACATATGTTAAATTAAAAAATCAAACAACATGAAAAATTAATAATACATTAATAAATTTTTAATTATTACATTTTATTAATTTTCTATATATCAATATTAAATATATATTATTCATTACTATTTATAATTAACATATATAGATTTAACTTATTTATTTTTATTAACAAATATTACATTAATAAATATTTTTAATATTTTTTTAATTTATTCATTTTTAATATTTTAGTTTAATTATTACAATTTATTCATTTTTATTTTTTTTGGTTTAATTATTATGATTTATTTATTTTATATATCTATATTTAATATATATTATTTATTAATATTTAAAATATGTATGTGTATATTAAATTTATTCATTTTTGTCAATAATTATTTAATTAATAAAACGTTTAAATTTTTTCTTAATTTATTCACATTTAATTTTTATCTATTTAATTATTTAATTTTATTCATTTTAAATATCTATATATTTAACATATAATATTTATTAATATTTATAATTTAAATATATGCATATTCAATTTATTTATTTTTATCAATAATTATTTAATTAAAAAATTTATTAATATTTTTAAATTTTTATCTATTTAATTATTTAAATTTCTTATAGACATTTATCATCATTGAAAATGCGATAATAAAGGCTAATCTTAATCAGTGCTAAGAACAAAGCATGGATAAAGGGTACCATTTTTCATCATTAAAAATAAATGCTGATAAAGTGTACTATTTAAGAGCGCTAAATAAAAGTGTTTTTAAAGGAAAATTTTAAAAACACTTTTTTCTAGTGTTGATAAAATAAATCTTTGTTAAAGGTTTGTTTTTTAGTAGTGATCAGTTCATGAGGGTGTAGTCTACTATTCACATGATCGACAATTTTGTTTCCCATTTGAGGGAATATGAGAATGATGTAGGTAAATCCATTAACATAACAATATATCAGTACATTTAAGATACTGAGGTTATTATATTATCATTTTCTAACAATATTTGGAGAATGTGGAGAATGAAATAAAAAAATTCAAGTTTAAAATTTTTAACTATTCTCTGGATATCCTCTTTAGGTTTATACCTAAATCCTTCTTAGGTGGGTTTCCTTCTTAAAAATGGAATATTAGATGAGAAAAGGAATGTATGGAATGTAATTTGGTTTTACTTGGATGAACTAAATTATTTTGGAATTGTGAAGTAGAGAGGAGAGTGGGTGGCCTTTTATATGTGGGGGAGAGGAAACACAAGGAATTTTTGAAAAGAATAAAGCACACCTATGTTTTTCACATGCCAAAAGGATCCAAAACAGGTCATTATCTAACATTATAGGTGATAAAGTCTATCTATGACCATTAATTTTTTTTATAACAAGTTTTTTTGTCATTTTAACCTTTATCATTTTAGTTTAACCCCTCGTAAATTCAATTAAACCTTAATGATGATAATTAATTTTTTATTGCTTTAAATATTAATTATGGTACAAAATTAAATTGAAATTATTATATATTATTAATTATGTTAATTTAAAATATTTAATCTATTTTTCTATATTCAATTGAACGAATTTTTTGAATTTATATTAAATTTAAACCCATAGATGTGATGAAAAAGTGATTTTCCAATGAATTTTTTTCCAAAGTTTAAAAAACTTTTATAAAAAAATTCAATATTAAATTGATTCCAATAACCTATATTGTTTAATTATAATATAATTTAACTAATTTTTCTGTTAATTCAATTTTTTTTAAAAAATAACCATATAAATTCCTTAAAATAAAAGGTATTTCTCAATAGAAGCCAGTATTTTTCACTATTTATCAAAAAAATAATTTATTCCAAAAAATCCCAAAAATTCACCCTAAGATAATTCATTCATGTTGATTCAAAAAATTAAGATCATTTTTAGATATAATTTTAAATTTATTGAAAAACTAATTTTATTATTTATTAACAAACAACAATCCAAGTAATTTTTAAGAAAATTGTATTTTTGAAACCTATAAAGACTTTACCAAAAATAAGGTAAAATTTATCAATATATTTGTTTATATAAATTCACTAAATTTATGTTTTGTTTAATGGATCTAACCTTAAATACTGTTGATTTAGCTATCTCAGGTCCCAATAGTTTTATTTCTCCTACTTTATTCAACCATGTTGGATCTCTACGCTTCTTTTCGTATAAGGATTCATAAGTATCTATCTGAATACTCATTTGAAATAAATTATTTTATGAAAAATAAACTACAGGAAGATATTGATTCCAAACACCTTTGAAATTCAAATAATAAGATCTCACCTTATCCTATAATATTTTAATTTTTATCTCAAACCGACCATCTGTCTGAGGATGATACACAGGGCTGAAACTCAACTTTGTATCAAGAGTTTTTGTATACTTCTCTAGAACATAGAGGTAAACCTAAAATAATAATCAGAAAAAATTTAATATGGTACTCCATGAAATCGTACCACTTCCTTAATGTATATCTTGTAAATCTAATCCAAAGATAAATTTTCCCTAATAGCGATGAAGTGTGATAAATTTGTAAGGTGGTCGAATACAAACCATAAATCATTGTGCCCTTAAAGAATTTTGGGGTGTCCTATGAAAAAAATAAATTGTGATTTTCCCATTATTATTCTATTATAGGTATTGGATATAAATTACCCTTACGTTTTTGTCTCTTAGGCATAACTTAATGACATACTAAGAATCAAGATATAAAATCTACGGTATATATTCCATCCCACCAAAAATACTATTTCAAATATAAATACATCTTCGTACTTTTAGGATAAAAAGATAATGAAAAACTTTGATCCTTATATAACAACTACTTCTTAAAATAATTTATTTATGGAACACATATATGGTTCTTGAAACTTATCATTCCATCATAATCAAGGTTAAACTCAGGAACATTTCTCACTTTCTTCTACATCTCTATATCATTCTCCTATGAATATTTAATCTTCACTTGGATAGATGGTTGAACACTCATTTGAGAAAGATAATATTTCTTCCCCTTCTTTTAGATTTCCAGATCCATCATTTTCGATTCAATAAATAATGGATCTTTTGTGATTCTCATCATGGATTAGCTAGCATGATCCTTTCGAATCAAAGCATTATCCACCTTGTTTGTTTTCCTAGAGTGGTAGTGTATTGAACCATCATAATATTTAGTAACCTCTAACCATGTCCTTTGATGTGTGTTGAACTCCTTCATTGTTAATATATAAATTGTTTTTTTGATTAGTATATCTATCACAAATTTTCCCATAAATATAATCCCACCTTATCTTTAATACTCAAATTACCACTACTAACTCCAAATCACGATTTGGGTAGTTTTGATCATAGACCTTCAGTTTTCATGTATAATAAACTCGAATAATTCTATTCAACATAAAAACACATCCCAATCCATTCTTTTTTACATCACTAAAGACTAAAAACACTTCTCCACTACAGGGTATTGTGAGAACATGTGTGATGGCTAATATTTTCATTAGTTCCTTGAAATGTTTCTCACATTCATATGTCCAAATGAACACGGATCTCTTCTGAGTTAACTTAGTAAGTGGATTATAGAGTCATGAGAAATTATCCATAAACCATTCATAATATCCAAAAAAACCATGAAAACATAATATCTTAGTCACCATGGTTGTTCTGATCCAACATTAAATAGCCATTATCCTTGGTGGATCCACTGATATAACATCACTTTAGATTATATTTCTCAAAAATGAAACCTTCAGTATCAAAAATTCACAATTTGTAAAATTTTAATATAAATACCCTTCCTTAGGGTCTTCAATACAATTATCAAGTGATCTTCATGCTCTACCTTTAAGTTTGAATAGGTAAGAATATCATCAATAAGGACTACCACAAACTAATAAATTTAATATCTTAAGACTCTATTAATTAAATCCACAAAGATAGAATGGCCACTAGTTATACCAAATGGAATCATTATATACTCATAGTGTACATACCTTATATAAAATAAGGTCTTGTGTATATTCTTATTATTAACATTTAATTGATTATATCTAAATTGTAGATAAATCAGTTAAAGGTATTGATTTCTATGTTATTGATCAAACAAGCCATCAATATGAGGTAGATGATACTTGTTCTTGATTGTTATCTTTTATATATACTAATAACCTTTGAAAAGATGCATAGATCCCTATTTTTCTTTTAAAAATAGAACATGTGTACCCCAAGGTGATACACTTCAATGAATAAATCCCTTGTCACGGTTCTCTTATAGTTTCTTCTTCAAATTCAAAAAATCAATTTGGCCCATTCTATAGGGATTCTTTAAAATAGGTGTGGCACTAGGTATTAATTCTATTGAAAATTAAACTTAATGATTTGGTTTAAGACTAACCAAATATTCCAAAAAGATATAAAAAAATACCCACACAATAGGCATATCATCGATGCTGAGTCTCTCTCAAACCATATGGGATAAACACCCATTTTGAATAAGAATAAAAACCCATACAATGGATGTTATTTCTATCATAACTTCATTTTTATTATTATACTGATATAAAATCAATGGTTGGTTGGGAATATAAAATGTGAATTTCCTCCCTAAATAATGAATGTGGTAATTTTGTAGAGAAATCCAATCCATTTCTATGATAACATCAAATTCAACCATAAGAAGAATGAAAATATATGAAGGAATCACATTCCCAAAAACTTCAATCATAGAGGAAACACATACTTGAGATGATATCATCATAATGTTAGGGGTTTTCATAGCTAATTCTATACGTAACTGTGTGGGTAGAAGCTTGATTCCCTTATAAAATTATTCAAGTATAAAATAATGGGTATATATAGTGTCATGTAAGACCTTAGAAGTTATATAATGGATGGTAAGTGTACCTCCCAACATGTTTTTTCGCACCCCTCATCAGAAATAGTTATTGCATGAGATTTACCCCTTTCCCTTGGATTAATAGGTTGTTGATGTTGATCATAATCATCATTAAACTTTACATTTTGGAACTGGTTATCATAGTTCCAATACTCATTACATTTGAAACACTAGATTTTGGGTGGTACATTCTGTTGATATTTCTCTCTATTCACATCATTAGTTATATTATTTCCATGAATTTGGAATTAAATTTTTCAATGACCTTCCCTTATACAATGAAAACATTTACCTACCAGTATTCTTAAGATAGTTTCCTCCATGTTTCTGACAACACAATGAGCATAAAGGAAAGTTCCTCCTCTTATCACCATGGTTCATAGTGTTTCCATTGTAATGCATTTATATTTTCTTATTAAATCCATTTGATTGATGGGTAACTCTAATATCTATTTCAACCTTGATTAGAAATAAATAATTTCATTATAACTTTTGAATTCTATTATAGATAACACCCTTCAAGGACTTTGTTTCAATCCACTAAATAATTGATCAACCTTACATTCAGGTTAGATGATAATTCAAAAATAATACCTCTAAATTATTATAAAATGTTCATTTTTGGTAATATATATTCATCATCCTTCTACTTTATCTTAAGGAATTAATTCTCCATTTTCATATTGAGAATTAAATGGAAGTACTTATTGAAAAATAATATCTTAAACCCATCCCACTCCATGTAGTCAATTTCATATTTTCCCTCATATTCTTGATGAGAGTCTACCATTGATCCACTTCACTTTCCAAATAATAGAAATTAAAAATGAATTTGTCATGGTCCAAATACTGGAGAATGGAAAATATATTTTCAAGGGAACTGATTCATTTCTTAGTAATGAGAGGGTTAGTAAAACCAGTGAAAGATGGTAGAAATTTCCTTATAAAAGAGTCAATAGAATAATATTCCAAGCTTTTCTAATTTGGATGTTTAGTATAATTCAAATATTTATAATGTTGTGTGACAGTAGAAATGATATTTTTCATTCAATATCCTCTAACATTTGTTTTCTCAAGAGGATAATCATTTCATTATCTATTTTATTCTGCATCAACATGGTTCATTCAGGTTATAACCATCAACTAGAACCAAAAATCATAATGTGAGCAATAAAAATCACAGTGGGAAAACACGTAGTCATGGAAAATAATTTATAGGATTTATAAATCAAGACAAATTATTTTAAATCCATGATACCTAAGGTTTATCCTAGGTTATTCATGGTCATTGTTAATTCAAATCCTTCATGATGGTTTAAAAAAAAATGTAAAATAACCAAATCATATCCCTAGGGAGTGTCGAACTAGGTGAACAGTAAGGCCCATTATCATGTACCAAGTAATTCTTGAGTAAACCATGACACACATTTTTCATATTTATTATCCCTATGTCCATCAGTTCTAGAACCAAATCCACTTGTAATATCTTGGTAGGGATGTACATCTAGGTAAACCACACAATATATTCCTCACCAAAACATTAGGATATCACCTTTCACTCAGGATTATACTAAGGGATCACACTATTGTTTCCTCATACTAGTTTTCCAAGGTTAACTAAACCTATACTCTAATACTAACTATAACGAACTAGGTTTTTCAAACATAGATTTTACATATTTTTGAGGAACATCATTACATTACACAAAAAAATGTTTGAGATTCATAAAGTTATAGTTCATTTAGAAACCTAGAAACATAAAAAACTAGTTCATAATAGTTTTATATCATCTCCAACATAGTTTCTAATATATGTCACCATATTTATACCAATTACATGTAATACCTATATTCATAAACTGTGGAAGAGAAACAAAATAAGTGGTTAGATAATATGCTTAGTAGGGATAAAAATGGAAATATATAAACATAATGAGATAATAATGGTTTGATAACATGAGAATAATATATGAGAACCATTCCTCTCATATCAAAGATCAAAATATTGAGACATGGAATAAATAATGGTAGTTCATGAAGCAAGAATCATAATAAAATAAAATAACATGAGCCATGAGAGCATAACATTGACATAAGACATGGAATTTTGGTATACACATAAGCATATAAATTCATTTAGATAGTAGTAAAGGATAATTTATAAGTTTGTCATAGTGTAATGGCTTTACTTCCCAAACCATCATTGTAGTCAAGGTTCACTCCCATGACTATCATAGGGTACGAATTCCCTTACTATACTAGGTTCACTTTCCTTTCTAATCCTATTTATCTCATGAGATTTCAATATTTACCCAATACATTGGAGGGAGATATATGTCCCACCTATGAAATAATGAAAGTAAAAAAAATTAGTTCATAAGATCATAAAAAATTCATCATATAAGAATCCATGAAAATAAATGGTTTTCATAAGCATTACATCATAACATTACCCATAGAAAAGAAAAGGGTTTTGTATACATTTCATAATGGCATAACCCACAGAAAAGAAATGGGTTTCATAAAATATCTTCACCAAGATCATAAAACAACCATAGAAATGAAAATTTTGACACAAATAGATCATATCCCCAGTAAAACAAAATAAAAACCAAAATATGTCATTTTAGATGGAAAATGATTTTTAAAATACACTTGGTATATTCCTTGAGGAAAATAACTTATCTTTTAAAATTAATTTTTAAATATAAAAATTTATAAAACATTTGGTAAATCCTTATCTCTAAAAATAATCTTTTAAAATTATAAAGGATTCTTTAAAACATTAAATTTTAATGATAGAGGTAAATTATTTAAATGTTAAAAAAATTATTCCATTCAAATTTTGATAAAATCCAGACAGACATGTTTTGGAAAAGGAAAAAAAGTTTCCTTTCAGAAGATTTTTTAAAAAGTAAAAAATAGAAAAAATGTCTTTAATAAATTATTTTAATAATGTTATGTTTTTTAAAACAATTTTAAAAAATATGGTTTTGGAGTAAACAAATGTTTTCGATCGAAGAGAGAAATAAAGACGTTTTTTTTGTAATGAAATTCTTTTGAAATCCTGAGTACATAAATATATAAAAATGAAGGGATACAATTTTTTATCATGAAATAACCATATAATAAGAAATATAATGATTTTATTGAGATATTTATCATAATATTTCCTCATATGAATCATAAACATAAAAAATCCAAAAAAAGATTATATTGTACCATACAAACCATTGGTACTTTGGTAATATTGAATTGTAAGCCTTGTGAAAGACTAAATTTATGTGAAACTTAAAATATCATGTGAATAAATATATTTATGATATTAAATATCAAATGGTATAGATATATATATAGATAATATAATAAGAGAGGTTCATAATATAACATTTATCTCAAATAAGACAAATTGAGAAAAAAAATCCCTTACCATAAGTATCGACTCCCTTAGTACATTTTAAAACATATTTTATAATAAATTTAAGTTAATTATACATATATTACAGAACCATACTCATATTTATCATACCATATATTATTTACCTATGAATTGTATTACCTTTTTTTAAATAATTCTTTGTTAAAATCACAATTCGGGTAATAAGTCCTACATTTTTCTTGTATGTTTTGGTTTTGTATTTTTGGTCCTTCTAATTGGTCATGGTTAAATTATATAAAAAATTCTAACAATTATATAAATATCATATATATTCATTATATTTTTATTTATGGCAATCAATTATATTTAGATATAGAAAATGAGTTACACTGTTCATAGAGACGGTAACATGTACGTACAAATGAACACTATTTCCATTTTATGAATGGATTAAAAGAATGAAAGTTAAATAATATATAACATTTAAAAATTAATTATTATTTCATATATATATATTATATATTCATTTAATTTATTATTATTTCCTTACATGTAATGATTTTATGAAAAATGAATCACATCACTTCGTGAGGCAATAGTCTGCCGTCAACACAATCGATGTTATCGTATCCCTATAGAATGTAAAGTAAGATGGAATTTGTTATATAATGATTAAATAAAAATATTAATATTAATAATATCATATATTGATAATAAATCCATCATTATATCCATACATGATATGTGGTGATGGAAAATGAATAACATCGGTTCACAAGGCGGTAGTTCACCATGCACACGATTGATGATTTCATTTCAAATTTGAGGGAATTGGATAAATATGTAGGTAATTAATTTTACATAATAAAATATAATTATATTAAAGATAATGATATTATTATATTAGCATTGTTTAATAAAATTTTTTGGAGGTGGAGGAATAAATAAAACAAAAACACGAGCTATAATGTGTTACCTCTTCTTCAAAGAGAATCTTTAGGTTTATACCTAAATCATTCTTAAGAAGATTTACTTAAAACAATAAATACTATATGATGGGATGAGGGAATAATTTAATGTAATTTTCTAGGTCTTGGATGAACAAATGGGTTTTTTAAGTGTGAATAGTATAGGAGAGTGGGTGACCTTTTATAAGTTAGGGAGAGGACACAAGTGAAATTAGTGAAAACAATAAAGTGTAACCACATTTTTAACAGATAAAAAAGATCCAGAATGGGTCATTATCGAAAATTAGAGGTGATAATTTCAAAATATGTCAATAAAATGTGTTTTTGTACCAGTTTCTAGCTCATTTTATCATATATCATTTTACATTAACTCCACTGTAAACTCGTTTTAACCATAACCTTGGTAATAATGTTTTTTACTCTTTTATCTATTAATTATAGTAAAAAAATTAAGTTAAAATTATTATATAATATTAATTATGATTATTACAAATATAAAATCTATTTCTTCAAATTAAATTCACATAATTGGTAGAATCTGGTGTTAAATTAAACCCATACATGTGATGAAAAAGCGGGTTTCTAAACATTAAAATGTTTTTATAATAAAATTAAATGTAAAATTGATTATAATTACCTATATTATTTTAATTATAATAAAATGGAACTAATTTTACTTTAAAACCAATTTTAAAACAAAATTAAACTTATAAATTCTATAAATTAAAAGGCAATTTTTAATAAAAACCAGTAATTTTAACTTTTCATTTAAAAATTAATCATTTATGAAAAATCATAAAAATACACCCTATGATAATTTTTACATGTTGATTCCAAAAAGGATTTTAATATTTCAATTATGGGTTCTAAAATTTTCCAAAATTAATTTTATTATTTTGTTTAAAAAAATCCAATAAAATCATTTTTTGAGAAAATATTATTTTCAAAACATATAAAGACTTTACCCAAAATTAAGTAATTTTTTATCAATTAGTTATTTTATATAAAACCAATATATTTTATATTTAAAATGTATTTATTAATACTAATAGTTCAAAATTTCATGGGTAGATCATAACGACCTTCTTAAAATGTAATATAAATCGTATATTGTTGTTTGTTAGAACATGATTTTTTAAGTCTTCCAAGCTATAGAAGAAATTAAATTCACTTGATTTTCTTATAAAATATTGGGTTGTTATACATCCTGGACTCCTTATTGAATTTAAATGGTGTGGCATAAAACAATTCCAACCTACATAACATAATTATGCATTGTTTAATATAAATATAGTCCGGTCTATGTAGGAGAATTTTCAAAACTTTATTCCTATAAGAGAATTTCAATCCATGTAAGAAACATTCCACAACACTTGATAAATTTTGTTCATAATTATTTTAAATGGAATATAAATAACAACAAAATATAAGATTTTTTAGAAAAAAATAAAAAAAATTGATGAGGAAGAGGTGTTTATCTTAACTAGATTATGAGGATAAGAGTTTTGACACTATAAACACAATTAATAGTCTGAAAATTATTTTAAAGTCACTATAGATATAAGATATTTCTGGTTGATGATAAAGGTAATGATGATGAGATACCGTCATCATTTTGTGCTGATGTTAAAAGAACTAAATCTGAAGAACACCTGAACTGCTGATTTCGAGCTCATAGAAGGAAATAAAACACTTTTTAGAATAAAAATAGTATGAGATATAAGAATAAAAATATGACATTGAGTGTTAGGTTAAATATAAACCTAGTTCATAGGAGGTATTAATTCGTATTATAGGATCACCTAAAAAGTTTGAATCTAAGATAAATGAATATTAGAACATGGATTTTCAATTATTGAAACATCGATTTTGATTAATTTCACGTTGAGAACTGAAGATGGGTACATTTTCAGTGTGATCAATGAGTAGAGTGGCATTGATGATTTTGTAGTTGAATGTGTTTTTGATATTTTATTTTTTGTTCTTTCAATGAAAAAGGTCAGAAGTGAGATATACAAAATTTTTAATCCACCTATGTGTATGTAGAAAATTAAATGTTGTAGATATGGGTAATATTGATGCATCCTAGGATTAGAATTTAGGTCTTTGAAGGTTGATCAAAAGTTGATATAGGAGAATTTTTTTCCAAACTGAGCGATTGATTGATTGGTGACCAAATTCAAGATGCTTTCAATAAAAAAGATCCCAAATTTTCATATTGTTTATTTCTAACTATGTTACTTATATAGGTTGGAGAAGAAATACCAAGGTTCTATTGATCGAGACATGTCTTTATAACACAATTTTGTGAAAACTGAATGAATGAAGGGTGGGCTATGTTGAAGATAATAGACATGCATGAGGTTCTTGTTAAAATATTTGGGTAAAATTTTACCCACATTTTTTGTTGAATTCATCATGGACTATTTGGATGTGTAATGTCTCTATTGATCTTGGATGGTCTAATAAAATACCAGATGTTGATGAAAGAAACCTCATTATATCTTAGAATAGTGGTCAACCAAAGTTTTATTTTGGAATCTGGGAGATACAAAGTCCACATACAAAGTTTATACATGCATTAACTTACTCGAAATTAAAGAAATTAAATTATGATGAAAACTAGAGAAATTATTACTTGAGAAACTGGTAGGAAGATAATTATTAGAGTAATGGGGAAAGGATAGAAGGCCTATGGGTGGAGAGTCTATCAGTGACGACAAAATCATTTACTTATAAATGAAATTTTATGATGTAAGTTGTTTATTTTAATGAAAATAAAATTTGGATATGAGGAATAAATTGGTAGGACTCTAACATATCTTTTATACACACATTCAGATCAAAGGGAGGCACTGGAGATAGTACATGAGCTCATTCTAGAGTATAAGTTCAAATGAAGAGTTCTCATCTTATTTTTTCTTAATCATTATTGTTGTGTATTTTTTGTATTTATTTATTATATAATTATTTTTGGATAAAAAATAATATTGGGGAATAATTTATGTTATTTCATCTATACTTATTCAAGTGACTATTTTTCTTACATCAAAATATTTCAGTGATATCGATTCTGATTATAAATTGGTTTATAATTCATGTAATTGTTTCTCAAAATGTTATAATATTTTGGGAGAATTTAATCAACATAATTTCTAAAAAATTATCATAGTAGTATATATCCTGTAAGTGGTGAACTATAAGAAATTTTCATCTATAATTTGATATGGTGGAGAAGGATATTAACCTAAATATTTTTATTTAAGTATAAAAAATTAACTTCCCATGAATAAATAAGTTCATTTTAAATCATGCCATTTAAATTACCATTTCTCTTTATCCTTTATCAATATCTACTCTTTTCCATAATTAATCTATTTAAACTTTATAATTCTAAAAAAATTATCTTAATCTAATCTTTCTTCCTAAAAATAGTTTTTATCATTTTTGTTTTCACATAATTGTATTGGTTTCTTTTTTATATTCATTTTTTATGCACTCACAATTTCATTCCGTATGGATTATATAGCTTTATTAATATTATATATTAGTTTTATGTTGAAAGTTGAGGTAATAAAATATTTATCCATTATGTTCTTAGTGCCATTTTTTGGGTGGGATTTTGGCATTCAAGAAAAATTTTAAAATAAAAAGGAAAACACAAAAAATCTATTAAAATAATCAATCCAGATATGTTAATGAAAATTGTTTTTATTTTCTGTTACTCGAAATTTATTATTACTTATTAGTGTATGGGCACACAATCAACTACTAAAGATATAGTTCTTATGAAAAATAAAATATAAAAAAATTTATAAGTTCTATAGAACGAAAAAAATTGAAATAGAAAATTTGAGAGAGAGATACAAGAAATAATGAACATAATATTCAAGATGAAATCATTGAATAAATCATTGAAAGGAAGAATATGAGTGATTTTCAACTCTATTATGTGTCAAATAATACTTCTATTATATTGACACCTGTGGAATATAACTATGAGCTTAAAAAAAACATATGTTAATATTTATTGAATTTAATGGGATATCAAATGAAGACTCTCTATGTATAAATAAATACTTTTCTAACACATTAAAATTGTTACCTCCACAAGGGATAAATGAGGATGAACAGAGGATGGAATTTTTTTCATTTTATCTTATGGTGAATGATTGAAATTGGTTCTTAGGCCTAGATGAAGATATTTTTTAATTATAAGAACAAATTTACAACTTAGTTTTCGTGAAACTCTAACCTAAAAAATATTTTTGAGGGATTAAAAAAATGAAAATATTTTATCAAGAGGATGTAGAATCCTTTCCCGATTCTTAAGAGAGATTTAGGGACTTTCTTAGGCAATTTCAAAATCACCAACTCCTATATCATATCCTCATAGATAATTTTTTGAGGGATTATCCTAGTTATAATAGTATTTGGTGGACCAATATATTAGTGGAATTTATAATGATAAAACTAATGGAGAGTTGAGACAAATTTTCAACAGTCATACTTTGAATTATAAAAAAAAATCTAGAAGGAAGAGAGTGAATAGGGGATGAACCAACAATATTGTTGGCCTCACCTATTTTGATAATCTCAAATATGTTTAGATATGTTCTGATAATCCCAAATCATGCTTTTCTATACAATAATTATATTTCATAATTATGCTTTCATGTTATACATGTTCTAGAGTTAGTATGGATTTCAAAATAATCATATAATATCATGGAATATATTAATCAATGTTTATTTATGTTTAACAATGATGAAGTATGATATTAATTAAATATAGAAATAATATGCATAGAATAGTTACTTTGTAAGCATTTAAGTTCTTATGTCACTGATACAAGTTCACTGTTAGATAAGTCCACTGATAGACTATGTCTACTGATAGACAAGGTCACTGATATACATGTTCACCGATATAAGTCCATTGATACAAGCTACCGGTAGAGTAAGATACTGATAGAGAGAGCTACCGCTACCAATGTAAATAGCTACTGATAGTGAGGAAGAGCTACTAACAGAAGTTCACTGTTACAAAGAGATACCGACATATGGATCTACTAATACAAGGAGCTACTGCTACACATGGAGCTACTGATACATGGGCTACTACTACAAGAGTTACCGTTACAAGTCTACCATCAGAGAGATATTGATGGAAGATGACTGTTAACCAGTAACTCTTACTCAAACTTTATACTTTTTCAATATTATTAATATAATACTAACGATTATATTTTCTTAATTCAATGCAACTGATATTAATTAATGTAGTTTGTTGGCATGTCAGGGAACCGTACCTAGTACCTGTAAATGGTAATCATTCCTATTGCCGGAGCTCAAGGAATAAAAAGAATATCGAGCTACTGGAGAATATAGTGTTATAAATGTAAGAAAGATCAAAAGATACATACGAGACACATATAATAAGATAAACATGTAAATGTAGAAAAGAACACACGAAGAACTCGAAGAACACTCATACACATCAAGAACAGAAGCTCAAAGAGGAGGTTCAAGTGATACAAGGAATACTATCACATTCAAGCTGAACACCTGTACTGTAAGTGAAGGAACAAAACCACGACACTCTGTTTTCTAGAAAACATCCAGAGAAGGACTCAAAGATTCATCTATTTCAATCCAAAGGAGTCCAGATTTGCATTGACATCACACAAGAGCATTCTAAACTCATATCCATATTACTGCTCTGCTGTGATAATTTTTATTACATTATGAGAAGTGTGTGTGCTTAAGTCTATTTGGAGATGCACTGACTCTTAAGCTGAACTGGAGGATACTCAAATCCTCACACCAAACTCTTTATACCTTTTTGTATCCCACGTAGAACTGTGGTAGTGGTCTGAGAACCTGGACAGCCTGTGTGCTGTTGTTGTTGCTATCCCACATAGAACTGTGGTAGAGGTCTGAGGACCTGGACAGTATGAGTACTGTTGTAAACACCTATCTAGGGTGTGGATCAAAGTTATATATAAACTATTTGAGAGGACTAAGTCTCAGCTTGAGAATGAACCTTTTGGTTAAATGTTATGTGCATCTTATTTCAGTTTAAACTATTCCACTTTTCCGTTGCTAATTACTTTAAAATTTAAATCTATTTAAAGTAACTCTGATAGTTGAACTAGTAAGTGTTTGTAATTATTTATAGACATTAAGTTAGTTATAAAAGCAAACTTAACCTTCAGATTAAGTTAACTGAGAAATAATCAATCTTTGAGAAACTAATTGAACACTTATAATCTTTATAAATTCACTACAGTTTAACTTGTTTTATGAATTGGGGGATTTAAATATAAGTATTTTAAATAGTATTTTTCTAGGAACTCAATTCATCCCCTCTTGAGTATTCCCCTAGGAAAACATTTTGAATCAGAGGGAGTAGATAAATGTTTTTTCAAAACACATTGTTTGTGAAAAGTTTTCAACTGTGATTTTAGTTGTATCTTAAAGATCTCAAAATTTCGACTAATTCTAAATTTTTATATCTTTATATGTATTTTTAGAACTTAGTTATTATGGATAACAGATTAGAAGGCATAACTACTAATAGGCCACACTTCTTTAATAGTGTCAATTATGCCCAATGGAAAATAAAAATGAAAATCCATTTAGAAGGTATGGGATTTGACATCTGGAATGCTATGGAGACTCAGTATAAGATTCCAAAAACTGTTAGAACTACTTGGGATGAACCTATGAAATTTACATGCAATAATAATTGTAAAGCAATGATTACTCTGTATTGTGCATTAGGAGATGAATAATTTTATCGAATATCTGCTTGTAAGACTTCTTATGAAATTTGGGATACTTTGGCTGTTTCCCATGAGGGAACAACCAATGTTAAAAAATGAGACTAAATACATACACTATTAGTTATGATTATATTAAAATGAAATTTGATGAATCTATTTCTGATACGTATCTTAGGTTTATTGAGATAGTTAATACAATGAGCTCACTAGTAAAAGTTGTTCCACCAAAAGATAAAATCATGAGGATACTGAGATGTAACCAGAAAAATGGAGATGAACCTCTGTCTCTATACGAAAATCATGTAACATTGGAAATCTACCTGTCAAAGAGTTGATTGGAAAATTTATGATGTATGAAGAAGGGATAAAAGTGAATAAAGAGGAAGATGTTGGACCCAAGAAGAAGTCAATGGAATTCAAGTCCACTGCTTCAAAGAGAGAGGACAAAGAGAAGGTTCATATATCTAAAGAAAACACAACTTGTGAAAATTCTGACTCAGACAGTGATGAAGAGATGAATCACATAGCTAGGAGATTCAAGAAATTCTATAGAAAGAAGAAATTCATTAGAAAATTTGATTATAAGGGTAATTATGATCGATGGAGAAATTGGAAGAAGGACTAGAGGAAAACTGAAAAAGATGATGGAATAGTTTTCTATGAGTGAAAAAAAAGGGTATGTCAAAGCTGACTGCCCAGAAATGAAATTTAAGAAAAATTATGACTATAAGGATAAGAAATACAATAAAGAAATGAAATCTACATGGAGTTCTTCTGAAGAAAGATCAAGTGGATCTGAATCTTCTGATTCTGAAGAAAAGAATCATGCTATCATGTGTTTCAAGACTGAAACATCTAAGGTAACACTTAATTCTCCTATGCACAATGATTATTATTCTGGGAATGAAAGTGATTCAAATAATGATGACAATATGCCTAAAGCTAAAATATTTGAATACTATAATATGTTAGAATATACTTGTAATGAGATGAAATATAAGTACAAATCATTACAGAATCAGTATTCCTTGACTAGTATTGTTAGTTCTGATAATAGTATAGAAAAGGAACAGAATGCTCAACTCTTTAAGGAAAATATTGAACTCAAATTGTCTAATGAACAACTTATAAAAGACTTGGATAAGTTTACCAATGGAAAACCCACTGTCACTCAAATGCTTGGAAAAAAAGTTTCACCAAATTATACTACTGCTATTGGTTACCATCTTGGACAGAGAAAGATTGTTAAAAATAAATTTATTCCACAATCTGGACAGTATGCTGCTAGTTTAAGTTCTAGAAATTATTATCCTTCATCTAGCTATTCAAATTATTACAGAAAAAATGTTTATTTATAAAAATATTTTGAATCTGTTAATTATAGTTAACCCATTAGACCAATATGTGTGCCTAAAGTTTTACTTTCTAACCTTTCTGGACCCAAGAAAATCTGGGTACCAAAATCATTTTCTGTTTAAACCTGTTTATAGAAGACCTGCTTGAAGAGTTCATGCAAGAAGATATGGTACTTGGATAATGGATGTTCATGGAATATGACAGGAGACTACTCATGCTTTAAGATATTAATCAAAGTTGATGGAGGACATGCCACCTTTGGGGATAACTCAAAAGGACAAATCATCGGCTTAGGCGAGATTGGCAACACTGATTCAATTTTAATTTATAAATTACTATTTGTTGAGGGATTAAAATATAATCTCTTAAGTATTTCATAGTTGTGTGATGATTGATTCAATGTAAAATTTTAAAATGATTCATGTAATGTTTTTAATTCTAAAAATATTTTGGTATTTACTGCACTAAGAAATTAAAATGTATATGCTGTAGATTTGAATTATTTATCTAAACAAAATGTTACTTGTTTAAATGATTTTCATAAAGAATCCTGGCTATGGAACAGATGATTAGGACACTGCAATGTTCATTCACTTAGGAAACTGACTAGGAAATGTTTAGTTGGAGACCTACCCAAACTATAATTCCCAACAGATAAAGTTTGTAATCCTTATCAAAAGGGAAAACAACATAAAGTTTCTTTCAAATCAAAGAAGAAGTTTCAACTTCTCAACCTCTCGAGTTGGTTCATTTGGATTTATTTGGACTATCTAGAGTTTCTAGATTAAATGGGAAGCACTATGTCTATGTCCTTGTAGATTACTTTTATAGATATACTTGGGTATACTTTCTAGCTCATAAAATTGAAGCTTGTTCTTATTTCATTAAATACTCCAAGTCTGTAGAAAACCTATGTGGACTTAAGATTAAGAACCTGAGAAGTGACCATGGTCATGAGTTTGAAAATCATGAGTTTGAATCTTATTGCTCATATAATGGCTATAGTAACAATTTCTCTACCCCCAGAACACCTCAACAGAATGGTGTAGTAGAAAGAAGAAATAGAACACTTTAAGAAATTGCAAGAACTATGCTTAATGAATATGATCTACCTGTTTACTTTTGGGATCAAGCTGTCAATACAGGTTGTTATATTATAAATAGAGTATTGATTAGACCAATTCTCAAAAGGAACCCTTATGAGCTATGGAATAATAGGAATACTAAGGTTAATTACTTCAGAGTTTTTGGTTGTAAAGTCTTAATCCTCAATACTAAAGATAATCTAGAAAAATCTGCATCCAAAAGCGATGAAGGAATATTTCTAGGTTATTCTTTATCTAGAAAAACCTATAGAGTATTTAATAAGTGGACCAAATTTGTGGAAGAATCAGTACACATAAAATTTGATGAAATAGATCCACATGAACCTAAGACCCCTCTTGAAAATCTTGAAGAAGATATGTCAATTCTAAACCTTAATGACAAAAACAGTGAACCTATTGTTAAGACAACCAGTTTGGAAATTTTCCAGAACCTGTTTCTGTTGAACCTGAACCTTTAAATGAACCTGAAATTTCTAGACCTACCTTTACTAGACCAACTAGGTCCCTTAAAAACCATAATTTAGATGTTGTAGTTGGATATTTATATAGAGGAACTCAGACTAGGGCTTCTATAAGGAATTGGGTTGAACATCATGATTTTCTTTCACAGTTAGAACATAAAAATATCAATGATGCCATAAATGATGAATTTTGGGTAATGACTATGGAAGAAGAATTAAATCAATTTTAAAGAAACAAATTATGGAAATTAGTAGATAGACCGAAGGACACTTTGACCATAGTCACTAAACGGGTGTTTAGAAACAAAGTTGACAAATCTGGAAATATCATTAGAAACAAAGAAAGACTAGTTGCACAAGGATATAGTCAAGAAGAAGGAATAGACTATGAGGAAACCTTTGCACCTATAGCTAGGTTAGAAGCTATTATTATTCTACGTGATTATACTACTCATCGTAATTTTAAGTTATATCAAATGAAAGTTAAAAGTGATTTTCTAAATGGTTTTATAATTGAAGATATTTTTTTGGACAACCTCCTGGATTTACTAATCCTCATTTTCCAAATTGAGTTTTTAAGATTTCTAAATCTTTATATGTTTTTAAACAAGCTCCAAGAGCATGGTATGATAGACTTAGTAATTTTATTATTTCAAAAGGTTTTATTAAAGGGATTGCTGATCCAACTCTTTTTATCAAAAGGATTTCCAATGATGTTTTGATAGTACAAATCTATATTGATGATATTAGTTTGGATATTCTAAAAATGATTTGTGTATTGATTTTTAAAAGAGTATGCAAAGTGAATTTGAAATGAGTTTAATGGGAGAACTCATATATTTTCTTAGATTTCATGTTTTTCAAAATAATGATGGTATCTGTTTAAATCAAATAAAATATACAAATGATCTTATAAAACGTTTTTGTCTGGATAGTAATAAGGGATGTGATACACCTATGAGTACCAGATGTAAATTGTATATTGATGAATCTGGGAAACTAGTAGATCAAACAAATTACAAAAGTATGATTGGGAGTTTACTTTACCTTACGTCTAGTTGACTAGATATCATGTTTATTGTGTGCATGTGTGTAAGATTTCAAGATAATCCAAAATAATAACACTTACTTTCTGTTAAAAGTATTTTCAAATATCTTAAACATACTACCAATCTAGGATTATTTTATCCAAAAGGAAAATATTTTTATTTAATAAGTTATATATATGATAACTTTTCTAGTTTCAATATAGATAGGAATAGTACATCAGGAACATGTCACATTCTAGGTAAATCCTTAGTATCATGGTGTAGTAAAACATAGAATTCGGTTGCATTGTCTACTATTGAAGCAGAGTACATAACTGATGGTAGTTGCTGTGCATAAATTCTGTGGATGAAACACACTCTATTGGACTATGGATATCAATTTAGACATGAATCTATAAAATGTGATAACATCAATGCAATCAACATTTCTAAGAATCCTGTGTCTCACTCTAGGACTAAGCACATTGATGTAAGGCATCACTTTTTGAGAGATCATTATAAAAAAGGTGATATAAATCTTGAATTCATTGACACTGAACATCAGTTGGCTGATATATTTACCAAAACTATAAATTTAGAGAGGTTAAATTACATCAAACATGAATCATGAATGATAAATTTTTCATAACAGTTTAAGGATACCTCACTGGTATAGACCTCACCGTTATACCTCACTGGTATGGACCTCGCCATTATACCTCACTGGTATGGACCTCACCATTATACCTCACTGGTATGGACCTCACCATTATACCTCATTGGTATGGAACTCACAGTTATAACCTCACTATTAGTGAACCTCACCATCAGGAATCCTCACCTGTATATTTTACCACTAGTTTGCGATGTTTTAAACATCGTGTTTTTTTAGCCACTGAAATCTGTATCATTTATATTGTATTTATTATGTTTCATTAATTTATTTATTGATTCTTAAATGATAAAACATTAGTCTTAACCTCATTTCAATCCACCTCAAACCCTTTACCTTCGTAACTTAGCTCCCAAACCTTCGTTTCTCTCGAACCCTAAGCCTCACGATTCGTAGAATGGAAAGAATGAAGAGACCGGAAGTTAGTGAAGTGGGTGATGAGATGAATGCCAAGATACTTAAAGGAGAGTCTAGTGGTGGCAGTGAAGTAAAGAAACCTATAAACCAACATCTCATAAAAATGGAAATAGTAGTTGAGAAAGAGCTATGCGTAGAATGGTTGATGACCAGTAAGTCATTAATTCTAAGAGTGATTAAAGAGAAGGAATGGGTTGAGTTCTTATCAAACAACAATGGACCGTATTATCCTATGTTGGTTAAAACATTCTATGAGTTTCTCAAATTTGAAAAACTGGATAATGAGAATCAGGTCATCTCATTTGTTAATGGAAAGGATGTTTCATTCTCCTCAGTGGAATGGGTTGATTGTATGAGGGTAACCCATGAAGGTATCTTCAATTTTTATTCAAATTATGTACCCCCTTCTAGAGAAGTATTTGAGTATGAAGCTGACTTAGTTGAACTCACTGGAAATGGTACATCAAAAACATTTGTTGCTGCAGAAATGGATGGTGAGAACTGGTTGCTGTTCATATTTATCCAGCATGTGTTAAGCCCAAGAAGAGGAGACTTTGCAAATCTAAGGTTTCAAGATATCTATTTTCTATATCTGTTAAGATATGGAGCGAAAGTAAATCTGTGTAGGATGATAATGGTACACATGGAAGATATGACTAGGCCGAAATTAAAAACAAATGCCTTGTTCTTTTCTATGTTGATATATTTATTGCTTAATGTAAAGGGAATAGCTGGGTCTTAAGATGAGACTATAGTTGTGAAGGAAAACTACTGTATCAACCAAACCATTTGAAAATACATGAAGATTAACTGGAACCCATGGAGAAGAGAATGTGTCAGTGATAAAGGGAAGTTGTATGAAAAGTTCAATCTTGTGGACCATCCTTTCAAACTAAAGGATGTGAGGGATCCAGGTCTAGGACCTGATGAGGAGGAACCTCAATACAGTGATGATGATGGTGAGGAGGATACCTCTATAGAATATGGAGGGGATCCTAATTTGCCTCCAAGACCAGCTGCTAAAAAGGTATCATACAGAAAAGAAATTCCACCAGTGACCCTACCTAGAAAGGAAGCAGTTCTGGGAGAAAGTGTTGAAGAAATATCTATAATTGAGGAATAACTTCCTAGATCAGATCATAAAGAGACTGCTCCAGATTACATTAGTACTGATGAAGAAGAAGAAAAAGTATCTGAAAATGGAAGTACCTATTTGAGTCTTACTCCTCTGATTGAGAGCTCTATTATTCTGGTTGAGGAGTTCTTGAAGTGGATAGACCAGTTCCTATTGATAATATACCCCAGCCTGTGCCACCTGGTTTGGATATAAATATGTTTGTAAATGACTATTATGAAGAGGAAGAATCCAATGAGGCTGCTGCTGCTGTTGCAGATATGGGGATGGTAGCTCTGGTTGATGGGGAGCAACCTGTAAGGATAAGATCAGTTTCTGTGACCTATGAAGTGGAAGATTGGTTTGTGGATCCAGGATTTGTTGTATTGGGACTAGACTATCCTGATTCTGATGATGAGATGCCCATTATAATTCATCATATTATTTATGATATTTTCTTAGAGGAAGTTAATGCTTAACCCGTAGCTCCTCTAGCTCTGCCGGAAGACATTGTGAGAAAAGGAGATCTTGAGGCACTGAAATATGAATTGAAAATATGTTTTGTTGAAGAGATAAGTAAGATGGAAAGTTCATTGGTATCTTCTTTGGGAATTATTTTTTCAAGTGATGTGACAGAAGTGATGTATGAAGTAAAATAATGTAAAAATCAAGTTAACAGTTTATCAGAGACTGTTTACCCTTTAAAGAAATCTATTGCTTCATTATACCTTCATCAGTTCTAAATCTCAAGTTGATACTGACATCAACTACATTAGAGGTGTAGTGAAACAATTTGTGGATGTGTTTGAAGATTTTAAGAAGTCCATAAAAACACATGTCAATACTTTGGATTTTTTTGTGAAAAATTTGATAAGTAATTTTACTCAGTCTTTCAAATAAATAATAGCGTTTACTGTAGAAATTCTTGGTGCATCCAAAGTAGCAGTGGATGTGGAACAATTTAGATCTGTGCTGAAAGAAGAACTTGATCAACTTCATGCAAGTAGCTCATCTGATTCTCAGGAGATTACTACCACCAGGGATATCAGAAAAATCGTCCAAGAATATATGAGAGATGTTACTACACCCCAGAATGAAATCAAAGACAAAATTGATTATTATTTTCAGAGATTATACACTAATCATCAGCTAACCAATCATTTCAAGATGCTGTTAGAGAATATGAAACTTCCCTTAGTTATTCAAGCCTTCAGAGAACAATTTTGTAAGCTTAGGGAGTTGACCCCTGATTTAGAAAAATTTATGGAGAAAAAGGATGATTTCATCTCTACCATGGAGAGAGGGGGACATATCATTATGGATTTCAGGAATCTCTTACCGCCATTCCTGCACATGGACAATACACCTATCATCATGCCTCTTGCCTTACCAGCCACTGGTTCTGCTGGTTCCACACCTCAAATGACTCCTACTGAGGAAATTAGAAGCCTAACTCCTATGATCACATAGAGGAGTACTCATTACAGACCTGACAATGTTTCATTATCTGAACCACCTTTGATAATTACTGAATTACCCAAGCCTGCATCTCAACCTACCCAACCTCAGTCTTCTTTTCCTAATGGGAAATCCAAAGTGGACATCCAGGAGGCTGATTGAATGAGGCTAGATATTTTTATAGGAATCATTGTATCTAATGTATTTATTTTGAACTATCTCATGTAACTTTTTCATGTGAAATGAAACTATCTGTTTTCTCTCTTCTTTTATTCTCTACCCCATTAATTTTTCTCCTATTGCTAATCACAAAGGTGGAGAAAAAATATAATATGGGGAGAATTTAAAATTTTGGGAGAAATTACACTAAGGGGGAGAAAATTATAATATGTGTTTTTGGGGGAAAATAAATATTATATTTCTTTTTACTCTTAGATTTATTTTACTCTGATTTATTAAAGTTTATTCTGGATTATAATGCCATAATTTGTTATTATCAAAAATGGGATGATTGTTGGCCTCACCTATTTTGATAATCTCAAATATGATTAGATATGTTCTTATAATCCCAAATCAGGCTTGTCTATATAATAATTATGTCTCATAATTATTCCATCATGTTCTACATGTTCTAGAGCTAGTATGGATGTCAAAATAATCATATAATATCATGGAATATATTAATCAATGTTTATTTATGATTAACAATTATGAAGTATGATATTAATTTAATCTAGAACTAATATGCATAGAACGGTGTCTTTGTAAGCATTTAAGTTCTTAAGTCACTAATACAAGTTCACTGTTAGACAAGTCCACCGATAGACTATGTCTACTGATTGACAAGGTCACTGATATACAAGTTCACCGATACAAGTCTATTGATACAATATACCGATAGAGGACGATACTGATAGAGAGAGCTATTGCTACCAATGTTAAAAGCTACTAATAGTGAAGAAGAGATACTGACAGAAGTTCACCGTTATAAAGAGCTACCGATAGATGGAGCTACTGATACAAGGAGCTACCGCTACACATGGAGCTACTAATACAAGAGCTATTTCTACAAGAGTTACCGTTACAAGTCTACCGTCAGAGAGCTACTGATGGAAGATGACTATTAAACAGTCAATGTTACTCAAACTTTATAATTTTTCAATATTATTAATATAATGATAACAATCATATTTTCTTAATTCAATGCAACTACTATTAATTAATGTGGGTTGTTGGCATATCAGGGAACCATACCTCGTACCTGTAAAAGGTAATCATTCACATTATCGGAGCTCAAGGAATAAAAGGAATATTGAGACATTGGAGAATATAGATATACATACATAAGGAAGAACAAAAGATACATACAAGACACATATAATAAGATACACACATACATGCAGAAAAGAACCCACGAAGAACTCAAAGAACACTCATACACATCACGAACAGAATTTCAAAGAGGAGGTTCAAGTGCTACAAGGAATACTCTCACATTAAAGATAAACTCCTGTAATGGAAGTGAAGGAACAAAACCACGACACTCTGTTTTCAAGAGAATTCCCAGAGAAGGACTCAAAGATTCATCTATTTCAATCCAAAGGAGTCCAGATTTGCATTGACATCACACAAGATCATTCTAAATTCATCTCCATATTATTTCTATGCTATGATAATTTTTATTACATTACAAGTTGTGTGTGTGCTTTTATCTGTTTGGTGACACACTGAATCCTAAGATGAACTGGAGGATACTGAAATCCTCACACCAAACTCTTTATACCTTTGTGTATCCCACGTAGAACTGTGGTAGAGGTCTAAGGACCTAGATAGCCTGTGTGCTGTTGTTGTTGCTATCCCACGTAGAACTATGGTAGAGGTCTGAGGACCTGGACAGTCTGAGTACTGTTGTAAACCCCAATCCAAGGTGTAGATCAAAGTTATATATAAACTGTTTGAGAGGACTAAGTCTCATATTGAGACTGAACCTCTTGGTTAAAATAGTTGTGAATCTTATTTCAGTTCAAACTATTTCCACTTTTCCATTTCTAATTACTTTGAAATTCAAATCTATTTTAAATTAATTCTGATTGTTGAACTAACAAGTGTTTGTAATTATTGCTATCCAGTAAGTTAGTTTCAAAAGCTAACTTAATCTTCAGATTAAGTTAACTGAGAAATAATCAATCGTTGAGAAACTAATTTAACACTTAAAATATTTATAAATTCACTACAGTTTAACTTGTTTTATGAATTGGGGGATTTTAATATAAACATTTTAAATAGAATTTTTTTAGGAACTCAATTCACCCTCCTCTTGAGTATTCCTCTGGGACAACAACTATGTATGGTATGGAAATGAACTCTCATTTGGATGAAATAGTATAAAAACTTCAATATATAATGAACCAAAATGAAAACCCCACTATAAAACCAACAAACTATCAATATAAAAACCAATACCTTATAGAGTATTGTGCAGAATGAGGGATGTTCAGACACACTGATAATTTTTGTCCAAACATTGAAATGATTCAAGAAACACAAGAATATAAATATTTTGTTGGATGTGGTCCTAGGTTTCAATTTAGGTATGATAAACTTTCAAAATATTACAAATATGGTTATAGAAATCAATCAAACTTGTCATAGACAATATAAAGAATTCCTAAAAACAGTATGGTGCCCCTGGTTTCAAAATTAACAAAGAACACAATTTGAAAATCAATCAAAGGTTTAAACTTATCATTTTTAAGATTATTTAAAATTATTTTTTCAATAATTTATTGGTAAAATTTATTCCAAAAACCCTCAACATGTTTTTTATAATTCTCAAAGTGATTATAGAGTGCACAAAATAGAGTTTCTAATGGATTAATTAGAATAAAACAGGACATCAAGAGAAAAATTCAATCTTTATAGTGCCACTGAAATAAACCCTAGAAAGAGTTACAAGGCTATGGTTACTAAGAGTGGTTTAAAAACACTAGAGGAGGTCAGATATGACCCTAATAATGATCAAAATGAAAATTTGGGAGAATTTGGTCATAAAAATCTAGGAAACATTCAATAAGTAAATTTTTATAGAATTGTTGAAACTCAATAAAAACAAGCCATTACACCTGATAATTAAGAAGAAAAAGAATCTAAAATGAAAAATAATAAATTGAAATAAAATCTTGTGGAACAAATCTGGGAAATTACTACAGTTATTATAAATTTTCCCCATCATCCCTTTTCTATAAAGATTGAAATCCAATAATAATAAACATAAATTTCTTCCATTACATGGTATTTTAAACATGCTTCATGTCAATATACATTTCATGAATTCTTTAATTCAGATTCAATCACATTAAAAATTTCTCAATAAAATTGTTTTAAAAATTAAAACACTAAAATAATTTTCTAATTACAAACGCACTAAATAGTGTCACATTGATCTTAAAAAAATATCACCAAACCTTAAGGATCCAAGGATTTTTGTCTTTTCTTTACACCTTAGGAAATATTGTATAGTTTAATTGTATTTGTGACCTTAGTGAAAGTATAAATTTTATTCATTTATCATTATTTCCATAGATGGGATTAGGGTAATTTAAACCTGCCACTGTGGTATTACTTTTGGATGACTAATCTTTTTTATATATATTTCTAAGAGTTGATGACCTATTTTAGGAGTTGGTATGTTTTTCTTACCTGATTATTTTGTTATTCTAGAAATGGAGGTTGAATAAGAAGTTCCAATCATTCTTGGTAGGACTTTCTAAGCCTTTGTATGTGTTGTAATCAATTTGGGATAGGCTAGAATGTTTTTTATGTTTGGGGTGAAATAAGAATAGTCTCATGGGTTTATGAATGTGAAACAACCAACATTTTGTGAGACATATTCTAGAGTTAAAATGTTAGAAATTGAGGACTCATTAAATAAAGAAGTTGAATATTTTAAGCAATTTTTAGCTAAAGATACTCAGGTGAATAATGATAAAAAAAATTACCTAACATTTTAACGGTGTTTAAATTGAAAATATGGTAAATTGTAAAGATATGAAAAAAAATTTGTTCCAGTTTTGGAGAGTTGTCAAGAAGATGAAGTTTATATTTGATATCTTAGGAAATTTCTATGAGATAATAAGGATGAATTTTATACCTTAAAAAAAGTATAGGAACAGTTAGACTCTTGTGAGGGAGATATTTGGAAACAATTTGATTATTTTTATGAGGAAAAATATGTTAAAATAAAATCTAGACACTTAATGTAGTGATTTTTCAACATTGGACAATACTGAGAAAAGTTGTGTTTTTAGACTTGAATTTGATAATATATCAAAATTTTACATTCACTTTAGTAATTATATAGAATTACTTGGGCCTCTAATTCAAAATATTCTTTCATCCATCAAAGAGGCACCAAAATATAGCTTAAAAAATTTCCATCACACCTGAAGTATTCATTTATGGGTGAAAAATCATCACTTTTTGGCATCATTTATTTTGATCTTGATAAAATCCAATGGAAAAAGATGTTATTCATTTTGAATAAATAATAACCGACTATATTATGGACCATTTATGATATTAAAGAAATTATTCCTTTATTATTTATAAATAGGATCCCTATGTAACATGATCATAAACCAAGAATTGAGGGTCAAAAAAGGATAAATCTGAACATTAATGTGGTTTTTAGAGAGGAGGATATCAAAATGATTGATGGATGAAATATTTATCATATTTTTGATAATGAATGGGATATCCTGTTGCATGTAAGACCCAATAAAGGGGTTTCACTATTGTGAAAAATGAGAAAAATAAACATATTAAAGTGAGAAAAGCATCCAAATAGAGATTATGTATAGATTGTAGGATTCTCAATTCAAAAACTATGATATATCATTTTTCTGTGCAATTTTTCTATAAAATAATTAATAGTATTTTTGGAAATGAGAACACAAAATTCACATGCCCACATGTGACATTTTCTTATCAAAGAATTCCCATCAGATTGTGTGGTGAACTGGCTACCTTTTAAATATTATTGATTAAAATAATTTTAGACATGTTTGATAGAATCATATATGTCTTTATAGATTATTTATATATTTTTGGAAACCCTTTTGAGAGCTGTTTTCAAAATATTGAACTTTTTTTAGAGAGATTCCTTGAGACCAATCATGTACATCATTGGGGGAAATGTCAATTCATGCTTACCAATGGTATTTATCTTGGTCACAAAGTTTCTATGTGGTTTCTAGATGTAGAAAACGTTAATATAGATGTCATTCAATAGATCCCACCTCCTATGAATGCAAATTGTGTTAGAAGTTTTCTAGGCCATGTTGTTTTTTACTAGAGATTCCTAAAGAATTTTTCTAAAACCATTAGGCCTCTTTGATCACTAGTGGAGAAAGATACACCTTTATTTTATGATGCAAAATATCTTGAATATTATTAAGGGGAAACAAACTACTTCACCCATCATCACTGCACTAGATTGGAAGTTTCCATTTGAACATATGTTTGATGCTCGTGATGTAGATGTAGGAGTTGTTTTAAGCCAATGGAAAGAAAATTGATTTGATGTGGTGTATTATTCTAGCAGGTTCCAAGATAATTCCCAAATAAATCACACCACATTAAAGAAGGTGTTTTTAGATATTTTATTTTCTTTGGAAATGTTTAGTCAATACCTAATAGTTTAATAATTCATAGTTTTCATAGACCATTTAGCCCATAAATAATTTCTATGAAAAAATAGGTTAAACTGAGGCTCATTTAATGGATGTTTTCATAGTATTATTTTGATATATAAATCAAAGATAATAATGTTGATGAAAATTCAGTGAAAAGTCAATTTTATTGGCTATATAATACCCAAAGTGATGATCCTAGGGAGATAAACGAAACCTTTCATAATAAAATATTTTCAGCTATTTTTGTCAATAAATACACTTGGTATTAAAAATTTAAAAATTTATTATATATTTGATTCATTCTTAAAGATTTCACATATAACCAAAGGAATAAATTCATTACATAGTTAAAGTACTACTTTTAGGATGCTTCACTTCTATTTAGATGGTGCGATAATGGTATTATTTTGAGGTGTGTACCCAAATAGAAAATTATTTCCAGTCATGAATATTGTCGCTAATCAACTTGGGGTGGTCATAATGGAGGAGAGAGAAATACTTAGGGAGTTTTTCAATCATGTTGTTACTGGAAAACAATTTTCAAAGATTCTAAAATATTTTTTATTTTGATAAGTGTAAAATATTAATTATTATTTGTAGAAATCCAGATTTACCTCGAAAAATAATTTGTGAAGATGAAATTTTTGATGTTTGGGGGTTGGATTTTATGGGATCATTTCCATATTCACATGGGAATTAGTACATTTTAGTTTCCGTTGACTATGTTTCAAATATGGTTAAGGTAGTGTAAATTCCCAACAATACATAAACAAGTGTGATAAAATTAATTAATAACAAAATATTTTCATGGTTTGGGATGCCAAATGTTTTTATCACTCATAAAAACTCCCTTTTTAAAAATTATAAATTCAAATATTTGATGGAAATGTATGCCTATGCTAATACAATAGAAACTTCTTATAGTCCAAAATCTAGTGGATAGATTGAAATTTTAAATAAGAAGCTTAAAGAGATCTCAAATAAAAATACCTCTAGTTCTAGGAAGGATTGGTCCTTAAAACTGTATAAATCTTTATGGGCCTAAAAAACTACATTCACAACCCCAATAGGTATGTCTTCTTATAGATTTTTGTTTATAAAATCTTTTCATTTACCTATGGAGTTGAAAAAAAATCTTATTGGGCTATGAAGCCTTTGAACATTGATTTTAATATAACTAGAGAAAGTAGGATTGTTGAGATTAATGAGATATAGGTGATTATGTGATTTTACCCTGAAAATTCTAGGATTTACAAAGAGAGTAAGAAGAGTTCTCATGATTAATTTATTCAAAATATAGAATTAATGTATAGTGTTAATTTTATTATCTCTAATTCTAGACATAATATATTTCCTATAAAATTAAAATCCATGTTGTTTGTTCCTTTCACCATTCTTCATGTTTAGAAAAATAGAGTTGTTGAAATTATTGAAGGAGAAAATATACCAATGCTTGTTAATAGAAAAACAATAAAAAATATTTTCAATGGGGGAAAAAGATCATTGTTTACTTTTTGAGCTTGAAAATTGAGAAACCATTGAGTCTGGATGAAGAATTTAAATTTACCATTTCATGGGAGGCAATCGATTACCCTTTTTTATTTTTTATTTATTTGGAATAATAATTAACCTGCTAGTGTTTCTTCCTTGGTATCTCATATTGTATAGTTTTCTAGGGAACACAGACACTATTGTATATGTACATCATGGTAATAACTTTCATTTCAAATTATATATTTTAGTTAGTTATTTTAGGATTAAACATCCTCATAATTTATAATAGGTGTTAAAATTTGATTACTAGAAATTTTTTCCCAAAAGCATAAAAGGGTGTGTTAGAAAAAAATCAAATGGTTAAAGATACACTATTTAGGGAAGTATTATTTTTCATTAAGATTTAAATAATATTTTTGTTTAATTTTCCTTCATAATTCCTTATTTATGATTAATTATTAAATTCTTCTCACTTTTTGGAATTAACTGTGGGGGAATTTTCCTTGTTCTCAAATTTGTTAGTGTAAATTGTGCTGAAAGTTTTGGGATTTTTTTAGATTATTTTTTTCTCATTGAGAAATTTTTTATCATATTTCTTGAAATCAAGTAAATGCCCTCAATTGTTTAAATGAATTTCTGATGTTTTCTAGAGTTAATGATTTACATGCTATATATCGTACTAAATTGAACATTCTTATGTCTATAAGAATGGAAAAATTGAAAGTACTTTTTAAATTCTATTTTTTGGAAAAGTATTGGAAATTGTAGAATTTGTTTTTTGAAAATTCATGTAACCATTTATAAAAATACATTTTACTACTTAATTTTAAATCTTCTTTGAATTAAAATACTTAATTATTTATTTCACTTTTGAATTCAAAATTGATGAATATTTATGGATTTAAGTGTCGTGAAGAGGATATTCTTAATTTTGATAATCTGTATTCACTCATGTACACATCAAGAACCCATATCAAGATCCCCTTTAAAAATTTTCAAAATGGGGATTTTTCAATATTTTACCTTCATTTTCAGTGGGTTGAAATTTTTATTGAGTTTTAAGATTATGATTCCATTTTTAAGAGGTTAGTTTCTATTACACCATGGATTTAATTGAGAAAACTATTTTTATTTCTCTATTGAAATAATTTTTTTAGTAAATTTTTTGTTGAATGTTATACAAATTTTCATTGTTTTGAATATTTTAATTATAATTAAACTCATAATGTAAGAATCTAAATGTTATAGGAAATGAAAATCCTAATTTATGTTGAGACTCAATTTCTTAATTATTTCATTCTTTAATAATTGAGCTATTGGTTGAGTTATTTATGAGTCCATAAAATTATATTGTTTTTTATCTAAAGAGTGTGTCTAATTATTATGTATTTTAATTATGTGTGTGAACTCACATAGTGGTAAAGTGAAGTTTAGAATTCCAATCAGATATAAATTGATGTTTTTTAAATCTTTTCAAAATTTTCAAATTTCAATAATTTTTGTAAAAAAGAAAATTGATTTTTCACTGAAACTATTCAATTTTAATGGGGTAATTATATATTCAATTTAAGAGAGTACATGTTGAAAAATATATTGGAGTACTAATTCTTTGAGTAATTTTAGTTTTTTTTCATTCATAAGTTTTATTATTTTTTACATAAATTGATTAGTAATTTCTTGATGAAAAAAATTATTAACTATGGGGGTATTTGATATGGTCTTTATTCACATGGGTTATCTGCATCTCTTTTGATTTAAAATATTTTCATTTAATAATGAATATTATTTTCAATTGGTTAAATTTAATATTTTTTTATTTGATGATTTAAATGATAAATCATTGGATTCTATGAAAAGACTGTGTAGTTTTCTATATTAATTTTCATCTGATCATTCTTTATATATTTAATTATTTAAAATTTTTATTTTATTTGTTAATTTTAATTGTTTTAATTTATTTTCAATGTTTTTTATTTTAATATATTGTATTCATGTTTTTTAGAATCTTTAATTAATGTTATTTTAATTCTTAATTACTTAATTTCATCTTCAAATTGTTAATTATAACTTAAATTTCTATGTTATTAATAATTTATTTTGTTTTCATTTATTTAAAACTTTAAATTCCTTAGCTTCTATTTTTTTGGAAGGATATCCATTGAGTAAATTTATTTTGGACTAGATTAGATATTCTCTAAGGGAGTTCATAATATAAATTTATCCTCTAGATAATTATGAAGTTTCCATTGAAATATTTTTCCCATCTTTCTAAGTGAATTGAAATGGTTCAAGGAAAAATAATTCCATCCATTATATGATAATTCTACATTATGAAATACAACTACACTATGGTCTTCATAAGATAATTTACAGCACCCCATTCCCATAAGAGAATTTTAATTTACATAAGATATAAATCAACTACATTGGATAACTTCCATTCAACAATTATCTTACATGAAACATAAAAAGAAACCAAATAAGAGATTTCTAGGAACCCCGAATTGAAGAAAATAAATTAGGAATGGGGTTCATATTGATTTGAAGCTATGTAAATGAGTTTAGACCTTCTATACACCATTAATGGTCTCAAAATTGGATTGAATCCATTACATACTTAAGATATATTTGGTTGTTAATGTCGAAGCCAGTGATGATGAGCTACTCTCTATGTTTTGTACTGATGCAGAATGAATCGAATCTAAAAAAATGAATAGAATATTTTAATATTATGGAAGTAAAAATAATATTTTTTGAATCAATCAATTCCAAGATACAATGATCTAAATATAAGGATGAATGTTAGGTCGAAGATGAAACTATTTTGAAAGAGTAAGTCAATGACATTAGAAGCTCACTGAACAGGTTCGAAATAGAGATCCATGAAGATAGGCTTATGGATTTTAAGTTATTGAAATATTGATTTCAATTAATTACATGTAGAGAATCAAATATAGGTATGAGTTTAGTGGGATCGATGAATGGAGTGGTGTTGAGGATTTTGGAGTGGAACATGTTGATGATCCAAGATTGACGTTCCTTCAATGAATGAGGCCATGAGTGAGAAAGATAAAAATTTCAATCTACCTATGAGTATAGATAAACATCAATGTTGAAAATGTGTGAATTTTAAATGCCACTCTAGATTTTAATTTAGGTTTTTGGAAGTCTAATTGATTATTTCTAATAGAGAATCCATTTCTAAATCCAATGGATGATTAATTGGAAATTGAAGTCAAGATGCATTTGAAGAGAATGACCTTAACTCCACCAATTAAATATTCCCAGTGATGTTTATTATAGAGTTTGGAAAAGAAAAACTGAGCTTATGTTGATTGAGTAGTGTTATTCTTGAACTATATTGTGAAAAATGAATTAATGATGACTTAGGATATATTGAAGATAATGGATGCACGCAAGGATCTTGTTCAATTTCATGAGTGGAATTATACCCAAATTTTCTACAAAAATTTTCATTGACTTGTTGGATTCTTAAGGTCTCTATTAAGATCATTTGATTAAATAAAAGACCATATGTTGATGAAGGTAACCTCATAATTCCTCATAATAGTGGATAACATAATTTTGATTTTTTAATCTAAGAGATGAAAAGGCCAGATAAATAATTGACACATGAATTAAATTATATGAAATTCATTAATTTAAATTTTTATGACAACTAGAGAAATAATTATTTGATAAAGTGGCGTGAATAGAGTTATTAGAGTAATGGGGGAGTGAAAAAAGGCTTATAGGAGGAGAGACTTTCCGTGAAAATATATCTGTCAACTTATTAAAGAAAGGAACTGTAGTAATTCAGTTATTGAAATGAAAATAAAAGTATTATATGATGTAAAATGAGAGAGGATTCCATTATATATTTGAACCAGACATTGAAAGTAAAGGTAGGATATTTAGGTAGTACACGATCTCATTTAAGAGAAAAATATCAAGGTTAGACTTCTTGGATTCTTCTATTCTAATTTCTTAGATTTTCCATGTATTATTTTTGAATATTATATGGATTATTTTTTAGACCAGGAATAAAGGTGACATGTGATTCCAAGGCCCATTGTATGCAAAATAAATATTTTAAATATATTAAATTTATTAAATATCACACAGTCACATAGTTTTCTTGAAAAAGTCGAATAGCTTCCAAACGGGGGCTCAGATAAGAAATCTAAGGGAACTATTGAGTTCAGAATGCATATTATACCCTAAGCATTACTTAATGATTTTCTATGCAGGCAATTTGTGAAAAGGTTATCTCATACATAATTGAATGAAATAGATTAAATAATTAATTAATTTTGTTTTCATGAAGTGGCCATTTCAACATTAAATTTATGGTCATAGTGATTTCTTAGGGTTTGATGCTCAAAACATAGATATTTTAGAACACCATTAGAGATATTTTTTTGGTGGACGATGATGGATCTGGATCAGATCGTGGATCATCACACCAATTAAGGTTGTACATATCATCAATGATGGAAACACAACCATTATTTATCTATGATTGATCCAACTCTAGGTAGGGTGGTTTTCTGAATTATTTTTTCCACGTTCTTGATTCTTATTGTGAACATGGATCAACTGTTGATAAAATTGTTCCGTATATCATGCATATTTGCGAGATGGGTCTATTGCGGGGTAGTTTTGAGAGAATTTATTTGGATCATTTATTTCTTCAGAGTTATTATCACGAAAAAATGAGTTTGATGCGATCATTTATTCAGGACTATTACTCTTGTTTGTTCTAGTTATTTTCTCCACCATTTATTTGTTCACTGCAGGCGTTCTTTGTTTAGTCCAGGGTTGGAAATATACAGATCAATTGGTCATTTATCACCTGATCCATGGAACAACGATCCAATATCATAGATTTTGGATCATCATGACATCATGGTGTTGCGACGATGGAAGTAGCGAGAAATCATATGGTGGTGGATACCATATTTTTCATCCCTCAGCTTTCTTCTGCATACAATGAATAACAACATGTAGATATGTTTTTCTAGAGGATTCGAGCCCAGTTTTCCATAGATCAGTGTTGGAAAGTTTTAGAAGAACCCTGATCTGCTGGTTCTAGAACTGGCAGAGATTCCGGTAAGATTGGAGGTTCTGAAAAGGCGTAGGATGACATAGAGAATTTCTGGGAAATCGCAAGCAACACAGTGTATAATCTGATGTTATGTGTCATGTTCCCTTGGATGTGGCTATAAGGTTCTAGATAAAATTAAATATTACACAATATTTGAACACTATCATATAGTGTGTGACCCTCCCTAGTTGACTCAACTTGTATACAATGGGTACAAAGACCCAGGGTAAAGTACACGTCCAAATGGCACACCATTTAAACCCATACAGTCATGGTTTTGTTGTGTGTAAGTGGACTTACCCTATGTGTGGTACATGGGAATAGTACATAGGAATCTGTACATTGTGTACTACAACATAGACATGACCACCCAGACACAGACATGGTCATGTGACATGAGAAAGATACAATGTGTCTTTACACACTCTTCGATCCTTCTACACACCATGTATTTGGAGACTACATGACATATGGGGATTTACAACATGGGTTGGAATAAGGATATCCGAACATGCTGTGTACCCCATTATACTCATTGTGTACCCCCTTCAAAAGTGTTTTTGGCTCTTTGTTTTCTTTTTTTGTACCAGTATAGGCTGAGTACATTCCCTCAATCCTTTTCCTCTTTGGTACAGTGCAAAATTAAACCCATATCACTGGATTGTGATCCCTTATGGAGGGTGAGTCTTTGATAGAGTTATGGTACCCCTCTATGGGACAGAAGTGTGATATTATATCATCCTGTTCCCTAGTTGGAGTTTGTGTAATTAGGGTGAACTCCCTATGTAGGGAATTGATCCTTCATCTAGCAGCCCATATCGATAGGGTTGGTGGTATCTTTCACATACGATCCCCTACAGAGCAGGTTGATCCCGATTGGGTTCATGGTGTCCCCTATCAATTCTAGTGAATACCCCTATTAGTGTATTACTGTCTTCTTATACTAGTGAACTAACTTGGGAAGGGGACAATGATCAAGATCTATTCATTGAGTGTCTCTGATGATGGCATGTCTCATGGAGTGGGTTTTCATAGAACGAAAATTGCTTCGAGCAGAATCACGTTTCTAGAAGTCGGTTATGACTGCCTGGTGGAGTGGTGTCTTTCTTAAGTATATCTGGGTTGTTTCTGTTTTACATTTATTTTTATATATTTTATTGAGCTAATTTCACTTGGTTTATAATTTTTAGGGTTTTCAGGGTTTCTTACTAAGTATTTTTATACTCACACTCGCATGAGATTTTCCTTCACGTGTTGTGTCATATGTAGATGATGATCCCCTTGACAGTGTCTTGAGAAGACATGAATTTAGTGATGTATTGATTGAGCTTGAAATACTAAAGTTTTTTATAGGATATTTTTATTGACACTATTCTCTCTACCTTGGAGTATGCTGGACTCTATTTTTTTTTGTTGGGCTTGTATTTAGACCCTTTCTCTCTTTCAAAACTTTAATTTTCATACTATTTTTTTGAGACCATAGATGTATGCATGAATTGTTTTAGTTTTTTTACATTTCAGCATTGTGTGGTCTTGGATTTTTGTGTGTGTGTGTATACATTTACTTTAGGGTAATGCCTCCCATTTTTTGGGATATTCCTACACGATGTTGGTTGCCAGACCATGGAAGATTATAGGTGGTCCTGGGGTAGTCATGGGTTCCACCTTAGTGTGTCTAGTCATGATATAATGGTATGAGATCTGGTCGGTTCTACCTTAGGACTCGAGTTAGTGAGTTTGGTTTGGAGAAATAGTGATTAGTGTATTATGTTCAGGTTTCAGGCCAGGGAATCTAGTGTAGGTTCGGTGGCTGATGTATCGATACACAAGGACTCTGATCACCCGCCTTTCGACTCGGCACATGTAAACATTGGTTGAAGAATATTTTTGGTACATTAATCCTATAAGAATGGTTGTGTTTTCCATGTCCTTATTGAGTCATATCCCTAGATATAGTATTTTGACCATGGTACATCTTGTTTTAAGTTCAGGATCCCTCTACAAAAACAGTGATCCATGATTCCATCACATGGTCATGACTATTGAGGACGCATCGGTACAAGGGAAAGCACCATAGATTGAACCACAAGTTTGTTTACTAGTTATTTCACCATCTGTTGAGCTAAACCAAAATCTGGAAATACCAGCTAAAGATGCATGTCGATTAAGAAAGTTGGATGAGTTCTAGAGGCTATGAACTCATAGGTAAGGGGGGGAGCCAGACCCCCAGGTGGATGATGACTGGCTAGAAGCAGTAACTCGGGTTTTCTACCTTGTGAGGATGTCATTATATCAGATGGTAGTCCTCATAGTGATTCTTATTCAAGGCTATTCTCGGCAATGCTAGAGCTTGGTGACCTAGCCCCATGATAAGAAAACTCTATCTTAGACAAAATTTGACCATCTCTTCAGAGAATATTTCTATCTATCTATGTTATGATCGGTACGCATAGAGGATCTTCTGCATCTGTTTCTAGGAAGTATGACCATGGTGGATTATTTAGTGAGTTTTATTGATCTTTCATACTACTTCATGGATATGATGTGGGGAAAATTATTCATATCTCAGACCTTTGTGCATGGCTTGTGGCAGGACATTAGGGCTTCAGTGGTATCCCTTATAATTTTCACTTGTATTGGGGTACTTTAGAGAGCCTTATTATATGAGAGTATTATGTAAAAAAGAAAACTGGTAGTAGGAGATAGCAGTGTGAACCCGATGGTTGAGACCTCGATAGTAGGAATCTGATGACTGTCGCAGGGCTCCAAGCATGTCAGATTCTTCTGAATGCAATCCTTGGACCCAAGTTCAGTGGTTCAGGGATCTTAGGGTGGATCTAATCAGATAAGGGATATGCGATGTTTATCTCATGATGGTTGTGGAAATCTTGATTGAGATTTTCTGATAGGTCATACAACTGATCATGATACGTTTGAGGGACCGCTGAGGAGGAGGTAAAGGAAGGAGTAGAGTGGTCTACAGGGTGGATAATGTTGAAGAGGGGTTTTCTGGGTAGAAGGAGGTAGTCATTGGTTCATTATCTAATTAACACCATCCCTAGGTGGTCAATTCAAATATTAGGGAGTTGGTGGGTAGGAAAGATGCTAGCTACAATCTATAGAGGCCTAGGACCCCATGCCTCTAGGGATGGTATGAGGTAAAATTTGTGTCTTTTAAATCATAGCTGAAGTTTTGATAGACAAAATTTCTAGCAATTCCTTCATTAACACTTCATTGTTTCAATATTTAGAGATCCTAGTAGTTCCATTGGCTCAACCCTTGCGGTGGGAGACTACAACATGCGGTGAATCAGAAATTACGCACTTGTGCTGAAAATGCGATCTAGAGCTTGGAGATGATAGTTTTGTATGGGATCTCTTTATTGTACCAATGAGGCCTTACGATGTCATCTTAGGTATAGACAGTCTATCCATAGTTCATGCCTAGATTAAATGATTTAGGTAAAGGACACAGTGTGTCCATAGTGAGAGATTGAGGTTTTCCTTTGTGGTTGAAAAGGAGATCATGGAAGAATAGTATGAGTTCATGCATAAGAGGATGTAGCCGATTACTCACCTGTTGGAAAGAATGACTCTTTGATAAGTTTATTCTTTGGTGTATTAGTTTCCTTACATGGTGGCAGAGTACAAGGAAGTATTTTTTGAGGATGTACCAGGTTTACCTCCCTACCAAATGGTGGACTTATACATCAACTTGCATCTAGGGATGACATCGATATTTACGCCATTATATTGGATCACTCTTGGAGAGCTTTGAGGGATGAGGATATAGTTATAGGACTTTTAGGATAAGAGATTTGATAGACCCAATTTTTACCATGAGAAAAACTAGAGATGTTTTCCAGGAAGGTATATGGGATATTGAGATTCTATGTTTTTTATCCATGCTTAAACCAGGTGACCTTAAAGAATAAGTATCCACTTCCGAGGATCAACAACCAATTTGATCAGTTGAGAGGGTCATGATGGTTCTCAATGATTAACCTAAGGTCAAGCTATAACTAACTGTGATTACGGGATGAGGATATACCAAAGATGACCTTCAGATTTTGCTACGGTAATTATGAGTACTTGATGATATTGTTCAGCATGACAAACACATCATATGTTTTCATGGGACTCATGAACCAAATATTTTATCCTTAAACTGTTTCATGGTAGTATTCATTCATGAAATCCTAGTGTATTTAGAATCCTAGGAGGAGCACGCGAGACACTTGAGGCTAGTTCTAGACACACTCCGATAGAACTAGATTTCCTAGAAACTCTAAAAGTGTCAGTTTTGGATTCGACAGGTCCACTTTTTAGGAAACATCATCTCATATGTTGGAATAGTAGTGGAACTAGTGAAGGTTGAGGCAGATCTTTCTTGGGAGCCATCCAATTGTTTTACCAAGGTTCGAATTTTCATTGTGTTAGAAGGGTACTATTGGAGGTTTTTACCCCACTTTTCTAGAGTGGAAGCACTCTTGAAATCCTTGAATTGGAAGGGGAATCCTTTGGTGTGCATTAAAATGTTCCAGCACTACTTTCAGAAGATGAGAAAGGGGTTGAAAAGTGATCACATCTTGAGATTTCACAAAGTGGCTGTCGAGTATCAGGTGTTCTATGATGCATCAGTGACAGGACTTGTTTGTGTTCTAATATAGACACAAGTGGTTATTAACAATGGTTCATGCTAGTTGAGACCACATGAGAAAAACTACACAACCCATGATCTTGAGTTTGTAGTGGTAGTCTTCACATTGAAGATATGGTGACACTACCTGATGGTTTTATTATATACTCTTTCCACAAGAGCCACAAGTATATCTTCCCTCAAAAGGATCATAACTTGAGATAGAGGTGAAGTATAGAGTTTCTACTAGACTATGAATTCGAGATTTTCTATACTCATGGGAAGGGGGATGTGGTGTAAGACACTCTCAGTAAGAGATCTTGTTCTCGGTTGTTGGATGAGATGTCAGAGTAGTTATCCTTGTTACATTTGTTCATTTGTGGAAAAGGATGGTGATTCATATATTTAGTCGATGGTTGTTACCACATCGCTTTTATAGTGTGTTATGGATTCTCATCATGTAGTTATTGACTGTGACACCTTTCAAACTCAGATATACACTAGACATGCTTCTGATGGATATTTTGAACGTAGGGAGAATGATATCCTATTCAGAGGATGGATGATGGTACCTTTTATGTTTTAGGAGGGGGTGTTGAGGGAGTTTCATACAAACAATTTATAGGTAAATCCATTTGTGTAAAAGATATACCATGACCTTCAATATCAGTTTTGGTGACCATGAATAATGAAGGGAGTGTAAGAGTTTGTCTCTCGATGCCTCACTTATCAGCAGGTGAAGGCTGAGCACCAAGTTGCAGTGAGTTTAGTTCAACTCTTGAGGTGCTATAGTGTAAGTGGGATGATATTTACATAGACTTCATGATAATATTACCACATATTTTTAAGGGAAATGATTCCATTTGTCTGATCATAGATTGAATCACAAAGTCATCCCACTTCTTAGCTGTCTAAGAACAGTGTTCAGAAGAAATATTGGGATGCCTCTACATGTAAGATATTGGTTGACTCCACAGTGTTCCCTCGATGATCTTCTATGAACATGATGATTCCTTCACATCTTTTTATGGAGATGATTACAAGAGACGTTTGGAACTCTGTTATGCTTTATCATGACATTTTACTCCTAAAATAATGTTTAGAAAGAGAGGACCATCCAAGTCTTGGAGGACATGTTGGAGGCTTTCATGTTATACATTCACTATATTTAGGAGGATAAATTAACCTCGGTAATGTTTGTATACAAAAAATGGTACCATTCCACTAATGGTACGACACCATTTGAGGTTTTTTAGGGGAGACCCTAAAAGTAACCACATTATTGGAATGATCTAGGTGAGTCTTCACTCATGGTCCTGGAGTTGGTGTGAGATACTATATAGGATGTTTAGCTCATCTAGGAGTAGATGAAGACTACAAATAGCCATCACAAGTCTTATGATGACTGATAATGAAGACCTCTAGAGCTTGAATGGGGAGACCATGTGTTCATAAGTGTCCCACCTTTATGGGGATTGAGGATATCTGGTCATGGTAGAAATGTTTCTCTAAGATTCATTGGTACCTTCTAGATACTATATGTAGATGGTGAGATGACATACTTCTTAGATCTACCACCATTGTTGGACTAGGTACAAGATTTCTTATGTCACAATTGAGGAGGTATGTGTACAACCTGATTCACATTATCAACTGGGGAAATATTAATATTGAGGACGGGGAAACCTTTATAGAGTACCTGATGGAGATCCACGATCACTAGTAGATGTTTATTTATGGGAATTCGATTCCACTAGTGTGTGTTTGGTGGTAGCACAAGAATATTGATGACAACACATTATAGTGATGGGATTTGATTCATGCTTAGTACCCACATCTCTCTATATAGACCATATTTTAGATTTTTAGGATGTAAATCCTTAAGTTGGTGATAATGTAACATCTCATACTTTCATGTATTAATTTTTGATATTATATTGATTATTTTTTAGACTAGGTGATGAGACGATATTCGATTATGAGGCACAATGTGTATAGAATAAATGTTTGAAATATATTAAATATATTAAATAACATGCCCATGTAGGTTTCCTGAAAAATTTTATTATGTCATGAACGGGGGCACAAATTAGAAATACAAGGGCACCATTGAGTTCATAATGAGGGATTTACCCTATATGGAACTTAATATTTGTTTATGTTAGCTGTTTGTGAAAAATTCATCATGGGAGTAATTAAATGAAATAATTTATTTATTTCATTTAGTTTTGATATATCAACCATTTATACTTAAATTTTTTTTGTTATAAATATTTATTAGGGTTGTCTGCTCAAAACATAAATATTTCAGAGAAATCATTGGAGAAAGTTTCTTGGTGGACGTTGATGGATCAATACTAGATCATGGATCATCATGCCAACATTAATAGTTGACTTCAACAACAAAGGAAACAAAACCATTATTCATTAATTATAGATCCAACTCAAGGTAGGATGGTTGTTTCAATTGGTTTCTTTCCCCATTATTGATTCCTACAATGAATACAAATCAATTAACCGATAGATTTATTCGTTTATCATGCATATTTTCAGGATCACTCCATTGCATGGTGGTTTTGGGAGAATTTATTTGGATTATTTATTTCTTCGTTTTTAGTCTCATGAAAAAACCGAGATCGTTGTATGAATTAATCAAGATCCATTCCACTCATTTGTTTTTTTGATTTTCTCCCCAGGTTCTTCATTCACCATGAGAATTCTTCATTTGGATTATGGTTCGACATATCCCGATCAATCGATTGTTTCACACCCATGTCTTGGTTTAATGATCTGATATCATAGATTTAGGGTTGTAACAACCCAATGGCAGTGTGACTTAGGATGTAGGATTGAATCAGAGGGTGGTTGATAAAAAATTTCTTGCTCTTCAATGTTATTCGGCATACAATAAAGAACTATATATAGATCAGTTTTCCAAGAAAATACGATTCCGGTTTTCCATATATCAGTATTGGTAGAGTTAAAAAAACTGATTTAAAAATTATGGAAATGGAAGAGTCTTCAGCGTGGCATAGGATAAAAGAGATCATTTCTTGGAAATCATGAGCAACATAGGGTGTAATCCAAATTTACATGCCGTGTGGGCCCACATGGATGTGGCTGTAGGGTTCTGTATGAAATTAAGGATCTTACAGTGTGAACCCTGTCACATGACATGTGACCCTCCTTGGTTGGCTCAGGGTGTACCTTGGTGGGTACATGGAAATAAGGTGGTGTACATAGCTAGATAGCATGCTATGTACTCACACATGGACACGCCTTGGCTAGGTGTACATGGACTTACCCATGTAGTGGTACATGGGTACAATACATGAGATGCCTCATGCTGTTTACTTCTACATAGAGATGACCAATCGAACACAAACATAGGAAGGTGACATGGGAATGGTATCATGTGTCTCTACATGTCGTGTACTCCCACACTCCATATATTTGGAGACTACATTTCTTGTGAGGATTTACCACATGGGCAGGCGTGATGATAGCTAGACATGCTATGTAGCCCATAGTACATCCTATGTACCCATTTTAAGAGTTTTTATGGCTCTTTATTTTATTATTTTGGACTAGTATAGGTTGATTATGTTCCATTGTTAATTTTCCTCAAGGGTATAATGTGTAATTACATTCATATCACTAGATTTTGATCCCCTCTAGAGGTCGAGTCTTAGATAGAGTTGTGGTGTCCCTTCATTAGACTGGAGTGAAGTCCCCTATCATCCTTTGTGCCCTAGTTCGAGTTTTTGGAATTAACATGACCTCCATAAGAATGATGTGAAACCTCCATATAAAAGTCCGTATCGATAGGGTTCTTTATCAATGACATTCAATCCCCTATATAGTGGGATGATCGAGATTAGGTTCGTGGTGTCCCCCATCAGTTCTAGACATGACCCCATATCTATGTATCAATGAATTTTTAGAACATTAATATTTATTGAGTGGGTCCCAATGAGAAATACCTCTTCATCAAGTGTCTCTGATGATAACATGGCTCATGGAGTGGGTTATTCTAGAATGAGCGTCGCTTCGAGCAGAATCCTGTGGCTAGAAGTTGGTTATAACTGCCCGATGGCGTAGTGTCTTTCCAAAGTATATATAGATTGTTTCTATTATACATTTATTGTTATATATTGTATTTTGTAAAATTTATATGGTGATTTGTGTTTATCTTTTTAGGGGTTTCCTACTTATTATTATTATACTCACGCCTGCATGGGATTTTCCTACATGTATCATGTCTTATGAAGATGGTGATCAATTTGATTATGTCCTTAGAGGACAGGGATATGGTGGAGAATCAATGGAGCGTGATAGACTGGGGCATTTTTGGGAGATTTCCATTTTATTTAGTCCTATCCTTTAGAGTAGGTTGAACTCTTTACAGTTTTTGGTTGGGCTTTTATTTGGACCCTTTTTTCTTTCAATATTTTTACTATCATACAGTGTTGTGGGGTCTTAGAGGTATGAATTAATTGTTTCAGTTTTTTTTCATTTCATCATTTTGTGGTCTTGGAGATGTGTGCGCGTGTATGGTTAATTTGGGTTAACACCTCCCATTTGTGGGATATTCCTACTCGGCACTAGTCACCATCCCCTGGACTATTGGATGTGGTCTTGGCATATTCATGGGTCAGACCTTAGTTGTTGGGGTCATGAAATGATTCTTCTTTATTCTAATTGTGTAATTTGTTTATTTCTTGATTACATAATCTTTTTTGGATAAAAACTCATATTGTGGAATGAAATTGTTTAGTTTTATCTTAACTTATTAGATTCATTAATTTTATTACATCAAAATATTTCAATGAGATTAATTTTGATTGTAAATTTTCTTATTCCTCCTACAATTGTTTTTAAAAATGTTAGAGTATTTGGTGAGATTATTTTAGTTTTTATTTTTTAAACATTTCATAGTTAGATTTATCTTTTATGTGGTGAGATGCAACAATCTTCCATATGCATGTTAATCTCTTAGCAATGGACATTGACATAAACATTTTTTTGGGAATCACATTCAATTAACATTCCATGAATAAGGAAATTCAATTTCAATCAAGCAGTTGAGATACCCATTTCTTTTTATCCTTGCTCATTCTATTCTCATCTTCTGTTTCTTATATTTTTAAACTTAATAATTCTCCAACATACAACTTCTTCAAATATGCGTTCCAAAAAATAGTTGACATTACTATTGTTTTGACATGTGTGTTTGGTTTTGTTTCTGGTTTTATCCTTTGTTCTACACTTTAAATTTCCTTAACTATAGATTTTATACATTTCTTGATGAAATACGATATTTTTTAGGTTAAAATTTGAGATAATCATTGAATTATCCATCACATGTAAATCTTGAAATATAGTGACATGTATAATTTTATTTTGTGATATGAAAGCACAATCTATTTAAAATATGAAAGCATGTTTCCAGTATGTTAACATTTATAAGAAATTGTTTATTTTTTATATTTAACACTATGTAAGACAAAATATCCCTTGTATTTTGGTTTTATTCAACAAATGTTCCCTTAGAAATGAAATTTTTAGTTTTAATATGATAAGCCAAATTTTTAGTACCATAATATGTTTAGTTTGTGTTTTTAAGCTAAACACATGTTAGATTTATTTAAATGAAACTCATAATGATTCCCCTAAAAGTGACATGAAAATGTTGATTGTCGTTTATGGTTGCATTTTTTATTATTATTTTTTGAATTTATGTTTTGATATTCTTTATTGAAAACTTATCCCCCTAATTATAAAAATATGTTTTAAAGGATATTTATGAAGATTATTTCTTATCATGAATTCTAAGACATGAATATGTATGCTTCTTAATATGAAAAATGTGTGATCAATGAAATAATGTCTCTTTATATTGTGCACATGTATCTCTTTTAGGATTATGTTTTGTTTTATGATGGTATTAATTGAACAACCCACATTTAATAAAAGTTTAATCACTTAAGTTCGATAATATTTTTTTAGAAATATTTAAATTGTTTAAGTTAATCTCACTTACTACACCATAATTGTTATAAATAATATAATATAATTAATTTATTTCTATATCCTATTTATTGGGTTTACTGTGATTTATCCCATACTAGTAATGTGTCTTATGAATTGAAGAATAAAAATAGAGGGAAATCTCCCCATTAAGATGAGTTATATTTATGACACATTCAAAAATCACGCGGCCGAGTTAGGAACACCCAAATTAGACAATTTCATGATGTTGTGAATGGGTCCCCTATATTTGTTTTCTTGAAATAGTAGTGGTTTCTATATTTTTATAGAATAAGGGCGGTGTTGGGTTTTTTTGTGGTGGTTATTAGCATAATATATATAGAGGTTTAAAAGGAGGTGTGAATGATTATATAGAAGATATGTAGATTAAGGTGATGTAGATGGTGTGTCATATATATAATATGATGATAAACTTGATGGAGGAGAAAGATGTGGTCTTGTAGGGTATTGTGAGAGAGATAGAGTTGTCTATTGAGGATGGACTTGAACTGATATGATTCTTAAGATGTGCTAATTTTGTGTCTGTGTTGATTGTAGTTCTTATGTGGTATGTGTTAAACATGTTGTTCCCTACCCTATGAAATACTGTCGAAACACCATCAAGGTTTGGTTCAGTAGAAATAAAATGAGAGATATTGGGAAAGAGTCTTCTTGAAATTCTAGAGGTATAAAGTACCAATGTTCATTTTGGACCCTCTATCTATAATTTTGATGATTATTTGGAAGAGGTTAAGGTTGATTTTTGGTTAGTTAAGACCAAAAATTATTTTTATGTTACTTTTTTAGTTAAATTGTTTAAAAAAATGTTTCAAAAATGGTGGGAGATGAAGTGTTTTGATCTTAAGAAGTTGGATTGTGGGAACTATCATGTATTATTCAAGGAGGAATTCCATTACTAAAAACATTTGGGATTATTTGATGGGGATTTAGGATCTTTGATAGGGGGAGATGGTTTGGGTAGATTTGGGGTCCTCTTTATAGATCTGATTAGTTGGATTCCACTTTTTCTACCCAAGGAGATAGAACAAGTGAAGCATTTTGAATCCAAATGAAGAATGAATATTTAGAGGTTTTTCATTCCTTTTTAGTTTCCATATTGGGAATCAATAAGAGATTAGGATGTGATCATGGAGTAATTTTTTTCTATGAAGGGTAGTTCCATTGAAGTCCCCTCCCTAGTGGTTGGGGTAGGTGGAGTTGAATGCTTTAGGTTGTGTGTATCGAGATTTACAGAGGAAGCTAGTGAGGCAATATTCTATGGGTAAATTATGAATTAATACTATAGGGTTGAGTGGTTCATGGTTCCCTATATCTTGAGAGTTGATCTATTTCCTATGTAATTCTATGGGTAAAAATCAAAAATACTATACCAATATTTAATATGTTTCCTAGTATTTGGTGGAAACCCACCAAAGGAGGAAAATCATGACAGAATTATACTCCTTTAATTTAAACCTTATAGTATATTTTGAATTTTTTTCAAAATTATGTTGAGTGATTTTGAATGTTAAGTATTTATATTTTTATGAAAATATCTAGAACATCCCTTCTGAAATAAAATGAATTTATTTAAATAAGATGAGGAAATTATTTACTAATATGTGTTTATATAGAAACCTATTTAATGTGGAAGGATTTGTATGGGAGAGTCAGTCATGAGTAAGGAGGATAATGCCAATTTGGATTCATCTGATGTTGGCATCCTATTTTTGATTATTATCCCATTATTTTGAGGGTTTTAAGTTAATGTTTTCTTGGGAGGATCGTGGTATGGATCTTGATGATTTTTTTGGTAATAGGTTGGTTTCATATGGGAGGTATATCCTGAGAGTTTGTATCGGTGGCAATAATTTTTGAACGAGTGTTGGATTATATTCCTGAAGGATGAGAATCATTTGAGTGGTATCTGATGTAATAGTCCAAAAAATCCGATTCGATTCTATTTTTATCTTTTGATACTAGAGGCATCTTAAGGGATATCAAGGATGAATATATTCATCGAGGGTTGAAATGCAGCTGTATAAGGAGTTCATGGCCTGAATGATGTGACACACCATGAATGTGACTAGGGAATAATTACTGTAATTTTAGGTTGATAATATTCATGGAGTGAAGGCACTATTCATGACATGAATGGTTTCTAGGATTCAATGATCTAAGTATCTTGATTTTGGGTGGATGTTATACTTTAATTATTCACAGTGTGAAACCCCATGTCACATCATGAATGATGTTTTCTGGGTCTGACTATAAATTCTAGGTCTCTTATAATTTCTCTCTTTCTTTTTTTCGTTTATATATATTCTTAGGTTAACCCTAGGAGAATTTAGAAGTTCTTTTATCGATTTTACTAAATATTTTATCCCTGGCTTGGATAGATTGAAATTTGTAGATCTTAGTTTAGTTTTTATATTTTACCCTTGTTTTCTTTCCATATATCCTTTGGGAATTCTTTGTAGTTGTTCTAGTTAATCTTGTAGAATGTTCAGATTTGAATTTGATAGAGAATCATTATGGTTATGATGTTTAGGGTTCCTTAAATGTGGTCCAGATCTGTGACATCCATATTCTCCTTCATTTCATTGTTTTCAAAGTGACTATGAAATACTGGTTGAGGTAATGGATCTCAATACTTATATTCTTGGAATAATATTATTGATTTTCTTGTTTTATTTTCTCCCATGTAAGATTGTATGTTTTCTATGGATGATTTCATATATGGTAAATGGATGAACATGTGTCGTATGAATTATATGCATCTATGATGTATTTATTTATATTATATTCCCAATTTTGTGGATTTATTTCATTACTTACATTGAAAACCATGTCTCCCTCATAAAAAATTAATCAACTAAAAATGGTAATAGATTTGAATATGGAATAAATTGAACTAATTGTCATGTCATTTACGTTATAAACTTCATATTTGAAGTTATAAATTGTGTGGAAATACCCTTAAAATGGTTCAGAAAATAAATTTGGTTGTTTAAAGGAAGAATCATGTGTAAATCATGTTGGTACTATTGTGTGTGCATTTTGGACCTTGTTGAGTATAGATTGTCGTCCACATGTGTGTTTGATAATGTCCAATGATTAATAGGGTGGTTTGGCATGAGTACATGAATCGAATGATGAATTTATTTATATTTGGTAAAATGATAAATGATGTTATAGAATTATTTTGGATTATGTGAACCATTTATTTTATAGTTTTTATTACTTGGTGTGGGTTATGCTTGTGATGATCCTATGCTAGGGAAAGTGTTACTGGTTTTATGTTGTTGTTGTTTTATAATTTTGGTTATGGCGGAGATGTTATTTTTTGAAAGGGTTATTGATGCATTGTAAATTCATAATACTATGATGATATATAGTGGGGGGGGGGGGGGTCATACATGGTAGGGGAAGGTAACAAGGCTGATGTCATAAATGTTTATGATACCCTACTGTATAAGAGATGATGTGTTTGAAGGGGATGCACATATAAGGAAAAGGGTATGAGGTTCAGTTTTTCCATGTTTAAATTAACCTACCAATTAATGATTGGATTGAGATACATGTTTTGGGTTGGGATATGAAATTTTTGATTGGTGGTATAGTTGTGGGTGATGCCTTTTGATGATATCTGATATGTGGTTGGTGTCGTGAGATGCAATATACGATTCATGATGTGAGATGTGATATATGGTTGGTTTAATCATTGGATGAAAAAGAAGGTGGATGTGCTAGAAATATTTACGGCTGAAAATATGTTTCAAGTATTGTTTCAGACTCACATCCCTATACTTATTAGGGAGGTGATTGTATCGGCTTACTATCTATTTGAGTGATAGATCCCCAAAGTAGGCTGGTTGGAGCATAAATGATTTTTTTCTAGGTTTGAGGATGTTTATAGTTATGATACTGGTTTTGGGGTTGATCATATTTCTATTTCAGTATTTTATATGGAAATTATAGTGGTTGTTGAGTTTTTATGATGGTGTTTCTTGTTCCTTTTTTTTTCTATTTTCTCTTGTATAGATTTTTTCTATTTTTTAATGGGTTTATTTAACTCTTTCATAATATTTAATATTTAGTACACATAGATATTTAACTTTTTAGAAGGAGGATCCTATTGGTTACTCCATAGGACTTACCAAACCATAGTTTCAAGTGTTTGTAGGATATTATGACAAGCTATTGTTCACATAGCTTGGTGAAAATTGGAATTTTGTTTATTTTTCTTGTTTTTTATACATGTATAATATTTTTATTTTATAAAATGTACATGACATATGCGATATGGGAATGAATATGGTGGGTTTTCATTCGTTTTTAATTATATAGAGTTGTATTAGTGGTATTTTATATGTTATTTCTTAGAAATTAATAGGTAAATGCCCTCTATTTGAGTATATTAATACCCTTGGTTCTAGTCACCAACCTGAGGCCTACTGGTGGTGGGACTCAAAGTTCACTCATGTTCACTACCAACCCAAGAGGGGTACTAGTGGAGGGGGTGGGGGTTTATGATATGTTATTCCTATCCATGGACTTATATATTGTATCCATATTTCTTAAATTAATATATCATATTTTTCCTTTTATTTTCTTTCACTTATAGAATCATTTTTTTGTTTAAGAATTCATATTTCGTAAAAATATTTCTTTAAGTACATAGAATATTTTATAAAGTGACATTCACTTTAGATTTAACTTTTATATAAGAAATCATAATTTCAATAATATTTCATCTGTTTTGTTAAATATTGAACTTCTCTCAGTTTGATATTATTCCCCATTAATCTCTTTAGAAAATAAAATTCACTAAATCAATTTTTATGAGATAAAAATTATTTGTGTGATGAAATAACATCTCATATGTTTTCTTTATGAGATAATAAAAATAACTTAAAATGAAATATTGTATGATTTAATTACATCATATGAACTTTATTTTGATAGATATTGCCAAAAAATATTGTTAAATATGAAAAAAATTAAAATTCTACATCATTTATAAATTATTTTATTTCAATTATTGTAAATACATATATTATTGCTTATAGTATGTTATGAATTCAATAAGAAAACTAACCATGTATTTTAAATCAAACATTATTTCAGTATAACAACCGTTGTTATTATGTCAGATATACTCCCGTTTTCATACATGAATGAATGAAATAAAATATAATGATTCAATTAAAATTTATCCAATATGTTGAAGCTATGTGTTTTATCTTATAAGAACATTCCTTTCTTGTTTACTCACCATCAACTTATAGATCCTTTTATTAACCCTTTTCTAATATTGAGTTCATGTACATATTCAAAACAATTTTATAATATATAACCAGAATCATATTCCTTTTTTAATATAATGTTAATACCCAATATGAGTTGTTTATAGTTTTTTACAATAATTCAGGTGTTTAGTTAAATTTCATCTATAATGTACAGTTTATCCATAATGGAAATTTTTTCACTCATTCATGAAAACTCCATTTCATTTCAAGGAACCATAATTAATATTAGATCCAAAAATTAATTTCATAGTCTATTGAAAATTTTCAATATCCTCTTATATTCTCATCACATCACTTGATCTTAGACCTCCTATTCCCTACTCAACCACCCAAACATATTGAGGAGAACATATAAGGATATTATTAACTCATTTATATTATTTATTAAAATAAATTATTTTATTTTTTAGTGATGATTGTAAAATGAAAGATGTTGCTAAGTCTATGTTAGGAAATGGTTCTTACAAACCCTTAATTTATGTTTTCTTTTCTTGTGAGGTTCATAGTGAGAGTTTAGATGTGTTGTTTAGGTATATAATTGACTTTTGTCTCCCTAGGGTTGAAAACACTCATTGTGCAGGCTATGGTAGAAGTCATTTTGGAGTAGTGGTCAAGGGAGTTTTTTTTCTGAAACATGGTGAAAAAATGACTTGAAACATATGTTTTATATGGAATATTGTATAAGATAAATAATAAATATCCCCCTGGAACAATGGGGGAGGCTGAAATACCCATTTTATTTGTGTTTCAATTGGAGAGTTTTTATTTGGGTAGCAAGGAAGGTGAAATACCTATTTTGGTGGGTGTGGTGGGGTTTTTTTAGGCATGGGTGATTGGTGTATAAATGATAAAAATGATAAGGGGATTTCATATACATTGTTTTAAGAAACATTGTGAATTAAAAATAGTTATGGGATTTCCTCCATGTCATGTTGAGAATCCATTGTGAGCTGTGGTTGGGGGTTCCAAAACCATGTTTAGTACCAAAATATTGTGTTGTTGGATGATATCATATTAAAATTATTGAAATTGATGTCATAAGAGGTATTAAAGGAATTATTTACCCCATGTTCCAATAAAATGCAGAAGGTGAGGAGGTGTAGAGATTTAATGGGGAAATCATGTATTAATTATAATGTCTTACTTTTTAATATTTGAAACTGCCCCTCTCTTTATTTTATTTTCCATATCTCTACCTTGAAGCACTACATGACCAAAGCTATAGCCTAAGTGTTTTTTGTTGTATTTGATTGAGTTTTATCACTCAACTTTGAGTGATCATATACAATGAACTAGGATTGTGTTTTCTTATGTGACTTTGGTTGTGTGAATCTCTTTTCTGCCTACCAACATGTGTGCGGTGAGTCTTACCGGCATTTCACCTAGGAATTGCGATCATATCTTCCCTTCTATATTGTGGTCATGAATTCAGGTAGGCGATTCATGACTTATCCTATTTATGTTAAAGTGCAATATTAACATGTTCTATCTTCCATGTGTTAATGGATGATATTGAACTCAATGAAGATAATAAACCCAAATGAAAAATTTAACGAATTTAAATGGGTGTTAGGATTACATGAGATTATGACTTATTCATAATAGTTTCCTCATGTGTTTTTAGGTAGTTTGAATGTTTTATTGTTTTGTGTATTATTGTTTCTAAATATATTTGACATGCTTAAAATATGGGTAATAATCTAAAGATGGGAAGACAAATAAAATAATTAATGAGGCACATGAATTGATTTTAATATTTTTTTCTCAAAATGATAACCCTATTGAATTTCTTCTTTGAGTATGTCTATTAGTTGATTATAGATTTTTTACCCAGTGATTATTTTGTTTCTTCTTGATAAAAATAGCTCATAGTGAATTAGTTTATTCAATATGGTAATAGAATAAGTATTTTTCAATAAATAAATATTTTTATTTGTTTTAAATTTTTTCCTTGTTTTCATAAATCTCCTATGAATAAAATATTAAAACATTTATTTCCTCTTTATTTTTCTTAGATGAAAAATTGTTTTCCCACCATATATATTTTGAGTTGTTATAGATCCCTTTATATGGCTATATTGAACATAAAATATTTGGACTATTTGGAAAGATGTATTATGTTTTTATTACTTTTATGTGGATGGTTAGATCAAGGTGGCATCCCAACATAATGGATGTTAATATTTTTTTCTAAATGGATTGATTAAATTTTACATGATGAGGAATTCTTGACTCATTAATGTATATCAATCCTTTATGATTTATTTCGTTGAGTCATACATGGGATTATGGAATGGTATTAAATTATAAATGAACTAATGGGAATTAGTGTTGATTATGTTAATGAAATGATTATTGGAAAAATGGTTTGGTTGATATAATTCTAAAATTGAATGGGTTTCAAATATTTAAATTGAAGTTTTGAATGCTAAAACATATTATATTTTAGTGGATGATGAAATTTTATACCAATATTTAATATGGGGTTTTATTAAATGAATTATTTATGTTAAATTTGATGATTGGGATCTCGTAATGAAATTAGCTTCCTAATCATAGTGATGGAGATGTAGTATCATATGGGACATTAGTTATAGCGTGAGTCTAAAGTAAAATAGTTTCCCTTATACTGGTTGTGTTCTATACTATCATTATGATCTATTATATCATATGATCCACCACCTAATCCAATTTTGAATTTAAAACCCATATTATATTTGGGTTTAGGGTGTGTTCCAAACATATAGGTTGTTGAAGATATGGATGGATGAGTAATCCCCCTACCTAATTCTCTCCTCCATATTTAGACAATGTACAAATAAATATTCAGGTAGTGGTGGCCAACTTTTAAAGGTTATATGGTCATACATGCTATAATGGATCTCAACCATGACATACATGCATATGTGTCCTGTAGTGGATTAAGGTTATAACATTTAATTGTATTAGGATGTAATGGATGGTGGTTATTACATGCGTATTTATTTATGTCTTGTAATGGATTAAGGTATGGGGTATATTACACAAGGTTGTGATGGATCTCTCTTTTTTACTATGAGATTATGGGATGTGATGATGATGTGGATATGATGGCTTTTATAGGGTGAATAATGTGATAATTATATGTTTTCATGAATGTGATTTATGACTTATAGTGGGGATAATAACACCAAGATGTAAGCTCTTGGGGGTTAGGATCACTAGTTCAATATGAAAGTGGATTAATTGTACCCTTATTATATGCACATTTCATTTCTATGTTACTTACTTCTCTACATTACTTAGTGAGTGAGCCTTGGTGTGGTTAGAAATTTAGTTTACCTATTTAGGTGACAAGCTTGTTTCTCTATTTATTAATTTGGGATTTATTACAATTCTTCCACATTTACATGAGAGGTTTCAGGGAGGATCCTACCGATAATACCTATATTATCATTGATATATATATATATATAGGAAGCTAGTTGTGATTTGGTGATCAAGCTAGTTGTTAGTTGCTCAGGGTTGTGGTTCGTGAGTTGCTGGAGCTTGAGGCCACTACCGTAAGATTGGTTCATTGTTTTTTTAGTTTTTATTTTATAATTTATTAGATTATGTATTGATATTTGGATAATTTATTTATATAATGATTTTATTAGGGAATTATTATCCTTGGGAAATTTGAGGGTAATTCCACCCTTTATTATGTTCTATATTGTATGTGTTAGTCTCCATCCCATGTCCAATTGGAGTGGGGCTTCAAGGATCTCACTTGAATTATCTTCTTACCCAATAGGGGTACTAATAGGGGTAGGTTGTGATAGAGTCCTATCAATGAATTGTTTAGAGTGATAGGATAGATCTTGTAGATATTCCTTATCAAGTATTTCAAGATATGGTAGGGAAACAATGACGGTAGAACTTAGAACATGAGGTAAGAAAAGAAAACTAACTAGGATACATGATTCTATATACCCTTGTGATCTAACTAATAGATCCTAATATTACTAAACATACTAAGATAAGTGATGTTTCCTGCAAGGCAAGTACCTAGGTGGGGATCATGCATCAGGATTTTCAATGCCTATGATTGAATTAGTTAGATTAGGGGAATTTGGATGAACTATAAGTAATTAATATTAAGTGTTCCATATTATTGGTTTAAGGATTCCATAAAAGTTTTTTTATTTTTTAGGAATAACTCTATATTGATATCCTTATCAGTATTATCCTAATTATATTAAACAAGATGTGATAGTAGATCACTATAGAGTGGAGATCATCTGTGATGACATTTAGAGGAAGATGTTTTACAAGTTTAAGCATAATGTCCTAAAACATTATGATGGCTCTATTTTATATTAGGATAATATGTATTGGTTAAAGGATATATATATTACCTTCAATTTTATCTTTTCTTATAGGGAGGAACCAATTTCATTTGATGTAAATATATTGTTTGAATCCATATAATAGTGGTGGTATTTATTCCCATAGATAGTGAGGAGTCAGTAGTTTCGTGGGAATAGTTTCATGATTTGTTGTAGGACGGGTTTTATTCTTTTATGGTGAAGGAAACTTGTAGATAAGAGATTATTACTATTTACTTAGGAAGTTTAACTAAGTGTAATTTTGAAATCCATTTCAATAATTTCCTCTATTATTCTTTAGAACTTTTTTTAGAAGAGTATGATAGGGAGAGTCATTTATAATAGGAATTGTATCTATATTTTTGGATTCAAGTCACCATATTATTGTTTGAAATGTATCTTAAGGTGATGTATAAGGAAACAGTTATATAGATGATGCTGGATAAGACTAGATCATTTATTAGGGGAGTCCTCAAGACTATCCCTAGACAGGAGTTATTACCTGATGTTTGCAGTTTCTTCATAAGAAAATTTTTTAGATAGTGGGAATTTAGTTCCAACCTTCTCCATATTGTTTTTTCTAGGCTATGACTTCTTGTATCCCAACTAGGATATAGTACATAGATTTAATTTTTTATATATTTCATTTCATTTCATATAGTGAGTGTCTTAAGTTCTTCAATGGTTAGTGTGAAACTAATATTCCTCTTTATGGACAACCATTATTGAAGTATCCTTTAAGGTATCTGTTTTAGTGGGGTGCTAAAAGATATGATCAAGATAGAGGGTATGGGTTGGGTACAATATATCTCCATGATGCCCCTCATTCTCAGAGAAAATGACCAAAGAATGACTTCAGATGAGGTTTTCATTAGTGAAAAAGTGACCATAGATACAGATATGGTCAAATTAATTCCTTATAATTTCTAGAATCAAGTGATCTATACATCATATGATGTATTATAAAGATATATTCTAGATGGATACATGATTTATTTTTAATAGATATATACTCTTTTATTTCACTATCTATAGACCATGTTTTGGGACTTGAGGTGGAGAGGCTTCCAATGGCATTACATTGATTATGTAAGAGGAATATTGATTTATCCTATATGATTCATGTAGATATTATGATCTAATTTTTAGAAAATATCACACCTCATAAGACAACCCAAGGTTTCATATATTGCTATATAACATCATCCATGGAAGGAACTAGCTGTATTTAGTACATGATATCATGGATTTCTTCAAGAGGTGTGTTATATTTTATAATTCTAAAAGTGAGCATGAAATTTTTGTCTAAGAATGGGAGAATTATATTTCTTAGAGTCATGTTAATAACCAATATTCTATGATGGAGAAACTGATATTGAGTTTAATATAGGTTCATGCAGTGGATTTCCATATTGTTTTGGAAGTGTACCCCGATATTTTTCCTAAATAGTATGTGACACTACCCCCTTGATGTGAGATTAATATCAAGATGGTGTTTCAGTTAGGGGCTCACAAATATTGGTGTCCCCCAATATGATAGTTCCATCAAAGTTGTGAGAGTTATTGAATTATATCGATGATCTTCTATAGTGATGTTTTATTCATCCCAATGTATCACCTTGGGGTGCTTCATTTTTGTTTGTGAATAAGGTAAATGATAGTCTATTATTGTTCATGAATATCATCACTTAAATTAGGTGATATTGATGAAACAATATTCTCTTCCATTTATTGATGATTTATTCAATCAATTGAATGGAGATAATTGGTTATCAATGATAAATTTTTTGTTAGGATATCACCAGATGCAGGTGGAGGAAGAGGATATTCTAAATAATACCTTCATATGTAATTATGGACATTATGATCTCTGAGAAATTAATTTTGGTGTCATAAATTCCTTAACCATGTTCATTGAAATTATGAAAATCATTTTACAATATTGTTCTGTACTGATTTATGGTGGTGTTCATTGATGGAATCCCAATGTATTTTTTGTCAATGGAGCAGAATACAGAGAATTTACGAGTCATTTTGGAGGTTTTTTTTGGTGTCACTAATAGTTTTAGAAGATATAAATGTTCATTTCAAAAGGTTTATTTTCTAGGACATGTTTTTCCTCATTTAGAAGTATCCATAGATCCTTTGATGAAGAAGGTAATTATTTCTTGGAATGATCCCTATAATATTTCAGTGGTTTAGGGTTTTCATGTTCTTGAATGTTATTATAGGAGATTCGTGCCTAAAGTTTCATGGATTAGGAACCCTCTAATAGAATTATCCCATATGGATCCAAACTTTATGTGGATTTATCATAAAATATCATAAGAGTTTGAGGTATATCATTTCCTAGTGTGATTTTAACTTGAGAAAGTATAAGTGGAAGAAATTATTGTAGTATTATAACTTTGAGATTTCCTATACATAGGGAAAGGGAATGTTGTGGCCGATGTGTTGAGAATGAATTTTTGCAGTGTTGTTTTTCATGTGTTTGAAGATTCTTATATAGATATGGAAGAGATTTCAATGACACACCTTAATTTGAGATTTTTTTTAGGTATATTTTGTTTCTATTAAACTAACGTGTAGTCATACGTTATGCAACATGTGTCGGAATCATAGTTATGGGATTCCAAGGTAGTAGTTTAGTGTGATCATATTATTTGTAGTGATACCCTTGAGTGATAATTTGACGATGATCAATATAAAATATTATTCTAGGGTAGGCTCTTCATTCCTTCAAATATGTGTGAAGTGGTTCACTATGAGTTCCATAGTTCAACTTTGGTGGTATATCTTGGCATGGTTAATATGTATCATGATACGGAAGGTCAGTTTTAGTAGCATAAGATGAAGAGATCAATTATTGAGTTTTTGTAACATACCACCCTTGATCCATTATCTTTGAATGTACTAGATTTACATTAAATTTAGGTGTATCCTCTAGACTCTAATGGTTGAAAATAAATTCCAAGGTCATAACCAAGTCGTGGGGGAAAATTTTACCTTACAGACAAAAAAAATTAACAAATTTATCTCTAAGACAATATATATATATATATGATGCATAAATAAACAAGAGACTAAAATATAATATATATTTTCCAATAAAAATTATCATAATCGCATCATACAACAATTCATATAAACAAAACTGCAAGACCAAGAGTTATTGGATGGATAAAGTTCCAACATGGCATGCTTACATGCTCCAGAATACTACTACCTCTAAATTCCTAAGTCCATCCCTAAGGACCTCAACAAGAATTAACATCTATAAAAAGGTAAGTGTTCTCCCATTAAATAAATTATGTACCATCCTTGGTCTGGTTTACTAGTAAGTAATTTAACAAGAAACCCACTTGGCCTCAAGCGCACCTCCACATACCCAAGAGGCAACCGACTAGTAGTGAGGGTCAATGAGGGTATGGTGGGGTTACAATAACCTCATGATCATAGTATAATATAATGATATATTAAAAGAATTTATACCATAAAAATATATAGAAATAAGGAAGTGGAATAACTAATTCATCAAATAATATTATACAAACTGGAAAAAACATTGGAAGAACCATATCCAATATCACATACAAAAATGATAAAAAATTCATGCTATTAAAAACTGGAGATATATGGGGAATAAAATATTAGGCATAAGAAACATTCTATACAAAAGTATAAAAGACCAAAATACTGCTCTACTATCATAAAGAAAAAAATCTTAGACCTATACTCTTATACTCTATCCTAATATAAAAATTAGGCATCCAAATATAAAACCTTCCCTTCATGTAAACCTATAAACATAAAGTCTATCTGGGTACCAATAGACATCCCAAATAGGGTGTGAGATAAATTTAGTTTTCCAACACTAATAATTTCTATAACAAGTATAGTATTTGCATATAAGCTGTAATAGTGTGCATTAATCTCATGAGTAAGGTTGTAAATTAATAAGAGATATATCTGAAATATATAAGTACACACTATAACTTGATGTATATACAAAAATGTAACTATATAAAAGAGTAAATAATCAGTTATGACATATTCTAGGTGTATCCAATATCTATACTAAGACGGACATGACCTAGGTCCATTAACCAAGGTTTCATCTTCATGTCTATGGATGTCATCCACAAAAAATCAGTATAATGTAGACCCACATGGTCTAGGACCCAATTAAATTGACTAGGGAATCCACTTAGAGTCCATGGAGTGCATCTTTAGAAAAATCAATACATACTTGGGTGGAGCCTGAGGAGAATTCCAAAGGTGGTCTAAGAAATTCGGATCCAAGGTAATAATCCAAGGGATCTAATATAATAATTTTTTAGTGTTATGCAACAATGTTAGTGAGATCCCACAATTTTAGTTCCATACCACAATATCCATCAGAAAATACATAATCAAGGTTTAAAGGGACATGTTAGTTTCAATGCCTTTGATAATAGTTTATTTATCATATTCAATTAAATAATGACTAAACTAACATGATATAAAAAAGGGGACTTGTTAGTGTAAATTCCACATCACAAACCATTTACATAAGGCACATAATCCAAGAGCTCATCCACCTCAATTCACAATTACCAAATAATCCATTTCATCACCCCCTTTTATTTATTATTGGAAAAAATATAGAAGCGATATTTAATATTTCAAATTATCCATTAATTGATATACATCTCCTAATTATATGTGGAAATCCTAGATCACCCGAAGGGCAGGAATAATCATAGTCCTTCCTACCGACACACCTCAAGGGGTGGTTTAGGTTGAGGTCGGTGAACTCCAACCATGTCAAAGTGGAAAAGGTCCACCAAAACTTGTTTTACAACATTTATTTTTTTTTTGGTATTTTTCATTTTAGAAGTGACGCATGGAAAGTTAGATCTGAGGAACTATAATGAAATCAATAAAAATAATTACTATAAGGGAAATGTTATAAACCACCTACCTTAGATGAGTTATAGACCATCATTCATTAACAACCTCAAACTTGGGATAGAATGTAAGAAATCAGATTAATAGATGAATACATATAAAATACGGAATATTATCTCACTCACATTTATCATTCCATATGTTGAGATAAGAAAATAAAATAATCAATTGTATTGAAGAGAATATCAATATTGATCCAATGTGACCAACAAAGATTTATTCTAATATTAATCAAAGGAGATGTCAAAACGCATGGGAGGAGAAGAGGGAGAGATTCCTAGATGGAGAAGAGGTCCTGAAAAAGTGAGGAGAAAGTTGGGTTTAATTTCTAAGTAATTATGGGTAGAAATTTATATTTCAAAAAATTTTAAAGGGGTAAACAATTTGCTCATATGGTTTGGAAACATCGTGTTCCAACTGTGAAGGCTCACTGCCTATGTGGGACTAACTATTCGAGTAAGGAACACAATTTTAACAAACTATACATATCTCATGTGACCCCACTCTAACAAACCTACAATAAAACTCTTGTCCATGTGGCCTCCCCTATATATTTTTTCAAACTTTTCTATTCTATATATGGTCCACAGGGTTACGCCACATGGTTACTACTAACCATGTACCAATCATTCACCATAGATTATTTCTCTAAAAACTTGAGATCTGGGATCTAAATAAGCCTCAAGCACTACCAAATCCTTCCTGAAACCTTTAAGAACTTATATTAGAAGAAAAAATAGGTCTAAAATAAAAATTAAAGGATTCATACCTCATCAAAAAATTAGTATGTTACAACCTCACCTCCATAAAACAACTCTTCCCTGAGTTTCTCTTTTAAGGGTGGTAGAACATTATATAAGAAAATCTCTAGCCACTGAGCATGTATATAAGCCTCTTGTTCCCAGGATTCATATTGTATACAAATATTCTTCTATAGTACCTGAACTAAAGGAAATGACCATCCATGTTGAGCCTTCATGTTATGATCAATAATATAGATGAGATATATCTCAAAATAATCATTTAACTCTAACTCAAATTCATTAGGATGAAAAACATGAGACATATCTGAATATTAACAGTGAAGCTATGAAACATAGAAGACATCATGAATGGATATATACCTATTATAAATTTTCAAATAATATCATACTACCCCAAATCTCTCTAAAATATAAAAGGGTCCAATGAACCTAGGTGTTATCTATAATTTCTACCAAAAACATTGATGCCATAGTCTAGTCAAAACTTGCAAGAAGACCCAATCCCTAACCTAAAACTCCGGAGGTTGTTGAAGGTGAAAAAAATAAGTTTTTTCACTAGAATTTTCTATTTTTATTCATTTACTGATAAGTTAGACCAATTCTAAATTCTCCTAATCAGGATGAGGTCCCAGTAGAACTCCCTCTCCAACCTCTAACCAACACAGGGGTGAACAACCAAACCTACCATATAGGGACTCATAAGGATATATATTTAGAGTTTATTGAAATATGTAACTAAATGAATATAGGTGAGTGGTATTTTTTTCTCCCAATAACATCCAAAATAGAAAATCCATGCTTAGAGCATGATGTCTAAAACCAGTATTATATTCCCGGACTGACCTCCAATTTGAGGGTGATAGGATGCACTCAGTAGTACCTATAAGACTAGAGCCTTATAGAACCCTAGATAGAACCTGGACATGAATCAAGCATCTCTGTTTGATACAACAGTTCATGGAACTCAATGAAGTCATATTATCTTCTTCACATATAGCCTTCCTAGATTTTCTACTGAAAGGGTATCTCTAAATTTTAAAAAGTGAATGACCTTTTTCAATCTGTATATGATCATACATACTATGTCACAACCTCGAGGAGACCTAGGTAAACCCATCAAAAAATCTATAGTGACATCATCCCATTTCAACTGAGGAATGGGTAAACGCTATAGAATCCCAGTAAGTCATTGGCATTCCATCTTCACATTATGAAAGGTGTAACACTAAGTAAAAAAACCAAATATTTCTTGTTTCATGCCTAGACACTAATACTAGTGGAATAAGTCATGATACCCCTTGGTAAGACCATGATGTATTACCCAAGTAGATGTATGTTACTATTATATCAAATCCTCTTAGATATCCATATGAACCCATATTCATCAATGAATGTGCATGACCTCATCACTATACCGAACCCACCGAGTTATGGGTCCTCACCAGAGACACTCTCCTATAGGAAAAATCCATTGGGATCAAAAATCTATCTCATTTTAACTCTATCATGGAGTGAAGAGGTCACAAATAGATATGTAAGAATAGACGTCAAATGTTTCTCATGCAACTCTAGGTGAATCGCAATAAATAATACCATCAACTAACACTCATAAATTTCCTCATGAATAGATTTTGTATGAGTTTCCAAACTCATAGATTTATAAAAGAAATTTCCTTTCCTTGGTGTATAATCATGAACAAAGTTGAAGGAATGTATTTTGTCAACCCATATTCCCTTTCTAAGATTTAAGTCACGAAATGTGAATATTTATATGAGGATTTCATTGTCTTTGAAAACTATAAACCACGCTTCAAGTATGTGATGCCTCCAGGAACACAATTAATGAACCATATATACTAACTCGAGATAACGTGTTGGGTAATTATACTAATGAGGTATGAACATATGTGATCTTTATGCAACGAATCTATATCCTTGATTTATAATGGCTCCATTCTGGATGCCTAATGCATCATATAGACTATGTAGCTTGTTCCCAAATTTGGTCAAATCAAAATCGACATTGAAATCAGTCTCCCTTTAAGCTGCTGTAAGGCATTCTCACACACTTTATACCGTGTAAAAACAATTCCTTTCTTTTTCAATCCTATGATTGGTGCTTCAAGTTGTGTGAAATATTGTAAAAAGTACTTGTAATATCCAACCATCCACAAGAAATGAATTTTTTCAAATATGTTATTGGGTTTCTATGAGAAAACTATAGCTCTCACCTTCCATGGTTCCACATATAATCCTTCCTCTAAATTTATGTGACCCATGAAGTAAACATTATTGATCCAGAAGTGTAATTTTGTGATCATAGCATAAATATAATCCTATATCAATGTATTTAATATGATTTTTAGATGTTTTAGATGGCCATGCAAAGTACAAGAAATCACCAAGTAGTTTCATATGAAGACTAGCACAAATGAGTCCAAATATAGGTGGAAAACCTGATTCATCAAATCCCTTAAAAATGATGGTACATTCATGAGATAAAAAAATATGACCAAATACTCATACAATACATATCTATTATATAATTTTATACATATTATATCAGATGGTATAACTCTTCCCTAATGATATCCCTAACTCAAATCAATCTTAGAGAAAACCCTCACAGATAGAGATATAATTTCCATTATTATTTAATTATTGAACTCCCTTACTATGAAATTTAACTGATTAATTCTTCTGTGATTTAATTATTTTTTGTAATTTATCACAATATATAATGGTTTATTGAAAATGAAAAAATATATGTGAATATAGTGGGAATAAACACTTCATGCAATGACACCATAAAATTGAAGTTGTGATAATGTTATATTGAAGCTAGGAATAATTTGTATAATCTAGAAAAAGTGATGTTTTATGATGTAAAATCCATCTAAGTGGTGAATTGGATGTGGTAAATACACTCCAGAATTTGTGATGCTGCCTCAGATGATATAATTATGTCATCATGCCAATTTACATCGTATTTTTTATGAGAAAAATGTTAGGCCATCCAATTCATGTCATAAAAGTATATTTTATATCATAATACCATAAAAATGAATACTTAAAGAATCCAAATAACAAATTTTATGATGTTAAACCATTTTTTACATCATAAAACCATCATTAAATAGAATATTTAATGTAATATTTGTGATTTTCATATGGGAGGATTATATATATTCCAACACAATACTATAGAAGGTATAGATAAACGACCAAAGGGTAATCTCTACACGACATTCTTCCGCTACTTTATTTTTTATTTTCATTTAATTTATTTTAAACATTACAATACATTCCCTGTCCTATATAAACTTAATTACACCATCCATATAGGGTTAGGTCTTTCGAGTTTTCAAGAAAGGGGAAGGATGGACCTATCTACTATGGTTGAATTCCTAAACATAAAATAATAAACAATTTTTTTCATTAAATATATTGTTTCAATTTTTTATTTGTATTACTAATTCCAAATCCCGATGTGTTATGATTTAATTATATAAATTTTAGTTTCCCTGGTTAATGATTTATATCTCCCTTTTAGAAAATATTTTCTATATATGGTGGAAAAAATTAGGGATGGGTGGTGATTGTTCAAAGATATTATTCATGTGTGTAGAATTTAAGCTGGAACTATTTGTTTGTTAAGGAATAACAATTCCTGGTTAGGGATTGACTTAATTGATTAATAGGACCCATTTTAACGACACACACACAAGGGGGGTATACCAACCTGAGGTTTCAGGTATAGATATTCTCTCTATACCCATTTGTCCAAGGGAGAGATAGAGAGGGTGGAATCAATAGATAAATTTATCTCTTACAAGTCAGCATAATAAGAATTAGTAAAAATAGGAAATCGGGATAACATTTCATTTGTTATAGCCAATACAAAACTGATCACTATCTTTATCAACTATTTTAAATAAATAATTTAATCTACATTCCAAGTTCTCAATTTTATAAATCAAAACCAAAACTAGTTTTCCTAAAATCAAAATAAAAAAGTAATACACTTTTTTGTGTGAACTCATCTTTAGGGGAATACCTAGGGATAACCACAAGACTATACCTAGGTAATAAAAATTATCTTGACATTCCCAACAATAGATATGCACCAAACATAACACCATTTCTATGGATTTAGTGACTCAAAATAAATTAATTAAATTGAATTAATTATAGTTTAAATAAAAATTTATTTAATTTTATCTCAAAATTTACTAAATGATATACCAATTAAGGAAAATAAATTCAAAAATAGTCTCTGATTAAATAACCCTCTCATATTCCAGTGTCAATCGTAGTGTTCACTACGAACTTGAGAAAATGGATCACAATCCCAACCAAACCCTACATGACATATGTGAACCTCAATTTACCAACACTAAAAATTAACATAATATTATTTATATAAAAAATTATTTTTAATTACATGATAATAAGATTCATGTGATCCCCAAATTTCATGGCCTTACTGGAGAGACCCCAAATTAAAATATTCAAGAATCTGGGAGTATTTTCTTGAGATTTAGAATGAACAGATCACCTGATGACTAATTCTAGTGGACTTAATTACCCTTCTCACTTGAAGGAGTGGATAACAAATGGTTTTAAAGTTTCCAATTGTGAGAGGTCAAAAATTGGGATGACCTTAAATGATGTTTCATGAAGTGAATATTTTGTACATACCAAAACACAATAATAAGAAAAGAAGTCTACACCATCTTAAAATTGATTGTAGAGACCTTGTATGAGTACTATGAACACTTCAAGAAATTATGTGAAATATTTCCACATCAAGAAATTGAGGAATATTACATCCTTAGGTTATTCTATCATGTACTACTTGAAAATGACCGAAAAAATCTTTATGCCTCATATGGAAGATCTCTTTTTTATAAATCACCAGTAGAGGCCAATAGTATGATTGAGAAGATTTTATTATACTCGTTATAATTTGGAATAAGAGGTATGTGAACCAGGAGAATTCAAATGGTAAGAAAAATTGATTCATAATATTTAATTGAAAAAAATATTTTTGACCTCACCAGATTGGTGCGAAAAATACATGTGATGTAAGAAAGTGGAAAATATCCATCATCTTTTTTATGTGGTTAATGTTATTCACCTAATCATTTTACTTGTAAGCGTCCTGATGTATAGGGGAAAAGACCATTGTTCGAAATTTCAACAATGATAATTCTAGAATAATCAACCATGTTAACCCTAGACCCAACTAAGATATCACAAATATCAAATGAAGCTTTAATATCAAAACCAATACCCACCACCATCTCTATTCAAGACGAAAAATTATCTGAACCTACCACCATTCCAAAAATCATTTAAAAATACCTTCCAACAAAATAATTATCAACTAATCCATTTATAGAAGAATAAACATGGGAATCTATCAAGTAATGTGTTATAAACTAAAAATATATAGATTTAGTTTAAGGGATTGAAGTAAACTTCCAAATATTTATTTATCAAAGTCAAAACACTATTGAATTTTTTTAGCAAGAAACCATGAAATTTACCAATAAAAATAGTTCTAAATACCAAAGATAATGTTAATGTGATTACAACATGAAGTGGAAAATAGAATTATCCACATGAGAAAGGTAAGGTTTATGATTTTAAGCAACAATCTGAATCACAAACAATTAATACAAAAGAATGGGACTATAGGAATGAATAAACAAGAACCATTTTTATAATGGAAGAACATAAATTTACTTACAACATTAGTGAATGGAAAAAAGATATCTAGGCACCATATAATTCTACACTAGTTGATTCAAAGAAGGAAAGAGTAGTTTGACTCAAAAAAATAGATTTATGAGACCTTTTAAAAGGTTTAAATTAATTTCCCACTACTGGAAGTGGTCAAAAAATCCATAAATATGAAAAATATCTCAAGTAATTGCACATGAAGAGAATACGAGTAGACAAGAATGATAGAATTAGCTTAGTGATTGGTATCTCAGCTCCAATCACCCCTATGATACCATAAAAAAGTCAGGATCGATGGAAATTATCTACTCATTGAACTACTATTTAATTAAATTTGATATATTTTTTATTTGGTATTGGTGCTTCCATAAATGTTATACCCCAATTGATGATTTCTAATTTGTAGATTGGAGAATTAGATCCAACATGAGTAGTTGTCTAATTAGAAAATAGATCCAATTTATTCATAGTTGTAGTTGTTGATGATGTACTTGCTGGAGTAAGATGATTGATTTTTCGAACAAATTTCTACATCCTTACCATGGAAGAATATAGATCACCAGGCCACTCACCCATAGTTTTGGGGAGGCCATTTCTGAAGACAGTAAAAACCATAATCAATGTACATGAAGGTACAATTACAATGGAAGTTAGAGATATTATAGTATAATTCAACATAATTGACACAATTAATCATCAATAAAACATTCATTCACAAAATTCTATCTCTCTTGAAGAAGTCACAGACCTGATTTAAGATTTAGATATTCTTAAAAAATTATAAGAATTAGGATAGAATTTTTCATTTGAAAATACTAGAAACAAAAACCATAAAATCTCAATTTCATGTTAGAAGAAGAAGTTACTTATTATTTTTTTCATTAATTTACTAAAAGAAACTAACATTATACCATAGATCCTAGATTTAGAATTAGAAAACCATAACTCAATCTCATACCTTAAACAACCTAAAAGTATTGAATTAAATCCAGTGATAAGTGATTTGAAGTATTTTTACCTTATGGAGAGATATAAAATACTTGTGATCGTTGCCAATAATATATTTGAGGCCTAAGAAGAAACTTTTATTGTCCTTATAAAAATAAATTTTCAATACAAAGGATGGATTTTATAAGATATCATTGGGATTAACCCCAAAGGCCGCTCTTATAGAATATTTTTTGAAGTTGATTCCAGAATAGAGAGAAAACCACAAAGAAGATTTAATCCTACCATAATGGAGGTTTTTAAGAATGAGATATAAAAATATAAAACATATAAAATCATTTATCCAATATTATATTCTTATTTGGTTAGCCTAATCAATGTGGTACCCCCGAAAACTTGTCTGGCCACTATCAAGAATAAAATAAAGAACAGAACTCCATGCGAGTTGCAAAATGTTGGAGGGTGTGTATAGATTTTAGAAATATAAATCATGTTAATTGAAAAGTCCATTTTTATATCCAATTCATTGATCAAATTATAAAAATTTTATCTAGGAAAAATCATTATTACTTTTTATATGGGTTTTTAGTATACTTCCAGCTACCAATTGTACCAATAATCCCAAAAAAGATGTCCTTCACCTATCCCTTTGGAAGTTTCACCTACAAGAGGAGCTTTTAGGCTTTTGAACACCCCAATAAACTTTCACCAATGTATTTTAATTATTTTCTCAGATTATATTGAACAAATACTAGAGATATTTCCTGATAATGTTTACATTTTGAAAAACAATTTCAATCATTTGTTAGGGATATGAGAAAAAGTTTTTTAAATGTGCATTGAGAAAAATGTTTTTTAAACATTTAAAAAAGTCATTTCATGTTCTAAAAAGGAATAGAGTTAGCCCACATAATTTTAATCAAATGAATGGATGTTGATAATTACAAGGATGAAGTAATAGACTCATTTTCACATCCAACATTTCTTAAGCATGTTAGATCATTTTCTATCCTTGTAGGTTTCTAAAAAAGACTTATCAAATATTTCAGTAGGGTTTATCTACCTCTTTCATGATTACTATTAAAATAATATAAGTTTAATATTGATTATGAGCAGATTAAAGAGTTCTATGATTTGAAAAGATGGTTGATCACACTTCTAATAATGAAGCCACAAAACTAGGACCATCCTTTAGAGATTCTATGTGATGAATCGAATGAAGCTATGTGAGTTACACTCTCACAAAGAATTTACTGTAGAAAAAAATTCATTTCCTATACATTAAGTAAATAGGATTACACATAAATCTATTACACAACTAAAAAAAATTACTTTCACTCATATTTGACTGGAAATTATTATTATTTTTTTGAAAACAAACAAATGAAACCTCACACCACTAATGGGGTCAAGAAATAATGAAGTCCAATGGAATCATCCTTTATAAAGATATAAAAATAATTAGGTAAATACCCTACCTTAGTGTAAAGTATTATATTATCATCCAAAATCCTTTTTAATTCTAAATAATCAACCTCAAAATTACCTTTCCTCTTGGTATTGATAACCTAAATTACTTGCCTGACAAACATTCTAAATTTCTTGACCAAGTAAGCCAGCTCCCAGGGAATCCTGAAATTTCCTTGAAGAAACCCAAAAGTAATGAATAATGAGATTCAATTACTATAATATAAATATTAATAAACCTTCATGGTCTAATTCCTCTCACATAGTCTCTTATCTCCACCGTAATGAAACTCTTTGTCCCATAAAATGAGCAAAATCCAAGAAGCACTGATCCACAGCTACCTCTCGTCAATCTACCTCCTCTCATGTTTATTGGTAGATTGAATCCATAAATATTTTGTTTTAGTCAAATTCCAGGGGATTTCCAATTAATCTATCTTCCTTAGATTCCTCTTATTTCATCCAACCAATTACAAAACCTTGGTAGAAACCTTCTTATTGAATAATAATAGAACCCACCATGAAGAAGGGGACTATGCTCTGCCACTATCAACTTAACATTAACTTGAACAAAATTATATTAAAACCTATTTCCTTCACATGATTTATTATAATCCTCCAAAAAAACATCATGAACTTTTACCTCTAACCCATGTGAACCATTATCTTGAAACCAGATGTTGATGGATTCTTCCATGGTGTCCCCCTTGGCATGATAACTCAAAATTTTCCCGATAATTCCCCACAACCCCATCTCCCACCCCCCTGAAAAATAAATAAAACATTGATTCTTATTGTGGTTATATATAAAAACAACATATATAATTCAAAGAAACACCCTTCTTCTACACATTATTGTCTGTTGAGAGGGCTTTATTTCTCAATATCAACAACAACAAAAAATTTATATTTCTCAGTAACTCCTTGAACTATAATTTTATGCTGATATATCCATTCCTATTATGACCGACAACATATTCCTATAATCCCTGCCTGTGAAATCCCAAAAATTCAAACCAGTAAAAACACAATCATTAAGATCATCATCTATGAATTTTTTCCAGATAAACTCTTCTGATCTTGATTAAGAATAATATTGAAAAGAACTAGATACATGGTGGCCTCCCTAAATTATATGTTTGGGTATGGAAATATCAGAAAGAACAACACATATCCCAACCATTTTTGCTTCCAAAATTCAATCCCCCTTTGCTGATAACCCACCATGTCTTATCATCCAAAACCTCTAGGTGATCAAACATGCATTGTGCCAGACTGGAAAGTCTCTTGGATCGACCCAACTAGTACTCCAAATTCTACCTATACCTATCTTTCATGAATTTCCCCTATAAGTACCTCCCTTTTATTATTTCACATGATGATCTTTTTTTAATTGAATGCATGGATTCATTAACAGTTTTTACAAAAATACCACCCTCATCGAACAACCTTTACAAATTCTTCCATGATGCCCAGTGGAATATTTCGACATGATTTTTATAAAAAAAATTAATTCATGGTCATTAATATCTTTTATATAGTCCCCTTTAGAGGTTTTATGATAGATGGAATATGTATTGGAACAAAATAAAGAATAATATCAATATGTGTAATCCATATTCTTAACGATAAGAATTTGTTATTCCAATTGAAAATACATCCCATGATCCAATTGATAATACCATAAAATAATGTTATTTATTATTAAATTTGAAATCAGGGCTCCAATATACTCATTGGGTTGTTACAATGTTGGCATGCCTAGTTTTTCTTGAATAATATTACATCTCCTTCTTGAAATTTTATAAGAGATAAAAACACTATTGTTCTATTGAATGACCCATTAGACACTAAAGTTTCCATAAGTTTTCATGAATTTATAGAAACTGGTTACAAAATTCTTCCTTTCATTATTGAAAAACAACCTATCATCATCAAACATTAAATAGGAAACCATTCAACTTACAAAACAATTCCTGAAAAGAAAAATTATACCATATTCCAATACCCGCATGATGTTCCTTGTGAGTGCCTCCTGACCTAATGTGAAGTGATTTAGTGATCAAGGATATCCTTGCCTAACTCAACAAACAACTTTAAAGAAAAAAAATCCCATTAACATCAAGAATATAGAAGGAAACAAGGGGGAATATCATATGAAGCAGTGATGACAAAAACATTCATGAAATCCACACTTCCTCATAAACCTTATAATGAAACTCAATTAAAATCTATCACAATATTTTTCCATATACACCATTATAATTATATTTGATATTTTTTTATTTAATACTCCATAATTTCATTATATATACCAAAGTACCCTTGGATGCACCTTCCTTTCACAGTACCATTCTTCTCATCTAATATAAGTCATGTGCCCACACAATAGATCCTTTTATTGAAAATTCATGAAAGACCATTGAAAAATTGTTATATAAATTTATTAGTCTAAACTAATTAAGGAAAATATTTTTTTTAAATTAGGGAATTAGAACAACCCTTATAGAACTGACTACTATAATTAGTGATCCACCTCTAAAGAAGTCCTTCACTTCTTCCCTCACCTGATTCTTTACAATGTCTCATGTAGAACCAAAAAGGAACCTGGAAAACCATGAGGACCTAGTGAACTTCCCTACTGCATGCTGAAACAATTAATTTTATTTATTCTTTCTCTAAGATAGCTTTTAACATCTCATTACAAGGATCACACTGAAACCTCATAATGAAACTAATAAAGCTCTTACTGATTCCATTACCAGAACCTCTATTCTAGATAGCTATAAGACTCTCAAAATGATCCAAAGCCTTATTCCATTCTACCTACACATCCAGTTTAAAATATACAACCTAAAGAACTAGGTTAATTAATTTTACCACTTTCATTTCCTTTAGAAATGCATTAAACTAAAATGTATTACAATCCCCATATTTGAGCCATAATGATCCAGATCTGTCTATATAAACCCATATGATATCCAAAAACATATCTACTATCAAATTTTGTTTCTATAATATAGAAATTAATATTCCATCATTTTATATTTCCTAAAGTCTCTCCTCTATCCATCAAACATCCACTCTAGGCATCCCCAAGTTAAAGTCCCCATCATTTCTATTGTTAAACCAAGACTGCACATCACTTTTCATATAATGTAGCAGTTTAACTAAACCAACCCAATAAATGTCCCTACCTAGTTGCTCCATGAAGCTTGAAACCAACTAAATAATTTTTTCATATTATTCTAGTTAGTAAAATAAATAAAACATTTACATCTCCTATTATCCTTCTTCAATGTCACTAACAACAGATCTTGGTCCGATATAGACCTCATGAGGTGAGTCAATATGGACTAGAAAAATGAATCCAACCCCTGATGATTAGTGAGACAATGGTCAAGTATGCACTAAATTATTATACTCTATTTTTTGTTGTTTCACATTGTATATTTACTCCTAGAAAATCACATATCCATATGTCCCTTTACTTCCATGAACACAATGAAGTCATGAATTAATTTTCTAGGGAAATATGATACTCTTCATTTTTCATAGGCTTTCTAAATAGTATTAAAAGAACCCCATTTTAAACATGGTGATAATCTTGTTTGAAACAAAGATATCAGATTCTATAAATCCAATCTATTAGATACATCACATTTCACATATACGAAGGGGAAAATGGCTAACTCATTACCCCCATTACTGATTTTGGTGGTGCTATATTTCATAGATTCCTCGATGAGCTCCACTAATATATATCATTTCTAGAATACCCATATACAAATATTTCATAGGCACATATAAAAATACTACAAAAAGAATATACTCTTAGAAAAATATGAGATATTATCCTTACCTTTTTAGTTTCAAAAACCACAACAATATAAGTATGATGATGAAGTGCCTCATCAGAAAGAAAATATATCTTCAACCACAATCCAATTCCCCAAATTTTCTATATAAATATAGAAACCATTAATAAATTGATGTAGTGGACACACAACCTAGAGAATATACCTTTTAAGTAGAGGTGGGGACTAAACCTTCCCTAGCCATCAACTAGCTGGTATGACCAGTTTCAATTATCAAAGGAACTAGTTTCTACTTACACCCTTACCTGATTCATATAGAAACCCAATCATTTACAATGTCTTCAAAATTTTACAACATTGAAAACCTATTGGAAGAATGCTCTCTTTTTTTCTAAGGCTATGATAGTTTCCCTTTATAACTATTGATATAATCATAATTAATTCCAATGATTTATAACACATGAATCTATTTCATAACCCTATATGTCATTCTGTTTTTGAGAATAAAGTAAATTGGATAAGTCATAGAGACCAAAGCCATGGAATCAATACCTATATGTAAGATAAGGGAAGATGACTGGTAAGGTGCCGATCAAAAATAATGCAATCCATAAAAATAATTATCAGGGACCTCCAACACTGTACAAGGAGGAAAGACAGAGGTGTTAGTTTCCTCAAGAAAAATCTAGTTCAATGCCTTAGAAAAGGTGTTAGAAATTGGAGAACATTTCTTTAAATTTGAGAATTCTGCTTCTTTTTGAATCCCAGAAATCATGGTTGTAGAGGTAGGGATCACCCCCATAGTCCATTATGATAACCTCATACCAATAGTCTCAAAATATTCCTAAGTATACTTCCCATTTACAATGAATGATTCATCTAAAACCACACCATATGATTGAAAATTATCCTTGACACCTTCCTTTTTTTGAAACTCCAAGAAAAGGTCAATTATGTAGGTTAATAACTCCAGATCCACCTCTAAAAACTTCAACATTGTTTCCTCAGGAATTGGGGATGACCTCATTGATTTAAGATTCAAACATTTCAAGCCGTTTCTAACGGGTTTATTCATAGAACTGGAAACATCCAATGATTCCATATCCATTTGGACCTACTTTCCAAAGGAAGGTGCTCATTAGTTATGAAATGATGAAACTTAAGAATTTGAATTGGTTGATAGGATGGGTGGTCAGACTCATCACCCCTTTTTGGGGGGAAATTATTGTTTACTCTGGGACTCTCTTTATATATTTAAGTTATGTTCGTGAATCCTTATTATATTACTAAGTATGAAGATGAGATTTCCTTTAGATCTGGTAATCAATAATTAGTATGAATGATATTTAGAGAGTCTTTTATATGTATTTTAGGTTCTTCATCAATAGAGAATGATCTATATTTGTTAGAGATTCTTAGTCAATGGTATACTTCAATACATAAAAGTCTCTTGGTCATTATGATGACTATACTAGTTTTAATGCCACTCAGTGGGGAACTTGAAGTTTATTGTCATTCAGAAGGACATGTATTATTTCAGAGTTAGGATCGTACCTCTAGATGGCCTACCTACGTATCTTTTGTTTTGGAAAATGAATCATGACCCACGTAGTTCAAGTGATTGATGGCTCAAAGAAATATGTCATAATTACTTTTACACTGTAAACTCACGTGAGTCATGCTCGGTGTGAGAAACAGGAGGTATTGGTAAAACCAGAAAATTGTCTCATCATAAGAAATGATGTGGGGCTTATGTATGTATGACTGCCCAAATAGATGAATATTAGGATTTACTTCAGGGAAAAAACCAGGGAACAAGGTCCATAAAGGTATATGTACTTCATGGAGATTTGGATACTCTAACTCGGGGCTTACTTATAAGGAAGGTCCCCAAATTAAGAGGGGACTTATGATTGGATTTTACTCCTAAAAAGGATGCCCAAATCAAAATTAAATTAAGACTGGTTAATAGAAATTATGACTGTGGCTTACTCCTAAGTAGGAGGCCCAGATTAAAGGATTTGAGAACTGGGGCTTACTCCTAAGGAGGAGGCCCATGTTAAGCGACTTGAGGCTTACTCCTAATGAGGATTCCCATATTTGTAGAATTTGAGACTGGGGCTTACTCCTAATAAGGAAGCCCATGTTAAGAGAATTATGGTTGGGGCTTACTCCAAAGGAGCATGCCCAGATTTGGAAATTAGGATTGGGGCTTACTCCAAAGAAGGATGCCCGGGTTAGGAAATTATGATTGGGGCTTACTCTTAAGGAGGATGCCTAGGTTAGGGGACTTGGGGCTTACTACTAAGGAGGATTCCCAAATTAAGAGAACTTGGACTGGGGCTTACTCTTGAAAAGGGGGCCCAGGTTAAGGATTATCTCATCTTAAAATATGAGTTTGAATGAATGAAATCTCTAACCTTAGTGACATGAAGATATGTAAATGACTAGGTTTTAAGAAATATTCCACATAATTCCTTTCACATAAGGAAGCCAGCAAGGAAATCATGCCATGAATGGATTTAGAGAGAGTTCTGAAGGCTTAATCTTGAAAAGGATAGGTGGATAGGCATAAGAGAGGTGAAATAGGTAGGAGGGGCACCTAAAAAGAAGGTGGTGCGCAAGTCCTGCATGGGAGCGCACATCCTGGTCGCGCAAGTATACTTGCGCGACACATGGGTACCTGCACGACGGTCAACCCTTAGGGTAATACTTGGGCGGGACTTGGATCAAGCCCTTAATATTATCCCTAGAGGCTTCCAGAAGAGGGGCGCACAAGTTCTATTGAAGGGGTAAGGCGGCGTGCAAGTGTGTCCATTTCCCTTAAGGGATGGCCACTTAGGCGCACAAGTGTTGATGAGTTTCAAAATGTAGGTCTTACTTCCCCTCTTTAGATCTTCTGTTCTAGGTAAGAAATTACCTTAGAAGTGTTTAGAAGATTTGAGAAGAGACTAGGGTGTCGGGAGCTCAAATCTGAGTTTTTGGATTTTTTCCGTCCGAAATGGGGGGCCCACCGGGGGTTTTTATAGGCTGGTGAAGACCCTGGGTGAAATTTAAAGGGGGCGCGTAGGTCACATGCGCGACTATTGGGCGGTGCACAAGTATACTTGTGCGACCTTGGTGGAACTTGCGTGACCCAAGTGGATTTGAATATTTGTTCATGCCTTTGTCAATTTTTGATGTTTCTTCAAAGGATGAATCACTTTGGGTTCAAGGTATTTTCCTATTCAATTTTTCAGACTCTGTGATGGAAAGGAGCGTTAACAAAAGTCCCCCCTCAGAGTTGGATCCGAATGAAATGAGGATGTAACTCTGAGGAAAGAAGAAAAACAAGGAAGCATCGGCGCGCAAGTGTTGAGCGCGCAGATGGAATCGTGTAGGTGTTGATCGCGCTGGCGTTAGATTGCACTGACTTTTAGGCACACATGGTTGAAGCCTGGCCTATATATATGCGGCCATTCTCACGCAAAGTACCCGGATTTCAAATTTTCGAGCTCTCTCCACGCAAGTTACCTTCGTCGTGTAGGTTGCTCTATTTTCCGCTGTTTCTTTGTTGTCGCGCTGCTGTAGAGGTATTTGGACTTGTACGGTGATACTTGCGTGCCAAAAACTTGCACGACACATCCATACTTGCGCGACACATCCATAGTTTTAGGCCTTAATGCCTTAGAATTTTTTTTCGAATTTATTCAAAAATTTTATGAAAAATCAACCATTTAAGAGTTAATTTATTCCACTTTTGTGCATATTCAATGGCTCCCAAGAGAATCGGAACGACTAATGAACTTTCTACAAATATAATTGATGATATTATGAGTATCATTGTCCATGATTACTATAACATCTATGACAGCACTCTCCCGAACATGGCCAAGTACCTAAATAAGTATCATCTTGATTTCCCACAAAGCATCTATCTGCCTTTGTATGGCTACGGTCATTTGCGATAAGTTACCATTATAGAGGCAAAGAAATATCTCCCAATTTATTGGTTTTAGAATTACACCAATGTTGCTTCATCAAATATCTCTTATGGAGGAACATTTATAATTGCTAGAATAGTGGAGAAGGCCCATATGATGCATCATAGCCCTTATATGCCGGATCTGAAACCTCACAAGCCTGAGCTGAAACCACATTGTTATCCTTCAATCTTCTGAAATTCTCAGATGAATCAATCCAAAGGCTGGAAGAAGAGTTGGGACTTCCGTCCTGGAGGAGGTGTGAAGACAACTTGGATGTGGGCATACTGGGTACGACAAACCTGTGAAGATTTTTTCGAGGATTTGAAAGGAGTTGAAATATATAAAACCGTCTGGGCTGGGCAAACATATGTTTACAGGCATGATTAATTCATGCCAGAGATACTCAGCCGTTGGAGCCCAAAAACAAATTCTTTCCATATGACTCATGGAGAAGTAGCCATCAGTCTTTGGGATGTCCACAAGATCTCAGGGGCCCCAATTTTGGGTGATATGTATGATGAATTCATCCCTCCAAAGGTGACTTGGAATGATTCGGAGAAGACTCCGGCTTTAGCTCGGGAATTATTGAAAATCTTCCACAAGCTCAAGAGTTCAGAGACCTCTTTAACTCATTCTAGAAAGGATATTCATCCAGAGGAGTGGATGAATATGTTTCTTATCGATAAGTAGGAAAAGGATCCGAAGGAAAAGGGATCCAAGAAGAAGCAACCCATGGAGAAGAGGCCCACTCGTCCTACCAACTGCACCAAAACAGAGAAGAGGGGGTGCTCCTGGAACATTCTGGAAAACCCTAGAAGCAGGATAATTTGATTAGTGGGGATATGAAGTGAATCAGAGAATCCCAAATAAGACTCTTCTGATGGGCTTCTTGGCCTTGTGGCTCAGGGTTTATCTTTTTCTAGTCAGGGACTCGAAGGGAGGCGTCAGGCCAGGGACCTTAGTTATTGCGGCCAAGTTGGCTGAGGGGAAAATGGTTGGGTTGGCTACCCCCATTTTGGAAAATATTCATAGGAATTTACTACATGTCTTCATGGGTAAGTCTCTTTTATGAATAGTGGGACCATTCCATGTTTTATGGGGATGGATCACCACTCACTCCATGACGTATAATGTATAGAACAGAGTATAGATTCCCAGAAGTTCTTTCAGGACATCAGTGGAGGAATAATCTGGAATTGCTTCTATAGCTCTCAATTCTTATGGCATGAAGGTGAGGATGAGCATGTATAATGAATTTAATTTCTTTTCTTAAGGAAATCCACCGACCGGGCGGTTTGTTGATGATGGAACAACCAGTATGGAATTAAGGGCATACATGCTGGCTTACAGAGATGGTGTGCTAGTCATCAGGATTGACGGAGAGATTATACACGAGGCCTATGCTCCATATAGATTTTCTCGCCAATTCAAGTGTTTGCAGCAGACTGTTGTTTCTCCCCCTGTGCATGTCAGGTTAGAGCAACATCCGATGGTTGCCCAACAACTATGGTTGCTGACATCTAGGGAGAAGACTGGGGCAGTGTTTGATCTACCAGTTGATAAAGTGGAAAATAACTTGACTACATGGTATGCCGAGAACTGGATAGCATCATACCCTAGAGGGGTGCTGAATCACTCGGTTTATCAGGTGGGGAAAAGGAAGAGAACTATAGAGAAAGAAACCCTTCCTCAGGAAGGTGATGCTTCCCCACCTGAAGCTGATTCGCTGGATTCCTCATATAGGAATGACTCACTGGATTCCCAAGATAGGGATGATGAGGCATAACAAGAGGAAAAGCAGCCTCGTTCCTAATATAATCCTCCTATTAGAATCAAAAGACCCACTCCGTCAACTCTTAGTGAGTTACTTCACTATGGAAATTTAATCACCATTACTTTATAGAGTAATAAGTCTTATTTTATTATTCTCTATTTGTAGTTGCAGGAGCTGGGAAGAAGATGATGTCTAAGATTGTAGGACCTTCCTCACAGCCTTCTGGTACACATACTGAATATCTATGACCAGAGGCTGTCCATACATGGAAGAGTTTATATTGCGGTGCTGAAACTGCCTGGATGGATTTGTGTGAGGGGTTACACCTCTATGGAATAGGGAATATTCTGGCTTCTATAGATATTTGTTATAGGGATAACCCCGATAAAGTGTAGGCGTACATCAGAGAGCTGGAAATGCTCATATATGCCACCGATGATTCCATTCTTGTCACGAAATGGGTGAAGGAAATGATTGATCGTGGTACCACTGAGGGGACTGGTGGTTCCGGAGATGAGGAGTGGCACATTTATGTGGCTCATGAAGATGTAAGTCTCTTTCCTTATTTTCTTTCCAACTTGATTTCAGTCAAATATTTGTTACTCAAGAAAATTATTTTCTTCATCCTACAGCTTGCAAAGAAATGAACTGCTGAGGTTTCTTCGCCACAATATAGCCATGGTGGTACTGCCATCGGGGGTACTACTTAATCTCCTCGTGAGTCGAGTGAGATATCTCTAGAACAACAAGCCATGGGTGAGGAGTTGGATATGGATTTCCATTCTCCAATTCAAGTGCCTGTAAAGGAGACTGCTGACACTCCGAAAAATCCTAAGAAGAAAAAGCATCGAAGGAGGAAGTCCACAGCTAAACACTTCATCAGTAGTGGTAAGTCCTTCGGATAATCATGAGTCTTAACCCATGAAAATATTGCTCATACTTTTAGGTATTGCAGGGGATTCTTTAAAATTCCCCTCTGAGAGAGAGGACTGATCCTCCTCTGAGGACCACGGAGGGTACTAGTGGACAATCACAAGTTCGGGCTGACTTGGCTGCTCCTGGAGAAGAGCCAACGTTTGTTCCCAGTATCCTTCCTGATGCTATTGAAAGAAGATAAGAGCCTGATTCTGGTATGTTAACAATGATTCATAAGATGTTGAATGAAACATCAACTAACTTCCATTCTCTGATACTTTAGGTTCAACCCCTGCATTAGAGCTTTTGGCGGCCATTGCAACTGACGCTGCCACTTTATCTGAAGAAGCTGTCTAGGGTCAGAGACTGTAGGATGAAGGTCGCCAAGAAGATATATCAAATGCTCTCACTTGTGAGATTAACCAGGATTCTGATATTACATTGGATGAAATTATGGGACTTGGCGTATCTTTTGAAGTTTTTTTAGATGATGTTAAATTACCATGTAATTTAGAAGATTATAGACATGAGTGTTATCCTTCGTCTTATTAAAAAATAACTTCTTATTACATGTCTAATCATGATCGGTTGAAATGTGTAGTTCTATATGAGAAAGCTGTTGAACTACCAATTCCTGAAGGGGGTATAGAAAACCCTACTATTGTAGAGACATTATCCCAGCTGAAGCTGAACCCCGTAGAGCTTCCTCAAAGTCACCCAGAAAATCCTGTTGAAACTAGGAAATATGGGGAGGATCCTTCTCAAGTTACTGATCTACCATTGGGTAAGGGATAACAATATTTGAGATTGTACTTAATTTTCAAGACATCCAATTAACTTTTGTTATCCTTTGAAACTAACCAAAGCTTTCAATTGATTATGCAGGGCCATTAATTTCAGTGGCTAGATCTGGAGGTGAAGCCTGAGCCTCCGCCCCAACGGGAATTAAAAGTGAAGGAAGACAAGTCAGGGGGGAAGGAGCAGAACATGGTACTTCCCTAAGTGCATTAATCCCAGATTATATTCCCCCCTATGACAGTGATGCTGAGTCAGATCCAGAAGTACCAAAGGCAATCCAATTTTCATGACGTAAGGCATGGAAGAACATATGTAAGATCATATCCGAAGTTCCTTTAGAAGAGCTATCATCGAACATCCCGCTACTATCATCCCTATTTGTCATGCTAGTACTTGGCGGTTTTGGATATCAAAATATCCATGCCGTGGTAAAAAAAGTCATCTTAAAGAGGGAGCAAGAGCAAAAGTGTCGTCAAGATTTGACCAGGGTGAAGCTGTCAGCCAATATCAGTGAATTTGAGGCTGCGGTATCCCGAGCTTAGGCTGATTATGCTGGCAAGATGAAGGAGCTGAAGCATATGATCAAAGATAAAGAAGTCCAGTAGATGCACCTTCAGGAATAGTTAGATGCAGTTACTGGGGAACTTTACCAACTGAACAATTCACTGGAAGGAGCTAAAACGAATGGTATGAAATCCATTGCAGATGCCAAGAAAGCACTCCATAAAACTGAAAAGAGTGAATTTAGTCGAGTGCATGAGCTTCAAGTGGCTGCTGATGAAGCTCAGGATGCTGTAAATCAAGTGAATATTTATGTTGACAACCTTTTTTAATTCTTGAAAAATAGAAGAGACTTCAGTCTGTGGATGTTCTTCTAATTCTTGTGCATAAAATGGAAAAAAACACTTTCATTTTAAATCATTTGTGCACACATTTTCCTGATACCCGCTTTAAATTTTTACCTAAGTCAATGGGCCTAGTAAGCATAATTTGATTTTTTCTAGGATTATTATAAATAACCCTACAAACTTTGAATCTTTTAATTACTCAATATTACCTAAATCATATGAAAATATATGTTTAGTGAGCTATGACTTTACTTTTATTCAGAGTTTCTTTGTATTTTGTGGGCGGTTTAAAGTCATGCACGTCGGCCATAAAAAGGATAATGTTTAAGGTCGAAATAGCTTTGACCGAATGTATTAAAATTGACTCAATTCCTTGACAACTTATCTGAAAACATATTACCACACTCAAGTATGAAGGAAAACATGTAAACTATGACTTAGGAAATTTTCAATCTGAGGAATGATATGAAAAGGGCTAAAAGGCATTAGAAGAAATAGTTCCCAAGAATGAAGTTACCATTATTTAACAAACCTGTTAGGGGGTTGAATTATGCAGGGGCACCTAAGGGAATTGGCTTCATAGTAAAATAATAGAATCTTTTGGCTGACAAGTCTGTTATGTAGACTGTTTATGCAAGGCCGCCTAAGGGCACATGCTGCATAGTCAGGCAAAAGAACTCTTAGAAATTTACTTTTCTACTGCTAAAAAGCCAGTGGAAGTTTATGGAGAATCAAATTTTCCAAAGCATAGAGTTTTCTGTATGGAGAGAGGTACTTGAATATGGAGAAGATATTTCCAAGCAAGATTGTCTAAGAATTGGATGAATGTCACTCCTACGAAGGTCTGACCCAAACATAGGGAAGATAAATATAAACCATAGACTTGAATACTTTCAGATCATGAAAAAGAACATGGGACTAATATGTTAAAGATGGCTATTTTTTGCGGATCCTTAAATATTTGTTGATAAGAACAATAAGGACAAAAGTGGTTCTTTCCAAATAAGGAAGTTACCATTATTTGACAAACCCGTTATGGGGTTGAATTATGTAGGGACACCTAAGGGCGTTGGATGCATAATCAAATAATAACATCTTTTGGCTGACAAGTCTGTTATGTAGACTGTTTATGCAAGGCCACCTAAGGGCACGCACTGCATAGTCAGGAAAAATAACTCTAAGAAATTGGACATTTTGTGACCAGAAGTCAAGAAAAGGGTTATGAATATCTGGAAGTATTTATGGTTAGGAGTATGACACATAAAAATGGGCATTTTTTCAATGCATGTAGAGACACACAGACCAATGCTAACCATAATCATGTTGTGGCTGGGTCCTGAATTGAGATGCTGGACTTCACTACGTATCCCATAAGGATGAGAATCACGCCATACATAGTTCTTGAAATACAGTTTAACGTCATGAGGGACGAAGGTATGGAAAATCTCAGTTTAGGATCATAGAAATCATACCATTATAATGAATACATAATGTGTGTTTTCATAGGGACTTTTCAGCTAAGGGACTGAAATTAAAATTTGGGGTCAGGCCCAAAGACTTGTGGCTAGATTCGACGGATGATTGAATGTTCCTACATATCCCATAAGGATGGGAATCAAGACGCACGTAGTTCTAGAAATACCCTCTATACAGATTTGGTTCATACAAGTGAAGGGTGAAAAGGGGACTTTAGTGCAATGATGGTTTGACCCAAGATAAAAGGTTCAGGCATTACCATGTATGCATATTGTCTTTGAAATATAACATGATTGGAGATCAATGTAAAAAATTATTTCCTCTCAGGTGAGGGTATCAAAGAATGTTGTAGTTTATTGTCATACAGGACAAAAGGTGATGTACAGTTTAACGTCATGTAGCAAGGACAAAGGTGAACCAATGTGAAGAGATTGGTTTTGGGCTTGAACCTCAGGAGGTTGCCTACGTACCCAACCTAGAAGACAAGGATAAAAGTCCGTGTAGTTCAATTAAATAATGAATTAGTGATCAAGTTGTTTTTTTGGACAACGACCTAAAGAAAATGATGTTGGGACTTATGCATGGTTAGCAGCCCAAACAGGGTGTTATGGTTGAAGTTTACTCTAAGCTCACATGAGTCATACTCTATGTGAGAAACAAAAGGTAGTAACAACCTTAACAATGCACAGTTTAATATCATGTAGGACATATGAAGGGACTATAGAGTTTAAAGTCTTGCAGTGAGGACTATTGGTGCTGCACAGTTTAGTGTCATGTAGTAGGGACAAAATAGAGTTTAACATCATGTAGGATGTATTAAGGGACTTCTGTACAGTTTAGCGCCATGTAGCTAGGATGATGGGGACAATACAGTTTAACATCATGTTGGACGAAAGGGGGACTGTGCAGATTAATGTCATGCAGTAAGGACAAAAGAGGACACTGTTTAACGTAATGTTGGATGTATTAGAGACTTTTCCAGTTTTACGTCATGTAAGACGAATGAGAAGTACAGTTTAACATCATGCATTACAAATATAGGGACACAGTTTAAGGTTATGTTGGACAATAAGGGTGTTGTACAGTTTAATGTGCTTTAGATAAGACGATGGGGAAAATACAGTTTAACGTTATGTTGGATGACATGGATGAAAATAGCTTAAGGTCATATGTGTAGACTGTGAATGATGATGCAATTTAACGTCATGATGGATGATATAAAATTCCAATAGTTTAAGGTCGTATGCATGGACCGTGGATGATGTATTTTGTGTTTATACAAAATACTTCTTTAGACATCTGGCATTGGTTGGAGTAGTGATAAATTCTCCATCCATTGGGATTAAAGAATAAGCTCCATTGGAGTAGACCTTATGTATTGAATAAGGTCCTCCTAATTTTGGGTCAAGCTTGAGAGGTTTCTTTCCTGGTATCATTGGAGTTCTGAGAACATATACCAAATCTCCCTGAACGAATGAACGAAGACGAACTTTTTTGTTGGAAGCTGATGTTATTCAATTATGATATACTTCCTTGTGGTGCAGGGTGCATAATCTTTTCTAATCTAACCATTACAATTCATCCAATCACTTTTGATATTGCTCATCTATAGATGATTGATCACAAATGGATACTCTGAGCGAGGGTAATTGAACCTCAATGGGAAAGACTGCTTCCATTCCATATACCAATGAATATGGAGTTGACCGCGTTGCAGTGCAGGTGGTAGTTCGATAATCCCATAAAGCATGAAAAAGTTTATCAGGACATGATTTCTTATATTTATCCACTATCTTTTGCAGTAGGTTTGAAAGAGTCTTTTTGAAAGCTTCTATCTGGCCATTGGCCACTGCATGATACCAAGATGAATGATTGGATTTTATGTTGTATTCTTGATACAAGTTTCTCAACTCGGATGAACAGAAGTTGGTGCCATTGTCCGTCAATATGGTATGAGGGACACAAAATCTGGTAATGATGTTAGACTTGATGAAGATAACAATACATTTAGAACTAAATTCTTTAAGAGGTATTGCCTCTTCCCATTTGGAAAAGAAGTCAGTAGCAGTAAGAATATACTTCAACTACTTGTATGTAGTTGAAGGATAAGGTCCTACTACATCCATTCCCCATGTTGCAAATGGCCACAAGTATTTAGCTGTATAAAGAAACTCTCGGGGCTGATGATTGAATTTGGCATGTACTTGGAAAGAATGACACTTCTTTGTGAAATCAACACAATCTCATATCATTAAAGGCCAAAAATATCCAAGCCTTCGAATTTGATCGGATAGTCTGTGTTCAGACTGATGGGCACCACAGACTCCTACATGCATTACTTTCAGGACATCCATTGTCTCTTCACTATCAATGCATCTAAAGAGAACTCCATCAAAACCTATTTTTTAGAGAACTTTCTCTATGTGATTTGTGCTATCATAAAGGGTGAAATTGACCACACATCTCTGGACCTGTTCTTTCCCAGCTCTATCAGGTGGAAGTGTTCCATTTTGAAGGTATTCTATGATAGGTGTCATCCATCCTGTAGTATGACCATATGGTTCAGAGATGGGACTAATTTCATTGATTTCCTTTGTTCTGTCTTGAACATAAGGTGAAATTGTACGACAGTGGGAAATACTGATACTTGTCTCGTCCCGATTTGGATCTGCCAGAGCTGTGGCTATATTAGCCAGTGCATCATCTTGAGCATTTTGTGATCTCAGGACATAAGAAAATATTGGTTAAAAAGGAAATTCCGCCATTAACTCTCTGATGTAATAATGCAAAGGGATTTGTTCTTCTTTTCTGATTGCTTAATCCCCATTGACTTGTTTTATTACCAAGTTTGAATAACCTTTCACCTTTAAGTGAATTACTTGTGCTTGAAGTGCTAACTCCAAGCCTGCGATGAGAGCTTGGTATTCTGATTCATTATTTGTACCTCCTCCCAATAATGATAATGAATAATGTAGCACTGCCTTTTCTAGGGAAATGAGTACAATTCCTAACCCAACGTTGTTGAATTTAGGATTTTCCATTTTTCACTCTGTTGGACTTCTGGAAGCACCATCAAAGTACATTTCCCATATTTGAAGACTATCTTGAATAAATAATACTTCCTCATTAGGAAGTTCAATATCTGAAGATGTATCTTCTATTGAAGGATGTTCAGCATGGAAATCAGCAAGATCTTGGCCCTTTATTGCCTTTTGAGACACATACTGAATATCAAATTGTTTCAAAATAACTGCCCACCTTGCTAGACATCCTGTAAGCATTGAACGACTAAGGATGAATTTGAGGGGGTTATTGCGAGATACCAATTGGACCTTGTGATGTTGCAGGTAGTGTCTCAACTTCTGAACTGCAAAAATTAATGCTAGGCAGCACTTCTCAATATTTGAGTATCAGGTTTCTGCTTCAAGCATAGTCCGACTGAGATAGTAGAGGCTATTTTCATTCCCAGCATCATTCTTCTGAGCAAGAAAGGCACCCAATGATCTCTCTAGAGCTGTCACATAGAGGATAAGTGGTCTTCCTTCAATAGGTGGCATTAACACCGGTGGACTCAATAGATACTTCTTGAGAATATCTAATGATTCTTGACAATCTTCAGTCCACTAGTAAGTGACTCCCTTCTTAATCAATTTGGTGAAGGGTAAACATTTTCCTACCAAATTGGCGATGAAACGCCGAATATTGGCCAAGTGTCCTTGAAGTCCTTTCAATTCCATTAAATTTCGAGGAGGTGACATACCAAGAATTGACTTTTTCTTCTCAGGATCAACCTCGATACCATGATGGCGTACAATAAAGCCGAGAAATTTTCCTGAGGTTTCCCCAAAAGCACATTTTAAGGGGTTCATCTTAAAATTATCTTGCCAAAGTTTGTGGAATATTATTTCCAAATCAGCCAAGTTATTAGAACATTTTTTGGATTTAACCACCAAATCGTCCACTTAACATTCAACAAATTTCCCTAAAAAGGGTTTGAAGATACGATGCATGGAAAGATGATATGTTTCGCCTGCATTCTTTAGGCCAAAGAGAATTACCCGATAGAAAAATACACCCTGAGGGGCTCTGAAGGTTGTAGATTCTTCATATTCTGGAGACATTTAGATTTGATTATATCCAGAATATCTATCCATGAAGGAAAGTGCTTCATAGCCAGCTATTTCATGAAGTAAGAGTTTTATAATTGGAACTGGAAAATCATCCTTAGGATAATGCCGATTAAGATCCTTGAAATCAATGCAAACTCTAATTTTCCCATTCTTCTTTTTCACTGGGACAATATTATCCAACCATTTGGGATATTGAAATTCTCTGATGAAGTTAGCTTTGATAATCTTATCCACTTCAGCATGAATTTTGGTAGCATAGGTTGGGTGTGTTCTTCTAGCGGCTTGTTTGAATCCTCGTTGTTCTTTTGGAAAACCCAAGTGATGAGTGGCAACATCAGGATTAAGCCCTGGCATCTTTGTATAGTTTCAAGCAAATATATCTCGATTTTTCTTTAAAAAAGAAATATACATCTCTTTCTCTTCAAGATTATTGACCACACTAATTAAAGTGGGGCGTGGATCTTCTTTTGTACCCAAATTTATTTCTTTGAGTTCATCCACTATGGTAGAGATACACTCTTAAAATTATAGAGGAGCATCCCTGAGATCTTCCTCTTCTTCTTCAACATGTGTTATTTCTTATGTTTCTACTTGCATAGTAGATGATGAAGCATAATTTCCATGATCAGAAGAAATGTTAAAATTTGAACATCTTGAAGAAGAAGCTTCCAATTCCGACCCGATTAATGATGACAGGTCTTACTTGGGTAATATGGAGGAGATGATGGATTGAGAATCAACATCATCGTTCACCTATGACATTGCTATAACTTCTTCTGATCTAATTGGCGAAGTATAGACTTACTGGATTTCAGCAGATGAAATGAAGACATCCCCATTTGAGCTTTCACCATTGCTTGGTGGATCACCAATTTCTCCCATGCTATCTGGCTTGATTGCCTTAATTGACATTATAGAAATTTCCATAAGAGTATTTTGATTTGGGTCTATCCTATCAATTTGATTGATAGGTAACACATAATCTATACTCACATGTGTAAATGAGTTTACTGGAATCTTTTCCAAACCATATATAGCATTAACTTTGGTAATCTCCCTTGTTTTGGATTTCTCCTTTCCCTTCATGTGATAGAATTCCATCTCAATGTATTGAGATTCACATGTCTTGAACTGGGAATTATCACCATACAATGTTCCAATTTGAACATCGAAACAATATTTGAGACATTGATGGTATGATGAAGGGATAACCACATGCTGATGTAGCCAGGGTCTACCAAGAAAGATGTTGAAGGCTGAGTATTGATCAACAACCATGAAATATGAATTGGATACAAGATCTCCAAACTGAGTTCTGAGTGTAATCTTTCCCAGTGGTTCTTGTTCATTTTTATCATATCCTTGTAACATCAAAGTAGAAGGAGATAAATCAGATTCTGTGAGGCCCAATCGACGAAGTGTATGAATGGGGATGAGGTTGACTCCTGAACCCTTATCAATGAAGACTCTTTGGATGTCTACACCATTGAACTTGCAAGATAAGTAAAAAGGTCTAATATGTCCATGCACAACATCATCTTCATCTTCATATGTGAAAGATATCACTGCATGGAATTATGCAGGACTATTCTCAACATGGTAGGCTTCAGCCGCAATAATTTCAGTTTCAAACTCCTATGGAATTGACAAGGCCTTGATGAGTGCCTCATGAAGATCCTTTGATAAATTCAAGGCATCCATAATTGATAACTTGGCTGGTACTTGGTCCAATTGTTTCAATACATCATACTTTTGATCCAATGGTCTACATTTCCCAACAAGAACATGTGGTTTCACAGGTGCCTTAAAAGTTAATGCTTTGGATGTTGATGCATCTTGTACCGAGATAATAGTTGGTAACACTCATGGCTTTGGAAGAATAGACCGATTAGGTCTATTTACTTACTGAGAGGAAAAAGGTGGAACCTCCAACCGATCTTCCAGAATAACTATGCCAGGACTGAATCTGCCTTATGTAGAAGAACATGCTTTTTCTTGTTGAGCTCGTTGAAGGGATCTGCCACGAGTTTCAACTGCATACATAGTTCTAGTAGGAGTAGAATAGGAATAGTGGCCTCTAAAAGATCCACATCTTCCCCTGTACCTTAAGCCTATAGAACTCCATCTGATTCCTCTGTTTGATACAAGGAACACAGGCTCATCAAAATCGAAACTGCGTCTGACATATGGATTTCATAAGTGAATCATATTAACAGAAACAAAAATCAACTCTTCGTCTTCTGAAGACTCTGCCTGATTAGCCAATTTAGGTTGTGCCATTTGGTGGGACGGTTCCTGTGGCTTTGAAGTAGATACCATAAAATTTTCTAGAGTCAAAGAAAACATAGGGATTGACGCAATTTCATCTTCTTCTGATTGTTACTCTATCTTGGAATTATGCCGCCCTTTTGAGGATTTTCCCTCTGATGAAGAGGGTTTTTCTGTGGCATACATGGTAGAAGACACAATTGGCTTCTTCAATTGCGTTCAAAAAATGCCATGAGTTTGGTTGATCATTTTTCTAACCATCCAATCATCATATTTTTGTGCATTTTTGTTCTGGACTTCTTGCCACTCGCCTTCTTCCTCTAGATTTGTAGCAGTAACACATGCTACCTGAGCTGAAGAACCTTTTAGATTGACTTGCCCCAAGTCGACCATTTTTTGCTGGAGGTCCTTGAAAACAAAACACTCATGAATGGGATGCCCCAATATATGATGAAACGGGAAATAGTTGGGACGGTCTTCATCTCCTTCCTTGTCTGGCCTCTTGGGCCTTGGAAATTGAACCAAATTATTTTCCACAACCGAAATGAAGTAACCATGAACCTTTTCATTTCGGAAAGAGTAAACATTACTCTTCAGATCCTCAAATTGATTCCTTATTTGATCTCTTTGATCATCTTAACGAAATGGCCTCTGTTTTTTATGCTCAGGAGGTAGATCCCTTCGAGAAGATGAAGGCCTTGAAGTAGAAGCAGGTAAATGTGCTTGTTTAAGCATAATTGTAGCAGTCTCTGCTTTACCCCTTCTCCTTCCTGGAGCTGATGGAATTACATGAGCTGTATCCTTAGTCTTTATACGAGAATCTTCAATCTGTTGAGCGATTGAAGTAAGGTCTCGAAACCCTCCTGTGTATTTCACAGGGATCAACGGTGTGCGTAGCTCATCACGTAAATTTCCACACAGATTGGCAACAATTCATTTTTAGGGAGTGCTAAGCTTAGGGAAAATGTTAATCAATGACAGCGAGCAATGAAATCTGAAACCCTTTAATTCTCCATTTGCTTACAGTTTTCAAGATAAAAAGCTATTGTCTTTGGCAATGTTGAGCTGAATTGAATAAGGAATCGTTGGCGGAGATCCTCCCATCCGGTAATTGACCGGGATTTCAAGCTTGTGTACTAGACAAAACCAGGTCCTTGTAATGAATGTACAAAACAGTTGAGCTTAACTGCTTCCTGTTGCTGAGGGGTTCTCATCATAGGATCGCAACGAGAAAAAAAAGGTGTTAAGTATTTCTTTGGGTCTCCCGAACCATTAAATATTGGGAATGTGGTACTTTCAAAATTTAATGGGGGAGGAATTGCATCAACCCATTCAGGGTAAGCTCTATTTTTTGGTTGAATTTGAGCACGCTTTCCCTCCATAGCTTCTAATAGAGCTATTAATGACTCAATAGTAGTCATTAACTTTTGAGAAACATTCGGTTGAGCTTGGATGTAACACCCCAAGCTTCCACAATATGCTTCTCTTTCAATAATGCAATAGCTTGCATTGTACGCAAGTTCGAGTTCTAACACACCGCGACCAATCAAAGTAACCATTATGAATAGTAATACCACTTTATGAATTATATAAATTTTTTATTTCAAAATGGACTTCATTTTTGGATTTTGAGTATCAAAATTAGCCTAAGTTGAATTTTTGGCATTTTTCTGAGAACATTCAATTTTCGATGAATAGTGAAAAATATTTAAAAACTAATTTTTTAATCGAAATACTTTATAGTGATAAATCATACTATTAAGTGGATTTAAAGTATAATTAGAATATACTTTTACCATTTTATCCAATGGTGGTAATTAGAATTAATTTCACTTTGAAATCGGACATAAACAATTGTCAATATTTTGATAGATATTGTTTCTTAAAAACACGCTATTTGTTTTGACAGTAGGAATAATTTTTAAATTAATTACTGCAATTTCTGTGTTTATAATTTGATAAAATGGATTCCATATTTGGAATCATAAGGTCCAAATTATGTAATTAAAACTCTTTTGTTTTTGGACAATATGAATAGTAACGACGACAATTATCATTAATTATCATGATTAATTAGTAATCGGGTTGTTAAGGGTAATAAAATAATATCATAACAATATACAATGGCCCCAAAATGTGTCCTAATGCTACTGGTTCTGTCATGTATGACCATGGGATTCCTTGTGCCAAACTTTGGGACCCCATGGAATCACTTTTGTGTGATAGTGACATTTTAACTTTTTATTTTTAAAGGAAGGCAAATATAACAAAAGTATGTATCACCCAAGTAAAACAATATTAATTTTGTATACATAAATGATCTTATAGACTATAAATAATCATTGGAAAGATAAAAAAATTTCCTAAATCATGGTATCTTTTTTATATTTTTTAGACATTATATAAATAAATTTATTTATGACCCCATGATGATGCAGCGATTCCCTCATTAATGAATGATTTACATAAATGAAAAGATAAGGTAACATATAAGACTTACACATGTCTAAATCCTATTTTATGGGTTTGTTTAAAACCCTTATCACCTAATACTCGAAATATATCATTTTGGAACCTTTAAAATCAGAAAAGCATTTCATAATAAAGTAACATTTCAATCTTTCCAAAAGAGCCCCTCCTCTCCTCTTATAAAAGGCCCCCACCACTACCACATTATTAACTTCTTCAAAGCCATCTGGCTTGGCACAAATCTGCCCAAATACTCTCTCAACTTCTCTATATTACTCCTAGAAGCCTCACTTTAGGCAGAAGTCTTCTCAAGGAAGCCTTTGGCTCAAATCAAAAGGAGTTACCCAATTTTAAGGTAATGTCTTCTCTTATGTTGTTTTGTTTTATTTTGATTCTCCAACCAATTAAACTCATTTTATTCCTTTATTTTGTAGCAACAACAGTATAATATATATAATAGGATTATGTTATCAGAAGTATTTAATTTACACTTACACACACCTTCTTATAATGATTAAATAACATACTGTTTCTGTGGGTGGCGAATTACTGCCTCACGAAACGATGATTGTTCAATATTCTTTTAACACCTCTCATGGTGGCCATTATGATGAAACTATTTCTATATATGATATATATTATGTTTATGTTTTCCTTATTCCCCTTTATTTTTCATTTATGGCATAACATTATGATTTCCATTATGGGTAAATGCGATAATTTAATTTTAGGAAGTGCGGACTACCGCCCCCTCAAAGTGATTTGAATCGTTAATGACATATGTGGGACATATAAAGGATGGAGTTAATGATATTATATATGATATTATACTGTAATTATAATATACCTTTATATCATTATGATTTCATACCATTAAATATGAAATAGGAATGAAAGTAGCGTTCATGCGTACGCACGACTTACCGTCTCCAGGAACGGTGCATTTCATTTATTACCTCTAAATGTTATGTAATATTATAAATGCATGTATCTAATGGATATATATGATATATATGATATCTAAATTATGAATATAATTCTGGAGATAATGGATATTATACCACATAAACAACATGAAATTATAAGATGTTTATTGTTGACTCAAGTACCAAAGGTCGACAAAACGACCGTTATTAACTTAAATGACTACATATTTTTCATAACATGGTAATAAGTGATATAAAAGGGATAATGAACTTGAAAAAGGTTCTTAAGAAAGTATATATTAACTCTATTTTATTATTCAGGAGATTAAATAATGATCAAGTCAAGTACGACACGAGGTAAGGGACTTCGTCTCAATCTCCTTTCATTGAGGAATATTTTGTTTTATACACAACTTACTTTTATATGGTGTATAAACCCCTTTTACATTTAATCTTATTCAAAAGGAATATTTTTATACGAAGCATTTTACTAAACAAGAAAAGGGAATGTTTTTGTCTTACGTATGCGGCGACAACAAATTCTCCACCGCCATGACCATTATTTGAGTTTCGGATTCCTCTACAAGCCATAACTTATTTTTAAATTAAAAATAAATACCTGTTTTTACTTTTCTTTTATTTTGGTATTAAAAATGGTTTTGATAATGTTTTTTGTTGTATTGATATCTTTTGATTGAAATGTGGAAATGTTATGTTTCCCTTTTGCATGTTTTATGTGATACGATTATGTTATGATATGTTTAAACCTTTTCATATAAGGAATCCAATGGACTTAGTAAGTGATAGGTGGAGCCCGCTATAGCTCCTCGATGCATCAGTTGGTCTCATTAGACAAACTAGTGTCTTGGCACGAGGCCTTGAAAAAATATTATTTGTAGTCTTGGCATGAGGCCTTGGCTACGTGGTTATGATAGTCTGGCATTATGCATTCCATCATTATGAAAGTGGTTATTGATATTGCATGTGATTATTTGACTAGTAGAATATCCATGTGAATAAGTAAATGACATTACTTAATTTTATTTTTTCCATATTATGCTGAAGTTCATGTTTAAAATGCTTTTGTTTTAGTTATACATTTTCTTAAATGTTTATGTTTATTTATGAATGTTTTCGCTATATTGTTATCCTTACTGAGCATCTGATCTCACCTCTTTCTATGTTTTATTTTTCACAGGATGTGAGTAAATATTTTATGACTGACCTACAGGGATAGTATGAAGGGGATATGAGTGTGGATTATAGAGACTATGTTATTTTAGTTTTTCACTTTATGATGTAATGTAACATTTATGAATGTATCTAGTGTTTCCAAGGCTACTAAACTAATCGGTCTTTCGAGACATGATCTTTTGTGATCATGCCAATGTTACGTAATAATGAACCGACTCTGGGTAACTAGGGTTGGGGTGTTACAGTTTGTATTAGAGGATGTTTAGTACTAAAATTGTAATCTAGATTTAGATAAACTCTGATTAGAGCACATAGCCCTAAGATAGACGTTGAGGATTAGTATAGAATAACTTCCTAGAATTTTGGTATTGTAGAGATTTTGTGAGTTTTATGAGAAATACATCCCTGTATGGATATGAGAAGGTAGATTCGGCTTTGGCACAGATGTACCTAGTGGTAAAACCCAAAAACACCGCTTTGAGCTAGACTCGAACGAGAATTAGTGCACGACAACGGGCCTTGCTGCACTCTTGGTTACGACACTCCCAGGGGATATGCTTAGGATACTTTTCAATTTCAATAAAAACCTTTATGAAGGGTTTATGAGTATATACTTACTCAATGAAAACATTTCTTTTTATGATTATGGATTATATCCATAAATATTTCAATTTATGTTAAGTGTTTTACAATTATTGAATTATGTATTTTGATTCATGAACTGATCTAGTTTATGCCATTGTTTAGAAATGGCACCTTGTGGAAGAAATGGAAACCGTATCAATGCACGAACTCCATATAGGTATTTACCTCCTACTCAAGATAATTATAATGAAGCTGGTTATACAACTAGTGCTGATCAGCTTATCACCATACTGGGACAACTCACTCAGGTTATGAATAATAACCTTACTCGTATGGAGCACCCTGATCCACAATATGGAGGATCAATGTTAGACCTATTCATGAGGAAAAAACCACCAACATTTAATGGGGGTACAAATCCATTAGTAGCTGAAAAATGGATAAATTCCCTAGAGAAAATATTTCAGGCTTTAGGGAGAAGTGAAAGGGAAAAAGTTGTCATGGCAGTTTACCGCCTCACTGGAGATGCTGATCAATGGTGGTCATTGATTCAAAATACAAAGGATGATGAAGAAGTATCATGTATGGAATGGAGAGAGCTTAAAGAAATTTTCTTAGAAAAATACATTCCTCATGACCATCGAGCGGATATGGAAAGACAATTTCTCAGTCCGAGGAAAAAGGAGGATGAGAATGTTGCAAAGTATGAAGCTAAATTTACAAGGATAGCGGGGCATTAGGCAGTTTATATACTTAACCCAAAAAGTAAGATCGATCCTTTCTTTTATGGGTTAAAATCATTTATCCGTCGAGCATTAGTATCACAATCTATCTCAATGTACGAAGATATAGTCTCATGTTCTATCAATATAGAAAAGGAATTCTCAAAAGCTTATGACAATAAAGTAAAGAAAGATAAGAAGAGAATGGTGGAAGAAGAGATAGATAAAGGGAAAAAGGTAAAGAAGGATTTTCCATTATTTGATAATTGTGGGAAGAATCACCCCAGTACTTGCCTAAAAGGAATGGGAGTTTGTTATAAATGTGGAGAAAAAGGTCACTAGGCTCATGATTGCAAGGGAAAGAAAGAGGCTATCAATGTTGAATGCTACAACTGTAGAGAAATGGGGTATTATGCAAATTAATATCCTAAGCGTCAAGGAAACTTACCATAGAAAAGGCCAAGGGATCGAGGCCAATCTTATGCTGTTACTACATTTGAAGTGTAATAATTATTGTATTTGTGTTTTTGGACTCAAGAACTATATTATGTTTATAAGAATAATGTGATATATATAATGATTTTACTGCAGTACTTTTTTTTCATTATGGTTCTAATATGATGAAGATAATCATACTTTTAGGATGTGACAATAAGAGAAACTTTACTTTGTTTGGGGAATCTGATGTTACAATTGATTTTGGAATTTAGAGACCTTTTAGAGGGAGTATGGAAACATGTATTTTGGATAACTATAAAGGTCGGAATGGATTAAGTTGAACTTTGGATAGTATTGTTTAAGGTTAAAACATTTCTGAAGATTATTTTAGGAATATTATAATACTATAGTTTTAGGAAAAGGACAACCTGCAGGTCGGGGGATAACCCATCGCGTCAGACAAAGCTGTAGGAATCGAACCCACAACCATAGTATGACAGACCTTTATTACCTACCACTAGCCTACAGGAAGTCCCTGGTTATTAAAAAATAGTTTTCCTAATCTAAATGGTATGTGTTAATATTTGGAACCATGTACGATTAGGATAAATATAATATTTTTGAGTTCTATTATCTTTTTGAGTGAAAGATGAGTTTGTGGTAGAAATTTGTTGAAGGATTAAATTCTATTTGTCAAATATAGATATATATTTCTTATTCTATGAAGAAATTAATTCTTAATCTTTAGGGAATGGATATTAAAACAAAAATGTGTTATCCAAATACCTTATGTTTTTTTTGAACTGATGATATTTTCATCATAGATTGATGGCTTTGAGGACCTAAATTTTACACTTGTTTGTGATTGATGAACTCAATAAATTCCTATAAATATTTAAGTTTTTCCACTAATTATGTGTCTATAATTGCCACCAATGTTCTCCTATTCGAAACCCTAATTTGGTGGTGACTTTCTCATTTCCATTTCCCTCTTATTAAGGCTAAATTTTATTAACCTTATTTTCGATGTGGGTTTTCCGCAAAGGTATTTTCGATTTTCAACCTTTTATTTTAAAAGAACAATTTCAAATTGCGAGGACACAATTTATTGAAGGAGGGGAGAATGTAACACCCCATGCTTCCACGATACGCTTCTCTTTCAATAATGTAATAGCTTGCATTGTACGCAAGTTCGAGTTCTAACACACCGTGACCAATCAAAGTAGTCGTTATGAATAGTAATACCCACTTTATGAATTATATAAATTTTTTATTTCAAAATGGACTTTATTTTTGGATTCGGAATATCGAAATTAGCCTAAGTAGAATTTTTGGCATTTGCCGAGAACATCCAATTTTCGATGAATAGTTAAAAATACTTAAATTTTTTTTTTAATCGAAATAATTTATAGTGATAAATTATACTATTGAGTGGTTTTAAAGTATAATTTGAATATAATTTTACCATTTTATCCAATGGTGGTCATTATAATTAATTTCACTTTGAAATTGGACATAAACAATTGTAAATCTTTTTATAGATATTGTTTCTTAAAGACACGCTATTTGTTTTGACAGCGAGAATAATTTTTAAATTAATTACTGCAATTTCTGTGTTTATAATTTGGTAAAATGGATTCCATATTTGGAATCATAATTTCCATATTATGTAATTAAGACGCTTTTGTTTTTGGAAATTATGAATAGTAATGACGACAATTATCTTTAATTATCATGATTAATTAGGAATCAGGTAGTTAAGGGTAATAAAATAATATCATAATAATATACAATGACCTCAACATGTGTCGTAATGCTACTGGTTGTGTCAATGACGACCATGGGATGCCATTTACCAATCTTTGGGACCCCATGGAATCACTTTTGTGTGATAGTGACATTTTATCTTTTTATTTTTAAAGAAAGGAGTATATAACAAAAGTATATATCACCCAAGTAAAACAATTTTAATTTTGTCTACATAAATGATCTTATAGAATATAAATATTCATGGGAAAGATAAAAATATTTCCTACATCACGGTATTTGTTTATAATTCTTAGACATTATATAAATAGATTTATTTATGACACCATGATGATGCAACGATTACCTCATTAATGAACTATTTAAATAAAATGAGAAGATAAGGTAAAATATAAGACTTAAACTAGTCTAAAGCCTATTGGATGGGTTTATTTAGAACCCTTATATCCTTAACCTCTAAATATATCATTGTGGGACCTTTAAAATCTGAAAATCATTTAATAATAAAGTAACATTTCAATATTTCCAAAAGAGCCCCTCCTCTCCTCTTATAAAAGGCCCCCACCTATACCACCTTATTCACACCTTCAAAGCCATTTGGCTCAGCCAAAATCTAACAAAATACTCTCTAAACATCTCTCTATTACTCCTAGAATCCTCAATTTGGGCAGAAGTGTTCCCAAGGATTCCTTTGGATGAAATCAAAAAGTGTTACCCGATTTTATGGTAATGTCTTCTCTTATGTTCTTTTGTTTTATTTTGCTTCTCCAACCCCTTAAACTATTTTTATTCCTTTATTTTGTAACAAAACCAGTATATTCAATATAATAGGATGTTGTTAGGAGAAGTATTTGATTTAAACTTACACACACCTTCGTCTAATGGTTAAATAACATACTGTTTCTATGGGTGGAAAATTACTGCCTCACGAAACGATGATTGTTCAATCTTCTTTTAACACCTCTCATTGTGGCCATTATGATGAAAATATTTCTATATATGATATATATTATGTTTATGTTTTCCTAATTCTCCTTTATTTTTCATTTATGGCATAACTTTATGATTTCCATTATCGGTAAACGCGATAATTTCATTTTAGGAAGTGCGGACTACCGCCCCTGAAAATGATTTGAATCGTTAATGCCATATGTGGGATATATAAAGGATGGAGTTAATGATATCATATGTGATATTATACTTTAATTATAATATAACTTTATATCATTATGATTTCATTCCATTAAATACGAAATAGAAATGAAAGCAGCGTTCATGCGTACGTAAGACTTACCGTCTTCATGAACGGTGCATTTCATTTCTTACCACTAAATGTTATGTAATATTATAATTGCATGTATCTACTGGATATATATGATATATATGATATATTCATAATGAATATAATTCTGGAGATAATGGATATTCTACCACATAAAAAACTTGTAATTATAAGAAGTTTATTGTTGACTCAAGTACCAAAGGTCGACAAAACGACCGTTATTAACTTAAATGACTACATAATTTTCATAACATGGTAATTAGTGATATAAAAGGGATTATGAACTTGAAAAAGGTTCTTAAGCAGTTAGAGATTAACTCTAGTGTATTATTTAGGAGATTAAAGAATGATCGAGTCAATTCAGACACGAGGTAAGGGACTTCGTCTCAATCTCCATTCATTGAGGCATATTTTGCTTTATAGACAAATTTCTTTTATATGGTGTATAAACCCCTTTGACTTTTACTTTTATTCAAAAGGAATATTTTTATACAAAGTGTTTTACTAAACGAAAAAAGTGAATGTTTTTGTCTTACGTATGCAGCGACAACAAATTCTCTGCCGCCGTGACCATTATTTGAGTTCCGGCTTCCTCTACAAGCCATAACTTGTTTTTAAATGAAAAATAAATACCATGTTTTACTTTTCTTTTATTTTGGTATTGGAAATGGTTGTGATAATGTTTTGATTATATCAATGTGTTGTATTGATATCTTGTGATTGAAATGTGGAAATGTTATGTCTCCCTTATGCATGTTATATGTGATACGATTATGTTATGATATGTTTAAAACTTTTCATATAAGGAATGAATTGGACTTAGTAAGTGATGGGTGGAACCCGATATAGCTCCTCGATGCATTGGTAGGTCTCATGAGACAAACTTGTGTGTTGGCACGTGGCCTTGAAAAAATATTATTTGTAGTCTTGGGACGAGGCCATGGATACGTGGTTTTGATAGTCCGACATTATGCATTCCATCATTATGAAAGTGGTTATTGATATTGCATGTGATTATTCGAATAGTAGAATATCCATGTGAATAAGTAAATGGAATTATTTCATTTTATTTTTTCCATATTATGCTGAAGATCAAGTTTAAAAGGCTTTTGTTTTAGTTATACATTGCCTTAAATGTTTATGTTTATTTATAAAAGTTTCCACTATATTGTTATCCTTACTGAGCATCTGAGCTCACCCCTTTCTATGTTTTATTTTTCCCAGGATGTGAAGAAATATTTTATGACTGACCTGCAGGGATAGTCTGAAGGGGACATGAGTGTGGACTATGGAGACTATGTTATTGTAGTTTTTCACTTTTTGATGTAATGTAACATTTATGAATATATCTAGTGTTTCCAAGGTTACTAAACTAATCAGCCTTTCGAGACATGATCTTTTGTGATCATGCCAATGTTACGTAATAATGCACCAACTATGGGTAACCGGGGTTGGGGTGTTACATTGGACCTGAATAGGTGAAATGACTAGTGCTTGGATAGGTGTGGCGACCGGGGTTGCCACTGATGGTAGTATTTCTGGTTGTTGTTGCACTTGACCCATAGGATTAGACCTATGAGGGTGTACTGGTAAAGTAGGATACTTTTGATCCATCTCAGTAGCCGTAACAAATTTCCTTGATTGACTGACTCCAATATGCTTAGGAGGAAAACTACTTTGAAGTAGTTCTGCATTCAACCTCTTTAATTCCTTCATCTCTTCCTCTTATTGTGAGAATCTTTTCTCTAGTGAGAGTGATTGGCCTTCTCTAGAGGAAGGGTATGTAACCTGATTATTTCCTTTCCCCTCATTGGGCTCCTTTTGGAGAGGGGGAAGTGGGTTACTTGAAGGACTACCTAGATTCTAGGAAATCCTTTGATTTCGTGTACGCACACCTTCTTCATATTTGTCTGTGCGTACAACCTCTTCAGCATGAAACTCTTCATCTGATCCCTATGATTGAGCCTCATCTGGAGGATTAGCAACAATGAGAGAAGACTGAATTTCTCTAAGGGAGAGATTGAGGATTTGAAAAATTCCCTAGTCCTGTGGACTGGGGCTATTCCTGTTGTTTCTGCTCAACTCCCCGAATCCTATTTATTGATTCTGAGGGTTGGGTTAAAATAGTCTCCAGTCTGGAAATCTAGGGTGGTTCTTTAGTTTCTATATCTGAGACTTTCTTGAAATATCTCCTGATCTTGCATACGTTAGTCCGAAAATTAGCTGGATGCATCAACCTGTATCCAATTTTATCACCCAGCTCAAAAGACCATTGGATGATTTTTGACACCTCTGTCACTTGATAATGTGTTTTCTCCAAACGAGAGGCCTATTCAAGATTCTCTTTTGCTTGATGCAGGAGTAATTGAACAACTTGTTCTCTATATGCTTGATTTTGAGAGGAACTAGTTGAGGCCTGTTCTTGAGCTAGCCTTTGATTACAAATAAATCCAATTGGCTGTGGCCAACCATGGGCAATAACATTGCATGAGACCATTTTCGGTGGGCTTTGCTGACTGGAGAGTACAATGAAATGCAGCGCTCCATGAACAACCCATCCTCTAATATGAATACTAGAGGGGGAATTAGCAATTAACTAGCGTAATCTTCTTAGTGCGCCAAGGCATGAACACTGAAGGGATCTCTGCTGCTTTTTAGCCTTCAGATATCAAGAAACTGAGAGAGATGCCAAATAAATTTGGAATTGTAACCCTTCTATTATCTTGACATGATTTTCATATTCATCATAATATAATATTTTCTTTTTCAACTGACAAAGATTTTTCCATATAATGAGACAAATATCATGAATTCCATCTTCCGTCAACATCTATGGAATGTCATACTGAGAATCAGCCAAAGGCCAAAACATAACTGGCACTTCACCTTTCTCCAGTTGTTTTTTTCATATTCAGTACTTCCTATTTATCATTCAATACAGATTCTTCTACCTGATTAGACCAAAGATAGTGCTTACTTACAGTTTCATCAGATTCAACAAGATTGGTAGAGAATTCACTGATTAAACTAGAAGATGAACGACCCAGGGGTGGTTCAGAGAATGACCTACACCCCAGGCTATCTTCTTATTGAGAAAGTGTTTCACCTGATAGTGGTAAAGCATCAGACATGACTAGCTTTACATTTTCAAGTGCCTCAAGATAAGAGGGCTTTCTCATCACTACATTGTCCATTAGAGAATTTTGCAGGCAATGTTCATTATTACTGTGGAGAGGACTTTCGCAGCTAAAATTATCATCATGGGGAGGACCACCATGGTGGGTTACAACAAAAGATGAAACATTTTGATCCTTGATCTTTTGGACACACAAAGGGTTCTTGTGGATCTCATCTGAAGATGAAACTTTGAGATCGACTGAATTTTCACGAAGCAAGCCTTCATGAGGAAGTGTCTGGTGAAGACCTTTGGAATTAATGTTCCCACTATTCTGAACAGAGAGAGTAGAATCTCGAGTTGCAACAGATAATTGTCTGAGTTCGTCAAGAACTCCATCATCGAGTAGGGCCTTATTACAGATTGGCCCTTGATTTCTTGACTATGATGGGTTGGGATTCTTCTTAGACGCCTTCTTACTCACTTTAGGAACAACTTGTTGATGAATGTGGTCATTATGGGTAGGTGTATGTACCTTCTCAGGAGAAATGATCAGGTTAGGCTGATTATCTCCACTCAAATCAGGTGTATGTGTCTGACTTGGGTGTTCGTATGGTATGGGGGAGTATGCCCCACAACCCTCTTGGACTGGAAGAGAGGTGTGTGTCTATTCCAGAGTGAACTATTGATGTTTCACTCCACTGGTAGGGATAGATTTGTATTTCTTCCCCTGTGATGCTGCTGAAGCTGTTATAATATCCTGACAGACATCCAGTATATGAGCAGGGATTTGCTTTTTCTCTTTCACTATTGACAGAATGTTCTTGGTGACTTCAGCTGCCGGAACGGGTATATATGTCCATTCCATTCTTGGAGTAGGTGTGTGTTCATGCTCCTCTCCTCCTTTTCCTGTTAGTGAATTCCGACAGTACTCATGTGTGGGGGAAGAGAGTTGAGTCTGCCTCCTGTTTGTCATCAGAGCTTTCTGACTGAATTCTACAAATGATACCAAACGAGACTGTTGGTAGGCTTGATCAATACTAGAAGGTGTATGTGACTGCTGATTGCACTCCACCGAACATGGTTGAAAAACATCCTTCAATACTGACAGACGAGGCTGCTGGCAGGACTGATGAGTGTAAGCAGGTGTATGTGCATGTTTACTAGTTGTCAACACATTGGTTTTGCGGGCTCCATCATATGTAGTCAGACGAGGATATTGACCAAATGATGATTTATAAACAGGTGTATGTTCCTGTCTATATTACTTCACCGGAATTTCTTGGTGGGATTGGCCTGGCGCTGCCAGAAGAGTCTGCTGGACAGCGGAATTAAAACGGACGGGTGTGTGTGCCCGCTCATTGCATGCCACCAAGTTAGGTTGGTGGACTTCTCTGGAAATGACAGAGATAAGAACCTGCTCACTGTTAACCAGTTGTCGCCTTTGGTGGTTCATCTTGCCTGCTCAGGTTCAAGGAACCTGAGCCGAACGCCTGGAGTCGACACCCTCATCACGTTGAGGGCGTACTGCCGCACGAGTCTAGCGGTGATTGTTTGTGGGAGCCCTTGGCAAGGAATCATGTTTTCATGAATTAAGGCCCTGAGTGTCCTTCTTATTCACCTCCTCAAAATATGGGAGGGAATGGTTGTTGCATTCCAGGGATGATGACCCGAAACGGTTGGAGATGGTGGTTAGCACTGCCTGCTTCTTGATCACTAGTCGTCGCTGTCCGGACAACCAGGGTGAGTTGTTCACTTAGAGGGCTTGTCGAGCAGCCTCCAGAGTTGAAATGGTACTGTGTTGATGGTACTCCTTAACCAGTTCATTCAATACCCGACGTTGAAGATGCTGAGTAGGTGATGTCGCCCTCAGATCGGACGACGATCCAGCAGGAGTAGTAGTAAATTCCTTCACAGTAGAGGCATTCACATTAGAGGTATTCACAGGTGTGAATTTAAGAGAAGCCATTTCTATAACACCGAAGATCTTAGAAAAGAGTGCCTATTTGATATAACAGAGGTAATCAAGATAAGTCCGAACACTACATCTTTGGGATAAGTACATATGTTATTGATTATTTTGTTGGCCCTCTCATTGAGTTTTAAATAGGGACCTAACAAATAATTAAAACATCATTTTAACTTGGTTAAGGATTCACGTCGGGTTCACCATTTTTGTTTCCTCTGGAATAGGGGTTGACATCATCGATTTAAGATTCAAACATTCCAAGAGGTTTCTAATGGGTTTGTTCATAGAACTGGAAACATCCAATGATTCCATATCCATTTGGACTTACTTTCCAAAGGTAGGTGCTCATTAGTTATGAACTGATGAAACTTAAGAATTTGCATTGGTCGAGAGTATGGGAGGTCAGACTCATCACACCTTTTTGGGGGGAATTATTGTCTACTCTGGGACTCTATTTATATATTTAAGTTATGTTCTTGAATCCTTATTATATTACCAAGTATGAAGATGAGCTTTCCTTTAGATCTGACAATCATTAATTAGTATGAATGAAATTTAGAGAATATTTTATATGTATTTGAGGTTCTTAATCAATAGAAAATAATCTGTATTTGTTAGAGATTCTTAGTCAATGGTATCCTTCAATACATAGAAGTCTCTTGGTCATTATGATGGCCATACTAGTTTTAAAGCCACTCTGTGGGGCACTTGAAGTTTATTGTCATTCAGAAGGACATGGATTATTTTAGAGTTGGGTTCGTACCCACAGATGGGCTACCTACATATCATTTTTTTTGGAAAAGGAATTAGAACCCACATAGTTTGAGTGATTGATGTCTCAAAGAAATATGTCATAATTACTTTTACACTCTAAGCTCACGTGAGACATGCTCGGTGTGAGAAACAAGAGGTATTGGTAAAACTAGACAATTGTGTCATCATACAAAATGATGTGGGGATTATGTATGTATGACTTTCCAAATAAATGGATATTAGGATTTACTTCAGGGAAGAAACCTGGGAACAAGGTCTATAAAGGTATATGTACTTCATGGAGATTTCGATACTCTAACTTGGGGCTTACTCCTAAGGAAGGTTCCCAAATTAAGAGGGGGAATATGATTGGGTTTTACTCCTTAAAAGGAAGCCCAAATCAAAAGTAAATTAAGACTGGTTAAGAGAAATTATGACTGGGGCTTACTCTTAAGGAGGAGGCCCATGTTAATGGACTTGGGGCTTACTCCTAAGGATGATGCCAATATTTGTAGACTTTGAGACTGGGGAATACTCATAAGAAGGAATCCCGGGTTAAGATAAATATGGTTGGGGATTACTCCTAAGGAGGATTCCCAGATTTGGAAATTAGGACTAGGGATTACACCTAAAGAGGATGACCAGGTTAGGAAATTAGGATTGGTGCTTACTCGTAAGGAGGATTCCCAGGTTAGGGGACTTGGGGCTTACTCCTTAGGAGGATTCCCAAATTAAGAAAAGTTGGACTGGGGATTACTCCTGAAAAGGGGTACCAGGTTAAGGATTATCTCATCTTAATGGATGAGGTTGAATGAATGAAATCTATGACCTTAGTGACATGAAGATAAGTAAATCACTAGGTTTTAAGAAATGTTCCACAGAATTCCTTTCAGATAAGGAATCCAACAAGGCAATCATGCCATGAATGGCTTTGGAGAGAGTTCTGAAGGCTTAATCTGGAAGAGGATAGGTGGATAGGCATAAGAGAGGTGAAATAGGCAGGAGGTGCACCCAAAAAGAATGTGGCACACAAGTCCTGCGTGGGCACGCAAGTCCTGGTCGCACAAGTATACTTGCGCGACACATGGGTACTTGCGCGATGGTCAACCCTGAGGGTAATACATGGGAGAGACTTGGATCAAGCCCTTAGTATTATCCCTAGAGGCTTCCAGAAGAGGGGCACACAAGTTCTATTGAAGGGGTAAGGCGGCGCGCAAGTGTGGCAATTTCGCTTAAGGGATGGCCACTTAGGCGCGTAAGTGTTGATGAGTTTCAACACTTAGGCCTTACTCCCCCTCTTTAGATTATCCGTTCTAGGTAATAAATTAACATAGAAGTGTTCAAAAGCTTTGAGAATAGACTAGGGCACTGAGAGCTCAAATCTGAGTTTTAGGATTTTTTCGTCCGAAATGGGGGGGGGGGCACCGGGGGTATTTATAGGCTGGTGAAGACCCTGGGAGAAATTCAAAGAGGGTGCGCAAGTCACCTAAGCAACCATTGTGCGGAACAAAAGTATACTTGCGTGACCTTGGTGGAACTTGCACGAACCAAGTGAATTTGAATCTTTTTTCATGCCTTTGTCAATTTTTAATGTTTCTTCAAAGGATGAATCACTTTGGGTTCAAGGTATTTTCCTTTTCAATTAATTAGAATCTGTGATAGAAAGGAGCATCAACAAACATCCTAGGTTTAGAAAACACCATCACTGGCTCCCCATTAGAAGCATAAGTATCATGATAAGATATGACATTATCCTTGATTGGAACATTGATACCTATCATATTTATTCTATATAACTCCATCAAATGTCTATTAAGGAGAAAAACCACACATAACCTGGTCAGGGTTTGATGGGAAACATGTTTCTACAATGATAAGCCTTCACCATCCCTGATCTAAATGTGTAAAAGAAGATTAGAAGAAAAATACAATTAAAAAAAGCGGGCTCAGAGAAGACTGAAACCACCATGTATCTTCATCCACACACAAATTATCCCCTAGTGCATTACCCAATTACTAAAGAATGTATGGGCTATGAAGAGAAATAGGTAGCCCCGATAACCTAACCCAAATTGACACCATACTAGATTCCTTCTAATAGTGAGCATTCCAAGACCACCTTGAGAGAATTAATCTCAAAGCACCACAACTATAGTCCACTCTAGATAAAGACTTTAGAAAGACTTTGGTTGATAATAGATGAATACAAAATACGGTTCTAGCAGGCATTGAATTAGATGATGGCTGTTGGAGACCTCACAAGTTCATATATCATTTGAATAAGAGAAGGTTGGGTTTCTTAAAATAAAAAATCTACCCAATAGATTTCTCATGGTAATCCGATGCTATGAAAATATCACCCTCCCATAACTCCATGGTAGGGAAACCATTTAATCTCTTAGAATAGATAGTTTCCAGATAAATGATTAGAATGTAGGGTAATCAAACCTTGGGAACTGGGACTGATGGACTTATAAGTGCTTCTTTGAAATACCTTACCCATGGATAATCTATAGAATCCAAAGTACTATACACCACCACTGTAGAATACCTATTCACCATAGGAAAAATAGGATATATTTCTAGTGGGAGGAGAAATTTTTTGATCAATTGTAGCACATTCCCATTCTCTATTTTTGAGATCCGCAATGGTCACTCTATTTATTATTCTTTATACTCCTTACACTCATATTAGTAGTAGGTAAAATTTAGATCCTATATTTTGGTAATGAAAGTTGTCATTTATTCTGATCATTCGGATCTCAGGTTTCAAATGAAAAAATATGATTCTAATCCATGACTTGTTCGATGGATGATTCTTTTACATGAGTTTAATTTGAAAATTTTTGGATAGTATGGGAACTAAAAAACAAGTGTTAAACCATCTATGTTAACTACCCCACATCACAGAAGTTAAAATTCCATATCATACCAACTCAAAGATTAGATTCATGGGAAAAAAATTATATCATAGAAGGGGAAGTACCATTATATGAGGTCATGGTCAATTATTTGTTTACTTTTCAGGTACCATTTAATTTAAAATCTCATCATCAACATAAAATTAAATTTGAATTAAGATTTTATATTTTCAAAGACCCATTTTTCTCGAAGATATAAACCAATCAGGTAATTAGAATATGTTTACATAAAAGTGAAATTGGATTAGTTTTTTAATTTTATTCATCTATTAGCTTGTGGAGACCATTTTGGACCTCAAAGGATAGAAAAAAAGATTTATAATATTTAATTTAATATCAAAACTTATTTAAAGATGCTTATAAATTTTGTAAAAGAAGTTAAAATACTAGTTTTCTGTTAAAATATCAAAAAATAGGAAATAACATAAAAAACAATTTCCTTTTTTAATATTTTAGAAGTATATGGCATATAATTAATGGGACTATTCACAATTTTATTTGGTAATTATTATATTATATCAGATATAGTTTATATTTTGAAATTGGTTTAAGAAAAATCAACCAGGATTGATGATGCTAATGATTTCTATGATTTTTTCAGGTATAACATATTATGTAGATTTGGATTTCCATGAGAAATCATAAGTCTCCAAGGAACTCATTTTTAAAATAAGATTATGGAGACATCACTAAATAAGTATGGGGAACATTATAAAACATAAACACCATACCATCCACAAAAAATGGTCAATTTGAAGTCTCCAATAATGAAATCAAATCCATTCTTAAGAAGATGGTTAAACCCAATAGGAATGACTGGAACCAAAGGTTTTAAGATACCATATGGGATTATTGATCTTCCTATAAGAATACAATAGAGATGATCCACTATATATTGATTTATATAATGATTTTCCACCTCATTGGGTAATTGGAACAAAAATCCTACTGGGAAATAAAAAATGTTAATATAGACCTTCAAAGAGTTGGGAAATAGAGGGGATTGTAGATACATCGGATAGAGGAAATAAGGAAAGAATATTTTCAAAAATCAAATATTTTAAAATAAAGGAAAAGGGTGCACTATAATAAGATAAATCAACAACAAACCTTCAAATTGAGAGATCAAGTGTTGTTATACAAATCTAGACATAAACTGATTCTAGTTAAACATAAATTTATATGGGAAAATCCATTAATTATTATTCATGTATAACAATTTGGTGCTATGAATATTGAAAAAGGATGAAGATAAAATCCATTCATTGTAAATGGATTAGGGTTAAGTAATTACCATGGGACTATACCTCAAGAACTAGTGCAGTATATTACACACCATCGCCCTAATTACCAGTAAAGACCAACTAGATTTAATCATTACTTTACACATGACTAAATATAATAATTCCAATTTTAATATACTTACATGAAAACCAATTAAAATTTTATAAGGACACTACATTAATTATGAATTTAGGAGGGAATATTGTAGTCTACGATTTTTGTTTTCATTTTTTTCATTTCATATTCATGATAATGACATTAAGTAAAATCAATTTCAATATGCAACCCATGTTTTTACCCTTAGTCCACTCTTACCAATAGTCATATTTGATAATAATTTAATAATCTTTCACTCTCCCATATTTTTATTCTTATTTTTGGGTCCACCAGAAATTCAAATAGGAAAATTGAACAATCCATATTAATTTCATGATATAAAAGTGATATTTCATCATAAATTGTAATTAACATAAAAAAATATGAATTCAAACTGAAAAAGTAGAACTCACATCACAAAATTATAGCATAATAGAAATGAAGGAATATGACCAGCACAACCTGACTAAGTCATCATTTCTTAATATATTCTTCTTTTTATATTCAACATCTTTTGAATCCCCTATATTTTTTTGTGAAAATCTATCTTTTATATTTAAAAAGAACATTTCATGACAATAGATTTTCTTATTTCATTACTAAATTAGTATAGAAGTCAATAATTTCTTAAGAATCCCATGATTCCTTATTTCATATTTTTATGTTAATAAGATTGAATGAGTAAAATAAAAAATTTACTAATTATAGTGAAGTATTGATATTAAATTTATGACACATGATTTGATGTAATTAGTTGATTTCAGTAAATAAAATTTTCATACAATTTCCATCCCTTAAATTGGAAAAATTTATGTGGATTTATATGTTGCTATTATTTAATTCCATGAGTGATTATCTTAAATTATATATTACATTTTAGATATGATTTCTAGAAATAATACTCTATTTTATCTTGAGCATATTTCTTGAGTGATATTGGGACATTTCACTATCTAGAACTTGTATTGGATCTTATTGAAGATATGACTATTGAAACCCACCTTTAAAATTATTGAGTAATTTTTTATTGTTAATACATTATCAATAGAACCAAAATTACATCAATACTTGTTTATCCTATGAAATCAATGAATGATATTTATTGGAATGCACCACATTATGAGCCATTTATATCCATTACTACCCTACATTATTATGATGCATAATATTTTTAAGTTTAAGTGTGGGAGTATAGAAATTATTTTATAAAGGGGTGTATTATATTCTATGGAAAAAAGTGAGGAGGTTCTATTTTGGGTATTGGGAAAGGATAATGTTATATCTATTGTACTTAATATTTTCACATATTAAAAAGAAAGGGCTATGTTTTGGGAAAATAAGAAATCACCAATGCCATAATGATGGTATTTTGATGATATGCGGTTAGGCGGTGGATGTGAGATATATTCCAAGAATAACTTTAAAAAAAAGGAAAAAATAGAAAAAGGGAAAAATTCAAGAAGGTACAATTCTTTCAATATACTTACATTGATCATGAAAATAAATTGATTTATGGGGATTGGGAGTTATTATTTTTAAATAAGAGATTTTTATTGTACAGATATGATATAGTATTATTTAGATATAAAAATCATTTTTGATCCTTAATAGTGGAACATCAATCCCTACCAACCTTAAGACACAGAGTAATCAGAGAAATATTTTAAAATCCCTCATGATTTTGTATGAATTATTTATTTACATGTGGGAGAAATTAATTGTTTTTCAATCGTATGGAAAATATAGAATTCACACATGATAATATCACAACTATAGTATAATTTTTATCAAGGGTGATGAGATAAAAGACTGCATTGTGACATAAACCATGTATTGGAGTGTTTGATAATAATTAACTGTGATATATGAATGATTTATAGAAAAATAACCACCAGTTATCAATGGAAAAAATTAATATACTTGGATTGATTAGCCTCATTTTAAAGGTGTGAGTTTGAATTGATGTTTTATGTGTAACTTGAAAAATTCATCTCCCATAGATATTCATTTAATATAATTTATAGGGAATTTAAATATTTATGACATGTTGTTCCTATTTTATATATGTTGAGATTACATGCTCAAGGAAAAGAAAGTTATAAGTGCGGTGGAATTGAAATGGTCATATTTTTCATGATTATTGGGATATAAAACACATTTTTTTATGAATTTTAATTAATTAATTATACCATTATTTTTTTTTGTAATTTATCTTGGGATATAATGGTTATCTAAAAATTAAGAAAAAGATATAAATATAGAAAGACACAAAAACATTTCACTGAAAAATGGGAAATTGAACTGGAATGAAATTGGAATGAAATTGGAATGAAGTTGGAACTATGTTGTAGAATCTAGTCAAAGGGGTGTTTTACAACATGAACACCATTTATGTGGTAAACTAATAGAGGTTGAGACACACCAGAATGCATGATGGATGTTCACATGAGAAAATTATATAGAAAATCCAACATATTTGATAAATCTAATTTATGTTGTATGTTTTATAAGACAAAGGTTAAGATTTCCAATTCATGTTGTAAAACCATCTATTACAGTGTAAGATCATTAAAGAGCATACTTGAATAATTTACACATTAGGATTTATGATCTAAAACCATTTTTATATCATAACATCTTTATTCAATAAAGTATTCATTGAAATATATACAAGATTCAAATGGGAGGATTATATATATTCCAAAACACAGTTTCACAAGGTATAAATTAATGAATAGAGGGGAATCACTAGAGGACATGCTGACGCAACTTTATTTTTTATTTTCCCTTAATTTATATTCATTATTGTAGTACATTACCTATCCCATATAAAATCGATTACCCCATACCTACATTGGTAGTTATTTTGAGTGATTAGGAAAGGGGAAGGGCATACCTATCTATAATGATCAAGTTTCTATGTTTAAATTAACAAACCTTTTGTTTCTTTGAAAACCTGGTGTCAATTTCTTTTATTTACAATGTTAATTTAGAAAGAGACTGAGTTAGGCTTTAGTTATCTCAATTTTAATTTCCTTTGTTAATGATCCATATCCCCCTCCACCCAATTATGTCCTGTATATGGTCGATTTTATTAGGGTTGGGTTGTGGGTTCTCTATGTTCATTAGTATGTGTGTGGAATAGTAAGTTGGAACTATTGGTTTATTTAGGAACAATAATTCCTTGTCAAGGACTACCCAATTGGATTAAGAGGACCCACTAAAATTCCATCTAGCTAACAATGAGAGAGGAATAGGTAGATAAATCCCTCTCTTACCAGTCAGTAGAGGACTAATTGGTAAACACTGGAAACCAAGAGAGCATAGAATTAGCTACTGTATATCCCAAAACGATCACCATGTTCATCAATAGTTCTAAATAAAAAATTTATTCTTTTTTTAAACTTATCAATTCCTTGAATAAAAATCAAAAAATGTTTTCCTAATACCAAGATAGAAAAGTGAAAAATCGTTTTGTGAGAATTCCTCTTCAGATGACTACATAGGGTTAACCACTACACTATACTTAGGTAATAAAAATTATTTTGACACACCCCATGATAGGTGTGAATCACTAACTACTCAGATCTTATTAAAGAGGATTTCTATATGAGGTAAGGGATGACAATTCTTAACTATAAGATGGTTCAACCAGTGATAATCCATGAAAAGCATGAAGGTCTCATATGCCTTCTTGGGGAAAAGCATATGTGAAACCCATAGTGAAGTACCGGTCCATATAAATACCTAAGCTCTAAATTCCTCTATTTATATTTTGAGACCATGACACTTACTAGTGACCATCCTATAAGGAGGAATGGATTATAGTGTTTCTCTTGGAACTAGATTAATAGTGAACTCTAACTCTCTCTAAGGGGGTATCCTAGAAAAGTCATCAAGGAAGACATTCATGAAACAATATATTATAGGATAGAAATATGTATGTATTATTATTTGATCATCTAAAAAGGTAATATAAAAATGGGTTTCCACTCCACACAACCAATGATTCTTTGGTCCAATTCAACTATCCTAGACATCCAATTCAGCCTTATGAATATAATTACTACCCTCAGGTGATGTGAAAGGAACTATCTGATGATAACAACCAATGTACGCATGGTACAAAACCAACAATCCCATTCCACGGATAAGGTAAAATCTATTCATATCATGGAAAAAGAGGTTCCATATAAAATGATAGTCCACTACCTAAATGGAAAATTCCTAGAATTGGTGTACACATTCTGATCGAAATCCCAATGGGGTATTCAATGTCATCACCCCACATAAATATTGATTCTTGATCCCAAGACTCTCTATAATAGACAAAAATATAAAGTAGTGGGAATCTATGATGTCAAATAAAATAGGCACTAAAATATAGGACACTAAAATCATACCCCAAACTATATAAGGATTGTATCTCTTCTCTAAGGGTATCAGTTTCACTGCATATATCTAGCCTGATATGCATCCTTGAGATACAACCTGACTGCCCTCGACATGCCCACTAAACTATCACTATGAGTTCTTTTTCTGGATCCCACAACAATTATAATGAACTAGGATTTTCATACATAGATATTACATCATTTTTTATGAATATTCATTATATTACGCAAACACATACCTGAGGACCATACTAGTTTAGTGACATTGGATACTTGGAAACACAAACAACTGATCCATAGTTAAACTAAATCATCTCCCACTAAGATCTTCAAAACTATAAAACTTTATAGAAATATCATATGTAATACATTTCTTCATATCCTGGGGGAAGTAACATAATAAGTGGTGATCTCAGATGCTCAATAAGGGTAAAAAGGGAGGTACATAAGAATAACATGAACATATGTGTATAATAACATGTGAATGATATTTGAAACCATTCCATGTATATCAATGATAATAATTTTGAGCCATATAATAAATATTGGTAGTTAAAAAGAATAGAATCATAAGAGAATCAATGAAAAAATCCCTAATAAAATAACATTGTCTTAAGACATAGATTTTAATAATACACATAAGTATAAAAAATCATTTCCATATTAGTCAAGGATCATTTCCAGGGCTATCATATTGGAATGGGTTCACTCCCTAAACCATCATAGTAGTAAATGTTCACTATGAAGACCATTATAGAGGAAAAATACACTTACTGAATAGGGTTGCACTCCTCTTGTCACAAACTAGCCCGGGTAGCCTGGTAACACAATAACTAAGCGTGTCCTAACATAGCTTAAAGGGTGTTCCCAATGCCCATGAGTTGGTGGTTTTAACCTAGCATCATACAATATGTAAGTCGGAACAAATTTTACACAAACAAAAACAATGTAAGACAAAAGAATCCGTATTCATACTGGAAAACTCCCTAGGTAGAGATGTACTACAAGTCAAACAGGTATAAAAAACAAAAAGTACTACAAAAAAGTGCTAGAAAATAGGATAACTACCCAATTCCCAATGGTGAAAACTCACCCATCCAAGGATCTACAAATACTACCACCTACAAGTGATACCTTACCCTTTATCAAACATGGAAGAAGAAAAACTACAAACACTTGAATGCATAGGTAGGGTGTGAGTTAAAAGCCAAGAAGGTTCTCACTATGGATTCCATAATAAGATGTCAACATTTAAGTAGCCAGATTAAGATTTTAATTTTAAATAAATAGGCATGGTAGTTCAAAATAATATTTAAATAAAATCATGATTTACTTTTTAAATGATAGAAATAATTTTAAAAAAGGATTAATAAATATTTTTTATAAACATTTTATATAAATTCATAAGGAACGTAAGACAATTTACAAATAACAATTCCAAATATATCAAATAAAAACAAACCAGTAACATGGACAGGTGAAAAAAGGTATGATAGTTCTAGTATATGGGATCCTCACACACTCAAAGGTGAATGATGAAAATATGTGTATACACCCATCCCTTCAATACTGACCGAAGAGGACTCATCACTATCCTATCGGGGATGTGACCTGTTGAACTAGGTTTTGTTTCAGTTGTAAAGTGTCAAAAGAGTGTTATCCAAATAACTCACTAACTACCTAGGTATGCATGTGATCTAATAAAATCATCGATTGGAATATCATTTTAGAACTATTTAAAAAATAAATTCATCCCATTCTCTATTTTAAATATAAAAATTTTCATTTAAAAACTAACACATAGGCTTTAAATGAAATCCTTCCATTTCCAAGATAAAACCCAATAGTTTTTACCGAAATAATTTTAAATCATTTTTAACAAATACCAATTTGCGAAAAAAAATTCTATAAAATCAATTTCATAATTAAAATTAAATAATTAAAATTAGATAATGTTCCATCAACTTCACAGACACACCCCAATACAATTGAATGGTGGGTTTTCCCAATTTTCCCAATTTTCTCGCCAAATCGAATCCAGACCCCCAATTCAATGGAATTGGGATTTTTATAATAAAAATGAAATTAATTTAAAGAAATATAATTTGAATAAACATAATTTAAATAAAATAGATAAATTAAGGTTAATTAAATTTTCTAATCAAAACGGAACCACCTACGTTGGGATCATAGGATGTCGACAAACAATGCCCTAATAAAAACACTCCAACGAAGAATGTCGAAAATGAGAATCCAAGAATAAAACCTAGTTTTAAGATACAAAACCCAGATTTGTATCTTTTCCCATAACACTATGATCCACTAAACACTAGGGCGAGAAGAGAGAGAGAGATAGTGGGAGAAAGATAATGAGAAGAGGAAAACAACTGGGAAGAGATCAAAGGTCATTCTCCAAGATTGAATCTACTTTTGGATGGGTGTAGAGGGGACAAAATCACATATTTGGAGACTCCAAGGAATAAAAAAAATATGGGTAGCACCACATGGTTAAAAAACCATTCACCATGGACATGCACCCATTTTTTATAGTTTCATAGTTTATACAAGGTAGGAACACATCTTGTCGTACCATATTCCAACTGTGAAAAAACTCACTACCTCTATTTTCACAATTTTCACTATCAGGGAACACAGTTTGGGAAAACCATGCGCCAACCATGCATAACCTATAATTATTCAATATTTCCAAAATTTCACCAGAAACATCCCTAAAAGAATCACACTCATGACTTGATCAAAAGAGGGGATTATGAAGACCATGGAATAGAAACAAGATGTTACAACCTATCCACCACATAAACATTATGTCCACATAAATCCTACTGAATAGATTCCAAGCCAAAAAGGTGAGGCCATAACTCTCGCATCAGTGCCACCCTCTCCGGTGACTCATGAATATCAAAACTATGTTTCCATAGCACTTGAACTAATGTTATCTTCCTCCGACAAAGTAACTTGTTATCATAATCAACTATAGGACTGGATGCTCAGTCATGGATAAATCATGTTCAACCTCAAGATCACTCCATCTTAGAATATGACATGGACCTGATAGATACATTCTGAGCTACAATACATAGAACATGTTATGTATGGTCGTTAGATTTGGTTGACATGATAAATTGTAATCCAATTTATCCATATGCTTAATAACCTCAAAAGGTACCACAAAACATGGAGTAACCTTCCCTTGCCTCCTATTCTATTGATGACCTAATCAAGGGGATACTTTCAAGAACAAAATGTCACCAATTGAAAATTCAAATGTTCTGCAATGAAAATGAGCATAAGACTTATACTGGCTCTATTCCATCAAAATTCTCTAACAAATAAACTAAATCATTATCTTCACCTCTTGATCCAGGCTGGGTCCAACCAATTAGATTTCAATAATATCTAACCAGCACAACAAATATTTTTAAGGCTGGTCAAACAAGGCCTCAAAAGGAGCCATTTTGATTATAGAAAGATAACTGTTATAATATGAAAACTCAACCATCTCAATATGGTCATCCCAAGACCCACAAATGTCGAAAAATAAGGCACATATCATATCCTCCAGAATATGTAAAACAATTTCTGTCTATCTATCCGACTACAGAAGGTATGTCAGCCTCAAATAGACTCGAGATCTCAGTTCCTATATAAGGCCTATTCAATAGAAAGAAGTTATATGAGGATCTCTTTCAAAAATTATAGCAGATGGAACTCCTTTCAAATGAAAAATCTATTTCACATAGATATTTCCCAACTCTTAAGATTTGGTTGTATCACGAATGGGTATGATGTGGTCTGATTTAGTCATCTGATCTATCACATACCATATTGAATTTTTCTTTCACTAGGTACGTGTAAACCTAACCAAAAGTGAATAGATATATCATCCCACATTCATGTTGGGACAGGAAGTGGCTGATGAACACCTAATGGATTTTATTTCTCATCTTTGACCCATTGTCATGTATAATAATGAGAGAAAAAGTCATCAATTCCCCATACCATTATTATCCACCAAAATCTATGCTACATGTCATAGAAAATATTCATGGTTCCTAGGAAAAATATCCATTCAGTGTTATAGAAATCCCCCATCATACATTTCCTTACTTCTAATGTCACAAAAATTAGATTATGATAGAAAAGAATGCCCTCGATGGAGAATGACTAGTCAGGAATGGTCTCCCCACTATAAAGAGAATCTCTAATGCTACAAAACTCATTGTCAAGAATTTATTTGTCAAGAATATATTTGAGAATAGTGAATTTCAAATAAATAGTTGAAAAAGGTAACCTCAACTCCTAATTCCTAGACTCCAATATCCCACTATGAAAAGAGAGTCATCAAGTTCCACTCTTCTGAAGATTCTTCCACTACATGTGTATGAATTTTCTTACTCAAATCATCTTAAAAAATATTCCATTTTCTTTGGGTATAGTTGATGTCAAAGTTGAATGATTGTAGGTATTCAACCCAATTCCTCTAGAAAAGATTTAGATATTTTTATAACAAGATGTAAATCATGATATTTTGGTTAGAATACATGATAAAACATACCCTGTAATGGTAACTCCACCAACTCTTAAGTGCATGTATCACAAATTCTAGATAAATATCATGGGATAGATAATTAATCTCATGTTTCCTAAAATGACAAGATCCATAAGGAATTAAATGATCACCCTATAAAAGAATGAAACCCAAACCTGAACATGATCTATCCCAGAAGACCACATAGCCCTAGCGGCCTCTTGAAGGCTCAACACCGATGAAATAGTCAAAAGATGCTTCAGATAAACAAAAGAATTATGACATTTATCATCCCTAAAAAATGTTACTCCCATTGGTGTTATAGAATTTAATGGATAATCCAACTTTTATAATTCCTTTAGAAACGAGTGTTAATATCCAGATAATCCCAAGAAGCTCTGAATCTCAAAAACATACTACGGTGGTTCCCATGTCATAACATCTTTCACATTTTCAAGATCTATTAAAATACCATGTTCTAACACCACAAGTCCGAACTAATTCACTTCCCAAATCCAGAAATAACATTTTAAAATCTTGGCATAAAGTCATTGATTTCTAAACAAATTCATAACTTCTCTCCAATGATGCACATGATCATCCTTAGACATAGAGTAAACTAGGATTTCATCCAAAATAACACCATAAAAGAATCAAAATACTCAGGGAAAATCAGGTTCATAAAATCCATAAAGTCTATAAGAAAATTGGTTAATCAAAATTGAATAATATGTTACTCAAAATGGTCATACCTGCTCTGAATGATGGTTTTATTATAACACCCCAAAATTTTATGGCTTGTTTCTTCTTAAATAATTTCATTTCATTAAGATGGCTTATTATACTTGAAACAACAAGTCTCTGCAAAAAAAACTTTTTTATAGGAGATAGTTATAACCTAGCCATTAACCATAATTTTGCAGCTACTGTGTTTTGAATTTCTAGAATCAGACATACAAAGTTGCGTTCAGAAAGATATTTAGAGTTTGATAGGTTCAACATAATTTTTAGTGAAAAATAAATTACCCTTGTTTACAGTAATTTTACACTTATGAATAGCAATGTAGCCATATGAATAGTAACATTATCCTTATGAATAGTAATATGCCCTTATGAGTAGTAACTTGACCCTTGTAAATAGTAAGATACCCCTATGAATAGTACCTTGAATAGTAATGTACACTTATGAATAGTAACTTGAACCTTATGAATAGTAGTGTACACATATGAATAGTAACATCACCCATTGAAGTAAAAATAGAATTCAGTCACCTTATAATTGAAAGAGAATATTTTAAAAATTAATTATTAAGTATTGGTATTTTTATGAGAAATAAATAATGAATATTTTTTTTATAAATAGATAAATATAAAAGACAATTCATTTTCATAAAATGTATTCATGAGTCAATATTTTGTTTTCATATGATTATAAGATAATTTTCTGATACCCTAGTTAATTTTTAAAAATTCCATAAAATTAGTTATAATATTAAATTGGTATTTTTCTAGTAAACAATAATTTTAATTAAAAATTAAATTTCTCATATTTAGAAAATTATTTTCTTAACTTGGAGATCATTTTTATATTCTAAAAGTCTAAAAATGGTTTGGATAAATGTTTTGTATATTTATGAAATAATTTAATTTTTGTTGAATAGTAAAAAATACAGTTTTTAATAAAATACGGTATTTTTTGTTACATCATTATGAAAGTGTTATGATATGAAAATTTATTTATACTATGTAAGAAATAAAAAATTATATTACAAGTATAATAATTTACAGAATTTATTTAGAACATGAAAATTATATTTTTCATGATAAGTATAAAAATCACTGTTAATGTCGTCGACACAGTTCCTTCGCAACGCTGACAAAGTCAAAATTGGTAATTTATATATAATAATTGAGTTCTAAAACTTATTTTAATAAATTATTTATTAATTATAATGTATTATTTATTTATTTTATTATTATTTTAGAAATATAGTGTTATATTACATGAGTATTATCCAAATGTCTGTGCATTGCATGTGTAGTGTAAGAAAAGACAACATAGAAAATTTAAAAATGTGTTTTGTTATTTACAAGAGTGAATATATATATTGAAAAAATTTAGAATTTAATTTTGTACCTAATTAATTTATTTTTTTTGATAGTATTTTTTTTAATTTTTATATATAATATAATTAAAATTAATTCTTATGAAACACTGATGTAGTGCTTTTGAAATAATTAGAAAATTAAAAAAATATTTTTTATAAAAATTATAAGAATTATTAAATGAACCATATTTTTTTGAAAACATACTATATATGTATTTTTTGACTATTTTTTATTTTTTTTAATCGATTTGGGGACACTTTGGACCCACAAGAATCACTTTAAGACCTTTAGAATATTTTATTTAAATGTAAGGTAATGCGTTCACACTATAAAGTTTAGTTTTTACAAGATTTTCAATGTATGGTTTTTACTATGTTTTATTTGAAAAATATTATTCTTTGAAAAGAAAATAATATTACCTTTCTCATAGAGTTTTATTTTTAATTTTTAGAAAACAAATAAATATAATAATCACTTCTACAAAGATGTTGCCTTATTAATTTAATTAATGAATAAATCAAATAAATGATATTAAAAATAATAAAATAAATATAATTTTATATTTTTAAGATAATTAACGGATTCAATAGATGAATATGACATTAATATGATATAATATAAAATTTTATTTATTTTATTTATTTTTTTGATGTGTTTAAAGTCTTATTTTTGAATAGTTTTTATATTTACAAAATTGTTTTTAATGAATATAATATTTTATTAAATTATTTAAAAGTACCAAAATTATTGAACAAGGCCCAAAATGATAAGAATAATTCTAAAATGTTACCACCTTTAGTTTTAATTTCTTTTTGAAGTCTTGAAACCTATAATATATTTATTATAATTTAATAATTTCAATAATTCATAAGTTATCCTCCACCTCACTTATAAAAGGAGACTTTCAAAAATATTAATCACTTAGATCCTTCTTTTTCATAGAAACTATTCCTAATTAAATCATCCATATCCCTAAAAACATTACTTTGATTCTGGTATAACAAAGAGACCACTTCCAATAGCCTTAAAGAGGTTTTAAAAGAGATATTTTCAAGAGGTAAGATTCATTCTTCTCTTTCAAATTCATTCACACTTACAACTTATCCCTACCTATTAAACAATGTTTCATGAAAACTAAATTATCATATATATAATGGATTTTCTTTGTGTTTATGGTATATGAATCATAAAAACTATTATTTTCTCCTTTTATTCTTAAATAAAAAAATCGCCATTCGTGGTGTGTCAATTAACAGACTTTGCAGGTGTTGCATTTTCGTTTCACTTTACCACAATCATCAGATGTTTAAAATCATATGTAATTGTTTAATATGACCTATATATATGTTATCAATTCTATATTAATATTTCTTTTTACAAGAAATTCTATAATAAACCAACCTTTGAAACCATGAGAAGAACTTACTTGAAATAATGGGAAAAACAAAATATTGTTAATAAAGTGGTGAAAATGGTATAAGAAAATTATGTATGGTATTATAAACATTATTTCAGTTCTTTAATAATTTAATAACACTATCCAAACCATATTACATGATTTTTGAACAAATGTTAATGAAGTCAAACCCAAGGTAAGGGATATCTTAACTCAATTTCCATTCATTGAGTTAAATATCAAAGTCCTTGGTATTGTCTTTCCTAGAATATTTTTGAATGAACTATGATTTTTTAATATTGTATATCCACTTTTATTTTTTGTATTTTTATTTTTCACACAAAACTATGTCATTGATTTATCCCCACTCAAACGATATGATCTTAGTAAGGGTTTTTTATCCCACTCTTAATTCTATGAGATTTCTATTATTTGCTACTTGTTTTCTGTTTGTGGTGTATTATGTCCTTCCATTTGATATATATTATCAAAAATATCTATATATTCATGGTATTATATGATTAATTTTTTTGGTAATAATTGTTTGTCATATGACTCAATTGATTACAACGTGGTAAGGGACATTGTTTTAGTATCTATTTCATTGACATTTACATGGTATTGTGCACCTAATCATTATTATATGGTGTAGCTACTTCCCCTTTGGGATAATTTTTCTTTTGAAATTTTAAATATATTATATATCATTATTCTAGTTACATTGATATGGTTATTGTCTTAAGTCTTATATCATTTTACATAAAATGTTTATTTGGAATGTTATTTTAACTATGGAAATATTGATGAATCTATATCCTCTACTATAAATAGATATTGAGAAAGAAAATTATAATTGTATTACATATATGTATAAATAATTTCTTGGACTTGAAGGGATGGGTGGGGCCCACTATATCCCCTCAATGCATTGATAAGTCTCATGATACAAATCAGTTGGTGACAAACACATTGAGTTTATTTCCAAAAATCTGACATGTTTCTAACCACATACTTAAACCCTTTCGATGGTATAGTGGTATAGTGTTCCAAATACATAAAATCCAATAAATAATCATATCTATTTATTCATTTTTAGTTATTACTATCCATGATGTTTTCAATATGAAAAAACCTATGGATGTAGATTCATTATCAGTTTATTAATGGCGTGCATTTTTCATTTATTCACCATGCCATATTGACTATGGAATTTTCGTATGATTCATTTATTATTGATCTATTATTCTGATTTCATTAGCCCTTAATAAGCATTTGAGCTCACCAATTTCATTTTTTTACCTTTAACTGGTTATGAAGAGGATATTATTTATTGATTTCTCATGGATGCATTTTATTATTATTTTTGTTATGGATTGTATTGTGTTACCTTCACATTGTAATATGGGTTCTATGTATGTATCTAGTTTCTTCAAGACTACTAAACTGATCGGTCCTTTAGGATTTTATTCCTTGTAATCATGCCAATTTAAGAAAGTAATGCACTGGATCTAGGCTTCTAGGGTTTGGGTGTTATAGTTTGTATCAGAGAAAGTTTAGAAGAAACCCTGGGAAATGGATTTAGAAAACATTGTTTAGGGAACATAACCCTAAGATAAATTTTCAGGACAAGAATATTAGAACCACCCAGATATTCTTCTTTTTTCAAGGGAATTATACATGAGAAATTTTATGGAAAAAATTTCTAAAGGTGGGAAGAATATAAGACAACAAGATTTTATGGTATGCTTCTTCTTAAATAATTTCAATTAATTAAGATAGTTTATTATGCATGAAACATTAACTCTCTGGAAAACAAAACTATGTTATAGGAGATAGTTATAACCTAGCCATTAAACATAATTTTGCTGCTACTGTGTTTTGAATTTATAGAATCAGATATACACAGTTGCATTCAGTAAGATATTTAGAGTCTGATAGGATCAACTTAATTTTTACTGGATAGTAACTTACCCTTGTTAATAGTAATGTTAACCTTATGAATAGTAATATACCCTTATGAATAGTAACATGACCCTTATGAATAGTAATACACCCTTATGAGTAGTAACTTGACCCTTATAAATAACAATATAGCCTTATGAGTAGTACCCCAAATAGTATTGTACCCTTAAGAATAGTAACTTGAACCTTATGAATTGTAATGTACTTTTATGAATTAGAACTCACCCATGTATGTAAAAATAGAATTTAGGCACCTTATAAAAGAAATTGAATATTTAAAAAAATTAATTATTGGTATTTTTATGACCAACATATAATGAATTATAATTTTATAATAAATAGATTAATTTAAAATATAATTTATTTTCATAAAATGTATTCATGATTCAATAATTGGGTTTTCTATGATTATAAGATAATTTTATGAGACCCTGGTTAATTTTTCAAAATTTCATAAAATTAGTTATAATATTAAATTGGTATTTTTCGAGTAAATGACAATTTTAATTAAAAAAATAAATTTATCATATTTAGAAAAATATTTTCTTAAAATGGAGTTCCTTTTTATATTATATACATATAAAAATGGTTTTGATAATATTTTTAAAATTTAATAATTTTTTTTTAATCTTTATTGAATAGTAAAAAATATAGTGTTTTATAAAATACAGCATTTTTCAATACATCATCATGAAATTATTATGATATAAAAATTTATTTAAACAATGTAATAACTAAATAATTATATTACAAGTATAATATTTTAAAAAATTAATTTAGAAGATTAAAAATATATTTTTCCTTTAAAATATGAAAATCATTGTTAATGTCGACGCAGCGCCTGCACAGCGCTGACAAAGTCAAAATTGGTAATTTATATATAATAATTGAGTTCTAAAAATGATTTTCAAGATTTTTTTATTAATTATAATTTATTATTTATGTATTTTATTTTTATTTTCTAAATATAGTATTATATTACATGAGTATTATCCAAATGTTTGTGTAATGAATGTGCAATGTAAGAAAATACAAAATAGAAAATTTAAGATGTCTTGTTATGTATATGAGTGAATATACGTAATGAAAAAATTTATAATTTCATTTTGGACCTAATTAATTTTTTTGTGATAGAAATTTATTTTTAATTTTTATATATAATATAAATATAATTAATGATTATGAAACGCTGATGCAGTGCTTGTGCAGGAATAAAAAAATTAAATAAATTTTTTTTAAACAAAATTATATGAATTATTAAATGACCCATATTTTTTCTGAAACTAACCATATAAATAATTTTAGAATATTTTAAAATTTTTTATTCAATTTGGGGACACTTTGGTACAAAAGGAATCACTTTAAGACATTTAGAATATTTTATTTAAAAGTAAGGCAAAGTGTTCACACTATAAAGTTTAGTTTTTATAATATTTTTAATGTAAATGTTTCCTTAAGGTTTATTAGAAAAAAATTATTATTTGTAAACCTAATAATATTATATTTCTCATATAATTTTATTTTTAATTTTTAGATAATAAATAAATACAATAATGTCTTCCACAAAGATGATGCAATATTAATTTAAATTATGAATAAATCAAATAAATGATATTAAAAATAATAAAAAACATATAATTTTATATTATTAAGATAATTCATGGATTAATTAGATGAATATGACATTTATATGATATAATCTTATTTTTTTATTTGATTTAAAACTTTTTTGTGATGATTTTAAAGTATTTTTTATGAATATTTTTTATATTGACAAAATTGTTTTTAATGAATAAAATAGTTTATTAAATTATTTAATAATACACAAATTATTGAAAAAGGCTCAAAATTATAATATTAATTCGAAAATGTAATTGAATTTAGTTTTAGGACTTTTTTGAAGTCTTGAATCTTATAAAATATTTATTATAATTTAATTATTTTAGCAATTCCCAAGATATCCTCTACATCAGATATAAAAGGGGAATCTTTATTTCACAAATATTAATCACTTTGAGCCTTAGTGTTCAGAAAACCTCGGCCACATTGCATCATACATATCCCTTGAAACATTTTTGGGCTTCTGGTATAACAGAAATACCACTTCCAAGAGCCTTAAGGAGGTTTTAAAAGTGATATTTTCAAGGGGTAAGATTCCTTCTTCGTCTCTTTCAAATTCTTTCTCACTTAAAACATATCCCTACCTATTATCAAATGATTAATGAAAACTCCAGTATCATGTATACACTATAATTTTTTTGTTTCTATGGTATAATATTCATAAAATATAATATTTTCTTCTTTTATTCTTAAATAACAAAATCGTCGTTTGTGGTGTGTCAATTAACCGACTTTGTGGATGATGCATTTTCGTTTCACTTTACCACAATCATGGGAATTTTAAAATAATATGTAATTGTTTAAAAAGAACTAATATATATATGTTATAAATTCTTTATTATTATTTATTTTTTCAAGGAATGTTATAATAAAATGATCTTTGAAACCATGAAATGAACATACCTGAAACAATGGGAAAACAAAATATTGTTAATAAATGGGTTGAAAATGGAATAATAAAATTATGTATGGTATTATAAATATTATATTAGTTCTGTAAAAATTTAATAACATGATTCAAACCATATTACCGTAGTTTTGAACATATTTTAAGGAAGTCAAACCTGAGGTAAGGGATATCTTAACTCAATTTACATTCATTGAGTTAAACATCAATGTATTTGGTTTTGTATTTCCCAGAATATGTGTGAATGACCTATGATTGTTTTCTATTGTATATACACATATATTTTATGGATTTATATTTTTCACACATAATTATGTCATTGATTTATCCCCACTATATGACTTTGTAAGGGGTTTTTAATCTTACCCTTAATTCTGTGAGATTTACATTATTTTCCACTTATTTCGTACATGTGGTGTATTCTTTACTGCCATTTGATATATATTATCATGAATATATTTATATTCCTGGTATTTTTTGATTCATTTGGGTTTTATTAATTTTTGTTCATACAACTTTATTTATTAGAACTTCGTAAGGGATTTTATCTTAATTTCCATTTCATTATCATTTACTTCATAATGTGAACCTAATCATTCTTATGTGGTGTGACTAATGATCCTTTGGGAGATTTTTTCAATTTAAAATGTAAATATATTATATATCCATATCCTGGTTTAATGGATATGATTATTTTCTTAAGTCGTATACCCTTTTACAAACGATGTTTACTTGGAATTTTGCTTTAAATATGGAAATATTGAATAATATGTATCCTCTACTCTATAAGCATATTGAGAAGGAATATTGTACTAGTATTAAATTGATATATAAATAATGATTTGGACTTCCAGTGATTGGTGGGTCCCGCTATATCCCCTCAATGCATCGACAGGTCTCATGAGACAAATCAGTTGGAGACAAACACTTTGAGTTTGTTTCCAAAAATCATACAGGTTTCTACCCAAATACTTGAAGTATTTCAAATGTATAGTGGTATCATGTGATAGATACATGACGCCCAATTAATAATCATATCTCTTTATTCATTTTCAGTTATTACTATCCTTGAGATTTTCACTATGATAAAACCTATGGAAGCAGTTTCCTTCTCATTTTATTAATGGCGTGGGTTTTTCATTTATTCACCATGTCATATTGATTATGACAAATTAATTATTATTTGGTAATTATTGATTCAGAAATATTATTTTATTAACCCTCACTGAGCATTTGAGCTCACACTTTTCATTTTTTACCTTCAACAGGTTATGAATAGGAGACTATTTATTGAGTTCTCATGGAAGCATTTTATTATATCTTTTGCTACATATTGTACTGTGTTACCTTTCCCAATGTAATATGGGTTCCATGTATGTATCTAGTTTCTTCAAGACTACTAAACTGATTAGTCCTTTAGGAGTTAATTCCTTGTAATCATAAAAATGTAATAATGTAATGCACCGGCTCTGGGATTCTGGGGTCGGGGTGTTACATTTATGAATGTGAGATTATTTTATCGTTAGTTGATGGTAACTAGATTGAAGATCAATCTTCAAGAACCACTTTTCCCCTTTGATCTGGTCGAAATTATCATCTATATATGGAAATAGATACTTTTTATTTACCATAAATTGATTTAGTTTTTCATAATCAACACAAAGGAGAAGTGAACCATCAGATTTATTAGCAAAGAGATCTAGTACCACCCAAGGTGTAACACTCAAGTATACATAAACTTTCTCAAAAATATTATTCAACTATGAATTAATCTCATTTATTTTATCTAGTTCCATGCGGTTAAACCGACTATATACTAGTTGAGTACTAGTAACAAAATCAATATAAAACTATAACTCCCTTACTGTTGAAAAAAGTAGGGAAGTTAGAAGGAAACACATTGGGAAACTAAATGAAAAATAAAGGAAGATCGCCATAAAAAGATTATCTCTCCATAAAAAAATAAAAAACCAATATTAATTTTCGCAACTCTAAATAAGAAGTTCCAGATCAGCTTCACATTATGTCTTGTTATCCATTAAAGATAAAACGCACACTATCAAGTGCGGTAAAGATGACCCATCAAAGATACCAACAAATCAGGGATTTATTGAAAATGATCCAATACATCCTAAATATGATGTCAGGAGGTTTCACTTCGAGAACCATAAAACTCTAAGAAATATCAACATCTTAGAGAGAGAAAACATCAGTGGGGGAATGAATACACTACACTCACACTGTTCCAAGGGGTGTCAGAATATCCATTTCATATGTTAAAATATCTATTAGAAGATTTATCATATTAACAATATAGGTTGACATAAATGAATGATATGAAAATTTATCAAATAAAGCAGTCACTAATAAAGAAGCAATAATAATTGTACCTCTCACAGTCCCTAGAACCATTACTGATTCCTCTGAAGACTCTTATACTACATGAAGAACCTTCCTTTATAATTTCTATGGCTGAAACTCTTTTTTCCTCAAATGATATGATTTCTTCATAGTTTTAGAAGTTATTTATGTTCTTGTACCAATATTTAGAGTGGAATAAAAATTTAATAAATTCCTCATGTGACCTAAGCATCCACATGATCCATAGATCATGGATGCCTCAGTGAAAAACCTCTTTTAATCCCCATGCTTTCCACACTGGTAACAAATCAAAAGCCCTTTTCTAGGCACAACAGGTGGTCTATAAAAACAATACTATTTAAAACAACCATTTTAATAATCAGGATTTTTCATTCCATTATATTAACTCACACTGTCACTTTGAGAAAAAGAAACTACTAAAAACATTGACTTTCTTGCCAAGTCTATTTTGTCCATAAAATCCTTATCCAACACCTCAAAATAAGAGGGAATCTTCAATAAGAAAACTGATGAGAAAATAACATATCTAAGTTTGAGCTTAAACCATCGAGTCTTTATATTCTCACTTGATACTATCTTAGGTGTAAACTATTACATATTATTAAAACGGTATTCATACTCTATCACGGTCTTTTTGGCCTAATAATGTTTGACAAAATCAATAACATTGGAAAAAAATTTGAATTTAGATAGAACTGGTTGGTGAAAATAACCTGATGTCATTACACCCTAAGCCCTCACATTTCTTCACTGTTACCATAATTTTCCACAATATCCAAGCTAGTCCTTTTAGTACATAGATTTCAAACTTCACTTTTATTTAATAGGTTCCTCCAAGAACTAAAAAAAATGTTCCATAATATTCAAACACTAATTTTTCCATTTAGGATTGTTGGAGGCTTTGAACAGTGATGGATTTTGGAAAAGGAACTATTGAGAACAATTCTAAATAAAATCTCTCTAAGGTTCTACAGCTAGAGCCTAAATATGAACCTTTTGTGGTGACTATATGAGTGCTTTTATAGTTCCCACAATAACTTCAACTGGAATCGGTTCAATAAGAGGGTTTTATCACTAAGGTTCATCAGAAGATTCATCATGTATCTGATTCTAACATTTTCTTCGAGGCATTATGTTACACAACATCAGAATAAAACATTGAAGTTATTAGATTATTTCTCTAACAAAGCAATGGGGGAAATTAATCCCAACAGATAGGCCAACAAGATGTGTATTTCAATATAACCAAGTCAATTATAGGGAAAATACTAGAACAAATCCTCAATACATCTTTCCCAAACCACCCAGAGTGACTTAAGGTTCATTTCAGTGAGAGGTGACAAAGAAATAAATTACAAATACCTCCTAAGCCTCAAATATATTACACAACTACAAATTGAAATCAAGGAAGGATGAAAAACATATAAATTTGATACCTCTTTGTCATGAACCAGCCTAGGTACCATAGTTACCTGATAACCGAGATTATTATATTTTCCAACAACACTATGATCCACTTAACACTAGGGCGAGAATAGAGAGAGAGAAAGTGGGGTAAAGAGAATGAGAAGAGGAAACCTGCCAAGAAGTGATCAAAGGTCATTGTGCATGATTCAATCTACTTTTGGAGTGGTGCAGAGGGGACAAAATAACATATTTGTAGAATCCAAGGAATAAGAAACCGTATGGGGGTTGTTCTGGCCTGTTAGGAATCTAAAAAAGAGGATTCATAATTATAAAACAAAATTTTGGTCAAACAAACTCATACACATGGTTATATGGGTAGCGCCACACAGTTAAGAAAACCATTCACCCAGGACACACTCCCATTTTGTATATGTGCAAAGTTTCTACAGGGTTGGAACACATCTTGTCAAACTGTGTTCCAACTATGAAAAACCTCACTAGCTCAGTTTTCACGATTTTCACTGGCAGGGAACACAATTTGGGAAAACCATGCACCAACTGTGAATAACCTAGAGACATTCAAAATTTTCAAAATTTCACCAGAAACATCCCAAAAAGAATCACACCCATGACTTGATCAAAAGAGGGGATTATTAATACCATGAAATAGTAACAAGATGTTACAATCTATCCACTATATAAAAATTATGTCCAACGAAATCCTACCGAAAAGCTTCTCTGCCAGAAAGGTGAGGCCACAAGTCTCGCATCACTGCCACCCTCTCCCATGTCTCATGAATATCAATACTATGTTTCCATAACACATGAACCAAATTTATCTTCCTCCCACAAACTACCCTAGTATCATAATCAAATATCTTGATTGGATGTTTAGTCATGGATAAATATGGTTCAACCTCAAGATCACTCCATCTTAGAATATGATATGGACCAGATATATACATTTTGAGCTACATTACATATAACATATTATGTATCATTGTTAGATGTGGTTGAAGTGATAAATGGTAATCCACTTTTTCCACCAACTCAATATCCTCAAAAGTTACCACAAAACATGGAGTAAGCTTTCCTGGCATCCTAATCCATTGATGAACCAACCAAGGTGTAAATTTCGAGAACACAATGTCACCAATTGAATAATAAATTGGTCTGTAATGTCAATCAACATAATACATATACTATCTCTGTTCCATAAAAATTCTCTAATAAATAGACTACATCATTTTCTTCATATATTTATCTAGGCTGGGTCCAACCAATGAACTTTCACTAATACCTGACCAACACAACGATGATTTTTAAGGCTGGCCAAACAAGGCCTCAAAAGGAGCCATTTTGATTACAAAAAGATAACCATTATAATATAAAAACAAAACCATCTCAAAATGTCATCCAAGACCCACTAAAGTTGAAAAATCAGGCACATATCATATCCTCAAGAATCTAGATAACTATTTCTATTTTTCCATCCGACTACAGATGGTATGTCACCCTCAAATAGACTTGAGATCTTAGTTCCTCTATAAGGCCTCCTCAAAAGAGAGAAGTGATCTGAGGATCTCTTTCATAAACTATAGGTGATGAAACTCCATTCAAATGAACAATCTATTTCAAATAGATATTTCCCAACTCTTCAAGTTTTATTATATCACGAATGGGTATAAAGTGACCTGATTTAGTCATCCGATTAGTCACATCCCATATTTCATTTTTCGTTCACTAGGTATGTTTAAACCCAACCAAAAAGTGCATAGTGATCTCATCCGACATCCATGTTGGGACTAGAAGAGGCTAATGAAAACCTGAAGGATTTTAGTGCTCATATTTGACCTATTGTCATGTATAATAATGAGAGAAAAAGTCATCAATTCCCCATACCATTCCAAGATAACAAAATCTATGCTACATATCATATAACATCTTCAATGTTCCAGGGTATAAAATCCATTGGGAGTTATAGAAATCCCCCATCATTCATTTCATTACTTCTAATGTCACAAAAAATAGATTATGATAGAAAAGTCTTCCCTCGGTGGAGAATGACTAGTAAGGAATGGTATCCCAACCATAAAGATAATCTATAATTCTACAAAACTCATCATAAAGAATTTATTTATAATGAATCAACTTGAGAAGAGTGAATATAAAATGAACTGTGAAAAAACGTAACCTCATCCCCGGATTCCCAGACCCCAATATCCAACTATGCAAAGAGAGTCATCAATTTCCACTCTTTTGAAGATTCTTCCACTGCATGGGTATGAAGTTTCTAGCTCAAATCATCTACATCAACATTCCATTTCATCAAGGTATAGGCGAAGTCAAAGTTGAATGATTGTAGGTATTCCACCCAATGACTCTAGAAAAGATTAAGATATTTTTATAAGAAGATATAACTCATGATATTTTGGTCAAAATACATTGTAAAACATTCTCTATAATGGTAATTCCAAAAAATCTTAAAAGAATGCACCACAAATTCTAGTTAAACATCGTGGGTCAGATAATTCATCTCATGTGGACTAAAATTACAGGATCCATAAGAAATGAAATGATCACCCTATATAAGAACTCAACCCAAACCTGAAGCTCATCTATCCCAGAAGACCACATAGCCCTGGAGGCCTTTGGAAGACTCTACACCAGCGCAATAGTCAAAAGAAGCTTCAGATATAAAACAGAATTCAGACATTTATCATCCCATGAAAATGTTACTCCCATTGGTGTTATAGAATTTAGTGGGTAATCCAACTTTTAGAATTCTTTTATAAACTGGTGATAATATCCAGCTAATCCCAAGAATCTCTGAATCACAAAAATATTCTGCGGTGGTTCCCATGTCATAGAATCTTTCAAATTTTCATGATCTATTAAAATACCATGTTCTGACACCACATGTCTGAACAACTTCACATCCCAAATTCAGAAATCACATTGTAAAAGCTTGGCATAAAGTCTGTGATTTCTAAAAAAAACATTACTTCTCTCCAATGATGCACATGATCATTCTTAGGAATAGAGTAAACTAGGATTTCATCCCAAAGACCACCATAAAATTATCAAGATACTTATGGAGAATCATGTTAATAAAATCCATAAATTCTATAAGATCATTGTTTAAACAAAAGTAAATGATAAGTTTCTCAAAATTGGCATACCTTCTCCGAATGATGGTTTTATTATAACACCTCAAGATTTTATGGCATGTTTCATCTTAAATAATTTCATTTAAAAAAGATGGATTATTATGAATGAAACACTAAGTCTGTGCAAAACAAAACTTTGTTATAGGTGATAGTTATAACCTAGACATTAACCATAATTTTGCAGCTACTATGTTTTGATTTTCTAGAATCAGACATACCCAGTTGCACTCAGTAATATATTTAGAGTTCGATAGGTTCACCTCAATTTTTAGTGAATAGTAACTTGATCTTGTTTACAGTAATATTACACTTATTAATAATAATGTACCCTTATTAATAGTAACTTGACCCTTATGAATAGTAATACACCATTATGAGTTGTAACTTGACCCTTGTAAATAGTAATATACCCTTATGAATATTACCTTGAATAGTAATGTACCCTTATGAATAGTAACTTGACCCCTATGAATAGTAATGTACAATTATGAATTGTAACCTCACCCATGTAAGTAAAAATAGAATTTAGGCACCTTATAAATGAAAGTGAATATTTTAAAAATTAATAATTAAGTATCGGTATTTTTATGAGAAATAAATAATGAATTATAATTTTATAATTAATAGATTAATTAAACAGATAATTAATTTTCATAAAATGTATTAATGAGTTAATATTTTGTTCTCCTATTATTATAAAATAATTTTATGATACCCTAGTTAAAATTTAAAAATGTCATAAAATTATTTATAATATTAAATTAGTATTTTTCAAGTAAATGATGATTTTAATTAAAAATTAAATTTATCATATTTAAAATTATATTTTCATAAAATGGATTTCCTTTTTAGATTCAACATGTCTATAAATTGTTTGTATAATATTTTGGGATTTTTATGAAATAGTTTAATTTTTTTGAATAGTAAAAAATACATTTTTTTATAAGATACTATATTTTCCATTACATCATCATGAAATTACTCGGATATAAAAATTTATTTATACTCTATTAGAACTAAATAATTATATTACAAGTTGAATATTCTAGAAAATTAATTTAGAACATTAAAATTATATTTTTCATGATAAGTATAAAAATCACTTTTAATGTCGACGCAATGCCTCCGTAACGCTGGCAAAGTCAAAATTGGTAATTTATATATAATAATTGAGTTCTAAAAATTATTTTAATCAATTATTTATTAATTATAATATATTATTTATTTATTTTATTATTATTTTAGATATATAGTGTTATATTACATGAGTATTATCCAAATGTATGTGCATTCCATGCGCAGTGTAAGAAAAGACAACATAGAAAATCTATGATGTTTTGTTATGTATAAGAGTGAATATATATATTAAACAAATTTAGAATTTCATTTTGAACCTAATTTATTTATTTTTATGATAGTAATTTTTTTAAGTTTTATATAGAATATAATTAACATTATTTCTTATGAAACACTGATGTAGTGCTTGTGCTAGAATAAGAAAATTAAAAAATGTTTTTAAATAAAATTATACGAATTATTAAATGACCCATATTTTTTTGAAAACTAACTATATAAGTAATTTATGAATATTTTTTATTTTTTATATGATTTGGGACACTTTGGACCCACAAGAATCACTTTAAGACCATTAGAATATTTTATTTAAATGTAAGGTAAAGTTTTCACACTATAAAGTTTTGTTTTTATGACATTTTTATTGTAAGGTTTTCATTAATTTTTATTCGAAAAAAATTATTCTTTGAAAACATAATAAAATTATATTTCTCATATAGTTTTATTTTCAATTTTTTGAAAACAAATAAATACAATAATCTCTTCCACAAAGATGATGTATTATAAATTTAATTAATGAATAAATCAAATAAATGATATTAAAAATAATAAAATAAAAATAATTTTATATTTTTAAGCTAATTAACAGATTAAATAGATGAATGTGAAATTTATATGATATAATATAAAATTTAATTTAATTTTTAAAATTAGTTTTTAATGTTTTTGAAGTCTTATTTTTGAATAGTTTTTATATTAGCAAAAATGTTTTTAATGAATACAATATTTTATTAAATTATATAAAAATAACAAATTTTTTTAACAAGGCCCAAAATGATAATATTAATTCTAAAATGTAATCCCCTTTATTTGTAATCCCTTTTTGAAGTGTTCAAACCTATAATATATTTACTGTAATTTAATAATTTTTGTAATTCTTAAGTTATGCTCCACCTCATTTATAAAAGGAGACTATTTCACAAATATTAATCACTTTGATTTTTCTTGTTCATCCAAACTCTTAAAAATTAAACCATCCATATCCCTCGACATAATATCTTTAATTTTATGTAACGAAAAGACCACTTCCAGGATCCTTAATGTGGTTTTAAAAGAGATATTTTCAAGAGGTTAGATTCTTTCTTCTCTTTCAAATTCATTTGCACTTACAACTTATCCCTACCTATTATCCAATGTTTTATGAAAACTCAAGTATCATATATATAATTTATTTGTGTTTTTTAGGGTATATGAATCATAAAATCTATTATTTTTTTATTCTATTATTCAATAACAAAATCGCCATTCGTGGTGTGTCAATTAACCGACTTTGTGGATGTTGTGTTTTCATTTCATTTTACCACAATATTGGGAAGTTTCAAATCATATGTATTTGTTTAAAATGTCCTATATATATATTTCATCAATTCTTGATTAATATTTCCTTTTACAAGAAATTATATAATAAACCGACCTTTGAAACCATGAGAAGAACATACCCGAAACAATGGGAAAAACAAAATATTTTTAATAAAGTGGTAAAAATTGTAATACAAAATTATATATAGTATTATAAAAATTATTTTAGTTCTTTTATAATTTAATAACACTATTCATACCATATTACAGGAATTTTGAACAAATTTTAAGGAAGTCGAACCCGAGGTAAGGGATATCTTAACTCAATTTCCATTCATTGAGTTAAACATCATTGTCCTTGGTATTGTCTTTCCTAGAATATTTTTGAATGAACTATGATTTTTTATATTGTATGTACACTTATATTTTGTGGATTTATATTTCTCACACAAAACTATGTCACTTATTTATCCCCACTTTAATGATATGATCTTAGTAGGGGGTTTTTTTATCTCACTCTTAGTTCTATGAGATTTATGTTATTCGCTACATATTTATTTTATGTGGTACATTATGTACTTTAATTTGATAAATATTGTCATGAATCTCAATATATTCCTGGTATTATATGATTAATTCTTTTATTAATTTTTTGAATTACGACTCAATTGATTACAACATGGTAAGGGACTTTGTCTCAATTTCCATTTCATTGGAATTCACTTGGTATTGCACAACAAATCATTCTTATATGGTGTACCTATATCCCCTTTGGGATAATTTTTCATTTGAAAATTTAAATATATTATATATCTTTATTCTGGTTACATGGATATGATTATTTTCTTAAGCCGTATACCCTTTTACGTACAATGTTTATTTGGAATGTTATTTTAACAATTGAAATATTAATGAATCTATATCCTCAACTCTATACGGATATTGAGAAGGTATATTATAATTTTACTAAATCTATGTATAAATAATGTATTGTACTTGAAGGGATGGGTAGGGCCTGCTATATCCCCTCGATGCATCGATAGGTCTCATGATACAAATCAGTTGGCGACAAACCCTTTGAGTTTGTTTCTAAAAATTCGACGAGTTTCTAACCACAGACTTAAATCATTTCTACGGTATACTGGTATCATATTCCATATACATGAAATATAATTAATTATAATATCTATTTAGTCATTTTTAGTTATTACTATCCATGATATTTTCACTATGACAAAACCTATGGATGAAGTTTAATTATGAGTTTATTAATGACATCCATTTTTCATTTATTCACCATGCCATATTGACTATGCCATTTTCTTAGGATTCAGTTATTATTGATTCATTATTCTACTATTAGTAACCCTTACTGAGAATTTGAGCTCACCCATTTAATTTTTTTACCATTAATAGCTAATGAAGAGGAGATTATTTATTGAGTCCTCATGGATGCATTTTATAATTTTTTTGTTATTTATTGTATTGTGTTACCATCCCAATGTAATATGGGTTGCATGTATGTATCTAGTTTCCCCAAGACTACTAAATTTATCCATCCTTCGGGATTTGATTGCTTGTAACCATTAAAATTTAATAAATTAATGCACCGGCTCCAGGCTTCTTGGGTTGGGGTGTTACAGTTTGTATCAGATGAAGTTTAGTAGAAACCTTGGGAACTAGATTTTGAAAACATTGTTTATGGAACCTAACCCTAAGATAGATTTTTAGGATAATAATTTTAGATCCACCCACATATTCTTCTTTTTTAGGGAATTATATATGAAACATTCCATGTAAAAAAGTTATGAATGTGGGAGGAATATAAGAAAACATGATTTTATGGTATGTTTCTTCTCAAATAATTTCAATTAATTAAGATAGTTTATTATGCATGAAACACTGAATCTCTACAAAAAAACTATGTTATAGGAGATAGTTATAACATTTCCATTAAACATAATTTTCCAGCTACTGTGTTTTGAATTTCAAGAATTAGACACACACAGTTGCATTCAGTAAGATATTTAGAGTCTGATAGGCTCAACAAAATTTTTAGTGAATAGTAACTTACCCTTGTTAACAGTAATGTTACCCTTATGAATAGTAATGTACCTTTATGAATAGTAATGTGCCCCTTATAAAATTTAATACACCCTTATGAGTATTAACTTGACCCTTATAAATGGTAATATAGCCTTATGAATAGTACACTAAATAGTAATGTACCCTTATGTATAGTAACTTGACCCTTATGAATAGTAATGTACCGTTATGAATAGTAAACTCACCCATGTAATTAAAACTACAATTTAGGCACCTTATAAATGAAATTTAATAGTTTAAAAACTAAAAATTAATTATTGGTATTTTTATGACCAACAAATAATGAATTATAATTTTATAATTAATATATTAATTTAAAAGACAATTAATTTTCATAAAATGTGTTCATGAGTCAATATTATGTTTTTCTATGATTATAAGATAATTTTATGAGACCCTTGTTAATTTTCCAAAATGTCATAAAATTAGTTATAATATTAAATTGGTATTTTTCTAGTAAATGATTATTTTAATTAAAAATTAAATTTCCCATATTTAGAAAAATATTTTTTTTAAAATGGAGTTCATTTTTATATTCTACACATATAAAAATGATTTGGATAAATTTTTGGTAATTTTATAAAATAGTATTATTTTTATTGAACAGTAAAAATACAGTTTTTTATAAAATACGGCATTTTTCAATACATCATCAAGAAATTATTTTGATATAAAAATTTATTTAAACTTTTTAATAACTAAATAATTATATTACAAGTAAAATATTTTAAAAAATTAATTTAGAACATGAAAATTATATTTTTCCTGACAAGTACAAAAATCATTATTAATGTCGATGCAGTGCCTGCGCAACGTCGACAAAGACAAAATTGCTAATTTATATATAATAATTGAGTTCTAAAAATTATTTTCATGAATGTTTTATTAATTATAATGTACTATTTATGTATTTTATTGTTATTTTCGAAATATAGTGTTATATTACATGAGTACTGTCCAAATGTTTTTGCAATGAATGCGCAATGTAGGAAAAGACAAAATAGAAATTTTAAAAAGATGTCTTGTTATGTATATGATTGAATATACATAATGAGAAAATTTAGAATTTCATTTTGAACCTAATTAATTAATTTTTATGATAGTAATTTATTTTTAATTATTATACATAATATAAGTAACATTAATGATTATGAAACGCTGATGCAGTGCTTGTGCAGGAATATGAAAATTAAATAAAATGATTTTAAATAAAATTACAAGAATTATTAAATGACCCATATTTTTGCTGAAACTTAAAATATAAGTAATTTTATACTATTTTATATTTTTTTATTTGATTTGGGGACAGTTTAGAAAAAATAACCACTTTAATACCTTTAGAATAGTTTATTTAAAAGTAAAGAAAAGTGTTCACACTATAAAGTTTAGTTTTTATTACATTTTTAATGTTAAGGTTTCCTTATGTTTTATTAGAAAAAAATTATTATTTTTAAAACTTATAATATTTTATTTCTCATAGAATTTTATTTTTAAATTTTAGACTATAAATAAATATAATAATGTCTTCCACAAAGATGATGCAATATTAATTTAATTAATGAATAAATCAAATAAATGATATTAAAAATAATAAAAAAATATAATTTTATATTTTTAAGTTAAGAAATGGATTATGTATATGAATATGACATTTATATGATATAATATAAATTTTGATTCGATTTTGAAACTATTGTTTGATGAGTTTAATGTCTTATTTATGAATATTTTTTATATTGACAAAATTGTTTTTAATGAATAAAATATTTTACTAAATTGTTTAAAAATACCAAAATTATTTAACATGGACCAAAATGATATTATTAACTCAAAAATGTAATCCCATTTAGTTTTAGGACTTTTTGGAAGTCTTGAATCCTACAATATATTTATTATAATTTAATAAGTTTAGCAATTCCCAAGTTATCCTCCACCTCACTTATAAAAGGGGACTCATTCTTCCCAAAATATTAATCACTTTGAACCTTCTTGTTTGAAAAAACTTGGCCAAATTACATCATAAATATCTTTTGACACATTCTTGTGCTTCTGGTATAACAAAAAGTCCACTTCCAAGAGCATTAAAGAGTTTTAAAAAGTGATATTTTCAATGGTTAAGATTCCTTCTAATTCTCTTTCAAATTCATTCCAACTTATAACTTATCCCTACCTATTATCCAATGATTAATGAAAACTAAAATATCATTTAAACACTATATTATTTTTTATGGTATATTATTCATAAAATATGTTATTTTCTTCATTTATTCTTAAATAACAAAATCTTCTTTCGTGCTGTGTAAATTAACCGACTTTGTGGATGATGAGTTATCATTTCACTTTACCACAATCATGCGAATTTTAAAATAATATGTAATTATTTAAAAATGAATTATATATATATGTTATAAATTCTTGATTATTATTTATTTTTACAAGGAATGGCATAATAAACAAATCTTTGAAACCATGAGAAGAACATTCCTGAAATAATGGGAAACAAATATTGTTAATAAATGGGTTGAAAATGGAAAAAGAAAATTATGTATGGTATTATAAATATTATTTTAGTTCTATAATAATTTAATTACATGATTCAAACCACATTACCGTAGTTTTGAACAAATTTGAAGGAAGTCAAACCCGATGTAAGGGATATATTAACTCAATTTCCATTCATTGAGTTAAACATCAATGTCTTTGGTTTTGTATTTCCCAGAATATGTGTGAATGACCTATAAATGTTTTATATTGTATATAAACATAAATTACGTGGATTTATATTTTTCATACATAATTATGTCATTGATTTATCCCCACTATATGACTTTGTAATGGGTTTTTAATATTAGCTTTAATTCTATGAGATTTCCATTATTTTCCACTTATTTCTTGCATGTGGTGTATTATTTACTACCATTTGATATATATTATCATGAATCAATTTATATTCCGGGTATTATGTGATTCATTGGTGTTTTATTAATTTTTGTTCATACAACTTGATTTATTACAACGTCGTAAGGGACTTTGTCTTAATTTCCATTTCATTATCATTTACTTCGTATTGTGAACCTAATCATTCTTATGTGGTGTGCCTAATGACCCTTTGGTATAATATTTCAATTGAAAATGTAAATATATTATATATCCATATCCTGGTTTCATGGATATGATTATTTTCTTAATCTGTATACCCTTTTATGTACGGTGTTTACTTGGATTGTTGTTTTAACTATAGAAATATTGATGAATATGTATCCTCTACTCTATAAGGATATTGAGAATTAATATTTTAATAGTATTAAATTGATATATAAATAATGATTTGGACATCCAGTGACTGGTGGGTACCGCTATATCCCCTCGATGCATCGACATGCCTCATGAGACAAATTAGTTGGAGACAAACCATTTGAGTTTGTTTCCAAAAACTATACAGGTTTATCCCCAAAGACTTAAACTATTTCAAATGTATAACGGTATCATGTGAAAGATACATGACATCCAATTAATAATCATACATCTTTATTCATTTTCAGTTATTACAATCCTTGAGGTTTTCACTATGACAAAACCCATGGAAGCAGTTTCATTCTCATTTTATTAATGGTGTGGCTTTTTCATTTATTCACCATGTCATATTGATTATGCCAAATTAATTATGATTCAGTAATTATTGATTAACGAATCTTATTTTAGTAACCCTCACTGAGCATTTGAGCTCACCCCTTACATTTTTTTACCTTCAATAGGTTATGAATAGGAGACTATTAATTGAGTTCTCATGGAATCATTTTTTATATCTTTTGTTACGTATTGTATTGTGTTACCTTTACGAATGTAATATGGGCTCTATGTATGTATCTAGTTTCTTCAAGAATACTAAACTGATTTTCCCTTCAAGATTTTATTCCTTGTAATCATGAAAATGTAATAATGTAATGCATCGACTCTGGGATTCTGGGATCAGGGTGTTATATTTATGAATGTGAAATTCTTTTATCCTTAGTTGATGGTAACCAGATCGAAGATCAATCTTCGAGAACCACTTTTCCCCTTTTAACTGGTCAAAAGTATCATCTATATATGGAAATAGATGATTTTTTATTTACCCTAAATTGATTTAGTTTTTCATAATCAACACAAAGGCAAAGTGAACCATCAGATTTATTAGCAAGGAGAACTAGTACCACCCAAGCTATATCAACATCTGATAGAGATAAAACATCAGTTGGGCTATGAAGACAAGAGGTTTCACTTCAAGAACCTTAAAACTCCAAGAAATATCAACATCTGATAGAGAGTAAACATTAGTGGGGCTATGAAGACACTACACTCTCTTTGTTCCAAGTGGTGTCATACTATCCATTTCACAAGATAAAATATCTATTGGAAGATTTATCATATTTGAAATACGAGTTGAAATAAATTAATGATATGAAAAAGTATCAAATAAAGCAGTCACTAATAAAGAAGAAATAGTGATGGTACCTCTCATAGTCATTGGAACCATACTCGCTTCCTCTGAAGACTCTTTCACTACATGAATAAGCTTCCTTCTAGATTTCTATGGCTGGAAATCTTTTTTCCTTGAATCATATGATTTCCTCGTAGTTTTATAAGGTATTGATGATCCTGTGCCAATATTCAGGGTGGAATTAAAATTTAATAACTTCCTGATGTGACCTGAGTATTCAGATGATCCTTAGATCTTGGATGCCTCAGTGAAAAACTGCTTTTAATCCCCAAGATTTCCATACTAGTTACAAATCAAAGGACCTTTTCCAGGCACTATAGGGGGTTTATAAAAACAATACTATTTAAAAAAACCATGATAATAATTAGGATTTATCATTATGTTATAGGAACTCCCACTACCACTTAGAGAAAAACAAACTACTAACAACACTGACTTTCTAGACAAGTCTATCTTGACTATCAAATCCATATCCAAGACATCAACATAAGAGGGAATAGTTAGCAAGAAAAATGTTGAGTCTGGTTGGTGAAAAGAGTCTTGATGTAATTACACCCTAATCCCTCACATTACTTCACTATTACCATCATTTTCCAAATCTCCAACCCAGTCCTTCCAGCACAAAGATGTAAAACTTCACTTTTATTTCATATGTGTCTCCAAGAACTCAGAAAAATGTGCCATCATAGTCAACCACTAATTATTCCATTTAGGATTGTTGGAGACTTTAAATAGTGGTGGATTTTTGAAAAGGAACTATTGATAACAATTCTATATAACATCCCTCTAATGTTTTACAACTGGAGCCTAAATAGAAATTGTTGGTGGTGCCTGTATGAGAGCTTGTATAGTTCCAACAATAACTTCAACTAGACTCGGTTCCATAAGAGGGTTTGCTCACTGATGTTCATGAGAAGCTTCATCCTGGATCTGATTCTAACATCTTCTTTTAGGAATTATGTTACACAACATCAGTAGAAAACATTGAAGATATTAAATTGTTACTCTAACAATTCAACGAGGGAAATTAATTCCAACAGATAGAAAAACAAGATGTTGATTTCAATATAACCAAGTCAATAATAAAGAAAATACTAGAACTAATCCTCAATACATCTTTCCCAAATCACCCATAGTGACTTGAGGTTCATTTCAGTGAGATATGGCTAGGAAGTCAATTACAACTACCTTCTAAGTCTCAATAATATCACACAACTGAAAATTGACATCAAGGAAAGATGAAATATTTACAACTTTGATACCACTTTGTCATGAACCAGCCCAGGTACCATAGTACCTCGATAACTGAGATGGTCCTAACATAGATCTAAGGTCATTCCCAATCCCTATGGGTTGGAAAATCATATCTGGAATCATACAATATGGAAGTTGGAATGAATTTACCACAAATACAATGGATGAAAGATAAAAAATTTAGTATACATACATGAACACTCCACTAAGAGAGGTGTACCATAATTTAAATAGGTATGAAAAAACAAATGTACTACAACAGTGTAACAGAAAATATGATAACTTCTCAATTCCCAATGTATGCAACACACCAGTCCCAATGATCAACAACTGTTCCCACCTCTAAATGGTGTCTTACCCTTGCTCGAACGTAGAGGAAGAAAATCCGCATCACCCTAATGAATATGTAGGGCGTGAGATAAAATCTTACTAGGGACTTACCAGGGATTCCATTATATGTTGAAAATTTTTATTTAACCAAATAAAGCTTCCAATATTAAATAAACAGGTATTAAAGATAAGAACAATAATGAAAAAAATAATGATTTAATTTTCAAATTATGGAAATACATTAAACAACTTTATTAATAAACTATTGACATTATATGTTTATATAAATTCATAAGGAATTGAAAATAGTTTACAACAATAATAGAATATATTTGAAATACATATAAATGAGCAATATGGTCTAGTGATAACAAGTATGATAGTTCCATGCTACAAGATCCCCACACAATCAAAGGTGAATCATGAAAATATGTGTATACACAAGTCCATTTGATACTAACCAAAGAGTACTCATCACTATCCTATTGGGGTTGTAACGTGATGCACTAGTTTTTATTTTGGATATAAATCATCAAAAGTTTGTTATCCCAATAACTCACTAACTACCTAGGATTTCATGTTCTGTAATACAATCAATGATGAGAAATTAATTTAAAAATTATCTGGAAATGCAATTTATCCTCTTAACCATTTCAAATACCCTAATTTCTATTTAAAACCCATCACATGGGGTGTTAATCAAATCGTGCCATTTTCTAAGATAAAACCCATGAGTTTCTACCAAAATAATTTAAAGACATTTTCGCTAAATACCAATTTTCAAACAATTCCATTAAATAAATTTAACTGTTTAAATTCCAAAATTTTCCATCAATTTCACAAATACACCCTAATTCGATGGAATAAGGGTTTTCCCAATTTTCCCAATATTCTATCCAAATCAAATCCAAATAACTTAATTACATAGAATTATGTTTTTAAACAAGAAAATTGAAGGCAATTAAAAGAAAATGAATTTAAATCAACCAACTGAAATTAAATCAAGCAATTTAGGGTTAATAAAATTTTCCAATCAAAATGAAACCACCTACCTCAAGATTATAGGATCTTGAGACCCAAATCCATAATCGGGAAACTCCAATGGAAAAAATCATCAACTTGAATCCAAGAATCCAAAATAGGTTTACGGTTATTAGACATTAGAATTTCATGAATATGAACCAAAATTTATATGGGAGAAGAGATAGAGAGTCGGAGAAAGAGAACTTGAAGAGTAAACCTATTAAGAGGAGATCAAACGTCATAATACAAGCTTCAATTAGCTCTCTAAGGGGTATAGAGGGGACAGAATCTTCTCTTAGGAGCCTTCATGAAAGAAGAAACTGTATGGGGGTCGTTCTATCTTACTGGGCATGTAAAAAGTAGGTTTTAATATTTTAAAACTTGATTTTAGGTTTAGAAAACACATACAAATAGTAAGGTGGGTAGGGCCACACGTTTAGAAAAATCATGTGTCATAGATGTGCACCTATTTTCTAAAGGTGCATGGTTTCTCATTAGTGGTTGCAAGATTTTTCACACTATATACCAATGATTCAAAACCTCACTACCTCAGGTTGCATGAGCAGGGCACACTGTTTGGGAAAATCGTGCACATCCTAGAAAAATTCAACATTTTCAATATTTCACTCGAAACAACCCCAAACAAAACGCACCCAAGGAATGATCAAATGTGGGGATTAGGAATACCTAAAAATTTTAATATGATGTTACACCCCATTCTACTCCTGTCTATATCATATGATATAAATATTTACCTAATTCATTTTTAGGAGATATTGTTCCCACCCATATCATAATGAAAACTGTATTTATTTGTTCCAAAAGATCATAAAAAATCCATCATATCACCACCAATGAAATGAAATGAGTTTCAAAAATTTTCATTCTATCAAAATACATAAAAATATATAGGTTACATAATCATTTACTCATTTCATTATAGATCACATGTGGAAAAAGAAGCGGGTTTAATAAGAATTATATCATGGTATAACCTGTGAAAGAGAAAAAAGTTTCATAAAAATTATGACATCGTAAACATATACCATTTATAAGGAAAATAAAAATTCTATCCTTTGATTATATCCCTAGTAGTGAATAAAAAACATCAATGGGTGTCATATTAGATAGAAAATTATTTTGATCAATAATTTAAAATATTTATCAATTAAAGTTTCTATTTCACTTTGAAAAAAACTTCTTAAAACATAAACGCTATTAAAAATATTTTTCTTTGAAAATAACCATTAATTATTTTAAGGGAAGAATCAATGAAAATAAAGTTCACGATGACAAGAATTTTTTTGGTGCCGTAAATGTTAAAAAAATTCTATTCCCATTTTTAGTAAAAGAAAAATGATAATTGTTGGAAAAAACATGATTATTCCGTTCATTTTTTTAAAAGTAAAACATGGTTAAAAATGTATTTTTTAAATCATTTAGAAAATGTTACAAACATTTTTAGGAAACATGGTTTTGAAAGAAAACAAATTTTCAGATGAAAAGATAAATATAGTCAGTTTTTATTAGAAAAATATCAATTAATTTAAATTAAAAATAGTGGAATATGGTACAATTACTTGAAAAATATAGGTTCTGGTCACAGAAGAAGCACACGATGGGTCGTTCATAATTTTTTTGCATGAACAATTATTAATATGAGATTTAGAATGATCAATACATTTTATTTATAATTAATTTACCTAATTAAGATTTACCTTGTGGGAATCATTTCATTGTTGATGGACCTGACAATAGATCTATGTTTTGTCCTCATTGTTCTGTAGGAAAAAATATTATATTCACTCTAGAAACAATCCACACATGTTCCAAAAATCTCTGAACATCACTATAGGAATCTCTAGGTGCTGACACAATAGATCATATTGCTTGCATCATTCCTCTGTGATCTCCTTGAGAATATCCTCCAAATAATTCTCCTTGTTCTCTCTAGACTAAAGATAGGGAGGTGGAGGAAGATCACTCTACATTATTGGGAGCGTTCTTGGAGAGGGAGCTCTCTATGGATGGAGAAAATTCTCTTTGGTTATCATTATGAAAAATATAAATTAAAATGTATCTCTGTGAAAAAAATATAATTAGGCTTATATATCACTAGGGGTTAGAAATGAATATTTTTAAAAGTTTTCTTTAATATGTATTTAATCCCTATGGAACCCCATGTCAATACTAATTATAATATTATTATTTATTCATATGTGCTTAACTTGTGAATTAAATTAAATATTATTTATTCATATAATATTTAATATATATTATTTCTCACCAGACTATTAAACTCCGTCAGAAATTCCTCCAAAATTTTTATTGGGACTTTAATAATTTCTATTTATTTATTAAATATATATCACTTCATTATTCTCCCATAAATAAATAAATATTATATTCACTAAATTGAAAATAAATATTTGTTAAATATTTTTCTATCATAACATTCTCTCAAATTACTGGTCAGTATCTTGCAAGATGCCAAGGAACCCATATAAAAAGCAGTAAATGTCTTAATGACATAATACATCATACAAACACTTATTGTGTTATATTATATCTTTATTGTGATATCTCAAATCAAGAGGGTTTCATGCAGGTGTCGTCAACATATGAGATTGATGTCTCTTTATTTTAATTTCCAAAAATCAAACTTTCCTATAGAACCCCATGGTCATGGATTTATTTAAACTATATTAATTTCATAAAAAATAATGAGATATCAACTTCCGTTAAAGAAAATATTGTAAAAATAATTTCTTGAATTGTTCATTAATGCAATATTACTTATTACACACCCATCATATCATACCTCACCGTGAATATATTTCATCATAGTTTTCATCAATACACCAAAATACGCAACTCATATTACTCATTAGTAATAACATTAAAGTTTAAGAATCACTACACATGTCCACAGATATAAATATCCAATAACACATATAAATGTGGATTTCCTACTGGGAAGTCTCCTTCTCATAATATCTTACACTAGATATAACCAAGGGCATACACCCTAAGAAGGTTCCTCAATGTCCTATGAGTATTCACACATGATATCCTGTATCTTTTTTATACCTCAAATTTTATCATTCATCTATAGAGCATGTATTTAAGAATTTTATCATGACACTACTCCATTTTAATCATAGTAGGGAACTGCTATAACCTTTTAGTGTGGCAACTGCTCTTAAGACTTTATCACATAATATGTTATATAGAAGATGATATAGGGTGTTTACTAATATTCAAAACTATGAATAAGGGTAATAATAAAGTATACAGAAGTTGGTTCTAGGGAACCAATTCCAATAGACTCCCAATTTCACTGGATCCAACTGCTAATAACCTTTAGTCCACCATCCCTCACATGATACTCATGATTCTACTGAGATTGGCCTTTATTCAATGGGTACAACATGTTCTCTTTTATGGGTACTCTACATACTTAATGTTCACCCCTATGATAAAATTCCCTTAATATTTGATATATACATAGTATATTATTTGTTCATTTTTGTAAACTTGGATCTTTTTCAAGATCTACAATGGTAATATCATCATAATCTAATGTGATGTGGTCTACCTAATTGGTACATCCTCAAACTATGGGAAAAATATTCACAACCAAATGTATTTATTTTCTTCATTATAGAGTGCTATATACTCAGACTCCACTATAGAATCAGTGAAAATTGGATACTTTGAACTATTCCAGTTTATATATCCTCCATCGAGACAGAGAACATACTGTGTCTTTAACCTCATATCGTTATTTTTTATCTAAAAACTGGCATCAGTATAAAACCTAATGAAAAATCATCATATCCTCCATACCCCATGAACATATACATAGTTATTCTCATATACTTAAGGATATCCTTAATAGTAGACCAATGTTGTTCTCAGAGATCTGTTTCATATCTGCCTACCATGTTCAATGCATAGGCAACATCATGTATAATACATAACATGACCTGCATGATTAATCCTATCACTAAAAAATATGTGATCTTAATCATTCTCTCTTAGTATTGTTATGTTTGAGGATATATTTTCTTAGAAATATATAATCCATGGGACATTGGAAATAATTCCCTCTTAGATTGTTCCATAATGAATCTCTTTAGTAACTCGTTAATAAATGTACTTTGACTTAGTCGATGTAGACTCTTAGATAAATCATGAATGATCTTCAGCCCTAGAATATAAGAAGATTCACCTAATTCATTTATAGAGAAACAATTGTTTAACTAGTCCTTAATAGTCTGTAAGATAAGTATATCATTTCCAATAAGTAATATGTCATAAACATATACTACTAGGATAACAACTGAATTCCCACTAAACCTCTTGTAAAAATATGGCTCACGTTCATTATTATTGAAAAAAATTATTTTATAGAATCCCCGAATAGAATGTTCCATGATTTGGATACTTGATTTACTCCATAAATGAATCTATACAACTTGAAGTTCTTTTTGGCATCACATGAAGTCAGAAAACCTTATGGGTGTTTCATATATACATATTCCTAAAGGTTCCCATTAAGTAATTCATTTTTTAAATCCAACTTCGAAATGTCATAGTCATGGTTAGATTCTATAATAAGTAGAATTATAATGGATTTAAACATGAAAATTGGAGAAAAGGTTTCATCGCAGTCAATTTTTTGATCCTGTGGATAACTGTTATCTCCTAGCCTTACTTTATAGGTATTTAATTTACATTCCATGCAGAGTTTTTACTAAGAACATATTTTCACCCTATAGGATTTACATCAACCGATGCAAAAACTAGAACTAAAACATGGTTTTGATACATGGAATCCATTTCATAATTCATGGATTCTTTCCATCTTACGGCTTCTGATCTCTCTATTGCCTCTTTATAGGAAAAGGGTTCATCATTGCCAACTAATAATGAGTCACCATATTTAGTGAATATAAAAGAATATCTCTATGGTTCTCTTATAATTGTTCTCATATATTGTACTTACGTTTGAGGAGTTAATTCTTCTACAGGAACCCGTGGAACCTATTCATGTACCAAATCTTTTTTATCTTTAGCATCAACTTCATTGAGGTCAATATTTCTCCCACTATCCTTTTTAGGGTGTAATCCAAATCAAGAAATATGGTTTTTTTTGGTGACTGCCACTTTCTTTTCTAAGGGGTTTTATAGGTATTATCTAGTTGTTTCCTTGGGATACCCTATAAATATGTAACTTTTTTCCTAGGGTGATAGTTTGTCCCCTGAGAAGGCCTTAACAAATTCCTCACAACCCCATAATGTGTATATGATAAAACATGTTTATTTGCTCTCAATTACATGAAGGGAATTCTTTTTTCTTCTTTAGATGGTACTGATGAGTTTAATTTCTATGTTGTAGTTTGTAATTTATATCCCCAAAAGGATAATTTAAGATCTACATGAATCATTACTAACCATACCATTTCAAATAATGTATGGTTCCTCCTTTCACTAACACCATTCCACTATGGTGTTTAATTTTGATTGAGTTGAGAGAGAATACCAAATACCCTTATAAATTTGATAAAACATTGGTTAAGATATTCACCACCATGATTTTTTTAAATCTTATCTATCTTATTTTCATGTTGATTCTCTACATTATTCTACAATTACTTGAACTTATCAAAGAAATCAAAATTATACCTCATCATGTAGTCATAACCATATATACTCAAGTCATCATTAATTGTTATTATGTAAGAATACCCAAATATTGATTCTAATGAAAATGGTCCACACACATTAGTGTGTACCAATCCTAGAAGATCGATTACTATTTCGTCCCGTCCACTAAATGGAAGTTTGTTCATTTTTCCTTATAAATAAGAAATCAATATTTCAAGTGGTTTTAGTGAAGATGAGTCTAAATAACCATCTTGATTGATCTTTTTAAAATACTACTTATCATTTACATAACCAAGATGGTGACTCCATAGCTTGGTGTTATATGAGTAATGTGAACATGATTCATTATCAATCTCTAATACATGTATTTAATAATTTTATACATAATTACTTCTATTTAATTGTGTCATACCATAAAATATGTTGAATTTATAAAAACAATTATTTCAGAAACATGAAAATGAACACATTTTCATTTAGGAATGATACATAAATTATGTTCTTGGTAATAAATGGTAGATAATAACAATCTATTAAAACCAAAACCATTCCCATTGGTAATGGAAGTTTTCCGTCACCAATGGATTTAGTAGCCATCCTCACATCATTAACAGCTCCCAAATCCACCTCTCCTCTATGAATCTTTCAGAGTCTACTTGGTTCTTGCATTTGGATATAGATGTTTTCCCTAAATGTTGTATCTAATACCCAATGTGTTGAAATTGAAAGATTACACTCACTAATGAATGACTTATTATCTTCACCTTGAACTTTGGTGTAGTTCCTCTTATAGTGGCGTGGATTTACACATTCAAAACATACTTCCTCCTTTTCCTTTCCCTGTATCTGGATCTTCCTCTTCATTGAATATTGGTACTTAGAAGATTTAGACTTTTTGTTAGTCTCTGAACCCTTTTTCTTATTCATCATTTTATTACTCAACATAAGGGTTGCAAGTTTGTCAATCACCATGTATTTATCCACTTAGTGAATAAAATTAAGAATTTCCAAAGTTATCTTATCATTTTTATCATATTTTAATTAGAAATAAAACTAGTGAAAGCCCTTGGCCCTGATAAAATTATGAGAATTTTTCACAACTAATCAGGAAATATAATCTCTATGATGTTTAATAATTCAACTAAGACAATAAACTTGACTACAAGAGGCCTAGTTAGAAGATGATATCCAAGATTAGTTGTAAAAAAATCATTGATGATCTTGTATCTCTTTTGTCTCACTTTCTATTGATAGAAATCCGGAAGGTGAGACATCATGCTATACACATCCATATCCTCACGTTGCATCAAAATATCACTGGTCAATAATGATAACATGAAACACTAAATATCTATATAATCATTTAAATGTTTCTCTAAGAGAGAACTATTTATCAATTTCCTCATTTCTAGGTGCTTTAGGAATTGGTTCATTCAGCACATAAAATTTTATTTCATGGATAAGGATAACATGTACGTGACTTTTCCACTCATAGAAATTTTTGCCAGTGAGAAGGTTATCGTTATCAAGTATGAATTGATGTGATATGTTTTATTTTATTTTATTTATATTTCTAAAAATAAGATTATATTAATTTTAATACTTTGTCTAATAAAATTTAGGAAAATAAATAAAAATTATATTTATTAATATCCGAATATTTTATCAAAACCTAATATCCCTCCCCATTAGCTTCAGAATATCTTGTTTCTTGGAAAATATAGTGGAAAAGATCTATATTGCCTTTATCATTACCATAACATTAGTTGGTCAAGAAACTTTAATGATATATGTAGGCATTCTAAATTGAACCTTTATTAACTCAAAATTATTTAATATGTGGAGGGGAATCCCAAATCCTGAAATCCTTAACATGGATTTCCTCAACCCCTATCTCTCATTTACACCACGTCTAAATTTAAAAGTCAACCCTTGATGTCAACTAGGTTAAGTTAAACAAAAAATTCACGTTATAATTCCCCAATAATTTAAATCATCCCATCATTGGCTTATCAAACACATCGAACTGTTGCTTGATATTAACTAAAGTAGTGGAAGGCTATACTGACTTAATATATATTATTAAGAGATTTAATCATTTTATGTGTAAATTGAAAATTATTATAATTATTACATGGTTGTTAATATTAAGTGGATTTACTTAAGTTATTAACCATGTCTTAGCTAATATTTATGTGTATTCCAATTTATTTTAGTTCTATCTACCATGCTTGTTAATTCATTAATTTATGTGATCGCAACAAAGCTTCGATAGTGAAATAACAATGCAACTTGAAATAAATAAAAAATAAATAAATCGATATTTCATGAAATTTTACTATTTTTGGGTTTATCTAGTGGATGATAAACTAACCATTTTCCTAGGGGGAAACACCTCAATCCAATTAAGTCTCATGTTATATATTTCCACCTATGAACCTATGTATATATCTTAGATTGGTTTCACATTAAATCCAAACATAAACCACCTATGCTAACTTGGGAGTTCCATTCATTAAATATTATTTAACTCACACACAAGTGAGGGGAAGGGGTTTGCATAAAATAAACCATGGGAATATAGGTCCTTATAAAATAAGAGGAGAGATGGCACACATTCCACCAATTTTATTGAATAATAAATTAAAAGAGACCAATAAAATACAATTGTTTGGTGTATGATTATGATCATCAACATGAATGTAATGAATTACACATTTAATAAAAGTAGAATTCAATTATTAATCATTATTATTTAAGATAAATATTTCTTGAATCAATTAATTATTTTATTTAATTAATCAATTATTTTATCTTAATTATCAACTTATTTTTCCTCAAGATTTTCATCCATTATAATTTTAAAAAATTTAAATAAATTTATTTAAAATTAACTATGTATATAAATGTACCTTGAAGGAAACACGATGAATACTCATATGAATCAACCCAACATGTATTATAATTGTATACAATTTGGTCTTATGATATATGGAATACATTACTAATCACATACTTTCATGATGTTTACTATCAACTAAATTATTACATGAATTACATGATTTTTATATCACATGTGATCCTTCAATTCACGTCGAGTAATAACTGTAAGACAACTCAGAAATGGTATGAAGATATAAATATTACACAAAAATTAATTATGCATATATATATATATATATATATATATTATTAAAACACATGCCATGGTTTCATGTCAACATAATGACCTCCGAAAAACACATATCGATAATCTTTGCACAATATAATAAATTAATTTTAATTATATATATTTCGGTATATATAAATGGAATATACACATGATCTATATGGCGTGTACATTTCTCACTATCTATCTGAGGAACACTACTAGGGACTCAGTGGGAAAACCTTGCCTTGGAAAAATTGGATTACATGACATGTAAAACTGCTACATGATGTGTGGTCTCAAAGTTACATGGTCACCAATTAGGTAGGTTGTGTAAATCGATACATGGCCCATCTATGAATGCAGGACTACACACCATGTGCATACACTACATGATGTGTGCTTCAGCTGACTGTGTTCTAGGATAGCTGAATCAACATGTGTTGTATAAATAAATTCACTACATGTATTCAATGAACATGATTTTAATTAACTCCAAAATATTTTTTGGTGTGTTGAACACTAGAACATGACATATTCCTCCATGTACACGTTGTGTACTCTTGTGTTATCAGTCCAGAATTCATGGATCCTCTGGATGAGTTCTTTTATTTTATTTCATTCAGAAAATTAATTTATTTTATGTTATATATTAGAAATTAAAGAGGAAGAATAATATCTCACAATTCAGTTTAATGAATAATTAAACTTGAATTTAAATCTAAATGAAAAATAGATAAATCATTAAATGATCTTTAAATAATTATAAATAATTATTTTATCACTCTAATACCACTTGTAGTTTTTGGGCATAGTGGAAGCCAGTGATGGATCATGCCCAACATTGTTTTTGGTATTGATTGATGATTAATCCAAAATTTTACACAAAATCAAACATCATGATTAATAGAAATTAATCTAAGAATATAAACAAGGGATAGAATGCCAAAACCAAGTGCAAGATCATTAAATATTAAATATAATTAATTTAATTAATTTAGAATTTCCTTGTGGGAATTATTTTTTCAATGATGGATCTAACAATAGATCTACAATGTACCATCATTTCATTGTAGTAATCAAGAGAAGATTCCCTCTAGTGGTGATCCACATGTGTTCCATAAACCTCCGAGCATATCTCTAAGAATCTAAAAGTGCTAGGATGACATATCCTATATCTTATGTAATTCACCTTTTATCTCTAAGAGAATCACTTCCAAAACATTTTACATGATCTCTCTAGGCTCGAGAGTGGGAGGTGGAGGAAGATCACTCTCCAATATTTGGGAGAGTGCTTGGAGAGGGAACTATATATGACATGGGAGGATTCTATTCTACTGTCAGTGTACACAACAAAAAATGAAATTGGATTTCTTTGAAAATAATATATTTGGGATTATATACCACTAGTTTTTAGAGATAAATATTTTCAAAAGTTCCCTTTAATATTTATTTAATCCCTATAGAACCCCATGTCAATAATAATAATAATAATAATAATAATATTTCTCGATATAAAATTAACTTGAAAATAAAATTAAATATTACTTATTCAAATAATATTCAATACATATAATTTCTCACCAGGCCAATAAACTCAGTCTGCCATTCCGCTTAAAAATTATCAGTCCTTGAATAATTTCTATTTATTTATTAAATAAATATCACTAAATTATTCACTAATAAATAAATAAATAATATATTCACTAAATATAAAATAATAATTTATTAAATATTCACCTCACATAATATTCTCACGAATATCTAGTGAGATAATATATTCGATCAATTAAAACTGAATAATTATTAATCCACATGTGGGAATAATATTTATTAAAATTGTTGAATATTAAATAATAATATATTAATTAACTAATACTATGGATACACTTAGTTTGAGACCCTCTCAGTCTCTTTCGTAGTGGAATTAAGTAAAGAATCCTAAATTCAAAGGTTAGTATAATGACCTAGGTTTAATATACATGGATGCTACATCATTTTAGATGAATATTCAGAAAATTTAAAAAGTACATGTTTGTGGAATATAATAGTTTGATGTCTTTGAAAAATAGGAATATATCCATCTAATTTGGTAAAAGTCTTCAACATACCCCGTAAAGTTATTCCCCTACAATAATTATACATAAAATCATTCATCATAACCTATAGGGAGGAAACATTGGAATGGGTGAGATTGTATGATCATTAAGGGTAAAAATTATTGATTTCAATCTATGATTATATGAAATCATATGGTATGCATAGGTGAATATGATCATGAACATAAATTTCTAGGTTCATACCCAACCTATCAAAGATGATAAAAATCAGGCATGGCATATAGATTGTATGTTTATAAGACAAGAATCTTAATGGATATAAATCATCATAAATTAATCATGTATCATAAGATCAAGTAATATAAGTATGGAACGATCATAAAAATAGGAAAACATTTCACTTGTCAAGGTTGAATACTAAGACCATCAACATAGTGGATTAGGACATGCCTAGTACCCATAGTGGATCAGGACACACCTATTTTATATTTTCAACCAGGATATACCTATTTCCCATTTTGGATCAGGACCGACCTATATCCCCATGTGGATTGTGTTTCCTATTCTTCCCAAAGTGGACCGAGTTTCCCTTCTTCCCAGACTAGATCAAGTTTCCCCTTCTTCCCAAAGTGGATCGAGTTTCCCCTCTCGAATAGTGGATCAAGAGCATTGAATTCCCCCATGATTATCTCGTGATATATAAATCTTTAACCAATGAATTAGTGGTAGATACATGTCCCACCGATCTAATAATGAATTTATCTATACATGTTCTAAAATATAATGAAACAATCATCATATCATGACCCATAAAAAGATTTGGGTTTCATAATCATCATATCCTAACCGATGAAATGAAATATATATACTAAAAATTCCATCATATTATAACATATGTAAAATTGAAAGGTTTTACAATAATTTTTTCATAGAATAAACCATGAAAAGAAATGGGTTTCATAAGAGTTTTATCTGGGCATAAGACATGGAAGGGAAATAAGATTCATAAAAAACTTTTCATCATAAATATAATGCATTAAAATAAATAATATTAATGGTGTCCTTGGATACTATCCCCATTAAATCATAAATTATATAAACATCTTTCATCGTAGTTGGTGATGGATTTTGAAAGACCGCATGGGACATTTCTAAAGGATTTTAAAATATCATTGAAAACCGCAATTTTAATACATGAAACAGTTTTTAATTTCTTTTATTTATAAACCAATTTTAAAAACTTATAAATAATTATTTTAAAAATAATTTAAAACATTTCTTTAGAAAATATCCTTTCATCTTGGAAAAACACTTTTTAAATCATCAAACAATTTGAAAACATTTACTCCAAAAATTAATTTTTAATAAAAGAATTTCCATAATATTAGGGAAAGAGTTTTCTTTAAAAATAACATCATAAACTTCAAAATCATGCTTCAAGGAAATTACGGTCATGGAAGTGGTGAAATTTGTACCTTTATGAAATTATTTTTGCACTGTAAAATGTTTAGAAAAGATTCTTTATCAGAAAATAAAAATTAGATTCCTTTTCAAGCCATTTTTAAGAGGTAAAACATAGTAAAAAGTTTTTTTAGAAAATCATACTAAATAATTTTTGAAAATATTTTTTTAGAAAACACGGTTTTATGGGAAACTAGATTTATGACTAAAATGAGAAATAAATTTTGATTTCCTTAAAAACACTTTATTAGTTATATTAAGTAACATAGTGTAAAATAAATTATAGTATTATATAAATATATCATTAAAAAAATGATGATAAGAAAATTCTTGGCTATTATTGAGGTACGGATGATAATATTTCATTAATTGAAGCATAATCATAAAAAGTCCTCACAAATGATAAGATTTTTGCAATAAACTATAACAACATTGGTAACATTGAATCATAATCCCAATGAAAGTATAAAATCACATGAAGAAAATAATATAATTAAAATAAGTAGACTCAGAATATAACATTTAAAAATGGTCATTATACGCACCTTGTAATATAATATTAGTGCATGATGTAACAAGTGTCTTAAAGAAGGAAAATAGAGACAAAAATATTTTACTGATTTGGTATATTTTGATCCATAAACCCCATGAAAGAAATACAACAAAATGGATATGTAAATATAAAAAATTTATGGAAAATAATTATATAATAAACTCATGGGAAGTATATACACCACTTAGAAAAAATGAAAGGTGAATAAGGCATAACTCTAACTGAAATAAAAGTGATACCAGAAATCCTCTAACAACTTGAGTAACTTTGGAATCATGAGATCAATGACAGAATAAAATAAATTGATACCTTTAATATCATTAAATAGATTAAATTCATTATATAAAATTTCATATGTCAGTATACATACAACACAATAAGAATAATTTTTGATCATGGCTTATAACTCACATAAATAAAAGTGAGATAAGAAACCCCTTACCATAAGTCTTGCCTTTCTTCATACATGTTCAAAAATATAGTATAATAAGTATAAGTTTATTATAAATATTCCACTGAACCAAATTATCATATAACATACCATATATTATTTTTTTAATACTATATGTTACCCACTTTATAATAATTTCATGTTTATTTTACGTTTTGGGTTATATCTGATTTATTTTTTGTATATATTTTGACTTGTTATTCTTGATCATCTTACTTAGATCATGATTTATTTATTAATATAATTTAAAAAATATTTTAATATCATATATATTCCATATATAGATATTTATAATACTCTATTAAATAAATAAATATAAAATGAAATACAGCAATCATAGAGATGGTAGGCTGTACATATGCATGAACACTATTTTAATTTCCTTATCGCATTGAAAGAAATAAAATAAACGAAGAATATGTATATATATATATACTATAATTCTAGTATAATTATTATCTATATCTATTATATAATTTTACTAATCCCCCCTTAATAAATTCCATGTTGCCTATGAACAAGACACATCTCCTTGAGGTGAAGATAGTCTACATGTCTACAAACGATGTTATCATATTAAAAAAATTAATTCAAGAAGGTATGGGTTATATAATAATTAAATAAGTATAAATAAATCATAAATATCATATATATTATATAAAATTAAAATTAAATCATTTTTCCCATCCTTTAAATGTGGAAATTTAAGAACGAATGACATCAGTTCATGAGGCGGCTGTAACACCCCAAGATTTCATAGTATGTTATTTCTTCAAAATAATTCAATAACTTGCATTACACGCAACACCGAGTTCAATCACACCATGAATTACAAATAAAAAAGCCATTAAAAGAGGTCATGAATAGAATTAACTACATTTTAAACTTTATATAATCCTTATAATTTTAGAATCCATATTATGAGTTTCTTAGTCATAATGCAAGAACAGATTCATTTTCAGTATTACACTTTTATCAACTTTTAATAGTGAAACCTTTTTAAATAAAATATTTTAAACTTTTTGACTAAATGGGGACATCAAAAATTTAAAATGAAACATCCCAAGCTTACACGGTATGCTTTCCTTTGAATAAAACAGTAGCGTGTGTTGTACGCAACTTCGAGTTTTAACACACACCACAACCGATCAAACTAGCCGTTATGAATAGTAATACCTAATTTTTGAAATTATATATATTTTATATTTTAAAATGGACTTCATTTTTGGATTCGGAATATCGAATTTAGCCTAAGGTGAAATTTTGGTACTTTTCGGATAACTTTCATATTTTGATGAATAGTGAAAATTACTAAATTTTAATTAAAAACAACTTTTTTAATCAAAATAATTAATAGTGATAAATTATGAATTTTAGTAGTTTTAAAGTATATTTAGAATATATTTTTACCATTTAATATAATGTTGGTCATTGGACATAATTTTACAATTAAACTGAACATAAACAAGTGTCAATCTTTTGATAGTTATTACCTCTTAAAAACACGCTTTTTTGTTTTGACAGCGGGAATTAATTTTAAATTAATTTCTGCCACTTCTGTGTTTTGAATTTAGAAAAATGGATTCCATATTTGGAATCAGGATGTTCAAATTGTGTAAATAGGTAACTTTTATTTTTAGACATTTTGAATAATTACTGCGGTAAATATTTTATTTACCATGGTTAAGGGTAAATACGGTAAATAAGGGTTAAAAGATAATATTATAATAATACTAAATTACCCTAAAACGTGTCTTAACCCTATTGGTTGATACATGGTCGACCATGGGAATCTTTGGGTCTATTTTGGGACCCCATGGATCCACTTGTGAGTGATAATGACACTTTATTTTAATTAAGTTAAAATGAATACAAAAATGGCATAAGATTACATCTTTTAGAAGAAGAATTTTTACATAAGGTTATACATGTTGTATTTTTGATTATAAATATTCATTAGAAATCTAAAAAGATTTCCTACATAATGATATTTTATTTATAATTTTTAGACATTAAATAATTTATTTTATTTATGACACAATGATGATGCAGTAATTACTATAATAGTGAAAAATTAAAATAAGTGATATTATAAATACCCAAATAAATATAATATGAAACTTTTAATTAATTAAAATAATTTTCTAGGATACTATGATATATTATGATTGATTTAATTGACTTTTTTCGAAGTAATCAATCTGTTATGAGTTTCACAAAAATCAACTAATGAATAGTTTCAAAATTGACATAAAAGAGTTCTTAAAACAAATATTATATTATTAATTGATATTAAATTCCTAAAAATCTAAGGTTCGGCCAAGAGACTTATATCATGATAGGTTAATCATTAATGGACCACTTGGGGGTCTCTTGGATGTATATGGTAAGTTTATTAAGCATATAATATAAAAATACAAAGAGACATTGTAAAAGTGAAACTAATTAACTTAGAGTTAATACTTAAAGATAAGGTTAATATAAGTACCCAAACCTGTCTAAATTCTATTGGATGAGTTTTTTTCGACCCATCCCCACCTCAACCTTTGAATAGTCAACTTTGGAGCCATTAGAAACCGAATATGAATTTATTATAAATTAATATTTCTAGCTTTTCCAAAGGTGCCCCTCACCCCTCTTATAAAAGGGAACTCCTCCTTCTCATTTCCTCACACCTCTCAAGCCACTTGGCTCGTCCAAACTCTGCCCAACTAAGCTCCCCACATCCCTCTCCTCCTCCTTGAAGCTTCCCCTTAGGCAGAAAGCATTTTAAGAAGTCCTTTGGTTCCAACCAAAGTGAGTTACCTAGATTAAAGGTAACGATTTCTCTTAAATTATTTTCATTTATTTTGCTTCTCCAACCCCCAAACTCTTTTTATTTCCCTTCTTTGGTAACAACACCAGTATCCCAAATATACTAGGATGTTGTTATAAGAAGTATTCAAACTACACATACACACAACGCCATCTAATGGATGATGAACATAATGTTTCTGTGGATGGCAAACTAACGCCTCACGAAACGATGATTGTTCAAATACATCTTACCACCTTTCATGGTGGCCATTATGATGGCACTGTAATTAAATATGATATTAATGATATATAATTTATATATAAGCTTCTGTAATTCCATTTTATTTCATACCATTATTCGTTTCATGTTGTATATACATACGATAATTTCATTTGAGGAAGTGCGGACTACCGCCCCCTTAAAATGATATGACTCATTCATACCACACATGGAACGTATAAAGGATGGTGTTAATGAACTTAAGTAACATATATAAAATATTATATTATACTGTAATAGTAATATACCTATTTATCATTTGGATTTGATTCATTTAAAATGAAAATCAAATGGAAGTAGCGTTCGTGCGTACGTACGGACTACCGTCTCCACGAACGCGATAAGATTCATTCTCCATCATATCCATTCAAGTATTATTCTCATTTTAGGGTTAAAAATAATGTTAATATCATTCTGATTATGAATAAGATATAATCTATCCATTACAAACATGTCTTACGTAACCAAACATTTAAGAAGAACGAATCGATTATCACCCGAAACGACGATAATACTAAGATATTATTAATAAAGCAATGTTAAAAGATCATATATGATATCATATTAATGTATATGATTCTTGTATAATTTAATAACAATTATTTCACCATTATACAGGAGGTTAACCTACCACAACCAAGGAAAAGTACAAGGTAAGGGTTATTTCACAATCTCTTCATTATCCGAGGTTGTTTATATGTAATAATCTACTGGGATCTCTTTATCATCCACATCCATGTTTCTTAAAAATGTATTTCAAAACATTTTTACTATTTACAAGTATATGGGTTAAAGTCATTTATACCCTTTTTTTACTTTTTATAAGAGGTTTATAAAGGAATCTTTCCGTCGTTTTCAAAACAAGGTCTTTTTTAACCTTTTCGACAGAATTGAGGTAAGAATGTTTTTTTTAACTTATACGGCGGGTGCGGTTATTTTACGCCGTTATAAAATCTTCAAAGCTTTCCTTACAAGCTTATAAGAATATTTTCAAAGAAAATGTTTTATTTTATATGGATCTTAAATGATTTCAAAATAAAAGGAGATATTTCTTTAAAAAGAATTTTGATTTCATCTATGTCAACATCCTTTGATGGATTTTAAGATTATTTGAAGTTGATACAAAACTTCTATATTGTATTGAAGGTTTTATGATATGTTTGACTGTGGATGTGCTATTTTTATACCATTCATAGTTTATTGTGAAAGTATTGACATTTCGTATGCTAGTTTTAATACGAATGTTTATGTTATGTTTAAACCTTTTCATATGGGAATGCATTGGACTTAATAAGTGACGGGTGGAGCCCGTTATAGCTCCTCGATGCATCGGTAGGTCTCATGAGACAAACTAGTGTCTTGGCACAAGGCCTTGACAAAATCGTATTTTTAGTCTTGGCACGAGGCCTTGGCTATGTGGTTATGATAGTCTGGCATTATGCATTCCAACATTATGAAAGTGGTTATTGATTTTTGCATGTGATTATTCGATTAGTAGAATATCCATGTGAACAAGTAAATGGCATTATTTCATTTTACTTTTGCCATACTATGTTGAAGTTCAATTTTAAAAGGCCTTTGTTTTAGTAATTCATTGCCTTAAATGTTTATGCTTATTTTGAATGTTCCGCTATATTGTTATCCTTACTGGGCATTTGAGCTCACCCCTTTTCTATGTTTTATTTTTCCCAGGTAGTGAAGAAGTAAATTATGAATGACTTGCAGGGATATTATGAGGGGTTAATAGTGTGGATATGAAGACTTTGTTGTTGTAGTAGTTTTTCACCTTGAAATGTAATGTAAAACTTTATGATTATATCTAGTGTTTCCAAGGCTACTAAACCAATCGGTCTTTCGAGATTTGATCTTCTTGTGATCATGCCAATGTTATGTAATTAATGCACCGACTCTGGGCAACTGGGGTCGGGGCGTTACAGTTGGTATCAGAGGAAGTTTAGTACAAACCTTGGAAGCTAGATTTAGATAAACTCTGATTAGAACACGTAGACCTAAGATGAACTTTGAGGATTAGTGTAGAAGAACTTCCTAGAATTTTGGTATTGTAGAGATTTTGTGAGTTTTCCGAGCAATACATCTCTGTCTGGATACGAGCAGGTAGAGGCAGCTCTGGCACAGATGTACCTAGGGGTAAAACCCGAAAACACCGCTTTGAGCTAGACTCGAACGGGAACTGGTGCACGACAACGGGCCTTGCTGCACTCTTGGTTACGACACTCCCGGGGGATATGCTTAGGATAACTCTCATTTTCTTTACAAATCATTATGAAGGGTTTATGAGTATATACTTCCTCAAAGAAAACATTTTTATGATTATGGATTATATCCATAAATAGTTCAATTTATGTTAAGTGTTTTATAAGTATGGGATTATGTATTTTGATTCATAAACTGATCTAGTGTATGCCATTGTTTAGAAATGGCGCCCAGTAGAAGGAATGAGAACTCTAGCAATGCACATGATCCAAAGAGAAGGAAGGATCATATCTTTCATGGTCTTAAGCTAGAATTTATAAGAGAAATAGTCTCCCATGTATTATCATTATATGAAGAAATAATATCATGTGTTGATAAGATAAGTAAAGATTTTACTGAGTCCTATGGATTTGAAGGGAAGCAAGAGAAGAAAAGGATGGAAGAGAGAAAGATGGATAAAGGGAAGAGGGAAAAGAAGAATTTTCCCATATGTGGTAACTGTAGAAAGAAACACCCTGGAACTTTCCTGAAAGGAATGGGAGTTTGTTATAAGTGTGGAGAAAAAGGGCACCAAGTACGTAACTGCAAGGGTAAGAAAATGGTTTCAAATGTACAATGCTTCATTTGCAAGGAGTTTGGACACTACGCGAACCTATGTCCCAGTCATCAAACTATGCCGCAAATGATGTTATTGGATAATAATCAAGTTATGATACTACCATAGATGAAGAGGAATGATTAGAGTTCTTATGTTGATTATGTCAATTGAGTGTGTATCAACAATTTACTTGTTATAATAATTATAGAGTATGTAAGGATTGTACTGCAGTACTATTTCATTAAGGACTTGAGATTGTGTGGAACAACGAAAAGTGACTCAATAGTAGGATAACTTTTTGGAAAATATATGGTTGAGAGAATGATAAATCATAATATAGTTCTGATACTGAGGTAGTGATTTTGGAATAATATGTGATTGTTTGGGATAAATTATATTGGATATTCTTGACTACCTTGGAACTGATTAATGATTTGTATATTCCATCATTTTTGGGGTTTAAAACATTTTTGGATTGATGAGGTATATCCAGCATTCTATATGTAATAAGGGAGCATGAATATAATCAATAAAGATTATGGTAATTCAGGATGTTTCAGTGTTTTAAATGAATACATGATGAAGGTATTAATATTCTATTACAGGATAAAAAGGATATACATTATGTCTACCTTCCTTATAAATGTTGGACTGTGAGTTTGGACAGAAGTATTTTGGATAAATTCTAAGTTTGAGATTAATTTTGGATTGCCATAAAAGGACAACCCGGAGGTCGGGCGGCGACCCGTCGCGTCCGGCAAGGCTGCGAGACTTGAACCCGCAACCGAAGGGCGACAAGGGTGTATCACCTACCACTGGCCCACGAGATGTCCTGGATTAAATAATGCAGTTTTTATTAAAAGATATTGTAGATGAATTATAAATTAGTTTATTTTGGAACCCTATACGAATAGTGTAAATAGAATTTTTTTTACATTCTATTATCTTTTAGAGTGAAAGATGAGTTTGTGGTAGAAATTTATTAATGGATAAAAATATAATTATAAAGTAAGTATATCTCCTTATGATCTTAGCCAATCTCATAAATAAATTCCTCAACATTAATAAAAGGAACTTAGAACAAAAATGTTGTCCTAGATGGTACCTTAAATCATCACTAATTTATGGCTTTGGGATTTTTGGCCTTTTCATAGCCATGTTCTCTACCACTCTCCATCAGATAATTGATGGTTAGATTTATCCTCCATATCCATATTTTCCTACATGGAACCCTAGTATGTGTTATGTTCGGTAATCTTCATACTTTCCACTCTTTGTTTAAAATAGAGGCCTCATTAATTCATTTTTCGATGTGGGATTTCATCTAAGATATTTTGAAACGTCAAAAATGTGTTATCCCAATACCCTATGTTTTGTTGAACTGATAGTATTTCAAATCATCATAGATTGATGAGTTTAAGAACCTCAATTTTATACTTGTTTGTGATTGATGACCTCAATCACTACCTATAAATATTTACGTTTTTCCTGCAATTATATGTCTCTAATTGCCACCAATGTTCTCCTAATCGAGATCATAATTTGGTGGTGACCCTTTCATTTCTCTTTTCCTCATATTAAGACTAAATATTAGTAAACCAATTTCCTATGCGGGTTTTCCCACAAATATATTTTCTATTTTCGAAGAACAATTTCAAATTGCGAGGACGCAATTTATTGAAGGAGGGGAGAATGTAACACCCCAAGATTTCATAGTATGTTATTTCTTCAAAATAATTCAATAACTTGCATTACACGCAACACCGAGTTCAATCAAACCATGAATTACAAATAAAAAAGCCATTAAAAGAGGTCATGAATAGAATTAACTACATTTTAAACTTTATATAATCCTTATAATTTTAGAATCCATATTATGAGTTTCTTAGTCATAATGCAAGAACAGATTCATTTTCAGTATTACACTTTTATCAACTTTTAATAGTGAAACCTTTTTAAATAAAATATTTTAAACTTTTTGACTAGATGGGGACATCAAAAATTTAAAATGAAACATCCCAAGCTTACACGGTATGCTTTCCTTTGAATAAAACAGTAGCGTGTGTTGTACGCAACTTCGAGTTTTAACACACACCACAACCGATCAAACTAGCCGTTATGAATAGTAATACCTAATTTTTGAAATTATATATATTTTATATTTTAAAATGGACTTCATTTTTGGATTCGGAATATCGAATTTAGCCTAAGGTGAAATTTTGGTACTTTTCGGATAACTTTCATATTTTGATGAATAGTGAAAATTACTAAATTTTAATTAAAAACAACTTTTTTAATCAAAATAATTAATAGTGATAAATTATGAATTTTAGTAGTTTTAAAGTATATTTAGAATATATTTTTACCATTTAATAAAATGTTGGTCATTGGACATAATTTTACAATTAAACTGAACATAAACAAGTGTCAATCTTTTGATAGTTATTACCTCTTAAAAACACGCTTTTTTGTTTTGACAGCGGGAATTAATTTTAAATTAATTTCTGCCACTTCTGTGTTTTGAATTTAGAAAAATGGATTCCATATTTGGAATCAGGATGTTCAAATTGTGTAAATAGGTAACTTTTATTTTTAGACATTTTGAATAATTACTGCGGTAAATATTTTATTTACCATGGTTAAGGGTAAATACGGTAAATAAGGGTTAAAAGATAATATTATAATAATACTAAATTACCCTAAAACGTGTCTTAACCCTATTGGTTGATACATGGTCGACCATGGGAATCTTTGGGTCTATTTTGGGACCCCATGGATCCACTTGTGAGTGATAATGACACTTTATTTTAATTAAGTTAAAATGAATACAAAAATGGCATAAGATTACATCTTTTAGAAGAAGAATTTTTACATAAGGTTATACATGTTGTATTTTTGATTATAAATATTCATTAGAAAGCTAAAAAGATTTCCTACATAATGATATTTTATTTATAATTTTTAGACATTAAATAATTTATTTTATTTATGACACAATGATGATGCAGTAATTACTATAATAGTGAAAAATTAAAATAAGTGATATTATAAATACCCAAATAAATATAATATGAAACTTTTAATTAATTAAAATAATTTTCTAGGATACTATGATATATTATGATTGATTTAATTGACTTTTTTCGAAGTAATAAATCTGTTATGAGTTTCACAAAAATCAACTAATGAATAGTTTCAAAATTGACATAAAAGAGTTCTTAAAACAAATATTATATTATTAATTGATATTAAATTCCTAAAAATCTAAGGTTCGGCCAAGAGACTTATATCATGATAGGTTAATCATTAATGGACCACTTGGGGGTCTCTTGGATGTATATGGTAAGTTTATTAAGCATATAATATAAAAATACAAAGAGACATTGTAAAAGTGAAACTAATTAACTTAGAGTTAATACTTAAAGATAAGGTTAATATAAGTACCCAAACCTGTCTAAATTCTATTGGATGAGTTTTTTTCGACCCATCCCCACCTCAACCTTTGAATAGTCAACTTTGGAGCCATTAGAAACCGAATATGAATTTATTATAAATTAATATTTCTAGCTTTTCCAAAGGTGCCCCTCACCCCTCTTATAAAAGGGCACTCCTCCTTCTCATTTCCCCACACCTCTCAAGCCACTTGGCTCGTCCAAACTCTGCCCAACTAAGCTCCCCACATCCCTCTCCTCCTCCTTGAAGCTTCCCCTTAGGCAGAAAGCATTTTAAGAAGTCCTTTGGTTCCAACCAAAGTGAGTTACCTAGATTAAAGGTAACGATTTCTCTTAAATTATTTTCATTTATTTTGCTTCTCCAACCCCCAAACTCTTTTTATTTCCTTTCTTTGGTAACAACACCAGTATCCAAAATATACTAGGATGTTGTTATAAGAAGTATTCAAACTACACATACACACAACGCCATCTAATGGATGATGAACATAATGTTTCTGTGGATGGCAAACTAACGCCTCACGAAACGATGATTGTTCAAATACATCTTACCACCTTTCATGGTGGCCATTATGATGGCACTGTAATTAAATATGATATTAATGATATATATTTTATATATAAGCTTCTGTAATTCCATTTTATTTCATACCATTATTCGTTTCATGTTGTATATACATACGATAATTTCATTTGAGGAAGTGCGGACTACCGCCCCCTTAAAATGATATGACTCATTCATACCACACATGGAACGTATAAAGGATGGTGTTAATGAACTTAAGTAACATATATAAAATATTATATTATACTGTAATAGTAATATACCTATGTATCATTTGGATTTGATTCATTTAAAATGAAAATCAAATGGAAGTAGCGTTCGTGCGTACGTACGGACTACCGTCTCCACGAACGCGATAAGATTCATTCTCCATCATATCCATTCAAGTATTATTCTCATTTTAGGGTTAAAAATAATGTTAATATCATTCTGATTATGAATAAGATATAATCTATCCATTACAAACATGTCTTACGTAACCAAACATTTAAGAAGAACGAATCGATTATCACCCGAAACGACGATAATACTAAGATATTATTAATAAAGCAATGTTAAAAGATCATATATGATATCATATTAATGTATATGATTCTTGTATAATTTAATAACAATTATTTCACCATTATACAGGAGGTTAACCTACCACAACCAAGGAAAAGTACAAGGTAAGGGTTATTTCACAATCTCTTCATTATCCGAGGTTGTTTATATGTAATAATCTACTGGATCTTTATCATCCACATCCATGTTTCTTAAAAATGTATTTCAAAACATTTTTACTATTTACAAGTATATGGGTTAAAGTCATTTATACCCTTTTTTGACTTTTTATAAGAGGTTTATAAAGGAATCTTTCCGTCGTTTTCAAAACAAGGTCTTTTTTAACCTTTTCGACAGAATTGAGGTAAGAATGTTTTTTTTAACTTATACGGCGGGTGCGGTTATTTTACGCCGTTATAAAATCTTCAAAGCTTTCCTTACAAGCTTATAAGAATATTTTCAAAGAAAATGTTTTATTTTATATGGATCTTAAATGATTTCAAAATAAAAGGAGATATTTCTTTAAAAAGAATTTTGATTTCATCTATGTCAACATCCTTTGATGGATTTTAAGATTATTTGAAGTTGATACAAAACTTCTATATTGTATTGAAGGTTTTATGATATGTTTGACTGTGGATGTGCTATTTTTATACCATTCATAGTTTATTGTGAAAGTATTGACATTTCGTATGCTAGTTTTAATACGAATGTTTATGTTATGTTTAAACATTTTCATATGGGAATGCATTGGACTTAATAAGTGACGGGTGGAGCCCGCTATAGCTCCTCGATGCATCGGTAGGTCTCATGAGACAAACTAGTGTCTTGGCACAAGGCCTTGACAAAATCTTATTTTTAGTCTTGGCACGAGGCCTTGGCTATGTGGTTATGATAGTCTGGCATTATGCATTCCAACATTATGAAAGTGGTTATTGATTTTTGCATGTGATTATTCGATTAGTAGAATATCCATGTGAACAAGTAAATGGCATTATTTCATTTTACTTTTGCCATACTATGTTGAAGTTCAATTTTAAAAGGCCTTTGTTTTAGTAATTCATTGCCTTAAATGTTTATGCTTATTTTGAATGTTCCGCTATATTGTTATCCTTACTGGGCATTTGAGCTCACCCCTTTTCTATGTTTTATTTTTCCCAGGTAGTGAAGAAGTAAATTATGAATGACTTGCAGGGATATTATGAGGGGTTAATAGTGTGGATATGAAGACTTTGTTGTTGTAGTAGTTTTTCACCTTGAAATGTAATGTAAAACTTTATGATTATATCTAGTGTTTCCAAGGCTACTAAACCAATCGGTCTTTCGAGATTTGATCTTCTTGTGATCATGCCAATGTTATGTAATTAATGCACCGACTCTGGGCAACTGGGGTCGGGGCGTTACAGCGGCAGTTCGTCGTATACACTAACGATGATTATGTATCCCATTTGATGGAATTTTGTGTAATTATAGGAAAACAATTTAATATAAGAAAATCTAAATATAATTATAAGGATATTATATAATATTTATATAAGAAGAATTGAAGGGGTGAAGAAGGAAATAGAATAGAAGTTATTGTGGAAGGACGTTACCATTTCTTTGTGCAATTCATTTTAGTTTGTACCAAAGGGCCTCCTTGGTAAGATTCATACCAAAAGTGAGGAAACTAGGATGAAAGGAGAGAATTTGGCAGGATATTTGGATAGGTCATGGATGATAAAAATGGCTTGAGAGGTGTGAATAAATGAGGGGTTTGAGTGCCCTTTTTATAGTGGATGAGTGTCATTCTTGTAAATATAAAAAGGAAAACACTATTGAGAGGTCTTTATTACATCATGTGCCTCCAATAACGGTAAATATTAGATTAAATGGAAAATATGGTCTAAATATGGATATAAAATAGATATTATACATGTGTCTAGGTTATGTGGACCCTTAAGTTAATGTTTAACCCCAAAGTAAACTCGTTTTTATGTTAATAACTTTACTTAATTTTAATTAAATTAACTAATCCTTTTGGTAAAAAATTAATTTGACCCAAATATATTTATAAATTATAATGATTCAAAATATGAAATACATTTTTCCAAATTATATTTAGAGAAGTGGTAGAAATTAATTTATAAATAATCCCACAGAATGGGTGAGATAACATGTTTTTAACATTGTTTTTTTTGAAAGATTGAAATATTTATAAATACAATGTCAATTTTAAATTGGTTATAATGAAATAAATTGGATTAATTGATATATTAATAATATAAATATAAATTTAAACCAATTTTAAAAATATTTTCAATATATAAATATGTTATATGAAAATGCAGTTTTCAATTGAAATTCCCCAATATTCTTCAAAATATGAAACCTCTCTAAAAAATACCAAAAAAAACACCCAAATTAAATATTAATATCCTATTTCAGAAATGAATATTATTTTGTAAAATAAAAAACATAGAAGTGTCAAAATTATATATAAAATTGGTTGTCTATTAAAAGGTGGTCAAATTAACTTTTAGAAAAATACATGTATTTATTAATAAAATTGGATTTATTATTTTCTTATTCCTATGAAACATGTTGGATGAGTTTTAAAAAAATTATTAAATATATAATATATTAATTTTATTTAAAAATTTAATCAATAGTTATTTTTTTTATATTATTGATATGAAATGGTTTTTGTACATAGTTTTCATAGAAATTGAATTTCACTATTTTTGAAGAGATATTAATTTACTTTCTATCTAATTGATAACCAAAGGCTTCATTTTATATACATGTTTAGAACATATTTTCTAAATATATTTAATATTATTTTTATTTTCCATTCCAATGGATAGGTGGTAACTATAAAAATATTTTAATGGAAATATTAACCATATAATATAGTTTGGTAAAACTCAACCTTATGTGTAATGTAATCTATTAAAGGAACATGACATAGTTTTTAACAAAATGAATATATAGTTTTTTGTGTACCTGAAGATAATATAATTGTTAAATGTAGTGCAATATCAACTTAGTGTTTTATACAAAGGAAGAATAACCTGGTTCTTTCATATAACATATGTTTTATTTAGTGTTGCGTGAAACCTAGAATATTAAAAAGTGTAGATTAATTCAAAAAAAAAACAAAGTATATAGGTATTAAATTATACCCCACTTAAAAATGAATTTCCCCCTTGAAATATTTATGGGTTATCAAAGGTCTGAAACATGAAAGTTTCATTCATAAAAAACTACATCATAAAAATGAATACTAGAACTTCCTTTAAAAATGATATGTTAGAACCATAACGTTTACCAAAATAAACTCAAAACAAGGTTTCCATATAGGAGAAAATAGTTTTTTAACTGAAAACATTGGTTTGAAGGATAATCCTGACTGTAATGTTGTTATGGAGAGTGATAGAGAACACAACCCATAGAATGTTAACGATCACAAATCCATAAACCAAATATGCTTCATAAGGGTAATTGATTTTATATAAAAATGATGATAACCAGAAAACATTTTATTTCAATACCCTATTCTAAAAATTAAAGAATCTTTATGATATGATATACTTACTTGATTCAGCACAATCTCTCCCTTTGGTTGGCTTTTGATCAATTATGACTTTATTTCTTACTCTAGAGAATGAAGGTGATTTTTTCATTCCTGAAGCACTAAAATATCATGAGATCCATAAATAAAATAATAGGTCATTCCATATATCTTTAGTTTATACCATAGAAAAATGTTTACCATAGGTTATCCAATATGAATAAATCCTCCTATAATGATATAATACTTTAATCTTAGAACCTCATCTGAATTATGTCATAAACGATTTCATAAATGGTTAACCTTGTAACAGTTACGAATTATGAAAATCCAAAACAATAGAAATAATGTCAATAAATTTCCCAAAAGTTACTTAAAATTGATACCCCGTGTCACATAATGTAGCTCTGGGTTATCACATTCTAAACATGTGAATAAATTCATCCCATATTCTCTTAAAAATATATAATAACCTGAATTACCATAAATAATTATTGAAAAAAATCATGTTTTCTTAACCCAATGATCATTAGATATATTCCTTAAATCCAAAAGTGTGGTAATATTTATAAACAATAGCATAAACCATTTTTTCGTCAAATCCTTTAGCAGTTATGAGGTAATCAATACTACCCAATTTACTTATTCACATACAATATATCGTTATCCAAACATAATTATCTCAACATCTAGTACACAATAATGGTTATCTTTCCATTAATCTTGGGTTTCCCATGAATATCACCATTCCATTAAATAAATTTTACACTCCATTGGAAGCATTAGACATATTCTTCTAAATCCTTAGAGATACACATAAAGTGAATAATCATTATATATTTCACAATTTTTATAACATAATTCTTGAATCCAAATATGTAAAATATTCTATTATTCCACTTTATCATTAAGCTATTAACAAGGATTCATCATCTTATTACATAATACCACATTCATAAAATATTAAATATTAATCATGTATTAAGGTTCCTCAACCTCAATATATTCATGATTATTACATTTAATACTATTTGAATATCTTGTACCTATCTATCACACATTTTTTGTGGTATATTTATCCTCAATAATATAAACAATAATTTTAACACCTTTCTAATTTTATTCATTATATGTCCACTAAGGACATCAATTTTATTAATTTCCAAAATTTCTATATATGAAACTTTCAATGTAATCCCAGTTCCTTATTGTTCCTACTATTGACTAAGACGATAAATCCTAGTGTGAGAAACACTTATAATATGATAAAATCACATAATCATGAAAAATTACTTGTAAAATCCCTAAATAATGAAACCTACTTTTAAATCCATGACACTTTAAGCTTAACCTTAGATACATCCCAAGAAATATACTTAGAAATATACCTAGGGATACCACTTCATTTTTCTCAACCTAGTCCCTAAAGATTTACTAAACCTTTACTTTGATATCAACTATAGAAATAGAAACATAACATAAATGGATATAACATAATTTTAGATTAATATTCATAAAATTTAAAAAGTACATGCCTAAGGACCATAATAGTTTAGTGTATTTGGAAACTAGGAACACATTCATCTAATTTTGGGAAAGATCTTAAATATCCCTCATAAAGATCTTCCCCTTTACTACCTCTACGTAAAACGATTCTTCATAACATTGGGAAGGGAATCATAAGAAAGGGTGAACTATGATTCTTAGTAAGGGAAAACATAAGAGATATCAATCTATGATCATATGAAATTATAAGGTAATCATTAGGGTATGTGATCATGAACATAAATTTATAGGTCCATACCCAACTTGTCATAGATGATAAAAATGAGGAATGATATATAGTTTGAAGTTGATAAGACCTGAATCATAAGGGTGATAAATCATAAAAAATCAATCATATACCGTAAAATTAAGTCATATAAGTATTGAACTATCATAAATATTTAAAACAATTTCATGTGTAAAGGATAACTTCCAAGAACCTCAAAATAGTAGATTAAGACACACCTATTTCCCATAATGGATTACGACACACCTATTTCCAATTTTGGATCAGGACACACTTGTTTCCCATTTTGGATCAGGACACACATGTTTCCCCTTATCCCCATAGTGGATTGGGTTTTCCATTCTTCCCCTAGTTTATCGGGTTTCCCCTTCGTCCCATTTTAGATCATGTTTCCACCTCTTCCCATAGTGGATAAATCATGATTTCTTATTCCCATCATTATCGCATGAGATATAAAACTTTACCCATTGAATTTTAGGGAGATATAGGTCCCTACCATCACATAATGAATTCATATATTCATGTTCCACAAGATAAGAAAACATTCATCATATCATGACCCATAAAAAGAGTTGGGTTTTAAAAATATGATGTCATAACCCATGAATTAAAATGGGTATTGTAAACATTAAATCATATTACAATCTGTGGAAAAGATATAGGTTCAATTATATTTTCATTATATAATAACCCATGAAAATAAATGGATTTCATAATCATTTTATTAGGGTATAACCTATGTAAGGGAATCAAGATTCATAAAAAACCTATCAACATTAACAAAAACAATTAAAATAAATAACAAAAATGGCGTCCTTGGATCCTATCTCCTATAAAGAATAAACTACATCAAAGGATGTCATCATATATGGAGAAATATTTTGGAATAAAACAAGGAAAATTTATTAAGGAATATAATATTTCATTAAAACTCAATCTTTAAAACATGAGAAAATTTTAAAATCATTTTCTTTAAAAGCATTTTGAAAAACATATAAAGGAAGATTTTAAATATCATTTGAATCATTTTTTTGAGAAAATATCATTTCATCTTTGAAAAAATATTTTTAAACAATAATTTTTTTGAAAACATTATTCTTTTAAAACCAGTTTAAAATAACTAATTTATTTAATATTACTTAAAAACATTTCTTTAGTAAAAAACATGTAACATTAAAAGGAATCTTCTAGGAAATTATGGTCATCATGTGCGGTAAATCCATACATGATGAACATTTCTCTTTCACATAAAAAGTTTTGAAAATTATTTAAAAAAAATAAAAAGTAGATTCCTTAAAAAATTATTAAAAGTTAAAAAATGGGTAACACTATATTTTAAATGTCATAGGAAAACACTGTTGAAAACAGTTTTTTATAAAACATGGTTTTGTTGAGAAAATATATTTTTGATAGAAAAGATAAATAAAGTAGGATTTTTTTAAAAAGAATTATTACTTACCTTATGTTCCAAAGAGTGAATAAAGTTTAATATTACATGAAGATATCATGAATTACTATAGGATTATAAAATTAATGATTATTATAGATATTGGATTATAATATTTCATCAATGTAATCATAATCATAAAAAATCTCAATAGATAATGAGATTATAGAAAAAAATTCCACTTAGGTAATGTTGAATAAGAAACCCCATTAAATAATAAAATTAAATAACAAATATAATATCATGTAAAGTAGAAGTCTCATGATATAAAATTTCAAAATTTCTATTATATAAACCTTGTAAAAGAATATAGGTGTAAGACTTAACATGTGTCTGAAAGAAGGAAAATTTAGACAATAACACTTTACTGATTTAGTAACTTCTGGACTATACACCCCATGAAAGAAAGATAATAAAATGGAAATATAAATAACCATTAATTTAAGGATAAAAATAATATAATAAATTCATTGGAATTATATACACCATATCAAAAAAATTATGGGTGAATAAGAAATAAGTCTCACCGAAATAAAAGTGAGACTAGAAATTCCCATACTACTTAAGTAACTTTTGAATCATATGATGCATGAAATAATAAAATAAATTAAAAATTTTAATATCATTAAATAAATTAAATTCCATATATAATATTTCATATATTAGTATACAAAAAAATAAATAATTATGAATATAGTACATATCTAACAAAAATAAAAGGGAAATGAGAAAACCATTACCTTAAGTCATGAAATTATTCATAAACATTAAAAAATAATGTATTATAAGTATAAGTTTATTATAAATATATCAAAAAACCATATTATTATAAATAATACCATATATTATTTGGTTATGAATTTATATTACCCTTTTTATAACAATTTGATATAAATGATATGTTTCGAGTAATATCCTCTTTGTTTTTTATATATGTTATGACTTGTTATTATTGAAACTCTTACTTATATCATGATTTAATTACTTAAATAATACAAAATATGATTGAAATTTATAATATATTTAGTATATAAGCTCTTCTAATAATCTATAAAATATTGAAATATGAAATGGAATACAATGTTCAAGGAGACGGTGGGTCATACATACACATGAACACTATATCCATTTTCTTGTCATATTGAAAGAAATAATGTCAATGCAATATATATGTATATGTATATTATAATTAAAGTATAATTATTATGTCATATATATAATAAAATTATTCTAAAACAATCCTTAATAAATTCCATATAAAGTGTGAATGGATCACATCGCTTTGAAGAGGTAGTATTCTACACGTCCACAAACAAAGTTATTGTATTCCCCCCAAATGGAATGCATGAAGGTATGGGTTATATAATAATTATATAAGTATAAATAAATAATTAATATAATATATATCATATTAAATTTTAAATTACATCATTATTTTCAACCTTTAAAGGTGGTAATTGAAGAACGAACAACATCGAGTCGTAAGGCAGTAATCCACCGTAAACATAAATGATGATTGTGTATCCCATTTGAGGGGATTGTGTGTGAGTGAAGGTAGAAAAACAAACATAAAAACATATCAGAATATTTATTATACTAATTTTTTTATATAATCTTTATATAATAACAATTTAAGGGTTGGATAAAGAAATAAAACAAAAGTGCTCGTAGAAGGATGTAACCTCTTCTTTGGGTAACACCTTTTGATTTTCACTAATTGGATTCCTTGGTTGGATTTATGCCAAAAGTGAGTCCTCCAGTATGAATGGATGTATTTTCGGTTTAAATTTTGATAGTTTTTTTTTCTTATTCATATGTCTTGATAGGTGTTAATATGTGAGGGGGTTGACCACGCTTTTATAGTTGAGGAGTGACAATCATATAAATATAAAAAGGTAAACACTATCTTGAAGAATCTCTTACATCATGTGACTAAAATAACGGTACCATTTTGATAAAATATATTTTATTTTCTAAATATTTATAAATGGATTTTGGATAAGTTCCTAGGTTATTTTTCTCCTTATGTTAAAGTTTAACCACTAAGTAATCTTGTTTTTACCTTAATCGATATAATAAATTTTCATTACTTTATCTATTTTTTTAGTCAAAAACTAAGATGAAATTAATAGAAATTATAAATTATGATTATTATAAGTATTTAATACATTTTTTTAAAAATATAACCTCATAAGTTTCAAAAATTAATGTAAAATTAATTCTGTAGATCGGATGAGACAACAAGTTTTCAAAGTTAAAAAGTTTGAAATGTTTTTATATACAATTTCAATGTGAATTTTATTTAAATTAAATAAATTATATTAATTTATGTATAATTTTTCAATATATACATTAAACCCAATTTGAAATATAATTTATCTATATAAATAAATTATATGAAAAAGTAGTTTCCAATTGAAATTGTGTGTTTTTTCAGTATTTATCAAAATTTGAATGTTTTATGAAGAATACCGAAATTCACCAAAAGTTAATTTTGATATCCATACAATGAAAATTATTTTTTTTTTCAAAATAAAAATTCAAAAATTTTCAAAAAATATATTTTAAATGGGTTCTCCATTAAAAGGATGTAAAATTACATTTTAGGAAAATAAAACGTTTTATTCATAAAATTTGATTTTTTTATATTATGCCTCTCAAATCTATTGGATGAGTATAATAATTTTTTTTGAATATATAATATATAGTTATTTAAAAAAAATAATTTATAGTGGTTTGTTATATTTATTGAGATAAAATGGTGTTTGAATATAGTTTTCATTGAAAATGAATTTCATTATTTTCAAATAGTTCTTACTTTAAATTCTAACTAATTGATAAAAAAAGGATTCATTTTTTATACTTGTGTAAACTGTATTTAAAAAAATTAAGTTAATCTTATTCATAAATTCCCTTCCAATTTCTAGGTGGTCACAATAATAATATTTTAATAACAATATAAATAGTATATTTTAGTTTTGTAAAACTTAGCCTTCTGTGTTACGCAAGCTATCGAAGGAACTCAACATTATGTCTCACAAAATCTTAACATAGTGTTGCATATAACAAAAGATAATATAAGTGTTTCATGTATATGCAGATATAATTTGTGTTTCATAAAAATCAAGAATAAATTTGTGCTTTCATATAACACATTCTATATTCGGTGTTGTGTGAAATGAAAATTATTGAAAAGTGTAGATTAATTCAAAAATAACAGATTCTAAAATATCAAGGTGATATTGTTAGAATCTGTCAACAAGAAAAAGTTCCCATATATAAATAAGTTAATTATTCAGATATAGCATGCCTCATATGGTTTCTTACTATGTAATATAATCCCTTTATCGTGATATCTCTAATAAAAAAGGTTGCATGCATTTGCCATTATCCAATGCGATTGATGTCTCTTTATTTGAATTTATAGAAATAGAACCATCCTATAGAACACCATGGCCATGGATTTATTTAATATATATGACTTCTATAAAAGTTAATTATATATCAAAAACCATTAAAAATATAAGAGACAAATCCATTCTTGTATTGTTCTTTAATGAAATATTACTTGTGATGCACCCAACATATCCTAACTCATCGTGATCATATGTTGTCATAGTTTTCTTCAATACATTAAAGTACACAAGTAATAATACTCATTAATAAAAATATTAAAGTCTAAAGATCAATACAAATTTCTTTAAATAGGGAAATATAATGACACATATAAAATTTTATTTCCTACTAGTTGGTCTCATTCTCATAATATCCAACACTGGATATTACCAAGTGTTTCTACCATAAGAATGTCCATTTGAGTCCTACCAGTCTCCACCTCTGACAACCTATATCTATTGTGTCCCTCAAATGATATCATATATATGTATAACATATATATAATAACACTATTGTGGAACTTATATTTTCCCATCATAGTAGGGAACGACTACGAACATTTAATTTGGAAACTACTATTAAATAATTATCACATAATATGTTATATAGAGTAACAATAATGATGTGATATAGTGTTTATTAATATTAAAAACTATGAATATAGGTAATGATAAAGTACACAAAAGTTATTTCTTGAGCACAAACTCCAATAAAAACATCATTAATAACCAATGTAGATAAAAATTAAAGAGCTTCAAGAGAAATTGGTCACAAATTGTTTTTTATTCGATTCATAAACTATCCTATTAAATAAAGGGATAGTAATATAATATCATTACCAATGTGGTAGCTTTGAATCCTAATACCAATGATGGAATAAAATAAAATGAATATTATAATATAATTAGGTTAAATAAATTCATTACATTATAAGTCAAAGGGGATATATATACATATCATAAAAGAGGATAGGTGTATAACATAACATATTTCTCAACAATAGAGAATCGAGACAAAAATACCTCACTGACTTGTTATCTTTTGAAACGTAAGCCCCCTGAAATATTGACCCTAAAATGGATAAGTAAAACCTATTATTTTTATATAGAATCATCATATTATAAATTTATGGGTAGTATATACACCACATAAAATTAATGCTTGGTGAGTATGTATTGTATCTCATAGAAGAAAAGAGTGAGATAGAAATCTCTTTCCTTAAGTATTGACTTTCTTTGTACATGTCCAAACCTCCTATATAATAAATTAGATTTTATTATACATATTTTAAAAAGAAATATTTCTATATATTATACAATATATGATTTTCTTATAACCTTTTATTACCTGTTTATTAACAATTACATCTTAAAGTCATGTTTTGGACAATATCTACTTTGTTTTTCATGTATTTTTTGAATTGATATTTTTCATCATATTACTTAAATCATGGTTTAATCATATGAATATTATAAAACATGATATAAATATAAAATAAATTCAATATATATATATATATATATATATTTATAGTAATTTATAAAATTTAATGATATAAATTGGATTGCACCATTCATGTAGTCGTTAGGCTGTACGTACGCATAAACGATGTTTCCATTTTTATTGTCAGATTGAAAGAAAGAAAATCAAATGATATATATCATTATTTTAGAATCAATTTTATGTGATATATATCAAATATTTTTATTAAACCCTTAATTAATACATTTATTGTATATAGTGAATGAATCACATCACTTAGCGAGGCGATAATCCACCGTACACAGGAGTAACATTATCATATTCCCCCAAAATGGAGAGTATGGAGGTGTATGTGATAAAATAATTCTAGAATAATAACAACATAATAAATATCATATATATATATATATAATAAATCCATTATTATAACTATCCTTATGATGGGGTAATGAAAAAAGAAATGATATTGGTTTGTGAGGTGATAATCTACCATACACATGGATGCTGGTTTCACAACCCATTGGATGGAAGAAGAGATGATTTTAGGTCATTAAATTAACATAAAAAATATTAGTATATGTATAATATTTTGGTTATTATATCATCATGATATAATAATAATTACATGAGGTTGTGGAATAAATAAATTAAAATGCTTATTGTTGGATGTTATCTATTCTTTAGGTGTCCTATTTAGGTTTAAACCAATGGATTTCCTTGGTTGGATTTATGTCAAAATAAAGACATATAGGATAATAAGAGGTAATTTTGAAATTGATTTGGATATTTATTATATGATAAAAATGATTTACAGTGTAAATAAAAGAGGACATTATGTGGCCTTTTATAAATGAGGTGAGTGGCACACATGTATTGTTTTGAAAAGAAAAAGTATACACACGTTTTTCACATGAAAGAATGGTCGAAAATGAATAAAATAATTACCTTTTACATTATAAGGTCTTAATATATTCTTAATGTATATATTTATACAAGTTTAAATATAAATCTTTTACCTTATCTCTTAACCTTAACATGTGGTAAACTCATTTACCTTAACTATGATAAATAATATTTTTACCATTTTTACTTTTCCTAGTAGTGAGCAATTATGTCGAAATTTTTAGATAATATATATTATGATGATTCAAAATATTTAATCCATTTTTAGAAATTCCATTCATATAAATGACCAAATTGAATTTAAAATTAAACCAATAGACATGATGAGAAAGTGAGTTTTTAAAGGGAAAATATTTGAACGTTTACAAAGAATTTAGATCAAATTTTAATATGAAATTGACTAAAATTACCTAAATTGTATTTACAGATAAATAATTGAATTAATTTTACATTAAAATAAATTTGAAATATAATTTAACTTGGTGAATAAATGAAATTAAATGTATGTTTTGAATTTAAATGCAGTATTTGTCACTAATCATCAAAAAATGAAACTTTTCCAAAAAAAAATTACAAACAATTCACCCTATGATAATTTTGAAATTACATTTCCAAAAAATTATTTAAAATTTATTAAATTAAATTTCTAAAATTGTAAAAATTATTTTAATTTTGTTCACAAAAAGGAATAATTTTTGTGAGAAAATAGTATTTTCAAAACATATAGGCTTTAATGAAAAATAATTAAATTATTTATCAATAAGTTCTATTTATATAAAAACATTATGATTAATATTTTAAAATTATTTATTATAATTAATATCACCATGTTTAGTGGATATACTAAAACATTATTGTTTAAATAAATATATTTATAATATATCGTGGTTTTGTCATAACTCAATGTCATGTGTAATGAAATATAACCCAGTGATGCATTTAGAACAATCATAAATTTGTGTTTCATGAAATTAGATATTAAAATTGTGTTCCATGTAATGAAAGTTATCAAATAAATCTAATTTATTTGAAAAAAATAATTCACAATGTCTCAAATTGTTACATTTTACCCCCCTTAAACTAAACTTTTCCCTTGAAATTCATCACCCCGATATGAACAAATAATGATACATCTACCTCATTATATCCTCATGTTACCGCTTATGTTCTAAAAACTAATCGGTATTCCAAAAAACAATAAATAGGTGAGTGTTTTCATTTCATATGAATATATATGATCCATAATATTCACTGCATCATATGAAGGGTTAGTTATGTAATTTTGTTTGGAGAGATATGTATAACATATTTGGACTTGAGAGTTGGTTGCTGGAAGCACTGACCAATAGGCTACCATCTCGATATGATCATGAATTTCAAAGGGGCCGATATACCTAGGTATCTGTTTCCCTTTACTTCTAAATTCCATAACTTTATTTCATGGAGAAATTATTAGGAACACCTAATCACCAGCCTCAAATTCTATATCATGCCGGTGATTATTAGGATAAAATTTATACTAACTCTGATCTTCCATGATGTGTTGATGAATGGATCTAACATTATTTATTATTTCTTCATATATCTCAAGTCCCAGTATTCTTTTTTCTCCAAATTTGTTCCAACATATTATATCCTTAAACATATTCCAATAGAGGGATTTATAAGGAGTCATCAAAATTCCTAAGTGAAAGATATTAATGTAAGGAAACTCAACTAAAATAAGTTATCGATCCAATTCACCTTTTAAATCTAAAGAACATGATATAAATATTTTTTTAGGTTTCGAATTTTACATTAATAATTATCATCTATTGGGGGATGATACTCAATGAATAATCTATACTCCATATCAAGATCTTGATAAAGAATTCACGAGAACATTGTGGTAAACCTCATATCCTAATAAAAAACAATAGAATGTGGCACTCTGTGAAACCTTACAACTTCCTTAATATATATCCTAGAAATTTTATCTAGGGAGAAGTCTTATTTGAGATTGATGAAGTGTACTAACTTATTGAGGTGATTGACTAAAACAGATACAACATTATACCCTTTAAATATTTGGGAGAGTTTAATGAAAAAATCCATGGTGATGTTTTTGCATTTCCATTCTGGTATGGGTAATAGATGTAACATCACCTTAGAATCTTATCTTTCAGCCTTTACATACTGACATGCCAATCTCCAAGATACAAACTCTGTGATTTCTATCTTCATGAAATCCCACTTGATTCACTCTTTCAAAGCACTATATATCTTTATACTTCCTGGATGAATTGATTAGGAATAATTATAATATTACTCTAACAAATACTTCATTAAACCTGGTATGGATTGAATATATACGTGGTTCTTGATGCTTATCCTTCCATCATGATCATGTTTTAACTCAGTAACATTTTTATCCTTCTTTCTCAACTCTAAATATTCCTTATATGCCTCTTTAATATTCACTAGGATAGATGGTTAAACATTCAAATGAGAAAAATAATATTTCCCCCTTCCATCATGATTTCTAGATCCATACATTGAAAATAACAATATATTCGATCTTGTTTTATCCTCATAATGGATAATCTAGCACGATTATTTCAACTCAATACATTATAAACCTTGTTCTCTTTCCCAGGGTGGTAAGGTATTGGGTAGTGAAAATTATTAATCACCTTGAAGAATCTTCAATGGACCATATTAAACTCTTTCTATGTGAATACATATATTAAAATTTTAGGATCAGTATATATACAACACATTAATCATAAATATAATTCCTATTTATCTTTAATGAAATTTTTTTTATCAAAACTAAACCGAAATCATATTTTGTGTAATTTTTCTCATTAATATTCAATTTTCGTGTGTCATAAGCTATTAACATGTCATTCTACATAATAAAAAATTCTAATCCATTTTTTGATGGATCAATAGAGATTAAAACCCCTTATCCAAAAATGGGTATTGTAAGAATTGGTGTTTTGACTAATATTATCTTTAGTTTCTTGAAATTATACTCATATTCATTTGTTAAGAGGAACTTGGATCCCTTCAAAGTTATCTTGGTCATGGGATTAGATAATTCTAAGAAATTCTCTAAAAGCTATCGATAATATTTAGCTAATTAATGAAAAATATGGTTCATAGTCATCGAGAATGGTATGAGCCATCATTATTAGCTTCAAATTTTATGGATCTATTGATATACCCTCTCTTGAGATTATATGTCCCAAAAATAAAACCAATTTCTACTAAAATTCAGACTTTTTAAAATTTTCATATAATTTATCCTTAGGGTATTTAGTATAATTCTCTAGTTTTATTCAAGATTCAGCATAATATTTGAATATATAAGAATATTATCTATAAATAATACAAAAATCAATTAAGGTAATATCTAAGGACTCTATTTTATAAATCCATGAAGATAATAGGGAAATTTGTGAGACTGAATGAAATTACTATATATTCATAGTGTCCATACCTTGGATGGAATGAAGTCATGAGTATATATTAATTATTAATCATTAATTGATGATAACTATAATGAAGTTAAATCTTGGAAATGTATTTAGCTCTACATAGTTGATCTAATAGGTCAACAATACAGGGAAGCTGATACTTTTTATTAACTGTGATCATGTTTAACTCACATTAATCAATGAAGAGTCGCATTGACCCATCATTATTTTTATAAAAAATAATAGGCTTACCAAAATGTGACACACTTGGATGAATGAATCCATTTTCATGGTTCTCCTGGAGTTGATTTTTTAATTCCAATAACTCAATTGGGGCCATTCTATAGGGATTATTTGAAATTGGTGTGGCACTTGGTATAAGTTCCATTTAGTAATAAACTTTTTGTTTTAGGGTAATTATAGGAAAATACTCATGAAATGAAAAAACAATCTCACACATTAGGAATATCATATATGTTGATTTTCTCCCTAACAATTTGTGATAAACACACATTCTTAATGGGAAAATCCACTTTATGCTTTCCTAACATAGGGAAAACATTTAATTGGATCCCAAAAGGAAAGAGAATATTTCCATTATTTTACCCCAATAGATCACTCCCAACTATTATGGTTTCACTTAATGGTATGAATATGAAAATTCAACAACAGAACATCCTAGAATAGGGTCAGTTGAATCAGGGATGAGATCCACCAAATAGAAAACAATGGCATCATCTTGGTTTGTATGACCCAGGTGCAGGTCAATGATTTAACCTACGTATCAATCCATGATACAACATTTAACTAACCCATAACCCATTTATTTATGACTTATTATATCCACTAACTAATATATCATTAACTATTCGACCTAGTCAAAGTAGTCATAAGTGAGAATATATTAGAGATTATATGAACAAGGATATGGAAATAACTCACTTAGAATAGTTGGAATGATTCTTCAAGCTATCTACAGATGATTCCATTAAAATATTCTAATCAAATAGATCATACATAGATAAATTTTGGGATATAACCATGTACTCATGCATACTCTAAAAATCATAAAATCTGGTTACACATCCTAAAACTACACCAAATAATCTACACAAAACTAGAAAACTCATACAAGGAATGTTTATGAAAGGTAAAGTGAAATGTGTTTCCCAATTCATATAACAAAATCTGTAGTTAACATAGTTTAGTAGGTGAATAACAAGATATAGTTTCCAACACTACCCATAAATACTCTGATCCCACCAGACTCGAATCTAATCGATGTTAAAAATATTAAAAATCCCATATAAATATTTGAGAGTGCGTCTACTGGTATAAAAATCAATATGAAATTGAATGATAACAACTAGTGTCTTTTCTAGATCATAGTAATGATACCTCTATAAAAAGAAACAAAACCATAGGTAGATCATGCCAATGGTAGTTAATTTTGGTGACCAAACTAGAACCTAGAATATCCCATTACCCTAGAGTTTCCAAATTCTTATCCCATGAGCCATATTTTCGTAAAACCACTTATTTTCCTTATACATATTTTTTCTAATCATAGAAAAATAATTACTATCAAATATATTAAAACACATAAATTAAATATACAAGAACTAAAAACACAACATGAACAACAATAATAACTATTATAATAAAAAAACAACACCATAAATTCCCCCAAAAAATATCTATTTATATCATTCCCAAGAACAATATCTCACTACTACCCATTATAGCCATCCATCACAAGGATTACACTCACAAATTCATGATTTTTCTTAGTTCCCAAGTTCACAAACAATTTCAAGTTTTCCAATAAAAAGTTTCCTTTCAAAAAATCTAGTTAAAGAACTTCTTTAAATATTTTATAAAACATGATCACTAGTAAAACCATTCTAAAAACACCTTTTTTATAAAACTCCTTTAAGAAAAATGTCATAAAACAATGTCACATTTACAAAAAGAAACATGATAATGATATTATTTAATTTGAAAACCATTTTTTCAACAAAAAGATAGCCTCATTAACCAGGTCACATATACACCTCCAACCTAATCATATAACCACCAACAATAAACACTTGACCAATATACAACAATAATATACTATAAATAAAAATGATACTAAAATAAATTCTAAATCATGATCAATACAAGTGTTTAATACAAATCCAACTACATTATATTCCAAAAAATATAAACCATACTCAAATATGGTCTAATGGGAAGAAAAAAACTTTTTATGACACACCATAGATGGTCATATTTCAGGTCATGGTGCTCCAACAAGAAATATTTAACATGAAAACCTCTAGTATGAATCAATCATGCCCAATTAATGATGAAATTAAAAAACCCTAAATTAATATATCATAGATTTTAATCATGATTTCATGACCAGTTACCTAAGAATTGTAAGACTCATAAAAAAATTAAATATTATAATAGGATACTCCTTCTAATATACAATGATTTATTTGTTATGCTACTCATTATGCTATACATGATTCACTAACTATGTACATAACATAGAATAATTATATGAAATTTTATATTATGTCTTAAAATAAACCAAAATAAAACAGTCACACTTTTAGCTTGTTTTTCCTCTCATTACAGTTATCTTTCACTAAACTTTCATATTATTTAATTTAAATCCACACATTTTTAGTACAAAAAGGTTTTAATCTATAAGGATGAAATGTAACTTAATTTTGTGAAAATGTTCTAGAATATATAAACATGGATCTAGTAATTAATATAGAGAGATAATAATCACATTATCTTACACTAAGTATATTTTCTGAAATTTTTATAATTTTCTTAAAATAACATTGATTTATAATTCCTATTTGACCAATTAATTATTACCAGATTCAATACTAGTTGAAGCTCCAATTAATAACTAAATTAATTTTAATTTAATTTATAAAATATAAGGAAAGAATAAATAACAGTAAATGGAAGAAAGAACAAGCCCACAACACAAAGCATAAAAATATTTTCCATGTTCTTGAATCCATTTATTATGACCTCTTAGTTTCGTCCAAATCACAAAAAACCATTTCCTAGAATCAAATTCAAAATTTACTAGTGGATAATAAATAAAACACTAAGTTAATATTGGAATACTATATGGATTCATCTTTAATAATGAATGATACCCAACTCTCCTTGGATAAACTCATGACGATGATGTGACGACATTCCTAGAATTTTTCAACAATACTTTTTTCATACGTAGACCACCCTAGTAATTGGATAATCAATATAATTAGGATAGCTATGCTTTTTTATACACTACATCTCAAGTCTCAACACATCCAATCTATATGACTACTATTCCAATTGAAAAAACATTCCAAAATGATACCATTTATAACATCCCCACCTCAACCCATTGGTTTGGACAACACCACAATAACATTAACCTTAGATGGATCCCTTATACACAAAAGGATACCAATAAACTTTAAGGGTATCACCAAATTATGGGGGATTAGTTTCCCTAAAATATATAAAAACCAATAAAATATATATATATTAATATATATATATATATATATATGATAAATGAATCCATGTAATACCAAACCATAATAAATACATTCACATATAAATAAACACATTTTAAAAAAGTTGAAATGCATTTAAATAACACTACAACACCAAGAATCAATATAAGTGAAAAGTGACAATGTGGAATGATCACATGCTCTAAAAGAAAACTACCACCAAGCTCTCAATTCTATACATAAAGTAAAAGACAATAATGAGATCATCAAGAGAGGTAAGAGGTCTCTCCTTACCAAAATCATATCAAAATAAGACACCATATTCACTATGATGCATATGAAATGGGTGAGAATAAAATATCAATAGACAATCCACTAAATAATTCCCACACATTACACTTAAATAATAACAATTTAGTTAATTTTTTTTATAAAACATGATTGATTATGAATACAATGTACAAAATTAGAAAACCATGTAAGTAACTCACACCAAAATATGTTTTTCATTTTAAATATATTGTTTTTATAAAATAACCCATTCCATAACACCAAAACCCATTCCATGAACTCACACACATATTCATACATCCCTTGCCAATGTAGATGTCATAATGAATGGAATAACTCATGGAAATACACCCATTTAACCTAACCCATGAACTATCTTGAAGGATCAAACCAATATTACCAATTAAACTTCACTTAGAGACATGTATGAACAAACAAATTACCTATATATACACACATGAACAAAAAATACCTGTGCTAAATGTAAACAAATGTGCCCACCTAAACATCAATAATAGACTAGTCTATACCAAAAAGGACCAAATTAATGAATCATCAACACAAACAAAAACCCACCAAGTTAATCACTTGAAAAAACAATGATTCTCAAACCAAGATACCCAATATATCTCTTTAACGATAGTTTTTAGGAACCATGTAATACCTAAGACCCTAAGGTAGTAGGTAAATGACATATCTTAGACTATCACATAATGCACACTCTAAAGAGCCTTTATTCATGAGTAGATTTAAGATTTTAATTTTTGAATCTTAGAATTTTTATTTTAAAAAATAAAATCCATTTTTTAGTTCTTCATAATTATATTATCCTAATTTTCATTTAAGAGATATTTTTTTTAAAAAATATTGATTTTTATGTGAATAGGGAAAATATAATATTACATTAAAACCATGAACATTTATCATAATTAGGATTTAATATTATAATACAACTCAAAAAACAATTATGTTTAATAAATATATGTTTCATAAGTGACATTATACATTTTAAAATATTCTTCTTAATTTATAAACATATATTTAATATTTTAAAGTTTAAGTCACATTTTTCACAAAAATTGTTTTAATGAATTTTAAATTCACTACTTTAAAATTTACATATGAATTTTATAAATTGAATTTTATTAAATTGGATTCAAATTTATAATCCTTATGTCCTAATTTTTTAAAATAACATTTTAATATTTTTCATAAAAATATGATTTTGAGGATTAAAGTTAATTACCTCAATAAGGGTAAAACTAATTTTCCTTGAGAATTATTTTATTAAAATTGTGTAATTATTATCTAGTAAAATATATTAATAATTTTTTAATAATTATTATAATAAAATTTTAAAACTATGGATATAAATACACTAACACTAATTCCATTATTAATAAATAATAAATATGATTAAGAAGACTTAATTTTAAAAACATTGTTTTTTCTAAAAAAATGATTTTGAATATGTTATATGATTTAATTTAAAAGCTAATTTTATAATACATAGAAATTTAATTTTAATTAAATATATTTCAAAATTAGGTCCATAGTTTTAAAATTTGGTATTGGGTTTTACCTTATATTTATTATATATTATAAATTATTTAAAAAATTATTACCAATGTAAAAATAAAAATGAGTAAATGTAAAAATATAATGATAAAAAATTATTTTAAAAATGTTTAAAAACTATTTGTTTCATATTTATCAAATCAAATAAAACAAAAAAATATTATTTCTATCTTTTTGAGTCATTTACCTTTTAATAGTGTTATGATATCATTTAAAAGTAATAAGTATTCACAAAATTCTGCTTTTCCTCACTTATAAAAGGGACTCACTTTCTCTATGTCACACGGAAATAATGCCACCTAATTTATTCAAGAAAATATGCCATTTATTCCTTATAAAAACCTATATCACTTCTTTAGGCCTCTATTCACCATTATTTATCTGGAGGATTCCATTCTCAAGGATATTTATAATGGAAATATTAATCTTATGACGTATGTATTACCTAACTCTTAGTATTTTATTCTTAATCTTTTTCTTCATAACCTTTTCTATCCATAAAAATATAATATAATAATTATAATTATAATTCTATGATTTAATTATATTTCTGGATGACCAATTATTTATTCCTCTCTATCCGTTAAGAAAAAAAACCAAATAGTTGTTTGTTCATGTGCATAGACTACTGTCCCTATGAATCAACATCTTCTATTTTTTGATAGTTCCTTTCATGTTTGGTATTAATGATGGAATTTAAAAATAAATATTATATATATATATATATATAATATTACAATTATTATACACTTCCTCATGAGGGACATGAATCATGTTATTCTTGCACCGCATTCCCGATTTCCAAAGGCGTGTGACCTCCACCACTATGTCTGGTGATGTTGAATCGTTGATCAAAATGGGATTATGGGATTCTAGATCATCCTTCCATGGATTCCTCCTTGGATCTCATATCATAGTGCAGGTACACCTCAAATATTTTTGTCACGTTCATGAAATTCATTCCCAGTTGTAACTCCCCATGATTTTGTGAAATATTTTTTTTTCAATGAATTTATAATTTCTATATTTTTAATTTCACATGAAAATGAAAATAGTTATATATAAATACATATATATATATATATATATTAAAACACGAATTCAAACATTACTTTCACACAAAATACCAACCTGGATTACACTACACAAAATAACAACTTGGATTGGGCTACACACAATACAGACTTGGCTTGTGCTACACAAAATATCAACTTGTATTGTGCTACATGCAAGACCAACTTGGATTGCACTACCCGTAACACAGACTTTGCGCACATTTCACGCAACACCGATGTTTCTACGAAACATCATTATATTGTTATATTTTTTAAAATTATAACCAAACCATTAAACTTAGATATATAAATAGTAATAAATAATATTAAAATATTATTTTTATGTTTTCCATAAAGATAGAACATATTGATAATGAAAGATAGCCTCTTTGGTAAATCCCTTATATGTTTAAAAATATTATTTTCTCAAATGAACCACTTTTAATTATAAAATTAATTTTAGACACATTTATAAATTTAATATGATAAAATAAACTCCATTTTTCAATTTAGATTTATGAAATTATTTTAGAGTTATTTTTTGGGGTTTCTCTGAGAAACATTATTTTTTGATGAATAATGAAAAATAATACGTTTTAGTTAATAACTCCCTTTTCATTTATATAATTATTAATGTCAAATTATATAGAAAATTTGTTTTTGGGTAAAATTAGATAAATTTTACATCTTTTAATACTATTGAGGTCATTAAAATCAATTTCACTTTGAAATTGAATATAAAAACTTAATGAACTCTTGAACTTCTTTATACATTAATGGTTTGTAATTTCCCCACGTTAGTAGGACTAACATTAATATTAATGTTTCCTCTTATATGAAATAAATTTAAAAAATAAAACATAAACCATTATAATCAGTATAATATTTAGATTATAATTATATCATGTTTATTTTTGAAAAAAATTATTTGTAAAAGTGATAAAAATTAATCAAAATGATTTAGGTCAAATTATGCAGAGTTAGGGACAAAGCCATAATCTTAGGGGTCCAAATGACCTAGAAACTTGTCCAAAATGATTGGATGGACCTATTTATTCCATAAAATGTACATTAATGATTTAGTTTAGTTGGGTATGACTTTGGTTATGTAATAACATTTGTAAACCTAACTTGTTTTCTAAAATTCCATGTGAGTTTGTTTCATTCCCTATAAAAGGCCACCACCTCTCACACTTTGTCAATCCTCTAAAACATCTTAGGTTAGACAAAGATATTCCTAATACAATTCCCAAACATACCTAACTTACTTATATAATCCTTCCCTTGGGTAGAAGGGAATTAAAGGAATATATTTGGCACAAACCAAAAGGAGTTACCAGATTAACTGGTAATATATTCTCTCAATTCTTTTTTTTTATTTTCCTTATTCACCCCATAAAACTCACTTTATTATATTCTTATATAACCAAAAATTATACTCAATATACTGTTAATATTTTATGTAAATGGTTCAATCTACAATTAAACACACCTCCATCTAATGGGTAAGGAATATACTATTTCTGTGTATGGTGAACTACTGCCTCATGAAACGATGATAGTTCATTTTTCCATTACCACCTACTATGGTGTAAATTATGATGGAAAACATGTTTATATATGTCATATATTATAATTATTATTTCTTTATACTTATTTATTACTTTTACAATATATATATCTTTTTAATTTTTATTTGGTGTTAATACGATAATTTTGTTTGAGGAAGTGTGGACTACCACCCCCTCAAAGCGACACGATTAATTTATACACAACATGGATTGAACTGAGGATAGTATTAGTGAATATATAATAAAAATATGATATCATAAATCCAATTTAATAATATATACATTTATATATATACATGTATTCTTTTTTTACATTCATTCTTTCAATATGATAATTAACCAGAAATAACATTCATTCGTATGTAGGACCAACCATCTCCATAAATGGTGATTTCTATTTCAAACATATATTTGTTATAGATTATTATAATACCAATATAATATATATAAATGATATTTTTATCATGGTTTAAATTCCATAAATAATTATATAATGTATAAATACCAAAGATATAAATAATTATGACACATGTGATGTATAAAGCGAATATTGCACCAAGTGAAACCTTAACATAGGATTGTTAACAAGAGGATAATATATGGTCATAAAAAAAACATATATGGTATTAGATTTAAGAATATGGTTCTGTAAAATATTTATAATAAATTTATATTTATTATACAGGTGGTTTGGATGAGTATGACAAGAGTCAAGACACAATGTAAGGGAATTTCATCTCACTCTTTATTTCTGTGAGATACATGATTTATTCACCACCCATTACTTTTCTGTGGTGTGTATAATTCCCATGGATGTAATATATTATTCCAATAATTAAAATTATAGATATTTTCATATTCATTCTATGATCTAAATTTTATGGGGTTAATGTTTCAAAAGTTACCCAATCGAAAAAAGTAGTTTTGTTTCAAATTGCCTTCATTGAGACACATGTTTTGTTATGAACCTATGATATTTAATGAGGCGTATATGATTCCAATTGACATGTTATATAATTTATATACATATTTGTATGATATTATATACTTCATGTAATTTTTTTCATACATTAAGAGTATGATCCCAATTTACGAAGTGGTAATAGTTTATTAAAACAATCTCATCGCTTTTCGAGATTGTTAATGATTATGCTTATTTTGATAAATTATTTGATCCATATCGGAAGAGAAATAAAGAGATTACTTATCATATATTTAATCAATATATATCCATGTTTTAGTACTATTTTCCACTCCTTTTTTTACTTTAGAAAATCACAGAATCTTTTTTAAGTGAAATAACATAGTGTGTCTCTCTCTTCGGATAAAAAGATGTTTTATTTCAAAAACATGTTTTAAAAAATGTATTCAACAACATCTTCAAATGATATTTGAAGATAATTTTCAAGAAAAAATGATTTTGAACTTTTTTTATAATTTAAAATCATTCTTTATATGTTTTCGAATTTATTTTCAAATAAAAGGTTTTCAAAACATTTTCAAGTCTTATTTTTATGTTCTCAAATTATTTTCAAAAATTTTTTTAAACAAAATCATGATTATTTCATATGTTTTCAAGTAAAAAGATTTTCAAAAAAAATTCATGATTTAATTATATGTTTTCAAAAGAAATTCAATGAATAATGTTTTTAAAATATTTGGAAACTTATTTTATATGTTTTCAAGAAAAAAAGTTTTAAAAATGATTTCAAGTATTATTTTTAATTTTTAAAGCTATTTTGTATGAAAATTATTTTAAATTTTTCGGTGTATTTAAAATAATTTTTCAAAGAAGAAATGGTATTTTAATCATGTATTTTTTGAAATATGTTTCAAAAATATTTTCCATCTAAGATGGAATCCATTGATGTTAATAATTACTTTCTAAGAAATTATCTAAATTTTCCATTCATATCTTTTATATTAAAGGGTTATGCTTAATGTCATGGTATTTAGTAAGTATATTTCTCTTCTATGAGTTATATGTTTAAAAAAATATGTTTAATTTTCTACCAGTTATATGATTTTGAAACCCTCTTATTTTCAAAAGTTATGCTTCGATGAAATGATTGTGGAACCTACATCTTTTCTAAATGTTATGATGTGATGAAATGTTGTTGATTCCCATTTCATTTGGTAGGATATGATTTTATGTTCATAGAACCCATCTATTTTTATGGGTGATGATATGATGAATATATTGTAGCACACACGTATATTTATTTATTATTCAATGGGTGGGACCTATATATCCCTAAAATGCATTAGGTAATGATATATTCTTTATAAGATCAATTTTTACACATGAGGGAATCCAAAGATCAAAACAAGAGGAAAAAAAGTAGAAATCTCAAGCCCAAAACAAGAGGGTAAATGAGAGAAAATCCCAAGACTGAAACAAGTGGTTAAATGGGAGGGAATCCCATGCCCGAAATAAGAGTGTAAATGGGTGGAAAACCCAAGCCCAAAACAAGAGGGTAAATGGGAGTACATCCAAATCTTGAAACAAGAGGGTATAAATGAGGACATCCCATGCTTAGAAAATTAGGGTACACGAGAGTTAATTCCAAAAACAAAGTAGATACATGGGTGATTAACCCCTGCCTAACATGCTATAAAGGCCTTGGTAGGATTCCTTGAAATAGGGTTTTTAAATGTGTTTTCCACAATTATATGTTTTATTCTTATGTTATGGTTTCATGGATTATGATCTTTATTTACTTATGATTTATGTCTTATGAATTGAAGATATTTATTATGATTTCTAATATGTAGGGTATAATCTTCAAATGTTATTCTCATGTTCCGTACCCTTTCTTTATGTTATGATCACAAATTTCCTTTATTTACTCTTACTGAGAATCTGATATCACCCCTTTCTTATGTTTTCTTTTCCCAAGATATGAATAATTGTTTTAGGTAGAAGTAATAATGTTGGAGATAATTATATGAGATGTTGAATATCTTCTATCAGGATATGCGATTTTGTTTTCATGTTTCAAAAGTCACTAAACTATTACCATCCTCAAGCATGTATTTTGGAAATGTACTAAATATTTATCTAAAATGTTGTAATATCTATGTATGTCATGTTTGAGTCACTATAGTTGGTATCAAAGGAAAGGTTTAGTAAACATTTGGAAACTAGGATTATAAAATTTTAATGAGATCACTATGTATATTTTTATGTATATGACTAGGGATGTCTCTACGGATTAGTATAAGAATGAGTTAACATTTAGAAAAATGTCCTTGAATTTTGGTGAAGTATAGAGTGAGTGGTTTCCATTAAATACATCCCTGTATGGATACTAAAAGTTGATGTGGCTTTGGAACATATGTAAATAGGGGTCACAACTTCAACAAGTTCTTTCCAGCCTAACTCGGGGTAATGTGGTAAATGAAAATGGGCCTTACCTCACACTTGGTTTGACAGTCCTGGGGGATATGCTTTGGGAATTAAAAAAAATATTTATGAAGCATCACGAAAGATTTAAATATATGTTGGCTATGAATAACTGAAGATAAACCTAAGGTGTCATAGATTATGTAAGGTTTCATTATTTAGACATCATATTAGTAAATCATTCCCTAACTATGTGGTTTTCTACTATGATAAGTAATTCTCAAAATATGCTTCTAGATTTATTAAATTGGGGGACCAGAAGAAACTGGAATAATTTTTAATGTGGGGGAAAATTTGTTGATGATAATTCAAGTGGAATGATAACTGGAGTGATAGATTTTATGATCATACCTAATCAGTTTTCATGAAACATGATTAAAAATGTGTACCTTAACCAACTCTCTAACTCACCAAGGAATAAAAAAAAGTATTTGGGTGAGATTTTGGGCATGGATACCATGAAGTAATGAATATTTGGTTTCCTTTGTGTCAATAACATGGAATGAATCACATAAGTTAATGTATTATAGGAACTAGAAGATATTTTGACTTTGGTAAAGAAGGATAGAAAGCAAGTGACTGTAAGGGGAAAATGAAGAGTTCGGTTAAGAAAATTAATGAGAATATTCACCTCCCTAAGTCTTCATTGATGGTTAAGTGTTTTAAGTGTGGAGTAAAAATTAATTATGAAACAAAATGTCCCAAGAGGAAAGATCCTAACGAGGATCAACAATGTGGTAGAATTAATGGTTACATTACCGATGATGAAGAGACTACATATGAAATGTGAAAAGAAAGAGGTATTGTGATGAGTTATCCTTTTATATGGATTTAGAAAGAGGTAAGTCATGTTTTTATGTATTTGGATTCAAGAAGTATGTTATATGAAAGGTATAATATATAAGGATTATTTAGTTTATGTTTTTTTCTATGGATTCACAATAACACATTGAATGGTTTTAATAGAATAGAAAAGTGATATAATGGAAAGGTCATGTCCCTAAAAAACATGATTAAGGGTTAAGTAACCCTTAATATGCTTATTAGGTTATGATAATGTTGTTTAGATAAAGATATGTGGGATATGAATAAGAAATATGGACCATACTGATTACTTTGGAACTAAGTAAGTACTTGTTGACAAGTAGTTTGTGTTATTATGCATGGAGTTTACAACGTCTTGGATTTACCGAATATATCCAATAATTTTTGGAATAAGGAAGCATGCATGATTTCCCAATGGATTTATGGTAATTCACATATTTGGAATGTGGCAACCAAGAACTAATTTTTGATATACAGGGGAATCAGGGTTAAGCTCATTTTAGGAATCTCTTTCTAAAGATTTAGATTTTCATATTCGAGAAGGGTTATAAGGTTAACCATTAATGAAAAGTTTGAGTCAAACATAATTGAAAATATTTATGCATTGAGTTTGTATTTAAAATCTTTTTTAAAAGGATATTCAGTGATTAACATTATTTCGAGGATTTTTATCTCATATATTTTAGAAATTATAATCTTGTGGTCTTAGAAAAGGACATCAAGTATGTTAGGTGACAAACAATCAAGTTAGGCAAGGTCTTGAGTCTTGAACCCATGACCGAAATATGATAAGGGTTTCATGTCTACAATAGGCCTACGTGACGTCGTGGATATTATATAACTTTTTTTAATAATTATTTACAATGAAAAAATAGTGTTACTTTTTGTGTTTAGATATTAATGTATTAACCATGTTTATTTTCAATAATAGCGAGAGATAAATAGTTTTGTTTTTCATTATTTTTTGGGACTTATGATCTGCTAATATTATATTTTAGCACTATAGGTATCATTGTAAATTTTTGGGCATCCATTACATGATGTAATGAATGAAACAGAAATTGAGAAAAGCACAACTAAAGAATGATTTTTTATAGAAATATATAAAGAGTGTATATTTCTCTATATTATTGGTTAATAAAATAATTACTCAACGTTAGGATAATGAATAAAAGGAAATCTTCTGTCTGAATACATTATTTTTTGATGAACCAATGGCCCTATAAATGTTCATATATTTATGAATTTGAGACCCTCAAATAATCTTTTATAATTCACATATTTGTGATTGATGACCACAATCAATCCCTATACATATTTAGGATTTTACTCCATGTCCAATATTTAATGTAACACCCCATGTTTTTTAAAATAAATTGGAGTGAATGACACTTGGTTTTAATTAGATATTTATATCTAACCTTTAAACATAATTTTCCCCCTTCTATGTTTGGAATTTTGAAAAACGATCATCTATAATTATGATTAATATGTTATTTGGAGTCTAATGGAACAAACTAGATTTTTACTAAATAGTAACATACCTTTATAAATAGTAATATGAATAGAAATATGACCCTAATGAATAGTAAATTGAATTATTATTTAATTTTTTTAAGTCTTTAAGATAAGGACATCTTGATTATTTTTTCAAGGTGTTAAAAAATGATTTCTAGATTTAACATTTTTATTTTTGAATTGATTAGGATTTTATTTAAAAATTAAATTAATAATATTTAGAAAATTATTTTCGAAAAATGGAGCTCGTTTTGAAATTCTACACATCGAAAAATTGTTTGAGTGATTTTTTGGGATTTTTTGGAAATTCATTAATTTTTTACGAATAGTGAAATACGGTAAAATACCGTGGTTTCAAATTATCAGTTAAATACACTATTTATGACATCATTGTGGATGTAAGACCACTTGGTTTGAATTCACATGCACTTATTAATATTTGGGGTCACATGAATCAAGACTATTCATAGTCTTGAGAAAAAATATTAAACTAATGATTAAAATAATGTGTTATTACTACTGTCCTCCAATATAGATACCATGATCCTTCCCCTCTTTCTCCCACACCTGTCAAGCCTTGATCCTTTCCTAAGTTCTTCCCAATACTTCTCCCAAGACCCTTCCCCTCGTCCGAGACCCTCTGGTCTTACCAAAATGCCAAAACCATGGGCCTTAAGAAGGATATCAAGGAAAAGAGATCAAGAGGTAAACATCCTCTTTTGTTTTCTTTATTTTCATTTAATTTTATTTTATATTATTCTTCTTTACAAACCTACCCTTATCCAATAGGTATGAAATATCTAGTATCTTACATATTTTGGATTTCATCATGTTTATGGAAGATTCACCATTATACTTCTTCTCATCTCCCACTTATTCAAGAAATTAAAACACCGTTTTTGATGAACCAATTTTTATGGTTGAAACAGATTATAATATATGTATTATATATTATATGAGGTTCTTGGAATCCTTTTTTAAACATGTTATTAATTTATAAATCCAAATGAGGTCATTACGATCAAAGAATTTCCAAAATGGCCTAAACAAATATCAATAATGCTTTAACTTTTGAATCATCTTGATGTCAGAAATCAAAATGATTAATGGTATAATTTATGGTTCTGAAAATATTTAAATACCATTGCATTCCAATTCTGGATTTTCACTTTTGATTGCCATGAAAATCAATCATGAAAAGATCATGAAAATCATGTAAAGAACACATCTAAAATAATTGAAGGAACAAAATACAAATAATTAAAGGGTGAAATGAGGTTATGAAATGATCATATATGGTGTTATAAACCTGATTATGTTTATTTAAGTTATATACAAAACTCTTTTAACCATTATAGAAGAGGTTTAAATGAGTTTGAAGTAAAACATACCCGAGGTAAGGGAATTCATAACCCGATTTTCATTCTTTGGGATAACGTTTTACTTCATTATTTATCTGGTATTAAAATTTTTTGTGATGAATTATGATTATATTATGTTGAATTATTTGCATTTATAGTGTATATATATTCCTTCCACTCTATTAAGTCTCACTCCAATATAATTATTTTTAAGGGTTTTTTCTTTTAAAATCCTCTTTAAAAACTCTGTTTTATAAAATTTAAAAGCAATGTTTTTGTGGAAATTTTCATGTTATATGATTAGGTTTTGGTTCTTGATATTTTTTTATGATGAAGGGCGGGTCCTATATCTTATTCGAATTCATTGAGTATGTGTATGTTGGAGGTAGACTATATGGTTACTCTAAGTTTAACTGTGATGACTACACAAATTGAAAGGTAGCTGCGAGGGTTACAAATTATAAGGTATCTGAGAGGGTAACAATATTATGAATGTAATTCCCCAAGATAAATTTATGGTTCTATTTTTGTTCTATATGTTTTATGGGAATCTCATTGAATTATCATGTTTTACTATGTAATTTTATATGGGTGTAGATTATGTAATTTTGAAAATGATTTCATACGTTACAAGTATTCATGGACAAATGTTTCCTTTCCTTTTTAAATATCCCTTACTGAGATTTTTGTTCTAATATAATATTTTTAAATGATTTTGACAGGTTATAAGGTTGTGTAAGAAAAATAAGGAAGCCAAGTAAAATGTTATGAATATTTTTCAAAGTAATCATGTTTTATTTGAAATGATTTATATGTTGGAAGAATTAAATACTCTTTTTATGGTATACACTCTGTATAAATATGGAATGTTATTAATGTATTATGTCCCAATTCACTAAAGCTCTAAACTTGAGAAGATACCCAATGTTAATGGAAGTATGGTCTTAAAAAAAATTCAAGATTATGTAATGCAATAAGGCCGGGTTCTTATAGTTGGTATCAGAGCATGGTTTATATAACATTAGGGGTTAGAATGATATTAATGGAATAAAATAAATGTTTTTTTTACTTTATGGTTAATTTTAAATGATATAGAATTTAATTATTACTATGTTTCTTCGGCTAAGATATATATATTTTAGAATGGTTTTCTACAGAAGAAACAGGGAAGTTGAAGAGGAGTGGCACCAAAACAACGATTTCCTTTTGAATCTATAGCCTAGAATGGTAGGGATTGGAACTAATTAGTTTGTGATAGCAATGGATCAACTAACATAAGAAATAAATGGTGGTGGAATCCATGCAAGAGAACAACCAGAGGTACCCCAAAGGAACATGATTATAGTGGATCATTTTATGAGACAACACCCTCTTACTTTCAATGGATCTTTTAACCCAGTAGTGATAAAATGATGGATTAAGGTCCTTGAAGAGATATTCAATGTAATGGGTTGTTCAGATAATCAAAAGGAAAGTCTTTCAATTTATAATTTTGAAGGCGAAGCTGAATAATTGTGGTCCATGGTCCAAAATATCAGGTATAGAGGGGAGATTGATGCCTTAGAGTGGGGTGAATTTAAAAATAGTTTCCTAAAAAATATTTTCCTAAGGTGGTACGACTTCAGATGGAGAATCAATTTCATGAATTGAAGCAAAATGATAAATATTTAGTGACCGTTTATGACGCAAAATTTACCTGACTGGTATGATCCAAATCTAATTCTGGATCATAATATAAAAATAAAACACTTTTAATTAGCATTAAAGCCTAGGTATCGAAGGGAATTGGTCTCCCATGAATTCAAAAGTGATGAAAAACTTATCCAATGTACTAAGTGGGTAGAGATGGTGTTTTTTGATGATCACATGCACTTTGACAAAAAGGAGACGAATAGGTACAGATGGAAAGCGATGGGTAAGAATCAACAAATGTTTTCTGATGGTAAGAAATTCTAGTTTCCAATTTGTGAAATGTGTGGAAAAAATCACCGTAGGGAATGCCTTAACAAAACTAGGAAGTGTTCTTGATGTGGGAAGTTTGGACATATGGCCTGAGATTGTAATGAAAATGATCTCATGACTAATCCTGAAAAGAAAACTATTAATTGTTTTAAATGTGGTGAGATGGTTCATTATGAAAATTTATTCTATAAAATAGAACAAAATGATGCAAAGAAGACAAAATATAAGAAGAAAAGTGTAGTGAGATACTTTGAGACTACATTAGCGGATGTTTGGACATCCAGTGAAGTTGTATTAGGTATCTTTTTTTTACTAAGATTTCGATAAAGTATTGTTTGATAGAGGGTCTACACGTTACTTTATTAATGAGGAATTTTCTGCTAAATTGGAAATATCATGAAACAAAATGAGACCGTAACTTATTTTTAAAACAACATGGTAAAATATTATAGAAAATAGAAATTATGAGGATCTTTTTATTATGGTCTCTGGAAATCATTACCTAAAAACCATGTAGTTTTTTCCTTAGTAGAGTTTGATGTCATTCTAGGAATGGACTGGCTTTTTGGTTATCATGTTAAGATTTACTATAGAGATAAATATATTTTTTTCATAAAGATTTATGGTTTTTATACAAGAATGAATCCATAAAATTGATATTATATCAGGAAGATGAGATACTATTGATAGATTAAAATTAATGTTATCTTTCTCACATTTTTGAAAATAATGAAACTATTCAGATTAATAATGTTCCAGTGGTAAATGAATACCTTGATGTTTTTTCTGATGATTTACCCAGTGTTATACCTAATTGGGAAGTCAAATTAACAATTTAATTAGTTTATGAGGCTAAGATAATTTCAAAACCCCCATATCAAATGGATCAAATGGAACTTAATGAGTTGAAAAATTAGTTGTAGGAGTTTCTTGATAAATGATATTTTCATACGAGCACTTTACCATGGGATGCTCCTATTTTGTTCATTAAAAAGAAATGTGGTTCCATGAGACTTTGCATTGATTATAGTGACTTGGGAAACATCACTATTAAAAAACAGTATCCTTTGCCTCACATAGATGACTTGTTTGATCAACTCCAGGGAGCTCAATGCTTTTCCAAGATTGACATGAGATCTTAATGCCATCAGCTAATGGAGAAGGAGGATGCAATCTTGAGAACATCTTTTCATACTAGATATGGGCATTATAAATTTGTTGTTATGATATTTGGGGTAACTAATATACCTATTGTATTCATGAATCTTATTAATAGAATATTTAATGAGTTATTGGATAAATTTTTAGTTGTGTTTATTGATAAAATTTTGATATTTTCTAAGAGTAAAGAGGAGCATGAAAAATATCTAAGGTATTTTTATAACCTTAAAAGAAAATGAACTATATGGAAAATTCAGAAAGTGTGATTTATGGATACATAATATTTTTTTTCATGGGAAAATTGTAAATATTGATGGAATAATAGTTGATCTTACCAAAAAAAATTGTTTGATGAATGGACCATAAATAAAAATGGTATAGAGATTCATTGTTTTATTGGATTAACAAGTTAATACTAATGTTTTGTTAAAAAATTTTCATAGTTATCAAGCCTGCTAACTATGTTAACACAAAAAGGGGTTAAATTTATTTAGATAGAAGAATGTGATGTTTGTTTTTATGTACTAAAGAAGAGATTGGAAAATGCAATAGTTTTTTCCTTACCTTTCTGAAATGGTGTGTTTTCCATCTACAGTGATGCTTCATTGAAGGGACTTGGTTGTGTTTTAATGTAGAATGATCAGGTAATTGCTTTTAATTCATTAAAACTAAGACCTCATGAGTTAAATTATCCCTTACATTATTTGGAATTGGTAGTTTTGGTTTTGGATTTGAAAATTTGGAGGCATCATTTATATGAATCAAAATGTAAAATAAATTCTGACCATAAAAGTCTAAAGTATATATTCACTAAGAAGGCATTAAACATGTGGCAGAGAAGATGTCTTGAACTGATATTTGATTATGATTGCACAGTAAATTACCATTCATGAAAATAAAACAAAGTGGAGGATGTCTTAAGTCGAAAACAACATGCATCATTAACCATGTTATGCTTGGAACATGATCCCTTGATTAATGATTTGATGAATTTTGGTTTAGAAGTTATTATTGAAGGAAATACCTATGTTTTGTTTCAGATTTTACTGCTTTCATAATTATCAGATAGAATTAAGCAAGCATAGAAGGAATACCATGAGCTACAGAAAATGGTATAATTGGTTAAAATGTGTATGTTTCTAGAATTTAACTCTGATAAAGATTGTGTTTTAAGATTTTGTAAAAGGTTATGTGTGCCTTGTAATTTTTAGTTGAAGAATGAATTGGTGTTTGAATTTCATAGTTATCCATTTTCAGTTCATCATGGAATTACTAAGATGTACAGAGACCTTTGGGAGTATTACTGGTGGGATGGAATGAAAGGGGATATTGTCGATTTTACCATGAAATGTTTGACATGTCAATAGGTTACAACAAAATGATAGTTACCTAAGGGGATGCTTCAACTATTTCAAGTTCCAGAGTTGAAATAAGAGAATGTATCCAAGGACTTTGGGGTGGGACTACCAAATACTTCTCAAGGTAACAATGCGATTTGGGTTATTTTTGATCGGCTGACTAAATCTACAAATTTACTTTCTATTAGAGATACAATGTCTTTGGATATGATTTATTGAATGTACCTCAAAGATATTTTCTATTCATATAGAGTTATTCATTCCATTTTATCGGGTCGGGATCCCAGGATCACTTATAACTTTTGAAAAGGCCTTTAGAAGTCATTGGGTAATGAATTAAATTTTAGAACAATTTTTTCCCCAATCAAATTGGAAGTCAAAATGAATGATTCAGACTTTGGAGGATATTCTTCGAGCTTGTTCAATAGACAATTAAGGATGTTGGGATCAATATCTTTCTTTAGTTTAATTTTCTTATTATAATTTTTTTCATTCCAGTATATAGATGACACATTTTTTGGAATTTAATGAGAAGCAGTGTAGAACTCTAGATTTTTGGGATGAAGCTAGGGAAAGGAAGTTGATGGGACCAGAATTAGTAGAGGAAGTGGCTGATAAAGTTAAGATGATCCAGAAACACATGAGGACAACTCATAGTAGGTATAAAAGTTGTGCAGACTATAGGAGGAAAGACTTTTATTTTGAGATAGGTGATCATGTTTTTCTTAGAATCTCAGCATGGAAAAGTGTAATGAGTTTTGGTAATAAAAGAAAGCTATGTCCATGGATAATTGGACCTTATGAAATTATTTATAAGGTTATACCAGTCACCTATAAATTATCTTTTCATCATAGTTTGTTTCAGGTACACAGTGTTTTTCATGTTTTGATGTTGAGAAATTTTGTGCCGAATTCATCTAATGTCTTGATCACAGAAGCAGTTCTACTGGAAGAGAGCCTTTATTATGAAGAGAAACTAGTTCAAATTTTTGATCTAAGGGAATAGGTATTGCGGAATAAGGTAATCCATTGGGTAATGGTTTTTTTGGAGAAACCATACGGTATAAGAATTAACATGGGAGTTTGAAAATGCAATGAGGGAAGGGTACCCTCACTTGTTTTACAAGTAAATAAAATTGTGAGGATGCAATTTCTAGAAGGTGGGAACAATGTAACACCCAACATTTTTGAAAATACATTTTAATGCATGAAACTTTGTTTTAAGTAGATATTTATAACTATCCTTTACACACATTTTTTTCACTTATATATTTTTAATTTTGAAAACGGCCGTGTACAATTATTATCAGCAAGATATTTAGAGTATAATGGAACGAAATTGTTTTTTAGTGAATAGTTTCATACCCTTTGGAATAGTAATATGACCCTAATGAATAGTAAATTGTATTATTATTTTATTTTCTTAAGTCTTAATGATATTGACATCTTGATTAATTTTTCAAGGTGTTAAAAATTAAGTTATAGATTTAAAATTGTTATTTCTCAGCAAATTATAATATTATATACAAATTAAATTAATAATGTTTTAAAAATTATTTTTAAAAAAATGGAGTTAATTTTTGAATTCTAATCATCAAAAATTTTTTTGAATGAATTTTTGGGATTATTCTGTACTTTTTTAATTTTTGATGAATAATGAAATTCGGTAAAATACCGTATATTCAAATTATCAGTTAAATACACTATTTCTGACATCATCACTGATGTAAAACCACTTTATTTGAACTTTTATGCACTTATTACCATTTTGGTTGACATGAATCAATACTATTTATAGTTTTGAGCAAAAATATTAAACTAATGGTTAAAATAATGTAAAATTCATCCTCCTCTCCACTAAAAATACCACCCTCATTCTCCTCTTTCCCCCACACCTCTCATGCCTTTAATGTTGCCTTTGTTATGACCAATACTCCTCCCAATACCCTTACACATGTAAAAGAACTTTTGTTCTCCCCATAAGGCCAAAACCAAGGGCCTTAAGAAGGATATCCGGGAGAAGAGATCACAAGATAAACATCCTCTTTTGTTTTCTTTCTTTTCTTTTCATTTCCTTTTCTATTATTCTTGTTTCCTCATATTGCCTTATCCAAGAGGCATGAATGATCTAGTATCTTAAATATTCTATATTTTATCATGTTTATGGAGGATTCACCATTATAATTCTTCTCATCTCCCGCCTATTCAATAAGTTAAATCACCGTCCGTGATGTGCCAATTTACCAACATCGTGGTCAACGTGATTTCAATTTATTTTACATAATATAAGACTGGTTATGAAACCATTTTTATGGTTGAAACAGATTATAATTTATGTATTATATCTTATATGATGTTCTGGAATCATTTTGTACGTATTTTATTAATTCATAAAAGAAAATGAGTTCATTACTATCAAAGAATCACCAAAATGACCTAAACAAATAACAATAATGTTTTAACTTTTGAATCATCCTCATATTAGAATTCAAAATGATTAATGGTATTATTTATGGTTCTGTAAATATCTTAATACCATTGCATTCCAATTTTGGTGTTTCACTTCCAATCGACAAGAATATCTATAAGGAACTGATCATAGAAATCATGTAATTAACGCATCCAAAACAATGGAAGGAACCAAATACTAATAATTAAAGGGTGAACTGAGGTTATGAAATGGTCATATAATATTTTATAAACATGAATATTTTTCTTTAAGATATTAATAACATTATTTTAACCATTATAAACGAGGTTAAAATTATTTTTATCTAAGAAAAACATGAGTTAAGGGAATTCAGAACCCGAATTCCATTATTTGGGTTAACCTTATACTTTATTATTTATGTGGCATTAAAATTGTTTTTGTAATGAATTATGATTATATAATGTTGAATTATGGGTATTTATAGTGTATATATATATATATTCAATCCACACTATTAAGTCTCACGTCAATTATATGATTTTTGTAAGGGGTTTTTCTTTTAAAATCCTCTTTTAAAATTCTGTTTTACCAAATTCAAAAGAAATTATTTTGTGCAATTTTTCATGTTGTATGATTATGTTTTAGTTATTGGGAATTGTTTATGATGAAAGGTTGGACCTATATATTCATCCAATTCATTGGTTATGTGTAAGTTAGAGGTCTGTTTTATGGTTACTCCAAGGGTAGCTGTGATGGTTACACAAATTGTAAGGTAGTCTTGAGGGTTACAAATAATAAAGTAGCTGAGAGGGTTACAATATTATGTAAGTAATGCCACAAGATACCTCTGTGGTTCTATTTTTGTTCTATATATTTTATGGGAATCTCATGGAATTCTTATGTTTTACAATGTATGTTTATATGGGTGAAAAGTATGTCTTTTTGAAATTTATTTCATACATTACATGTATTCATGGACCAATGTTTCCTTTTATTCTTTTTATATCCCTTACTGAGATTTTTGTGCTCATTCCATGTTTTTAAATGATTTTCATAGGTGTTAAGGTTCTAGAAGAAATAAGAGGAAGCAAAGTTAAATGTTATGAAATTTTTTAAAAGAAATCATGTTTTTTTAAATGTTTTATATTTTGGAAGAATTGAATACTATTTTATGGTATCCACTCTGTATAAATGTAGAATTTTCTGAATATGTTATTTAACAATTATCTAAAGCTCTAAACATGAAAAGATACTCAATGTGAAAGGAAGTACATTCTTAAATAAAATTCAAGATTATGTAATGCAATAATGTTGGGTCCATATAGTTGGTATCTAGGGATGGTTTAAATAAATTTAGGGGTTAAGATGATGTTAATAAAATACCATAAATTATTTTTAATTTATGGTTAATTTGAGATGATATAGAATTTAAATATTACCATGTTGTTTTGACTAATATATATTTGTTCAAAATGGGTTTCCACTAAAGAGACATGGATACTAAAGAGGAGAGGTGTTGACAAAATGATATCCTTCCAAATATGTAGCCTGGAATGGTATGTTTTGGAACCAAACTATTTGTGACAGTAATAGATCAGCTAATGTAGGAAACAAATGGTGGTGGAATCCATGAAAGAGAACTACCAGAGGTACCACAAAGGAACATGGTGATAGTGTATCTTTTTATTAGACAACACCCTCCTTCATTCAATGGATATTCTGACCCAGTAGTGGCAGAAGGATGGATTAAGACCCTTGAAAATATATTCGATGTTATGGGTAGTTCAGATAATCAAAATGTAATTCTATCCATTTATCATTTTGAAGGTGAATCTGATCAGTAGTGTTCTATGGAATAAAATATCATGGATATAGAAGAGATTGATGCCTTAGAGTGGGATGAATTTAAAAGGATTGTCCTTGAAAAATATTTTCTTAAGACGTTTCGACATAGGATGAAGATTAAATTAATTTAATTGAATAAAAATAAAGAAGATTCAGTGGTCATGTATGAAGAAAACTTCATGCAAATAGTGATTTATGCTCCAAATCTTATTCTGGATCTTGATAGAAAAATCCACCTCTTTTACATAGGATTAAATCCAAGGTATCGAAGCACATTTTACTCCTTTTAATTAAAAAGTTATGAGAATCCTTTCCGATGAGCTAATAGGGTAGAGATGGAGTTTTTTAATGATTATGTGTACTTTGAAAACTAGGAGAAGAAGAGGTCCATATGGCAAGTGATGGGTAATAATCAACCAAAGAAATCTAATAGTAATAAATTCTAGTTACTAATTTGTGATATGTTTGGAAAAAAGCTCCCTGGGGAATGGCTTACCAAAACTAGGAAGTGTTTTCAATGTTCTAAGTTTGGACATATGGCCCAAGATTTTAATGAAAATGATCATACCACTAATCCTAATAAGAAAATTATTATGTTTTTAAATTTTTTGAGATGGGTCATTAGGAAAACACCTTCCCAAATAGAGAACTGAATGATACAATGAAGCTAGACTATAAGAAGAAAATTTTAGTGAGATCATTTGAGACTATGTTAGCAGATGTCGGGACAACCAATAAAGTTGTATAAGGTACCTTCTATGCTTACCCACATTTCACTGAAGTTTTGTTTTATAAACGGTAAACACATTATTTTTTTCTGATGAATTTTCTGGTAAATTGGAAATATCAACTCAACAAATGAAACCAGAACATATTGTTCAAACACTATGGGAATTATTATAGCATAGAGGAATTATAAGAATCTTTCTATTGTGGTCTGTGGAAATACATTACCTACAACCCTTATGGTTTTTCCTTATTATAGTTTGATGTTTTTATGGGAATGGATTGGATTTCTATTTAACATCCTATGATTTACTGTAGAGAAAAAGAAGTTTTTTTTAGAAAGAGTTTCAGTTTTTATAAAATAATGAACCCATAAAATGGATTATATATTAGTAAGAAGAGAAAATGTTGAAAGATAGAAATAAAATTTATCTTCCTCACATTGTTGAAAACAAGGAAACTATACAGATTAATGATGTGCTAGTGGGAAATGAATACCTTGATGTTTTTTTGAGGAGTTACCTAGTGTTATAACTGATCGGGATGTAAAATTCACAATTGAATTAGTTCCTGATGCTAAAACAATTTCAAAACCCCCATATCGAATAGATCAAATGGAACATAATAAATTGGAAAATCAGTTGTAGGAGTTTCTTGATAAAGGCTTAACTCATCCTAGAACTTCACCATAGGGTGCTCATGTTTTTTTCATTAAAAAGAAAGATGGTTCCATGATACTTTTCATTGATTATAGAGCCCTGAATAACATCACTATTAAAAACAAGTATCCTTTTCGTCACATAGATGACTTGTTTGAATAGCTCCCAAGAGATTAGTAGTTTTCCAATACTAACTTGATATCCAGATACCATCATCTGAATGTGAAGGAGGATGACATCCCGAAACCAAATTTTCGTACTATATATGACCATTAAGAATTTTTTGTTAGGATGTTTGGGTTAACTAATTCACCAGCTATATTCATGAATCTTATGTATAGAATATTTCATGAGTTCTAGTATAAATTTTTAGTTGTGTTTACTGATGAAATTATGGTATTTTCTAAGAGTAAATAGGAGTGTGAAATTCATTTAAGGGTTGTTTTCTAAACCTTAAAGGAAAAGAAACTGTATAAAAAATTCAGAAATTGTGATTTTTGGTTGCAACAGATTTCATTTCAAGGGAACATTGTAAATAAGGATCGAATAATAGTTATTCCTACCAAAAAAGTGACTGATGAATAGAAAATACCTACAAATGTTACAATGATTCATAGTTTTATTGGATTACCAAGTTATTACCAATTATTTGTTAAAAAAATTGCACGATTTTCTATCCCTCTAACCAAGTTAACGTGAAAAGGGGTTAAATTAATTTGGAAAGAACAATGTGATGTCTGTTTTTAAGAACTCAAAAAGATATTAGTGAATGCTCCACTTTTGGACTTTTCTTCTAGAAATGGTGAGTTTTTCATATACAGTGATGCTTCATTGAAGGGACTTGGATGTGTTTTGATGCAGAATGATCAGGTAATTGCTTATGTTTCCAGACAACTGAAACCTCATGAGTTAATTTATCCCACAATTGATATGGAATTGGCCACTATGGTTTTTTGATATGAAAATTTAGAGGCATCATTTAGAAAGAGCCAAATGTCAATTATATACTAACCATAAAGGTCTGAAGGATATATTCACTTAGAAGGAATTAAACATGAGGTAGATAATATGGCTTGAACAGATAAAATATTATGATTGCACTATCATTTACTCTATAGGAAAATAAAACAATGTAGAGGATGACTTGAGTCGAAAATATTATGCATCATTAAACTTGTTATGTTTGGAACATGATCCCTTGATTAATGATTTGAGTAATTTTACCTTAGAAGTAATTGTTGTGGGAAATACCTATGTTTTGTTTTAGGTTTCAACGCAGTCATCATTATCAGATAGAAATAAGAAAGCACAAAAGGAAGACCTTGAGCTATAGAAAAAGGTATAATTGGTTAAAATGGGTATGTTTCTATAATTTAACCTTGATAAATATTGTGTTTTATGATTTGGAAAAAGTTTTTGTATACCTTGTGATTCCCAGTTAAAGAAATAAATTTTTTTGTGAAGCTCATATTTATCAATTTTCAGTTCATCCAGACAGTACTAAGTTATACAGAGACTTTCAGAAGTATTTTTGGGGGGATGGAATGGAAAGAGATATTATTGATGTTACCATGGATTGTTTGACATGTCAACAGGTTAAAGAAGTACATCAGTTACATAAGGGGATGATTCAGACTTTTCCAGTTATAGAGTTGAAATGGGAAAATGTATCCATATACTTTTTTGTGGGACTACCAAATAATTCTTGAGGTTATAATGCGATTTGAGTTATTGTTGATCGGTGGACTAAAATAGCACATTTTATTTCTATTAGAGATAGAATGTGGATCAACATTATCGACTGTACCTTAAATAGATTTTCAGGTTACATGGAGTTCCTCTTATCATTGTATCTTACTAGGATCTCAGGTTCAATTATAAGTTTTGGAAGAGCCTTCAGAAGTCATTGGGCACATAATCAAATTCGATTACAACTTTTCATCCTCAATCAAATGGGCAGTTAGAATGAACGATTCAAACTTTGGATTATTCTCTTCGAGTTTGTTCAATGGAATACTAGGGATGTTGGGATCAATATCATTTCTTATTTTAGTTTTCTTATAATAATAGTTTTCTTTCCAGTATATAGATGGAACCATTCGAGTAATTGTATGGGAAGAGGATTAGAACTCCATATTTTCGGGATGAAGGAGGGAAAAGGAAGTTGATTGGACTAGAATTAGTTTAGGATGTGGCTGATAAAGTAAAGATGATCCAATAACACATGAGGACAACTCAGAGCATACAAAAATGTTATGCAGACAATAGAAGGAAAGACTTTTATTTTGAGGTAGGTGATCATGTATTTTTTTAATCTCACCACGAGAATGTGTTATGCATTTTGTTAATAAAGGAAAGATAAGACCATAGATCATTAGAGATTATGAAATTCTGGATAAGGATAGACTAGTAACCTACAGAGTAGCTTTTCCTCTAAGTTTGTCTGAGGTAAAAAATGTTTATCATGTTTTGATTTTCAGAAAATGTGTTCCAGATTTATCTCTTGTTTTGAGCCCAGAAGTAGGAAGAGAAGCTTTGTTATAAAGAGAAACTAGTTAAAATTCTTGATCAAAGGTAACATGTATTGCGGAATATGGTAATCAACTAGGTAAATGTTTTGTGGAGAAACCACATGATTTAAGAAGCAACATTGGAGCCTAAAAATTCTACAAGGGGAATGTACCTTCACTTTTTTAAAAAGTAAATAAATTGTGAGGATGCAATTTGAAGAAGGTGGGTATAATGTAACACCCCAAGTTTTTAAAAATAAATTGGAATGAAAGAAACATTATTTTAATTATATATTTATAACTAGCCTTTAAACATAATTTTGAGACTTCTTAGTTTTGAATTTTGAAAAAAGGTCATATTCAATTATGATCAGTATGTTATATAGAGTCTAATAGAACCGAATAGATTTTTAGTGAATAGTAACATAACCTTATGAACAATAATATGAATAGTAATATGACCCTAATGAATAGTAAATTGTATTATTATTTTTCCCCTTAATTCTTTAAGATAATTACATCTTGGTTAATTTTTCAAGGCGTTAACAAATGAGTTACAGATTTAAAATTAATATTCTTGAATAAATTGTGATTTGATATAAAAATTAAATTAATAATAATTAGAAAATTAATTTCGAAAAATGGAGTTCATTTTCTAATTCTACATGTCAAAAACTGGTTTGGGTGAATTTTTGGGATTTTTCTGAAATTCATGAATTTCTAATGAATAGTGAAATACAGTAAAATACCGTATATTCAAATAATAAGTTAAATACACTATTTCTGACATCATAGCTGATGTAAGACCACTTTTTTCAACCTCACATGCCCTTATTACTATTTGGGGTCACATTAATAAAGACTATTCATAGTCTTGATCAAAAATATTAAACAAATGATTAAAATAATGTAAAATTTCCCCTCTCCTCCACTACGAATACCACCCTCATTCCCCTATTCCTCCCACACCTCTAGAGATTTGATACATTCCGTTGTTCTTCCGAATACTCCTCCAAAGACCTATCCCCATCTCTATAACCTTATGGTCTCACCAAAATGGGGAAAATAAAGGGCCTTAATAAGGATCTCAAGGAGAAGAGATCATGAGATAAACATCCTCTTTTGTTATATTTTTTTTCTTTTCTTTTCAGTTCTATTCTTCTTCTTTCTTCCCTTACCCTTATCCAAGAGGCATGAATGATCCATTATCTTACATATTCTTAATTTAATCATGTTTATGGATGATTCACCATTATACTTTTTCTCCACTCCCACTTATTCAAGAAATTGAAACACTGTCCGTGATGTGTTAATTTACCGATATAATGGATGAGGTGGTTTAAATTTATTTTACATCCTTCAAGACTGGTCAAGAAACCATTTTTATGGTTGAAACAGATTTTAATTTATTTATTATATCTTATATAATGTTTTGGAATAATATTTTACACATGTTATTAATTTATAAAACAAAATGAGTTCATTACGATCGAAGAATCCCCAAAATGACCAAAACAAATATCAATAATGTTTTAGCTTATGAATCGTCCTAATGTTCAAATTAAAAAATATTAGTAGTTTAATTTATGGTTATAGAAATATTTTAATTCCATTCCATTACAATTATGTTGTTTTACTTATAATCAAAAATAATATCGATCGTGAACCGATCATGAAAATAATGTAAAGAATACATCCAAAACAATGGAAGGAACAAAATACTAATAATTAAAGTGTGAAATGTGGTTATGAAATGGTCATATAAGGTGTTATAAAGTTGAATATGTTTCTGTATGATATTAATAACACTCTTTTAACCATTATAAATTAGGTTTAAATAATATTTATGTAATTCAAACAAGAGGTGAGGGAATTCATAACCCAATTTCCTTTCTTTGGGTTGACCTTCTACTTCATTATTTATGTGGTTTTAAAATTGTTTGTGTAATGAATTATGATTATATTATGTTGAATTATGTGTATTTACAGTATATATATATATATATTATATACTCTATTAAGTATCACTTCAATTATATGATTTTTTTAAAGGTTTTTTCTTTTAAAATCATCTTTTAAAATTATGTTTTACAAAATTCAAAAGAAATGTTTTTGTGAAATTTTTCATGTTGTATGATTATGTTTTGGTTATTGGGAATTTTTTATGATGAAGGGTGGGAACTATATATCCTTTCAATGCATTGGGTATGTGTAAGTTGGAATTCAGCCATATGGTTACTCCAATTGTAACTGTGATGGTTACACAAATTGTAAGGTAGTCGTGAGGGTTATAAATTATATGGTAGATAAGAGAGTTACAAGATTCTGTAAGTAATTAACTAAGATAACTTTATGGTTATATTTTTGTTAAATATGTTTTATGGGAATATTTTGGAATTCTAATGTTTTACAAAGTAATTTTATATGGGTGACAAGTATGTCTTTTTGAAAATGATTTCCAAAGTTACAATTATTCATGGACTAATGTTTCCTTTACTTTTTTTCATATCCCTTAATAAGTTTTTTGTGCTCATACAATGTTTATAAATTATTTTCATAGGTTATAAGGTTGTATAATAAAAATAAGGAATCCAAGTTAAAAGTTATGTAGATTTGTCAAATGATTCATTTTTTATTTGAAATGTTTTATATTTTGGAAGAATTGAATACTGTTTTTGTGGTATCCACTCTAATTAACTGTGGAATGTTATGAATTAATTATGTACCAATTATCTAATTCTCTAAAAATGAAAAGATCCTCAATTTTAAAGGATGTAATTTATTGACTAAAATTCTAGATTATGTAATTTAATAAGGCTGGTTCCTTATATTTACGTTGAAACTATGTTCTCATATGTGGAAACCTAGTTATATGTTACTTTGGGTAACTATTATGGTTCCAACATTCACTTTTTAATGGATGTTTTGATATTTATTTCTATGATGTGGATTTATATGAATGGAACTTTCAATAATTAATCCTTTGATAACCTAGAAAAAATTTGAGGGAGCAATTCATGTTAAGGGTGGTATAATGTGACACCCTAAGATTCTGTGAATTATTTTTTTCAAATTAATTTATATTTGGAGATTTTTAATTTAATGTGACAATAAAAATAGTTCTATATAAATATAAATATATATAGATATCAAAACACCAAGTTAAACATTCCCTTATCATGAAATACTGACTTGGCTTACACTGCACGTAATAAAAACTGGGCTTCTGATACAAGCAATTCCAACATGGACTGCACTACATGAAATACCGACTTGGATAGTTCTACATGCAATACCAACTTGGATTGTGCTACCCGCAACACCAACTTGGCATACATTTCATGCAACACTAATGTTTCAATGAAGCATCATTTTATTTTTATATTTTTAAATTATAAACTACCCATTAAACATAGTTATATGAATAGTAATAACTAATTTTAAAATATTATTTATATATTATTTATATATATAATACATATTGATAATGAAATATATGATTTTTGGTCAATCCATTTTTTGTTTAAAACTATTGTTTTATATAATGAACCACTTTTAAAAATAAAAGTAATTTTAGACACATTTAGAAATTGAATTTCATAAAATAATATTTATTTTTTAATTTAGAATTCTGGAATTATCTTAATGTGTTTTTTTGGTATTTTTCTGAGAAACATCATTTTTTTATGAACAGTGAAAAGGTCAGTTTTAGTTAATAAATTCATTTTAATTTCAATAATTATTATTGTTAAATTATATTTTAAATTTGTTTTAGGGTCACAATATGTCTATTTTACATATATTAATAAAATATAGATCATTAGAATCAATTTCACTTTGAAATTGAATATAAAAACTTAATAAACTCTGGAACTTCTATCTACTTTATAGGTCGTAATTTCGTCCCATCTACAGGATTAACATTAAACTTAATTTTATGCTTATGTAAAATAGATTTAAATACATTTAAATAAACGATTTTAATTAGTATAAAATTTATTTTCTAATTATATCATGTTGATTTTTGACCAAAATGATTAGTAAAAGTGAATAAAATTAATCACATCGATTAAGGTAAAATTAAGCTTAGGTAGGGACTAAACCATAATCTTAGGGGCCCAATTGACCTATCCTCTTGTTTAAACCCCATTTTCTATACATATATCATTCAAAAACCTTCCATTATTAATTTATGTTGGTTTTCTATGACTTTGTTTTGGTACAAAAACATGTACACCTAACTTGTTTTCAAAAATTTCAAATGAGTCATTTTCCTTCCCTATAAAAGTCCACCACGTATCGCACTTCTTCAAACCTCTAAAACATCATATGTTTAGAAATTATTTTCATAATAAAATTTTAAAAAACACTCCCACTCTCATATATTCCTCCCCTTGGAAATAAATTAATCCAATGAAGCCTTTTGGCACAAACCAAAAGGAGTTACCCGATTAAGAGGTAGTGTCTTCTCTCAAGTTCTTTATTTTTTATTTTCTTTCTGTAACCCCCATAACTCTCTTTATTATATTCTTACATAAAAAAATATTATCATCAATATACTAGGTTTTTATATTTAATGTTTTCTACCTAAAATTACACACACCTCCATCTAATGGATAAAGAGCAGACCATTTTTGTGTACAGTGAACTATTACCTCACAAAACGATGATTGTTCATTTTTCCATTACCACCTACCATGGTGGAAATTATTATGTAAACTATATTTATATATGTAATATATTTTATTTATTGTTTATTTAATCTTATTTATTCCTTTTACAACACATATATTTTTACTTTTCATTTGGTGTCGATACGATAAGTTCATTTGAGGAAGTTTGGACTACCACCCCCTCAAATCAATATGATTCGTTCATAAACTACATGGATTGTATTAAGGATTGTTTTAGTGAATACATAAGATATATATAACATCATAAATATAATTTAAAAATTATATATACATATATATACATATATTCCTTGTAATTTCTTTCTTTCAGTATGACAATTAAACAAAAATATCGTCCATGCATACGTACGACCTGTCATCTTCATGAACAGTGTATTCTGTTTCATACATATATATTATATTGAATATTATAAAAAAAATTTTATATACATTATATTTATATCATGGTTTAAATTCTGTAAATCATGATATAATTTATAAATACAAAAGATATAACAAATTAAGACACATGTGAAGAATAAAGAAAAAATTACCCGAAGTGAAACCTTAACATAAGATCGTTAACAAGAGGGTAATATAAGGACATAATCAAACTATATATGGTATGATATATAATAATATACTTATGAATAATATTTATAATAAATTTATATTTATAATATATGTGGTTTTAATGAGTACAATGAGAGTCAAGACACAAGGTAAGGTAATTTCATCTCACTCATTATTTCCATGAGATACATGTTTTATTCACCACCCATTACTTTTTTGTTGTGTGTAATAATACCCATGGATGTAATATATGATTATTATAATTAAATTTATGGGTATTTACATATCCATTCTGGGATATTTATTTCATGGGGTCGATGTCTCAAAAGTTACCAAATCGGTAGAGTAGTTTTGTCTCAAATAGCCTTATTTGAGACACATGTTTTGTTATGCACCTATGTTACTTAATGAGGTGTACATGATTCCAATAGAAATGTCATATAATTAATATCATTACGTTTTTAATATTTTATTCTTCATTTAATTTAATATTCTTATATGAAGATCATGATCCCAATTAACCAAGTGGTATGAGTTTATTGAAACAATCTAATCACTTTTTAAGAATATTAATGATTTTTATTTTTTTGACGAAATATTATGATAAATATCTCAATAAAATAATTTATTTAATAAATATATATATCCATGTATTAATATCATTTCAACTCTTCTGTACTTTTAAATATGAAAATGTTTTAAAGAAAAATGGGATTTTATCTCTCTCTTCGGACGAAAATCTGTTTTATTTCAAAACCATGTTTTCAAAAATGTTTTCAAAAACATTTTCAAATGTTATTTGAAGATGATTTTCAAGGTAAAGGAATTTAAAAAAAAATTATGGTTTAAAAATTTTCATTATAATTTTTGAATGTTTTATTTCAAATATAAGGTTTTCAAAATAAAAGCACACCTTATTTACACGTTCCTAAGTATTTTCAAAGAAATGGGTTTTAAAAATTTTTTAATATTTTTTCATATGTTTTAATATAAAGGGGGTTTTAAAAAACATTCAAGTTTTCATTTTTTGTTTTCAACCTGTTTTCCATGAAAAGGTTTTTTAGAATATTTTGAAGCTTATTTTATATTTTTTCAAGGAAAAAGGTTTTAAAAATGATTTAAAGTATTTTTTTATGTTTTAAAGGTATTTTATAATAAAATGATTTTTTAATTGGTTATATGTATTAAAAATCCTTTTTCGATTAAGAAATGAAATTTTCCTAAATAATTCTTTTTGAAAGATGCTTGAAGATTATTTTTTCATCTATGATGAAATCCTTTGATGTTACTTATTCCCTTTCTTCAAAATGATCTAAAGGATCCCTTTATATCATTTATATAAATGGGTTATGATTAATTTCATGGTTTTTATGAAAATCTTTTCTCTGTGAAGGGTTATATGTTTATGAAATCCATTTCTTTTCGATGGGTTATATACTTTTGAAACCAAATTCTTTTCATGGGTTATGCTTCAATGAAATGATTATGAATCCAATCTCTTTCTCATAGGTTATTATCTGATAATATATTATTTATTCCCATTCCATTCAATGGGTTATTGATTTTATGTTTATAGAACCCATCTCATTTCATGTGTCATGATATGCTGATTTTTTTGTAGAATATGCATGTATAATTTCATTATATGACGGGTGGGACATATATCTCCCTCAATTTAATTTGGTAATGATAACTGTTTAATGCTATCAAAGGGTACATGGGAGGGAATCCTATGATCGAAACAATAGGGAAAATAGAAGAAAATCCCAAGATTGAAATAAGAGGGTAAATGGTATGAAATCCCAAGCCTGAATCAAGTGGGTAAATGAGAGGAAATCCCATGACAGAAGTAAGAGGGAAAATGGGAGGAAATCCTAATTCTATAACAAAAGGGTAAACAGGAGGACATACTAATCCCCAAAAAATAAGCTACAAGGGAAGACATTCCATTCCCGAAACAATATAATACATAAGAAGGAATTCCAATCTTGAAACAGTGATACAGGTGATTTACCCAATCTTAACACGTTACAAAGGAATTGGAAGGCCGCCTTGAGTTAGGCTTTTTATTTGTGTTTTCCATATTTCCATGTTTTATACCTATGTCATGATTTCATGGATTATGTTCTTTATTTCCATAAGATTCTTCTCTTATAAACTTCCTAAATTTATTATGATCTATAATATGTTGGGTCTGATCTTAAAATGTTATTTTAAAGTTCCATACACTTTTTTCATGTTATGCTTACACATTTCGTTTATTTACCATTACTAAGAATATGAGCTCACACCTTTCTTATGTTTCCTTTCTCTATGTTATGAAGAAATAATTTAGGTAGAAGTAATAAAGGTGGATATCCTTATTGGAGATATTGACGATATTCCACCAGGATAGAATATTTGGTTTCCATGTTACCAAATACATTAAACTATTGTGGTTCTAAGACATTTATTTTTGGTAAATTACAGAAAATTCATATAAAATGAGGTAATATCAATCAATTTCAATCGTGGGTCACTATGATGACACCATCTCAAAGTGGACACTGGTTAATTATACATATTCTATCTCGATATGGCTATAATCTATGGTTGGATTAGATAGTAAAACATCGAATTTATAAGAATTTATGGATATTGGGAGTATTGGGAACACATAAAGTATTCCCCTTTTTCATTTGAGGGTGTGTCATTTGAGATGCATCTTAAGAACATAACCCAATGCATTCTACATTGGCTACATAGTAATTGAAATAAAGGGTTTATGGTATCTAAGTATTGTTACCCTAGGAATCCCATTATTATATCATGTGGTCGAGGTTTTAGGTGGTTCATAATTTTAACATATTGTAGGGATTAGTAAGTGGAAATTAGTGTGTTCTTGTGGGGAAGATGTTTACACTATTGATGGGTAGGTGGATTCTTGTTTATTTCCATGGGGAAGATGTTCAAACTTTGGAGAGGTAAGTTGATTTTAGTCTATTATCATGGAGAATATGTTCACACTGTGGAGAAATAGGTGGATTTTAGTGTATCCTCATGGGGATGATGTTATCATAATTATGCCTACCTCTAATGGTTGGTTCGATATATCTATGTCCATATTCTACCTCTAATTCCAGAGTATGATAATAATTTTTAATTTTATCTTAGATATATTCATTCACATCAATTACCAACAAAAATATGATAACATGCTTTTTTAATTGGAATTAGAATGTGTGGTTATTATTTGATGGGAGTGAGGATATGCGACTACACTAATCATCCAATTTCTACTGGGGTGTATCAATGTAATTCATGTGCATGTGTAGGAATGTGTTCTGATCCTCTGGTGGCTACCTGGATATGACGATAAGTTTCCCCAAATGATTGTAGAGTTTATTAGTATAATTTACGACAATTATTATGGATACAAATCCACTATAAAGATAAAACCATAATATATGTATAGAAAAATTCAATGGAAGTGGGGTGTGGGTCCACTCCCTCTGTCGGCAGTTCACCACCCTTTACGGGGTCTTGAGGATTCCTGAGTGTGATTAATAGGATTTGGGGAAGTCTCCATTGTGTCCTCAGTATCTTAATGAGGGATTTATTCTGCTTAGAACTGGTGGTGGAGGTTGTTGATAGGATCCCTCATAGGTGACTCCTATGTTAAGGTGAATCCATAATCTACCTCCATCTCCACCATCTAGATATAAGGTAGGTACTTTTTCTAAATTTTGGGAAAAGGGTCTTAAAATGGATGGAAGTTATGATAAGAACCACTTGGTCCTTCGTGGCATGTCTTTGAGCTGATAATCTATGAAGCTTCACATTCAGGAGAGATTTATACGCAAACTCCAATGTGGGGATGAAATCATTCAAATTATATTACCTCCTAAATTGATTTTTCACTTTATTCTAGATAAATTACATTTGTGATACCACATTCTTGTTCGATGGGTCCTTTTCTTTAGTGGTAGCTAAGGCGTATGTTATTCACTGTGGTGATTCCATTTGGATTGTATGGAGTCATAGTTATGTATATCCTATAGAGAATGACAAAAAAGAAGAAGAAATCCTTTTAATACAACATCACAATTAAGAAAGCATTCCCATCTAACTTCATTTTGGTTTATAGGTTTCACATCATTTTCATAATTATTATTTTTACTGAAAATGAGAAATATATATATATATATTACTTTATTCTTTATTGTGATAAGATGAGTGAGGTTATGAAATATTATAATCAAATCACTATTATTTTTTATGGAAGTTTATGATTGGATATTCATAGAACCAAAAAACCCAATGGAATCTACATCTGTGAAAAGATATATCGTTATAAGAATTATTTACAAAGGAGTAGGTCACATGTTTTCTTAACAATGGTTATTGTTAAGTCACATTGGTCTAAATAATCATAGGATGGGATCTTATCACCATATTGGGGGGAATTATTACATAATCAAGGTCTCTCTTATAGATTTAATGTATGTTTTTGAATCGTTCCCAAATCTAGTTTCTTAACTGTTTACCCTTATTTTAGTATTTGGTTATTATCATGTGTCAATGTGAATATATATATATATATATATATCATATATATCCCATTGATGTGAACATTTGTATGAATTAGTGGTTCTCTATTAATAACACCATATGTATGCATCAAATGGTCTCTATATTTATATTATTATTACATAGAGATGCTAGTATATATGTTTCTATAGTTTGAATCTACATAGATAGGCTATATATATTATCTCCATTAAATAAGTTTGTATCTATTTGTGGTTTTATGATCGATTATATAAAATTTTATTACTATGGTTCATTTCAGAATGAATTAGAATACATGTAGTTTAGTATCACATAACATGGAACATCACCATTTTAAGGTACTATAACATGGATCATTCCATTAAATTTAACACAGTGTTGTAAGGAAATTACGGTGAAAGATGGATAGTAATGGTTAGCGTGAGGCATACACATGATATGAATGTTTTTGTTAAACATAAAGGTAATATAAACCAATGAGGATAGAAATGGAATATTTGTAATGTTGGGTTTTAATCCTAGGGAGCTCTCCTCTATATCCTATATAAATAGGAATCAAAATCCAACAATGTTCAATTGATGTAGTTTAAGGTCAAATAGAAAGTCCATACCCTACAGTTTAACATCATGTGGTGAGAACATTGTTGTGTAGTTTCACCTAATGAAACAAAGACACTACTCATACATTTTAGCATCATACTGTAAGGATACCATTACATGAAGGGTGTGACAAAATAGGTCTGTCCTAGGATTATGGATTAAAGAATCCCATTATAGTGGAGTTTAGGGCTTACAACTATGGAGGAGTCCCATAGTGTAATTATCATTATTCCTGTGATATGATCTACTTAGGCCTAAAATCATAGATGATTCATGGATGGTTTGAGAACCCTAAGATGTTAGAATATTAGTCTCATTGTATGATAGGGAAAATTTTATCTTTTAAGGGACTAAAACCAGAAGAGGAGGCCCAATTACCTACATCCTACCTATTTTAATCCCAGAAAAGGTATTGATATATAACCCTTAACTAAAAAATATAGGATTAATCAAAAAGTAATTAGCTGATTTTATGATGATTCAATGAAAAGAATAAATCCATCCTTGAATTGGGAGGGAATACTCTAATATTTTCTAGATAGGGACCGTCATTTTCAAGGGAATCCTAAATTGGGATTTCACTAAGGGTTTTAAATATAAGGGAGGATAATTACCTAGATATATTTTTTAGGGAATCTATGATCAATGGATTTCAATCTAGTGTGCATGACATAATTATATGATCCTATAGGTTCTAGAGAAGGTATGGACATGTTATTCTTAATTTTTTTATTGTTAATGAACACCACAAGATGATAGGTTGCATGGTGTGAAATCACCAATGGGAGGTGGGGATCAGATCCCATAAAGAATGATATACATCATTATATATAGGTAATTAACTCCTTACTACATGATATAGTCACATTGAGGGTCATACAATTGGGTATCTATGAGATGAGATACATACCTTGTGGTATGTATTCCATTGTGTATGGAATGTTCAATACACTAAGTGGGTGGAGAATCAAGCCTAACTATCACACCAGGCAAGAAAATGATTAAGATTCATATTGTGCTAGGTAGGTGTAGGATTATGCCTAACTAGAATACTATGAAGATGGAGGATAACACTATATAAATCAATAGGAAGGTGGAGGATCAATCATGTTGAGTGAACTATGAATGTATAAGATCAATCTAGAAATAACACTAAGAAGGTACACAGATGAGCCTACATATCACACTGGGTTGGAAGAGGGGATTCTAAGTAGATTTTTTGGGGTTAGAGGATTACCTGTGGGATTCTATAAAAAATTCTACATCTTTCCATTCTTTTTTATGATTCCTTACATAAATTAAATATATAAAATAGTTTATTTATAAACATGTTTGAGGAAACTACTTCTTGACTTTTGCAGTCATGCAATGTCTAGTAGATGACCATGGGGTCTTTTATACCATTTCTTCACATAAGGGTTTCATTGAACATATATGCAGATATGAGGGTGACTGTTTCAGAGTAAAATCGACTAATGGTCATGAGAGTGATTGTATCAAATGAACACTGAATCCTATTATCCACTCAAGATGGTCTTTATGTCATTTAAAATTGATTCATGACACATACGGTATATGATGACAATGTTTTCTCATCCCACCATATTGAAAGAGGGAGGCATTGGGTAGGTTCTTCCCAAATTGAAACTAAGGGAACATGACCATCCTCTGTGGAAAGTGAAAAATGACGGGTAAGGATGCTGCTGATCCACATAGAGGGAATATCAATATTTTGCATGAAAAGTGTGTGGTCACACAGTTTCTTCAATATAGTTTTCTGGTCCTCAATGCATGGGTGTCAACACCTATTGAATAAAATTATTTTCAAATAACATATATCCAATTCCCATATAACCAATGAATATATAACTGATGACTATATGAACAAAGACTATATTTAAAATTACTATATTACCATCATATATATAGAATGAGATGTATCTTCAATATAAATTTTATAATTCCCCAATTTCATTGACAATATTTTTATTATAATTATTAAAAAATTTATTCATTATACACATATAATTGGAAGTTTGATATTCATTGAAGATATTGATGATGATAATTTCAACCATTTTGTAGTTTTATTTACTTGTATTTTTATTAGTTTAGTAATTTTATCAATTATGTTTCATTTCTCTATTTTTTTAATGTAATTCATTTCATATTTTAATATTTTACCCTAAAAAATCACTTTTCACATTAGTTTTGTGTTTCATGTATCACATGTTGTAAAAAAACATAAATTATTAAAAGGTAAATACTTAAAAAAATCATGAGGTGTTATATTTATTAGGGTTGGTGTCCTGAGAACCAATTTTTTTGTACTTTGATTACATAATTGTTCACTTATTATATATTGTTCATTATTCTGCATGACTATAATATAATAATGCATTGGAATATTTGTTTCATTGATAAGGTCATGGAAGATCCCCGATATGATGAGAACCTTGAAATGCTATAACAGTATTCTAAAATAATTATCTATGGTTGGATGACATACTATGATAAGACACATAGTATATAGACCGTCATGTGTGAGTACTCGTAAGAATATGAGACTCTCTCTCATGGAGTTCTCACTTGGTAATCTTCAAGATGGGATATTATGTGAACATACCAACCAGTAGTAATTCCTCATGTTTTGGTGTCATCGGACATTACTATCTAAGAGCATGTGTGATGGTCCTTAGACTAGGATATTATCATTAACTCACGTAATGACTTGCACACTATGATTTGCTGACGAAAACTGTCACAAAGAAAGTTGACGGGAAATAGGGTACGTTGGGTGCATCACAAATGACATGTCTTTAATGGATAAGTCGAGGAAGGATTTCTCCCTTACATGTTTGTGGAAGTAGATATCTTGGGACCTTTGATTGAAATAGAACTGTCAAAAAAATTCCATGGCCATGGTGACACGACGAGTTTATTTATGGAAGTCAAAGAATGACATATCAAGCATATAGGTTTATGACAATGCCATGAAACCTGATTGATGAAATATTAAGACAGAGGGATTAGATTACATAGTAAGCAATCTTATGAGGTGGCACATCAATGCAGTGTCAACTTCTTTCTCTTGGGTGCCTTGACCCGTCGCTAGATAGTAATCTTGGACTTTTGGGAAGCCCGCCTAAAGCCAATGAGAAATAAGCCTAGAGGGTCACACACTAAGTGTATCCAAGTATCTCAAGTAGATTAAGGATTATTCCCATATGTGGTTTAATAATTATTCATAGAAGCCTAAATCATTTTAATGATTACAAGCCATGTAGTTTTCATTTTGGAAAGGAAATGAAAAACAAGTACACATCGTGTACAAATGATTACACGTTGTGTAGTTTTATGGAAAACAAGTACACGCCATGTGTTAATGATTACACACCATGTAGTTTTCCAGTAGGGATTTTGAGGATATAATATTGTTTTATTAAATGATATTTATTATAATCAGCATGGGCACATGCTAAGGAATTTATTATTCGATATGGGGTTTTCAATAAGAGTCTATGAAATAAATAAAATGTGTAAAGCGATTATTTATTATCATAACTCTACAATCTCAAACCTGATTATAAATATCCACACAACCCCAACTATTTCACTACAAGAGAATCATTATGCACTACAATTCTGGATAATTCTCTCATGAACGAAAGAAATCCGTCCTCTAAGAACTCTCTCAAGACTGAGAGAGATCCACCTCTATTGGATCAAGGAGATCTAAGGTGGAAAATGCAAGCAAATGATTCTCCATGATAGCACCTGGAGATTGCTTTGGCGAATTCTAGAGATACCTGGTGAATGTGTGGATTACTACTAGAGTAAGTCTACACTTGGCTTCTGTGACGCAATGATGAATCACATCAGAATGTGATTAGAAATATCAACGAAGAAAGAACGCCATAAGAGGTACTTCTTTCCAATTAATTAAATTAATTATAATCAACCTGTGACGATCCACTTTTATGGTTTGGAGAATTTTCTTCTTCTTTGTCTATTTCTGTGGTTCGATCCGTGGAGACTGGCATTTATCGTCGTATTGATCTCGGATTGATCATTGCAAATCACAAAAAACCAAGTGGGAACATCCACCCACGAGCTTCCGCTGCACCCAGAACCTTCAATTGGTATTAGAGCGAGGTTAAAACATTGATTATAGTTATTTAATTTTTGTTGATAATATACGCATTTATATTTTATTGAATTCAAGATAAATCGTTCTGTAAAATTGAATGAAAGAGATCTGTTCTTCCTCCTTCGTTTCTCAATTCACATCATAGAAATGAAATTTTAATTTTGATTTTGATTAAATTAAAAATGAGGATCTCATCCAAAGGAGCCGCTCCTTCTGTCCGTAAAATAAAAGAATACACGACGTGTAGTTAAAACTACACATCGTGTACTTAGGTTCAATGAACTGGTACTGGTCCGCCAAACCATGCCATGTGAATTCAGTACACCTGAGTTTTATTACACCATGTTGGCCAAAATTGAACGGTGCATGGAAACCGGAATACACGGCGTGTATGTTGAATCAACACGCCGTGTAGTCTGATCCGTTACAGGTGAAACTGTGTACACGGAGAAGCTGTGTTTCGCGTACACAGGTTTGTCAGGCCGATAACCGTGTAACAAGGAAGTACATGCCATGTTAGATTAATCTACATGCCACGTACTCCAAAATTTACAAAGTATAGAAAACACGCCAAATACCCCAGCGTGTACTTTTGATAAAGGGTGAAAAATACAAGCTGTGTAATTTATCCTACGTGCCGTATACTTTCCAGAAATGGAATTTCACCAGGTTTCCTCCAAAAGTACAAAGACCTATACGAGGAATATGAATGAGAAGAATCTCAAGGAAATTCATAAAGGAATTTAAGCTAATGAATTGATTAATTATATGATTACAATTAATTGAATTAAACCGCGACTTATCTTAAATAATAGAATGATTAAAAGAATTTGAATTCTAAATATGTGTAAATTTCGTTGCATGCTATGGATGATCATGAGAAAGTCAAAAGACCCTTTTTATATGTGTATTGTTTCATTTAAATTTGTTTAATTTAAATTCGTTGGCCTGCGATCCTTCTTCCAATAAAATTTAGGGCATGCATGCCCATGGTTTCTTTATTATAAACCCCATGTAATGGGGGATCTCCCAAGCCAGTGGAGATGGTTCAAAAATATGAACCCGAGGCAAAACCAACCCAAGAAGATGCAATGGTGGAAATATGGGAGCTGCAAAACATGAACCATCGGGTTCAAGGTGTTTTCCCTAGGGCAGGGTGAGCTTATCAAACTACTAGATAAGCTAACCAATAGAATCTCATGATCATACCATCTTATTTTATTTCTATCTGATTGTATGGGTTATTTATTATGTATGTGTTCTCGCCATCACATAATTAATGAAATAAACAATAATGCAAAGATGGAATAAAATAAAAACCAGACTATGCGTAAACAATATCAGAACATGGTTAATAACATAAGAAAAAATCACTTTATATTTACAAGCTTGGGATAATGAAAAAATACTCATAAAGAATAAAATACCTCAAATACCATATTATGTCAGACTGTGCCTTCTGTTAGATGATTAAGGGAAATACTTAAAAAAACTATGTGTATGACCAACCCTTGTTGGGACACTTACTTTTATAAATGAAGCTCTTATGAAAGTTTCAGGTTGACATAAACATTTTACATCAAGAGGTGTGGCCCTTACTAGACTTGTTGTAAAATAGAGGCAAGTATTGAGGAAATCCATGTCATGATTTCATGATTGGCGAGTCAACTCAACATATCAAGGACCTATAAGATCATAGTTGGAAAAGACCTACCAACCTAATTACCTTCAAATAGCTTGAACAACCCTTGTTGGGCTTATGCGAAGGGGAATATAGATCCTTGCCCCTAGAATGTTAAAGCATCTAGAAATTCCGAGTTCAATGGTGATGGACATTGGGACTTGATAAAATAGTGGGAGAATTAATAAAATTTATTATTTCTCATAAAATGTAATCAAGAAATTATAGATAAATATACTCTTTTAATTTGTAGAATATGAAAAACTCATCAACCACATTTTCTCTGCGACCAATTCTGGATAAAGACAACATCCTCATCGGTAGTAACTTTTAGGAATGGTTTAGGCACCTTTGGGTTATCCTATGCCATGAATGAAGGTTTTACATGCTGGAGTCCTCACTTCCTGATTCTCCAACCCCAGGGGAGAGTGATTTAGATTTACTAGTCTATGATCAACATTTGAGCGATGCACTCAACATTAAATGTTTGATTCTGTCATCTATGTCTAGTAATCTCATGAAGCCTCATCAAGACATGGATGCCTACAACATGATCGATCACCTCCATGGTCTATACAAGGAGAGAGTAAGACAGGAAAGGTTTGAGATCTCCAAGGATCTATTTCAGAGAATGCTTGGAAAAGGTTCCCTAGTTAGGCCTCATTTAGTCAAGATCATTGGCTACATTGAGCGCTTGGAGGTTCTAGAGTTTAAAATCCCCAAAGAACTGGGTACCGATCTCATTCTTGTATCACTCTTCCAATGCTTCTCCAACATTGTTGTAAATTTCAACATGAACAATAATGAGAAGTCTGTATCTGATCTTATTATCCTCATTCACCAAGTGGACAATGATATGAAGCATGAAAATCCTTTTGTACTCATGGTGAATAAAAGGAAAGGTAAGGAGAAGAGATTTAATCCCAAAGCTTCTTCAAGTCCTTCCAAGAAAAGGAAGATCAAAGGGTAGGAAAGAGAACAGGATGTTGTTTGTTTTTCATGTGGCAAGAAGGGCCACTAGAAGAAAAACTGCACCCATCCAAGGAAGCAAGGGGAAGATTCAGGTGCATTTGTTATCAAATACAATCTATTTGTTTCTTAAAATTGGGTATTAGATACTGCTTGTGGTGCTCACATCTGTATCCAAATACAAGAACCAAGTAGATTCAGAAAGATTGACCGAGGTGAGGTGGATCTGCGAGCAGCCAACGGAGCCAGACTCATTTCTGTAACTATCAGAGACTACCACCTCAAATTGTATATTGGGATGGTCTGGGTGTTAAAATGATGTTATTATATACCCTCTATAACCAAAAACATTATTTCAACATCCAGATTAGATATTGATGGGTTTATCTTCATGTTTGAAAGTGAATGTTGCTACTTTTATAAAGGTAGAATTTGTTATGGTAGGGAACATTTACATAACGACCTTTATGTGTTAGACTACACAAACCAAGTAATGGAAATCGATGAAAAAGTTAATTCACATGACTCATACCACACCCAACTTTGGCATCACCAGCTTGGTAATGTCAATGAGAAATGTTTGACCAAATTACATCATGGTGGGTGTTTAGATTCTTTCAAACTAAAACCACTTGGTGTATGTCATGCGTGTCTACAAGGAAAAATGACCAAAGCCCCATTTAGTGGGAAAGGTGAAATGGATAAAGAGATTCTAGAATTAGTCCACACAGATGTGTGTGGACCATTTCTAGTTAAAGCAAAGGGTCGGTTCTCGTACTTCATAACTTTTACTAATGATTTTAGTAGATATGGATATATTTACTTAATGAGGTATAATCCATATTCTTTTGATCGATTCAACGAATACAAGAATGTAGTTGAGAACCATGTTGGTAAGAATATTAAGAAACTTTTCTCAAGAAGAGGAAGATAATATCTTAATTAGGACTTCATTGATTTCTAATCATAGTTTGGGATTCTATCTCAACTCACTCCTCCTTATACACCACTGTGGAATGGTGTAAGTGAAAGGAGGAACCGCACCCTATTGGACATGGTGAGATCAATGATGAGTCATTTGCTTATTACATTATGATTTTGGGGATATGCATTACTAACAGAAGCACACATACTAAAACAAGTGCAAACTAAATTGGTAAATGGTATTCCATATGAATTATGGAGTGGATGCAAATCCATGTTATCAAATTTACATGTGTGGGGTAGAAAAGCATTTGTTAAGGCCTCTTCAGGTAACAAGCTTTCACCCCGTGGCACAAAGTGTCTCTTTATAGGATATCCCATGGAAACAAGGGGATATTACCTATACAACCCCTCAGATAAAATGGTAACAGTGGAAAGACATTCCATATTCCATGAGAGGGAGCACATATCCTAAAGAGATAGTGGGAGCAATATAGAATTAGATGAAGTCAAGCCTCAAGATACACAAGAGTTTGTACAAGAACATATTACACAAAGCCTCGTGGGAGAACAATCTATTCCAGAGACATAAGAACTGCGTAGGAGCACGAGAGAGGTAAGAGAACCAGAATGATATTGTTTTCTTGTCACCGAGGATGGTGACTCATTATTGGTTGACAATTATGATCCTCTTACCTACAAGGAAGCAGTTAAAGGCACAGACGTAGCCAAGTGGCAAGAAGCTATGAATTTTGAAATGGATTCCATGTACCAAAAATAAGTCCGGATTTTGGTAGATCCTATAGTTGATGTAAAGCCTATTTGTAAAAAATGGATATTCAAGAAGAAACTGGATATGGAGGGGCAATTCAACACCTATAAGGCACGACTGGTTGAAAAAGGTTTTAGACAGCGTCAAGGAATTGACTGTGATGAAACCATTCTACTAGTTGCGATGTGGAAATCCATCAGAATCCTATTGGCCATTACCGCTAACCATGACTATGAAATTTTTCAAATGGATATCAAAACATCATTCCTTAATAGGAACGTCTAGGAAGATTTCTATATGACACAATGTGAAGGGTTTGTGACTCCAAATTATGCCAACAAGGTATGGAAGTTGCAGAAATCTATTTATGGATTAAAGCAAGAATCAAGGTCATGGAACATTCATTTTGATGAAGCCGTAACGAAATTTGGATTTGTTAAGAATGAATGTGAGCCTTGTGTCTAGAAAAGGTTTATTTGAAGTGCAATGGTTTTCCTAATAGTATATGTTGATGAAATATTAATAATTGGAAACGAAGTACCTGTCTTTCAGTCAGTTAAGGCATGGTTTGATAAATTCTTCTCTATTAAAGACTTGGGAGAGGCAGAATATATTTTTGGGATTAAGATCCATCGTGATAGATCCAAAAGAATGTTGGGCCTAAGTCAAAGTGTATACATTGACAAGATACTAAAGAGATTCTGTATGGAACAGTCCAAGAGGGGATTGTTTCCATTGTCACATGGAATTCATCTTTCCATGAAAATGTGTCCTCAGACACATGAGGAAAGAGATAAAATGGAAATGATCCCTTACTCATCCACGATTTGGCCAGACTTGTATGCTATGATATGTACAAGGCTAGATGTTACTTACGCATTATGTGGGGTAGGTAGATATCAAGATGATTCTGGAGACCACCATTGGATGGCATTCAAGACTATCTTTATGTATTTTAGGCGTACTAAGGATATGTTCTTGGTTTATGGAGGAGATGAGGAACTAGTCATCAGAGGACATGTATATGCCAGTTTCTAGACTGATCAAGATGACATGAAGTCGCATACTGGATACATCTTCAGTTTGAATGGAGGTGCAGTGAGCTAAAAGAGCTCAAAGCAAGGTGTGTTTGCGAATTCTAAAGCTGAGTCCGAGTATATCATAGCTTCTGAGGCAGCTAAAGAAGTAGTACATATTCGAAGCATCGTCTGAGAGCTGTATGTAGTACCTAGAAGTAAAAATCACATCACACTCTATTGTGATAATACTGCAGTGGTGGAACTTACAAAAGAGCCAAGGTCACATCAGTGGACAATGAACATACTTCGTACGTGTCATCTCTTGAGGGATTTTTCTCAGAGTGGTGAATTTGTATTGAGCAGTATTTCCATGGAAGAAAACATGGAAGACCCCTTGACTAAAGCCTTGAATCAGCATAAACATGATCATCATGTGAGATCTAGCAGACTAAATGTCGTAGGCAGTTGGCTCTAGTCCAAGTTGGATTTTGTTAGGGTTTGTGTCCTGAGAACCAACTGTTTTGTACATTGATTACATGAAGGTTCACTTATTATATATTGTTCATTGTTCTACATGACTATAATATAATAAGTCGTAGAATATTTGTTGCATTGATAAGGTCATGGCAGATCCCCGCTATGATGAGAAACTTGAAATTCTATAATCGTATTATTAAATAATGTTCTACGGTTGGATGACATACTATGATAGGAGACATAGTATACAGACTGTCATGTGTGAGTACTTATAAGAAGACGAGACTCTCTCTCATGGATTTTTCACTTGGTAATCTCCAAGAGGGGAGATTATGAGAATAGACCCGCCAGTAGTAATTCCACATGTTTTTGGGTCATCGGACATTACTATCTACGAGTGTGTGTAATGGTCCTTAGACTGAAAGATTATCATTAAATCATGTCATGACTCATGAAATTATATTTGTGCATAAAAACTATCATGGATATAGTTTGAAAGAAGTAGGGTACGTTGGGTGCGTCACGAATGACATGTTGTTAATGGATAAGTCTCAGAAGGATTTGTCCCTTCCATATATATGGAAGTAGATATCTCGGGCCCTTTGATTGAAATAGAACTGTCGAAAAAATTCCATGGCCATGGTGACATGATGTGTTTATTTCTGGAAGTCAAAGAATGACATATCAAGCATATTGGTTTATGACACTGCCATGAATCCTTCTTGATGAGATATTGAGAAAAAGGGATTAAATTACACAATAAGCATTTGTATGAGGTGACACGTCAATGCGGGGTCAACTTCTTTCTCTTGGGTGCCTTGACCCGTTGCTAGATAGTAATCTTGGACTTTAGGCAAGCTCGCCTAATGCCAATGAGAAAGAGGCCTAGAGGGTCACACACTAAGTGTATCCAAGTATATCAAGTATAATAATGATTTTTCCCGTACACGTTTTAATAATAATTCAAGGAAGCCTAAATCGTTTTAATGATTACATACCATGTAGTTTTCATTTTGGAAAGGAAATTAAAAATAAGTACTCGCTGTGTATTAATGATTACACGCCATGTATTTTATGGAAAACAAGTACACACCGTGTATTAATGATTACACACCGTGATGTTTTCCAGTTGGGATTTTGAGGATATAATATTTTTTATTAAATGATATTTATTATAATCAGCGTGGGAATATGTCATGAAATTAATTATTCTACATGGTGTTTTCAATAAGAGTCAATGAAATAAATAAAATGTGTTACGCCTTTATTTATTGTCATAACTCTACAACCACAAACCCGATTATAAATATCTTCACAACCCTAACTCGTTTCCTAAAATAAAATCGTTGTGCACAACAATTTTGGAGAGTTCTCTCATGACTGAAAGAACTTCGTCCTTCAAGAACACTCTCACGACCAAGAGAGATCCACCTCCACCAGATCAAGGCGATCTAAGGAGGAAAATTCAAGCAAAGGCTTCTCCATGCTATAGCACCTGGAGATTCCTTTGGTGATATCCAGATATACGTGGTGCATGTGTGGATCTCCTCTAGAGAAAGTCTAAACTTGGCTTATGTGACACAACGAAAAATCACATCAGAATTTGATTTGAAAGTTCAACTAAGAAAGAATGCCATAAAATGTACTTCTTTTCAATTAATTAAATTAATTATAATCATCCTGTGATGATCCACTTTTATGGTTCTAGGAATTTTTTTCTTCTTTGTCTATTTCTGTGATTCGATCCGTGGAGACTGACGTTTATCGTTGTATTGATCCAGAATTGATCATTGAAAATGACAAAAATCCATGTGGGAACATCCACACATGAGCTTCCACTACGCCTGGAACCTTCAATTTTATGATCCCCTTAAAAGTATTTATCCCTTGAAGTTTCATTACTTTGATGAAAAAAGTGTTGGTACTACTACTGCATTACATGTTTGGGTTCCAATGTTTCTTCACCTAACATATAATTTTTCTAGATAACTCTATCATAGTGAGTATTATTATTTCAAATTAATTTTTCTCTATGATCCAATATTTTAATAATCATTTACTCATAAGATATATATTTTTCTAGTGGTATGTCCCTTAATTTTAGTATATGTGATGAATTGAGTTTTTACTTCCCCAAAAGTGATAAATGGAACACATTATAAACATGGGAGATTTTTTGTGGAAGTGAAAGATGACACTCTATAATCCCCAAATGATCGATGATTTTTAAAGTTACAATGTATCTATGGCTCAACATTTCCTTATTACTAAATTTCATAACCCTATAGAATTTTGATATTCAAAATTATTCTTTACCTCTCACTTCAAATTCCAAATATCACTAATGAATATTATCATATATCTTCTATATAATTTTTCATATTTTAATATTCCACCAAATTGTTAGAATATTCTAAAACATTTATTTAATAAAATCCATTTTCATGAGATTATGATCTCCAAATTTATCCCAACATGGTAGAGTTGTACACCTATTTCCATAGAAAATTCATTTGATCCATTTGAATTCTATAATGGAAATGATTTTTATTTGGGAACTTTATTTGAGGATGGTATTAATCCCAACCTATTTTTAAGTCCATTGAATGTGATATCAACATATATTCTTGAGTTTGAATGGTCCATTTATATTGAGCATAAGTATGAGGATAATAACTGGTTCTAAAGATCAAGTCTGTATTAAATTATTATCAAAGAGTTATCAAGAATTTCAAGGTAAACCTTAAATCGTGATCCAATACGATAGAAAAAATTATTCCATAAATCCATACCACTAACTTTATGTATATCTTGGATTTTTTATATTGTGAAAAATATTCTATAATACCATTTAATGGTATAACTTCCAATGGTGATAAAATATAACCCAAATAGAAGAATGTCCTTTATAAGTCTTATGAACACCTAAAACAAAACACATTGTGTTCTCCAATTTCAATGTAGTTATAGAAAATGGTTATATCACTCCCTTATACTTATATTATGATTCCTTAACATTCTTGTATACCAAACATCATGATATATATTCAATAATATAACTCTTCATAATTTCCCACTAATAATGATCTTCAATATCTCTATACATCTTTTGGATTCTATGATCGATAACGAATCATGATCTATATGCATAATATAATAAATCCATATTCAATTATAGTATTTAAGAGATATATATTCATTTCATGAATAATATAATTCCATAATTATGAAGGCTGAACTCTGGAATATTCCTTACCTTCTTATGTAGCTCTATATTCTTTTATATACTTTCTTGGTCTTTAAAAGAATGTATAGTTGAACAATCACTTGGGAAATATATAATTTTACCCTTCCCTAATAATTTAAAGGTTCGTACATTGAAAATACATGTTCATGGGTTCTCTTTCAATACTCTTCATGGATAAGAAAGCACGCCCCTTCTTACAGATTACATCAACCACCTTGTTTTCTTTCCCAGGGGGAAGTGGTTTTCCTTAATCAATTCTAACCAAATCCCTTAGTGGATGTTAAAATAATTCTATGTGAATATATAATTTATTATATTATGACAAGTACATATATCAGTGTTTTTACCATTTTAGTTTGAATCTATAACCTATATGAAAATATTACTTCTATAAGATAAAAATATTGAGTCTGGTAATTTTTCTCATGGCCATTAAATTTACATGTGCCATATTCTACATCCAGTCCATTTTTCACAAGGAAACATCCAAATCCCTTCATTTAAGGGTCACTATATGTCAAAAAACCTTCATCAAAATAGGGTAGTGTGAGTACAAGTGAAATTACTAATGTTATCTTATTATCCTTGAAATTTTATTAGCAATAATCTATCCAAATTAAATTGACTCCCATCCACATTATTTTGGTAAATGGAGTCAAAATTCACAATATATTTATCAAAAATAATTTGCCGTTTTGGGCCAATCATGGAAAAAATTGATTCTGTATTATATTGGTTGGTTTGGGTCATTCTTTAATTACCCCTTTCATTAAAGGATCCACATATATTCTTTTTCTTGTGATAACATGAACTAATACTAATAATTTTATATAAATAATTGAAAATTAATAAATTCGACATATAATTTCTTATTTCTCCAAGACATTACCAAAACCCTTAACTTATATTCATGTTATTCATTTACATTTAAATATAAGAGAATATGACTAATAAATAATTCCAAAAATTGATTAATTTCATCTATTATGACTATATTCATTAGATTAATTATGATAGTTGGGGAAATTCTATGTCTGAAAGGAATCACTATGAATTCACAGTGTGTAATGCCTGAGACACTACTATAGTAGGTAAAACCTACATTCCAAAAATTTTACACATTTCACACTATAAAGAGCCTTCATTCATGAATTAATTTAAATCATAATTTTTACAATTTTAAATTTACTAAATTAATCCCATTTTTAATTCATCATATCATCATTATCATAGTATGATTTTTTGTACTTTTTTGCAAAATGATTGTTTGTAGTAAAAAATATGGATTTCATGAAACTTTCAATTTTAAGAAATCTAGCCTTATATAAGAATGATCTAAAAATTTTAAAAACCTTTTTAGTTATAAAATATAAATTTAAGTAATACAAATATGTAATTGAAAATATTCTTTGAATTTTATGACCAAGGCCAAACATTTTTAGAACAATTTTAAAATGTAACTTTAATAAAAAAAATTTCATCTTTTTATTTGAATGAGATACATTGAATGTGAGTTTAAATTTCAGATTTCATAAAATCTAAATAAATACTATTTTATTTATAATAAATAAATTAATTTCATTAATATTATAATCCCAAGTAATTTTATCTTATATATAAATTGAAATCATAAAATGAAATTTTTCTTAAAACTATTTTTTTGGATATAATGATGTTTATTTTAAAATTAAATTTTCACCCCATTGGAAATTATATTTGATAAAATGATTTCTATATTTCAATTTAGAAGGATAATTTTTTTTTAAAGTTTAAATATTATTTTTTTTCTCATTAAAATCAATGACTAAGATTGAAAATTAATTACTATGGTAAAAGTAAATTGGGTGAAAATATAAAAAGTTAAAATAAAATCACTCAATCACGCAATGTTGTCTAAATAATGAGTGGTTGAGGTAATTTTATACCAAAAATATAGTTACCCTTATATGTAATCCATTTTATATTCATTGGTCCCTAAACATTATCTTTAAATTATTGAAAATGTACGTGTTACTCCCAAAACTACCATTCCCTTCAATTATAAAAGATTAACATACCCATATACATCAGGACTCACCTTACCATAAAATATATCCTTGAAAATTTCACAAATATTTTCTTTTATAATCTTATACCAGTTTTAAAAGATCATGGTAACCATTATTTTTCATAAGGTCTTCATTTCTAAGGATAATTACATGGAAAACTCCAGTCCTCGACGTAAGTATTATCAACTACAGAAGTTTTATTTTAAATTATATTCATTAAAATATATTTTAAAAACACCAATTTAATTGCAGTATTTTATTTCATTTAATTTAATGTATATATATATTAAGGCTATTATCATTATCTATTTTATATATTATCAATTAAGAAAAAAGAAATCATCATTCACACATACGTGCGCACTACCTCTACCATGAGAAATAAAATTCATTTTTATCAACATACATAATTTATGGTTAATACAATGGATTTAATGTGTAAATATGATGTTTATGATACCATTTAGGTTCTAGTATGACCATATTAGGATCTTATTACCGAAATAATCAACAAATGATCACTGTTAAATTAATCATTTAAAAATAAGCATGCTAAATAGAAAATATGTTATTCAAAATTTTAATTTTTATCATATACATTAATTATTTTTCTAATAAGCTTAAAATTATGGTTAATAACATAAATAAAAATTAAATTGTATCATTATTATATTTTTGTAATGATACTGTAACAAAATCACTTCATAATCATCCATTAGGATTGATATGGTCATGTTTGTGTCTGTTTGACCACCACCTTGAACAATGCTATAAAATTATATAATGGATGAATATGGGAAATTAAATACTATCATTATTAAATTTTAATAAAAATTATAAATTATAAATGGTTATTTAATATTCAGGAAAACTATTAACGTATTACTAAAATATCATTATCGATTGCAGAAATTGTCAAAATAAGTCGAAAGTGATTCTACTTTCATAAACTAAAAAATAATGAAATGATATAAGAGTATTATAACTCATTTAAATTTATATATTTAAGTATCTTTTTTTATCTTGGAATAATTAACATTTATATAAGAATAAATAACAACACCACTTTTATGAAACAAGTAAAAACGATAAAACTCTAGATACCCAATGTTGGAAAATCGGTAAACTTACCAGAATTCATATAGAAAGTGACTATATTTAAATAGTATAATTGAAAAGGTATATTATTGATGTTATTAATTAAGTTATTTATAATTATATGTTTTTTTATATAGTATTTTAAAATACATTCATGGAAGTCAGTAAAAGTGGTAAGGGTTTTCCTTCTTAAATTCCTCTCTTTGAGACATGTTTTGTATTATACACCTAATTTACATTATATGGTGTATATACTAACAAATTTAGATGTTATATAAAACAATTACATTTAATAACTATATTTTAAGAACAATTTTATGTCCTATATTATAATATGGTTTCTACCCAATCTATAAGGTGGATTTTCCATCTCAAATTTTCATTCTTTGGGACTCTTACTGTAACGACCCGAATCTGGATCCACTCAACTGGTGCCCCGTGCCCGGTCTGACATATGACCTCAAGTGAATTTCCCCAAACTCCAGAGGCTGCCGACAAGCAATGAGGGCCTTGGTATGTTATTAGGGAAACTATGCCCTCATTTGCTAAGGTAGACAAGGAAAAAGAAATAACAGTCAATGACGGAAGCAGTAAACGACATACAACAACTGAAACCAAAAAGCAGAAGCAATGAATATATATATTGTAATGATGATAATGATGAAGTAGGTACAAGTATCTAAGAACTTCAGAAAACACAACAACATGCTGAAATACAACTGAAAAAAAGTACTAAAAGTAACAGCAACTCTATCATCATCGCATGCCTAAGCTCGGTCCTATGCTCTCCAGCTCCAACCAGCAATCGTATACCTGAAGTAGAAGGGACACAATCCCTATCCACACCTGCAACCATATAACCTGTTTGGGCTGAAAATAAGGACCCAAACAGGCTGTGAGACTAATCCCAGTAGGCAATCACCACAAGATCTATGCCTTACTATCAGTGAGCAATATAGCAAAAGTAAAAAAAATAAATGCACTAGAGAAACAGAGGTACACCAAAGTAACAATCCTAAAAATATCCATTCACATTTATTTATTAATTTTATACAATCATTTAATTATCAACTAAGAAAACTAGCAAACAGTTCTCTATTCTCAAGGAACAGCAAGTAACACAATAGGTATCTCAACAGAATACCTAGATGAAAAGCAGTACAAACCCAAGCTTGTTATTTGGCTTGGTGGACTCGTCACAACCAACCAAACAAATAATAATACTCACTCTCTGGGTGGATCATACTGGAAGACCCCTCTAGTCAAATAATCAAAAAAGGCATAGACACTCTGGGAAGCTCTCATCGTCAATTCCCTTTTGGTCGTGCAACGGTAGCTACATAATCTTTGAGGAAGTACTTACATCTAATTCCTCCTGTGGTCTCGATATGTGAGTAAACTAAGTAAAATCTTGGGATGCACAAAGTCCAATTCCTATAGGTCCTGTGTACTAAACTAATTTATAACGGACTCTCTAGGGAAGCCCTTAATCGTCAATTCCCACTTTAGTCTACCACACCTGGTTCACAGAGCCCTGAGCAGTCTATTCATGCGTAATCGACTGTCAGCAACCCTAATTAAGTTCAAAAACTACTTGGATAATAGCTACAATGCATCAAAATCATATAAACTGCAGGCAATACATGAAATCAGCTATAATAAGGCAAACAAACAATGATACAAGGTTTGCCTCACAGGCAACCTAAGCCAAACGGTGATAAACAGCCAAAGAAAGGGAAATCACCCATGGGTGATTCTAAAACATGCAACCAAGCATATATTACTATAAATTAACCTCTTGAAAAAAAGTAATCTAAGGAATTAAACAATGGAATCAAAATACCTAACCCGGGATACCCGATACATGGGTATCCGACACTTTTTTCACCAAAGACATTCGTCATAGAGACAAAAACCACGTACCTCGATCCAAGGAGATCGATATACATGAGCCACAAAGATTTATTCTTTATAGAACGATGAAGATCTGAGAAAACATCAAAAACGCTCAACAAATGACAAATTGAGAAAGAGGAGGAATTGGAAAACAAGACTCTAGGAGAGGGAAGAACTCACCGCTGCGGTTCCAACCCAATGCACGACAGTGGAAACAGAGATCATATGGAGGAACGAGGGCTTGGAGAAGAATCGCAGCCGTAAGTCTTCTCTTGGATGAACGAAACCTGGACAAAAGGTGTTCTGTCTGTCAAGCGTGACCTCGGTCCATTTAATGAAAAAAAAGAAAATACATGGTGTGTACTTCTGGGGTACACGACATGTACTCTGATTTTCTATACGCTACTTTAAGTGGCCTCCACATCACCCCTACACACCGTGTGTGTGGCCCAGACACGACCATCACATGGCTTGGTGAGGAAAGAGAGTACACGGCGTGTACTCCAAAAATACACAGTGTGTCTTTCAAAAATTTCCAAAAACCCCTAATTTCTCAAAAACTCTAGGAAAAGGGAATACATACCAGAAATGAAGAACCGAGTTCTTACAAACATCCCCCATAAAAAAATCCATCCCCAAAATTTCCTAACGAGACGGAGATGAAGAAACCCAAAAAAGCTCCAGCCACTGCGATCGTACATCAGCCTCTCTTTCCTAGGTCTCATCCTGTACTCACCCGTGCTGCCATAGCACCCGTACTAGAGGAACAGACCGCCCAAAGAGAACCTCCGTACTGCGATCGAAAATCCTGATAGGATTCACCTGAAATGATTCATCCGCTTCGAGCTCAACCTCCTCAGGATGAAAGACATGAGACAGGTCTGAAAAGTAACGCCAGAGTTGAGAGACATGGAAGACGTCGTGCATAGCCTGATATATCCGAGGTAAATTAAACTTATAAGAAATCACCATGACTCTCTTCAGAACCCCAAACGGCCTGACGTATCTCGGAAAAATCTTACCCTGTCTCCTGATCCTCTTGTGTCCCAACCTCGGGGTAACACGTAGAAAAATCTAATCTCTAACCTCGAACTGCAGAGGTCGTTTCTGCTGATCAGCATAAGATTTATGATGAGACTGTGCAGTAGCTATCCTCTTTCGAATCAACTCTTTCTGCTATGAGCTCTCCTGAACAAGATGAGGTCCCAACAAAGATGCATCTCCTGCCACCATCCAACACAAAGGTGTTCGGCATGGCTTACTATAAAAATCATCATAAGGTTCCATATGAATAGTCTCCTAAAAAATGTTTTTATAAGAAAACTCCACAAGAGGAATATGGTTTTCCCAAGAACTTCCAAAGTCTATAATGCAATCTCGGATCATATCCTCAAGCACCTGGATCGTGCGCTCTGACTGGCCATCTGTCTGGGGATGGTAAGCTGTACTCAGAAGTACCTGTGTACGCAAAGATTTCTGTAGCCCCTGCCAGAAATGCGAAGTAAAGCGGGCATCCCTATTCGAAATGATAGTACTCGGAATCCTGCGCAAGCGCACAATCTCACAGGCGTAAAACGGAGCAAGATCATCGACACCAAAGGATTCCTTTATTGGAAAGAAGTGAGCAACCTTCGTGAGCCTATCAACGACAACACATACCATGTTGTTCCCTCTCGATGATGTCGGTAACCATGTCATGAAGTCCATCGCGACATCATTCCACTTCCACCCGGGAATGGGTAACTGTTGCAAAATCCCTGCTGGCCGCTGGTGTTTTGCCTTCACCTGCTGACAAGTGGAACATCTCATGAAAAAACCAGCCACATCTCTCATCATACCTGTCCACCAGTACTGGTGGTATAGATCATGATATATCTAGGTGACACTAGGATGAACTACCCAGATGGAGGAATGAATGTCCCGTATCATCTCCTCACGTATATCTGCTGGAACCCATATGCATCCATCGAAATGCAAGGTATCATCCTCGCCAATGGTCCATCTGGGAAGACGGTCCTCTCCTAACATGCTTTCCCTTAGGACTAGGCCTTCAGAATCTTCTAGCTACCTCATTCAAACTCATTCAAGAGGCGCAGAGGTAATAGCTACAGATGATAGGAAAGTCTGCCCCTGCTTATCATGCACCTCCAAATGCATTTCAGAGAACAGAGCCATAAGCTGCCACTCACTACTAGCCTCCTGAACTGCCTGTATCTGAGTTCTCCTGCTTAGTGCATAAGCCACTGCATTGCCTTTCCCAGGCGTACGATCAAGCTAGAAGTCGAAGGACTGGAGATACTCGACACACCTCCACTACCTCAGATTCAGGTCGCGCTGGGTGAAGATGTACTTGAGACTCTTTTGGTCAATATATACCACAAAATTCTCTCCCAGAAGGTAATGCCTCCAACAACGCAAAGTATGAACAACTACAGCCACCTCCAGGTCGTGCGTAGGATAATTCCTCTCATGTGGACTCAACTTCTAGGATCCATACACAACAACATGATCCTCCTGCATAAGCACTGCTCCTAGCCCGATGCTAGATGAAACAATGAAAACTATATAACTCTTGCCTGGCTCTGGAAGAGTTAGAATCGGTGCCGAAGTCAACCTCTAATTCAGCTCCTGAAAGGCTGAATAATAGGATTCTGACCAAAAAAACTTTACCACATTCATAGTCAAGCCCGTCAATGGCACTGCTAAGCGTGATAAGTCATGTATAAACCATCTATAGTAACCAGCAAGCCCCAAGAAACTCCATACCTCAAAAACATTCTTTGGCTGCTCCTAGGTAACTACTGCTCTCACCTTCTCTAGGTCTACTGATACACCTGTCTCTGAGATGACATGACCCAGGAAGTGGATCTCGTCCCTCCAAAAGTGGCACTTTGAGAGCTTAGCATAAAACTGATGCTCCCTCAGTGTACTCAAAATGATGTCAAGATGGGTTTCATGGTCGTGTCAAGTGTGAGAGTACACCAAGATGTTTTCCATGAAAATCATTACAAAGGAATCCATGTAAGGATGGAACACTCTGTTCATCAGCTCCATGAAGAATTTCAGCGTGTTTGTGAGACCGAACGGCATAGCCAAGTACTCATACAGACCATATCTTCTCTGGAAGGCTGTAAGGGGTATATCAGATGGTCTGACACGCAATTGATGATAGCAAGATCTCAAGTCGATCTTCGAGAATACTCTCACTCCTTGAAGATGATCTAAGAGATCATCGATCCTAGGAAATGGATAACAGTTCTTGACTGTCAACAGGTTCAACATCCGATAATCCACGTAAAGCCTAAGAGTACCGTCTGCCTTTTTTGTGAAAAGGACAGGCGATCCCCAAGGAGAAGTACTGGGTCGGATGAAACCCTTTTCCTGAAAGTCCTGCAACTACTTCTTGATCTCCAGCAACTCAGTTGTAGCCATCCTATAAGGAGGAATGGACACCAGTTCCACTCCTGGTATGAGCTCAATCGAGAATTCTACCTCATGCTGCAGGGGTAAACATGAAAAGTCCTCTAGAAAGACATCTCTGAAACGATCCACTACTGGAGGAAACTCTAACTGTGAAGTCCCCTGGTCATCTAGATAAAGACTAGAAAACTGGGTCGTAACCCTTTATATCCTATGATGCTCTAGTCCAGCTCTACCCACCGGGACATCCCACTCACCTATATGAATAAAGGACCCCCCATCTGGTGATTCAAAACTCACCCTACGGCGATAGAAATTGACGACTGCTAAGAAGGGAACCAACCATTCTATCATGAGAATGAAATCGTAGCCTGTCATTTATAGGAAATAGAAGTCCCATAAGAAGTGAAACCCTGTATCTTCTGGAGAGAATTCTTTGCACTGATCGACACTCCACTGGGTCTCTCGGGCACTAGGGCTTCTTATGACCACTCCTCCCACACTGATAACACACCACTTGGGAGCCAGAAGGGAGATCTCTTCTAACAGAAAGAATACCTCGCTTCCTCAGGTCACCTCGGGTAGACTCTCGGTGGCGCTTCCTGCTGTCTGTATGAAAAGAATCTACCCTGGATGCTGAACTGCCCTGGTCCACATCTCCAGTCTCCCTCAAGATACTTTTTGTGATCAACGCCTGGTTGACTATTAGAGTAATAGAAGTCAACTAGAAGACATTCACCTGCGATACGATCTCTGGTTTGAGTCATTCCTCAAAATTCCTTTCCAAGAACAGCTCATCATTCCCTAAGAATGGGAGCGAAACGCTGTAACTCTGTGAAACGGGAGGAATACTTCATAACTGAAATAGTACCCTACTGCCGGTTCATGAACTCCCTAGATCTATTAGCCCTCAGCATCTCTGGGTAGAATTAGTCGTATAACATACGTTGGAACTCATCCCAATCCATAGTCCATTGGTGCCCTGCCTGAGAAACTATGCCCCACCATCTTCTGGCAGAGTCCCACAGAATGTAAGTTGCGAGAGACCCCCTCCTGTCTGGGGGTGTCTCGAGATGTTCGAAGAATAATAAAATGGCTTCTATCCATGACTCTGCAGCCTACGGTCCTCCATCCCCTGTGAACGTGGGAGGATGCTACTGCTGAAAAACCCGCGTCAGCTCTGCCATAGTCGGGGAAGGATGATGAACTCCCTGGAAGTTCTGCATGAATCTCATGAAACCCTCTTAGAACTGAGCATCAACACTAGTGTCCGAAATCAATGTAGGTTCTATGTCCGGAACGATATGCGGAACTACTGGCAGTCCCTGATCGGTCGCTTTAGGTGTTAGATCACTTCCTGGTTCCTGTCATGCAATGGGAGGACGTCTTGGTTCCATAGTTCTGAAAGATCAATACGAACCTTCATTAACAACGAACACAGTTGCAACATAAGGGAGTAAAACAGAACAGGAGGGAAAAACCTTTAAAATTGGAAAAAACATGACCACACGGCGTGTAGTATGGCTACACGACGTGTTTCCAGAAATTTTATGATGGGTGTGTACCTTGGCCATACATGGCTGTGTAAAAGACCCGACTACACGGCATGTTCTCAAACTAAATGGTGTGTACTAACCCTTTTAAACCCTTCCCAGTTACTCTTACACGACTAAGTCACATGGACTGTCCCAACCGAAGACTACATGGCGTGTTGAGGAAACACGGCGTGCACTTGATATGCCATACCTGGCACGTGTTGTTAGCGACACGGCCTGACACATGGTCAACACAACACGGTGTGTTCTTAAGGGACACGGCGTGCACATGAAGGAAAACCATGCCCCGTGTGGTTCGTTACATGGCCGGCTACATGGCTGACCCTTACATGACAGGTTATGAACAAACATGGCGTGTATAGAAGACGATAACACCAACCCGTGTTGTTAGTGACATGGATGAGTACCTAGAACAAGACTACACGACGTATTCATACCAAACATGGCATTTAATACCAGAGTTTTCCTGACCCGTGTTGTTAGTGACATGGCTGGCTACACAGTTTACCACTACATGGCATGTACATACCGTACACGACGTGTTCCTATAGAACCTTTTACAGCCCCGTGTCCTTGTCCACACGGTCAGTGACATGACCCAAAAACTACACGGCATGTATTTAGAAAGTACACGCCGTGTATTCTGGGTTTTTTTGGACAGTAGCCTAAAAAATGCACTGGAGCCCAGAAAACACAGAAAACAGTGGTTAAGGTGCCAAATTCCGATCCGTGGGGACCCATACTCCTCGCGAATCAAAGCTTGGAATCATAACAATGCATATAACAAGAAATAGTATAACAAACTCCCGACCCACCAAATTTCAATCCTTGAGGGCCCATAACACCTCTCAGACCAAAGTTCAGTACCGTGATAAAGAATCACTAAACAACTGATACCCTATTCACATAGCAGGTATTTTATCACAGCAGCTATCACAATAGCATGAATTGTCTATCACAAATTCTATCACAACAACTTGCAATATCTAATGAAACCTAGATGGCATGGGAAAATAAATGGCATGTGATTTTCTAACCTGATCCTATATGATGTATGATATGGAATACCCTCATCTCATCGGGTTGCAACAAAATAGAACCGAAATCATATAAACAGTAATAGGACAAAACAAGTGCATCACCCAACTGTGAAATCAATTAAACTTTAACATTTACAGAACTCGAAAATTACAACATTCGAGGTAATCTTGATTTTTTCCATATACACGGGTTCTAGAATGCCCGTGCATAGCTATTTACCATTTACCTATTACGTCATATCCCTGTCTAATGTCGCCAAACAGTAAGTCAAATAGAAAAAGAATAAACTCCTCTAATACCACTTTGTAACAACCTGAATCTGGAGCCACTCAAAAGGTGCCCCGTGCCTGGTCTGCCAAATGTCCTCAAGTGAATTTCCCCAAACTCCAGAGGCTGCCGACTAGCAGCGAGGGCCTTGGTAAGTTATTGGGGAAACTATGCCCTCATTTGGAAAGGAATACAAGGGAAAAGAAATAACAGTCAATGGCGGAAGCAGTAAACGACATACAACAACAGAAACCAAACAGTGGAAGTAATGAATATATATATAGTAATGATGATAATGATGAAGCTGGTACAAGTATATAAGGAAAGCAGAAAACATAACAACGTGCTGAAATACAACTGAAAACAATTTACTAAAAGTAACAGCAACTCCAGCAGCATCTCAAGCCTAAGCTCGGTCCTATGCTCTCCAGCTCCAACCAATAATAATGTGCCTGAAGTAGAAGGTCCAAAATCCCTATCAACACATGCAACCATATAACCTGTTTGGGCTGAAAATCATGACCCAAACAGGGTGTGAGACTAATCCCTGTAGGCAATCACCACAAGATCATTGCCCTACTTTCAGTGAGCAATATAGCAAAAGTAAAGAAAATAAATGCAGTAGAGAATCAGAGGTACACCAAAGTAACAATCCTAAAAATCTCCATTCACAGTTATTTATTAATTTAATACAATAATTTAATTATCAACCAAGGAATCTAGCAAATAGTTCTATATTCTCAAGGCCCAATAAGTAACACAACAAGTATCTCAAGAGACTACCTAGAAGACAAGCAGTACAAACCCAAGCTTGTTCTTTGGTATAGTGGACTCATCACAACCAACCAAACAAATAATAATACTGACTCTATGGGTGGATCCAACTAGAAGACCCCTCTAGTCAAATAATCATACAAAACACAAACACTCTGGGAAGCTCTCACCGTCAATTCCCCTATGGTCTTGCAACGATAGCTACAGAATCTCTGAGGAAGCACTTACGTCTAATTCCTCCTGTGGTCTCGATATGTGCGTAAACTATGCACACTCTTGGGAAGCACAAATTCCAATTCCTGTAGGTCCTGCATATGAAACTAATTTATAACGGTCTCTCTATGGAAGCCCTTAATTGTCAATTCCCTCTTTAGTCTACCTCACCACGTTCACACAGCCCTGAGCAGTCTAGTCGTGCGTAATCGACTGTCAGCAGCCATAAGTAAGTTCAAAAACTACTTGGCTAATTTCTACAATGCATAAAAATCATATAAACAGCAGGCAATACATGCAATTAGCTATAAAAAGGCAGACAAAAAATACTACAAGGTTTGCCTCACATGCAACCTAAGCAAAACAGCGATAAACAACCAAAGCAAGGGAAATCACCCATGGGTGATTCTCGAACATGCAAACAAGAATATATTACTATCAATTAACCTTAAGACAACAAGAAATCTAAGGCAATTAAACAATGGAATCAAAATCACTAACCCAGGATACCCGATATATGGCTATCCAACACTTTTTGCATAAAAACTCAAAGACATTCAACGTAGGGAAACAAACCACCTACCTTGATCCGAGGAGATCGATATACTTGAGCCATGAAGATTGATTATTCTTAGAAATATGTAGATCTAAGAAAATTTCAAAAATTATCAACCAATGACAACATGAGAAAGATGAGGAATTGGAAAACAAGGCTCTAGGAGAAGGAAAAACTCACCACTGCGGTTCCAATGCAATCGACGACGGCGAAAACAGAGATCAGACAGAGGCACGAGGGCTCAAAGAGGAATTGCGGTCGTACGACTTCTCTTGGACGAACAAAACCTGGACGAAAGGTGTTTTGTCCGTCAGGCGTGACCTCGGTCCATTTAATGAAAAAAAGTAAATACACGGCGTGTAATTCTGGGGTACACAACGTGTACTCTGTTTTTCTGTACGCTGCTTTAATTGTCCTCCACATCACCCCTACACTCCGTGTGTGTGGCCCGAACACGACCAGCTCACGGCTTGGCGTGGCAAGGGAGTACACGACGTGTACTCAAAAATAACACGGCGTGTTCTTCAAAAATTTCCAGAAACCCCTCTTTTCTAAAAAAAACTCCAGGAAAAGGGAAGACATACCTGAAACGAAGATCTGGGTTATTACACTTTCTATTTTCACATCTAATTTACTTTGGTTTTGTGAATATATTTCCATAGAATCATGATGTTTATAGTATTTATAAGTATATTTTTTTATCTCTCCCTAAAATTATTTTGATACAATATTTACTAAAACCATTGTGAATCCCAATCCGTTTCATGGTGGAAAGAACATTATTGGATTTAAAAAAGTACAAGTGTGTATTCTTTTAAAGAAAATACTTCTCTATATTGATACTGAAAAGTTGATGTAGTAATTCCCCATATGATCCTATGTGTAATCAACCAAAATTTTTTTGGTTTAATATTGAATCAATTACAACTCTAATGCACAGTGAATGGGGATAAGACTGAACACTTGGCTACACAATCTTTGTGGATATGCTTTGGAATGTTCACATGGTCTTTATGAACCATGAAGATAGAATTTGACTACCATTTCCTTATTCCCCTAAAAATGAAATCTATTAAACCACGCTACTATGTTTAATGGATAACCAACACATTGAATGTAACATCTCCACTAGATTTCTTGGATAATGTTACTTTCTATTGGATTGAAAATACAATATAGATACTATGATCATTAAGAGGTGTACTAGTAGAAATACATATTATTCCATTGGATTTAGAAGTATTTGTTTTTTAAATATCATTATATGTATATCCATGTTTATATTTAACTTGAGTTTTGTAATGTAATAGTTTAAAATGTCTTGTTGACTCTAATAGTGTTTCCATTGGACATAATGACATTATGGGTGGGGCCAAAAATTATTTAGCCCCTTGATTCTTTGGCAAGTAACATGAGTCAAAATTGCTTAGGATTGAGTTTATACCTGCAACGCCCCAAGATTATGCAGATAAATTTAATATTGAATGCATGGAACACTATGTTTCTACAAAACACCACATTGTTATAACCAAGCCAGTAAACATAATTTTTCAACCTCTGTGATTTCAAATGCAAAAAACTAACATACGTGGTTGCATTCAGTAAGATATTTAGAGTCTGATAAGTCAAACTTAATGTTTTATGAATAGTAACAAACCCTTATGGATAGTAACATACCCTAATTAATAGTAATGCTACTCTTATGAATAGTAATGAATAGTAAATCACCAAAAAAAAGAAACATCGCCCATGAATGTATAAATACAATTTAGACATCTTATAAGTGAAAATTGATCATAGTATAAGAATTCATATTTTTGTATTTCATAAATATTTTAATTACAAATTTAGGATTAATTTAATAATTTAAAATGGAAATATATTTTCATAAAATTTAATCATAAATTTTGACATTATTTTTTTGTGATTATAAGATAATTTTATGGGACCTCGATTAATTTATCTAAGAGTTATAAAACGAGATATAGTTTTAAAGTATTTTTTTTGGAATAAATTATGATTTTATTTAAAAATTAAATTAAAAATATTTAGAAAATTATTTGTTAAAAAATTTATTTCATTTTTTAAATCTACACGTCGAATAATGGTTGGGTTGAATTTTTTGGATTTTATCTAAAATACTTGAAATTTTCAAGAATAGTAAAAATATAGTTTTGAGGGTTCTATATGTTTAATGACATCAAAATGATGTAATAATTAATATAAAATTATGTTCTAATTTTGTACATTACAATATGATATGAGGTGTCCCAAGTGGCAAATATCATGGGAAAATACCATGGGTAAACCCATCGTTCTGTAAAAACCTCTAATGATGTGTCCTTTGAAATTAATAAAAAAGTCCCTCTCTTTTACTATAAATACCCACCCATTCCTTCATTTTTATTCATTCCAAACTCATCATCATTGAATATCTAGTAGTTTTACCTCTCGAGGATTCATTCCAAGGTATCCTAAAGTCCCCAAGGTCCCAACCTTTATGTTTTAGGAGTTACTCTACAAGGTAAGGGACTCTAACACCCATATCTTTTTCAAGAACTCTTTTTGTGTTATACTCTTTTAATTTCTTTTGGATTATGTTGGGATATATCATTTCTTATCCACCTTAATTTCCATATTATGTATGAATTATGAGATATCCCTTTTTTCTCATCAAAATATTTTATGAATTTTTAAATGACGTCGTGCGGCTGCTGGATTTTCGTAAGGGTTTTCAACCCAAACCTACATTTTCATTCAGCTTACAATTATTTTTTACTTAACTCAATGAAATTATTATGTATTATTATTTAATCCTCATAAATTTGGGGTGAGTGTTCTATATAAGGCTACCAACCAGAGTCTTTCTTTATTTTATTGGGAGTTACACATTTTAAAAAGGAACTTTCAAAAATTCTTCCCGAAATACAAGCCTGATTCAAGGGAATTTCTCAATTATTACCTATTTTCAGAGAACTATATAATCTATTTTCAACTAAAATTATTCTCATGAAATATATATTTTTATTATGAGAAAGCTACATCAAATCAATTCTGTTTTTATACAGATATGTTTTCAAAATAACCGTTGTTTTTCAAGTAAAAGGGTTTTTATAACAAGAATTACTCAATTATTTTAAAGGATTATTTTCACCCAATTCAGAAATACTTTTGATTATTATGTTTAAATGGTGTTAATGATTTATGATATCATCCACTATGTTTTTTCTATGGATGTTCTATCTTAAAACCATTCACTAATTTACTCTGATTGGTTATTGTTTCTGCATAATGTTCAGGAAAAGTTGTTAACATTTCATATGTTAGTGTCAATATGACCATATATGTTATTTATGTTTATCTCCATTCATGTGAGGAATGAAATTGACATAGTAAGTGTCAGTTGGGGCTCGTTATATCACCTCAGTGCATCAGTATGTCTAATGAGACGAACTATGGTCTTGGCACAAGGACATAACAAAATGGATATTTATGGTCTTGGCATGAGGCCCCGATGGTATGGTTATGATGTCCCACATTATACATTCCCCCATTATGAAACTATTATTTATAGTTCATGTGGTTATTAAACTAGTATAATACCGATGATTTTGTTTTAATATGGCACTATTTATTCAGCTCTTAATCCCGCCATATTATTTTAATGCATATTTTTTAAAAGGAATGTGTTTTTTGTTATTCACCATGCCTCATGTATATGTTTATTGTATCATCCACTGTATTTATAACCCTTAATTAGTGTTTGAGCTCACCCCTTTATTATGATTCATTTTTTCTAGACATGAATATGTTTATTATGAATGACCCGTGGGGATAAACTTATAGTTATGAATGTTTTCAATAACAAATATGTGTTGTATTTCATTCCAAGTTGTACAGATGAATTTATGTATATATCTTGTTTCCAAAGATACTAAACTACTTAGTCATTCAGGATGCATATTCCTTGTTTATATTCAAATGTAATAAAATAAGGCACCAGATCCGAGAAACTGAGGTTAGGTCTTTACAATTGGTATCAAATGATGTTTAGTATAAAACAAGGAAACTAGATTTAGAAATCATAGATTAGGGGGAAATCCCTAAGATAGCCTTTGTGGATAAACATACAAAAACATCCAGGTATTTTGGTAAAGAATAGATTATTTTGATCTTTTTAGAAAATACGTCATTGTCTAGATACTACAAGTTGATGTGGTTCTGGAGAAGATGTTCCTAGGAGTGAGAACTCTAACAAGGAGTTTCAAGCTTGACCCAAGGTATCCTGGTACACAACAACATGCCTTACTGCACACCTATTTTGACACTCCTAAGGGATATTCTTAGGATAATTCATATTTTCTTTACACAACCATTATGAAGGATTTAAATGTAAAGTTTTCCTTAATGAAACCAAGTTTATGATTATGATATTAGATATTAATGATAAGTATTTTTCTACACTGGGATTATACAATATAATTCCAAACCTAATCTAGTGTATAATATTATTTAGAAATGGCGCCTAGTAAAAGGAACAAAAACTGCCTGAACGTGCATGTCCCATTTAGGTATTTCCCTCTATTGAAAGATAATGATGTTGTCTTTGGAGTTGCGACTGGTGCGAGCAACTTATATCTATAAAAGGAAAACTTACTCAGGTTATGAACAGTATGCTTACCTGAATGAAGCATCCAGATCCACAATGTGGAGGAGATATGTCAGATATTTTCTTTTGACAACATCCTCCATCATTCAATGGGACTAAAAACCCATTTATAGCTGAGTACTTGATATGTTCAATAAAGAATATATTTCTCCCTTTGGGATGTAACAACAGAGGGATGGTTTTTATGGTATTTTATCATATACCGAGAGATTTGGATTAGTGGAGGTCGTTAATCCAAAACATGATAGAGGAGGAAAAAATATAATATATAGAATGGAGGGATTTTTAAAAAAAATCCTCGAAAAATACTTCCATCATGATCACTGAGATGATATGGAAAGCCAATTTCTGAATTTGAAGTAAAAAAAGGATGATAATGTTGCAATGTATGAAGCTAACTTCACAAGGTTTGTAAGGATTTTTATAGACTATATATATAATCCAAGGAGAAATATTTATCAATTAATTTATGGTTTAAACCCATTCCTTCGAAGGGCACTAGCCTCCCAGAATTTCACTTCATATGAAGATATAGTCCGTGTGCTATCAAGATAGGAAAAGAATTTTCTAGGTAGTATGACTTTAATGGAAATAAATAGAAGAAGGGGGTTATTGAAAACTTTGGGAAAGGGAATATAGAAATGGGAAAGAGGGTAAGATTTTACCTTTCACCCTTAAATAATTGTGGGAAGAAACACACTGGCACATTCCAGAAGGGAATGAGAGTTTGTTATAAGTGCGGAGAAAAAAGCCACCAATATCAATATTGTAAGGGGAAGAAAGAAACAAGCAATGTTCAATGCTATAATTGTAATGATATGGGAAATTATGCACATAAATTTTTTAAGCATCATGGAAACATCCCCAAATAAGGAAAAGGGAGAAAGGCCAAGCTTATGCTGTCACAACTGCTGAGGTTGAAGTTCCTAACGATGTGGTGGCAGGTACTTTAATTGTTTCCTCAAACTTAGACAATACATTATTTGATTCCGGATCCTCACATTATTTTATATCTTCCAAGATTTACAACAAAATTATACATATAGAATTTGATTTGATAAAGTACTTTTCAGTCAAAACTCCTTGGGGTTGTATCATTGCAACAAAGATGAGTTGATGAGTCCCCCTCATGACACATAAATGTTCTTTAGTTGCTAAAAATATCATCATACCCATGATTGAATTTAATATAATACTTGTTATGATTTGGATTTCACATTATTATGTGATGATCTATTGCAAGAAGTGGGAAGTTATGATTTTTGAGAATGATGTTGAATCCCTTATCTTTAGAGCAGAAGCCTCTCCAGCTGATTCTTAACTAGATCCACCCCCAGTTGCTCTACGGAATTCAATTATTTGGGAGTAATTAAATAAAATATCTATGGGTGGGGAAATGAATTTTCCAATAGAGGAAGTATATATTGTGGAAGAATATGTTGATGTGTTTCTATAGGATTTACCTAGACATCCTATAGAGTGGGAAATTAATTTTTCCATTGATTTAATTCCCTGTTCAAGGCCTATATTAAAGACTCCTTATAGAATGGCTACGGTGGAATTATTACAACTAAAGGAACAAATAGAATAATTGAGTTATAAAAGATTTATTATCCCTAGTGTCTCTCCATGGGAATCTCCAATTATTTTCGTTAAGAAGAAAGATGGTTCTATGAGGTTGTGCAATGACTATAGGGAGATCAATTCTATAACAATAAAGATCAAGTATCCCATAACTCTCATTGATGATTTATTTGATCAACATCATGAATGCAAAAAAAAATTGAATATTGAACTTCGATTGGGATTTCATCGGTTTCTAGTAATGAAGGATGACATTCCAAATACAACGTTACGAACCAGGTATGAGAATTATGAGTTTACAGTAATTCATTATGGACTGACTAATGGACCCTATGTTTTCATGGATATAATAAATAGTGTTTTAAAGGAATAACATGATTTCATTGTGGTGGTATTTATTGATGATATATTGGTATAATCCAAAAGATACTATGATCATTAAAATCACTTGTGCACTATTATAAAGATTCTTAGAAGAAATAAATTATATAGGAAGTTTAGCTAGTGGGAATTTTGGCTTCAATCAGTTCACTTAATTGACCACATTTCCTCTAAGGATGGAAATTCTATTGTTCCTTTAAATGAAAAAGTTGTTAAATAATGGCCTATTCTAATGAACATAAATGAGGTACATAGTTATATTGGTTTAGCAGGTCATTATCGATGTTTTGTTCATAACATCACCCCTTTTCCAAACCAATTACCAAGCTTACACATAAAGGGGTTATGTTCATATGGACAAAAGAATGTGTGGACTATTTAGAATATTTGAAGAGGAGATTTGTGAATTATCTTATCTCAACTCTACCATCGGGAATGATGGGTTTGTGATCTATAATGATGCATCAGAGAAAGGACATGGTTGTGTCCATATATAGAATTATATAGTTATTGCCTATGCATCAAGGAAGATAAAAATTCATGAACAAAACTATGCTACTCCTAGTATTGAGTTAGATGCTGTGTTATTTTCTATAAAAATATCGAGACACAATCTTTATGGTGAAATATGTGAGATATATACAGATAAAAAGGTCTAAAGTATATCTTCCCATAGAAAAAACTCGATATGAGGCAATGGTGATGGCACAAACTACTCAAGGATTACTATTGTTCCATACACTACCTCCCATGAAAGGAAAATAAGGTAGTTGATGCATTGAGAAGGAAGGACCATGAAGTTTTAAACAAAATGCCGATTGAAAGGGATCCTGTATTCATAGATCTAATTAGGATGGACATGGGAATTATTAAATAAAGAAAAAAATCGCTATAATTTCAAATGTTTTCCCAACCAACTTTATTGGAAATAATTAAATATTCACAGTCTAATGATGATAATATTCAAAAGAAAATTAATTCTGTGAATGATGGGAGGTTGGTAGACTTTGTATGTGAAGATGGAATTCTATAATTTTGGAAGAGGCTATGTGTCCCCTATATTCCAAAGATGAAAAGTGAGTTATTAGATGATGTACATAACTTGAATTTCTCTATAAAACTTGTTAGCACTAAAATATATTGGGATTTGAAGGAACATTTCTTGTGGGATAACATGATGTAGGAAATTTCTGATTATGTATCAAGATATTTATTATGTCAACAAGTAAAAGCCAAAAAACAACATTATAGAGGATTCATGCAACATATACCTATTCCTACATTGAAATAGGATGACATCACCATGTATTTTGTCACTGGATTACCCAAAACTCCTAGAAAGAATGAGGCAATATGGGTAATTATTGATCGACTTACAAAATCTACACATTTCTTCGCTACAAAGAAGGATTTTCTAATGAAGCATATTGAACAACATTATATCAATGAAGTTGTAAGACATCATGGAGCACCTATTTCAATAGTGTCTAATTGAGACCCTCAGTTTACATCAAAATTATGGAAAAGTCTTCAGAAAGCTTTGGATACTGAGCTTCATTTGATCAATTCTTATAATTCTCAAAATGATGGGAATCGAAAATGATGATTCGAACTTTATAAGACATGTTGAGATCATTCTCACTTGATTTTTAAGGTATGTGGGATCATTATTTACCTTTGATGGAGTTTTCCTATAGTAATAGTTTCCATTCTAGCATTCAAATGGAACCATATGAAGAATTGTACAGAAAGAGATGTCGTGCACCACCATGTTGGGATGAAGTTAGTGAAAGGAAGCTAGTGGGACCAGAACTATTGGAGGAAACAATAGAGAAGGTAAAGACTATAAAAGTCCATATCAAAGTATCTAAAAGCAGACAAAAATTTTATGCTGATAATTGAAGGAAGGATTTGTAATTTCAAGTGGGAGATCATGTTTTCTTAAAAGTATCTCCAAGGAAGGGTGTTACAATATTTGGGAAGAAAGGGAAACTGAGCCCTAGGTACATAGGCCATTTTAAAATTCACGAGAGAATTGGAGTTGTTTTAGATCATTTGGTTGTGCCGCCTAGCCTATCTAAATTAAATAATTTGTTCCATGTGCGATTGTTGAGAATGTACATGCGATTTCTTTACATTATGGTAATTTTGAGGAAGAAATTTTTGTAAGGAGGGGATAAGGTAACACACCATGATTCTGAAAAAAATTTTAATATTGAAGGCATGAAACACCATGTCTCTACAAAAAACCACTTTGTTATAACCTAGATAGTAAACCTAATTTTTTAACCTCTATGATTTGAATTTCAAGAAACTGACATACACGGTTGCGTTCAGTAAGAAATCTAGAGTCAGATATGACAAACTTATTTTTAATGAATAGTAACACACCCCTATGAATAGTAACATGCCCTAATGAATAGTAATGTTACTCTTATGAATATTAATGAATATTAAATCAGCCAAAAAAATTTAAAATTCTCCCATGAATGTATAAATACAATTTAGACATCTTATAAGTGAAAAAACAATCATAATACAAGTATTAGTATTTTTGTATGTCATAAATATATTAATTACAATTCTATGATAAATTTAACAATTTAAAAAGGAAATTTATTTTCATAAAATATGATCATAAATTGTTAATTTATTTTTATTTGGTCATAATCTAACTTTATGGGACCTTGATTAATTTATCAAGGTGTTATAAAATTAGTTATAGTTTTAAAGTTGTTTTTTGTAATAAATTATGATTTTATTTAAAAATTAAACAAAAAATATTTAGAAAGTTAATTCCGAAAAATGGATTTCATTTTTTAATTAATCATGTTGAAAAATGATTAGGGTGAATTTTATGGATTTTTCTAAAATACTCATATTTTTGTGAATAGTAAAAATACAGTTTTGAGTTTTCAGTATGTTTAATTACATCATAATGATGTAATAATTAATATAAAATTTTAGTTTACTTTTATTCATTAAAATATGATATTATGTGTCCCAAGTGGGAAATACCATGGGAAAATTTCATGGGAAATGCCATGGTTATGCAAAAACCACTAATTAGGTGTCCTTTGAAATTAATAAAAAACTCCCTCTATCTTACTATAAATAGCCACCCATTTCTTCATTTTATTTCATTCCAAAATCCTATTCCTTTCATTAATGTTATTTTTACATCCCTAGGAGTCATGTCATGGTGTCCTCAATCCCCAAGCTCCAATTCATCAAGATTTAGGAGTTACTCTAGAAGGTAAGGAAATCCACCACCATTCTCTTTTCAAGCACTCTTTTTATGTTATTATTTTTTAGTTTATATTAGAATATGATGGGATATGCCATTATATATCCCCCTTACTGACTATATTATTTAATAGTTATAAGATACCCTTTTCTCTCATAAAAATATTTTATAAATTTTAAAGCGACGTCGTTAGACTCCCAATTTTTCGTATGGGTTTTCTACCCGAACAACCATTTTCATTCGGGTTACTCTTTTTGTCAACATACCTCAAATTAATTATTATATATTATTATTTAATCCTAAAATTTTTTTTGTGAGCGTTCTATATATGGTTACCAACTACAATATGTCTTTATTTATTGGGTAGTTACACGTTTTAAAAGGAACATTAAAACATTCTTCCCAAAATAAAAGCCCAATCCGAGGGAATTTCTCAATTATTACCTATTTCAAATAAAACTCTATAATTTATTTTTAAAAAAAATTAATCACAAAAAATAACTCTTTTTATTATGTGAAAGCTACATCAAATCACTTTTGGTTTTATACAGATATTTTTTCCAGAAGATCTCTTCTTTTCTAAGTAAAAGGGTTTTTATAATAAGAATTGCTCGATGATTTTAAAGGATTATTTCCCCTAAATTCTACACTATAACGACCCATAATTTACGTACATTGTTATTACTTAAAAATTTAAGCATATTTAATACAACTTATAACAAAACCAATAAAGAACCGTATAGGTATAGTGTCTTTAGAAACAAGGAAACAAAAACATCTAGTTCATAAATCATCTAAATTGTCTCCCATTTATTTCATCATATCTAGAGTCCCTTTTGGAATATTCTACTTAATACCATTCATTCAAACCTGGGGAAAAGAAATCATACAAAAAGGGTGAGCTCAAATGCTCAGTAATGGTAAACAAAATAAATATCAATCATATCATAATAATATAACATTTTGAATATCTTAACCTGAAAAGGTGAACATAATATCATAACATGGGATAAAGAATAGTGGTGAAATGTAATCCCAAATAATCATAACTTAATACATGATACATTGTGGAATACACACATAATCATATAAAATCATTTCATATTAGTCAAGGCTCTTTTCCAAGACCATCATAGAGGACAAAGTGCATTACTGAACTGAGTTCACTCCTCATTCCAGTCCTGTATCACTGAACCAGTTTAACTTGACATTCTAGCCATGCCTATCTCATGAGAAATAAATCTTTACCAAATGCATTGGAGGGAGATATAGGTCCCACCCATCTCATAATGAAACCATTCTTATGTGTTCCACAAAATCATAAATCCTAAATCATAGCATAATCCATGCAAAAAAATGGTATTCTTAAAAATCATTCCATCATAACATAATCCAAATAAGATAAAATTAATTCCATCATAAAACAATCAGATCAATGTAAAAAAATAGGGATAGAAACAAAACCCTATTTTATCTTAGAGGGAAAATAATTTTGATAAAACACTTGAACACTATTTTTGAAGAAAATATACTTTCTACTTCAAAAACATTTTTTCCTTTCTTAACATGTCCTACAATTTTTAAACTAAAAGAATTTGATTAAAAATAAACTTGAAAACTTGTAAAGGATGCTTCTTGGAAATAATGTTCTAAAAATCCATTCATGCTGTATAAGTTAAAAAAACATTATCCTCTTACTTTTTCTGGAAAAGTCAAAAAGTACCTCGTACTGAAAACGACAAAAGATTTATTTCATATCTTTTACTAAAAACTCACCGAACGGTAAAATTGGATTTAAAAAATTGTAGGAGGATAGAAATAATATTACATATTGAGGAAACATGGATGTGGATGATAAATATTCCCCATTAATTTATGAAGCATAAACAATCTCGGATAAGAATGAGATTGCGATATTTTCCCTTACCTTAGGTCTGATATGCTTTGTACATGTCCAAAAATCTTGTATAATAATTTAAATAATTTCATTGACTTATTCCAGAATCATACTCATTGTTAGGATATCATATATGGTCATATTCTTATCTTCTTATTAGTAATATTTCATTGCTACTTGTTATTCGGGTGTTTATTGCTTTATGTTATTATGTGTGTTTGGTCGAATAAATTCTTATTCATCTTTTTAGGTTACAGATACCTCATTTCCAGAAAAGTATTAATGTAATATATATCATATTTATTCATTCAATTCATTTATATAATCAATATGCAATGAATATCATGTATAATGAGTCGCATCACATCGTGGAGACGGTAGGCCGTATGTACGCACGAGCGATGATATCATTTCCATGATCGTGGAATTGTATTGATGTGTATTTATACTATTTCAGAATCAATATCACTTTAAAATAATCATATATTGTTATTATTTACACCATTATACCCATCCATGTAAGGTGGTGGGGAAAAAACTTTACACCACGGCGGGGAGACGGTATTCCGTACGTACGCACGCGCGGTGATTTCATTTTCCATAGGATGGATAGAAGGTGAAATAGGGTTGTTTCATATTTATAATAACATATAAATATATTAGTGATACTAATGTTATTACTTCATAATGAAACAACTAATTAAGAAGAAGAAGAAGAAGAAGAAATAAATTTGAAAGAATTGGTAACAGATATTACCTCTTCTTCGATATGCCTCTTTGAAACCTCCTCTTAGGGCACTAAGATTGGTCTTTGAAGTAGACCAGGACCTCTAGGATGTTTCTAGGGAAGTGGAGAAGATAAATTGTCAGGGTTTGACCGAGGCTGAAGTCTCAAAGTGGTGTGAGGAGGAGAGGGAGGAGGTTCCCTTTTATAAGGGAGGAGAGGGGCACCTTTGGAAAGTGTGAAAATATTATTTTATTATAAACTTATCTTCGGTTTCAAAAGGTCCGAAAATAATTAAAGATGAAGATAAGATGACTCATTGTCGAAATAAAATAATCCAACCATAATTGGACATGTTTTGGAAAATATTTTAATATTATAATCTTATTTCTTTAAATCATTTATTAATGAAGTAAATACTGCATTATTATTGTGTCATAAATAATTTAATTTATTTGATGTCTAAAAATTATAAAAAAATATCATCATGTAGGAAATAATTTTAGATTTCTAATTATTATTTATAGTCTAAAATATAATTTATATAACCCCTTATAAAAATTAATTACTAAAATATTTTTGTTAATGTCAATTTTGTCTTTACATTAAATTAATTAATCCAAATTGTCATTATCACTACCAAGTGGCTCAATGGGGTCTCAAAAGAGACCCATGGATGCCCATGGTCGGAAACGACTCATATAATAAGGTTAGGATAAGTGTCATGGAAAATTGGAATTATTATAATATTCTTTTAACCTTGAATTACCCTATTTACCTTTAACCGTAGTAAATAAAAATTACCGTAGTTACTATTCATAATATAAAAAATAAAATAAAAGTAACCTATTAACATAATTTGGACCCACTGATTCCAAATATGGAATCCATTTTTCAAAATTCAAAACACAGAAGTTGCTGTAATTAATTTAAAATTAATCACGTTGTTAAGCAAACGCGTTTTTAAAGTTAAAACATTGCCAATGATGGAAATGTTTTTACCTTTGAATTCAATGTAAAATTAATGTTAATGACAAACATTATATTAAATGGTAAAAATATATTCTATTTATACTTTAAAACCATTAAATATTATAATTTAATGATATAAACTATTACGATGAAATTTTTTTTTTTTAATTAAAATACATCTTGTTTTTACTATTCATCAAAATATGAAAGTTACCAGAATAAAATGAAAAATTTATCCAAAGTACATTTTTATTTCCTGATTGCAAAGAAGAAATTCATTTTGTCAAATTGAACTTATAAACATGTAAAAAACTAGATTTAAAATGGGTGTTCCATCAAAAGGCGGTAAAACTGCAATTTTTGAAAAATACTTCTTTTATCCAAAAAACTAATTTTGTTTTCATACCTCATTCTAGAAAATGTGTAAGTTGAATTATAATGTTATAAAATTCAAATTTCAGTTAATACTATTCATAACAGCTAGTTTATAATATATTAATAATATATCGTTGTTTAGTGAAACTCGGTATTGCGTACTACACACGCTATCGAGGAAGGTCGCGATTGCGTGTAACACATGCCAAGCTAGTGTTGTTTGCAGTGAAAGATTAATTTGCATATAACATAAGAAATAAAAAAAATATTTCTCATAAAATATCTGGGTGTTACATTCTACCCCCCTTAAATATAACTTCACCCTCGAAATTCATCACTTCGTAACAAACAAATGAGGATACCTCTCCCTCATAATAACCTCAAGTTACGATATAGCTTCTTCTAATTGGTGGTTCCTCCATAAAACCTTAACTAAGTGAGTGGTATTGATTTGTAGAACTTTTTCGCTACGATCCAGAATCTCTATCGGCTGTTCTTCATAAGAAAGATCTTTCTCCAACAGTATAACTTCTGAGCTTAGTACATGTGAAGAATCAGGTATGTACATTCTCAGGAGATATACATGGAACACATCATGAACTTGAGAGAGATTCGGTGGAAGTGCTAATCAGTAAGCTACCTTACCAACACGATCAAGTATTTCTAAAGGACCGATATACCTAGGGCTCAACTTTCCCTTCTTCTCAAATCTCATTACTCTCTTCCAGGGAGATATTAGTAAGAACACTTTGTCACCCACTTAAAACTCTAGATCTTTTCTTCGGTTGTCGGCATAACTTTTTTGTCGACTCTGAGCTGCTCTTATGTGTTGTCGAATATATCGGACTTTTTCTGCCATCTCATCAACAAGATAAGATCCTAATAGCTTTCATTCCCCAACTTCATCCCAGCAAGTTGGAGATCTGCATTTCTTTCCATAGAGAGCTTCATAAGGAGCCATCTGAATACTGGAGTGAAAGCTATTGTGATAGGAAAATTACACCAAAGGTAGGTGTTGATCCCAACCACCTTTGAAATCCATAGATCAAGCTCTTAACATATCTTCTAGAGTTTGAATTGTTCTCTCAGACTGACCGTCTGTCTGAGGATGATAAGAAGTGCTAAAACTCAACTCTGTATCTAGAGTATGCTGAAGACACCACCAGAACTTTTAGGTAATCCTTGGATCCCGATCAGATATAAATATCACACCTTTCACCATAAAGATAATGCCTCCAAATCTTTAATGAAATGATTACCGCAGCTAACTCCAAATCATGAGTTGGGTAATTTTGCTCATGGATTTTCAACTGTCATGATGCATAATCTATCACCATATCCTTTTGCATGAGAACATACCCCAATACCTTCTTGGATGCATCATTGTAGATCACAATCCTTTCTCCACTACAAGGCAGTGTGAGTATAGGTGCACTGGATAACCTTCCTTTAAACTCCTTGAAATTCACTTCACACACCTCCATCCATACGAAGTTAACTCCTTTTCAAGTGAACCTGGTGAGTGGATTAGATAACCTTGGAAAATCTTTCACAGAACATCGATAATATCCAGCCAATTTAAGAAAACTTTAGATATCGGTTATTGTTGTTGGTCTCGACCATCTTTCTATAACCTCTGTATTTTCTGGATCCATAGATATCCCCTCTTTTGAGATTATGTGACCCAAAATTGCAACTTTTTGAAGCCAAAAATTCACAATTGGTAAATTTGGCATAAAGCTTACCCTTTCTCAGGGTCTTCAATACAATTCTCAAGTGATATTCATGTTCTTCCTTGCTCTTTGAATAGAAAAGAATATCATCTATAAATACTATCACAAACTGATCAAGATAGTCTCTAAAGACTTTATTCATTTGATCCATGAAGATAGCAGGGGCATTAGTAAGACCGAATGGCATCACTATAAATTCATAGTGTCCATACCTTGTATGGAACGCCGTCTTAGGCATATCCTCCCTTTTGACCCTTCATTGATGATACCCTGAATGAAGATCAATCTTGGAAAAGTATTGAGCTCCGCGTAGTTAATCAAATAAGTCATCAATTCATGGGAGAGGATATTTGTTCTTGATAGTGATCTTGTTATGTTCACGATAATCAACGTAGAGTCGCATTGATCCATCTTTCTTCTTATCAAACAGAACATGTGCTCCCCAAGGTGACGCACTAGGGTGTATAAATACCTTATCAAGATTATCTTGGAGTTGCTTCTTCAATTCTTGCAACACAATTGGGGCCATTCAATAAGGTGTCTTTGAAATAGGCATAACACCTGGTATGAATTCTATCGAAAACTCGACTTCTCGATTTGGTGGAAGACCTGGGAATTATTCCAGAAAGACATCACCAAACTCCCGTACAATGGGAATATTCTTAATCGTGAGTTTTTCTCCAACCATTTGAGATAAATATCCTTCATTTATTGGAATCAAGACCCATAATATGGAAGAAATTTCCACTGGAAGGTTATATTCATCCTTGCATCGATAGGTGATCATAGATTGATTAGGAATATGAAATGTGACTTCCCTTGTTTAGAAATCGATATGAGATATGTATAAAGAAAGCCAATCAATGCCAAGAATCACATCAAATTCCACTATAGGAAGGATCCCAAGATTTTCAGGAATCACTTTCCCACAAACGTCAATCAGAGAAGAATTGAAAACTTTTGATGCGACTGTTGTGCCATTAAGAGTTGTCACAGCTAACTCAACATCTAATTGTTGAGGTAATATGGTGATACCCTTAGAAAATTCTTCAGAAATAAAAGAGTGGGTGGATCCAGAATAAAATAAAGCATTTTCTTATTCAGAGTGGATGGTAAGTGTACCTTTCACCACTTCGTTATCGTACTCCACATCACCGATAGTAATTCCATGTGTCATTCCTTTGTCTTTGGCCTTAAGAGTTTGTTGACGGCGATCATCATCAACAACCCTTGGATTTGTGCATTGATTGGAATAATGCCCCATCTCCTTGCACATGAAACATTGAAGTGTTGGAGGTGGGTTTTGTGTATCACTTTCTTTGTTCACATCATTAGAGATCTTCTTCCCATTATTTCGACATTCAGTTGCCCGATGACCTTCTTTTCCACACTTAAAACATTTTCTTTTCCCTTAGAGAAAATTCCATCAAGGTTTCTTTCCACAATTTGAGCATAAAGTAAAACTCATCTTCTTTTCAGTGTGGTCTTTAGATTTTCCTTTGAATTCCATCTTCCTCTTCTTATCAAACCCATATGACTGATGAGTTACTCCAATCTCCATCTCAACCTTGAGAGCACATCGAACAATTTCCTCATAGCTATTGAAGTTCCTTAGGGCTAATTACATTCAATGACTTGGTTTTAAGCCACAAAAGAATCAATAGATCTTACTCTTATGTTGGATAATAATCCCAGAAGCGTTCCTTGCAAGCCTTGTAAAATTTTATTCGTAGATACCAACAGATTCATCATACTTTTTTTAGTTCAAGAAACTCCTTCTCCATATTTGTTCGAAGAATACGAGGGATGTACTTATTGAAAAATAAGTTCTTGAACTCGTCCCATTCCATGGACTCAATTTCATCCCTTTTCCTCATATTCTTAATAAGATTCCACCATTGATCAGCTTCAACTTCCAAAAGATATACTGCTAAGATGACTTTATCATGTTCAGAACATTTTAGAACTGAAAATATCTTTTCAGTGGTACTAATCCATTGTTCAGCCACTAATGGATCAGAAGACCCACTGAATGAAGGTGGACGCTGCCTTGTGAAGGATTCAATAGAATGTTTCTCCTTACTTTGATCATTTGGAAGTCCTTCATGGTTCATAGCTTGAGAATGTTGTGTGAGCATGGCTACAAGATTTTGCATTCCAGCTCCCATAACGTTTGGTTGCTCAGGGGGACAATCATTGCATTGACCGTCACATTTCGCATTAACACGGTTCCTTCGGGTTCCAGCCATTGACTAAAACAAAGAAGAATAGTGTGAGAAACACTAATTATAATAGGAAAACCACATAATCAAGATTAAATTTCACACTTAAGGTCTTATCATAGGTTGTTCATGGCCATTTCTAAAACACTAAGATTGTGTTCAATGCTTAGACTTATCCTTAGGGTTCTTACTAAGGCTTTCACATCCTAGTTTCCAAAGGTTGACTATACCTTTCCTCTAATAACAACTATAATGACCCATACCTTACATACATTGTTATTACTTCAAAATTGAAGCATACTTAATACAACATATAACAAGACCATTAAAGGACCGTATAGGTATAGTGTCTTTAGAAACTGGGAAACATAAACAACTGGTTCATATATCATCTACGTTGTCTCCCATTTATTTCATCATATCTAGAGTCCCTTTTGGAATATTCTACTTAATACCCTTCATTCAGACCTGGGGAAAAGAAAACATACAAAAATGGTGAGCTCAAATGCTCAGTAGGGGAAAACAAAAGAAATATCAATCATATCATAATAATATAACATTTTGACTATCTTAACCTTAAAAAGAGATCATAATATCATAACATGAGATAAATCATAGTGGTGAAATGTAATCCCAAATAATCATAACTTAAAACATGAAAATTTGTGGCATACACACATAATCATAGAAAATCATTTCATATTAGTCAAGGATCATTGCCAAGACCATCATAGAGGACAAAGTCCATTACTGAACCGAGTTCACTCCTCGTTCTAGTCCTGTATCACTAAACTGGTTTAACTTGTCATTCCATCCATGTCTATCTCATGAGATATAAATCTTTACCCAATGCATTGGAGAGAGATATAGGTCCCACCCATCTCATAATGGAACCATTCATATGTGTGCCACAAAATCATAAATCATACATCATAACATAACCCATGAAATAAAAATGGGATTCTTAAACATCATGCCATCATAACATAATCCATATAAGCTAAAATTAATTCTATCATAAAACAATCAGATCAATGTAAAAAAATAGGGAGAGAAACAGAACCCTATATTATCTTAGATGGAAAATAATTTTGATGAAACACTTGAACTCCATTCTTAAGAAAATTATCTTTTCTACTTCAAAAACATTTTTTTCCTTTCTTAACATGTCCTACAATTTTTAAACTAAAAGAAGTTGATTAAAAATAAACTTGATAACTTTTAAAGGAAGCTTCTTGGAAATAATGTTCTAAAAATCCATTCATGTCGTATAAGATAAAAAAACATTATTCTCGTCATTTGGCTGGAAAAGTCAAAAAGTACCTCGTATTAAAAACGAAGAAAGATTCCATTCGTATCATTTACTAAAAACTAAACGAAGGGTAAAATTGGATTTACAAACTTGAAGGAGGATAGAAATAAAATTACATATTGAGGAAACATGGATGTGGATGATAAATATTCCCTAGTAATTTCTGAAGCATAAACCATCTCTGATAAGAATGAGATTGCGAGATTTTCCCATACCTTAGGTCCGATATGCTTTGTATGTGTCCAAACCTCCTATATAATGATTTAAATAATGTCATTGACTTATTCCAGAATCATACTCATTGTTATGATATCATATATTGTCATATTCTTAGCTTCTTGTTATTCGGGTGTTTATTGCATTATGTTCTTATGTGTGTTTGGTCGAATAAATTCTTATTATTATTTTTAGGTTATAGATACCTCATTTACAGAATGGTATTAGTGTAATATATATCATATTTATTCATTCAATTCATTTATATAATCATTTTTCAATGAAGATCATGTAGAACGAGTCACATCACATCGTGGAGATTGTAGGCCTTACGTACGCACGAGCGATGATATCATTCCCATGATTGTGGAATTGTATTGAAGTGTATGTATACTATTTCAGAATAAATATCACTTTAAAATAATCATATATAGTTATTCTTTACACCATTATACCCATCCAAGTAAGGTGGTGGTGGAAAAAAGATTACACCACGGTGTGGAGACGGTATTCCGTACGTATGCACGAACTGTGATTTCGTTTTCCGTAGGATGAACAGAAGGTGAAATAGGGTTGTTTCATATTTATAATTACATATCATTATATGAGTGATACTGATGTTATTACTTCATAATGAAACAACTAATGAATAAGAAGTAGAAGAAGAAATAAATGTGAAAGAATTGGTAACAGATATTACCTCTTCTTCGATAGGCCTCTTTGAAACCTCCTCATAGGGCACTAAGATTGGTATCTGAAGTAGACCAGGACCTCTAGGATGTTTATATGGAAGTGGAGAAGATAAATTGGCAGGGTTTGGCCGAGATTGAAGGCTCAAAGTGGTGTGAGGAGGAGAGGGAGGAGGTGCCCTTTTATAAGGGAGGAGAGGGGCACCTTTGGAAAGTGTGAAAGTATTATTTTCTTATAAACTTATCTTTGGTTTAAAAGGGTCCAAAAATCATTAAAGATGAAGATAAGATGACTCATGGTCGAAATAAAATCATCCAATCATAATTGAACATGTTTTGGAAAATATTTTAATCATTATAATCTTATTTATTTTAATAATTTATTAATGAGGTAAATGCTACATCATTATTATGTCATACATAATTTAATTTATTTGATGTCAAAAAATTATAAAACAAATATCATCATGTAGTAAATATCTTCAGATTTCCAATTATTATTTATAGTCCAAAATATAATTTATATAACCCCTTATAAAAATTAATTACTAAAATATTTTTGTTAATGTCAATTTTGTCTTTACATTAAAATAATTAATCCAAATTGTCATTATCACTACCAAGTGACACAATGGGGACCGAAAATTGACCCAAGGATTCCCATGGTCGGCCAATACTCATCCAATAAGGTTATGATAAGTGTCAAGGTAATTTTGAATTATTATAATATTCTTTTAACCTTGAATTACCCTATTTACCTTTAACCACAGTAAATAAAAATTACTGTAGTTACTATTCATAATATAAAAAAAATAAAAGTAACCTATTAACATAATTATGACCCACTGATTCCAAATATGGAATCCATTTTTCAAAATTAAAAACACAGAAGTTGCAGAAATTAATTTAAAATTAATCTCGTTGTTAAGCAAACGAGATTAAAAAGTTAAAACATTGCCAAAGACGGAAATGTTTTTACCTATGAATTCAATGTAAAATTAATTTTAATGACATAAATTATATTAAATGGTAAAATTATATTCAATTTATACTTTAAAACCATTCAATATTATAATTTAACCATACAAATATTGCGATGAACAAATTTGTTTTTAATTAAAATATAGAGTGTTTTTACTATTCATCAAAATATGAAAGTTACCAGAATAATATGAAAAATTTATCCAAAGTAAATTTTTATTTCCTGATTCCAAAGAAGAATTTTATTTTATCAAATTGGACATATAAACATGTCAAAACTAGATTTAAAATCGGTGCGCCATCAAAAGGCGGTAAAACTGCAATTTTTGAAAAATACATCTTTTATCCGAAAAACTGATTTTGATTTCATACCTCATTCTAGAAAATGTGTAAGATGAATTATAATGTTATAAAATTCAAAATTCAGTTAATACTATTCATAACAGCTAGTTTATAATATGATAATAATATATTGTTGTTTAGTGAAACTCGGTATTGCGTACTACACACGCTATCGAGGAAGGTCATGATTTCGTGTAACGCAACCAAGCTAGTGTTGTGTGCAGTGAAAGATTCCTTTGCGTATAACATAAGAAAAAAAATATTTCTCATAAAATCTCCGAGTGTTACATTCTACCCCCCTTAAATAGAATTTCTCTCTCTAAATTCATCACTTCGTAACAAACAAATGAGGATACCTCTCCCTCATCATATCCTCAAGTTCCCATGTAGCTTCTTCTAATTGGTGGTTCCTCCATAAAACTTTAACTAAGCGAGTGGTATTGTTTCATAGAACTTTTTTGATGTGATCAAGAATCTCTATTGGCTGTTCTTCATAAGAAAGATCTTGCTCTAGTGGTACAACTTATGAGCTTAGTACATGTGAAGGATTAGGTATGTACTTTCTCAGGAGAGATATATGGAACACATCATGAACATGAGAGAGATTTGGTGGAAGTGCCAATCGGTAAGATACCTTCCCAACATGATCCAGTATTTCGAAAGGACCGATATACCTAGGGCTCAGCTTTCTTTTCTTCCCAAATCTCATTACTCTCTTATAGGGAGATATTCGTAAGAATACTTTGTCACCGACTTCAAACTCTAGGTCTTTTTTTCGGTTGTTCGTATAACTTTTTTGTCGACTCTGAGATGCTCTTATGTGTTGTTGAATAGATCAGACTTTTTCTGACATCTCATCAACAAGATCAGGTCCTAATAGCTTTCATTCCCTAACTTCATCCCAACAAGTTGGAGTTATGCATTTCTTTCCATAGAGAGATTCATAAGGAGCCATCTGAATACTGGAGTGGAAGCTATTATTATAGGAAAATTCCACCAAAGGTAGGTGTTGATCCCAACCACCATTGAAATACATAGAGCAAGCTCTTAACATATCTTCTGGAGTTTGAATTGTTCTCTCAGACTGACCGTCTGTCTGAGGATGATAAGCAGTGCTGAAACTCAACTCTGTATCTAGAGTATGCTCAAGACTTCGCCAGAACATCGAGGTAAACCTCGGATCTCGATCAGATATAAATATCACACCTTTCCCTATAAAGATAATTCCTCTAAATCTTTAATGAAAAGATTAATGCAGCTAACTCCAAATCATTAGTTTGGTAATTTCGCTCATGGATTTTCAACTGTTTTGAGGCATAAGCTATCGCCATATCGTTTTGCATGAGAACACACCAAAATCCCTTCTTGGATGCATAACTGTATATCACTAACCTTTCTCCACTACAAGGCAGTGTGAGCACAGGTGCACTGGATAACCTTCTTTTCAACTCCTTGAAATTTTCTTCACACTCCTCCGTCCATACGAACATAACTCCTTTTCGAGTCAACCTGGTGAGTGGATTAGATAACTTTGAAATACATTCAAAAAACGTAGATAATATCCAGCCAAACCAAGAAAACTTTGGATATCAGTTATTTTTGTTGATATAACCATCTTTCGATAACCTCTGTTTTTGCTGGGTCCACAGATATCCCCTCTTTTGAGATTATGTGACCCAAAAATGCATCTTTTTTAAGCCAAAAAATTTCATTTGGTAAATTTGGCATAAAGCTTCCCCTTTCTCAGGGTCTACAATACAATTCTCAAGTGATATTCATGTTCTTCCTTGATCTCTGAATAGACAAGAATATCATCTATAAAGACTTCCACAAACTGATCAAGATAGTCTCTAAAGACTCTATTAATTAGATCCATGAATATAGAAGGGGCATTAGTAAGACCGAATAACATCACTATAAATTTATAGTGTCCTTACCTTATACAAAACGCCGTATTTGGTATATCCTCCCTTTTTTCCTTTAATTGATGATACCCTGAATGAAGATCAATCTTGGAAAAGTATTGAGCTCCGCGTAGTTGATCAAATAAGTCATCAATTTATGGGAGATGATATTTGTTCTTGATAGTGATCTTGTTATGTTCTCGATAATCAATGAAGAGTCGCATTGATCCATCTTTCTTCTTAACAAACAGAACATGTGCTCCCCAAGGTGATACACTAGGACATATGAATCCTTTATCAAGATTCTCTTGGAGTTGCTTCTTCAGTTCCTGCAACTCAATTAGGGCCATTCTATAAGGTGTCTTTGAAATAGGCATAGAACCTAGTATGAGTTCTATTGAAAACTCAACTTCTCAATTTGGTGGAAAACCTAGATATTCCTCTAAAAAGACATCATCAAACTCCCGTAAAATGGTAATATTCTTAATCGTGAGTTTCTCTCCAACCATTTGAGATAAATAACCTTCATTTATTGGAATCAAGACCCATAAGATGGAAGAAATTTCCACTAGAAGGTTATATTCATCCTTGCATTGACTGGTAATCATAGATTGATCAGGAATATGAAATGTGACTTCTCTTCTTTGGCAATCGATATGAGCTCCATATAAAGAAAGCCAATCCATGCCAAGAATCACATAAAATTTCACTGTAGGAAGGATCACAATATTTGCAGGGAGCACTTTCCCACAAACATCAATCGGAGAAGAATTGTAAACTTTTGATGCGACTTTTGTGCCATTAAGAGTTGTCATGGCTAACTCAACATCTAATTGTTGAGGTAATATGGCGATACCCTTAGACAATTCTTCAGAAATAAAAGAGTGAGTGGATCCATAATCAAATAAAACATTTGCTACTTTAGAGTGGATGGTAAGTGTACCTTTCACCACTTCGTTATCATACTCCACAACGCCGATAGTAATTGCTTGTGACTTTCCTTTTTCTTTGGCCTTAAGAGTTCGTTGAAGTCAATCATCATCAACTACCCTTGGATTTGGTCATTGATTGGCATAATGCCCCATCTCCTTTCACTTGAATCATTGAAGTGTTGGAGGTTCATTCTGTGTATCCCTTTCATTATTCACATAATTAGACATCTTCTTCCCATTATTTCTACATTCCGTTGCCCGATGACCTTCTTTTCCACACTTAAAACATTCTCTTGTCCCTTTAAGACAATTACCTCCACGTTTCTTTCCACAATTTGAGCATAAAGGAAAACACTCCTTCTTTTCAGTGTGGTCTTTAGATTTTCCTTTGAAATCCATTTTACTCGTCTTATCAAACCCATATGACTGATGGGTTACTCCAATCTCCTTCTCAACCTTGAGAGCACATCGAACAATTTCCTCGTAGCTATTGAACTCCCTTATGGATAATGCACTTTGAAGACTTGGTTTTAAGCCACTAAAGAATCGATCGATCTTACTCTCAGGTTGGATAATAATCCCAGAAGCGTACCTTGTAAGCCCTGTAAAATTTTCTTCGTAGATACCAATAGATTCATCATCATTTGCCTTTAGTTCAAGAAATTCCTTCTCCATCTTTGTTCGAAGAATACGAGGGAAGCACTTATTGAAAAATAAGTTCTTGAACTCATCCCATTTCATGGAGTCAATTTCATCCCATTGCCTCGTATTCTTAATAAGATTCCACCATTGATCAGCTTTACCTTCCAAATGATATACTACTAAGATGACTTTATCAAGTTCAGAACATTGTAGAACTGAATATATCTTTTTAGTGGTACTAATCCATTGTTCAGCCACTAATGGATCAGAAGACCAGCTAAATGAAGGTGGACGCTGACTCATGAAGGATTCAACAGAATGTTGCTCCTTTCTTTTCTCATTTGGAAGTCTTACATGGTTCTTAGTGTGAGAAAGTTGTGTGAGCATGGCTACAAGATTTTTCATTCTAGCTCCCATAATGTTTGTTTGCTCAGGGGGACAATCATTGCATTGCCCGTCGCTTTCTGCATTAACACGGTTCCTTCGGGTTCCAGCCATTGACTAAAACCAAGAAGAATAGTGTGAGCAACACTAATTATAATAGTAAAACCACATAATCAAGAATAAATTTCACACTTAAGGTCTTATCATAGGTTTTTCATGGCCATTTCTAAAACAATAAGATTGTGTTATATGCTTAGACTTATCCTTAGGGTTCTTACTAAGGCTTTCACATCCTAGTTTTCAAAGGTTGAATATACCTTTCCTCTGATACCAACTATAACGACCCATACTTTACATACATTGTTATTACTTCAAAATTGAAGCATACTTAAAACAACATATAACAAAACCATGAAAGGACCGTATAGGTATAGTGTCTTCAGAAACTAGGAAACGTAAACAACTGGTTCACAAATCATCTACGTTGTCTCCCATTTATTTCATCATATCTAGAGTCCCTTTTGGCATATTCTACTTAATACCCTTCATTCAAACCTGGGGAAAAGAAAACACAAAAAAAGTGTGAGCTCAAAGGCTCAGTAAGGGTAAACAAAAGAAATATCAATCATATCATAATAATATAACATTTTGAATATCTTAACCTGTAAAAGAGATCATAATATCATAACATGGGATAAATCATAGTGGTGAAATGTAATCCCAAATAATCATAACTTAAAACATGAAACTTTGTGGCATACACACATAATCATAGAAAATCATTTCATATTAGTCAAGGCTCATTGCCAAGACCATCATAGAGGACAAAGTCCATTACTGAACAGAGTTCACTCCTCGTTCCAGTCCTGTATCACTAAACTAGTTTTACTTGCCTTTCCAGCCATGTCTGTCTCATCAGATATAAATCTTTACCCAATGCATTGGAGGGAGATTTAGGTCCCACCCATCTCATAATGGAACCATTCTTATGTGTGCCACAAAATCATAAATCATACATCATAGAATAACCCATGAAATAAAAATGGGATTCTTAAACATCAGGCCATCATAACATAATCCATATAAGATAAAATTAATTCCATTATAAAACAATCAGATCAATGTAAAAAAATAGGGATAGAAACAGAACCCTATATTATCTTAGATAGAAAATAATTTTGATGAAACACTTGAACTCCATTCTTAAGGAAAATATCTTTTCTACTTCAAAAACAATTTTTTCCTTTCTTAACATGTCCTATAATTTTTAAACTAAAAGAAGTTGATTAAAAATAAACTTGAAAACTTTTAAAGGAAGCTTCTTGGAAATAATTTTCTAAAAATCCATTCATGTCGTATATGTTAAAATAAACAACCTTCTTGTACTTTGGCCGGAAAAGTCAAAAAGTACCTCGTACTAAAAACGACAAAAGATTCCTTTCATATATTTTACTAAAAACTCACCGAAGGGTAAAATTGGATTTAAAAAATTTTAGGAGTATATAAATAATATTACATATTGGGGAAACATGGATGTGGATGACAAATATTCCCCAGTAATTTCTGAATCATAAACAATCTCTGATAAGAATGAGATTGCGAGATTTTCCCTTACCATAGGTCCGATATGCTTTGTACGTGTCCAATACTCCTATATAATGATTTAAATAATGTCATTGACTTATTCCAGAATCATACTCATTGTTATGATATCATATATGGTCATATTCTTAGCCTCTTATTAGTAATATTTCATTGCTTCTTGTTATTTGGGTGTTTATTGCTTTCTGTTCTTATGTGTGTTTGGTCTAATAAATTCTTATTATTCTTTTTTACCTCATTTACAGAATGTTATTAGTGTAATATATATCATAGTTATTCATTCAATTCATTTATATAATCATTATTCAACGAAGATCATGTAGAACGAGTCGCATCACATCGTGGAGACGGTAGGTTGTACGTACGCACGAGCGATGATATCATTCCCATGATCGTGGAATTGTATTGAAGTGTATGTATACAATTTCAGAATCAATATCACTTTAAAATAATCATATATAGTAATTATTTACACCATTATACCCATCCAAGTAAAGTGGTGGTGGAAAAAAGATTACACCACGGTGTGGAGACGGTATTCCGTACGTACGCACGCACTGTGATTTCGTTTTCCGTAGGATGGATAGAAGGTGAAATTGGGTTGTTTCATATTTATAATAACATATCAGTATATGAGTGATACTGATGTTATTACTTCATAATGAAACAACTAAAGAATAAGAAGTAGAAGAAGAAATAAATGTGAAAGAATTGGTAACGGATATTACCTCTTCTTCGATACACCTCTTTGAAACCTCATATCAGGGCACAAATATTGGTCTTTGAAGTAGACCATGACCTCTAGGATGTTTCTACAGAAGTGGAGAAGATAAATTGGCAGGGTTTGGCCGATCTTGAAGGCTCAATGTGGTGTGAGGAGGAGAGGGACGAAGTTCCCTTTTATAAGGGAGGAGAGGGCCACCTTCCGAAAGTGTGAAAATATTATTTTATTATAAACTTATCTTCGGTTTCAAAAGGTCCAAAAATCATTAAGGATGAATATAAGATGACTCATGGTCGAAATAAAATCTTCCAATCAGAATTGGACATGTTTTGGAAAATATTTTAATCATAATAATCTTATTTATTTAAATCATTTATTAATGAGGTAAATAATGCATCATTATTGTGTCATAAATAATTTAATTTATTTGATGTCTAAAAATTATAAAAAAAATATCATCATTTACTAAATCTTTTCAGATTTCCAATTAATATTTATAGTCGAAAATATAATTTATATAACGCCTTATAAAAATTAATTACTAAAAGCTTTTTGTTATTGTAAATTTTGTCTTTACATTAAATTAATTAATCCAATTGTCATTATCACTACCAAGTGGCTCAATGGGGTCTCAAAATCGACCCAAGGATGCCCATGGTCGGCCACTACTCATCCAATAAGGTTAGTACAAGTGTCAAGGTAATTTTGAATTATTATAATATTCTTTTAACCTTGAATTACCCTATTTACCTTTAACCCCAGTAAATAAAAATTACCGTAGTTACTATTCATAATATAAACAAAATAAAAGTAACCTATTAACATAATTTTGACAAAATTATTCCAAATATGGAATAAATTTTTCAAAATTCAAAACACATAAGTTGCTGCAATTAATTTAAAATTAATCCCGTTGTTAAGAAAATGAGTTTTAAAAGTTAAAACATTGCCAAAGATGGAAATGTTTTTACTTATGAATTCAATGTAAAATTAATGTTAATGAATACATTATATTAAATGGTAAAAATATATTCTATTTATACTTTAAAAACATTCAATATTATAATTTAACCATATAAATTATTGGGATGAAATTTTTTTTCTAATTAAAATATACCGTGTTTTTACAATTAATCAAAATATGAAAGTTACCAGAATAATATGAAAAAATTATCCAAAGTAAATTTTTATTTCCTGATCCCAAAGAAGAATTTTATTTTGTAAAATTGAACTTATAAACATGTCAAAAACTAGATTTAAAATGGGTGCACCATCAAAAGGCGGTAAAACTGCAATTTTTTGAAAATACTTCTTTTATCCGAAAAACTGATTTTGTATTCATACCTCATTCTAGAAAATGTGTAAGATGAATTATAATGTTATAAAATTAAAAATTCATTTAATAATATTCATAACAGCTAGTTTATAATATTATAATAATATATCGTTGTTTAGTGAAACTCAGTATTGCGTACTACACATGCTATCGAGGAAGGTCGCGATTGCGTGTAACGCAAGCCAAACTAATGTTCTGTGTAGTGAAAGATTCCTTTTCATATAACGTAAAAATTAAAAAATATCTCATAAAATCTCCAAGTGTTACATACACTCTTGTTGATTATAATTTTTAAATACAATTAATTTTTTATGAAATCATTCACTATTTTATGTCTATGTATGTGTTATCATAAAACCATTAACCCATTTACTCTGAATCATTAGTGTTTGTGCTTAATGTTTGGGGAAAGTTATTTACATTTCTTATGTTAGTTTCAATATGACTATATACGTTATTTATGTTTATACCTATTCATATGAGAAATTAATTGGACTTAGTAAGTGTCGGGTGGGGCCTGATATAGGCCCTCAGTTCATCGATAGGTCTTAGGAGATAGACTCTGGTCTTGGCATGATTCCTTGACAAAATCAATATTTAAGATATTGTCACAAGGCCTTGAAAGTATGGTTATGATATCCCACGTTATGAATTACCTCATTATGAAACTATTATTGATCATTCATCTGGTTATTCTACTAGTAGAATACCAATGATTATGTTTTATTATGGAATTATTTATTCAACTATTAATCCTTCTATATTATGTTAAATCTTATTTTTTGGAGGCATGTGTTTTTAGTTATTCACAATGACTCATGTTTGTGTTTATGATATCTTATATTGTATTGATTACCCTTACTAGGAATTTGAGCTCACCCCTTTCTTAAGTTTCATTTTTTTAGGACATGAAAAAGTTTATTATGAAGGATAAATAGGGATAAGCATATAGTTGTGGACATTCCCAATAATACATTTGTGTTTTTTTTTCAATTAAATTTTGTAATGATGAATTTATTTATGTATATTTTTTCGAAAGTTGTTAAACTACCCAGTCTTTTGGAATTTTTATTCCTTGTTTATATTCCAATGTAATAAAATATGGCACCAACACTGGGAAACTGGGGTCGGGTCTTTATAATATCTCTCACCATAATATTATTTTGTCATGGAATAAGGCCTTGTAAATATCATTTTATGTTAAAAATTATGAATTCCATTAGTCTTTGGTAAATTTTTATTGTAATTTATTTGTTCATTTATTTTCATGGACATAACATCCCTCAATTTCTATTGATCATGGATTCATGTTGTTTATTAATTTTTTTCATATCACTTATTTCATATTTATTCTATATTATATGTTTATGAACGCTACTCCTCTATTAGCATATGATCTATCATTTATTTTTTTCCTTTTTATATGAAACATATAAAAGACATATCATTAATTTTCAAGGATTTTATGGAGGAGTTAATAATGTTCTCATAAAGCATTTATGCTACATCCTATGTTTTCGAATGGAATGTATGTATATATTTAGTCCTCTAATACTAGTAAGATTTTTTATCCAAATATTACACTTATATTATGTTCATATAGTGTAGTATATCTATGGAATTTGTTTTTATATAGTTCTATATGATACAGTTGGTGTTAGAGAATTTTATGTAGAAAACATGGGGATTAGATTTAGAGGAATCTAGTTAGTTAACATGTGTACTATGAAAAACCCTCATGATTTATGTGGAACACTCTATAAAACATAATAGGAATTATATTTTTCATTTCAATACCATGAGTTTATTATGTTTATTGTATTATTGAAAGAGGTTTTATCTAACAAGATGAATGAGAACCATATCAAATCTTGTTGTCAATGCCGGGATTTCCCTTTGGAATAAGTCCTTGAATCTGGAGTTGAGGCTAATTATATCATTAATATTTGGGAAGTTGACCAAGGTTATGAACACTAATATCTCCCATGTATAGAAACCCACCGATCGAAAAAAATGTGCTACTATATTTTACCAATTAAAGTGACAACAACCACCAGAATTCAGTGGAACAAATAATTCATTTGAAGTTTAAAAATGGATCAGGACCCTAGAGAAGATCATTCTCACTTTGAGAATTAGTAAAAAGTAAAAACTCATCATGGTGGTCTATCATCTGGAGAGAGGTGAATATAAATAGTGGTCACTATTTAAAAACACTAAGGATGATGTTGATATATAGTTCATGGATTGGGGAAGTTTTATGGAGGTATTATCTAGAAAATAAATTCCTCAAGGGGAAAGATTAGAAATGGAAAGGAAGCTCCCCAATCATAGAAAAAATGGGGTAAAAATATTACTGAGTATGAGGATAACATTATAAGTTCATATAGGAATGATATAGATAATGTATGTAGATTGAAAGACAATATTATTTATTTCTTTTATGTTTTAAATCCAATCCTTAAAATGGCATTGGTCTCTTATACCATTTCCAGTATGTGAGGATAAAATTTCATGTATCGTTAAGATAGAAAAGAAGTTCATTAAAACCTATATATTGAAGGGAAATTAGGATAAGGATAGGTCAGCTAAAATTAATGGGAAGAAAAGTGAATAAAGGTAAATAAAGGAATAATGGTATTTTACACATATGATAACTATGGGACAAAACACCATGGGGAACAGAAGAAGGGGAAATCAGTTTGTTGCAACTTCATAGAAAATATCCATCAAGATAATGAATATAATATAGAGGAAGTATATATTTGTGTTCAATAATTTATGTTTAAATAAATGTTAAGTTTTATTAACTAATTCCCCAAACATAAATGGAATCTACCTCATAAATGGGAAAGGGAGAACGATGAAGCTTATTTGGTTAACAAAAGTAATGTTGAGGTTTACTAATGACCTAGAGATGTATACTTTGATCATATCCTCAAAGATAACTATTTCTTTTTATTCTAGATCTTCAAAATATTTTATATCTTCCATTTTTTCCAAATAAATTAGTTATTTTCCTATAAAAATATTAATGGAATTATCAATTAAGGAACTGAGTGGAAATTTAATAATAATAACAATATTTCTTGCAGTTCTAATTATGATGCATGAGCATCCCCTATTTGAAATCTTAGTTATTATATCTATTTTTAATTTCATATGATTATTGGTATGTATTTAATTTAAAAGTATAATAACAATATCTATTTAAAAAAGAAGAAGATTATTTTTCATGAAGGTGAGGTAGATATCATGTTTATTAGTTGAAAATTCATCATCTAAATCATGTCCAGACCATCCCTAATAGATATCCATAATGGAATTATTGGGAGAGAGTAAAATGAATAATGATATATGGATACATAAGATATCCTATGAATAGAGGATGATGTTATGTTATAAAAATTCTTCGACGTTTTTCTAGAAATATTACATAGCCATATAGTAGAATGTCAGGTTGAGTTCTCTATTGAACTCACTCTAGATATAGGCCCTATATCTAAAAATAAATATAGAATAAAACAATTAGGGTTGGTAGAGTTAGAGGAAAGACTACAGGATTTGTGTAATAAAGTATTTATATTCCCTAATATTTCACCATGGGGTGTTTTACTTTTATTTATGATAACAAAATATGTATCGATGATTTTGAGCATCTATTTTCGAGAGATAAGTTCCATTAATATAAAGATTAGTTATTATTTACCACACACTGATGACTAATTTGATCAAATTTAAGGATATTGATATTTTTCAAATATATATATTTTTTATCACTAGCTAAGGGTAAAAACAGTTAATATCCTGAAGATGAAATTTTGAACAAGGTGTAGACATTATTATTTTACAATAATTCTTTTTGGATAAACTAATAGACCTTTCGTATATATGGATATGATGATTTGAGTGTTAGAGGATAATCATGGTAACTTTTGGGTGGTAATCACTAATTATATCTTGATAAAATATATGATCTATGAAGAGAATGAGAGTCTTCTAAAAATAATTCCAAAGACCCTCAGAAAAAATGAATTATATAGGAAATATAGTAAGTGTTAATTTAGGATCAATATTGTTTGTTTTCATGGTCATATTACCTCAATAGATAGAATATATATTTACCCTTTAAAGAAAAATGTAGTTAAATAGTGTCTTATAGTAATTAAATTAATGGAGATCTAAATTTTATAGGTTTTAACATGTTACTATTTTTAGGTTGTTCAAGATTTATCCAGGTTTTCCAACTTGTTATCTATGTTAAAAAGTAAAGGGGTATAATTTACATGGTCAATGGAATTTGATGAATGTTTTGATGATATGAATAGAAGAATGATTCATTCACTAATATTAACTATACCATTAATTATGAAATTATTTGTAACATATTTTGATGTGTTGAAGAAAGTACTTCATTGTATCATTATGAAGAATGATATACGGATTGACTATGCATCAATGCAATATATGATTAATGAACATAAAAATAGGAATCCAGAAATTGATATAGAATCTATTATATCATCTTTGAAGTTATGGAGACAATACAGGAATATATAAATATGTGATATATATACAGACCAAAAAAGTTTAATGTAATGTCTTGGAATTCCATTTTTAATTTTAGAAAAATTAAATGGGATTATTTCAAGACTAGGATTTGTGGCAACACCTAATTCTGAGGATTGAAGTGGCCGATTTGTTTTTTTGAATATTTTATTAAGTTCATAAAAATAATCGTGTGAGTGGGGTTTTCTAACATTTAAACCGATGCTCAGATATAAAATCCAAGGGAAACATTGAACTCGGAGCATCAAGATTCGCCCAGGAAGGGCCTAACAGCGTCTAGCGTGGGTTGACCGAAAAAGATAATTTTCATACTTTTCATATGAAAATAAATTAACATAAAAATTATTTTATTATGTTTTCTTCTTCATTACACAGTGTCTTGTCAGCACAGTGATACAGAGACGAGGCGACACTAAATCCCATTAGTGAACCTCATTAATGAATCATCATGGTGAACCTGCAATGTTCACATATCTTCCTTTTTTAATTAAACATGGAATTCAATGTTGATGAAAACCTTGAAATTTCTCTGAAGAACGATGAATGAAACCTCTCTAATGAAGAACGTTTCCAAATCAGACGATGATGAGGATACCCTTGGAGAGTGGATTTGGGATCAAAGATCGACAAATGAAAATGAATGATCATCCTTGAAAAATCCCCTTTTCCTAGGCAGGGTTTTAAATATGTGGGATTATTATTCCCACGTTCTTCACATCTAAACGAAGAATGCGGATCAAATCACTAACTTGTTGATCTGTGAATGATTTCTTCTTGCAGGATTGGGAATAAATATTGTGGGTTGATGTTGGGGATTAAAAATCATAGTGATTGAATTATTCTTCATGACCCCACTGACAAGAATAGATACATGCCAAAATGAACAAAGGCCCAGATTGTTCGTTGGGTGTTCTTTGTGATTCTCCCTCTCCTTTTGTTCTTCACCAATGGACCCATGAGGTCACAATAGTATTTTTTGGGAGTTTTGGAGTGAGACCGGACCCCTGGAGTGATGGAAAGGATGTTTTGAGGCCATAGTGATAAATGGATTGAATTGAGGATCACAATGGTGCTTTCAAGATGTAAATCAGACAACCACACCGACGGTGGAGACCATCAGGTGGAGGGTCATTGGTGGAATCGTCGGTGGTGCGCGGTGGCACGACCACCCAGCATCGGAGGCCACTGGATTAGTAGATGATGATGGTATGGACTGAGGGAGGCACGGACGCAGGTGGTGATGAGGGTTGTGGCTAGGGTGGACTGCTACAGAGCAGAGATGACATGGCACTTTGTCGTGTGGCTAGGTGGTGTCACATAGTAAACCAGCCGCAAGTGGAGGACCTGGTCAGCCCTAGGCCAGCTGTGTGTTATCATAGAATGTGAATCGATGCTACGGTGGAGGGGGAAACAACTCCAGGGACTCATGTTGGCGGTGCAGGAACATAGTGCATGCATCATCTCAGGTGGGTCAGACCGGCCTTCCCACTCGGCTGGGCTAGAGTAGCAGGCTGGACCCCACATCGGGCCAAGCTAGTGGAGGGAACAAGGCTGATGGGTGGCCCGAGCTGGTGGAGAACAATCCCATCATTGAGGGGGTATGCCGGGTGGAAAACTGCACCTATAGGTATCCAGACTGGTTAGAACTGGTCTGACCACGTCAGCCTAGGATGGAGGAATGTGGACCGAGTCACTGGGTGACCCATTGGAATGGACCCACGACCGAACCGGGATGAGTCCAAAAAGGCCCAAAGGGCCTGGCCAATAGTCTAGGTCAAATAATGTTTGTCTAGACCCAACCAGTTATGGCCATACGGGACCCTCAGGCAAGTTTGGTTGGGTTGGTCCGACCAAGTCAGACTGGGCCCGGATATAACTGGTACCAGTTTAGTAAAATGTAAATATCTTTCAGACTGGATGTCTGATTTAAGAACCATCCACAGTGTTGGAACCCTTGTAATGAGACAATCCATTGGGTATACTCTAAGTGAGACATCATGGATGTTGATATGTGACCAATGGATTGAGGAGTAGATTCTCCCAAAATCAAGTCTGCTATGATCAAGAATCCTATGGATGGATGTGACGCAAAGGATACGTTGAGCGGACATTAGTGGTCCAGTGGCCGAGTAGACCTTAGTGGTCCAATAATAGAGCATACCTCAGTGGTCCAGTGGCCAAGTGGACCTTAGACGTCCTGTAGTAGAGAGGACCTCAGTGGTCCAGAAGTAGAGCGTAAATCGGTGGTCTCATGGAGGAGCAGACCTCAGTGGTCCATTAGCAGAGCAGACCTCAGTAGACCAATAGAAGAGTAGACCTCGGTAGTCTGCCAGGTGAGTTGTCCTTTGTGACTCATCGGGGATGAGTCCCACAGTAGCATAAGATGTTTCAGCTTTACGACTGATAATCTGACTTTCGATACTTTAAGTTATACCTAGTGTGAGTTGTCTTTGATTTATGTTATTTGCCTTGTGGTCTTTCTATGTGGTCTTTCTTATTGATCATTCATTTGTGGTTTTTTGTCCCTAAAGATTATTGTGTAACATACCCTTTCATGAGCTTCACTAGCACGTGTCGTTTCTCATTTAGGTAATCGATGCTTCGACGGAGACCTTGGTGGTCAAGGACCAAGGGTTTCTCATTGAGATTAGAAGGACATGCGTATTTCTACACCTACAGGAAGCTACGCTTCACTTACCTTTCAAGTAGGATCTTAAGCAAATAGACTATGAAATTTGTACTTTGCTTTGTGGTTTTGGGGTTGTATTTTGGCCCCTTTGTATTTTCAATTTATACAGTACTCTCAGTAGTTGTCTTAGTGACAGTTGTGGTTTACCTTGTGTTTAGTTTCTGTAGTTTGAGCTTTGTGCATGTGTCTCGGTTTAAAGGAAAATTACTTCCCTTTTTGGGACATGCCTACTCGATTCTAGTTTCCATCTCTTGGAATATAGAATGTGGGCTTGAGGTAGTCATGACATGGGCCCTAGGGTATGGGTCATGATAAATTGGTATCAAAGGTGGTTAGTTCTACTAGAAAAACTAAGAGTATGAAAATTTTTATATGGAAATAGTGTTAAGTGACTTGAGTTCATCTATTAGCCTAGGGAGTCTAGTGTTGTTGTTGTAGTCAATGTATCCATACACCAGGACCCTTAATTCTGCTTTCCAACTCGGTACATGAAAAGCCCAGTTGGATGCATGTTTGATTGTTTTCTCATGATATTTCTGAGTCAGAGTCAGCTCACTAGGTATAGTCTATTAATCATGATTCATCTTGATTCTCTTTCAGGATGCCTCCACGCAGACAAAATTCTAGGATTCTGATGTGTGACCATGATGATGGTCTACAGAGTGATGATGCTTTGGTATAGGGACTGTTGGCGGAGATAGTAACTTCAGGTGATGTCCGAGTCATTCCATTGACCATTAGTTATTAGTTACTACCAGCACTACTAGTAGAGGATGCATGTAGGATCAATGAATTACACGAGTTCATGAGATAGAGAACTCGTTGGTTCAAGGGAGAGACATATCCTTACGTCGATGAGGATTGGATAGAGGCAGTGACACGAGCCTTCTGATTGGTGAGGATGCGACATGACCAGATGGCCATTCTAGCAGTGAGATTTCTATATGGATCACCAGGGAGATGGTGGATTTTGACCATCCAGAGTCTTGAGGAGGCATCCCTCGTCTAGTTTGAATTCAAGAGACATTTCAAGATGGATTTATTACCCTTAAATTTTTGATCAGTGCACATACATGAGTTACTTCACATATAGTAGGGAATCCTGACAGGGGATGATTACTCAGTGAGGTTCACAAACCTCTCTCATTACTCCATGGATATGGTACATGGATATTAATTAGATATGGGGCCTTTGAGCAGGGATTTTGATGCGAGATTATGACATGTATGATTTCCCTTAGTATCCCTACACATGATGGGGGGATGAAGCGAGATCCACTAGTATAGATCTTCTTTGCTAAGCAGGAACCAACAGTGGGAGATACCACTAGGTGATAGGTGGACGAGTCATTCTTTGTGGGTAGCTGATAGATGATGTAGAAGCCCAAGTGGGCCAGACCATTCGAAGGATGACCCCAGGACTCAGGGTTGGCAGTATGAGGCTCCCTAGGTATAGGGAGTCATCAGAGGATTAGAGTCTGCTACGCGTGCAGTGGGTAGGGACACATGGCTTGAGATTTCCTGACCCACCGTGTAGATGACTGACAGACGATCAAGGGACTGCCAAGGTAGCGACATATGTTGGAATAGGGTGGTCCTCTAGGTTGAAGATGTGATAGAGGAGAGGTATGAATGGAAAGAGGTGGGAATATGTATGAGGTACTAGCACCACTACCCCCAGGTGGTCCACCATGGGCTCCAGGTACAGGTGAACAGGGGCGAGCTCCGCTTCATGAGATGGATCCCTATGGTCCTAAAATCCAGAGATGATTCGAGGTAAAATTTGTGTATTGACCACTTTAGTATTAGTTCCAATAGACATAGGTTCCATTCAATCCTTCCTATAGACATAGATCCCTATGGTCCTAAGTATAGTGTCTTTGAAAAAGGGCTTAATTTTTTTTCTAATTTCCAAAATAATACATTCCATGAGTATGAGATCAATGAATATTATTATATTTTTTTTATTATTTTGTCATGGATATAGAATTACCTCAATTTTTATTTATTATGGAATAATATAGTTTACTTATTCATACCATATCACTTATTCCAAAAAAACTCATGTCATCCTCTATTGTATGATACTCCTTACAAAGAATCTGAGATCACCCTTTTTTCCCTTTCACCAAAAACCTAATGGAGAACTATGTGTAATTTTCTAGGATATAATGTAATGGATAATAATTTTTTCCTAAGGTGTTAATGTTGTATCTTGTGTTTTTGAACGAAATTTAAATACTTATCTAGTATTATAAGACTACTAAGTGATTGGAATCTACCAAAAATCTCTTATTTTCTACTAATAATGTAGTATAACTATCAGCTTTAGGTTTCTAGAGTCTGAGGTGATCCATAGTGTCTATACCATTTATTAAAGTTATCCTTGAGTATATTATATCTTTTAAACCTCTATTGATGATAGTTGGGATGAATTTATATATTTAAGAAATATTGATACCATATTTGTTAATCTAACACATCCCCAGTATGGGGTAGATAATATTTTTTATTGATTGGGATCATTATATGTTAATGATAATCAATGAAGAGACACATTCAACCATATTTTTTATTAACCAAGAAGACTGATACAGTGCTTAGTGAAACACTTTTATGCCTAAGAACAATCTCTATATTCTCTGGGAGTTTCTACAATAATTTACGTGATTACATCATGAACATTTTATAAGGATTGTTTTATATAACCATAGTAATTGGTATGAATTCTATTGAAAACTCAACCTGATGATATGGGGTAATACTGGGAAAATATTTGGGAAATACAATGACATATTTCCAAAGAACAGAAATATATTCAATATTTATTTGTCCATTTTTATTTAAGCTATCTATATATAATTTTTTTATTAATTCTAAAATAATTCCATAGGGAGTTCATATTAATCATTTCATTGATAAATGATCATGGGATGAATTTGGATATAAATATGGCTTCCTTATCTTGAAAATTAATATGGGATCTATGTAGAGAGAGACAATCCATGATGAAACTCATGTTAAATATGACTAAAGAAAGAATGATAAGAAATTTAGAAATCACATTCCAAAAAACATCAATAAAAGAAGAGATGACTATTGTGGATGAAATCATCTCACCATTAGGATTTTTCACCAATAATTCAATATATTTCCATTCATGTGGTAATTTGATGATGTTAAAAATATTTGTACTTACGAAGGAGTGTTGTTCCTCAATGGAGTTAGTTTAATTTTTTTTATTATTATGAAAATATGTTCTTAGTGATATAGATGATGATTCTTGGAGGGTAGTTATGAGAAAACCTAATATTTGATGATATTTTTTCATTATATAAATTTAATTTATTCAATACCTTATTATACATAAAACCCCAAGGAGAAATGAAATATAATATAGAATAATTTTATAACCTATCTGTGTTATAGATAAGAATAGGAAAATTACGTAAAAAATATAATTGTTTTATATAATGAAAATTTATTGATTAATTTATAATAATTAAGTACTCAATTTTCAATAAATTCATTTTATCCATTTAAAAAAATTAAAAAATTGGAGTTATTCAATTTTGAACATGAATATTATAGCTAAATTCAAAAACCATTAGATATTGTTTCTTAAAAGTATATCATTTTCAAGTTATTATATCAAAATTTGTTTAAGGAAATGTTTTGGGATTTTTATAAAAGGACTAATTTCTTAGTGAATAGTGAAAATATCGATTTTTTAAAAAACATAATTTCTTTTTACATAAATATAATATTATGATTTCTACATAACCATATTTCTTATAATAATACATTAATTTTAAATATATAATTAATTAAATAATAATCATAATTACACATGATTTTAATATAAGTTTATTTATGGGCCTAAAAAACAAATTTTTTATTAAAAAGGTCTTTATACGTGTTGGGTGTTTTTCTATTAATAAATTAAATAAATCATTGCTGATTAATTTTTTAAATTAACAGTATATATTTTACATTTAATAAAATATTATATTACTCGTTAGATTGTTTTTAATAGGTAATTAATTTATATAATATATGTTTTATGCTTAAAAATGCATTTTTTTAAAATTGGTTTGATTTAATTGTCTCATTCCATTTTAAAATTAAAAATTTCCTCTTATACAAATGAGATTTGGTAAAATTGATAAATATTTTTAATCAAAATAAATAATATAATTTAATAACTTTATCTTCATTTTTTGCCTCAATGAATATTAAAAAATGTAAAATTTTCTTACCATGGTTAAGGTTAAAACTGGTTTACTAAGGTGATTTAAATAATATCTATGGGTAATATTGCAACATAACATTTATAAAATCATTTTTATAGTTATATTTCAATCCTATATAATATTATATTCTAATATCATTCATTTTGAAGTATTTTTATTCAGTATGAAATTATTATATTTTAATATTTTCAAAAATTCCAAGTGTTTCCTCCCCTCCGTTATAAAAAGAAACCACATCTCATCTCATATAGCCAACCCATTATCCATATCATCATCGAGTAGATTTTTATTAATAAGCCACCACCAAGGGACCACAAGCATCAAGACTCCTCACAGAAGCCTGAAATAATAATGGTCAAGGGCGTCCCCTCTAAAAAAATTGACCCCCTTGGGTTTGAGGGACGTAACATTATGAAGGCATATGGGATTAGGACCAAGAACCTCAAGGGAAGCAAGGTGGTCTGCAACTTGATTTCCATATCGCCACTAGTACACCACATTGGTGGTATTTCGAAGTTGTCTCCTTCACTTTCTGATTTTATAGGTGATTGACCAGGGGGAGAAAAAAATATAGTCAAGGATGTTATAAAGAATCTGGGAGTCGGTTTCGGCTTCTCAAAGATCAATTTTTTTTTGCACAGGCAGATACCATGATGGATGGTCCTTGCTTTAGCCGAAGAGATGATCCACTACCCAAGAGGGCTGAAAACACTATGATCATCGACCCATGGACATCCCACACAATGAATCTGCCGCGCATAACCCCCATGATGGAAGAACCATCCGTGTTAATGTTAAGAACCATAGAGTGGGGGGGGGGGGGTCCAATGGATGTCGAACGTGTCCGCGCCGTCCAAAACAATATTCCCGGATAAATGCCCATCCACTTAACGGTCATGCCGCGCCCCCAAGCCCCTCATTTCGGGAATTAAAATTCCCCGAAACCATCTTAAAAAATTCCTCCCATTATAAGGCATGCAATTCCGCAGACGATTCGCGAAACTGACTCCCGGTTCATGATTTATTAAAATATAAATCATTTTATAATAATAATAATAATATTATTATTATTATAAAATTATTTATTTATATTTATTTATTATTTTATTTTATATTCCACCGACCGGCCATCGCCGGTCGGCTCACTTTCCATTCGGAGACCCGCCGCTGGCGGGTCTCTGTCTCCCGAGTGAGGTCGCGCGCCGCGACCATGGCTGCCGCGTCAACCGGCCGACACAGCCGGCCGGCCCTCCCGCTCTGCGCCGTGGAGCAGCCCCGCAGGCAGGTGCCCATCGCCGTCCCGGAGCCGTGGAAGCCCGCTCCTCTGCCTGAGCCCGCCCCGCGCAGCCATCTTGGAGCCACACGCCCCTCTTCCTTGAAACGGAGCGGCCGCCGCCGCCTCATCCCTGCGTCGCCGCGCATCAGACTGCCGGAACAACCAAATCCGGCCAAAAACCTCAAAAACCCGCGAATTTCGTCGAACCGCTGCGGCCACCTCCGAACTCGGATTTCAAATCCAAAACAAGCAACTGAAAGAGAAGAAAATCTACTATGCATTCATGGGATTCGCTCGATGTTTAAGCAGCAATTATGTGCATCAAATTGAAGTCAAAATAGGTTCGATAATTAAAAACGAAACGATAAACAAGATCCTACCTCTTGGGCAATGCCCAGAGCATCACAGGGACACTGCCGCGACCCGTCAGATGTGCCCCGCCAGAGCCGCCTTGTCGGAGATGTGGTGTAACACCCTAAGCTTCTACGGTACACTTCCCTTTGAATAATGCAATAGCGTGTGTGGTACGCAACATCAAGTTCTAACACACACCACAACCGATCAAAATAGCCGTTATGAATAGTAATACCTAATTTTTGAAATTTTATCTCTAAAAAATGGACTTCATTTTTCGATTCGGAGTATCGAATTTAGCCTAAGGTGAAATTTTGGTACTTTTCGGATAACTTTAATATTTTGATGAATAGTGAAAATTACTAAATTTTAATTAAAAACAACTTTTTTAATCAAAATAATTAATAGTGATAAATTATGAATTTGAGTGGTTTTAAAGTATATTTAGAATATATTTTTACCATTTAATACAATTTTGGTCATTGGACATAATTTCACAATTAAACCGAACATAATCAAGTATCAATCTTTTGATAGTTATTATATCTTAAAAACACGCTTTTTATTTTGACAGCGGGAATTAATTTTAAATTAATTTCTACCACTTCTGTGTTTTGAATTTGGAAAAATGGATTCCATATCTAGAATCAGGATGTTCAAATTGTGTAAATATGTAACTTTTAGTTTTAGACATTTTGAATAATTATTTCGGTAAATATTTTATTTACTATGGCTAAAGGGTAAATCCGGTAAATAACGGTTAAAAAATAATATTATAATAATAACAAATTATACTAAAACGTGTACTAACCTTATTGGTTGATACATGTTCGACCATGGGAATATTTGGGTCGATTTTGGGACCTCATGCTGCCACTTGTAAGTGATAGGGACACTTTATTTTAATTAAGTTAAAATGAATACAAAAATGACACAAGCATATATCTTTTAGAAAAACAATTTTTACATAAGGTTATATATGTTGGATTTTCAACTATAAATATTCCTTAGAAATAAAAAACGATTTTCTACATAATGATGTTTTATTTATAATTTTTAGACGTTAAATAATTTAATTTATTTATGACACAATGATGATGCAGTAATTATCATAATAGTGAAAAATTAAAATAATTGATATTATAATTACCAAATAAATAGAATTTGAGGTTTTTAATGAATTAAACTAATTTTATAGGATAATATGACATATTAGGATTGATTTAATTGACTTGGTTCGAACTAATCATTCTGTTATGATTTTCACAAAAATCAATTTTCCAAATAGTGTCAAAATTGACAAAAAAGAGTTTTTAAAACAAATATTATATTATTAATTGATATTAAATTCCTAAAAATCTAAGGTTCGGGAACGAGACTTATATCAGGATTGGTGTATCGTTCCTGGACCACTTGGGGGTCATTTGGATGTATATAGTAAGTTTATTAACTATATAATATAAAAATACAAAGTGACATGGTAAGTGTCAAACTAATTAACTAAGAGTTAATACTTAATGATAAGGTTATTATATTAACCCAAACCTATCTAAATTTTATTGGTTGAGTGGTTTCCGACCTATACCCATATTAACATTTAAATAATCCACTTTGGAGCCATTAGAAACTGAATTTGAATTTATTATAAATTAATGTTTCTAGCTTTTCCAAAGGTGCCCCTCACCCTTCTTATAAAACCACACTCTCCCTTCTCATTTACACACACCATAAAAGCCTTTTGGTTCAGAAAACTTCTTCCCAATTACTCTCTCAACTTCCCTCACTTCATTCTAGAGGCCTTCCTTTAGTCAGAAAGCCAACCTAAGAGCCCTTTTGTTCAAATCAAAAGGAAGAACCCGAAGAAGTGGTAATGATTTCACCACCCTTTTACAAGTTCCTTTCTTCTTACACTTCTTCTTTCATTGTTATTCCCATTCTAAAATAATTAACCCAGTGTCTCCTATATACCGTAATATTATTATAAATATGGTACAACCATATTTTGTATTCTATCCATCCTTTGAATAACATGTCACCATACGTGCGTACGTACGGCTTACCGTCTCCACGTCGTGGTGTAATTGTTATTCAATAAATTATTATTTGGATGGGTATAATAATGATGTGTAACTCATTTAAATAATAAATATAATATGATAATGATTCTGCATATAGGATATACCATCCAATTAAATATTATTTTAATATCAAAAGAATGATATTGTCGCTCGTGCGTACGTACGGACTACCGTCTCCACGAACGCGATAAGATTCATTCTCCATCGTATCCATTTATGTATAATTATCATTAGATGATTAATAATAGTATCTAAGGAATTGATATCATTCTGGATATGATTAAGATACAAGCTATCCATGACAAACATAGTTTACGTAACAAAACATATAAAAGAAAACAAGTAAGTTAACACTCGAAACTACGATAATACTAAGATATTATTAACAAATCAATAAAAGATCATATATGATATCATATTAATGTATACGATTCTTGTATAATTTAATAACAAATATTTCACCATTATATAAGATTTTAACCTACCCCAACCAGGGAAAAGTACATGGTAAGGGTTTATTTCGCAATCTCTTCATTATCTGAGGTTGTTTATACGTAATAATATACTAGGATCTCTTTATCATCCACATCCATGTTCCTTAAAAATGTATTTCAAAAAAAATTTACTATTTACTAGAATATGGGTTAAAGTCATTGATAACCTTGTTTCACTTTTTATAATAGTTTTATAAAGGAATCTTTCCGTCGTTTTCCAAACAAGGTGCTTTTTAACATTTTTGACAGAATTAAGGTAAGAATGTTTTTTTAACTTATACGACGGGTGCGGCTATTTTCCGCCGTTATAAAATCTTTGAAGCTTCCCTTACAATATTATATGAATATTTTCAAATAAAATGTTTTATTTTATAAATATATAACTCTTAAATGATTTCAAAATAGAAAGAGATATTTCTATAAAAAGAGTTTTGATTTCATCTATTTCAACATCCGTTGATGGATTTTATGCTTATTTGAAGTTGATTTATTATGATACAAAACTTCTATATTTTATTTAAGGTTTTGTGATATGTTTGACTGTGGATGTGCTATTTTTATACCATTCATGGTTTATGGTGAATGTATTGACATTTAGTATGCTAGTTTTAATACGAATGTTTATGTTATGTTTAAACCTTTTCATATGGGAATGCATTGGACTTAATATGTGACGGGTGGAGCCCGCTATAGCTCCTCGATGCATCGGTTGGTCTCATGAGACAAACTAGTGTCTTGGCACAAGGCCTTGGAAAAATCTTATTTTTAGTCTTGGCATGAGGCCTTGGCTATGTGGTTATGATAGTCTGGCCTTATGCATTTCATCATTATGAAAGTAGTTACTGGTATTGCATGTGATTATTCGATTAGTAGAATATCCATGTGAGTAAGTAAATGGCATTATTTCATTTTATTTTTTCCATACTATGTTGAAATTCAATTTTAAAAGGCTTTTGTTTTAGTTATACATTGCCTTAAATGTTTATTCTTATTTATGAAAGTTTCCGCTATATTGTTATCCTTACTGGGCATTTGAGCTCACCCCTTTTCTATGTTTTATTTTTCCCAGGATGTGAAGAAGTAAATTATGAATGACCTGCAGGGATATTATAAGGGGATAATAGTGTGTACTACAGAGACAATATGTTGTTGTAGTAGTTTTTCACTTTATGATGTAATGTAAAACATTATGAATATATCTAGTGTTTCCAAGGATACTAAACCAATCGGTCTTTCGAGAATTGATCTTTATTGTGATCATTCCAATGTTATGTAATAATGCACCGACTCTGGGTAACTGGGGTCGGGGCGTTACAGTTGGTATTAGAGGAATTTTAGTAAAAACATTGGAGCTAAATTTAGATAAACTCTGATTAGAGCACATAAACCTAAGATAGACTTTGAGGATTAGTATAGAAGAACTTCCTAGAATTTTGGTATTATAGAGATTTTGTGAGTTTTTAGGGCAATACATCCCTGTCTGGATACGAGTAGGTAGAGGCGGCTCTGGCATAGATGTACCTAGGGGTAAAACCTGAAAACACTACTTTAAGCTAGACTCGAACGAGAACTGGTGCACGACAACGGGCCTTGGTACACTCTTGGTTACAACACTCCCGGGGGATATGCTTAGGATAACTCTCATTTTCTTTAAAAATAATTATGAAGGGTTTATGAGTATATACTTCCTCAAAAATGTTTTTTTTTTATGATTATGGATTATATCCATTAATAGTTCAATTTATTCTAAGTGTTTTATAAGTATGGGATTATGTATTTTGATTCATAAATTGATCTAGTTTGTGCCATTTTTTCGAAATGGGGCCTAGTGGAAGAAATGGAAACTGTATCAATGCATGCACTCCGTATAGAGATTTCCCTCCTGCTCAAGATAATTATAGTGGAGCCAGTGATGCAACTGGTGCCGATCAGCTAATCACCATACTGGGAAAACTCACTCAGGTTATGAATAATAAACTTACCCGTATGGAGCACCCTGATCCGCAGCGTGGAGGATCAATGTTAAATCGATTCATGAGGAAACAACCACCAACGTTCAATGGGAGTACAAATCCCTTAGTAGCTGAGCAATGGATAAATTCCCTAGAGAAAATATTTCAGGCTTTGGGGAGTAGTGAAAGGGAAAAAGTTATCATGGCAGTTTACCGCCTCACTGGAGATGCTGATCAATGGTGGTCATTGATTCAAAACATGAAGGAAGATGATGAAGTATCAAATATGGAATGGAGGGAATTCAAAGATCTATTTTTAGAAAAATACTTTCCTCGTGACCATCGAGCAGATATGGAAAGGCAATTTCTGAGTCTGAGACAAAAGGAGGATTAAAATGTCAAAAAGTATGAGGCTAACTTTACAAGGTGAGCAAGGTATGCTGGAGATTATATAAATAACCCGAGAAGTAAGATTGATCGTTTCATTGATGGGTTAAAACCATTTCTCTGTCGAGCATTAGTCTCAAAATCCTTCTCGTCGTACGAAGACATTTTCTCATGTGATATCAAGATATAAAAGTAATTCTCTAAGTCTTATGACTTTAAAGAAAAGAAATAGAAGAAGAGATCTCTGATCAATCTGGGAATGGAAATAAGGGGAATAAGGGAAAGGTTGAATATCCATCCTGTGGTAAATGTGGGAAGAAACACCTCGTTACTTTCTTGAAGGGAATGGGTGTATGTTACAAGTTTGGTGAAAAAGGTCACCAAGATCATGAATGCAAAGGGAAGAAGGAAGCTACCACTGTTCAATGCTAAAATTTCAGGGAGATGGGACATTATGCAAATGAATTTCCTAATCGTCAGGGGAACTTACCTAAGAAAAGTCCAAGGGATCAAGGCCAGGATTTTTCTATCACTACTGCTGAGGTAGAAGCTCCAAAAGACGTGGTGGAAGGTAATTTAATGGTCTTCCTCATGTTTATCAAATGCATTATTTGATTCTGGATCGTAGCATTGTTTCATATCTTCCCAGTTTGCTAAGAAAATTAGATATTTTCAATTTGATATAACAAGGGAGTTGTCTGTTAAAACTCCTAAGGGAAGTATCATTGCAACAAAGTTTTTTGAATCAGTTCCCATTAGAGCACATAAATGTTCTTTATCCACTGATCTCATTGTCATACCTATGATTGAGTTTGATATAATCCTCGATATGGATTGGCTTTTTTATTATGATTCGAAGATTTATTGTAAGAAGAAGGAGGTTACTATTTTTGATGATGATGATAAAGAACACCTTATCTTTAGAGCAGAATTGTCACCACCAAATTCTTATCTAGATCCAGCCCCAGTAGCTCAACAAAATTCAATTATTGGGGGGGGGGGAGAATGAAATGACTGTGGGTGAGGATAGGAATCTTCAAATAGAGGATGTACCTGTTGTGAAAGAATATGTAGATGTATTTCCAGATGATTTACCTGGACATCCTCCAGAACGAGAAGTTGAGTTTTCCATTGATTTAATTCTTGGATCAAGGCCTATATCGAAGACCCCTTATAGAATGGCCACTATGGAAATAGTCAAACTAAAGAAACAACTAGAGGAATCGAGTAATAAGGGATTTATTTTTCCTGGTGTTTCTCCATGGGGAGCCCCTGTTCTTTTTGTTAAAAAGAAAGATGGATCTATGAGGTTATGTATCGACTATAGGGAGATTAATGCCATAACAATAAAGAACAAGTATCCCCTACCTCGCATTGATGATTTATTTGACCAACTGCATGGAGCTCAATACATTTCAAAGATTGGCCTTCGATCTGGATACCATCAGTTGTGTGTAAAGAAGGAAGAAATTCCAAAGACAGCATTTCAAACCAGGTACGGGCATTACGAGTTTACTATAATGCCTTTTGGATTGACTAATGCACCCTCTGTATTCATGAATCTGATGAATAGAGTTTTCAAGGAATATCTCAATGAATTTGTGGTGGTATTTATTGATGATATCTTGGAATACTCTAAAATCTACGAAGATCATGAAATTCACTTGCGCATTATCCTGAAGACTCTGAGAAGACATGAATTATATGGGAAGTTTAGCAAGTGTGAATTCTGGCTTCAGGAGATTTCTTTTCGTGGCCATATTGTCTCTAAAGATGGAATCTCTGTTGATCCTTCTATGACCAAGGCAATCCAAGAATGGCCAGCACCTATGATTATAACCGAGGCACGCAGTTTTATTGGTTTGGCAGTTTATTATCGACGTTTCGTCCAGAATTTTGCCCGATTGGCAAACCCATTAATGAAGCTCACACGTAAAGGGGTTAAATTTGTTTGGACAAAGGAGTGTGAAGAATGTTTCGAAGAACTGAAGAGAAGATTAGGCAATGCTCCTACATTGACTCTACCATCGGGGAATGATGGGTTCGTTATTTATAGTGATGTATCAAAGAAAGGACTTGGTTGTGTCCTTATGCAGAATGATAGGGTTATTTCCTATGCATCAGGATAGTTGAAAATTCATGAGAAAAACTATCCTACTCATGATCTCGAGTTAGTAGCTGTGATCTTTTCTTTGAAGATATGGAGGCACCACCTCTATGGTGAAAAATGTGAGATTTATACTGATCACAAGAGTTTGAAGTATATTTTCTCACAAAAAGAACTCAACATGTGGAAAAGGAGATGTCTTGAATTACCCAAGTATTATGATTTCACGATACACTACCACCCGGGGAAGGCAAACAAGGTGGGAGATGCTTTGAGAAGAAAAGACCACGGAGTTTTGAACAATATGAGAATTGAAAGGGATCCAATCTTCATAGATCTAGTGAAGATGGAAATGGGAATAACCAGGGAAGGTGAAACATCAATTCTTTTTCAAATGGTTTCCAAACCATCATTACTGGAAAGAATTAAGAGTTCTTAGACTGATGATGAAGAATTTCAAAAGAAGATTAAAGCTGTGAATGATGGGAGATTGAGAGACTTTGTGTATGAATATGTAATTTTGAAATTTGGGAAAAGACTTTGTGTTCCCGATATACCTGATCTAAAAAGGGAATTGCTGGATGATGCTCATAGTTCAAATTTATATATACACCCTGGGAGCACAAAAATGTACAGAGATTTGAAGGAACATTTTTGGTGGGACAACATGAAGAGGGAGATTACTAATTTTGTGTCATGATGTATGGTTTTTTAACAAGTGAAAGCTGGAAGGCAATAGCCTAGAGGAGTCATGAAACCTCTTCCCATACCAGAGTGGAAATGGGACAATATTACGATGGACTTTGTCACGGGGCTACCAAAGACTCCTAGAAGGAATGATGCAATATGGGTTATTGTTCATCGTCTTACCATGTCAGCACATTTTCTTGCTATAAGAGAAGATCTACCACTATAACGTCTATCAAGACTATATATTGATGAAGTTGTGGGACTTCATGGAGTACCCCTATCGATTGTTTCCGATCGTGATCCCCGTTTTACATCAAGATTCTGGAAAAGTCTTCAAAAATCCCTGGATACTGAACTTCATCTGAGCACTGCCTACCACCCTCAAACAGATGGACAATCAGAACGAACTATTCAAAACTTATAAGACATGTTGAGATCCCTCTCACTTGAATTTCAGGGTATATGGGATCAATATTTACCTCTGGTAGAATTTTCCTATAACAATAGCTTCCATTCGAGTATTCATATGGCACCATATGAAGCGTTATACGGAAAGACATGTCGCACACCAACCTGTTAGGATGACGTTGGTGAAATAACCCGTGTAGGCCCAGAACTGGTGGAGGAAATGATGGAAAAGGTGAAGGTAATCCAAAACCATATCAAAGCAGCTCAAAGTAGGAAGAAGAGTTATGTCGATAATCGAAGGAAGGATATGGAATTTCAAGTCGGTGATCATGTTTTCTTGAAGGTATCTCCATGGAAGGGAGTCATACGTTTTGGTAAGAAAGGTAAATTGAGTCCCAGGTACATCGGACCTTTCAAAATTGTAGAACGAATTGGGGTTGTAGCTTACTGATTGGCAATGCCGCCAAGTCTCTCCAAAGTTCACGATGTGTTCCACGTATCTCTATTGAGGAAATACATGCCTGACCCAATGCATGTACTCACCTACGAGGAATTAGATCCGGAACCCGATCTGTCTTATTGCGAAAAGCCTGTCAAGATTCTTTATATGAGAGAACAAGTACTGAGAAACTGGACGGCTCGTCTGGTAAAAGTCTTGTGGAGAAACCATAAGATGGAAGAGGCAACGTGGGAACCTGAGGAACTTATGACGAAGAACCACTCGAGTCTTTTCATGCGGTAGTATTTTAGAAATTTTGAGGACGAAATTATTTGAAGGAGGGGATAATGTAACACCCCAAGCTCCTACGGTACGCTTCCCTTTGAATAATGCAATAGCATGTGTTGTACGCAACATCGAGTTCTAACACACACCACAACCAATCAAACTTGCCGTTATGAATAGTAATACCTACTTTTTGAAATTTTATCTCTCAAAATGGACTTCATTTTTGGATTCGGAGTATCAAATTTAGCCTAAGGTGAAATTTTGGTACTTTTCGGATAACTTTAATATTTTGATGAATAGTGAAAATTACTAAATTTTAATTAAAAACAACTTTTTTAATCAAAATAATTAATAGTGATAAATTATTAATTTGAGTGGTTTTAAAGTATATTTAGAATATATTTTTACCTTTTAATACAATTTTGGTCATTAGACATAATTTCACAATTAAACCAAACATAAACAAGTATCAATCTTTTGATAGTTATTATATCTTAAAAACACGCTTTTTGTTTTGACAGCGGGAATTAATTTTAAATTAATTTCTCCCACTTATGTGTTTTGAATTTGGAAAAATGGATTCCAAATTTGGAATCAGGATGTTCAAATTATGTAAATATGTAACTTTTATTTTCAGACATTTTGAATAATTACTTCAGTAAATATTTTATTTACCATGGTTAAAGGGTAAATCCGGTAAATAAGGGTTAAAATATAATATTATAATAATAAAAAATTACCTTGAAACGTGTAATAACCATATTGGTTGATACATGTTCAACCCTAGGCAACTTTGGGTCGATTTAGGGACCCCATGGTGCCACTTGTAAGTGATAGGGACACTTTATTTTAATTAAGTTAAAATGAATACAAAAATGACACAAGCATATATCTTTTAGAAAAACAATTTTTACATAGAGTTATATATGTTGTATTTTCAACTATAAATATTAATTATAAAGATAAATAGATTTCCTACATAATGATATTTTATTTATAACTTTTAGACATTAAATAATTTAATTTATTTCTGACACAATGATGATGCAGTGATTACCATAATAGTGAAAAATTAAAATAATTGATATTATAAATAACCAAATAAATACAATTTTAGGCTTTTAATAGATTAAACTAATTTTATAGGATAATATGACATATTAGTATTGAGTTAATTGACTTTTTTGGAAGTAATCATTCTGTTATGATTTTCACAAAAATCAATTTTCCAAATAGTGTCAAAATTGACATAAAAGAGTTTTTAGAACCAATATTATATTATTAATTGATATTAAATTCCTAAAAATATAAGGTTCGGCCAAGAGACTTATATCATGATAGGGGTATCATTAATGGACCACTTGGGGGTCTTTTGGATGTATATAGTAAGTTTATTAGCTATATATTATAAAAATACAAAGTGACATGGTAAGTGTCAAATTAATTAACTAAGAGTTAATACTTAATGATAAGGTTATTATAGTAACCAAAACATGTATAAATTCTATTGGTTGACTATTTTTAGACCTAAAACCACCTTAACATTTAAATAATACACTTTTGAGCCATTAGAAACTGAAACTGAATTTATTATAAAATAATATTTCTAGCTTTTCCAAAGGTGCCCCTCACCCCTCTTATAAAAGGGCACTCTCCCTTCTCATTAACTCACACCTTCAAAGTCTTTTGGTTCGGCCATACTCTGCCCAAATACTATCTCAACTTCCCTCACTTCATCCTAGAGGCCTTCCTTTAGTCTGAAATCCAACCTAAGAGCCCTTTTGATCAAATAAAAAGGAAGAACCCGAAGAAGAGGTAATGATTTCACCACCCTTTTCCAAGTTCCTTTCTTCGTCCACTTCTTCTTTCTTTGTTATTTCCATTCTACAATAATGAATCCAGTATCTCCTATATAAATTAATATTATTATAAATATGGTACAACCATATTCAGTATTCTATCCATCCTTTGAATAACATGTCACCATACGTGCGTACGTACGGCTTACCGTCTCCACGTCGTGGTGTAATTGTTATTCAATAAATTATTATTTGGATGGGTATAATAATGATGTGTAACTCATTTAAATAATAAATATAACATGATAATGATTCTGCATATATGATATACCATCCAATTATATATTATTTTAATATCAAAAGAATTATATTGTCGCTCGTGCGTACGTACGGACTACCATCTCCACGAACGCGATAAGATTCATTCTCCATCGTATACGTTTAAGTATAATTCTCATTTGATGATTAATAATAGTATCTAAGGACTTGATATCATTCTAGATATGATTATGATACAACCTATCCATGAAAAACATAGCTTACGTAACAAAACATATAAAATAAAACAAGTAAGTTAACACCCGAAACAACGATAATACTAAGATATTATTAACAAATAAATAAAAGATCATATATGATATCATATTAATTTATATGATTATTGTATAATTTAATAACCATTATTTCACCATTATACAGGAGGTTAGCCTACCCCAACTAAGGAAAAGTACAAGGTAAGGGTTTATTTCACAATCTCTTCATTATCTGAAGTTGTTTATACGTAATAATATACTGAGATCTCTTTATCATCCACATCCATGTTTCTTAAAAATGTATTTAAAAACTTTTTTACTAATAACTAGAATATGGGTTAAAGTCATTTATACCCTTGTTTGAATTTTTATAAGAGGTTTATAATGGAATCATTCCGTCGTTTTCCAAAGAAGGTTCTTTTTAACCTTTTGACAGAATTAAGGTAAGAATGTTTTTTTAACTTATACTGTGAGTGCGGCTATTTTCTGCCATTATAAAATCTTTGAAGATTCCCTTATAAGCTTATAAGAATACTTTCAAAGAAAATGTTTTATTGTATAAATATATGACTCTTAAATAATTTCAAAATAGAAAGAGATATTTCTCTAAAAAGAGTTTTGATTTCATCTATGTCAACATCATTTGATGGATTTTATGCTTATTTGAAGTCGATTTATTATGATACAAAACTTCTATATTGTATTGAAGTTTTTGTGATATGTTTGACTGTGGATGTGCTATTTTTATACCATTCATGGTTTATGGTGAAAGTATTGACATTTCGTATGCTAGTTTTAATACGAATGTTTATATTATTTTTAAACCTTTTCATATGGGAATGCATTGGACTTAATATGTGACAGGTGGAGCCCGCTATAGCTCCTCGATGCATCGGTAGGTCTCATGAGACAAACTAGTGTCTTGGAACAAGGCCTTGGAAAAATTTTATTTTTAGTCTTGGCACGAGGCCTTGGCTATGTGGTTATGATAGTCTGGCATTACGCATTCCAACATTATGAAAGTGGTTATTGCTATTGCATGTGATTATTCGATTAGTAGAATATCCATGTGAGTAAGTAAATGGAATTATTTCATTTTATTTTTGCCATACTATGTTGAAGTTCAAGTTTAAAAGGCTTTTGTTTTTGTTATACATTGCCTTAAATGTTTACTCTTATTTATGAAAGTTTCTGCTATATTGTTATCCTTACTGGGCATTTGAGATCACCCCTTTTCAATGTTTTATTTTTCCTAGGATGTGAAGAAGTAAATTATGAATGTCCTGCAGGGATATTATGAGGGGATAATAGTGTGGACTATAGATACAATATGTTGTTGTAGTAGTTTTTCACTTTATGATGTAATGTAAAACTTTATGAATATATCTAGTGTTTCCAAGGATACTAAACCAATCGGTCTTTTGAGAATTGATCTTTCTTGTGATCATGCCAATGTTATGTAATAATTCACCGACTCTGGGTAACTGGGGTCGGGGCGTTACATGTGGAGGAGAGGAGGAGAGGTTGAGGGTGAGAGGGCTTCGCCAGGGGCTGAACAAGGGAGGGGGAAGGGGAGGAGGGTTTAAATAAACATTAAAAATTTTAATTAATTTAAACACGTAATTTAACCCGCATCCGAAACCTTCGACATAGTCAAGGTTAAGCCTCCCCTAGGCCAAACACAATCTCCCGAGCACAATGGAGGTCTCAGAATTTTAATCCGAGACCCTATTCAAAAGTTATTAAACTTAGTGCCTGAGGCCGCCAAATTACGAAAACGCCCCTGGGGAAATGTTTCACAGACGGGCCGCGCCCGCAAAACTTACACCCCTCCTAGGGTAAAAGGTACGCTCTGAACTGAATGATGACCTCTATTTTCCAATCCGAGCCACCGTTTAAGAGATACCTGCATTTCAACATTAAACAAACAAATAAATAAATTAATTAATTTATCCGTTTAACATTCTAAAAGCGAGCGAGGGGTCCAAACGTCCCGTTCCGACAAGTTTTATGTTGTTCCTAGGGTAGACACCCCATTCCAGACCCATCCGTAAACTCGGATCTCTGATCTGGATCACCGTTTAAGAGTTATACAATTTATTTGGCGATTCTAGTGTGAACGCACTGAAAATTTAATTCCGGCCACTCTGGGGCTCGGAATCGCACGCCGTCTAAAGGCGCTGCTCTGGAATATCATCAAGAATATTCCAAAGACTTCCGCAGTAAAAACTAGGTTCTTACATTAATTAATTCAAACCAATAATTTAACCCGCATTCGAAACCTTTGACTGGGTCGAGGTTAAGCCTCCACTAGGCCAAACACCATCTCCCGAGCAGAACGGTGGTCTCAGAATTTTAATATGAGACCCCGTTCAAAAGATATTAAACTTAGTGCCTGAGGCCGCCAAATTACGAAAACGCCCCTGGGGACATTTTTCATAGACGGGCCACACCCGCAAAACTTACACCCCTCATAGCGTAAACGGTACGCTCTGAACTCAACGGTGCCCTCGGGATTCCAATCCGAGCAACCGTTTAAGAGATTCATGCGTTTCAATATTAAACAAATAAATTAATTAATTAATTTATCCGTTTAACGTTCCGAAACCGAGCGATGGGTCCAAACGTCCCGCGCCGACAAGTTTTATGTCGTTTCTAGGGTAGACACCCCATTCTGGACCCATCCGTACACTCAGATCTCTGATCTGGATCACCGTTTAGGAGTTATCCAATTTATTTGGTGTTTCCAGTGTGAACGCATTGAAAATTTAATTCCGGCCACTCCGGGGCTCGGAATCCCATGCCATCTGAAGGATCTGCTCTGGAATATCATCAAGAATATTCCAAAGTCTTCCGCAGTAAAAAATGGGTTCTTACAACCCACCACGACCCTATCATCTTTGTAAGATCCATATTTGAACAAGAAGTTGGGTTTTATTTTATGATTTCTCTCCTTGATTCATGCATGGAAGAATGCGTTGTTCATATCTCCCTCCTTGAGCCACTTGAACCTCAAAGAATCTCTGGACATGCATTCAAGTTTCTAAAGCAATTCCACCAGGAGATATTTCTTTCTTGTGAGATCCTCGAATGCTTGATCATCCTAGTTCTCCTCCATATTTACCTTAAGTCTTTAAACTTTCTACATGGTGCGCTAAACGTCAGTGTCAATGAAAATATGATCCTTACAACACACATACAAGCCATCCTTGATCCGTCTGAGTTTTTTATGAATGGAAACCAATGTACGCCTCTGGGATGGCTCATTATAAGCAACACTGACCATGAATTGATATCCTTGAGTAGAGGTCCACTGGTGGAGGAATCAAAACCACTCAGAGGTACCCTAGATAGAAGAGAGGCTCATAAGAAGGGGAGAGTGATCTGATAAGCTCTGGATCAAGATACAAAATGCGGCATTGGAGAAGAAGGTGATGGCTTGGATGTTGGCTAGACAACTATCCAAGCGGCTCCATGAATGATGGGTACCCCTTTGGTTATTGAACCATGTAGAACAGTCCCCAATAAATCCCATCTTGGTGAGGCATTTCCCCATCATAAATTGAAAAAACTCCAAACTTTCTTTTCTCTAGATGGGACCTATTCCTTTATTTTACTCTAGGGAGGAAATAACTTTGAAGTCACCCCTGAAAACCCATGGAAATTTACCCAGATCAAAGGCGTTGAGATCGCTCTATAGCTCCTCTCTTCTGAGGTGGTCGTAACTTTCATAAACGAGGGACATGAAGAAGGAGATGTCCCCCTTGATCACCTTGGTTGTGATGTATTGGTTACCTTCCTGCACCAATACAATAGTCATTCTCTTATTACAAAAGATCCATATGTGGCAGTTGGAGGGGTCAGCATGTAGGGAACCTTTCAATTTGATCTTCCATGTGTAATCGATGATCTTAGAGGTGCTTTGCTTGTGCTCGAGGATTGCAACAATCACAACCTTCTGTTTACTAGCCTCTGCAGTAAGTAAATACATCTTAACCTTGCCCCTGAGGCCACAAGCGTTCGATATTAGGATTGGTAACATTGAAAAGAGAGGGCTATGGAACTAGCTCTAGAGCAGGTGCCTTCCTAAAGTGGGAGGATAAACGCTTATGTAGGTCCTGTGATTTTGAGTGGGAGCATACTCCCTCCATTTTGGATGGATGCCTAGGGGAGGGAGTATATGAGACTTTGGGGGAGCAGATGGACTGATTTCAGTCACTTAATGATATCTTAGAAAGAGGGCCTAGATCTATGAGGCTAAATGGTGGGGCGGCCTCCCAGGGAGCTCTGCATAACCCGGGGATCTGAGACTGAATGGGACGCCCATCCCGGGAAAGACACAGAGAAAGTGGGGATCCACCTTGGTCAAGCTCTAGACCTACGAGGGGCTACATGTCATTGATACATGGGAAAGTGGGGGACATGACGCCTGTTGAGAGAGGCAGAGGCAGAAGCTTATATTCTTCTCGGGTGGAGTCTCGTGACCATAGGGAGTCGATGCGAAGGGGAACAATCAAGCCAGACTGGAGGGTGGGGAATAACCTGGGGATAGAGGAGAAGCACTTGAACAACTGGATGACATCATGAAGAGGTGGGAAAATCACCAGGTCATGGTCCAGAAGGATAAGTGAGACCTCCAAAGAGGTAGAGGCTCATCCTAGAGTGAAGGGCAGGTGTTTGGAGCAACTCCAACCTACAACGCCAAAATGAAGTAAGATTTGGGGTAAAATAGCACATAAACCGGGAAATCATCTCCAACCAGTACGCTATTTTTGACTCTATTATTTTTAGATTATCAAAATAAAATCAAAAATAAAATCAAACCAGCAGGAAAAAAACCAAACAGTGATAGCGCTGCAACAGTCCAATGCCAAATATAGCGCTAGACTATACATCAACGCCATTTTTGTGATGGATTTAGCGCTTGGTTGGAGATACTCGGTTGCTGCATTTTGGCATTTTTAGAGTGGGTTGGAGATGTTCTTAGGCTCAGGAAGAGTCCAACCAGGAGGAGGGGTAACTGTAAAGTAATTTGGAACCTCCAGTGGAGCGTGGGGTGCATTCTCACGACACATTGAACTTTTAACTGACGTTTTTTCAAATTCACAATAGTGAATCCACGTATATATATCTACCAATACCCAAATTAATACCTTTTAACATACCTCACCATATTCTATAGGTTTTTTTTATCATAATACAATCTATTCCATGCATAAGGTGTAAGCCGAATGTGGTTTCTCAATGAAGAGATATATGTCTTAACCGAGTACATTAAATTTTATTTCTTATCATAAATCTTATAAATATATAGGATCAGTTATAAAATAATTACTTAAGTATATTAAATATAATTAAATGTTATTATGATAATTGATCAATATTTTTACACCTCTGGTCCATCAATTGGAAAATGAAAAGTATTGCTTGTGCGTACGTGTGCACTACCACCTCTATGTAGTGACCATATCCCACGGTAGATTATTATAATGGATTTAATGTTTATATATGATATTTATGAATTAAATATTCATTAGGAATTATAATATTTCTTTCTACCTTCTTAGTTTTCTATTTTTTAGAAAACAGTAATGCCTCTCGTGCATATGTGTGTACTACCACCCCCACACAACTATGCGATTCATATTTCATAAAAGAAATTACGAATAATTTTAAAAATGTATAATATGAAGAAATATGATAATTATTTCTGAATTACTTCACTCAATATGATGAAACCAAGATCATTATTCATGTACAAGAACCATTGAACGAAAACATTCATGGAAAATAGACCAGTTTTTACCAAAATATTCATTTTAATAATGAAATTTTTAATATAAGGGAAATTGTAAATTATAAAGGAATGGTATATAGTAAATTATCTATAAATATGGTTCTAAAATACATGTATAATAACTCTATAATTATTATATTGTATGTATGAGAATTTATAAAGCAAGGAAAGACTTGAATTATGGTATTATGTTAAAATCTCATTAATTTTAAGGATTTTAATGCTAAATTTACATGGAATGAAATTATACGGATATTATATTCAAAAAAAAATTATTTAATTATTAATAAATTATTCATTAAATTGTCAATTAATATTACCATTTTATTCTCTTTGGTACTTAAAATGATTGACAAAATGTTTTTAAAAGAAATATATTTTATTTTCTATTTGGTTGTGAATGTTTTTCTTCCATATCCATGTTCTACAAAATATTTCAAGAATTTTTTTTAAAATGATCCAATTATTATTTAAATAATTTTAAACCCATTTTTTACTTACTATATCAATTATTAAAAATAATATATATTTTTTAATTTTCTAAACAAGCCATTTTTTACCGATGGTGTAAAATAAAGATTTTATTTTTTAATTAATACAACATGAATCGAACCTCCCACCATCAAGAATACTCAATGATTTGATGATGTATTTACAAGTATCCATGGTTATTTTAAAAGATAATATTTTATATAATATTTTTGAAATTTTTATATTCTAAGTAAGTGATTTCAAAATGAAAATATTATTTTCCACAATAAATTTTCTAGTAAACTTTTAAAATTAATTTCCATATATGATAATATCATCTATTGTTAATTATGTTTAATGGGGATATTATCTAATGCTTAAATTTTTTTCTATCTGTGGTATTTATAGTAATCTTTGTTTTAAAAAATTGTACATTCTCAAATTAATGGGTTGTAATATAATGATATGATCAATGATTTCTGATGGTTTGGAATACATATGAATGGATTATGGTTATTTTAAATTTGGTTCTAATATAGCCCCCAATTTATTGGATAATGTGATATTGATATCTCATAAGATGATGATAATAAGAATGGAAATTATTGTGAATAGTTTTTTCACCTAATGAAGCATGAGTAATATTTCTTCTGGTTATTCTCACAATATTATGCATAGACATGACTACGAATCGATTTTTAACACCATGAGGCATGATTATGATTTCATATATTTATTCCAACATGATTTGACATGGTCCTGATTGAAAATAGATTTTTTCACATTATGCATTCTGAGAATTATTTATTCTAGTTATGCACTGAACATTATGTGTGGACATGATTGTAGATAAATTTATTCTCAAAATTTTGATTTATTATTATTATGATTCCTAGTGCCTATGTTAGGACTCTTGAATGATCATTACATATTTAAAACCTTTATTGATAATGATTTTGGATATTAATTGATTTGATAATTTATGATCTTATCTTTATTGGGAATGAATATTTTATATTGAGAACATTTAGTTGATTATGGTATGAAACCTTAATGGAAATATTATCCTTAAATTATTCATATCTACCATGTTTTCCCTCACTAATAATATATGATCATACTTTATTATGTTTTCATTCCCTAGGTTTTGTTGGATGGTTTAAAGTATGATATTTCTATAAGAGTACTAATATGAATATTATTGTAAGAGATGTTGAATATCTTTCATTAAATAAGATTATTGGGTATCTTATATCCAAATACACTAAACCTTTATAGTTCTCAAGAATGTATTATTATGAAATTTATTGAATACAAATATAAAATTAAGAAATATTTATGTATGTTATGCTCAGATAACCTCTTGTAATAGGTTTCATCTTCAGTGATAGAAATTTGTTGATTTATGTTCTCATTTTACTGAAATTAAAGAAATTTTCATTAATGGTAGATACACTCTCTACAACATGTTTGAAGTATTTTTACGTTATCTGATAAGGGATGGAGATGTGGTGAGGATTCCCATGTTTGAAGTAAATGAAGTAACATATGATCGATCCACTAACCATATTAGACCATCTAAGGAATGGTATCTCTGTATGGTCAATTGGTTGTTCATACCATAAATACAAATTTGTTAATTAAGTTGATTTTGGTGTATAGTTGATCTAAATTGAAGCATTTTTAGTAGATAAGAATATTAAAAAGAGATTAAAAAAGCGATGATCATAAGTCTTATTCATAAGTCTTCATTGTAAGCCTTAAATTTATATATTTTATATAAGGAATAAACTAAGAAAATGTGTGATCATAAGTAATTGAGATATGTTGATCATAAGTATTCGAGCAAGAACAGAATTCTTAAAAAATTAAATAATTTTCAGATGTCTATAGAAATGAAAAAAGTGATGATATGATCCCAAAATCACAATAAGGTGGTCCTTTAGGCAATAACATGTGATTCCATGCATGTGAGGAATTCAAAAAAATTTATTTAATAAGATTTTATAGATAATTTTACTATGGAAATTCACTGAGTCGTTGAAATATTTAAATGAATATTTTAAATAGAATTTAAATGTGGAATGAATCAAGAATCTATGGAATAGTTTAAATGAATAAATTACCCCATCTAAAGACTGAGAGAGTCTCAAAATATGAATGGAAATTAATGATTCACCTGATATTCTATGTGTATAAATATATGTAGGTTGTGAAATAAGAAGAGAGTGAATAGTATTAAGAACTTTCATAAAATATGTGAGAATTTTTAGAACCAGATACACATATTTATTGGGGAGAGGGAAGGATTTGAAGCTGAGAGAAATAGAAGAAGAAGGATATCTATTTTTGACTAAATAATTCCTAAAACCAAGGAATGTCCATATCAATCTATATTTATAAAATTCATAAAACTAGAACTACTACTGATGTTATTGAGAAAGAACACATGAAGACCAAATGATACATCTGCTTATGGAGGATGACTAACATCTTTAGTTACAAAAGAATAATTGAAGTTGATGTTATTTAATTATTTTATATTTTTGTTTAAGAGTATTTTTACCTTCTAGTGGACTCTATAGGTGGTGATATGTATAATAGACTCTATGTTGTAAATAATTATTTTTGATAGTAGAGAATCAATATTTGGGGTATTACTAAGAGGGAATAGAGTATGCCTTCTAAATGAACCTTATAAATATAATATGTTATCTCTATTATTATTCTAACAACAAATGAATGTGAAACACTGATAATTTATTTATCGGATTAAGAATATAATATAGTTAAATAGGATGAGTAAAGATAATTAATTAAAAGAAAATGCCAATTATTTACCCCACTCTCAGAGGTTCTGAAATTGATTTTGGATTAATAAGTGGTATTAGAGACACAATTATCTCTTGTTAGAATCCTATAGATGATTACACCGTACGATGGAGTGTTAAATAAGGGTATAGATAATTCTTATTGAATGAGGACATTTTTCGCTCATATTTAGAAAAAAATTGATTACTCTCTTCCATTACACTTAATGAGGGATGGATGAAATAAATATAGAAGGGTTTTTACTTGGTTCACCTACACTGGAAAACATTTAATGAGCATGCATAATAATGAAATTGTCAAATAAATTCATTAAATTTTCACTAGTTAAAGTATATATTATAGTGGATTTAAGGAACTTCCTGGTTCCCTTCTAAAGATAATGAAAGAAATCACTACTCTCATTCAGTGAGGAGAAAAATGGTTCATCTATTAAATCACCCTTCTTAACAAAAGGATAATAATTTTATACAACTTCATTGGGGTTTTTATCATATAAAATGAATTTTTATTTCTGGTGAAGACAAGACTGTTAGATTAACTCCTAGTTATTTCTTCAAAGATCCAGATGAGAACAAGAAGTATACCTTCAGAATAGGGATTCATTGTTGTATTTCTAGGATTATTCAAAGTTTCCACTATTATTATTAGGATCATAATGCTTTATAAATTTTTAATTTACAATTGGGGATTCAACTCAGAATTTCCCCTGACATAAAATAGTTAGTAGCCTAAAATGGAATAACTATGGCATAACCATGTATTATATGGAATAGTTGAACTCATTTAACATATACAACAACATGGGAATTCTCAATATTGAACATCCAAAATTACTACGACATGTACAACAGTAATTTCTCCATGAAGACTTTAATTTGACCAATCCACTTCTCCAGCGTATAACACCTTCAATAACCACTACCCCACCCCACACAATTAATGTAAAAAAAATCCTTGAACCACATCCCATTAAAGACGGATGTAATGTGGCTACAAATATTATGGAAAAAAATACTTTATAAAAGTAGATTCCAAAATCATTCCTTCTTAGACATTCAAACACTCCATATTTCAGGGAATGACTATGAGATGGACTCTTTATTATCCAAAATGCTTTGGTGTAGCCATTACTTCATTTGCATGGACACCTATAATCCTAATAAATCTAAATTACATTCTTCTTTATAATTAAGACACTCCACATCACAATTCCTTTCTATAACATGGAAAACTTCCTCAAAATGGGGAATATGATATATCCCTACATACTGAAGTAGAGACACCCATAAATCTCCAGGGGCACTAAAATCCTTGGGAACCCATTTCTTGTTGCAGTGACTTTAACTATTTTCTATCAAGGAAACCTTGAGTCCCACATTGATCATGAATACAAAAAAATCATAACATATAATTTCTAATTTTCCATTGACTGTCCATAGGAGAGTAATTAGGTATGATCCTAACTATCTTTATCTTTCCAACCTTCAATGTGGATCAATTACTCTATATTTATTCCCATAAAGTTAAGACCACTATTGCAATCAAACTCATTCCAACATGTATGCTTTCTGAATTTTCCTCAAGTTTAACCATTTTTATATGGAATAAATGGTTCCCCTATGTTGTCTTTCTTACTACCATGAATGTTGGGTCAAAATAAATTGGCTTCTTACCCTTAGATGGAATTATTTTGTTGGACCAACCTCCAAAGTAACGAGGTAGTCTTGGTGAATGTGGTTTGGTCTCTACTTTATAGCATTATCCTGACAGCAATGGAATTTCCTATTTCTATGTTTAAACCTTTTCAAAAAAAAAATACCACACATACATACCTCCAAAATAGTTTTTTTTGAAAAAAATCTACCCCTTTGGTTTGGTTCACAATTTTTAAACACTCCATTCTATTTAATAAATACAACCTCCAAAAAGTGTATCAAAGAGTGTAACATCCTGATTTTTTAAAAGGGTACATTACATATGATAGTGTACTCAACCTATAAAAATGGGTTTCCCCAAAATATTATGTTTCACCCAAGACTGAGATATACTGGAAAATAATACATTATTAGAATTATTATTTTATAATATTGTTATCGACTACCTTTTGTATAGGTGGTTGTAACATCTTAGGTAAATAAAGAACATTAAAATTTTCATATTTTTTTAATATTTGTGAATTAAGTAATAATTCTACTTTAAAGGGGATGCTATGTTCGATGTCGTACTCGATACGCGACAATGGGATTCTTTGAAATCTTACGTTGCATACTAATAATATAATATTATTATTTTAAATGGTAGATAACGCCTAGTCGTTGTATTGGTGGAAATGAATAGAACTAAATAAAATATGATTATACATGTTTTTTGAATATTTTTACATTTATCCAATAAAAGTTAGAGGCTTAAAATGTGAATGAATCTAAGCATAAATACTGTAATATTTTTTAAAAGGACGATTTGCTGCCTTTTGATGGATGACCCTATTTAAATCTAGTTTTGGTTATTTTGATATGTTCTATTTGACAAAATAAAATTCTTATTTATAATCGGGAAATCAAAATTTACTTTGGATGAAATTTTGGTATTTTCCTAATAAAGATCATATTTTAATGAATAGTGAAAATATTATATTTTAACTCAAAAGTGGCTTTTAATCTAATTTATTTATATGGTTATATTATCTGTTTAATTGGTTTTAAAGTGTAATTAGAATATATTTTTACCATTTAACTTAATTTTTGTCAATGGAAGTAATTTAATTTTGAAATTGGACATAAACAAGTGTCAATCTTTTGATAGTTATTATTTCTTAAAAACACTCTATATGTTTTAACAGCGGGAATTAATTTTAAATTAATTTATGCCACTTTTGTGTATTGAATTTGGAATAATGGATTCCATATTTGGAATCAGTAGGTCCAAATTGTGTAAATAGGTAACTTTTATTTTTAGACATTTTAAATATTTACTTTAGTAAATATTTTATTTACCCTAATTAAAGGGGTAAATATAGTAAATAAAAGTAAAATATAATATTATAATAATATTAAATTATCATAACATGTGTCTTAATCCTATTGGATAATACATATCCGACCATGGGCATCCTTGGGTCGAATTGGGGACCCCATGGACCCACATGGGAGTAATAATGACATTTTATTCTAATTAATTTAATGTAAAGACAAAAAAGACATAAAAAAATAACTTTTAGTAAATAATTCTTTACATAGGGTTATATAAGTTATCTTTTAAAATATAAATATTCTTTTGAAATCTAAAATTATTTCCTACATCATGGTATTTTTTTTATAATTTTGGACATCAAATATATTAAATTATTTATGACACAATAAGGATGAAATATTTACCTCATTATTAAATGATTTAAATAAATAAGATTATAAATATTAAAACAATATCCAAAACCTCTCCATTTCCTATTGGTTTATTTTAATTCAACCATGAGTCATCTTTACATTGATATTAACGAATATTATACCTTTTGAAACGAACGATGAGGTTATAATAAAATAATTGTTTCAAACTTTCCTAAAGAGCCCCTCCTTTCCCTTATAAAAATCACTCACTTATAGCCCATTTATCACACTTATCAAACCTTTGGCTCATGCAAACTCAGCTCCAATAAGCTCCCAATATCCATCTATTCATCCTAGAATCCTAACTTTAGGCAGAAAACAATTCAAAAAACCCATTTGGTTCAAACCAAGGGGAGTTAATCAATTTAAAGGTAATGTATCATTTTAAGTTATTTTGTTTTATTTTACTACTCCAACCACATAAACTATTTTTATTACTTTATTTTATAACAACACCAGTATTCTAAATACACTTACACACACCTCCATCAAATGGGTGAAGAACATACTGTTTCTGTTAATGACAAACTAACACCCCATGAAGCGATGATTGTTCAATTATCTCCTAACACCTCTTATGGTGGCAATTTAGGTAGAACTGTATTTATATATGATATATATTATGTTTTTGATTTCTATATACTTATTTTATTTTATTTAAAAACAGACCTTTATGCTTTCAAATATGTGTAAACACGATAATTTCATTTGAGGAAGTGGTGACTACCGCCCCCTCAAAGTGATATGACTCGTTAATTCCTTATGTAGAACGAATAAATATGGAGTTAATGAAATTATGTAACATATATATCATATTATATTATACTATAATTATAATATACAAATGTATCATTATGTTTTCATTCCATTATATATTAAATAGAAATGAATGTAGAGTTCATGCGTACGTACCTCTTACCATCTCCATAAATGATGGATTTCATTTCTTATCCCCAAATGTTATGTACTATTATACATTGGATATATATGATATATATGATATATAAATCATTAATATATTTCAGGAGATAATGGAGTTTTGACCACTTGGAAAAATTGTAATTATAACAAGTTCATTTTTAACTCAAATTCCGAACATCGACAAAATGTCCGATATGAACTCAAATAATTAACTAACTATTATTTCAAGGTAATAAGTGATATTAAAGTAATAATAAACATTAAAAATGTTATAAATCAAGTATAAATTAACTTATGTATATTATTCAAGAATAACAAGTAACATATGAGTCAAGCTGGACACGAGGTAAGGGATTTTTATCTCACTTTTAATTCAATGATATTTCCATTGTTCACCACTTATTTATTGCATGTGGTGTATTGTGTGATTCCATATGATATATATTATCATGATTTTATTTATATTAATGGTATTATGTGATTCATTTGGTGGTTATTAACATTTCTCAAACGACTCGATTGATTACAATGTGGTAAGGGTTTTTCATCTCACTTTTTATTCCCATGGGATTCATGATATATTATCCATTATTTTATTTTTTGTGGTGGATGTACTGCCCATTATTGTATTCTTTGTGTAATATATACTTTAATTTATGGGTATTTACATATTCATAGTGCGATATTTCCATCATGGGGTGTCTGTTTCGTAAGTTACCAAATCGGTAAGGGAACTTCTTAACCCAATTCCCATTCTTTGGGTTTATATCATCTTTCTTATTTATTTCATTAGTTTATTTATACACTGAATTATTTTATAAGGTTTATAAACCCTTTGGAATTTTATTCAAAAGGAATATTATCTCTATGAATCATTTTACAAAATGATAAAAAATACATTTCTTTTTAACATACTCGATGACAACGACCCTTCCGCCGCCGCGAGTATTATTTGATATTTGGCTTCCTTAACAAGATGTAATGTTTTTAAAATGTAAATAAATACCAAATTATATTTTACATATTTAGGTATTGAAAATGGTTTTTGAAATTTATTGATTATTTCAATGTATTGAAATGATTTCTTGTGATTGCAAGTGAAATGTTATAAGTGAAATGATTGTATTTGCAATACTTTATGTGTTATGATTTTATTTGATGGGTGGATATGTGATAAACCAAATGACGGGTGGTACCATGATAAACAAGGATGGGTGGTTACATTTTAACCTCCAATGCATTGAGTATGGGTGTCGTCCGTATGGCTATTCCATTTAGTGATATGTTTATAAGTTGACCGTATGGTTATTCCATTTAAGTATGTTTATGTCATAAGTTACCTTTATATGTTATGTGTTCTTTGTATAGGTTTTGTGGTAATATTTTGGTCACAAATGGGTAAATAATGATCTATTATTCATTGAAGAGTATTTAATACTTCATAAAGGTGAAATGTATTACTTATGATAAAGTATTCATAGTTTACTTGTTGTTTTGAAAAACAAAAAATTTTCCTTCTTTGTGTATCCCTTACTGATCTTTTTGTGATCATCCCAAGTTTTTGAAATGTTTTTCATAAGACATAAAGTAGAATATGGTCAATTAATGGATCAAGGAAAAGTCATCCTGTCTAAAACATGGAACTAGACATGACTCTTTTTGTAAACAGTTTTTATTTTATGAAAAATTGATACTGAGTAGAATTGTCTACATGTAATATTCATGTTGTTATGAAAATGGTATGACTTAACTCTCTAAAACTCTAAACCGAAAAAGATCCTCAATGTGAATTATCCATTTATTTCAATATTATGTAATGTTTATGGCCGGGTCATTATATTTGGCATCTGATGTCAGTTTATACAACTTTAGAGATTAGGAGTTTTCGTTAAACACATGGTTAGTCCCTATATATATTATTTCAGTTAAATCCTTGTCTTATAACTTTTTGCAGGTCAAGGAACGTATGTTACCAATGGAATGAGGATGATCTCGAATGACATTCTTATATCTTCATGATGACTTGCTTGCAATAATTATTGCAAAGCCGTGTTCGGGTGATTGTGAAACTTTTTCTATCATACAAATCACTTGCAAGAAATTATTTGAGATATCAAACTCTTCCACTATACCCCGATATCATTGTGGATCATGAGTTGTATTTAATCGAATACTATTTTCACAATATTCTCATATTTTCATTATAGGTAAATATTTTCCTGGAATTTTCAAATATTTTACCTTCACACATGATTTTGAAGCATATTATGATTTTGAAAAATGTGCAAAAGAAAGAGACCCTTGCACGACCTATTTATTTTTAATTTTAAAATATAGCCTCTCAGAACATACTTATGGTATTTTAAAAGGGCCACTGATTGGAAGATTCAACTCAAAATTAGTCCGACTGTTATATAAAAATCATGTTTTATAAGATGTTTTGAAATTATATGCCATACATGATTATTTTCCAAAACTATTTTTTTCTGTGAACACCCACATGACCCAAGTTGTACAATGTGTATTTGGATGAAGGAAGCAAATGATTTTTAAGGATCTCTAAATCATTGTTACAATGCATAGACCATACAACTACGTGAACAAGATAACGATGAAACCAAGTGGACACCATGATCAAGGTATGATTTTCTTTACTCTGGGAATCATTTGATTTTATCATATAGTGGTGAAATTAAAAAAATGAAAATATATATAAGTCATCAAGAATTAATATGTGGAGCTCATAATTAATTGTGATGAAAATGAGAGTTATAAGAAAACCATTGAGGTTAAAACATTTTAGGGTTATTTTGAGTTTTATAAAAAGGAAAACATGCAGACCGTGTGACAACCCATCGCGTTGGGAAAAGCAGCGAGAATTGAACCCACAACTAAAGTGTGATTGGGATTTATCACCTACCACTAGACTATGTGAAGTCGTTATTTAGAATGACTTATTCTTTATGTTAAATGATTTTAGCGATCAAGAATATGTCGATTTTGGGAAGTAATGTTTTATCAAATGGATATCCTTAGTATAGGAAAATAAATTGGTGATTAAGTGATAAATGCTATTTTGGAAGACGTTCTCTCTTTGGAGGAAACACTATATTCCTATGTAAAATAGAATACTATGGGATTTCATTTGTGGAATAATAGTTGAAATCTTATTTAGGAAGAATTTATTTTTATATATATTTGGACTATTTATGGAACTGATTAAACTATCATAAAGAATACGTGATTAGGTTAATTACACTACAGTATGAGACTTTAATATTAATAGATGTTATTTGGAGATAAATGTTAAAAATTTTCATGGAAGATTATGTGATAAAAATACTTCTCAGTTTTGAGTTCAAATCTTAGTTTGGATTATTTTGAAGAATTTAATGGACAGTTGTTTATTGAATGGTCTTTGTTGAACTTTGGGTATTGTTTGACAAATTTTGGAGATTAAGAGAAGTTATTTGTTTTGTAAAATATTATCCTTTTTAGGTATTATATGATCTCATACTAACCATTTTAGTTTTAATTGATCTCTAAAGACAAGGGAAATATATATTTATTCTTTGTGGATTATGTGATTCTATAGAAAATGATTATTGTGCTTTTTATGTGACCAAGTATTTTTGAATGCTCATTGTTTGGAGAAAAGATTAGTTTTCGGTAGAAATTTATTTAAGGATGAAAGTCTACTTGAAGGTAAGTATATTTCCTTATGTTATTATTATATTTAGTAAATTAATTCCTTAAAATTATGAAAAGGAATGTAAAACAAATACATTGTTGGATAACGTTTCCTTCTGGGAAATCAAAGACCGTTTAACACATCATAAGTTTTTGATTTTATGGTGGTCAACTTTCTCGTAATCATGTTTTTATCACTCTCCATCAGAACTTGACCATTTTTTCTCTCTTGCATATCCATGTTTTCCTACATAGAATCTGAGTATGGGTTATCTCAGGTGACCTTTGTACATATTTTTCATTCTTTTAAAGTGACAGTTTAACTGACTCTTTTATGATGTGGGACTTTTAATGATGTTTACACGCCCAGTTTTAAAATTACGATGACACAATTTCTAGAAGTGGGAAAGATGTAACATCCTAGGTAAATAAAGAACATGAAATTTTTTATATTTCTTAATATTTTTGAATTTAATATTAGTTATACTTTAAAGGGGACTCTATGTTCGATGGCGTACTCGATATGTGACAATGAGTTTCTTTGAAATCATACGTTACACACTAATAATATAATATTATTATTTTAAATGGCAGTTAACGCCTAGATGTTGTATTGTCGAGAATGAATAGAATTAAAAAATATATGATTATGCATGTTTGTTGAATATTTTTACAATTATCCAATAAAATTTATAGCCTTAAAATGTGAATGAATCTAAGCATAAATACTGTAATATTCTTTAAAAGGCTGATTTTCCGCATTTTGATGGTGAACCCTCATTAAATCTAGTTTTGGTCATTTTTATATGTTATATTTGACAGAATAAAATTATTCTTTATAATTGGGACACCAATATTTACTTTGGATGTAATTTTGGTATTTTTCTAAGAAATTTCATCTTTTAATGAATAGTGAAAAATACTATATTCTAATTAAAAAGTGTCTTTTAATATAGTTTATTTATATGGTTATATTATCTTTTTAATTTGTTTTAAATTGTAATTAGAATATATTTTTATCATTTAATCTAATTTTGGTCATTGGAAGTAATTTAATTTTGAAATTTGACATAAACAAGTGTCAATCTTTTGATAGTTATTATTTTTTTAAAACACCCTATTTGTTTTAAGAGCAGGAATTAATTTTAAATTATTTTATGCCACTTTTGTGTTTTGAATTTGGAAAAATGGATTCAATATTTGGAATCAGTAGGTCCAAATTGTGTAGACACGTAACTTTTATTTTTAGACAATTTAAATAATTACTTTAGTAAAAATTTTATTTATCGTGATTAAAGGGGTAAATATAGTAAATAATGGTAAAATATAATATTATAAAAATCTTAAATTACCCTAACATGTGTCCTAATCCTATTGGATAATAAATATCCAACAATGGGCTTCCTTGGGTTGAATTTGGGACCCCATGGAGCTACATGAGAGTAATAATGACATTTTATATTAATTAATTTAAAGTAAATACAAAAATGACATAAACAAATAACTTTTAGTAAAAATTTTTTTACATAAGGTTATATAAGTTATATTTTAAAATATAAATATTCTATGGAAATCTAAAACTATTTCCTACATCATGGTATTTTTTTATAATTTTTGGACATCAAATAAATTAAATTATTTATGACATAATAATGATGCAATATTTACCTCATTAACTAATGATTTAAATAAATAATATTGTACATATTAAAACATTATCCAAAACCTATCCAATTCTTATTGGTTTATTTTATTTCAACCATGAGTCATCTTAACTTTGATATTAATGAATATTTGAGCTTTTGAAACAGAAGATGAGGTTATAATAAAATAATTGTTTCAAACTTTCATAAAGAGCCCCTCCTCTCACTTATAAAAAACACCACTTATAACATATTTACCACAATTATCAAGTCATTATATCATTCAATCTCTACTCCAATAATCTCCCAATATACATCACTTCATCCTAGAAGCCTAACCTTAGGTAGAAAACACTTCAAGAAACCCATTTGTTTCAAACCAAGGGGAGTTAATCAATTTAAAGGTAACATATCCTCATAAGTTGTTCGGTTTTATTTTACATATACAACCCCTTAAAATAATTTTATTCCTTTATTTTATAACAGCACCAGTATTCTAAATACACTTACACACACCTCCATCTAACGGGTGAAGAACATACTGTTTCTGTGAATGAAAAACTAGCACCTGAGGAAGCGATGATTGTTCAATTATCTCCTAACGCCTATAATGGTGGCCATTAAGATAAAACTGTATTTATATATGATATAAATTATGTTTTTTTTTCTATATGTTTCTGTAATTTTTATTTACAAACATACCTTTATGCATTCAAATATGTGTGAACATGATAATTTTATTTGAGGAAGTGCGGACTACTGCCCCCTCAAAGTGATATGACTCGTTAATGCCTTATGTAGAATGTATAAAGATGGAGTTAATGAAATAATGTAACATATATATCATATGATATTATACTTTAATTATAATATACCAATGTATCATTAATTTTTCATTCCATTATATATTAAATAGAAATGAAAGTAGCGTTCATGCGTACGTACGGCTTACCGTCTCCATGAACAGTGCATTTCATTTCTTATCTCCAAAGGTTATGTACTATTATACAATGGATATATATGATATATATGATATCTAAATCATTAATATCTTCCGGTAGATAATAGAGCTTTGACCACTTGGACAAATTGTAATTATAACAAGTTCATTGTTAACTCAAATTCCGAACCTCTACAAAATTTCTGATATAAACTCAAACAATTAACTAACTGTTATTTCAAGGTAATAAGTTATATTAAAGTAATAATAAAAATTAAAAAGGTTATTAATAAAGTATAAATTAACTTACATTTTATTATTCAGGAAGAACAAGGAATATACGAGTCAAGTTGGACATGAGGTAAGAGATTTTTATCTCACTTTTAATTCCGTGATATTTCCATTGTTCACCACTTATTTATTGCTTGTCATGTATTTTGTACTACCATTTGATATATATTATCATGATTCTATTTATATTCTTGGTATTCTGTGATTCATTTGGTGGTTATTAACATTTCTCATACGAATCCATTTATTACAACGTGTTAAGGTTTTTTCATCTCACATTTTATTCCCATGGGATTCACACAATATTATCCATTATTTCCTATTGTGTGGTGGATGTACCACCCATGATTGTATTATTTGAGTAATATACTTTAATTTATGGGTATTTATATATTCATTGTGCTATCTTTCTTTCATGGGGTGTATGTTTCGTAAGATACCAAATCGGTAAGGGAACTTCTTAACCCAATTCTCATTCTTTGGGTTGATCTTATCTTTCTTATTTATGTCGTTATTTAATTTATACACGACATAATTTTTTATGGTTTATAAACCATTTGGACTTTTATTCAAAATGAATCTTTTCTCTATGAAGCGTTTTACAAAATGACAAAAAAAATACATTTCTTTTCAATGTACTCGATGACAACAACCTTTCCGCCGCCGCGAGTATTATTTGATAATTGGCTTCCTTAACAAGCTGTAGTGTTTTTAAAAGGTAAATAAATACCAAATACTATTTTACATATTTTTGTATTGAAAATCGTTTTTGAAATGGATTGATTATTTCAATATCTTGAAATGATTTCTTGTGATTTCAAGTGAAATGTTATTAGTGAAATTCTTGTACTTGAAATACTTTATGTGTTATGATATTATTTGACTGGTGGTTACGTGATAAACCAAATAACGGGAGGTTTCGTGATAAACCAAGATGGGTGGTTATGTTATAACCTCCAATGCATTGAGTATGGGTGTCGGCCGTATGGATATTCCATTAAGTGATATGTGTGGAAGTTGAAAGTATGGTGATTCCATTTAAGTATGTTTATGTCCCAAGTTACCTTTATATGTTATGTGTTCTTTGCATGGGTTTTATGGTAATATTTTGGTTATAAAAGGGTAAAGAAATGATATATTATTCATTGTAGATTATTTATTACATCATAAAGGTGAAATGTATGACTTATGATAAAGTATTCATGTTTTACTTGTTGTTTTGAAAAATAAATAGTTTTCCTTCTTTGTGTATCCCTTACTGAGATTTTTGTGCTCATCCCAAGTTTTTGAAATGTTTTTCACATGAAATAATGAGGAATAGGGTCAAGGATGGGATCAAGGAAAAGTCATGCTGTCTAAATCATGGAACTAGACATGACTCTTTTTTTCAATAGTTTTTATTTTATGAAAAATGGATACTAAGTAGAATTGTCTACATGTAATATTCATGTTGGTATGCAAATAGTATGACTTAATTCTCTAAAAATATAAAACTAAAAAGAACCTCAATGTGAATTATCCATTTAATTCAAGATTATGTAATTTTTAAGGTCAGGTCCTTATAGTTGGCATCAGATGTCAGTTTAGACATCTTTACGGATTATGAGTTTTCATTAAACACATGGTTAGTCCCTATATCTATTATTTCAGTTAAATACTTATTTTATAACTTTTTGAAGATCAAGGAAAGTATGTTAAAAATGGATGGAGGAAGATCTCAAACAACATTCATATCTCTTCCTGATGACTTTCTTGCAATAATTATTGCAAACTCATGTTCGGATGATTGTGAAATGTTTTCTAACATACAACTCACTTGCACGAAATTGTTTTAGATATCAAACACCTCCACTATAACCCGATTTCATCGTGGATCATGGGTTGTCTTTAATCAAATCATATTTTCACAATATTATCATTTTTTCAGTAAAGGTAAATATTTTCAAGGAATTTTCAAATATTTTACCTTATCACAAGATTTTGAAGGATATTATGATTTTGAAAAAGGTGCTGAAGAAGGAGACCCTTGTGAAACCTATTTATGTTTCATTTTAAAATATAGCCTCTCGACCATAATTATGTTATTTTAAAAGGACCACAAATTGAATGTTTCAACTCAAAATCAGTCCAACTATTTTATAAAAATCAAGTTTTATCAGATGTTTTGAAATTATATGTCATACATGATTGTTTTCCAAAAATATTTTCTTGTGAACACCCATATGACCCATGTTGTACAAGGTGTATTTGGATGAAGGATGCAAATTATTTTGAAGGATCTCTAAATCATTATTTCAATGCATGGACTATCTACCTACATGAACAAGATAATGATGAAACCAAGTGGACACCAATATCTAGGTATGATGTTCTTTATTCTGGGGATCGTTTCATTTTATCATAAGGTGGTGAAATTAAAAAAATGAAAATATATATAAAACATCAAGAATTAAGATGTAGAGATCATAATGATTTGTGATGAAAATGAGAGGTATAAGGAAACCATTGGGGTTAAAACATGTTAGGGTTAATTTGAGTTTTATAAAAATGAAAACACGCAGACCGTGTGACAACCCGTCGCATCAGACAAAGCTGCGAGAATTGAACCCACAACTAAAGTGTGCTCGGGATTTATTGCCTACCACTAGACTATTTGCAGTCCCTAGTTAGTATGACATATTCTTTTAAGTTAAATGGTTTTATATATCAAGAATAAGATGATTTTGGGAAGTAATGTTTTATCAAATGGATATCCTTAGTATAGGAAAATGATTTGATGATTAAGTGATAAAGGTTATTTTGGAAGACCTTCTCTCTTTTGAGGAAACACTATATTTCTATAGAATATAGAATACTATGGGATTTCATTTGTGGAATAATGGTTGAAAATTTATTTTAGAAGAATTTATTTTTATATATATTTGGTTTATTTATGGAAATGATTAAACTATCATAAATAACACGCGATTAGGTTAATTACACTAAAATATGAGACTTTAAGATTAATAGATGTTATTTGGAGATAAATGTTAATAATTTTTGTGGAATACTATGTGATAAAAATCCTTCTGAGTTTTGGGTTTCAATCTTAGTTTGGATTATTTTGAAGAATTTTATGGAAAATTTTTTATTGAATGGTCTTTGTTGAACTTTGGGTAGTGATTGAAATTTTTTGGAGATTAAGGGCAGTTTTTATGTTTTGTAAAAGATTATTATTTTTAGGTATTATATGATATCGTACTAACCATTTCGGTTTTAATTGATGTCCAAAGACAAGGGAAACATATAGTTCTTCTTTTTGGATTTTGTGATTCTATAGAATATTATTCTTGAGCTTTTTATGTGACCATGTCTTTTTGAATGCTCATTGTTTGTAGAAAAGATTTGTTTTTGGTAGAAACATATTGAAGGATGAAACTATGCTTGAAGGTAATTATATTTCCTTATGTTCTTATTCTATGTAGTAAATGAATTCCTAAAAATTATGAAAAGTAATGTAAAAAAACATTGTTGGTTTACATGTTTTGTGGGAAATCAAAGACTGTTTAACACATCATAAGTTTTAGATTTTCTGGTGGCTAACATTCTCCTAATCCTGTTTTTGTCAGTCTCCATCAGAACTTGACCATTTGTTCTCTCTTCCATATCCATGTTTTCCTATATAGAATCCGAGCATGGGTTATCTCGGGTGACCTTTGTACTCCTCTTTAATTGTTTTAAAGTGATAGTTTTAATGACTCTTTTATGATGTGGGACTTTTAAAGAAGTTTCCACTCCGAGTTTTAAAATTGTGAGGACACAATTTCCAAACGGGGGAAATGATGTAACATCCCATGTAAATAATGAACATGAACTTTTTCATATTTATTTATATTTGTGAATGAAATATTTTTTATACTTTAAAGGGGATGCTATGTTTGAGGGCGTACCCGACACGCGACAATGAGTTTCTTTGAATTCTTACATTACACACTAATAATATAATATTTTTATTTTAAATGGTAGTTAACGCCTATCCGTTGTATTGGCGGGAATTAACAGAACTAAATAAAAATAAGATTATACATGATTGTTGAATATTTTTATATTTATCCAATTAAATTTAGAGGCTTAAAATGTGAATGAATCTAAGCATAAATACTCTAACATTATTTAAAAGGTCGATTTACTGCCTTTTGATGGCGAACCCTCTTTAAAAATAGTTTTGGTCATTTTTATATGGTAAATTTGACAAAATAAAATTCTTCTTTACAATCAGGACCCCAAAATTTACTTTGGATGAATTTTTGGTATTTTTCTAATAAAGTGCATTTTTTAATGAATAGTGAAAAATACTGTATTTTAATTCAAAAGTGACTTTTAATATAATTTATTTATTTGGTTATATTATATTTTTAATTGGTTTTTAAGTGTAATTAAAATATATTTTTACCATTTAATCAAATTTTGGTCATTGGAAGTAATTTAATTTTGAAATTTCATATAATCAAGTGTCAATCGTTTGATAGTTATTCTTTCTTAAAAACACGGTATTTGTTTTAACAACGGGAATTAAATTTAAATTAATTTCTTCCACTTCTGTGTTTTGAATTTGAAAAAATGGATTCCATATTTGGAATTAGTTGGTCCAAATTGTTTAAATAGGTAACTTTTATTTTTAATCATTTTAAATAATTACTTTAGTAAATATTTTATTTACCATGATTAAGGGGGTAAATATAGTAAATAAGGGTAAAATATAATATTATAATAATATTAAATTACCCTAAAATGTGTCCTAATCCTATTGGATGATACATATTCGACCATGGGAATCCTTGGGTCGAATTTGGGACCCCATGGAGCCACATGGGAGTAAAAATGATATTTTATATTAATTAATTTATAGTAAAGACAAAATGATATAAACAAATAACTTTTAGCAAATAAATTTTTTACATAGGGTAATATAATTTATTTTTTCGAATATAAATATTCTTTGGAAAGATTTAAATAGTTCCTACATCATGGTATTTTTTTATAATTTTTGGACATCAAAAAAATTATATTTTTTATGACACAATAATGATGCAATATTGACCTCATTAATAAATAATTTAAATAAAAAAGATTATAAATATTAAAACAATATACAAAACCTGTCCAATTATTATTGGATTAGTTTATTTCGACCATGAGTGATCTTAAATTTGATATTAATGAATATTTGGCATTTTGAAACCGAAGATGAGGTTATAATAAAATAATTGTTTCAAAATTTTCTAAAGAGCCGCTCCTCTCCCTTATAAAAAAACCTCACTTCTAACCCACTTATCAGACTTAGAAAGCGTTTTTCTCATGATACATCTTCTCTAATAAGAACTCACGATTCCACTCTTCATCTTAGAAGCCTTACCTTAGGCAGAAAACACTTCAAGAAACCCATTTGGTTCAAACCAAGGGGAGTTACTCAATTTAAAGGTAACGTTTCCTCTTAAGTTCTTTTGGTTTATTTTACCTCTACAACCCCATAAAATCTTTTTATTTCTTTATTTTGTGTCAAAACCAGTATCCTAAATATACTATGATGTTGTTTTGATAAGGATTCAAACTAAACTTATGCACATCTCCATCTAATCGGTGAAGAACACACTGTTTCTGTGAATGGAAAACTAACGCCTCACAAAGTGATGATTGTTCATTTATCTCTTACCGCCTCTTATGGTGGAAATTAAGATGGAACTGTATTTATATATTATATATATTATATATATATTTTTCTATATGCTTCTATAATTTTTATTTACAAATATTCCTTTATGATTTCCAATATGTGTAAACATGATAATTTTATTTGAGGAATTGTGGACTACCGCCCCCCCCCAAAGTGATATGACTCATTAATGCCTTATGTGGAAAGTATAAAGATTGAGTTAATGAAATTATGTATCATATATATCATATGAAATTATACTGGAATTATAATATACCAATGTATCATTAAGTTTTCATTCCATTAAATATTAAATATAAATGAAATTGGCATTCATGCGTATGTAAAACTTACCGTCTCCATGAATGGTGCATTTCATTTTTTATCTCCAAATGTTATATACTATTATACACTTAATATATATGATATATATGATATATAAATCATTAATATTATTCTAGAGATAATGGGGTTTTGACCACATGGAGAAATTTTAATTATAACAAGTTCATTTTTAACTCAAATTGAAACGAACATCGATAAAATGTCCGATATGATCTCAAATAATTAACTCACTATTATTCAAGGTAATAAGTGATATAAAATTAAAAATAAACATTAAAAGGTCTATTAATCAAGTATAAATTAACTTAATTTTATTATTAAGGAATAAAAATGAACATACGAGTAAAGTTGGACACGAGGTAAGGGATTTTTTATCTCACTTTTAATTCCATGATATTTCCAGTGTTCACCACTTATTTATTGAATGTGGTGTATTGTGTACTGAAATTTGATATATATTATCATTATTCTATTTATATTCACATTATTCTATGATTCATTTTGTTTTTTTAACATTTCTCATATGACTCGATTGATTACAACGTGGAAAGGGTTTTCATCCCACTTTTTATTCCCGTGGGATTCATGCTATATTAGATATTATTTACTTTTTTGTGGTAGATGTATTTCCCATGATTTTATTCTTTATGTAATATAGTTTAATTTATTAATATTTACATATTTATTGTGTTATCTTTCTTTCAGAGGGTGTATGTTTCGTAAGTTACCAAATCGGTAAGGCAAATTCTTAACCCAATTCGAATTCTTTGGGTTGATCTTATCTTTCTTATTTATTTCATTCTTTAATTTATACATGACATTATTTTATATGGTGTATAAAAACATTTTACTTTTATTCAAAATGAATCTTTTCTATATGAAGCGTTTTACTAAACTACAAAAAATACGTTTCTTTTTAAAGTATGTGATGACAACGGCCTTTCCGCCGCTGTGAGTATTATTTGATCTTTGTATTCCTTAACAAGACATAATGTTTTTAAAAGGTAAATAAATACAAATACTATTTTAGATATTTTGGTATTGAAAATGGTTTTTGAAATTTATTGATTATTTCAATGTCTTGAAATGATTTCTTGTGATTCCAAGTGAAATGTTATTAGTGAAATGTTTTTATTTCCAATACTTTATGTGTTATTATTTTATTTCGATGGGTGGTTACGTGATTAACCAAATGACGGGTGGTGCCGTGATAAACCAGTATGGGTGGTTACGTTATAACCTCCAATGCATTAGGTATGGAATTCGGCCGTATGGCTATTCCATTTAGTGATATGTGTGGAAGTTGACCGCATGGTTATTCCATTTATGTATGTCTATGTCCCAAGTTACCTTTATATGTTATGTGTTCTTTGTTTGGGTTTTATGGTAATATTTTGGTTACAAAAGGTTAAGCAATGTTCTTTTATTCATTGAAGAGTATTTACTACTTCATAAATGTGAAAAGTATTTCTTATGATAAAGTATTCATGGTTTAATGTTTTTTTGAAAAATTAATAGTTTTCTTTCTTTGTGTCTCCCTTTCTGAACTTTTTGTGCTCATCACATGTTTTTGAAATGTTTTTCACATGACATAATGTGGAATAGGTTCAAGGATGGGATCATGGAAAATTCATGCTGTCTAAAACATGTAACTAGATATGACAATGTTTTTCAAGAGTTTTTATTTTATAAAAAAATGGATACTGGGTAAATTGTCTACATGTAATATTCATATTGTTATGCAAATGTTATGACCCAATTCTCTAAAACTCTAAACCTAAAAAGATCCTCAATTTAAATTATCCATTTAATTCAAGATTATGCAATGTTTAAGGTGAGGTACTTATAGTGGTAATGAATATAACTCCCTATATTATGCTTATACAGGTTTATTAAATGTTTTTAATTTCATATAATTAATTTTATAAGCTTAAAATGAGAATAAATCTAGTTTTAAGTATAAAATATTCTATTTGGTTTAAAATGTAGTCTACCGCCTTTAGATAAAGAACACTCTTTGAAAATAGTTTTTGACACTTCTATGTGCTCAATTTGAAAAAATAAAACTTCATATTTAGAATAGTTACATCAAAATTTACATTGGTTGAAATTTTGATTTTTTTCTTATAAAATTCATATTTTAATAAATAGTGAAAAATACTCCATTTTAATTCGAAAGTGCATTTTCATCTAATTTATTTGTATTTTTATATTATAATTTGAATTGATTTTAATGTGTATTTGGATATTTTTATCATTTAATCCAACTATATTCATTGGAAGTAATTTCATGTTAAAATTTGATATAAAAACATGTCAATATTTTGAGGATTTTTACTTTTAATAAAACACGTTTTCTCATTTCGACAATGAGATTAATTTTAAATTTACATTTTAAACTTCTATGAACTGAAGTTTCAAAAACTAAAACAAATGGATTTAATTAGAATTAATAATATAGTTTAACAGGAACATAATATTTTTAGTGAATAGTAACTACAGTATTTTATTTACCATAGGGAAAGGGTAAATCAGGTAAATATGTTTAAAAATAATTTAATAATAATATAAAAATAACCTAACAATTGTATTAATCTTATTGGATGAGTTATGGAAGACCAATAAATCCCTTGGGATGAATGTTTGTCCATTTAAATCCACTTGGGTGTGGTACTGACATTTATAACATGTAATTTAAAGTAAAGGAAAAATTATCATAAATATGAATTTTATAACTAAAACAAATATATCATGGGTTAAAAAAGTTATATATTTGAATATAAATAATAATTATAAAGATACTAATATTTCCAAAATAATTATATTTTATTTATAATTTTTAGATATAAAGTAATTAAATATAATTATGACATAGTGATGATGTAGTGATTGCTTTATTAATGAAAAAAAATATAATAATTGATATTATAAATATTAAAATAAATATTATATGACATAATTTATGCCATAACCAAATTTTAAGGTTTTACATGACTTTTTAGGATTTATTTATTGTATTTTTTTATGTATTCAAGCTGTTATGAATTTTTAAAAAAAGTCAAGTATGAATAGTGTCAAAATTAACAAATTTCATAACTTAAAATATAAAATAGATTGTTAAATGTTATAAAATTACTAAAAATCTAGGATTCCAACAAATGGTTTTTATAATTCCTAATATTTCATAAATGACACTTTTTTTGGTTGTTTGACATGTTATGATAATTACATTAACACACAATGTGTAAATAACAAGATATCATGATAAGATTAAAATTTGTAAAATAAGGGTTAAACAAAAACAATAAGGATTAAAAAATATTAAAAACATGTATAATTTAATTTTATGATGAAGATATGTCCCCACATCATCGTATCTTTGAAATAGATAATTTTGTGACCATTTGGAACAGAAATTGAATTTATATTAATTTAATATTTTATGATTTTCAAAGGGTGCCCCTCCCCTCTCCTATAAAAGGCACCCAATTCAATCTAATAATCACACTTAAAAAGACATTTTTTGGACAATACCTTCCCAAAACTATTCCGATAATCCCTCCCCATGTTCTTGAGGACATAGAATAGGCACAAATCCCTTCTTATAGGTGTTACGGTGCTTCTCATTGGCGATCAACTAGAGAAGAGGTATCGTTTTCCATAAGTACATCTATTTTATTTCATCTTCCCAAACCTTAAAATATCCTCCAAAAAATTATGAAATAATCAATAAAATATATTAAATAAACTAATATGTTATTATGTTAATATAGTCACAAAAATAAATCTCCACTTCCATTAAATGGGAAAGGAATTAATCATTTTTGTGTACGTGTGAACTATCACCTCCACAAACAGATATAATTATTTTTCCATAACCATCTATCAAGATATATTATAATTATAGAATAAATGTCATATATTATATTCACGACATATTTATCATTTTAAAAGGATAACATTTCATTTATGTTCGTACTTTCTATGCATATAAAAAAGATAACACTGTTCATGCGTACATGTGAACTATCAGCTCCACGAACCGATGCGAATCATTTTTATTCACAACATCACTTGTATGATATATATAAGTATATTTAATTTTTTTTATGATTTTAATAATTTTATGATTATTATGGAAATATAAAATAATAATTACCATTTTTTCATAATAATCAATGAAAATTCAAAACGTTACTCAAGTGTACGTACAGATTAACGTCTCCATGAATATAACACTATTCATTTTTCATTACCACACATCATGGTTTGATTTAAAGGTATAATTTTTGTATAAAAATGATAATAATTTCATGAATATTATTCTTTTGTAGATGTAATTATGACTGCATAAACTTGTTACATTAAACCATGTTCATTATCGACTTAAGTACCAAATATTGACAAAACATCCGCTATGAACTTAAATAATTGTCTATTTTCTATAACATGGTAATAAGTGATATAAAAGAAATAATAAACCTGAAAAAGGTTCTAATACAAGTTGAAATTAACTTCAGCTTATTATTCAGGAAGAACAAGTTACATATGCGTCAAATTGAACTTAAGGTAAGGGATTTTTTCTCAACATCCTTTCATTAAGGAATTTATTGATAATGTTCACCTTTATTTTTTTGATAATGCGTATATAAAGATACTGTGACATTTAATATCCATATTTTATCTATAATAATGTCATTTATTGTTTTGGTTAAATTATTAATTCAAATATATTAATATTTAAATGTTCAAAGTGGTATGGAGAACCTTATACATTTAAAGATTCAATTATAAAATATTTTTCATCATGATATTAATTTACATATTAATTTTTATAGATATAAATGTATTATACAAGAAATTTTATATATATATTTAATTTCATTCAATGTTTCCGAAATATAATATTTTTATTGAAGGTGTTTCAATTTTTTTTACAAAATGACAGAAGGAATGTTTTTTGTTTTAATGTATATGACAACAACGACTTCTCTGCAGCTCTTACCATTATTTGATACTTGGCTTCCTCTATAAGACATAATTTTTTTAAAAGGAAAATTAAACCATTATTTTTTTGGTATATTGGTACTGAAATTGGGTTCATAAATGATGTGGTTTTTTATATAAAAATGTGTTTTATATGGGATTATAATATGTTTTCAGAAGGGTTCTCTGATTAATGAAATGATACATGAGAATTATATGAAACGAATGAGCCCGTTAGAGCTTCTATGAAGGGTTTATACCCATTATAGCTCACAGATCAGCCCTACATAGCTTATAAAAATGGTGGATCCCCATTTTAGCTTACAAGTGATCCAATTATAGCTTATATGAAGGTTTGATCCCATTTATAGCTCACGAGTGAGCCCGATATTGGTTATACGAAGGGTGATCCCAATTATAGATCTCCGATTTGGAAGTCGACCTTATGGTTATTCCAATTGAAATAGGATTGAAATAGTTTGATGTATAAGATTCTCTAATTCTCTGAAATGAGTTTTAATTTCTTGATATTGGTTTTGATGTTTTTCTTCAAGAAAAAAGTATGAGTGTTATTATTGTAATTTTTTTGTTTCATTCGATTAAAGAACATAAAATGTGACACCATGTTTTAACTATACTAATGGTTTCTTTATTTTTTATGTCTTTTAATGAAATTTTGTGCTCATCCCATGTTTTAAAATGGTTTTCATTGGTCTTAGGATTGTTAACGATAAAACATATTCCATGATGAAAGTATTGAAGATGTATCTTGAAAATAAATCATGTTTTATTTTAAAATGGTTTGCATTGGTTAAAAAATGTACAATGTGTATAAATGTACCCATGTAATATATAAGTTTACTATGTAAGAGTATGTCATAATTCTTTAAAAATATAAATTTAAAAGATCTTATAATGTTAATGTTATTTCAAAGACACTAAAATAAGATATGTTTAATGTCGGGTCTATATAGTTGGTATCAAAGGATGGTTTAGACAATTTGGAGATTAGGATGTCTTCTTTTGTGAAATGGATATCATATGAGTCTATAATTTTTAGGTTTACCATAATTTAAATATCTTAAAAATCCAATTTTGAGGATTTTGTAATGAAATTTGAAGTTAAATAAAAGTATTTTTGGAGATATTTATTTTTGAGGTAGCTATGGGTTATTACTTTTTAGGATGAAAAATTGAAGTAATTGAATAAACATTTAGGATAAAACATGTTATGAGTATTTTTGAATATTTTTTTTATCTTTTTGGTAATGTTATAAGAATTATAATGTTTTGAAAATGGAAAAAATGAAGACCATGTGACAGCCTGTCACATTGGACAAGGCTACGAGAGTCAAACCCACAACTAAAGTATGACTGAGATTTATCACCTACCACTGGCCTACATGAAGTACCTGGTTAGTAGGAAAAGGCTACATGAAGTGAGAAATGACTTTATGTAGGTTTATGGAATAATAATAAGTTGATTTTGATTACTTATGTTTTATCAAATGGACATCCTTAGTATTAGAAAATGATTTGGGGATTACATGATAAATGTTATTTTGGAAGACGATCACTGTTTTGGAAACTTTATATGATTAAGGTAAATAGAATACAATGGGGTTTAAATAGAGTAATGGTTGAATTATGTTTTTTAAGAATCTATGATTTTATTTTTGGACTTATGGAAACTATGTTATTCATGGAAATGATAAACCTATCACGGAGAATATGTGATTAAGTTAATTAATTTTCAGTATGACATTGTAAGAGTGGTCAATGTTATTTGGAGATAAATGTTACGATTTATCTTGGAAGACTACATACACAAATCCCTCAAAATTTTTGGTTTAAATCGTAGTTTTTATTATTTTTAGTATTATTATTAGGTCAATGTTTTTATTTGTTGAATGGTCTATGTAGAACCTCGGTATTACTGTTGAACTTTGGAGATTAAAAGTAGCCCTTCTCCTTATAAAGGATTATTCTTTTTGGGGGAATTATTTTATTTTTCACTAACCATTTTGGATTTGGTTAATTTATAAAGATAGGGAAAATATATATATCATATTCTATGGTTTATTTTATTCTATAGAAGTTGATTCTAGTGCTTCTGGTGTGACCAATTTATCTTAAATACTCATTGATTTGTGAAAAATATAAGTTTGTGGTGGAATTCTATCAATGGATGAAACTATACTTGTCAGGTAAGTATATTTCCTAATGTTCTTATTATAAGTATTAAAATAATTCCCAAATTTTTTGAAAATGATCTTAAAATTAAAAAAACATTCCATTTACTTTTCCTACTATGAAATCAATGAACATTTGACTAATAAAAAATCTATGGTTTTTTTATTGTTAAATTTTACTAATCATGTTTTCTATCACTCTCCCTCAAAACGTGAGAGTTTTTTTCTTACATATCCATATTTTACTACATGGAATCCTACTATGTTTTATCTCATGCTACCTTCACATGGTCCTTTATTTCATTTAAATTAGATGTTATATTAATCCTTTTTCTAATGTGTTAAAGAAATAAAGGTATTTTGAAGAGTCATACCATAGTTGCCGAACCCAAATTCAAATTATGAGGACGCAATTTTTAAAAGGGAGGAGAATGTGACATTCTATGTTTTTAAAATGGGACACCATGTTTGATAGCATACTCAACACGCAGCAATGAGCTTCTTCAAAATCTTTAGTTGCACACATGAATGAGTTATAACGAAAATTCATACATTATTAGTATTATTATTTAAAATGGTAGTTATCACCTATAAATTGTGTGGGAATTAATGAAAATAACTAAATATATTATCTATAAACATGTTTATTAATATTTTTTTACTTTTATTTAATTAATTTTAGAGGATTAAAATACGAATAAATATAATTTTAACCATAACATACTATACTTGTTCTAAAAAGTAATTTTACCGAATTTTGACGGTGACCCCTTTTTAAATATAATTTTTGTCACTTTTATATGTTCTATTTTATAAAATAAACTTTTTCTCGGTAATCAGGACATCAAAATTTACTTGGGTTGAAATTTTGTTATTTTTTTGATAAAATGCATATTTTAAGGAATAATGAAAAATACTGCATTTTAACACAAAATAAACTTTTCATCTAACTAATTTGTATTGTTAGATTATGATTTTAATTGAGTTTAAAGTATATTTATATTATTTTTTTATTAATTAATACAATGTTTATCATTGGATGTAATTTCACATTGAAATTTTATATAAACATAATTCAATATTTTAATGGGTTTTAAATTTTAAATACCCATTTTCTTATTCTGACATGAGATTAATTTAAAATTTTATTTTTCCACTTATGTGGAATGAATTTTCAAAACAATATATACATGGTTATAATCAGTTTAAAAAATTGGGTTTAATATGATCAATATAATTTTTGGTGAATACTAACTTTTGTATTTTATTTACTATGGTTAAAGGGTAAATCAGGTAAATACGGGTAAAAATTATTTTATAATAAAATAAGACTACCCTAAAACTATTCCTAATATTATTGGATGAGTTATAGACGACCAAGAAAACCCTTGGGAGTATTGTTTGGCCTTTGTAAGACACTTGGGTTTCCATAATGACATTTATAACATTTAATTTAAAGTAAAAGAAACAATTATAATAAACACGCCTCTTATTACTGAAACAATTTTAATATGGTGTTATATAAGTGATAATTTTGAGAATAAATATTAATTAGAAATATAAATATATTTCATACATAATTTTATTTTATTTATAATTTTTAGAAAATAAATAATTGAATTTAATTGTTACACAATAATGATGCATTGATTTCTTTATTAATGAAATAATCCAATAAATGATATTATAAATATTAAAATAAATATAATTTGAAATAATTAATTCTATAAACTCACTTTATGGATTACTATGATATTTTAGTATTTAGTTAATGTATTGTTTTCAAAGGAATCAAGTTGTTATTAATTTTTAAACAAGTTAACTATGAAAAGTGTCAAAATTGACATAATTCAGAACTTAAAATATAAAATAGTTTATTAAATTTTATAAAATTTATAAAAATATATTATTCTACAAAATGGTTATTTTAAGTCCTAATATTTCCTAAATGACTATTTTATTGGGGTTTTCACATATAATGGTATTTAAATTAACACACAAATTGTCAATAACATGATATCACTGTATGATTAGAAAGGGTTAAATAAGGGTTAAACCAAAAAGATAATGACTAAAAAACTTAAAAACTAGTATAATATTAATTTTATGTTGGGTATTATATCCTGAATAATATTATCTTATAAATAAATAATTTTGGAACCATTTTGAACTGAAATTGAATTTATATTAATTTAATATTTTATGATTTTCATGGGTGCCCCTCCCCTCTCCTATAAAACAATACCCCCACTTCTCTAACACTCACACATAAAAATTCTTTTGGTTAAACCAATATATATTCAAAATTCTTCCTAGATTCGCTACCCACGTTCTTGAGGACTTATTTTAGTCATACCACCCTTCATAGATGTGTTAAGGTGTTCTTCAAAGGTGATCAACTAAAGAAGAGGTATCGTTTTCTTTAAGTATTTATATTTTATTTATACATCATCATACTTAAAATATCCTCCAAACATGATAAAATAATAAATTCCATATCGTAAATATACATAGATGTTATTATGTTAATATCATCTCCTAAATACATCTCCACTTCCACTAATGTGAAATGAATTAATCGTTCGTACGTACGTGTGAACTATCCCCTTGATGAATCGATTTTTTTTCCATAACCATATTTCAAGACTAGTTATTATGATAGAATAAATTTATATATATTATATTCATGAAATATTTATCATTTTAAAATAATAATATTTCAGTTATTTTCTGACTTTACATGCACATAAAAATGATAACATCGTTCGTGCATATGTGTAAACAATCACCTCCACGAAGCGATGTGAATAATTTTTATTCAACACATCACTCATTTAATATATATAAGTATATTAAAATTATTATTATTATGTTAATAATATTATTATAATTATGGAAAGATAAAATAATAATTACCTTATTTCCATAATGATGATGAAAAGTGGATATGTTACTCATGTGTACGTACGACTTACCGTCTCCATGAATATAACGTTGTTCTTTTATCATAACCACGCTTAATGGTTTCTTTTAATGGTATAATTTTTGTATAAAAATGATAATAATGTCATGAATGTTATTCTGGATATGATGTACTTATGGCCACATGGACTAGTAAAATAAAACTATTTTCATTTTCGACTCAAGTACCGAATATCGAAAAAATGTCCGATATGAACTTAAATAATGATAGAGTTTTTATAACATGGTAATATGCGATATAAAAGAAATAATAAAATTGAAATTTTTTTCTCATGTAATTATAAATTAACCTTAATTTATTATTCATGAAGAATAATGAACATATGTGATGAATCAAACTTATGGTAATGGATTTCGTCTCAATCTCCCTTCAGTGAGGCATTTATAGATAATATGAAACTTTATTATTTTATAAGCTTTATATACAGCCACTATGAACTTTAATATCCATATTTTATCTATAATAATGTTATTTATTATTTTTTCAAATGTATTAATTCAGGGATATTAAGATTTAAAATTTTAAATGTGGTATATGACACCTTGGATATTTAAATATTTAATTATAAAAATATTTTTCATCATGATATTAATTTAAATATTTATTTATATGAATATAAAAGGATTATATTGGACTTTTTATGTCTATATTTAATTTCAATTGATTTTTTGAAAACCAAATCCATTTATACAAATCATTTTACTTTCTTTACAAAGTGATATAAGTAATGTTTTTTGTTTTAACGTATATGACGAAAATGAATTCTCTGCCGTCGTAACCATTATTTGATACTTGGATTCCTCATTAAGCATTAATGTTTTTAAAAGGAAAATAAATCCCTTATTCATTTTTTGGTTACTTGGTATTGAAAATTAGTTCTTAAATGAATTGGTATTTTTATACAGAAATGTGTTTCATATGGGATTTGAAGAAGTTTTCAAAAGTGTTTCGTGATTAATGAAATGGTACATGGGTATTATAAGAAATGGGTGAGCTTGTTATAGATTATATTATGGTTTTAACCCCATTATAGCTCATAACTGAGCCATAAACAACTTATATGAAGGGTTTAGACCCATTTTAGCTCAATAGTGAGCCCATTATAGCTTACATGAAGGGTTGAACCCCATTATAGCTCACAGGTGAGCCCAATATACCTTATACCAAGGGTAATTCCCATTATAGATCTCCAATTTTGAAGTCAATGATATAGTTATTTCAATTAGAATAGGTTTGAAAGGGTTTTGTATATATGATGTTGTAAGTCACCTAAATGAATTTTGATTGATTTCTATTGGTTTTAATGTCATTCTTTGAGAGAAAATTATTAGTGTTATTCATTTGAAAATGCTTTGTTTCATCCACTCAAAGAACATCAAAGGGGTTACCATATTTTAACAAGATTAATGATTTCTTTCTTTTTATATCCCTTATTGAGATTTTGTGCTCATCATAAATTTTAAATTTTTTTTTCATAGGTCCTTAGATTAGAAGGGACATAGAAGATTCCATGATGAAATTATTGATGATGTGTCTTGAACAGAAATCATGTTTTATTTTAAAAGGGTTTCCTTTGGTGAAAAGATAGATACTGAGTTCTAGTGTCCACTTTAATATGTGAGATTATTATGTAAGAGTTTGTCTTAATTCTTTAAAACTCTAAATATAAATGATCCTCAAATGTGAATTCTAGTCCAAAATCACTAGAATAAGATATTTTTAAGGATGGGTCCTTATTAAGATACATTAATCAACAATTCTATGCTAATGTGACTAATAATAAGTGTGAGAGACAAGAATTGAATAATTTTATTCCACGATCAGCTTTGAATAATTTTGACCAGATCTTAACTCCCCCTAGGTTAAATTTCACATACTCTACCCATTTCAACCACACTTGGAGATCTTATACCTCATTATTAACAAACCCAAAGAGTTCACTACTCTAAAAATTTATTAATATGGGATTATAAATCTACAATATTTTGGTGAGAAAACTTAAAATTTTCATTAAACAAATTTTATAGAGTGGGGGGTCCTTCCTGATATCATTTAAGTAGATGGAGATGGTCGGACTCCAAGAGCTAACTGATGCTTCTCAAACCCCACTTTGGGTAGTGCCTTTGTCAAGATATCTATTACTTGATCAAGTGTTCACAAGTACTCCAAAAAAATCATTTCTCTATGTTTTACTTTATAAAATGCTATTTTATATAAATGTTAATGGTCCATGAATACTGGACAATATTCTTAGTAAGATTTATCACACTTGAATTATCACACATTATTGGAATCTGAGAACTTTCTTTGACACCCATTACAACAAGTTTTTATTTCATCCGTAGTTATTAAGTACATAAATATGTTGTAGTAATGTACTTAGGCTCCATGGTGGACAAGGTAATGTAATCTTGATTCTTTGTTTTCCTTGAAATACATGAAAATTGATGACAAAAATAACCACCAAAAGTAGATTTTTGGTTAACCAACATACCATCCCAATCCATCTTAGTGAATCCTATCAAATGATATTTTCATTATTAGGATAAAAGGACCCATATTCCAATCTTTGATAAATATATCAAAGAATTTCATTCATATATTTAATTTTTTTTACATGGGATCACATTGAAAATGAGATGATTGAAAATTAAAAAAAAATATCCATTTAAGTAGATGTTACAGAGATCACACATTAAATAATTTTCCAATACTTGTCCACATAGACCGTGCTTCCCAATTCCTATTTTATTAATTTCAGTATAATCTTCTTCAGATTTTCAATGGTCATTTATTCCTATATATGAAATTTCTTATGACCTCGTTGGAATATTTATTTCTTGAGAGAGTTATACCTTCCACTATTTGAACTTACTTCTACACAAGTAAAACAGACATTTTACCAATTAGAAACATCTCAAATTTTTACCTCATGAGTTCTTAATACTGTTTCCATTGGTTTCCATATGAACCTCTAAAAATTATGTCTCCAATGTAAATGAGAACCATAAAACACTATTAATTACTCTTTATTGATATATATATATATATATATTGTGATCAACTCCTACTCTATGAAAATCAATTTTGTTTAGACATTAGAATAATATTGAATACTATGCCCTTGGTGATTTCTTGAGGCTATAAAAGGAATTTATTAGATAAAACACTTTTCCATCATCTTAAGTAATGATAAGCCCATCGATTTTCCTAATATATACTAATATTTATTGAAGGATAGCATTAAATAAGGTATATTTCACATTTATTTGATTATGTTGAAACCCTCATGAATTTACATGGATATAAATAATGGTATGATTTCATTCAATGAAATGGGTGCATATGTATCATCCACATCAATTATATTTAATTTGTAATACCATTTAAACACAATTCCTTTGTTCTAAATTACAGTACCATCTATATTTATCTTATTAGAAAAAACCCACACAGTTCCGCTAAAACTCTTGTTACATTTCTTTGTAACAACATCCCATGTATTATTCGTATCTATTTGTTCATGTTAATCATTCATATACACAATATAACTCTCATAATTTTTATGCCTATTATAATATTTTGTATTCTCCAAGGTTAATAAATACACCTTCTACCAACCATTCATTCTTCTGGTTCAAACCATGGTTTTCTATACTATAATAATGTTTCTTTTAGTTATTTTTTCCGTTATTGTTCTTCTCTATGAACATGGTGGAATTTCAAGTCTATCATTACAATCTACCTATTTTATTGTGTTCCTCTCAATCCTGGTAAGTCCCCATGAATATTGTGCTTCTTCATTATTCTCATATTGGGAAATTTAGTGATTTTCATGAAAAATATACTATTGTGTTACTTTTATCTTTCCATGTTCAACCATAATAAAATCATTTCATTCAATCAGTTTCTCACATTTATTATTGTAAGAATTTTAATATTTACCCTTTGATTAGTATCAAATAAATATTCATTCAACAACATGATCTTTAAATTTTGTTGTTTTTTCCTTTTCTACAATAACACATTTATAACCAAACTCTTAGATGTATCGGAGTACATGAGTATCTCTATAACACATTTACTATGGATTTATCTACTCATTTGAACATAAAAAAGTTTTATAGGAGATATAAACTACTTAAAAACGAATAGTTTCCAATATACTTATCAATGATACTTTTCAATCAACATTGTTCAACACATGATGATGATTATATGATTTATTATTTCCCCAACAATATTTTTTTGAGTGTTCTGGCAGATGATAATTGATGTTGAATTCCATTATTTTCAAGATATTATTAAATTTTATTATTTGTGAAATTGGTATTATTGTAAGTTCAAAACTTTTGTATCTTCACACAATAAATCCTCTCAACCCTCCTATGAAATAGTGTCATAAATTTTTATACCTTAGTGTTGTGTGTGAGAGGTATTATCCATTATATTTTTCTATAGCCATCTATAAAAACACATAATACCTACTTTCAACCATTTAATTGGGTGATATTTGCCCAAAACCATCCACATGAACATTATTAAGCAACCATGATACCTTCATATTTTTTTGTCTTGTAGGAATTCTAGATAAACAACAATTTTTGACATGAATAACATATTTGAGCGTTATAATAAGTTAGATTTAGAATACCATGAACTAAACTTCTCCTTAATAATATCTCTAGATATTTTTGTCATAAAAGGATATGAATAATATTCCATAACCTACTATCTTCCTCATTGTAAAATACACAGAAATATTACTCTCGAACAATGCTAATATATCCCTCAGTTCTTATTCACTAAATAATAAGTAAACCATTATTATCAATGATGGTGTCAGTATTTTAGATTAATTATGATACATGATATGGTTATAAAATTATATGACACTAATAAGATTGTGACTTATCCCATCAACTTAGAGAACATTAGTTTTCATCACCTCTTTTCCTCTAATCTAGGATTTTCTGAAACATACAATCACAATGAACCTTTCAACTGTATTATTCTTGAAATTCACAATGCGGTATTTATTTATAGTCACATGTGATGTTAAAACTTTATCTACAGTACATAAACTTATCTGCTTCCCTTAAGGTGATATCTGCATCATTACCCTTCTCTAAACTCCCTTCCAGCACTCATGTTGGCGATGTGAGTTCCCCATTACTTTTCTTAGTCCCCTAGACGTAAAAAAAACTATTATTTTTTTAAAGGAAATGAATGATTTTAATTTTTTTTACCTCATTGGATTATTGTTTCTCATAGAACATCCTCCATGAAGTAGTCACACCATAATAATTCTATCCCAAATTTCAACAATAAATATTTAACTCTTTAAAAATTGGAATTCAACTTAGTAACATGGTTTGTTACCTTTCAAGTGTTTTGAATATCAAAATTATTCTAATTATTAGGTGCTAGTGGAGTTGAAATAAAAAAATATTTTTATCTATATTTGAATGATTGACCTTGTAAAATAGTTATTCATTACTCCTGAAGAATTACATTGGATTGAATTAATGTTGATTCATGTGTGTCGAAAACCATTATTGGTCACACTTCTGATTCGAATTCATAACTTATTCCTTTAGCTAATCAATTATCTTTACTCTATCATTGGTGGTTTTATCTAAAAACATAATTAATTGGGTTTTTTATCCATCTGTAATCTTCAGATCAACTTCTTTCTCTGAACATACATATATGAGTTTTTAAATAAAATAAATTAGCTTTATAATTTTCTCTTCTTATTGTTTCATAAAGAAAATATAATCATTCACCACTACATTGGACTGATTTGTATTTTCTCTCCATATATGATGTTCTTTGAGGGATTCCTCATGTTCTACCTGGCAATCAACCCTTCCAAAAACCGCTTTATTCACATCATTACAATCATCATTTCTTAGATTATTTTGAATATCCATCAACAAACGTTAATATTTACTTTTATAAAATTCTTGTACCACACTAAATCCTAAACTATCATCTTCTTTATAATGAATATTTATTCCTTTGAAGGCCTTCCATTAAGGGTTCATAAAACCTTTATTTTCTATCTTCATGAGAGGTTTTTCTTCACCATCATATTCTTGATAGTTTTTGGGACATTTTCCCAATGATTTATCATATCTCCACATTTAAAGAAAACAAGGGAATTATTACCCTTAACGATCCATATTCCACTTTTAAGACTAGAGGACAATAATAGCACCGCCTCATCAACTCTATCAACTTATAAATTACCCATGATTTAGATATTATCTAAAGAATTAAAAGGAACCTCCTTAATAATTTCATTTATTTGTGACTCATTATCTTCATTTCTCATTTTTTAAGTCACTAATGTTATGCGAAATCTATCAAGAGAGATATATTTTAGATATTTTACTTCAACAACCAACACCTTTACATTTTAATAAGGAGGATGTCCTATGAAGAATTTCCTTTGTGATATTTTTAGCTTTTATATCCTCTCTGAGGCCCCACATATCTTTATTAGGAACACTTAAATAATCCAAAAGTCTTCAATAATCTCATTTGAATTAATCCTCAAATCTTAAGACTTATTCTATGTAAATGAAATCTTGGCCTCCCTATCATTCGAATGCCCCTAACAAATATTCAAACTATTTTCTCATATAACATGAGAGGTTTTGAAGGACATTACCTTAGTGAAGATGTGATTATTAAGAGAACTTCACAAAGAATTAATGGATTGGGAATCCACATCCAATTCTTGATGATCAACTTTCATCAAGGATCTGATTTCAAAATTTTTAGTGATTCCATTGGGGGAATATTTTATAGATAATGTTCATTCCCATATTTATAATAAAAAAAATAATTTCCCCATTGATAAAAAGATTATAAGTTATATCAATTATAACACCATGAGAGTAGGGGATGAATTAGGGTATATCCAATTATTTCTACGTGATGATATTGTCCTCTAAAATTGATGAATACATCAATTTCTCTCTCCAATTCCCCTCAATGATCAATGAAACCAGCAAAAGGAAAAACTATTTTTCTATGGTTCACCTTTACATGCATACGTCCAGGGAGAATGCATGAAAATGAACCTATGGACCAAAATCACTAATATATCATTGGTTATAGAACATTTTTGAGTTGTCTCACTAATCCTCCTAGTTTATTAAAAAAAAATTAAAGAACTCATTACTCTCCTTCAATGAGGAACTCACTACTCTGTTTATTTAATTCTCCATTTACACATAATGATGACATGAAAAAACAACAGTATTGGGGTTTCTGTTTAGCACTAAAATATAAATTTTTAGCAAGGATAATAATACATCCTATGATTTTATGAAATAATTTTTTTTAAAATAAATTTATTTTCTTTGATAGCTTTCATTACAAGAAACATTGTGTTGTAGTGACCCAAAAAATATTATTAATATTATAATTTAAACCATCATATTATAACCAACCATTAAATTTGGAAGATATGAACATGACTTAGTAAATTATGAAAAGTATATATTTATATTTAAACAAGAATAAAATAAATTGATTTGTTATTAGTTGATTATAAATTAAAATAAATATAATTTAAAAGTAATAGATATGTTTTTCTGAAAAAATTATATTAAATCTGCATGATGTTTTTTTATCATAATTAATTAAGAGTCACTAATGCGGAATTATTTTAATGATATTTATTTTTCATATATTTAATAAAATGATTTATCATTTATAAAATATGTTTTTAAGGATGGTATAAGAATAAATATTTTTTTATGTCTAAAAATGTATTTTTTTTAAAGAAAGTAGTTTCATATATTTCTGTGAAGTTGTTTTAAAACTAATTTTTGACTCATTTATATAATTTATTTTTAAAAATAAATCTCACTTTTTAAACCGTCATATTAATATTTGAAGTGCCTACATCAGTGTGAATAACTGGGAGGGGGAGGGGTGGATCATTGACCCTTTTGAACTTTTTACAAATTGATTATATTCAATTAAATATCTATGGCTAGTTAAATACTTGATCCCCTCTTCTTGTGTATCTCAAACCTACCATGAATGATGCTGTAAATATAAAGTCACTGAACCCAAGTATTTACAAGGTTCGGTTCAAATACCAACTTCTTACTGTGTTGGTTATTATCCCCAACACAGATTCTCAAATATAATCAGATAAATAATTACAATGGTCGATACCGAGTCACACTGTATCTATCTTGTGTCCCAAATTAGGTTCTTTATACTCCATCTCAAAGTGTTACCAGAGTCTCACTAGCCTGCTCTAGAGTCTCACTGAAGTCTTCTACTCCTAAGTCTCACATGATACTCCTTGCTCTTGAGTCACATGAGATTCTACCTATTTGAAGCGTTTGAATCACTGTAGATTTATCTCATTCTTTTCCCCAATGATATTTCTGTATCAAAATTTACCATGTACCTGTTTAAGAATGTTCAACAACATTTAGTAAGGCCTATTGGCCTTGCTCAATAATTCCGATCACTTCTACTGATTGTTTGACTTAGTGAAAAAATGATCGGGTAATTATTTCTTCTTATGATAGAGACCCTAACTCGCTTATATGTGGGAAGATGGTGCACACAAATTCTTCAATAATATTAATAGGCATGGATGATCTTGAACTATATTATCTACATTTGTCTTATTGGATTCTCATACACTGTCAACTCATATAAGATCATCTTTAAATTTATTCGGCTTCAGTCTTAATTTAATTCCACATCATTCATGGATTTCATGGATTACACACTTATATTTTTGGGTATCTTAAAGACTACTCATATGTGAATTTGATTATGCATGATTGCATGCATGTATAATATTTTTCTTTTCAACCAAAATACACATTGTTCTAGTATCAATAGTTTAAGTTCAATGAGTGTGTCTCATGCATTTACACGTGCACTATCCACTTTGTTTATTCACCCAATAATCACACACAATATCGTATTCTATGGTTCTTTTCACACAGAAACTTACTATTTAGTTCAGGTTTAAAATATGTGTGTTTTTATGTATATTCACTTCCTTATTGATTCTTATCATTATCCACTATGCACACACAATTATGGATTATTCAAATCATGCATATTAATGCATGAAAACACGTATTTTCCTTATTCTCTTCTTTAATGGATTTCACGCATGCACATAGTTCACATATTCTTATATCCCTGGAATCCAAGAAAAATGTCTGGTTTTTTCAATGGATGCACATGTGATCATGTAAAAAAGTTCTACCCATTATCATGAAATCTCTTTATTCACTAAATAATAACACCTACAAAATAGTATATCATTAACATGTAAACTGTAAGGTTATCTTCTTATCTTTGTGAATCCGAAGGGTAACGACTAATATTCTTTGCACAAGAGGTTCACAAGTTTTCTATGCACTAGATGTGTGATCCTTCTTCGCACTGAGTGTGAAGATATCCCTCTCTCCTTGTAAAGCATGACAAGGATGTTAAAAAAACCCATTGTGGGTCCAAAGGTCTTCTTCACACAACCGGGATGGTTTACGAAACTCCTTTCTTTGTAAGGCTCATTTGAGAGTGCGTAGAACATGTCGAAGGCCTACATGACCATTTTATCTTTCATGTAGAGAGACAAATATGGCATGCTATTTCCTAGGAAACACAAACACCCAAAGAGGTGGAAATATAAAAAACATTCCTTGGCTCGGTGCTTATCATTTTATAGGAAAATATAACAACATTTCTTCTCATTCAAATCCCATCAGATAATACTTGGAGATCAAATACATTATTTCCCTAGATCATCGGTTTTAAAATTTTCAAACCAGAGAGACGATATGGAGAATATCATGACTATTTATTTTTCAAACGAGCGGTATTTCATTAAAAATATCATGTGGATGCATTTGGAATAGAATGAAACACATTTTCCTAAGTTCTTCATGCTCCCTGACGTGACCTCACAACTTCCTTTTCTTCATCCCCATTTGATCATACTGCTTTTGTTACATGCATGAAAATTAAATTGCATGCATGATTTTGTGGATTTATTACAACCATAATGCAGTGGATTCAATCATCAAAAGTGGATAGAAGATCGATTTGAGATTCATTCCTCATCTCTGGTCAGCAGCAGCTGCACTGGGAACCCTTCCAATAGTGAGAGGTAGAAGACAATGTCATGGATTCTCAACAGTCATTGGATCAGCACATATCAGAAATGGGTGACAGATTATAGATGTTGGAATGTGAGATTAGATGAGTGACAAAGATTATCAATGAGATCTTATAGAATACCCAGATTACATCCTCATTTTTTAAATGATGAATAGTAGTGGCAGTTCCTTGTCTCGCAAAGAATCTGCAATGCAGAATTTGTTCTACTTAAGTATCAAGCGGCCTCGACCCATCGCCAGATTACTCCTCCCCAATAGTATCACCCCATACTATTTTCTCTAGCGAGCATGATTTATTCCCACCCTTTCCACAGGATGTTTCTCAAACTCTGCATGAACCAATACACATCTTGACCCTACAACTTGCGAGATGGCCCGAATGGCTTCCCTTTGGTCACAATTGACTTTTTCTGCATGAGCCTTGGGTTGAGGGTTCCCGATATCTTATAGGATAAACAAAATTTTTAGGTTAAATCTAATAGAAAATAATAATTATAAGTGTAAATTTTCAATTCCACCTCTCTACAAAATTCCAATCCCATGCGACTCCCCTTCTTTTCTTCCAATTCAACTATCATTCTCTAATATTCTCGACTTCATGAAAAAATTTTAATCCTTCCTTTTATCATGATCACCCTAATATTATTAAAGCCTTCACCACTATTTATTTTAGGAACTTGAATTCCAAAAAACACCTCTATCATCCTCAATAGACGATACTTCATTGTTGTAGACCATGTGTCACTTTTAACACAAGTTCACTGAACTACAGATTGGTGCATCAATCATATGATTTAACAACATGAAGAATTTCCTAGGCATGAAATTCAATTATCCGAATCCATAAAAATTCTCTAGGAATCATTGGATTTGTAAAAACATTATCAGATGGATAGAAATGAGATATTACCATCTCTTTGATCACCATTGCCATCCAAAAATTATTGACAATACTTGTCAACATATACAATTCTTCATCAAAGTGGGGTTTTTATTGAGTCAAAAACATTACTCTAAGAATTACCACTTCAATCATCATCACCACTTCAATCATTAATACATATTGACAAAAAATGCAACACTATGATAAAAAATTTCCCCTTTGTATTTTGTTATCAATATCACCTAATCACAGTTTGTAAGAGTCAATATGTGTGCTAATATATTCTCCCCTTATTGGAAACCAAAGGAAAATGTTAAGTAGGGGATACTCAAAAACATGTTCTCCTCTATTTAAAGAATATCATATTGAATATTTCTAAGAGTGGGATAATGTCACATGGTTCACTTAGCAAATAGAATTTAGTTAATCAACTCTAAGTCTACTTGGGATAAACCAGTGTATAAAAAAGGATATATGACCAAGGTTTTCAGTGTTATCCATAAAAAACCATGCCTGTGAAATCCTGATCAGAATGTATTAAGTCTTATCCAAGGGGTAGAAAATAATCATATTTATCAATGAATTTATTAATCCTTCACATACATCAAAAAACATATTAAAAAGTCCAAATGAAATTATAAATCTCCCCCTTCATCCAATCATTCCATCAATCAAGAACTCCCCTTTGATTTACATGATAAAAAAATTTAAGAACAAGGGATGAAAGTGTGATTGGAATACCTCATGTTGCAACGTCTAGAGATGATATTAATTTCAATATTTTTCATGAAATAACCATTGATATAATCTCCTTCATATTTTCACCCTCTCAAGGGGTGAAATCCCTTTGATTTACCATGGAGGAAAATATCATCAGATAATCTTCAAGATATTCATGTTGATAATCTTCCACTGTGGAACATTATAAGTAATTATCAAATCATGAATAGTTAACCCAACTTTTTGTTCTCCATATTGTTAATTCAATTCTCATCTTGGGAATGACCTTCACCTTCAATTCCCTACAATTTATGCACACATAAACCACCAAAGTATAAGGGAGTAAGATGGATCACATATGAGTATCTTAATAAGAGCAACATGGTTGAGTATTTTCTCTCAACCGAAGAACTCCTTTCCTGGAATCTCTATTACGTCTGGCACTATTCATATTGGTTTATCCTCTCCCTTTTCCATTTTTATCTTTCATTGTTATCATGGAACCTTTACTTCCATTCACCTTCAAATTATGGGGATTGTTTATCCTCACTTACTCCAGTAGTGAAATGGCTTCCACTGGTGCATGTTTTCCAATTTTCAACATATCTATTTTATATGGTAAGAGTGTTATACATTTTTTTTCATTATGCACAGCCTGCTTCCACATTCAAAATAGGCGAGACACTTTATTTGTCTTGTGTTGAAAACCTATCAGCAAATTTGGATTCATCTTTTTCTGAGATGACATGTTTCCCCTTTTCATTCCTTTGGCTAGTACTTCATCATCATCTTTTTGCAGTTCTCTATAATTTTCAATTGATCAGGCCAGATAAATAAAAACTCCTTAACATTTTCTATCTTGGATCTTCCACATGGCTTCTTCAATGCTTTCACGTTACCTTTCTATTGAAACACATCAATATCATATTAAAGAATGTCTTCAATCAATCCTATCATTTACTCGATTGATTCTATTTTTTTGTTTAGATTTATTCAATTCATTTCAATGGATTATTTGTAATGATTTATGGTATGAACTCCTTTTTCGTATTAGATTAATGTTTTTGGTTGAGATTACATTTTTGGATTCCAACTAAAACTTCTTTTTGGGAATAGTTTCTTTCACAGATTTCTTGACTTCATTGTATTGCATATTCCCAATGGTAGACTTTTCAACATTTGCTCCCTTCTTCTGAATTTGTAGTAGCATTTTATTTTTACCAACATATAGATGATTCATGGTTGAAATAAACCAGAATTCATCATAACTATGATCACTTCAATTGAAATTGTCACAAAAGACTTCAAAATATTCAAATATATTCTTGATAGACATATTATTCTTTATCTATGTATTATGTTATAGCTTTAAATAATGATTCATTTCTTTACATACATATTCCTTAAATATAGGCCTTCCATAATTTTATATGCTAACACATTATGTCAGTAGCTATTGTCATGATTCCCAAACATCCAACAACACCCACGGTAGCCAATAAACACCCTTCTTTTTCTTACAGTATTAGTCTTGCTAGATTCAGTGCATTGTTGTTTTTGGAATTGTATTTATTTATATGTAACTTCTATTTGGGATTTATTATTATTAATTATTCTAGTATCCATCCTTGATGTTTTGATGGATGCATAAACATTTTTATCAATCCACATCTTCCCATATTTTAGCTTTGAACCTATACATGCAGATGAAACTACATTATTAGAAATAGAAATAATTGGGTTATGGGATGCCTTATTCTCGGAGGATGTTTCCATTATATTAGAATATTATCTAATAATCCACTTATAATCATTTTCCTCAACTTAAACTTGTGTGGCAACATATCTTCTTCTAATTGTTTTGGATGTTTGTACTTGATGTGATTGCTAATTATTCAATTTTACTTCCATCTCTTAACACTTCATGTTGAAGGAGTTCTTATCATACTCAACTAATCTTAGATTTAATTTTTAATTCTCCTTCAAAATTATCATTTTTTCTTCATTAGTATCTCTAAATTATTATAAAGCATTGTGATGCACCTTTACCTTGTTAGCTTTTTCTTATAGTTGAGAAGCTTTGACAACCTTAGAAACATTGCGTAATTTTTATAATGCATGGAAAGATTCTAAAAATACAATATCAAATAATTACTTCTGAAAAATACTTCCCTTCAATTCCTCATTAACTTCATAATATCAATCATTTCATAGAAAAATTGTTTCTTCCATTTCTTTCACATGTTTTGTGAGAGTGTTAGACATTTCAACCCTTTTAACTAATGCCTCTTCAATGGTATCAAATTCTTCTTCCAGTTGTAAATTTTCAACTTGAAGAACTTTGATACTTGTAGAAATATGTCTTGCCACTTCTCTAGTAATATTATTTAGATGTTCATTAAGTGATGACTAAAGAGAACTAATTGATCTTTCGTCATCACAATGTGACTAGGCTTCAATATATGAATCATAATAACAAAAAATAATTATCACATGTTCTACCTTCTATATTACCTTCAACAGAAGGTGTGTCCCCATTATTAGTATGATTATTATTTATCTTCCTTCCATGTTTCATCTTCCTATTATTTCAAGTATTGGATGATACCTCCATTTTAGACTGCTCACTTACTTCCTAAAATCAAAACTTCATAAAGACTCCCTTGGATATTTTAGAGATGACCTTCCCTCTGATACCGATTGATGTTCCTAGATCAGTGTGAATCACTGAGAGGGGGAGGGGGTGACCCAATGAACCATTTAGACTTTTTACAAATGGATTATTTTCAATTAAAATTCTCCGGGTAGTTAAAGCCTTGATCCACACTTCTTGTGCCTCTCAACCTTACCTCAAATTATCTTGTAAATACAAAGGCACTGAACACAAGGATTTACAAGGATCAGTTCAAATACATTCTCCATACTATGTTAGTTATTATACCCAACATAGATTCTCCAAAATAATTATATTAATAATTTTAATAGTCGCTACAGAGTGACACTATATCTCTCCTGAGTCCCATAAGAGGTTTGTTTTTTTAAAGGTTGTTCCTCAGTCAAAGACCAAGGCATGATTTATTGATATAGAAAGAAAAGGAGTTAAAAAAAGTCTGATAGACGGAATATTATTACAATCCTTATTAAAAAACGGGAGCAGATCACCAAGAAAATCATCCAGCCAGGTAATATCCTGGTTGACCGCCTTGTTGGAAAGTCTATCAGCAACATTGTTCGCTTCACAGAAAACACGTGTGGCGATGAAGTTGAGATCCATGAGAAAAGAAAGACAATTCATCCATCAAGAAGTGAGCATCCAGGAATGGTGCACTACCCCCTTCCTGATATCTTGGATAACAGTGGTTGAATCACTTTCAATCCATAGATTGTTCCAACCTTTTTGTTTGGAAAAATGAACAACATGAATCACTCCCAGCATTTCTACCTCCAGGGCCGAGGCCATACCACATCCACTGATGAATCAGCCCTGGCACCTACCAATATAGTCTCTAAAAATGGCACCACAACCTTCCGGACCTGGGTTTCCCCTCGAGGAACCATCGATATTGACTTTGATCCATCCCGGAAGCAGAGCCTGCCAAAATACTTCAATGGTGTGTCGAGGATTCCTGTAAGATCCTGCAATCCTAAGGCGGAGAAGGATCTCAAAATCACCAATAGTGTTCTCACAATGAGCTTTCTAAAGAGAGCCAGCATCCTTGATGGAAATAACAATACATGTTTTACCTGCAGTGAGACTGAATGAGCAATTATTATGAAGAATGTTATTTCTATCATACCAGATCACATGCAGAAGTTCGTCCACCGTAATCAGAAAAAGGTTCTTAATTTTCAATTAAGAATCCCAATTAACATAGTACTGTAATTGAGAGTTGATAGTATAAATAGGAGACCTTCTTCAACCAAAAATGTCAAGAGTGTAATTCCAAATAGTTGGAGCTATAGCACAAGACAAAAACAAATGATTAGCATCTTTATGGTGTTGGTTGCACAGATGACATCTAGAGAAAAGGGGGATCCCAAAAGATTGAAGGAACACATCGGTTGGGACTCTATTATGAGCAATATGAAAAATAAGAGTAAATATGGAGGGCTTGATCCAAGGTTTGTTGAATGATTTCAACCAACTATGGATAGAATCGGAATTACAAGAATTATTATTGTAGAAGCTTTTTGAGCCAAGGACTCAATTAAAAGCGGGCTCCCAAATGAGAAAATACTCGATGTTGGAGAAATGATAATTGTCAATGATATGATTGATATTATTAGGAAGGGTGATTTCTTGGGAGCTAAAGACATCCCTAATAGTGGAGTTGGTGGTGCAAGGCGGAGTGGTGGAAGTCAGCATGAAGATTAAGGGGACACCCGTCCAGTTATCCCACCAGAAATTCATTGAAGAGTTAGCGCTAACCATCCATCTAGAGTTATTCATGATGTTAATGAAGAATTGTCTAATGGAAGGCCAGATAGAAGACGTGATGTAGCTCATATTACCGTCCTTAAGCTTGGAAATGAATATTTTCTTGAGAAAGGTAGAGGAATCATTGTTTTTATAAATCAGCTTCCAAGTTATATTAGCCTAGAGATAGTTGTTAAAAATGTAATATTTTTATACCAAGACCACCCTTGTCTAGAGGTTTACAACAAGTTCTCAAAGGTGTGGTCACAAGCTTTCTTTCAGTCGTACTACCCGTCCAAACAAATGTTTTTATGTAAACGTTGATTTTCTGGAGAATACTAGCAGGCCAATTGTAAACCATCATCGAGCAGACAATTTTGGAAACAATAGTAGATTTAACAAGACAAATTATACCAGCCTTAGAGAGAGATTTACCCTTCCAAGTCGAAAGATGACTGGTAATTTTCACAACAATGCATTTAAAGTATCTAGATTTGGGCCTTCCCCAAAAAATATGAACACCATGTTAAGTGAAAGGGAAATAACCCTCCTTGATTCCTAAGTAATTAATGATATGAATTTTTCTGTTGGAAAAAATTCTTCCCAAAGAATACAAAATATTTTCTCCCTCTTATTGCATGTCCAGAAATTTCCTCATAATAATCCAGGGCACTTTTGAGGTTTTGAATGTTCCTTATATCACATTTTAAAAACAATATAATATCATTAGTATATAAAAGATGGGTAGGAACATTTAAATTTCTAGAGGCTTGAATGGGGTTAATCTTGTTTTGATTCCCAAAGTTCATCAGGAGTCTACTTAAGTATTCCTCGGCAATGGAAAATAGGATGGCAGAAAGAGGATCAACTTGCCTTACCCCCTTAGTGCATTTCATGTAACCTTAGGGAGCCCCATTGACCAACACAGAAATGGAGGATGAGTTGAATAAGGATCGTATCCTATCAGTAAAAGAATCCTTGAATCTAATGTTTTTGGGAAACTTTAAGATGAAACCCAAATCCATGGTGCCAAAAGCCTTCATGATGTATAATTTAATAGCATCACTGCCTCCCCTAGTGGATTTATTCTGCATATTAGTGCATTTCGAAGCAAGGAATATACAATATTGAATAGATATTCCTTTATTGAAGCCAAATTGGTTCTAAGAAACAATTTTATTACATATTTAAGAGAGTATTAGAAATGATCTTGTAGATAATTTTGTAAATGGTGTTGATGAGGGAAATAGTTCGGAAGAGGCGAATCTCCGCAACATTAACCACCTTAGGAATAAGAGTAAGAAATTGAGCATTTATTTCATGTGGGAGAGCACTAGTGGAGAAAAAATATTTGACAAGTATGCAAACATCCACATGAATGTTTTCCCAATAGTAATGGAAGAAACCATTATTAAAACCATCAGGTCCCAGGGCACTTTTCGAGTTTAGGCTAAAAATAGTGTCCTTGATTTCATGATCTAGGGGTATACTTAAAAGATGATCATTTTCGTCAGCAGTAACCATATTTGGAATGATATCAGGAAGAATTTCTTTGAAAATATCTGGACCATTGACCAAATTATGAAAATAATCAACAACATGGCTAGCAATGGAACCCTCTGATTCAAGAAGGGTGTCACCAACTCTAAGAAAGTCCAGTGGCCTACATATTTTTCAGAATTTTTTGGAAATAATTATAGAACCTGGTATTCATATCTCCATCCAAAAGATATTTGGTTTTGAAAATTTGTTTGCACATGTTATATTTGAGTTTCAGAAGGTATTTGAGCTTTAAGGAAATAGTAATTTCATTTTGAGGATCTAGAGAGAAATCAGAGCAGGTGGTGGAGCTTTGAATGCGAATGAGGTCATTATACTGGGAGGAGATGTCCTTGAAATGATGTTTTGTTTTAGTCTCAATTGAATTCCACTTTATTCAAGGATTTCATGGCATCCAAACTTCTTGCATTATGCATCTGAAGGACGTATCACATGCGCATGTGATTATGAATGATTTCATGCATGTATAATATATTGTTTTTAACCAAAACACACACTATTCTTGTATCAAAAGTTTAGGTTCAATGAGTGTGTCTATTGCATTTACACATGCACTGTCCACTTAGATTATTCACTCAATACACACACACACACAATATCTTCTTCTTTGTTTCATTGTACACACTCACTTACTATTTTGTTTTGGTTCAATTTATGTGTGTTATGAATGTGCATGCACTTCTTTATTGATTCTTCTCACTGCCCACTATAGACACACAATACTTGCTTCTTCAAATCATGTATGTGAATTCGTGAAAACACGTACATGCATTTCTTCTATTCTTTAAAGGCTTTCATGCATGAACACTGTCCACATATTCTAATCTCCTTTAAATCCATGAAAAATATCAGGTTTCTTCAATAGATGCACCCACATGCATGTAAACATGTTCTTCCCATTATCATATAATCTCCTTCTTCACTAAGCACAAATAACTACAAAACAATATATCATTAACATGTAAAGAAGAGATATATCTTCTTCTCTCAATGAATCTAAATTTTCATGACTCGTCTTCTTCATTCAAGAGGTGCACAGGTCTTCTACGAGCTAGATGTGTGATCCTTCTTCACACAAAGTGTGAGGATCTCTATATTTACTCGTGAAGCATGAAAGGGGTGTTTAACACACCTGTTAGGTGTCCATGGTTATTCTTCACACGACTAGGATGGTGTATGGAACTCTCTTATTAGAAAGGATCATTTGAAAATGCGTAGCACCTGTTGAAGGCCTGAGGGACTCTTTGCACCTTCGGATAGAGAGAATAATATCACGTGCTCTATTTCTGAGAAACACGAACACCTGAAGGGATGTGAATAACAGTTTATTTCCTCACATCAGGGATTCTATTTTTATATTCCAAGATAACAACATTTATCTACATTCAAATCCCATAGTATGTTCCATGGAGATTAAATCCTTGATTTCCCAAGATCTTCAGCTTTAAAATTTTCAAACAAAAGATATGATATTGTGCATATCTCAATTGTTTCTTTTTCAAACAAGTGGTATATCGTTTATAAGATCACATGGATTCATTAGGAATAACATGCAACAGGTTCTCTAAAGAACATCAAACACAATGGCATGGCCTCACAACTTCATTTTCTTTGGCCAGGTTTTATCTTATTGACTTCGTTACATGCATGAAAAAGCAGTTGTAGACATGATGTCATGAATTCCTTACAACCCTAATGCAGTATATTCAATAATAAATGGTGGCCAAAAGATCGATTGGATATTCATTCCTCTTCTCTGGTGAGCAGCAGTGACACCGGGAACACTTCAAACAGTCAGAGGTCGAAGACACTGTTGGGGAAGCTCTATAGTCATTGGATCATCTCAGATCAGACCTAGATGGAAGAGATTAGATGGTGGAACATGAGATTATATGAGGATCCCTGATTATCTGTGATTTCTAATAGATTGATGATATTACTTACACTTTTTTTAAATGATCAATAGTATCCCCATTTCCTAGTCCCGCATCAAATCGGAAGCATGACATTCGTTCTGCTTAAGTATCATGCCACCTCGACCCATTGTAAGATTACTCCTCCTCACCCCATGGCACCACCCCATACATTGTACTCATGAGGGTGAGCTCTATGATCACCCCTTTTAGGGTCTTTGGTCCCCACTCTACATGGGACTATACATGTACCAACCCTGCCACTTGCGAGCTGGCCTGACCAACATCCCTTTGGGTGCAATCGACTTTGTCCTGCTTGAGCCTCAGATAGAGGCTGCCAGCTAGCTTGTGGGTTGGCTTAATTTTTTAATTTAAAGACTATAAAAAACAATACTTCAATGTGTAAAATTTCTTGGATACCTCTCTTAAAAATTCCAATCACATGGAACTCTCCTTCTTTTTTTCTTCTTCAACCATCTTGCTCTAATCTTCTCCACTTCTTGAAAATTATATGAATCCTTTTTTTGCACGATCACTCTTAGAATACTGAATCCTCTTCCACCATTTATTTTTGGAACATGAATTACAAATAAAACTTCAATCATACTAAATAGAAGATAATTCATTTTTTTGTAAACCATGTGTTACTTTTGACACAAGTTCTTTGAACTCTGGATTAGTGCATCAATCGTTTGATTTAACACCATGAAGAATTTACCAAGTGTAGAATCCAATGATACGAATCCATAAAAATTATCCAGGCATTATTTGATTTGTAAAAACATCATTAAATTGATGGAAATGAGATATTCCAATCTCATTTATCACCATTTCCAACTGACAGTTGTTGACAGTACCTGTCAACTATTACAATTCTTAATCAAAGTGGGTTCTTCACCGAGTCAATAAAATTTCTTTAATCATTACCACTTCAATCATCATCACCACTTAAATAATTACCCTTCCATACAGATTTCAATACATTATTGACAATAAATACAACACTATGATCAATAATATTATATTATAGTTAAATGTATAAAATTTTATTAAAAGTCCAATTTTTTATGAACATTGAAAAATATTGATTTTCATTAAAAATTATCCTCTTGCTAAATCATTTAAAAACATCAATTTCTTTTCAAATTGTTTTAGATATAAAATTAGTTCCATTATATTTGTAATAATCAATTTTAGGTCATTTAAATCATTGTTTCGTTTATGATTCATATAAAAACATTATATACTTATGAAAACCTTTTATTTAGAAAAAAACTTTTTCATCGCATATGTGGATGTAATATAAAATTTTATTCTATAACTTTTATGAATTAAATTTGATAAAATGTGTTATATATTTAGAATAATATTAATAAATATTAGTTAATAGGGTGAATTGTTTTTCATAATGAATAGTAAATACAGTAAAAAAAATTTGTCATGGTTATGGTTGAACGAGGGATTTGTGAGTTACATGAACTCATGTTAAAATTAAGCTTACACACACATTTGATATTTATTAAATAAATTTTATTTATTATTTATAATTATTGGGTACAATTATCTAATAATTATCATTCATTTATTATTAAAAAATAAATTATCAAGGTAAAAAAACTAAAAAACTAGTTGTAATGGTGAAAACTAAAATGATAAAAGTAAGAAATCTTAGAGATTAAGGAACAAATTTTTTTTATATATTTCTATTTTTTGTGGTCTAGGTATGGATCGGTCATGTATTATATAAATTTTATTTTCAAATTTTTAGGCTCTTGTGTTGAGAGTGACATCCCATTATTGAATAGTTTTGGGAATTTACAAAAATGTCACTCATGATAAATTACAAAAAAGCCACCACCTCCCACTAATTCTTCACACATCATTAGGCATTAGGATCGACAAAATCCTACCATAATACTATAAAATATCTATGGAAATGTAATATAGATTATGGTCTTCTCAAAAGACATACCTTAGGGTCATTAATAAGAGATATATAGAGGTTGTTCTCATCCATTGTAATTGTCTTAAATAAGTTGTTTCTTTTTTTACATCTTCTCTTACCACCATAATTAATGTATTAATAATACCAATATAATAACAAAATAATCTAACATATACAAATAAATTGTGATATTGAAGGAATATCGTATATCTATCTCCTCTTCTATAATATTTTAAACAACACCTTTGATAATCTGTACAACGGACTACCACCTCACGAACAGATGTAATTCATTTTCCAACACCTCATATCACAAGTAGATATGATGATGGATTTAAAGTGTGTATATATATAAATATATGATATTTATAATATTATCATACTTATTTAATTATAATATCAAATATAAATTTTACATTAAAATCCATTTTAATGTGATAATAGCACTCACGCGTATGTGTGGACTAACGCCTCCACAAAGCGATGAGATACATTTTTAATTATATTTTTACATGGACGGTAATAAGAATATATTTAATGAATATAAATAATGTATATAACATATAAATTATCCTTTAATGGTTATTAATATTTATATATCTTTTGTTCTATCTATCTAGAAAAAGGAAACTGTATTCATGCATATATATGACCAACCATCTCCATAAACTGTGTAAATCAAGTTTCAATATATAAATTTTATAGATTACTATAAATATATTTACAATTAATATAAATTATATTTATATAATTGATAGAATTATGGATATTATGGAACTATTATCAATATAATATAATAAAAAAATACCTGACAAAAAAATAATTGAAAAACCAAGTATTTATTATCCCACACATTATTTTAACAAGGAATTATTAACAATTAGGTAACTAAGGTTATAAGTAAATCATATATGGTATGATATATATTATTATGGTTCTTTAATTGATGTATAATAAAATTATATTTATTATAATGGGGGTTTTAACATGTATAAATAAATTTGATATTTGATGTAAGGTATTTAACATCAAATATCCTCTATTGATACATATTTTATTATTATGAACCTAATTTAATAAATGTGGTGAATATACTAACCCTATGAAATGTTATATAACTAATATAATTATTTTCATGATATTTAATGTTTAATTTGTTGTTATTATTTAATAGTTCTTATGTTTGAAAGGTTTCAAACGTGGTAAGGGATTTTAGTATCACTTTTATTTCTATGAGACACATGACATATTCACCACTTGTTTCTTTTATGTGGTGTATATGATTTACATGTATTTATTTTATGATAATTATTATAAAAATTATGTGGAATTTAATATCCATATAAATATCTTTCTTTCATGGGGATTACAATTAACAATTTACCAAAGTTATAAAAATATTATGTTACATGCTCATTGTTTATCAGGATTGTATATGATCAAGTTTATAATGATTAAATATTATGGTATAAGTTCTAAATAAACTAATATATTTTCTTCTCATATCATTATTTATATATAATATACGTTTAAATTTATTTTTCATCCCATTAATAACTAAATATACAAAAGTTATATTTTTAATAAAAACTCTCTTCAGTCGAAAATACTTTTTCTCCCCGGTACATTTTTTCTAAATAAAATTAAAGGAGGATTATAATATTCTCCCATGATTGTTTAAAGTAATTTTTAACCATGTTTTATTTTTTTGAATGGTATTCAATGAATCTTATTATCCATTTTTTATTTTGGTTGTTTTATCATTTTTCCAAAAATGTGAAAGGAATAATTTATTAACGTGTACGACGTGAACAAAATATTCCCCCCCAAGGACCGCTCAATTATTTAAATCTTACTTCATATGTTTTCAAGATAATTTTAAATGAATTTTTTTATTTGTATTTTGGAAATTTTAATATTTTAAATATGTTATTTTAAAATGAAAAGGACATTTCCTTGAAGAATGTTTCAAAAATATTTTAATTGAATTTTTGTTCATTAATGACAACAACCATGGGTATTTCTTATGTTTTAGTTGATATATGATCCAATGGTACTATACTTATTACATATATTGATGTATTATGATTTTGATTGTGATGAAAAGATGATTATGAAAACAATTTATTTTTTATAGGTTATACTATGATGAATGGTTTACGAAACCCGTTTCCTTTCCATGGGTTATGATATTATGAATTTATTAAGATATTATAGCAAAAAAATATATGTATTATTTTATGTGTGTAAAATATATCTCCCTCTAATTTATTGGGTAAATAGTTATATCTCATTAGATAATCATGGGAAAAATCCTATGTTCTTGATACGCTATTAGGAATAGGCGGATGTACATTTTCCACCGTGGTAGACAAATAAATATTATTAATCAAATATTGGATATAGGTGATGATTCATGGTATGTTATGTTTTGTTAAATAGGTAGGGATTCTTAGTCCACTATGATTTTATATTCTAAGCCGTTAACCTTCACATTTGAAATTATTTCTATACTTATGTTGGTTCTATAGTTATATTACATGAACTTATGGTGAATTTCTGATTTATAATCATTTCTCACTCTTATGATGCATGTCTTAGAAATGATAATGTTTTTTTCTTAACACATACTTATGGTCTTGGATAAACATTCAATTAACCGTATATGTTATTTTCATGATCTTATACATGTATAATTAACTTATTCCTTCTTATGATCATAAATTGATACATCACATGTTTTCTATTAGTAAGAATCTGATCCCATCCTTTCTTATTTTACCTTCCTCGGGTTATGAACAATGGTTTAAGTAGGGCATGGCAATGAATTATACAAATGGGAAGATCACAGTGGTTCATGTAGAAGATATTTCATGAAATTAGAATATTATGCCTCTATTATCCACAGACATCAAACCATTATGTTCATGAATCATGTATTTAGGAAATGTATTGAATATTAATAAAAAAATATTTAATATTTGTATATGAAAATACATGGTTTTCATAGTTTGTATCCATCAAAATGTTTATTAAATATTTAGAGAGTATGGTTTTAAAAATCTTATGATATCTCTAAGCATAAGTCTATATATATAAAAATATCCTTGAATTTTGGTGAGGTATAGAGAGAGTAGTATCTAATACATCACAACCCTATCAAGATGCTATAGGTGGCTGCTGGTTTAGCAATGTTATACCTAGGGCAATTTAATTTGGAAAGGGTGATTGTGGAATCGACTCAATTATAAACTACTGCATGATAAAAATCCTTGATGTGTACCTAGTTTAACACTTATAAGGGATTTTTTTATAAAATTATAAACTCTTTAAAAAACATCATGAAATAAATTAATATATGACGACTATGAATGAAAAAGATTAATGATATGGTTCCATATATTGAAAATATGGTGTCAGGATTTAGACATATTGTAAGTGATTTTTCATTATTATGTTGTTTCCTATTGTGATTAATATTTCTCACACTATATATTTTTACTATTCATTTAATAAAACCTAAAAGAATCATGTGAAAAATTAAGGTGAAGGCCAATGAAATGGTCATCCTTATGAGAAATAAATTTTCTTAGATGTTGGGATACAATATTTTGTGACTATTCCCACTCAACACTCTCAAGTTATATGTTTTAATATGTTTCATGTTGAACTTAAAAATTTACCAAGGAGGGAGTAACATGAAATTTAATATTTTATATGACACCATACACCCTCCTATGAAAATTAAGATCCACTAGTTTTGGAGAAATGGATCAGTGTGATGAAATGATATCTTCCAATGTTCAGTTCTACAACATGGAAACATTTATCCTAATTTTTTATAGTTGGGACAGTGAAGTGGATAAATAGTGGAATATTATTAAGAATAATATGAAATTGGATAAAATTGTCTCTATGTAATGGGTTGGGATTATGGGGATGTTTTTCAGTAAGTACTTCCTTTTTATTTTATGTATATAAATGGGGAAATAGTTCCATGATATTAAGAATTAGGATGATGATCCCATTGGTACGTACAAGTAAATTTTTAAAAGACCTTAAAGGAAATATTATAGTTTAAAAATTATCCCTGAAAAAATTGATTGATTCATTTTTCATTTGAAACCATGCCTTCGAATTGAATTTTCTCTTAGGGACTTCATAATCTATGAAGAAATTGTTCGAAGAGAACTCAAAGTGGAAATAGATGCTGGAAATACTCATGGTTTTTAGAGACTTGAAAAGAAAAATAGTTTCTTATGGAATATCCAATTTCACATCACATGGAGAGGAGAAAATATTTCAACCTCATAGTTTCCAAAAATGTGGGAAGGAATACTTAGATGACTGCTTGAATGGAACAAGAATATGTTTGTTGCCTGGGAAAACTAGCTATCAAGTAAAATACTATCGATGTTATATAAAAAATTAATTCAATGAAAGTAAATAAGAGAGGGTTAAATTGTTTTCAACACCAAAAATCTAGTTCTGTTGATGAAATGAGTTCAGAGATTATGTGATTCAAGGCCCTAATTTAAGGGATGATAAGGCTAATAATCCAAGGAAACCTATTAAGACAAAGTAAAAAAGGGATTTTTTATGAAATCACAAAAACCGAATTGAATCATGAAAATTAGAGCACATTTAACCTAAACTCCATTGTGGGTAATTTCATTTCATGGTTTGTATGAATAATCACTATAAATGTTTTTTATAATTGATTATATCCCTAAACATTGATTCTAAAATAATGAACTCACTTCTGTTATATTGAACCATCCTAAGATCATGTATTGAGGGAAGGATTCACCAAATAGTTCTATGAAATTTTATTTTGTATATATGATATAATCATATTCAAGGAATAAATGGTGAATCGTATTTTGGAATAATATATGATATTATTGGGAAATTATTTTGGAAAATGATTAGGGTATCTCAATTTTGTTATAAAAAATTATAAGTGATTAATATTATATTAATATAATTATTAATTTAATCATGGAAGGGTATGTGATAAAATAATTCAAATCTTTTGGATTCAATTTAGATCAGATATATTTTGTAAGTGACTTAAGGAAAACAAATTATGGAATAGTTTTAGTTGATTTTTGGGTAAGGTTTTATAGATTAATTTAATATTTCATCATACAAGCATTTATCCAAGTTGGATAAATTTTTCAAACAATTTCATTTATTATTAAGTAGAGACAAAAGGAGTGACTTGTCATTATTTTTATGGATCTTGTGATCAATTAGTGATTTAGGCATGAAAAACATCATCTTCATTTCTTAGAGTAATATATGAAGTAGAAATTGATCAATGCACAACCAAAGGATGATATAATGATCATGATATTGGAATAAATCAAGTAATTATATTTTCTATTGTTCTATATCCTCATAGTAATTATTCCCTCAAATTTTCAAAAGGATCCTGATTATAAAATATAGTCTTATTAGTTTGATTTTTAATTAATCAGTGTTCTCCCAACACATCATAGATTTATGGTTTTTGGTGCTTGTCATTCTCATGACCATGTTCTATATCACTATGTAATAATACTTGGATGTTTTTTTTCTATTGCACAACTATATTTTCACATCCCCCAAATGTTATCCTATTTGGAATCATAATTATTTTTTATACCAGATGGGCATCATAATTTCTATTATATCATTCCAAGAAGATATTTATTGATACTTATTTTGATCTGGAATTTCCATGAAGGAATTATCAAATTTCAATCCCATTTAGAACATGTTTAAATTGTGATGATGTAATTTATTTGGGGGACAAAAGTAATACCCTGATATTTTATGAATTTGTTTTTATAGTAAATTTCATTTCTTTCATATCTTGTGTAATACACAAAAAAATGTTTTCACAAACCACAATATATTATTAATATTATTATTTAAACCAAACCGTTATAACCTTTCATTAAATTGGATTGTATGAATAGGACTAAATAAATTATTAAAAGTATATGGTTTACACATTATTAATATAAATTCATTTTTTCAAAGAAATAAAAATAAAAATTAGTTTAATGTAATGGAAATGTTTTTCTGAAAAATAGTTCTTTTCATGAATTATTATTATATTAATAAAATAAATACTCCACTATTTGTGAATGATTTTAATGGAATTTATATATTATATATTAAAGAATATTTTTTATCAGTAATCAAATATTTTTTCTAAATATGAGATAAGAATAATTATAATTTATATTAACAAAATATATTTGTTTAAAAAGTCGTTTTGTTGTTTTATTCATAGTTTTTTAATTTTTTTAGCACTTTTAAAAAAATCTATTTTAAAAAATTAAATTCAATTTCGAAATCATAATTTAAAAATTATCCTATAATTATGTTTTTATAATTTTCTGAAAAGAATAATTATTCAATTAATAATGAAAAATAATGATTTTTATTTAAAATTGTCTTTTTTTTAAATCATTTATAAAATTCAAATTTTTTAAATAGTTTTAAAAATAATATTATTTTTACTATATTACTAATATTCAAATTTATTTCATTGGAATAAATTTTATTTTCAACTATTATATAAAAATGTTTTATACTTATGAAAACTTTGTTAATATAAAACCATGTTTTTGTCATGGTTGTGGGTTTAATTTAATGTTATATTCTATGAAATATATGAATTGAATTTTGAAAAATGGATTCTTTATTTTGAACTATAATAATTAATACTAGTTAACAAGTTAAATTTATTTTTTCATCATAATTAATATTAAAATTTTTAAAAATTAATATATGTGGTCATGGTTAAAATTGGGTTTTGCATGTTACTTGTGCTTGTTTTAAAATTAATTTTTAACACACATAGAATTTTGTTATTAAATTTTATTTCATATTTATTATCATTAGGTGTAAATTATTAAATAATTTTCTTTTTTTTAATATTAACATATAAATTACCACATTGAATAAATAAAAAACTAGTTACTATGGTGAAAATAAAAATTGTAAAAGTTAGTAAACTTAGAAGTACAAGGAAATCATGATTGAAACATGTTTCCTTTTTTGAGTTTTTTATTGACAATATATTTATTAAAATATATTATTTATAAATTTTTGGGGATCTTGGGCTGAGAGTGACGTCCTATTATTGAATAGTTTTTGGTATTTACAAAAATGCACACCTCCTCAACTGTAAAAGGAAACAACCACCACTCACTTCATAACACCATATAATCCATTTAGATCAAATAAAAACTACCATAAAAACTCTAAAATATCAATTGAATCATAATATAGATTCTTTACTTCACAAAATACCAACCCCATCATGATAAACAAGAGATCCAATGGAGGTTGTTCCTAGTGAAGGTAATTGTCTTCACTAAGCCCTTTATTTTTATTTATTCTCTCACCACCTTCATTAAAGTATTAATAATTATAATATAACAAGAAAATAATCTAAAAATTTTATTTATATGTTATTATTTTAATGTAATGGACTATATCAATCTCCAATTCTATAAAATGGTAAACAAAACCTTTGATTGTGTGTACGACAGACTACCGCCTCATGAACCCATGTAATTTGTTTTCCATTACTGAATCTAATAAACTGATATAATTTTTTATTTATAATATATATATGATATTTAGGATATTGATATAATTTTGTAATTAAAATTATATATATATATACCTTCCAATCCATTTAGAAAATGATAACAATGCTTGTACATAGGTGTTGACTACCGCCTCTAAAAAGCGATGTGATACACTATTTATTTTATTTTAAAATGGGTGGAAATTAATATATATTTAATTAAAATATATTATATATAAAATATAAAAATTATCTCATAAAATAGAATTGATATCTACCTTCCTTATGTTCCATCTGTTAAGAAACTGAAAAAACATTCAATCATACATACGACATACCGTCACAATGAATTATGTAATTAATTTTCTATCTCTAAATTTTAAAGATTCCTATAATTAAATAAATAAATAATTTTTATATATTATATTTTTATCATGTTTAAAATTATTTAGCTGATTGAAAATTTTTCAATGTAAAATGATCTGAAATACCGAATGAAAATTGACATGAATAATTAAGCACTTACTACCAGAAACATGATTTTAACAAGGAATTGTTAATAAAAGGATAATAAAAGGTTCTAAGTAAATAATTTATGGTATTATATATATGAGTAAATTTATTTTATATAAATATAATAAACCTATACTCATTATAAAGGAGTGTTGGATGCTTATGAAGAAAGTTAATTTTTAACGAAAGGGATTCAGTCTAAACGTTCTTTCATTAAGACACATGTTATTGTAATGAATATAATTTCATTTATGTGGTGTATTCTCATGGATCTCAGTATTCTAATGATATTTAATGTTTCATTTTTTTTCATTAATGGGACATATGATTCAAAATTTTCTAATTTGTAAAGGAATAACTTTATTTCTATGAGACAAATTACAAATTCAGAATTTTCACTTTTTCTATGTTACATATACTGCCCAAAAATTTCATTTACGATCCATATTATGAAATATATAGGTATTTAAATATCCAAATTAGGTATTTTATTTCTGGGGGCTTAGGATTCAAATGATACCAAAGTGAAAATTTTTTATATTATAATCTCATTGTTTATGAAGATTTTTTAACATTATGTTTCTCACAATGAGATATTATGGTCTACCTATCAAGAAAATCATGTATTTTCTTCTACTATATTTATTTATATAGGTTTTTTTACATTAAATATTTATCTATATATTAAATAAATATAAAAAATCATGTTTTGAAAAAAAAAATTATATCTCTCTTTGGTCGAAAATCCTTTTTCTTTCATGTCCATATTTTCTAATACAAATTATTGAAGGTTTGTTTCATTTTTAATGATTTTATAAAGTAATTTTTAATTAATTTTTAATTTTAAAAATCTGGTTTGAAATGAATATTCTTGTCATTTTTCAAATGATGTGGTTTTTACTTTTTACCAAAAAAGTTAAAGGAATTTGTATTTTATCATGTACGACATTAACAAAGTCTTCCGCTACCATGGCCACTCAATTATTTGAAACTTAATTTACATTTTTTTATGTCTATTTTCAATGAATGTTTTTCTTAAATATAGTTTAAAATATTATATTATATTTATTTTTTTCTAGTTAAAAAGAATATTTTCCTCAATAATTTTTTAATGATATTTTTATGGAATCTCTACTCATCAACAAAAACAACCTTTGTTATTTCATATGTTTTACTAGGTATATGATAAAAAGTTTCCATAATTATTATTTTTAAAGAAGGTTTATATTTTTTATTATTCTGAAGAGATGATTATGAAACCCATTTCATTCCATAGGGTTATACTAAGATTAAATGTTTATAATACCCATTTCCTTTGAATGGGTTTTGATATAATGAATGTTTTATGATATTTTGGCACAAAATGTATTGACTATGTGATGGGTGTGACCTATATCTCCCTAAATGTTTTTGGGTAAATATTTATATCTCATGTACAATTATGGGACATAAGGTAATGTGCTTGATCTACCGTGGGAAACATACCAATTTGGTAGATCCACTACATTAAACAAGTCAATGTTCTTGATCCAATATGTTGAAATGTTCAAGTTGTCTGATCCATTATGTTATGAGAAATTGGAATGTATTCCTAATCCACTTTTATTTGAGTGGTATTAGGATTAAAATTTCTATATGAAATGGTTTCTATGCTTGTGATGTTGTCATACTTATATGACATGAACATATGGAACCAAACAAATTTCTGATAATTTCTAACTCTTACAATGCATGTCTAGGAAATCAGAATGTTTTATGAAATGATTCATGTTTATGATATTTTATTGATTAGGTATGATCCTACTAAGTTACATTCCTGATATCATACCATTATTATTATCTTATTTCTTCTTATGATCATCAACTGATATCCCACATGTTTACCCTTATTGAGAATCTGATCTCACCTTTTCTTATGTTTCCCTTCACCATATTATTATTAATGGTTTAGGTACAATATATATATTAATTTTAATAAATATTATGGTCAATGTGGGTTATGTTGAGAATATTTCAAGAAATAATAAGATTGTGTATATAGTTTCCAAAGACAATAAACCTTTACTGTCCTTAGGTATGTATTTTTGAAATGTACAAAATATTCATTTAAAAAGATATAATATTAATTTATGAATATACTGGTTCATTATAGATAAATATAATCTAATAAATCCTTCTTCATCCTTCAATATTTTAGATGAGATATGAAAAAATGCATATACAACTCTTCCCTAAGAAAAATATCAATCTCTACATTTAATTTGGTATATTTTTTAAAATATATATTATTTCTAATTTAATTTCTATACAAGGGTTAAGATTGATTATTTAATTTCTATGATTATGAAAAGTGTCCCCTATTATTATTTGTTCTATCATGAACCATAAAATATTCATTTTTCATTGGATTTTCATCACATAACTCCCCTAGATATAAAATAGATAGAAGTCAGAAACAACATGGCTATAGTGTGGCCATTTTTTCAATAGTGAAATATAGATACATTCACAAATATTGTGGCATGAACCTTCTCACTATGGTTCAACAATCCATTATGTGGTCTGGATAACAATAATCTAGTATGGTGACATCCATTTGATGAGATCCAATTTTCTCTTTGATAACTCCTTCAATAACACCCCACATAATTTTTGTCATGATCTCATTGAATTTTATCTCACACAAATATTGTTGAAGTATCTATAAAAATACTGCATCATACACTCTTATATTAATGGAGATCTCAAAAACGTTTCTTATTCCAATGTCATACAATCTAATCTTCTAGGCACGACTACAAAGTTGACTCCTCGTCTGATGAACCTATTGAGTAGACCATCCGTCTATGGTGTTGACTACTGTAATCTTATGAAATATAAATTCATTTCTTCTTCCAAATTTGGATACTCCACATCACAATTCATAGCTATAGTATGTAAAAGTTTTACTTGATAGGGACTACTGTGTAGCCCTATGTGCTACGACATGAACACACCAACAACTCTACTAGCACAAAAATCATATGGAACTCGCATTTCATTATGGTAACTTTATATATGGTGTATCCTAAGAACCATGTATCCTGAATTTCAATTGAATCAATAAATATCACATAATATAAGTAAAATCACTCTATTGACCAACTAGATACATGTAATAGGGCCTACTCTCAGCCTCCTTTACTATTCCACCCTTTACCACAGACCACTACCTACATGATGCCACCATTGCGACATGGACCAGTATTAAAATAATACACACATATACCCACATGCATGTTATCTATCCCTATAATATCTTTATGGATATATGGCTTGAATTTTTCCCTTACATGGTCAATATTCCTCCAAAAAATGAGGGGTGCATGCATCTTGGATGCATATCTATGGTTGACCATTATTTAATGGAATAACCAAGAAGGATGTGATGTAGTATTGGTGACTATGGAATAGTCCCACCTTTATGGTGTAGACTTGGTGGATATGTTTGGACTTTGTATCTTTCTTCTCTTTTTTAACTGTCACAACACTTACGAGCATCCAAAAGGGTTTTTTCTAACACCACTAATTATCCTAGAATATTTATGATATTTAGAGAATATTAACTCTATCAATAAATGATGTGTTCTAAAATTCAATGGGAAGAATTATCATATATGGAGATATACTATGAATCCCTACCTCTAATCACATGGCATGGGAGTGAGTGGTGAAATAAAAATTGTGGTTGAACCCATTAATAAAGGCACTTCTTTGACCTATATATACAAGATTAATATGGAATTAGATATAAAGGATCAAAATACCATCCTAATGTCTTTAATAAAGAAGGTCTATACAGACCTATGTCTATCTAAACCTCTAAAGAGATCTATGAAAAATTGAGAAGAAAATATGACATAAGCATCAATGTCATGGAAGCCAATCTACATGTCTAGAGAACTAAATTTGAATGAATTAAAATAAATGATGATTAAAACAATGATAGATTTTCACCTAATTAAATAATATAATTAGAAACATTATAGTGTTTGGTGAAAAGCTAAAATATTTATTAATTATTAAAATTATCCTTATAAAATTACAATATCAATTTCACTCAAAAATATCAGACCTAGGAGAAATAAAGAAATTTAAAATTGGCGTAAAATATAAAATATTCATAACTTATGAGATGATGAAATCTCTAAATGTAAACACTAAATCCAAATAATATATGGACTTTGAATCCATGGGTTAAATAAAGGTAAATGATTATAAAGACATAAAATTAATTTAATAGAATTATAATGATGATAAAGATGACTTAAGATAAAAAAAATCTCCTTATATCAATGAGATTCATGAAGGTAAAATTGGAAGTAATGTGTAAGTAATTATTGATATCTTAATTTTTTTCATATTGGTAATATTTAAAAATATTCCTTAACAATTATTCAGAATAATATATGAAAGATAAATACAATGAGAAAACATAAAAAAATAAAATAAATAAAAAATAAAATGAAGAATTTAAAATAGATAAAGAACAATAGTTTGAGAGGGAAAGAGAAAGATAACTCAAATGGAAACTCATATAACAAATTAACTCCCTTTATTGACATTGATAAGGTAATAAATTCATCAATTAGTAATGGAGATGGAGAAGAGAGGATGTATATTTAGTGTAAACTAGAATAAAAATTTTAATTCTACAAGGAACAGACACAATACTTCAAGAAAAAAAATAAAATTCATGATAAATAAAACAAATATGTGACTGTAGAAAAGGAATAATATTTCAAGAAGGGCATGAAATAAATTAACGAGATCAAGAACCAAAACCCTTGAGAAACATAACACAAAAATATTATCATTGACCATAGAGATAATTTGGATGGAAAAAAGGAGGAACGAGCTCAGAAAAATTCCATATGTCTCATATTATAATACGAGTTGAATAAAAGAATAGAGTTCTTAATTAAATCTAATGAAGTTAAAAGTGAATCTTACTAAGCTAGTTAAAATATATTTCTCAATAGGAAATATATATATATACACCAAATATGTATCATGTTAAAATATATATCACTAAATTTATTGGTGAAAAATATAAGTATGGATATATTTTCTACAAAAAGATTCATGTGATACACACTACCCCATCAGAGGAAGAAATATGGTACATAATACCACTTCTCCATATGTAAAACGAGGCTCAGTTTCCAACTAAGAAATAATATAATAGTTTTTTATAGATTTCTTATAATAAATTAAGATACTATTTTACATTTTCTTTCTTATTTTGTTGAGGTATTCATAATAAACATATTATTATTTTAAAAAAACTTCTCTTAGAACAAATATTCAAGTTCTAAGAGGGGCTTTTAATTATAAAACGATAAAAAAACCCAAATAATGATTGTTTTTACTAGATATGGATTAAATCTATACAACCAAAATAGTTCTATTTGATTACAAGAAGTATTTGGGAGATTTTTTATGGAAGGTTAGAATCCTATGGTAAGGATGGAAAATCATTCTGGGAATGTTTTATATGATGTAAAATACAAGTAAATCACTCTTATTATTTTGATTAATATGCCTAAATAAACTTAAAATATCAAGAAGTAGTGACTAGTTATTTAGCTTGACTGATTAGCCAAGGATAGAAAAATAGAGGAAGCATAAGTAAATACAGAGGATAAAGGAATGTATATGGTGACAAAGGTGAAGAATGATGTATTTGAGTAATTTTTAATAATAGGTTAATTAATGATTCAAAGAAATAAAATATGATAATTGTTTGGAAATACTAGTAATGACACAAATAGTTCTCTTATCCAAGAATAATTGACAAAATTATTAATGAGAGCACAATCAAATGAATTTTCCTCATAAATTGAGGTGAATAAAACTTCTACAAATAATCAAATCGGTCAAAAAATTAAGAAATAAAGAAATACATTGATATTTTTTATAGAAAAAAAACTTTGGGTTTGGAAGAAAATAATGGTAGAGGGTGAGAAGAAACTCTCATCCCATGTGTTACTTCTAAGAAACAAATGAGGTCCCTTTTCAATCCTTATAATTGTTTATATTTGTGAATACATACAATGAATTAATGGATATGTGTAGAGATTTATCTAATAGATAAAAAATAGGATTTTATTTTTGATTGTTCTATTTCTATGATATAGAAAAATGAGGGTATCCATTAATTGGGAGAAAAAATTGAAACAAGGTTATTAATAACTAAAAAGATATGTGAATCTTGAAAGTATGGAAAGATCCATGAAATATGTAGTTTGTGGTAAGAAAATAAAACATACAAACCTTGGTTATGATTATATTAAATGTACTTATTAAGGGGGAGTGTTAGTTATAAAAAAAGATAAAGGTGGTTATTTTACATGAATCTGAAGCATTTTGATGGTTTCCCAAGATGGATGTATGTTACTCATTTTTTATGGCTTTCCCCTACAATGGTATTTTTAGTAGGATATCACATGAATTATTTTTAATGGATAACATTGTAAACCATTATTAAATAAATCCATTTTTTATACAATAGACTAGACTAAGAGTGGAATAAATACAGGTCCACATCATCCTTTCCACAAACGTGCTTCAAGATATTCCTTGAAGGAGGAGAATAGGTTTTCTTCTTAGGGAGAACATAACCCAATTTACCATTTTTGTTTGATTCTAAATTTGGAAGAGAAATAAAAGATCGTAGATATTGACTTTAAAAATGTGGGAGGATATTGACAATAATTAATAAGGGGTGGATTGTTGGGCCAATAAATAATTGGTTTCACTTATTGAAAATATGTTAATATGTTATGGTGATGGATATGATGATTATTGTAGGATTTTTATAGTAATAATATTCTAAGATATAAATGTGATGATTTATGTGATGATCTTTAAATAAATAATGTAAAAGTACTAGTGAAGGTAGATACACTGTATAAAACACAATGGAAGTGTTTTTAGGTTATTTGTAATTGGAGGGGGATTATTTTATACTTTACTAGTTTGATATGAAGGATGTGATTTGTGGTCGATACAATAATCATATTTAACTAAGTATGGTGTGGTATATATTCAATGTCAATTATTTGTTTATATGGTCAATCTAGATTTGTTTATATGGACAATACATGTATATGATCTATCCATGTTGATAGAGTTTTATTATAAAATAATATGAATAGGATATTAGAAAAGTTTTGAGCATATGTAATAAACATCACACATTATCATAACCTTCGAATGTATGACTTTTTTCGATGGAAACAAATAAGCAATGGAAAGAGAATAAGACTTTTAGGTGTCCTGGTTGTATGTATTTGATATAGAATATAAATATTTATGATTTAGATAATTTTTGAGATATATATAGAAATGAATAATGCTCTAATATTATTATGAAAACACAAGATAGAGGTCCACATGTAAATAACACCTGATTCCATAAAAGTGATAATCTTTACTGAGTTCAATGAATCATATTTCATGGAGAATAAAAATATGGTAATTTTGTGATTCTTCCATAGATTTATTCCAATATTTGAAATAAAATTAAATAATGAATGAATTCGGAATCTATTCAAATATTTAAAAGAAGATACATCACAAATTGACGATTAAGGGAGCTTCAACATACCAATGGAAATAAAATATTCACTTGATAATCACTATCGATAAATATATGTATGTTGTGAAAGAATAGTACAATATAGAATATTGGGAAATTAGATAGCCTGAATAGTCCAAAGGCCTTCTTTTTTTATTTTATTATAGACAATCCCCCTTTTAAGGGTTGAAGGGGAACCCGAACATGACCCATAGGACCAAGGCACAAGGCCCGACATGATCCGAAATACATGACCTGAAGGCCCAAAGGCATACCATGACCAATACATGACTCGTAGGACCAGCTTGCATTTAGCTCCCCACCTGCATTGCTTATCGATTAGCATTACCCCATACAAAGATGCACGATGCCTGGTCCCGATAGCGGTTTCCATACCCTCTCATTCTTCCAATCTGGTTAGCTCTGCTTCAGGTGACTACTACAGGTGCTCTGAACCTCATCTGGGACATGCTCTAGGGAGTTAAATATGTGATGTATTAAAGAATAAGTATATATTTTATACAACAAAGTATTCTTAAAATCTAATGAATTTCTAGAACACTCTAACACTGGAAGGATTATTTAGATGAGTGATTTATATAATGTTATTGAGGGAGTACACATACGTACCTACTGATACTTCTACTCATAGAGGAGGACCAACATACCAAGACAAAAAAGTAACACTACAAGGTGAACATCTTTATTCTGTAGAAATTGTTGTTAAAGATTCATTATATCTTTCAACGGACACCTAATGTGGTGGAGGGAATAATGGACTTCCTATTGTAAAAAATCATGGGGATAGTGGATAATCTATGTTGGGGGTATAGCCAACATTTAAATGAGTATGCCTTATAGTTGGACCTTCAAAATACATGTTTCTATATATGTACTTATTCTAACTACACATGAAGGTGAGGCTATAAGAAATCAATTAGAGGAACATGAAACATAAAAAGTTAAAGAGGTTAAATTAATAGAATTCAAAAAAATATTATACCATTTATCCCTTTTATATGGTACCAAATCAAATATGAGACTAACAAAGATTATGTAGAACTAGAACCAAATGCAAACTATTTTTTTCTTGAGTGGGTTATGAGTCTAACTTTCATCAATTTGTTTTCATGTCCCACTTTTATAGTTGTGATTTCATGATATTTACTTTTATCCCTTTCCTTTTGAGGTTAATGATGTTGATCCGAATCATTAACCATTTGGTTAGTGTACTAGTTTTTTTTAATATCAATATTCTTTCAAACTGATGTAGTGTAGGTTGGGTGGTTTATTAGCAGAAGCTTTATTTCTATCCATTTTATTTCATGGCCTCTAAATTATATCTTAATAACTAATCTACAATAGCACCTTCTATATTACACTTATATTATTTATTTTTTACTTTGGGATAAATTACCCATGTTTTTGAACATTTTTGCATGTAATATTATAAATATTAGTTTCTCTATAGGTTTTATCTTTCAAGTTTTTGGAAAACAATATTTTCTTATTTCAATATCCAAGACTATGAGAATAATTGGAGTTCCCAATTTCTATCTACACCTTTGAGAAAAATTAAAAACTTTTTTCATAGTTATGAAAGTCACCATAATATAGCAAACAATTTTTAGATACGTGGTTTCACACAATAATATAAATGATTAATTATTCTTTCAGGGTCAATGATAAAACTTGAAAGGCACCTTTATTGTTTTCCGAAATTTTATTTCATATGTACTAATGGATTCATCCTCTTTTTTTCATCTCTAGTAATTACCTTCCTATTTTAGTGAAAATTCATAGGAAAAAATACAAATTGAAAAATATTATATCAATAAGCTCCTATTCCATGGATTTTATTTTCTCATCTTACATAATTTTTACTATTAGGTCGTACAACTAATCCACCTCACTGTTCAAATTTTAAATGGATAAAACAATTTCAAGATCAATGAACTAGGAAACTAAAAATATATTTTCTATTGTGTTTATCCGTTAATAAACAATTAGTGGATCAAAAGACCCACTAATGGATAGTGTATGTTGTGTTATAAATGAATCAATATAGAGTTTATCCTTTCATTTAAAATTTTGGATTTTAACAAGGATCACATTACTATTAACAAATTTATAATTTGGGGTGATGATAACAATTATATATATTTTTTATTTCAGCCCCATAACATCTGGTTTATTAATGGGACAATTTTTTCATTGTTTATTTCACTCATAATTTACATGATTCCTCTAAGTTCCAATAATAATATTAAACTATGAAGGTTATTGTGAGTATTAAGAAACAATAACCAAAGTTAGTGAGCATATAATGGGTGAAATCAATCAAAATGTGTCCTAAATTATTACATGCTCATTTAAACCAAGTTCATTTAAGGTTTATTCTACCTCACATTTGATTCAACATAGATTGGTTTACGTTCCATCATATTATTCTTCATAACATAATCCAAGAAAATAACTAAACTCCACCTTTATAGGAACTAAGATAACATAATCATAATATATGTCCATAATATATCCTTTACATAATTATTCATTATATATCACTTTAAAACACAACCCAGAACCTATTTGTTTAATGTCTTGAGAGACAAGATACATAAAAAATTATTTATCAAATATTATTCAACATATACCAAAATATTATTGACACATTATTCCATTATAGAAATATCATACACAATACCCTCCACCATAAACCCTAAAAATGAAAATATAATAAATGGAGTGGAAAAATTCATAATAAGTGGTGAATATAAGGGACATCTATCAAAGATGTTAAGTGAGCATAAGATGAAAACATGGTTATGAGAACTCAATCAAGGTTCATAAAAAATCATATCAAAATAAAAAATGATAAAACATGGATCATAAACCATGAATCGTAAAAATTGAATATGAAATAATAAATTAGTCATTAACGTATGAAAACACAAGTTAATAATCACGATCCATGTGAACAAAACAAAGGTAAATTCAATAAAATTTTAATGTAACACAAATATAATAATAAAAAATCATTTCATATGAAAATTATTAAATATAATATTATATGAAGATATTTTATATAGAGTCCTATAGTAGAGTTGTTTCACTAACCATCCCAAAAAAATATAGTAGATAAACTCCCATTTTCGATTAAGTTCACTATCAAGACCCTCAAAAATAATATCATGAGATATAGATATTTAACGAATTCATTGGAGAGATATGTAATTATAGGACCACATATACATAATTAAAACCATATATAAGTGTGTGACATGATCATGAAAAATTTCATAATTCCATCATTTATTAATTAACATGTCATAAATAAATTATTTTTATGATCTTTTCTACAAAACATGATTGTATGTAATCCATGGAAATAAAATGGATGGTATCATTCGATCATATTCACAGTGAATAATAAGAAATGTTAAGGATTTTGACTAAGATGAAAAAACATTACAAGAGCATTTAATAATTAGTTGTAAAAAATGAATAAATATCGATTACATTTGTTAAAAATTTTATTTGAAAGAAAATATTTATAAAAAAATGAGAATAAAAATAAATTTAGAAAACAAGAAAACTTTTAAATTTTTTTTAGATAAAAAAATAAAATTCATGTATAAAGTGATATTATAGAAATTATTAAAAACAATATATTACGTTCACATTTTTGTAATGTTTGTCAACCTTAATAGAAAATGACCCATGTAAAAAAATATTATATAGGGATTCCCACCAATCTTTTATAAAGTATATCAAATTCAATATAAACAGGACTTAAGAATCAAAAAATTATATTTAAGGATAATATTAATAATATTGATATTCAGAAGAAAATTTATTGACCAAAAGGAAAGGGGAAGTTAGGATCCACTCACAAGAATCCTTTTGGTTTAATTGAGATGAAAATAGAGGTTAAATGGTATTAATTCATGTAAGAACAAAAAACAACTACATGATCAGAATATTTATAGGGTTTATGGAAAAATAGAATAAAATTTATCTACTTAAAAAATTTTATGTGGAAAATCTCATTTTGAAATTGAAATTGTAAGAGAGCCCCTTTCCTTATACATATAGTAGATCGAATGTGATCCAAATCCTTGTATAAAAAATTTATATTAATTATTCACATTTATAAATTCCTTATTCATATTAATTTTTTAAAAGATAATTGACATATAATTCTTTAGTTCCAACATATTATTTGTTTGTTAAAAATAAATATTCAGTTGATTAACATTTCATTGTCCACATGTGATTTTTATGGCTATTCAAATCCTGGAAACCTTATTATTTATTCATCAACTACATAATGTTAATGAATATTATTATATTAATTGGATATAATTTTTGAGTTCAATTTTAATTTTATGGAACTTATGGCAATGGTTGACATGGAGTAATTAAAAATATCTATTTGGGTGATTATTAAAAAAGAGTTTAATTAATGGAATAAAAATACTTTTTAATTTTAATATTAAAAACTATGATAAAATCTTATGTTAATCAAAATTAAATAATATATATATATATATATATTATTTTTTATTCATTATTCATTATGTAATCACTATAACATCATTTATGAAGGTTGTAAAACCAAACAAGATAAGGACTTGTTATGATGATTAATTGAGTAAGAATATGTTATTGAATAGTTATAATATCTATTTTCTTGAAGATTAGTGGTTTAAAAAACATTTTATTAATTGGTTAAATCATATTTATTATTATTTGGATCAATAAAGTAAATATGAATGATCAAGAAGAGTATAACACTTAGGTAGAATACTTGAATCTCATATTAGAGAGCCTCTTTGAAATGAAGGATTTAAGAAACCTTCTTGTGGCCAGAGGTTACCAAATTTATGAGAGTCTTATTTGGGAGAGAATTTGTTCAAGGACCAAATAATATGCAGCCTAAAACTGGTTGTTACATCATTAAATTGTCTATACATACAAGCGATATCAACCAAATGGACTAAATAGTTTAGTATTATTAGAAAACCAAATATATACTTTAGTTACACATTACATTTGATACCATAAAATAAAAACAATTATTGAGAATCCCATAGTCCCCCTTATAATATCCCTACATATCAATCACAAAACACTTGCTTGTATTATGGGGAAATGAAATATAAGAAATGTGTGAGCTCAGATGCTATGTATGGGTATGCATACATCAGAAGCTAAAATAGGCATAATTAATATAAAAACAGTAAATAATGATAAAATAATGTTATATAAATAATATCACGATCTAGAAAACTATCTATGGATACTATAAATTTTTTATAATCGTAGGGAAATTATTAACAAAATTTTTAAGGATTTAATTCATAATTATAGGCATCTAAAACATACCATCAAGGCCTCAAACCAGACATATAAAAATACATTCAAGGCATTGTGCAATGAAATCTACAAAAAGCGTTAAGGTGATGACAAAAAACCCAAAATAATTTCTCTCATGAGATGTACTTATGCATCAATGGGATATGTAATTTTTGGACCCACCCACCACATAAAAAATCCAATTAATTCCTTATATGAATAAATAACACAACATAATAAACTTATTTAAAAATCAATAACATTATATATTGGAAGAACTGGTATATAAAATATCATTATCTCCCCCCATTTTTCGGGACCAAGTTGGCTGAAGAATTTTTTGGACGAATTAAGTATTATATTTTTTTCATGAAAGTTTGAGAAGAAATGAAATCACTTCACTTTGAATAAGGGGTGATGAAATACAGGAAAGTTACAATACTTTCCACAGTAAATATGACGATGCTTTACTAGTCTTTATTTCACAAAGATCATAAGTTGGTTGGAGAATTTATGATGCAAGAATTATTAAGTAAAGGGGGAGAAATGATGCATCCAATCAGCATGGTTGGTCTGGCAGAATCAGGTGTCTAAGGTGGTGTAGTTTCACAAGGTTTTCCAAATTTTGGGGGTCTAAAATTTGGAGTTGGGCTTGCATCGAAAAAGTGGATTTTTTTAAGAGAATATAAAAATATGGAAAAGGCGTGAATTTAATGAATATAGTCTTCATGAATTGTATTTCACAAAGACATGAAAAAATTTGACTGTGTTCTTCGCGATTATGATGAGCTTCGTGAATGGAAGAGGTGAAGAGCTTTGCAATAAAGCCTTGAAGCGCAAAGGAAGAAGGGGAATCACGGTGGGGCGATGGAAGAAAGAGAATCGCGGTGGCACAAAGGTAGAATGATCATCACAGTGGAACAAATTATTTGAAAGAATTCTTCTCAATTATGATGATCTTCACAAATCTGGAAAATAGTCACGGTGCTTCGCGAGATAGAGTGAATTTCAGCGGAATTTTTGGAGCTCTGTGATTTGATGCTGATGTGGTGCTTAGGTGGCTAGAAGGTTCCAGAATCTGTAGTAAGCTCCTAAAAGGAAAGGACCACAGTGAAGAGACTTTGAGCTTTGAGAAATATGAAATTATCAATGACCAATTTTTACTCCACAAAATAGTGATCTCTTCGATCTAGTGAGCTTTGTGAGTTAGGGAGCTTTTCGAATTCGAATGCTCTATGAAGCAAGGATCTTCGCGAAGAAGATCTGTGAGATGAAGAGTTGAGTACCCAAATTAAGTAAGAATTGATTTCAAGTGGATCAAGATATTACTAGGGTATAGGACTAAGTATTATTACACAGTCCATTTAGTTCATATCAGCTTCTAGATAGGAAAGATAAGAGTTCATTTTCAAAGATCAGATTTGTGAATGGTTGTCCCAAAGAACAGAGGTATTTATTTACCCTATTTGTGATAAGATGGTTCACACATAATTGAGTATTATCTCCCATGTACTACATGAGTGAAAGGAAATATCCTACTAATTGTATTCCACATCAAAGAATTTTTTTCTAGTGGATTGTGTGGTACTGTATTATTTCTGTACCATACAAACGACGTAGAAAATCTTGTTGATTTGTGAACCGTGTAAATATTGTGTTCATGTGGTTGTGTTTGTTCAGTAGGGAAAAAACTCTTTAACATGAGGTGGAGGTTGTTTCGAAAATGGGAAACATATAAGAAAAAGATATCACTGATTCACCCACTCCCCCTCTCAGTGATACTTGGATCCGGATTGGGTAAATTCAATTGGTTTCAGAGCCACATGTTCCATTCATTTGTTCTTTTTTAATGTTTTTAAGAGAGGTTTTGATGGAGAATCTAAATATCATGAATATTAAGGGGATCCTAATATTTTATGGGAAGAATTATCAAATATGGAAAGATATAATGATGCCTTATCTTATTTTTCATGGATATGATGTTCTTGGAACTATAATAGACAGATTTCCTGCTATTGATGATAGGGTTCCTCTTACTCCTATTGATAAGAAGAATCTTGTAAATGATGGATGTGATAAAAATGAGTTCCTCTCATCTCTTTCTGAGAGTTAATTTATAGGATTTAATGGTGTCTCTATAGTCCAAGGAATCTGGGACAAATTAAAAAACATCTATAAAGGAAATTCAAATTTGAAGAAGGCTAAACCATAAATTTGTAGGCTGAAGTATGAAGACTTAAGGATGGCTGAGAAAGAATCAGTTGGGGACTTCTTTACTAGAATAAAAAACATTTTCAGTACAATTAGATGTCTTGGTAATACGATGGATCATTTTACAGTTGTTAAAAACATCCTAAGAATTCTTCCTAACAAATTTGATGCTATAGTTCCATCACCAGAAGACCGAAATTTTGAAACATTATCGTGGGATAATTTTTGTAGGACTCTCATTACTTATGTAATGAGAAGGGAGAAGAATATGAATAGAAAAGGAAAATATAATTGAGAAATTACTTTCAGGGCTTCAATTAAAGAGAAGTCAAAGAAAATTATTATTAAAGATGAAGTTGGGAAATCCAACTTGGAAAATGAGTTTAGTCAAATTTTCGATCAAATATGGTCCTTGTTTTCAAAAAATTTGAAAAGAGGCACAAGGAAATACAAAGGGAAACTCTATTTGAAATGTTTTGAATGTGGAGATACTGGCCAGTTTGTGGCTAATTTTCCTCAAAAAGAGAAAGATAAAGATAGTGATGAAGAAGACATAAGTGCAAGAAGTTCATGGAAGAAACATGGTTGCAAAGATAAATATTCAGTAATAGGTAAGGATACAAAGTTCCTCAAATAAAAAAGTAAAAAATTTTTGTCCAAAAATGAATACAATTATGATGATGATTGTGAGACTGAATCTGGAAAATCTATTACTGAGAAAGCAAGAGAGAGTACCTTTTGTGCATCAATGAATAATGAAGATTATGAGAGCAGTAGTACTAAAGTGGAAGACACTCAACCTGAACAGTATCTAAAGGAAGAGATGAAGGAATGCTTGAGAAATATCAGAAGGCTTTTGATGGAAAATATGAAATTGACAAATGAGAACACTTTATCAAATTAACAAAAATGTTTTTGCTGATAGGAAAGAAAAATTTGGAAAGGATATTGATGATCTGAAAAATTCTCTTGAAATATAAAAGAATATTCATTATCATCTGGAACTAAAGTAGAAGGTAAAAGAATACGAGTTGGAATATGTCCAACATAAACATTCTAAACGTGAGGAAAAGAACACAAGGTTCAAAAATTATATTACAGAAGTTGGTGAATGTTCTACAAAGAATGATACTAAAAAGAATCAACAAAATCTTCCTTCAAAGGTTGAAAATAAAGATGGAATGGGTACTAATAATAGAAATGTTGGAAAGGCTACATATGTGGCCAAACATTGCAATACTAAAAAATCAAAAGAATATAAAAAGGTTTATTGTAGAAAGATGTCTACCACTTCTGGTTCTAGAAAGACTAATTAGAGATCTGAGCTAAATAATAAAGTTACAATTGATAATATAAAGGTTGACCAACAACATAATTCTGGTAGGAAGACTGTTGAGATGCATGTTCACAATTCTGGTCAGTATAGATGTTTCCGAGGAAAATATTTATTCTATGGATATTGCTGGTATTGCGGGGGATTTAGACACATAGAAAATATGTGTTGGTTCAACCAAAAACATTAAAACTATTCCGAATGTTTTGAAAACAAGGATTGAGGGGGAGTCAATCCTTTCAAAATAGGAAACCTCTAAATAAATTTCTGAAGATATCTAAGAAGGTTTGGGTGGAAGATGATAATTGGTTCCAACCACTAGAAACTATTTTTGAATGATTTGATTGGCATGAACATCTTTCTAAGGGATGCTTTATTGTCATACGAGAGAATTTTTTTTCTTAATAGTTCTCAGAACCCAGTGTTTTTCAAAGGTAAAAGGGGCATGTCTTCTATGTTTGAAAAGAAAGAGTTCATGGTTGTTTGGATGGAACACATTGACTTGTCTAGGAAATTGGAGGAAGCACAACAGAAAGTGGAAGAAAAGGATGAAAAAAGGCTCTTGTTGTCGAAACTGATTTGAAATATACAAAAGGATAACGTCTGTGGATTCTTGATAGTGGGTGTTCCTCTCATATGACATGATACTTAAAGCTGCTAAAGAATGTGAATGACTTCAAAGAAGGAACAATGAAATTTTGAAATGATGATTCTCTAAGGATCAAAGGTGTTGGATCAACCATCATTGGAATGGAAAAGATGAAATCTAAGAAAACACTGTATGTTGATTGAATAAAACATAACCTATTAATTATGTCACAACCCTGTGATGAGGGAAACAAATTTATCATCAGAAAAGATGGATTTTTGGTGAAAAGTGAAAATGATTGAAATATAGTTACTAGAGGCGAACGTACAAGAGAGAATTTGTTCGAAGTTGGTGAAGTGAAAAACTCTTGTTACATGGGTGTGGTGGATGAAAATCAGTTATGGCCTAAAAGGCTGAGGCATATGTGTTAGTGAAATATGTTAAAGTTATCAAAGAGATATAGTGTACGAGATATGCCTAATTTTTCAAGAAGAATAGATTGGTGTTGTTCAATTTGTAAGGAAGGGAATATTAAAAACTCTATGCATAAGAGAGTTGAAATTCACTCGAAAATACACTTGGAACTCATACACTATGATATCATTGGACCAATGAGAAAGTAATTCACCAATAGAGATAATTACTTCATTACATTCATTGAATAATTTACTCGGATTACTTGTCTTATATATATGAGACATAAGTCAGATGAGCTAAAAATGTTTAAGAGTTTTAAAATGAAAGCAGAAAAGACATGTGAGTATTCATTGAAGAAGATGGTAAATGATTATGGTGGTGAATATAAGAATTATGATTTTGAAATTTGTCTTGATAAGAATGGAATTTGGCAAGGGTTCAGTTCACTATACACACCTCAAAAAATGGGGTTTCTAAAAAAATGAATATATGATTGGTGGAAATGGGAGGAACTATGTTACTTGAACATAGTCATTCTCGTTATTATGGGAGTCCATCCATGAGAACTACTATTTATATTCTAAACTGATGTTTCTATAGGCCAAACATAGATATTAATCAATACAAAATGTTCAATAGAAAAACTCCAAGTGTGAAACACTTAAGTGTTTTTGGGAGTCCATGCGTTATAACTAAGAAAGGTGGAATCCTTGGAATGTTTTAGAAAAGAGGAGATGATGAAATTTTTCTTGGCTATTCTCCTGATTGTAGATGATATAGATGTATCAACAAAGAAACATGAAGAATTATTTATTCTTTATATGTAAAATTTCTAGAAAATGTTGAGAATGAAAAACCAGTCATATGCTTATGTGGAAGTTGAGCAGGATAGAGAAGATTTTGGTAATGATTATGATAATTCTACAGCATGTGTTAATCCTAATCAAGAAGAGGAATCCGACTCAGCAATCTCAAGTGATGAAGATGAAGTTAGAACAACTCATCCTAGGTTGAGAAAACAAGTGGAGGCTCAGAAAATTATTGGAGATCAACAAAAGTGGGTTCAAACAAGAAGAACATCGAATGCTATAACACATACTTCTCTTTATTCCAAACATGAACCTAATATTGTAAATGAAGAATTTGAGAATCTTGAATGGTTTTAGGCTATGAATGAAGAGCTTGATCAGATAGATAATAATGATACTTGGGAACCTGTACCCAAGACGAACAACAAGATCATTTTTGGTAAAAAGTGGGTTTTCTGGAATAAGTTGAATGAAGAATTTAAATTAATAAGAAATAAACAAATATTGGTTTGCAAATGATATTCAAAAATTGAAGGCATTTATTTTGAAGAAACCTTTGCTCCGGTGGCAGGATTAGAAATAATCAGAAACTTTCTTGTTATTGCTGCACAACAATGTTAAAAAATATTTCAAATGTATGTAAAATCCTCATTCTTGAATGGTGACCTTGATGTGGAAGTTTACATTGATCAAACATGTAGATTTGTTATTGGGAAGGATGAAAGTTATGTGTCTTGGTTGAAGAAGGCTTTTTATGGGATAAGACATGCTCCAAGGATGTGGTATTCTAAATTAGATACTTGCGTGAGGAAGATGAATTTTAAGAAAGGTAGAGTAGACAAAAATATTTACATCATGGAGTTCCAAGAGTCTTCACTTATCAAGATTATTTATGTCGATGACATTATCTTTTCTGGGAATTATGAAATATCATGTGAGAAATTTTCTTAGGAGATAAATAAGTTATTAGAGATGTCCATACTCGGAGAAATGAAATAATTTCTGGGGCTACAAATTTCACAGAAGAAGAATCACATTTTTCTATCTCAAGAAAAGTATGCTATGGAACTTTTGAAGAAGTTTGGAATAGAAAATTTGAAACCATTATCTACACCAATTTCAGTGGGGACCAAGTTTTCTAAAAATTGAGAAGTAAAAAAAGTTGATCATAAATAGTTTTGAAATCTGATTGAATGTCTGTTATATTTGACTGCCTCATGACCCGACATCGTCTATGCTGTTAAATTATGTGTAAGATTTCAGAGTGACCCTAAAAATCCCCTTTGATTTCTGGAAAAATAATTCTCAGATATATCAAAGGAACAACCAATTTTGGAAATCAGGTATGATGGCTTTGGAAACATTGATCAATTAGGGTATTCAAATGCTGATTGGGAAGGAAATATTGACGATCAAAGATCCACATCTGTTGGAGTTTTCCTTCTATGTAAAAGTTGAGTTATTTGGCATACCAAGATACATAATTCAGTAACTCTTAGCATGGATGAAGCTTAGTATGTTGCTACTACTCAAGCTAAAACTAAACTAATGTGGATGAAGAATCAGTTGGAAGATCAACATGTTGATGTAAAGATACCCTTGCTCATAGGCTGTGATAATCAGAGTGCAATCAATCTTACAAGGAATCCAATACAACATTATCATTCAAAACACGTTGAAATAAAGTACCACTTCATCAAATAGTAGGTGGAGAAGAATGAATTGAGGTTGGAGTATGTTCCTATACATGAAACATTTGCTGATATACTCACAAAACCTTTACCAAAGGAACCATTTTAAATATTGAGGTTGAACATGGTTGTCCAACATCCATCTCAACATGGTTGAGGTATATTTTTCTGCCCCTCTCTCATCTAACCTTTAGATAGTGTTGTCAAGGGGGATAATTTTCATATATCTATCCATATGGAAGCATTCATAAAGGGGGAGTTTTGGGTAAGCTGTGAATTCATCATGTAAGTGTGTGAACTATTCCAACTGTATGTTGGAATGGTTTTAAAATGGTTGTAGAGTGTTTGTAAGAAACATTTTTTATTTGCAAGAATATAAAATAAGGATGAAGAGGAATGATAATGCGATGTCATTTCATAGTCACTACTTTTTGAAAGAATGGTCTTGCTATCAATAATTCATGTTTCCTATAATTAGGTTGCTTACATAGGATTATAATTGTTGATAAGTGACCCATTTCTTGAGTTTTCAATGTTCATTGATTTATGAATCTAGGTTGACAACAAAATCGAAAGGTGGAGATTTTTGGGACCAAGTTGGCTGATGAATTTATTTGATGAACAAAGTATTGTATTTTTTTCAATAATGTTTTAGAAGAAAGGAAATCACTTCACTTTGTATAAGTGGGTGAGGAAAGTCATGAATGTTACAATACATTCCTTGATAAATATAATGATGATTTACTGGTATATATTTCACAAAGATCATAAGATGGTCAGAGAACATATGATGCAAGAATTATGAAGGAAAGGGGAGAAATGATGCAGCCAATCAGCAAGGTTGGTCTGGCAGAAGCAGGTGTCTAAGGTGGAACAGTTTCCCAGTGTTTTCCAAATCTGTGTGGTCCAAAATTTGGAGTTGGGATAGCATCGCGAAAATTGGATTAGCTTGAAGAGAATATCAAAATATGGAAAAGGAATTAATTTCACGAATATAGGCTTTAGGAAGTTTATTTCGCGAAGACATGAAGAACGTTTACAATTTTGTTCACAATTACAACGAGCTTCACGAATAGAAGAGGTGAAGAGTTTCATTAGAAACCATTGCAGCGCAAAGGAAGAAGGGGAATCCCGGTGGGGTGATGGCTGAAAGAGCATCAGAGCAGCGCAAAAGAAAAAGAGTATCACTGTAGCACAAAGTATTTTATGGAATGCTTCTCAATCATGACAAGCTTTGCGAATCTATAAAATAGTCAATGTGCTTCACGATATAGAGTGAATTTCGATGAAATTTTTGGAGGTCCATGATTTGATGCTGATGTGGTGCTGTGGTGGATGGATGAATCTTGAATCAGTGGGAAAATCCTATAAATAATCTCCTACCCCCTCGAGAGAAGAAGAGAAACTTAACGTGAATTTTTGAGATCCCGAATTGCAAAAAAGGTTCACAGAGCAAGTGTGGTCTGGGAAGGTATATGCTCCCTGAAGGATAGGAGATTCATGGTGAGCCTTTGAGCTTTGTAAAACAAGAACATCACAAAGACCAATTTGTGCTCTATGAAATAGTTAGCTCTAGGATCTAGTGTGATTTGAGAACTAGTGAGCTTTGTGAACTAGAGTGCTCTATGAAGCTGGGAGATTTGCGAAGGATCTCTATAAAGGAGCTCCGTGAGATGAAGAGTTGAGTACCCAAATTAAGTATGAATTTCTTTCCTGTGGATCAAGATATAGCTATGGTATAGGACTAGGTATTATTACAAAGTCCAATAAGTTCTTATCAACTTCTGGATGGGAAAGATAAGAGTTTTCTTCAAATATCATATTTTTGAAAGGTTGTTAAGAAGCATAGAGATGTTTATTTACCCTATTTGTGCTAAGTGGGTGTACACATAGTTGAGTATTATCTTCCAAGTACTACACGAGTGAAAGGGAATATCCTACTCATTTTATTCCACATCAAAGGATTGTTTTCTAGTGGATTGTATGGTACTGCATTATTATCATACCATACCAAGGACGTAGCTACTCTTATTAAGTATTGAACCTTGTAAATCATGTGTTCATGTGGTTATGTGTGTTCAATAGGGAATGAACTCTTTAACAGGAGGCAAAGGTTGTTTCAAAAAGGGGAAACATAAAAGATAAAATTTTCACTGATTCACCCCTCCGCCTCTCAGTGATACTTGGATCCTGACTGGGTAACTTCACGATTAAAATGATCATTAACCATATATAAAAATATTTTCTATTTTAAAATAAGATAATAAACTCTTTAAATAATATGATTTCACAAAGTATGTTGACATAGATAAAAATAATTTATAAATATAAATAGAAACTTCTTGAGTAAAATACACTTTGCTCTTTGAAATCACTAATTTATAATCTTAAAAAATGTGATGGAAAACATTTTATTTGGAAAGAAACATGTAAAATATAAAGAAATATTCAAAATAAATATTAGTAATGATGGCATGAATATTTTTTCAATCTTTATATTTTTAAAAAATATTTCTATCACACTATTGTAAAATTGAAAATAAGTATCTATTTTTGAAAAATGACAGGAAGATTACACTCAATCTATTTTCTAAAAGGTCCAACATGGGTTAAATATCTCTAAAAAATAATTTAGATAATTTTTTAAGTTTTTAGAATACACTAATATTCATGTAAAATACTCCCACAGTGGTGACTTAAACATAAACAATCTTATATAATGAGGATATTGTTAAATAAACCCTTACAACATGGGTATGTTTTGAGTCATAATCCCATTGGAATAAAAAACCTCAAATGAAACTATAAATACAGTGAAGAAATTTAGGTTCATGATATAATAAAACATGGGGGTAGTATATACACCAAAAAAGAAATATGTGTTGAATATGGCATATGTCTCACAAAAGTAAAAGTGAGGCGAGAAACCCATAACTCAATTCCGATATCCATTTTCTGCGTTCGATCCTACTATATGATAAATATATATTTATTATAAATTTATTAAAAACCCATTTTTATATATATCAAACAATATTTAATTTATTTATAACATATTACCACCCATTAATTAATAAATCATTATAAAAATCCTTGTTCTGGGAGATAACTACTTCATTTTTCTTGAATGTTTTTGTTATGTAGTTTTTGTACATGAAATTTGATCATTGTTAAACCGTCTGCATAATTGTGATCATGATTTAATGATATTATATATTCATTATATATATATGTATTGTTATTTGTAAAAGTTGTAGATAAAAAAATGTATTAAACCATACATGGAGGGGGTTATTCTTACGCATGTGCTCTATTATCATTTATTATGGATGGAATGAAAAAAGTAAATAATAAATCCAGTTTTTAGAATCATTATTATAAAATATATATCATATAAATTAATTAAATCTATCCTTATAAACATCAATGTTAAATGTTAATGAAAAATAAATCACATCGCTTCATGGAGGTGATAGTTCACACATATACACAAGCGACATTATAGCTATCCAAAAGTGTGGAAGGTAGGAAGTTCTATTTTATATTATAATTACAAAGATATAATTATTTTATAAATATAATATATAAACATTTTACCCATCATAATAAAAATCCATGAAATATGGTGGTTTAAAAAAAAATCTATCACTACGTGGATACGGCAAGACATTCGTACACACAAGCGATACATTCACTTCCCTTTTGATGGGAAATAGGGTGTATAATGGTGATGTAACAATATTAATTAAATTTAATTATATAGGGGAGAATTAATTTATTAATTTATAATAATTACCATAGATTTAGAGTAGTAAAATAAGAAATAAAAAAATAAAGTGATCGGTTTAGCTGATTACCTCTTCTTTGGAAGAACTCCTTTGGATCTCCTCTTATGAACCCTAAGGTCGAATTCTTAAGAAGAAAAAGGAAAATTTAATGTGGATAGAGATATTAAGAAGTGAAATGGGAAGGGTTTATATAGCTATGAGGATCAATGTAGTGTAATTAAGTGAGAGAATAGGTTCCATTTTATAATTGAGGTGAAGGGATGTTTTGCAATTTCAAAAAATATTAAATTATAATGAGGTCAATATCATGAAAAATGTATTTAAATGGATAGATATTGAAACATAGTGTAATATATGGTTGATATATCATAAAAAATAGTATTTATACTAGTTTTTGTAGTGTTTTAATCCATATATTTTGGTTTAATCCCTTGATTGACCTATTCCCACATTAACCACGGTAACATCGTTTTCACACTTAAAAGTCGATAATTTTACATATAAGATAAAAATAGATAATAAATGTGAAATGGATAACCTTTTATACCCTATATTATTAATACTTTCATCATTAAATATTTTATTTATTTTTAAATATTATAGTAAAATATTATTTTGAGAAATTACCATTAATGTCAATTTTGAAACTATTCATTTAATTATAATACAAAAAGAACGAGAAAAGTTGGATTTAGAATATAATTATTTTAAAGGATACTAATATTTCATATTCATCTAAAAATCCATGTAACACTATGAAGGACTCAAATTATATCACTTTTAATATTTTTAATATCATTTATTTAATTTTTTATTTAATTGAATACATTCTGATTAGCGTTTAAAAAGAAATCAAAGTAATTATATATCACTAAAAATTATAAATAAACTCTCATGATGAATATATTTTTATTATGAACAAAATTTTTATTTATATTAATTTATATCTTTATATGTTCTAAATTTTTACACAAAATAGATATTTAAAACTAAGAGAGTGACATTTTATAACATTCTTCAATTTAAATATTATATTGGAAATTTTCCAGAAGAAGTGTTAATTAAACATATAAATTTATAGTATAAGGTGATGATTATCAAATTACAATCATCTGGTAAGAATTATGATAACATATTATGACCTTATCAATAAGTTATTACCGATATTATCCTGATTTACTCTTTACCAAGGTGATAAAGTTTACCACATTTACTATTCATAATGGATAAAAATTAAAGGGACATATTTAGCAAATTTAGATTTCCAAATTTCAAATATGGGGTCCATTTTATGAAAATAAATCTCTGTAATTGGATGAAAATAATTTTATAATTAGTTCCCAAAACATGATAAAAACCACATTTATGGAGAAACATATTTTAAGCATAAACATGTATTTTATTCTTATCTCAGTCTTAGAAAATATTATATAATATTAAAATATATGATTTCCTATATATTAAATAATTTTAATTAAAATAATTTACCTATATTTACATAAGTATCAAAAGGTCTAGGATCTGAGCAACGCCATTCACCTATTGTTTTATTTAAAAAATACAGAGCAAGATAGGTCAAATGTTACGAGGGGTTTTACATAGTAGGGAGTAAATTAATCCCTTTATATTATCCTATAACAATGTTTCTCAATATTATAGTTCACTAAAGAACCAAATCATGCTCAAATACATGATTGATATATTTGACATGGAATCTGTCACATGATTTGCTTCCCTATAGGTATTTGAGACAATCAAAGTAAGGTGTCTCATTTGGTTAATATAATAAATCCAATAAGGAATAATCCTCAAAGTAAAATCCATGGTTCTGTCTTTTAGAGGCCTCAATACATCTTTAGAGTTAGATTCCATCCATATGTGATTCATAATTTTTAAGGAATCATGTTTAATGGCACATATAATAGCCCACATAATAGATTCATAAGTAGATCTGATACCAATATAATGATGAAATAATCCTCTCACAGAGAAACAAAAATGTGTAGAAGACACCACCACAACTTGAGGGTCCTATAATGTCGGCTGTCGTACCATCGACATTGAATTTAATCCCTCGATTGATAGGAGGGATCCACTGTACATACTTGGGAAGAAGAGGCTTATTGGGTATTCCTAATACAATCAAAGATATCAGAGTCACCGGATCATAAAAATGTAATTTATAACTCCAGTTTGTAGCTTTGAGGTTGCATATATTTCCTTGTGAATTCTAACTCTGATATGATGGAAAAAGGGTGGTTGATTATCAAAATTAGTGTCATCCCCTACCTTCCACACATTTGTAACCACACCAACAAGTGCTACCTATAACAATATTCTCACATATTGAATCTATCCAGTACATCATATCTCCAACATCAATTATTCAAACTACAAATTAGTGAATAAGAGAATTCAAAATAAATGACTAACATACATCCAAATATAAAATGTAAATCAGTAGTCCATGAAGAGGTGTTGTATGTTTTCATCAGATTTCAAACACAAGTGACATGAGAAGATAATATAATGCCAATCCCTCCTTATGTGATAATGTTTGGGTAGTATATTCTTCCAAATCCTACAAATCAGAAAAATCATTGTTTAACGTTGCACAATGCGTACAAGGAATTTTTTTAAACCATGCACTATGGGAATTTCAACTTTTGTGAAAGGGTATTTTTACTGTGAAAAGGTCTCGTCACAAAATTTCTATAGAATTATACTATTTGCAAAAATAATTTTGTCCCATCGCAAATAATCCATAAAAATACATATTTTCAACAGACCGTCGCACACACTTCCCATTTATCAGTTATATGCGACATGGGGGGTTTCTCGTCACATGTAATGTGTCAGGAGGGGTATATTTGCAATGAGACCCTTCGTAAATACCCTGCCCAATTTTCTATTATTTGCAATGGGTAGCCACCCCTGTCACAAAAAATGTGTCAGCATGTACATATTTGTGATGGGACACATCGTAAATACTATTTTTTTACTACATCGACAATTAATAACTAAATAAAAATTTGCGATATGTCTCACCACTGATAATAGTATTTAAGACGAGACTCCTGTTGCAAATAACCTGGTGGAAAAAGATCAAACCTATATATACCCCCTCCAAATTTTTTTCATTCAAAACTTCTCTCAACTTATCTGACCCATTCTGCTCAGATATATTTTTAGTTTACAAGTTTTAGAGTTTCAAATGTTACAAGGGATCAACTTTCAAGTATTATATCCACTGAAAGAATCAATTTCAAGGTATTTTTTTTTATTTTTTTTATTTTATTTAATATTATTAGTAATTATATTTGATTAGGAGTAATTAGATTTAATGAAAATTAACTCTTTTTTTGCATTTTTTAGAAATATTTAGTTATAATTTACAATAATTTATTTTAGTTTTTTTTAATTAGTAATAATTAGTTGTAATTATTAATTAATTTGGTGTAATTATTATGTCTTTAAATATGTATTGATAATTAGTAATAATTAGTGGAAATTAGTCATAATCGGTGGTAATTTGTAATAATTAGTAATATATTATATAAATTATTAATAAATTATTATACATTAATAAATATTAATGTTAATTAGTGATAATTAGTAATAATTAGTAAAAATTAGTAAAAATTAGAAAAACAATAAAGCTAATTAGTAATAATTAATGGTAATTGGTGATAATTAATAAAAATTAGTAATAATTAATAAAAATTAGTAACGATTAGTAATAATTAGTAACAATTAGTAATAATTAGTCTATAGTAATAAATAGTAATATTTAGAGTCAATTATAAAAGAATGAAGGTAATTTGTAATAAATAATAATTAACAAAAACTAGTAAAAATTTGTAATAATTAGAAATAATTTGTAATAATTAGCAATAATTACCGCTAATTAGAAGTAATTGATAATAATTAGTAATAATTAATAATAATTAGTTTTAATTAGTAATAATTAGTAATAATTAGTAATAATTATTAATAAATAAAAATAATTAGTAATAATTGGTGATAATTAGTAATAAACAGTAGTATATAGTAGTAAACAGTAATAATTATTAATAAATATTGATAAATAGTAATAAATAGTAATAATTAATAATAATTAGTAATAAATAGTAATAAATTTTAATAATTAGTAAGGTAGAGACCCAAATCTTAACGCACATGGACATTACATTAATTTTTCAGAATACTTAATATATAAAAGAAAACAGATTCCCAATGACCGTATTAGTTTAGTGTCTTTTGAAACTCGGAACGTAATCTTCTAATCATGGTGAAAGACCTTCAACATCTCCCATAAAGATCTTAACCTTTGGGTTTTTTACCTAAAACCTTTCTTTATATCCTGGGGAAAAGAAAACATAAAAAGGGTGGGCTCAAATGCCCAGTAAGGGAAATCATAGAGAACATAAAACAATCCATAAACATTAGAACGTAAAAACCTGACCATAAAATCTAAACATCAAAATCTTTGTCAAAGACATAAATCTTGGAAGTACGTAAGGAATATATCATAAAGGAACATCAATCATGATAAAATAGCATGGGAATAAAACATGTAATTCTAAAAAACCATTAAGCACATGATATGATTTCCATAGTAGCCAAGGCATTGCTACCAAGACTATCTTTATGGAGAAAGTCACTTTCTGAATCGAGTTCACTCCTCGTTCCAGTCCTGTAAAACGGAACCAGATTAACTGACTGTTCTAGCCATGTCTATATCATGAGATATGAATCTTTACCCAATGAATTAGAGGGAGATATAGGTTCCACACATATCATAATGAAATCATTCTTACTTGTGCCACAACATAAACATAAGTTATTCATCATAACCCTAAGAATAAAATGGGTTTCATAAACATCATCCCATCATAACATAATCCATATAAAAAATGGATATCATTTCATCATAAGAAAAGTAAAACCATGTAGATACTAGAGAAATTATACTTGAAACATACACATATGAAATAATGTAATCTTATATGGAAAATGGTTTTGATAAAACACTTGAAATGAATTCTTGAGGAAAATATCCTTTCTTCTTCAAAATCATTTTATTTTCAAAAAATGACTTTCAATTTTAAAATAAAAGAATTTTGTTGAAAATAGTCATGAAATATGGTAGAGTAATCTTCATGAAAATAAGGCGTTATGAAACTGTAAAAATCTGTTCATGCCGTATAAGTTAAAAAAACATTCACCTCGTACTTTTGTCAGAAAAGTCAAAAAGTACCACGTATGGTAAGCAAAAGAATGATTCCTTCCACAACACAAAGTAAAATTCAAAGAGTAAAAATGACTTCAAACATACATGTAAGAGTAGTAAAAATTTTATGAATTTTTTTTAGAAAACATGGACATGGATGATAAACATAACTCTAGTAAATACTTACGAATAAACAATCTTGGATAAGAACGAGATTGGAATAACCATCCCTTACGTTATGTTCGATATGATTCGTACGTATCCGAACATCTTGTATAATGATTTAAATAATATCATTGTCTTATTATAGAATCATATTCATTGTTATGATATCATATATGGTTCACTTATGACTTTATATTATCCGTTCTTTTGTAAATTCCATGTTAAATCAGCGTTTTGGGTAAAATCACTTCATTTATCGTATGTGTTTCGACTTGTTGTTCTTGATATGATTACTTATATCCAGATTTAATTAATTACATAATGTAAAACATGATTTATATATAATATACATTCATCATATACATATATATATGATAGATCAATAAATGGAATGAAATACACTGTTAATGGAGATGGTAGGCCGTACTTACGCATGAACGCTGTTTTCGTTTCCTTACAGAATTGAAAGGAATTAAGTAGATGACATACATATATATATATATACATAAATAAAGTATCATTATTATTCCATATATTTATGTACTATTCATTATATATACATTATAATCATTCATGAATGGTTAACATGGAGAATGAATCACATCGCGTCGTGGAGACAGTAGTCCGTACGTAAGCACGAGCGATGATCTAATTACCATGATCATGGAATTGTATTGAAGTGTATGTATAATATTTCAGAATCAATATAAATTTACAATAATCATATATAGTTATTTAGTTTCACCATTATACCCATCCACGTAAGGTGGTGGTCGAAAATAGATTACACCAGGACGTGGAGACGGTATTCCGTAGGTATGCACGCACGGTGATTTCAATTTACGTAGGAAGGATAAAAGGTGAAATAGGGTTGTTTCATATTTATAATAATATATCAGTATATTCGTGATACTGATGTTATTAATTTATAGTGAAATAATTAAAGAATAATAATTAGAAGAAGAAAGAAATTTGAGAGAATCAGAAGAAATGATTACCACCTCTTTGACGCCCCTCCTTTAAGATTCCTCTTATGGAAGTAGAGTTGGTCTTTTGAGAAGACCAGAACCTCCATAATTTTTCTAGGGAAGTGGATAAGATGAATTTTCAGTGCTTGGCCGAGCTTCAAGGCCAAAGGTTGTGAAGAGAAGAGGGAAGGTGTGCCCTTTTTATAAGGGAGGAGAGGGGCACCTTTGGAAAAACATAAAATATTATTTTATAATAAAGTCATATTCGGTTTATAGTAGTTAGAAATTGATTCATTTGGAATATAAAGTGGGTATGGGTTGAAAAAACCTCAACAAATAGGATTTATACCAGTTTAGTTTACTATTTCAACCTTTTATTTTAGATTTAACTCTATGTTAAATTATTAAACCTTCACCGTGTCTTCTAGTTTTATTACACTATATGGTTAATAAACATTCTATAACAATCCAAACGAACCCCAAGTGGTTCATTATTAATATATATGACCATATCTATGTCATTTTCCAAACCTTAGATTTTGAGAAATATTATAACAATTGATAATAAAATATTTGTTTTAAAAACTATTTTATGTCAATTTTGACACTATTTGGTAATTTATTTTTGTGAAAATCATAAAAGCATGATTAGTTAGAAAACAGTTAATTAAATCAATATTGAGATGTCATATTAACCTAGAAAATTACTTTAATTCATAAAAACTCTCAAATTACATTTATTTGGGTATTTATAATATCAAATATTTTATTATTTCATTATTTAGGTAATTACTACATCACCATTGTGTCATAAATAAATTAAATTATTTAATGTCTAAAAATTATAAATAAAATACCATTAGGTAGGAAATATTTTTATATTTCTAATTAATATTTATAGTTGAATTTATATTATGTGTAACCCTATATTAAAAATGTTTTAGTGATTAAACATTGATTTTAACTATTTTAACTCTTTTTTAAATAAAATAATAAAAAATGTCCTAATCTAATCCATGTGGACCTAAATGATAATATTATATTCCTAAGGTTGTTTTTGGTCGAATTATACTCATCCAATAGAATTATAACATGATTTAGGGTAATAATAATATCATTTTTACCCTTAATTACCATATTTACTTTTAACCGTGGTAAATAAAAGTAAAAAGTTACTATTCACCAAACATTATTTTTATCTTATAGAACCACATTTTACTCCTTGATATTATCCTTGTCTCTCGAGTTTTCAAAATTCCACTCACAGAAGTGGTAAAATTATGTTTTATGTAAATTTTAAAATTCTCTTAAGAGGTGGGTAAAAGACGGTGAAAGTTCAATAAAATTTTTATATATCTACATTTTTTATAAAATGACTCCAAGGAATTAAATTGAACATATATAGGTATTATATATCAATTTTTACCTAACATAAATTTAAATAAAATAAATAATTATTTTAATAAAATGTCGGTTTTTAAATAGTAACATAGTGTTTTCACTATTCATCAAAAATTGAATGTTTTCAGACAAATACCAAAAATTCACCGTAGGCTAATTTCGATATTCCTAATCTAATAATGAAGTCCATTTTGAAAGATAAAATTTATAAAATTTCAAAAAGTGGGAATTACTATTCATAACGACTAGTTCATAATAATATTATAATAATATCTCATTTAGTGAAACATGGTATTGTGTACTACACACACCATTGAAGAAGATCTTGATTGCGTGTAATTCAAGCCAAGTCAGAGCTACGTGTAGTGAAATATTTGTTTAGTGTTGTGTATAACATAATAAAAACTTTTTTCATTTATACATTAAAAAAATCTATACTTAATGTTGTGTAGATTAATTTCCACAAAACGAACTTGAAATTGTGTATAACACAAGCCAAGAATAGATTTTCTTATACTTCAAGCTAATAAAGTGTTGTGTATATTACAAGATTATCTTGGTGTAGTGTATAATAGAAGACATAAAAGTAATTAAAAGTCATATATCTCATAAAATCTCAGGGTTTTACATTCTATCCCCCTTAAAATGAATTTCACCCTCGAAATTCATCGGGGTTATAAATGGTTTATTACTTGAGAGTTTCATTCAAAGAAACCCACATCATAAAAAGGAATACCAAAACTTATCTTTAAAAACTAATGTATGAAACGTAAGAGTTACCCAAATTAATTAATCATTGGGTTTCCACATAGGATAACATAGGTGAAAATATGGATATGGAAGTGAAATCTAACCATCATGTTCTGATGGAGAGTGGTAGAGGAAATGTCTATGATAAAGACAACAATCACAAAGCCATAAATTTGTGATGATCTAAGGTACCATCTGATTAATTAGATATGAGGTCACTAGGACAAATTTTTTTGGTTTTCAAGATCATTTCCCTAATGTTGAATATATTTTTTTGAATTAAAAGAAATACTTACTTGATTTTGGTACAATATCACTATTGTCTGTTCCTTGAACAATTTCCACTTCATCTCTCAAATAAATGAAGTTGAATATGTCTTCTGTGAAGTGTTAGTAGATCATGCGATAGAATGATAGGTCATTCCATCTGTCTCAAACATAAGGTTAGAAAAAGTTATCAAATATACATAAGTACATCTATAGAGATATTAATCGTATATGGTTCCTAAAATGGACTTATAATTCATATATCATACCATATAATATAATAAAACTAGTTTCTACTAACCAAGGACTTCCTGTAGGCCAGTGGTATGCGATAAAGGCCTGTCGCACTTCAGTTGTGTGTTGGATTCCCACATCCTTGTCCGATGCGACGGGTTGTCGCTCATCCTATGGGTTGTCCTTTTTCTAAAACTACACTATTATAACATTCCAAAAATAGTATCGAAAAAAATTCTAGCCTTAAACAATTCTATATGATGTCCAACATAATCCATTCCAACCTTAAAGCTTATTGAAAATACTTCTATCTAATCTTATAGTATAAAGAAAACGATTACTAGAAATTTCATCAACCAAGCATGTAAATACCATAATTTATCCCCCATATAAGATATACCTTGTTGGTCACATTCCAAACATGTGAATACCTTAATCATGTATTCTATGAAAAATGAATACCCATTGAACCTTATTGAAAATACGAATTCTCTCAAATGTTAACTCATTCCTCATACCAAAATCCCAAAATTTCTATATACTCAAACCGTGATATAACATTATCCTTATATCATCCATGAGCTCATCAATGCTATAAAACATCACATTATCTCCTTATCCCTTCATTATGTGCATATCATCTACTTTCCAAAAATATATGAATTAACCTTTCATGGTTACCGGTACCATTCAACATATACTTTCAAATACTTTAGGAAAAAAAATAGTGTAACAATCCGTAGATGTGTCTTTATTCCATAGTAACATTACCTATACAACATAACTCTTGATAAACATAAATCATTCCACTACCTTCTTAAACCATTGACCATGCTTCAACACTTATTTCATCTCATATATCATTTGTAGTCTCCTAATCATCATCCAAATAAATACTACCCATATGACCATGCTGATTCTCTTCATGAGATTTTCCCTTAGGGAATTGGTTTGCATAATGACCATACATTCCACATTTAAAACATCTAATCATTGTTGATGTCATAGCAATACCATTATCCTTCTCCATGGTGTTAACTAAACCTTTTCCTTTGCACTTACTGGATTTGTGTCCTTCTTTTCCACACCCAAAGAATCTTCCAGTTCCTTTGAAACATTCTCCTTGATGCCTCTTCCCACATGATTTAAATGAGTGAAATTGAACTTTCTTTCCTCTATGATCATCATGAAACTCCATCTTTCTCTTATTAGCTGAGTCGGGAAACATACCAAAGTAGAGATTATTGATCACATTATGAGATTGTTGATTAGGCATTATAACGATGTTTGGACTTCCAAATCCCATTTCATTTGGTTTCTCATGAAGTATATCATTCAATTGTCCATCATATCCTCCATTATATTGAATCTTCATGTTTCTAGCCATTTTCTAAAACCCAAAAAGGATAGCCTAAGAGGAAACAATCATGTTAGGGAAAACAACATAATAAAGGGGGAGTTCCATCAATATCTAATAGCTTAGGTTAAATTCTAATATCGTTACCGTAATTCTTGGACTATAACCTATACATATAACCTGTACATATACTTATCCATAGGTCAATCCCTAGACATACCTTAGAAATATCTCTAGGTATTTCACTAAAGTTTTCGCATCCTAGTTTCCAAAGGTTAACTAAACCTTCACTCTGATACCAATTGTAGAGACCCAAAGCTTGACGTAAATGGACATTACATTAATTTTTCATAATACTTAATACATGACAAAAACAGATGCCCAAAGACCGTATTAATTTAGTGTCTCTGGAAACTCGGAACGTAATCTTCTTATCATGGTAAAAGATTATCAACATCTCCCATAAAGATCTTAACCTTTGGTTTTCTTACCTAAAACATTTATTTATATGCTGGGGAAAAGAAAACATAAAAAGGGTGAGCAAAAATGATCAGTAAGGGAAAGAAAAGAGAACATAAAACAATCCATAAACATTTGAATGCAAAAACATGAACATAAAATCTAAACATCAAAATCTTTATCAAAGACATAAATCTTGGAAGTACGTAAGGAATATATCATAAATGAACATCAATAATGAAAAAATAGAATGGTAATAAAACATGTAATTGTAGAAAAACATTAAGCACATGATATTATTTCAATAGTAGTCAATGCATTGCTACCAAGACCATCTTAGTGGACAAAGTCCCTTTCTGAATCGAGCTCACTCCTCATTCCAGTCCTGTAACACTGAACCAGATTAACTTACCATTCCAGCCATGTCTATCTCATGAGATATAAATCTTTACCCAATGCATAGGAGGGATATATAGGTCCCACCCATCTCTTAATGAAATCATTATTACTTGTGCCACAACATAAACATAAATTATTCATTATAAACCAAAGAATAAACTTAGTTTCATAAACATCATCCCATCATAACCTAATCCATATAAAAAATGGATATCATTTCATCGTAAGAAAAGTGAAACCATGTAAATAATAGACACATTATACTTGAAACATACACATATGAAATAATGTCATCTTAGATGGAAAATGGTTTTGATAAAAAACTTGAAATGAATTCCTGAGGAAAATATCCTTTCTTCTTCAAAATCATTTCCTTTTCAAAAAATGAAATTAAATTTTAAAAGAAAAAGATTTTTATGAAAATAGTAATGAAATCTTGTAGAGTAATCTTCATGAAAATAAGGCGTTATGAAACCGTAAAAAATTTTTTCATGCCATATATGTTAAAAAAACATTATCCTCGTACTTTTTTCAGAAAATTTAAAAAGTACCACGTACGGTAAACAAAAGAAAGATTCCTTCCATAACACAAAGTAAAATTCGAAGAGTAAAAATTAATTTAAACATACATGGGAGAGTAGTAAACATTTTATGAAAAAAATTTAAAAATCATGGACGTGGATGATAAACATAACCCCAGTAAATACTTACGAATAAACAACCTCGAATAAGAACGAGATTGGAATAATTCTCCCTTACCTTAGGTCCGATATGATTCGTACGTATCCGAAACTCATGTATAATGATTTAAATAATGTAATTGACTTATTATAGAATAATCTTCATTGTTATGATATCACATATGGTTCACTTATGACTTTATATTACCCATTCTTTTGTAAATTCCATGTTAATGCAGCGTTTTGGGTAAAATCGTTTCATTTATTGTATGTGTTTCGACTTTTTTTCGTTATATGATTACTTATATCCTGATTTAGTTAATTCCAGAATGTAAAAAATGATTTATAGATAATAAATATTCATCATATACATATATATATGATAGATCGATAAATGGAATGAAATACACCGTTCATGGAGACGGTATGCCGTACGTACGCATGAACGATATTTTCATTTCCTTATTGAATTTAAAGGAATTATGTAGATGACATACATATATATATACATAAATCCAGTATCATTATTATGTAATATATTTAATTATCATACATTATATATACATTATAATCATTCACGTATTGTTAACATGGAGAATGAATCTGATCGCGTCGTGGAGATGGTAGTCCGTACGTACGCACGAGCGATGATATCATTCCCATGATCGTGGAATTGTATTGAAGTGTATGTATAATTTCTCAGAATCAATATCAATTTACAATAATCATATATAGTTATTTATGTTCACCATTATACCCATCCATGTAAGGTGGTCGTTGAAAACAGATTACACCACGGCGTGGAGACGGTATTCCGTACGTACGCACGCGCATTGATTTTGTTTTCCGTAGGAAGGATAGAAGGTGAAATAGGGTAGTTTCATATTTATAATAATATATCAGTATATTAGTGATACTTATGTTATTAATTTATAGTGAAAAAATTAAATAAGAAGAAGTATAAGAAGAAATAAACTTGAGAGAATCGGAAGAAAAGATTACCTCTTCTTCGATGCACCTCTTTTATGATTCCTATTAAGGAAGTAGAGTTGGTCTTTTGAGAAGACCAGAACCTCCATAATTTCACTAGGGAAGTGGAGAAGAGAAATGGGCAGGGGTGGGACGAGCATCATGGCTCAAAATGGTGTGAAGAGAAATGGGAAGGGGTGCCCTTTTTAAAAGGGAGGAGAGGGACACCTTTGAAAAAACTTAAAATATTATTTTATAATAAAGTCATATTTGGTTTATAATAGCTCCAAATTGATTAATTTCAAAGATAAATTGGGGATGGGTCGAAATACTCTCAACCAATATGTTTTAGACAAGTTTAGGTTAATATATTAACCTAACTATTAGATTTAACTCTATGTTAAATAATTTAACTTTTACCGTGTCTTATTGTTTTCTTACACTATATGGTTAACAAACTTACTATAACAATCTAAACGAACCCAAAGTGTTTAATTATTAATATATATAACCTTATCTATGTCATTTGGCTAAACCATGATTTTTAGGAATATTATAACAATTAATAATATAATATTTGTTTTAAAAACTATTTTATGTCAATTTTACACTATTTGGTAATTGATTTTGATGAAAATCATAACAGCATGATTAGTTCAAAAAAGGTTAATTAAATAAATACTAACATGTAATATTAACCTATAAAATTAGTGTAATTAATAAAAAGTCTCAAATTACATTTATTTGGGTATTTATAATATCAATTATTTTACTATTTCATTATTTTTGTAATTACTGCATCACCATTGTGTCATAAATAAATTAAATTATTTAATGTCTAAAAATTATAAATAAATTACCATTAGGTAGGAAATATTTTTATCTTTCTAATAAATATTTATAGTATATTTTATCTTATGTATAACCCTATATTAAAAATGATTTAGTTATCAAATATTGATTTTATCTATTTTAACTATTTTTTAAATAAAATAATAATAAATTTCTTAATCTAATCCAAGTGGACCTAAATGATAATATTATATACCTAAGGTTTTTTTGGTCATATTATACTGATAAAATAGAATTAGAACATGTGTTAGGGTAATAATAATATCATTTTTACGCTTAATTACCCTTTTTACTTTTAACCGTGGTAAATAAAAGTAAAAAGTTACTATTTACAAAAAATTATTTTTATCTTATTGAACTACATTTTACTCCTTTATATTAACCGTGTCTCTCGGATTTTCGAAATTCCACTCACAGAAGCTGTAAAATTATGTTTTATGTAAATTTTCAAATTCTCCTAAGAGGTGGGTAAAAGACGGTGAAAAGTTCAATAAAATTTTTATATATCTAAAATTATTAATTAAAAATGACTCCAATTAATTACATTGAACATATATAGGTATTATGTATTAATTTTTACCTAAAATAAATTTAAATAAAATAAATAATTATTTAAATAAAGAGTTGGTTTTTAAATAGTAACCCAGTGTTTTCACTATTAATCAAAAATTGAATGTTTTCAGAAAAATATCAAAAATTCACCCTAGGCTAATTCTGATATTCCAAATCTAAAAATGAAGACCATTTTGAAAGATAAAATTTATAAAATTTCAAAAAGTGGGTATTACTATTCATAACAGCTAGTTCATAATAATATTATAATAATATCTCATTCAGTGAAACTTGGTATTGCGTACTACACACACTATCGAAGAAGGTCTTGATTGCGTGTAATGCAAGCCAAGTCAGGGATCCGTGTAGTAAAATCTCTATTTAGTGTTGCGTATAACATAATCAAATTTTTTTTCATTTATACATTAATCAAAATCTATACTTAATGTTGTGTAGAATAATTTCCACAAAACGAACTTGAAATTGTGTATAACACGAGTCAAGAATAGTTTTGCGTATACTGCAAGCTAATACGATGTTGCTTATAGTACAAGCTAATCTTAGTGTAGTGGATAATAGAAGACATCAAGGAAATTAAAATTAATATATCTCATAAAATCTCGGGGTGTTATAAGTAATAAATACTAATAATTAGTAATAATAAGTAATAATTACTAATAACAAGTAATAATTAGAAAGAAGTAATAATAATTTGTAATAATTAGAAATAATTAGTATTAAATAAAAATAATTAAGAATAATTTGTGATAATTAGTGATAATTAGGAATAATTAGCAATAAATATTATTAATTATAAATGATGAGTAATAATTAGTAATAATTAGGAATATATATGAATTAAAAGTAATAATTAGTAACAATTAGGAAACATTAGTTACAATTAGTAATAATTATGTAATAATTAGTAATAATAAAGTAATAATTATAAATAATAAGTAATAATTATTAGAAATTAATAATAGTATGTAATAATTAGTGTTAATTACCGCTAATTAGAGGTAATTGATAATAATTAGTAACAATTAATAACAAATATTAATAATTGGTAATAAATTCTAATACATCACAATAAATAGTAATAAATAGTAATAATTACCAATAAATTGTAGCAATTTGGTATAATTGGTGATAATTAGTGATATTTAGTGAAAATTAGTGTCAATTAGTGATAATTAAGAATAATTAGGAATAAATATTAATAAATAGTAATAATTAGGAATAAATATCAAAAATTAGAAATAAGTAGGAATAAATAGGAATAAATAGTAATAATTAGTGATAATTAGTAAAAATTAGTAATAATTAGTAAATATTATTAATAATAAGTGGTAATTGGTGATAATTAGTGGTAATTAGCAGGATTTAGGAAAAATTAGAAAAAATTAGAAAAAATTATTTATAATTAGTAATAATTTGTAATAAATAGTAACAAATATTTGTAAATAGTAATAAACAGTAATAAATAGAAATAAGTTGAATAAAGAAGCAGTAATTAGTGGTAAGTAGTGGTAACTAGCTAGAGTTAGCGGTAACTAGTGGTAATTAGTTGTAATTAGTAATAATTAGCAGTAATTAGTATCAATTAGTATTAATTAGCAGTAATTAGTAGTAATTAGTAGAAATTGGTAATAATTAACATTAATTAGAGGCAATTAATGAAAATTCAAAATAATTTTCTATAATTAGTAATAATAAGTAATAATTAGCGGTAATTATTAATAATTTGTGGTAATTACTAATAATTAGCATAATTTATTAGTAATTAGCATTAATTAGTAAAAATTAGGGATAATTACTTTTAACTGATAGTAATATGGAATAATTACGAAATGTGTATGGAATGTATACAAACATCAGGAAAAGGTGAATTCCTATAACTTATTTAATTTATTTTTTTCACCATTTAAGCTACTATTTTTTATGTTAATTTTCATATCATTACCGTCTAATACATATTTAATTTTTTCACAAATATTTTTGGAAGACATATTTTGATTTTAATTATATGCAACAAGCCACAAAAGAGATAAAATGATTCTTTCTTCCAATGTAACCATGTATTCAACATTTATTGCATTTATTTGTCAAACATCCAATACTACATATTGATTATATATTGTTAGCCCACAACCTTTATCATTGTTGAAATCTAGGAGTGTAGAAGAAGCTCATGTTCCCATTGTGGTGAATTCTCTTGATATTATTGGAACATGAGCTTTTTATGCTCTTTTGAATTTCAACAACAAGAAAATATATTCAGATAAGAACATTAAGTCAATATGAAGTTTTGGTAGTTCCACATTTAAAGACAATGGAAACGCAGTTACATTGACAGTTAGGATTATTTCGGGACTTTGAGATGTGTAAAAATCAACTTCAACTAAATTTGACACACTGTGTGACCGGTATATATTAGGGTAGGAGGAATGTGATGTGTCAATGATAACTATATTAGTAGGAGGAGGATAAGATGAATTGATGACTAGACATGGTAGGCCAAATTTGGTGCAATAAAAAATTTGGATATGGATGATATAAATTGGTTTCACCATATGATGATTTTAAAATATACGATTTATACATTTTTGGTAAATAATAGAATTTTCAATCTTAAGGTGATTAAAAATAACAAATTTGTGCCAACCATGTTTAATTTTTTCATTAGGATTCTAGAACCGGTGTAGGAATAATGTGACATATCAATGAAATAAGTAAGAGGAGGAGGAGGAGAATATGTGTTGATAACTGTTCATGGTTGGCATAAACTACTACAATGAAATATTTGGAATGGAGGACATAAATTTGTTTCATCATCTAATGATTGTAAAATCAATGATTTATAACTTTTTATTAAATCATAGAATTTTCAATCTTAAGGGGATTTGAAATAACCAATTTGTGCCATCCATGTCCAATTTTTTCATTCGGTCACCAAAATTAGGGCAGGCAGACTATGACGTGTCGATGGCAGCTGCATCAGTAGCTGGTGGGGAAGATGCGTCAATATCTAGAGTAGCAGTAGAAAAACACTATTAAATACATGTGCTGTATGACTCATGGTTTAAGGATGAAGTTCCCTCCTCCACCTCATCAAGATAACCCCTCCCCCTTAGTGTTTTAAGTGTTTTTTATAATCTTGTGAATGTGCATATTTATTTAATAAATTAATTAATTCATATATTTATAGTTCTATAAAGAGTGCATTTTATATTGTTGCACTTTTTTATTTGTATTATTTTTTTTAATTTATAGTTTTTATTTATTTAATTTTTATTAAATAATTTAAATATCTTTTTTAATATTTTATTAAATTCTATTAAATTGTTTTTATTTTTTTCGAATTTTTTATATTATTTGAAACAGGTAGGCCCTCCCATGGCAAATAAGTTTTTAAAAAACTGGTCCAGATTATTAGTGATGCCATTTTAAGTGACATTTTATTGGAGATTGGATCCCATCAGAAATAACCCATCATAAATAGTTTAATTTTTTATAGTGATGCTTGAAATAGGGTGGGGCCTTCACATTCCATTCTATAAAATTCCTCAGTAGTGTAATTATCCCCTCTGGTTGGATCCCATATCAAGGTGTGAACATCCATAATGGTATACTATCGAATCTCAACCATGGTTTGAGTAGGGAAAATGAAATTTGTGTTGTTAGTGTGTAGAATAAAATTAAAAATTGCCATATGAGCTCCGTTTGATGGAATAATAGTGGATTCCTTGAAGAATTTATTAATCCAAAGCATGTTCTAGCAGTTAATACCAGAATATTAGCTCACCATCCACCTTATATTTTTCATAATATCATTAAAAGAATCCTTGATTGTTTTAATGACTTGGAATTCAATCAATGAAATTTTCTTGTCTTATAATTATTTTATAAATAATGAATAACATAAAATCACTTAGAGCACAAAATAAAAACATTATAAATGAAATATGAATAAAATAAGTTTTATTTATTGATATTAAGAAACCAAAACCAATGGAATAGTTTATTGACCTTTGGAATAGTAATATGACAATTATGAATAGTAAAACAACCAATAGAATAGTAATGTCACCCATGTAAGTATAAATAAAAGTTGTCCATATTATAAATGAAAATATGATAGAGTTATATTTGTAAGGTCTTCAAAATTAGGAAAAGGGAATTCAAATAATCCAATAAATTTTGAAAAGGATGAAAAATTAACCAGTTGAACATTTGAAGAAGAATATTTAAAAGAACAAAATTGAAAAGTGAAAATACTGGACCAAAGATGGAAAATATCTTTCACGGACCACCTCTTCGTATGGCGGTCCACACCATGAACAATCGGCAAACCAAATGGTTATCAAGAATTAGATGACTGCGCAGGTCCCCTACAAATGATTTCAGTCATGAAACAGAGGCGAAGAAACTCACCCCATGTACAATTCTTCCTTGACTCGAACAGTTTGCGGATGAGAAAAAGTGAATGGGTTCCCAAGAATGATTTTATTTGTGAGACTAAGGTGGTAATTTATGCCTCCAAAAACTTCTCCCCCCATGGGACTCTATTGACCAAGTCATTTGTGGGCTGTGTGATTCTTTCTTGGTTTCTTCAAAAGGTGTCCTATGACCCACAGAACTAGATCTTCCATTATTCTATGAAAGGACCCCTAGGGGGACTAAGGAAAGGAATTCAAAAAATTTAAAACTTCAGGATAATAAATTTCATTGTTTCTAAGACATATAAGGAGAAGCGCACTATGAAATATATAATCTTTTGATGATTCTAGGTAGGTAAAGCCTATTGTTTATGATGAAAGAAGAAAATATAGTAAGAATTAACAAACAGAAAACCCAATTTCCATCATGAATGAATTTTACATGATGTACATGACCAATTCCCCTTATTCGAATCACCTACTGACATAGCAATATGCTATTTAGGATTAACCTTACACTGCATAGAAAATCACTATGTTGATGGAACTCAATCCTGTATACCACAATGGTATGCATCCAGAACTCTTCCCCACAACCCAACATGGTACGCAATTGGAACTCATCCCCTCGTAGTGAAGCACTATGTGGGAAGAATCTAATTTTACAAAGAAAAATTCTACACATACCATATCTAGGTTTGGGTACCATCATGGTCTGTAGATCACTCCACTACCTGCATATCAATGTGATATGTAAGGGAACCCCATCATACATGAGAAAATGGTACACATAGTGTGGTTTTCTTGGGTGTTCCACCCTTTGGAACCTATCATTTCCTTCTGTTTTTGTCACACCACCCATAGACCCTCTAAAAACTTGTCCAATGAATGTAGGACAAAAACCCTTCCAAAGTCACTGAATTCATATGATTGAACCATTAGGCACATCACCACACCCTTCTATGTTTACATACCCATGGTTACCAAAGTCACATGGGTAATCCCCATAATGGTGTGGACCCCAGAAGTGTCCCTAAGTGTACATTCCCAAGGTAACTCAAGGTCCAACTTTGGGATACCATTTCGAACCTCCCCATTCTATGGATTAATGGAAATCACTAGATTTTCCCTTCCATGAGAGCTGGTGATAAAGGAAGGACGTCATGTTATTATTTATTTTTGATGAAGAATGATGCTTCTCCCCTTTACCTGAATAGATATTAGGGAATACCTCTTGGGGTAATCCCCCTTTGATTGTAGGATGTGGTTCTCTCATCTCGACCGCTTCCTCCTTCGTTCTCCTCCTTTTACATCTACAGTGAGTGAGAGAAAGATGTGTGGTTTGTTGGTTCATTGACATCCTCTTTTTTCTCACACTGAAAATGACTCACATGGTCTTAGAGGCAAGTGATGATCCCAACATATTCACAATACATAAAGGATCCTCATCCTAGGTGTAATCCCCAAATAATTAACTACATGAAATATGATTTATTTTCTAACCAAGATATGTATGATTCATGTATATGGCCTGATCTCAACTCAAATGGGTCTCCTCTTAGGTGTAATCCGCAAACCATGATCTAGAAGAACTATTATTTTTACCCAAACCAAGATATGTAGGATGCCTATCTATGGGCCAAGATCAAAGGGTTATCCCTCTCATGAGTTAACCCCAATCATGATACCTAATTCATTAAGTTGGCATTTACGATATAAGTCCCAACTATGACTCAAAATGGGACTTCTCCGCTGATGTAAGCCTCAAATCATGCCTCCTTGATGGGATGATTCCATTCATAGAAACCATATTACTGAACTATAAGGGCATTGATTCCCTACTATTTGGGATGTCTAGGAATCCTCTTTGAGGTCCAAACCTGATACCTAACTCACCCTAATGTTTTTTGAGCCATATCTCTAGTAGGGTGGCCTTCAGTCTAATGAAAAAGATTATTTTAGGTTCCTTGGGCCACGTTAGCGCAAGTACCACATCAAATATTTACTAGTAACCTTCAACCTAAACATCCTTACTGAATGACGTTAAATTTCATGGAAGGGTCCTCATCACATGACCTTAGTAGGTGATATGTCTAGTTAAGTGGCAATGAACTACATGGGCTATGATTCCTCACATGAGGAAATGTAGGCGTGACATCTTATGAGTTCGACCCCAACATTAGAACAATTACATTCCCCCTAGACAATGATAAACTCAATACCACCTCATCATATGGCTAAAACCCGTATCGCCTCAGAAAAAAATGAATAAATTGACGATCCATCCACAAAAGGGTAACATTGATGAAGAACATTGAATACATACAAATATCTTCATTAATGGAGAACCTCAGATAAATACAGATGATTATAGACCCTCATGTATTTTTGATTGATCTTGTAACCCAGGGGTATTCCGTGGAAAAATTCTTATTAAAGAACCAATGATTCACATATTTGGACTGTGTGAAGGAGGGTTAAAGTATATTATAGTTTAATGTTGTGCAACTAGTGAATTTGAATCTTATTTTTTAAAATAATTTTTCATTTAATAAGGGGATTAACCGTCAATCCCTTTTCACAGTAATTTGACGATGTGTGTTTTGTCGTTTTCAAGAATAAATGCAGATAAATGGTTTAAACTATAGTCCTGAGGTTTTTGAATCCCAAAGTGAGGGGGTACATAAATGTCATAGAGTCATATAGAGGTGGGAGAAGCCTCTATTAAGATAAAATTTTCATTTGGATAACATGGCCATTTTAGGGAAATGTATTCAGAGCTCCCATGGAATTATGTCCATAGTTAAAAAATGGTTTCTGTAGGGAACATACCTTCCATTTCTGTTGGCCATGGATGATTATGGGGATTCAAATATTTCTGGACACTGAGTATGGTTTATTAAAAATAGGATTCCTGAACATGAAGAGGACATTTGAAGTTGGTAATTTTTGAATTTCGGTACTAGAATTATCCCCACATATATGTTATTAGGCACCCTACGCAGGTCTAACCCATGTATGGGGAAGAGGGGGAAATTTTATTTCATTACTGGACCCAATATATAAGGTTCTTCTGTCAGTACATATTCTACAATAATAGGAATTAAGCCGGAAGCCTTTATCTTAAGTGTTCTCCTTATGAGAACCTGATTCACACACAAGAATGAGGAATTTTTATCTTATAGATGAGATCACTTGTAATACGAGGCTCATACTTGGTTTTCCTGTGAGGATTTTTTTTCACATGTAGGATCATGGTAGAAATACCCTTTGAATTTTCTAGACCAAAGGTTGAACAGTAGGTTTCATGCATTATGTAATTTTAATGTTGTGAGATTAGGATATTGATATAAAATCCACAATTAACTATAGGATAACCATATTGGGATTTCCTAACATGTCCAAGATGTGAGTAGTAAGAAAAATGTAAACCATGCATCCGAGGGATCATGGGCAGAGAAAAATGACAAGGTGTTTGGATCCATTGAGAGTATGGATGCAAGAAAAATTTTCTCTTGAGGATGAATTTTCCTTTGGTTTATAGGTCTTTCTTCTGGGAAACTTATGCAGAGTTTTTGGAGAATTACATGCATAGTCAAACAAAGGTGTCCGCATGACACTGGCCTTCTATTTCTCATATTCAGGGAGGTTTGTGAAGATCTAGAATCAATCAAATCACAGATTTTGATGGATGGAATGGATGTTTCTGAAGATATGAGAAACATTTAGGTCATGATTTCCCATGGAATTAGGAACCTCCCTAAATTGATCTTACTCAGACGTAGAGTGGCACACTATGATTCATTTTTGGAATTTAACCCATGTTTGATGATTTAAGTGTCCCAAAATTAAACTCGCAGCATAGGTTTGGTATGTACGTAGAGAGGGGTGAGTCATAGCTATACGTTTCCTCTTTAGGGATGGTTGAGCCTAGAGTTTATTATCCTGATGTCAAAATGTATCATTTGTGGATAGGAATCAAAAAATAAATTGATCTAGAAATAAATTAAAGTTTAACATCATTCAACGTGGACCATAGTCTCAAAAATGTGAATGGGAGAACCTGGACATTCCTTATAGGGTTAGGGCTCCAATTCCAATTAATATGGATTGATTCACCATGGTTTTGGGGGAATCCCATGCCGAGGTCCCAATCCCATGTGAGATGTGCTCGATATGGGAAACAAGGGGCTGAAAGGGTTGAACCCCCCACCTCGATATGGTGTTGTCAAGGAAAGTGGAATGTTATACTTGGAGTGATGTGGTATTGTTTAACATCATATATTAGGGACAATTTATCATGTTGTTTAACATCATATGATTTGGAAAATCCCCATACAGATTAGTATTATGTGGAAAGGATGTGGATTCCATGCAGTTTATTATCATGCAGTGAGAAAACTGATGACCCGATGTGAAAATGGGACAATGGATTGCTCATGATATGGCCCTACAGATCGAGCCTACTTGGGAGTACCCTTCTTTGACTTGGGGAGGGGACATTTTTATGCATCCTGTGGTTGGGTTCAGATCATTGGATTTGGGTTTCATTGCATCTCCCATCCGACTAAGAATCAAACCAAATGTACTTATTTTTAAGTGATCTCTCCCCTATATAGGTATGGCACATACATAAGGGGGTGCAAACATTTTCTTCACTTTGGGGATGGCTAAACCAGGATGAATGTTCGGGTGTCTCTATATATCCAACGAGGTCAGGAATCAAGACATACATAGTTCTAGATAGATCATATAGTTTAATGTCAGGTGTTAAGGATGTGGGAAGCTCGACGGGAATTGAGACAGATGCTATGGATCCCTATGGTTTTACATATTGTGATAAGGATATTGGCTGTATAGTTTATAGTCATGTTATAGGGATGAACTATTGTAAAAATCATGAGAAAAAATTGGCTATTCAGGCCAGTATATTTTGACATACCCTGAAAACAAGGGAGGGAGAAAGTGTAAATCATGACTCTGGGATCTCTTCGATTGGGAGAAATAATAAAAGGCTTAGGATTCATTGAGCATAAAGAAGGAGGAAAAACACATCTTAAGGAAGAATTTTCTTTTTTTAGAGAAGCCTTTTTGTGGGAAACTTATGTAGAGCTACCGGGGCATTGTATCCGTAGTCAAAAAAAGGTATTCTCATGAAACTAGCCTTGAGTATTTTATGATAATGGATGTTTATAGGGATCCAATATTATAAAGGTTATGGAGTTTGATGGATGAAAAGATATATCCGGGTGCATGTGGAATATCTAGAAAATGTTTAGTCGTAAAATATGGAATCCCCTATATAGATCGGACTCATATATGGGGGGAATGATCTTTGAAAAATCTTTTCTATAAGAATCAATATTTGGACTCTCCAACATATTTGAGAATTTATGCAAAGAATATTGAGGGCATTATTATCATTCATTTTTCACGGCTAGACAAGAGATATGAGATTCAAGTGTCACTATGTATCCTATAATAATAGTAATCAAGCCACAAATAGTTCTAGCAGTTGTTCTCCCTACATGCTTTTGGTCCTTACATAGAGAGAGGGGCATTATTTTTTTAACAGAGGTTTGTCCATGATTTGGTATCCGGGCATCACTACGTATCCTCTGAGGGAAATAATCAACCCACGCATAGTTATAGAGGTACCATGTTGTTTAATGACTTATATTTAGGACATTGGGTTACCTAACATATAGGCGTGGACCCTATTATTCTTTTTAAGTTTGTGCTACTAGGACCATGGCAACCCTACAGCAAATTGATATGCCTTGACCATGTGGAGAACTCATATAAAAATCCATAATCCCATAAGATCTTTACTGTATGTGAGAAACACAGAGCATCAGAGGCATATCCATCCACATGGGGATAACATAACAAAGGGTGGGGGTGTTTTACTTTTTTTCTTTTGTTTCTTATAGGACCATATTTTGAGATCCGGGTGACACTATGTCTCCTCATAGGGATGATAATCGGATAGATTCCTATGAATTCCCTCTTTTCTGGTCTAACCACCATGCATGGAAGGAATTTTTTAGCCATTATTTTTAAGTGATGGCCATGTTATGTAACTTTACTCTTTATTTATGTGGGGGAAATTCCTAATACCATTCCTAATCTCACGTGATCCATGCTCAGTGTGATAAATAAGGAATAACAAAGTCTTATTTCACAATATAGAGGTAGTGGAAGGTAAAAATGAGGAATTTTTATCATGCGGTGGTTGGACTAAGAATTAGGGTCAAGTTTTCACTACATATCCCATTGAAAAATGAGAATTAATAAATATGTAGTTCTGAGAAGACTCCCACCAAAATTTATTTAGTCCATATGCAAAAGGGGGGAAATTTATTTGGTGGTGTTTGTGCCTGAGACATGGAGTCTTGTAATCACTATATATCCTATTCGAGTAGGAATCAAGCCATACGTAGTTCTATGATAATAGATTTTACATGTGGATCTAGCTATAGCATAGGAACATGGGCACTTTGTCTTTATCGTGAAAATATCTTACTCTTGTGTGATGAATCATTGGTTGGGACATAATGATCACCATGAAGTTTATCATCATTTGGTTAGGATGATTTACCATGCAGTTTAATGCCATGTAATGAAGATGTTGATACTAAGAAGTTTAATGGAATAAAACATGGATGCATATGGAACTATGTAGTGTGATGACTTATAGATAATATGAAATTTACATGATTAAAAAATGTATTTCTTTAGAAACCTTGCATTGGTGGGAGCTGTGTTAAGCTAACCATCCATCGAAATCAGTAAATATGCTCCATTGGAGAAAACCCTATGTATGATAGATGGACCTTCTCACTTTAGTTCAATCTTTGGAGGTTTTTTTCAATGTATCATCATGGTTTTGAGGACCAACACATTTCTATTTTGAGGAATGATCGTAGGTGAACCATTTTGTTGAAGGCTCATGAGATCCCGTTTTTGGTAAACTTTCCAATGGTACAGGGTGCCCAATATTTTCTCATCTAATCGCTCTAACTCATCGAGCAATTTTTGGGATTTTTAATATGCAAATATCTGATCATAGGCAATAACGCAGTGTGATGGTAGTTGGACATTAATAATTATAACTGCTTCTGTCATGACGGAAAATTATTTTTTATTTTATCAAATCACTTTTCAGGGAAATGTGAGAACCACCAATTCTAGAAAATTAACCAAACACAATAGTACATGAAACCCAAAAAAACAGGCTATGCCTCTCACTAGAAGCTAAATTATGTTAAGGCCATGCTCCAAAGCATGAGCGCTTGAAAAACAGTCCCGTGCAAAGATGCATGAGAACATAACCGATGGACATACCATACCCTCTTAGTCTTCCACTCTAAGTGCCATGCAGATATGACAACATCATGATCTAAACACCATCTGAAGTAGAACCAATTAAAATGCACGAATCCAAACACCCAAATTCACCTCTGGTCACACCAACTGATAATTAATACCTAATTACCAAGAACATAATGGAAAGTGAGAAACCACACATTAGCTAGAAGAGGATAAAGTAGAATCATTGAAGAAACAAATCATTCTTCCAGAGTTCATATCCCCAAACAACATCCATGATATAGATGATACCTGAGAGTGTGGCCCTTCACACATCAGGCCTTCAAATGTGGTAGTCAGCTTATCCAAGTCCTCTATATACTCTTGGAGCGTGATCATCCCCTTATTAATGCCCCAAACTAATATCTAGTCCTCTTTGACAACCCATGAATATTATTATTCATTGATCTTAAATACAATATTACTGCACATCATCTTGGTTGCTCTCTCTTTGGATACATTAAGAAACATCACATGTTCTGTCACGTCATCCTCCGAACTTAGAATCAATTCCATGGATAGCTCATTCTGACCAAATGATTTCCGAGGGAACATACCCTCATTTTTCATCTTCTCATCCCATTTTTTACTAACCAAGTCTTTAAGGGAGGTGAAAAGGTGTAGTCCTTCTTCCTCTTTTTGTTACTCCTATCACTCCTTGGAAGGGTTTATCTATTATAAAGGCTCTTACAATCTTCAGTGAACTCCTCCATACACTCCCAAATTATACTAAGGCCATCAAAGCTATTCTTCACCTAAACAGAATATTGATTTTTTGAAGAGAAAACCCCTTCCATTCCAACTGAGATATAGTCAACCAAATCCAGTAGACTCCCATGATTTCCCTTATGTAGGGCCCCACTACCCCTGGCCAACTCCATATAAGTAGAACCAAGAAAATCCTCTTCTACACCTACCACTTGGGTCATGGAGATAACACCCACTGCTATCCTACCATCACTCAGAGCATCCTCAACTTGTAGAGGTTCACCATAACATAGATGCATAGCTTCCGTAGCATGTACCCATACCTTCCTTGAGACAACAATATCCAAAACAAAATCCCTAATAGATAAATCCTCTTCACCATTCTCCTTGTTCTCCACAGTATCCATACTCCCTGTCATCTGACATTGCACTCAAACCACAAACATCTGTTACGAGCCTTCCCTGGTTCTCGCTGATTCATCCACTTCATGTTGGGGCATCAAATATTTCTTCCACAATTCAGATCCATGCACAACCTTTTCAAACATATCATGAACACCTTCACGGTGGTCCTCCTCCACTGGTCGTGGAAACTGATAATCCATACCCCCCTCACCATTAACCATCTGGTTCAGACCCTCTTCCACACAATCCTCTGGATTTTTACCCTCCACACTATCCTCTTTATTTACTACAAACTCTATTCCTTGATGATGATCTTCTTTGATCTAGGGTAGGTGACCCTTAAGACAATCCTCCGAAGTGTGACCCAACTGACTTCATGAAGAACAAAAGTTTGTCCACTTCTCATATATGATTTGTTGCATGAATCTGTACTCCTCACCAATTGTAACCTATACATGATCAAAGGTCTTACGAGACACATCCAATTATACACAAACACGTGGATTAACCAGGTGGAAAACATCCTATGTGTGACTATCTGAGCACAAAAACATACCGACAAGATTACATAGAAGGAAAATAACAGAGGGATTTTGGAATGGAAAAGGAAGGTTGGGAAAACTTACCCAAACCACTGTAGATGGGAAATCATGATTCATATTAAATTAGATGTACATGTTGAAGAGAAAGAATCAATACTCATTGAAGTGACATGGAGAACTTTACTAGGCCTTAATGAGGTCCTCTTTGGATTTAAATCGAATCATGATAAGGTGACTATCGAGAAATCCAACAATTTCCCTTTCCTGGAGATGCTATGTGCCAAAGATAAACCTATAAAACATGTCAATCAAAGGTATCCTTAGTTTGAAGTGAGAAACCAACGTGAGGTTCAGGAGGGTGGAGGTTTCTGAGAATTCAGATGTTGAGATATGAAGATTAGGGAGGACATCAATTATATCCTGAATTTTAGTGCTTAATGCGGATTTTGAGAATGGTTGGAGAAAATCTGGGATGGAAAAGGGATGAAATGCAGGCCCTGCTCTCCCAAAGTGTAATGAAGCTACCTCCCTCACCAAGGGGGGAAGGATCCTGTACTGGAACTGCCATCATCACTGAGGAAAGGAGAGAATCATAGGGTTTGGTCACCTCCATCACCCCTCTTAGAGCATCTTTTGTCCTGTATACCAACCAATATGGGGTTTCATGGGTGGCGGTACGAGTCGTGGACCAATAATCCCACATATCACAGAGGAGATTTTCTAGACAATATTTCTTTACCTTGTCTTTTATTTGCTAGAATATATTAGATAGATTCATATAGAAGGCCTCTATATGTTCATTTGCTATAGTATGGTAGCTGGATGAACAATTGATCTTGATACCACACTACTAATTTATTTTCACCAATTTAGGAGAGAAGAAATTAGTGTCTTTGTTCATAAGTATTATATGAGGGACATCATATCTGATGATGATATTGGATTTCTCCAAGCTGATAGTGCTTTATGCTCCTACCTCCTTGAGGCGAGTGACTTCTTTCCATTTGGAAAAGAAGGTGGTCAATATGAGAATATACTTGAATTTCATGGTCATAGCGAGAGGATAGGGTCCCATGATATTCATTCCCCTATGGAAGATGGGAAAAAAATACTTCACTATTTTAAGTACCTCTAAGGGATGGTAGATGAAATTGGCATGAACCGAACATGAGTGGCACTTCATTGTGAATGTGGAACAATTGTACATTCTAGTTGGCCAATAGTATCAAAGCCTTCTAATTTGATAGGAGATCATGGACACTTATTGATGTTCCCTCAAGCTCCAACATGTAATTATTTTATACCAACATTAGTCTCTTCCCCATCAATGCATCTAAAAAGGATCCCATCAATGTGTCTATTATAACGAACCTTTTTCTGATTGGTGCCATCGTACACAATGATGTTGATTTCTTGTCTCTTTATTTTCTCCCTACCAACCTTATATGGTGGGATTTCTCCCTTTTCAAGTTAATTTGCGACGGGAGTCATCCAACTTGTGGTGGAACTATATTTCTCGGTTATGGGGATTATATCATTGATTTATTTAGTGTTGGTTTGGATGAATGGTATGACTATATGATTATGGGAAAGGATAATGATCATCCCATCTTGGTCTGGGTTAGCCACAGCAGTGGCTGTATTTTCTTATACATCAACTTGTTCATTTTGTGACTGGGGGACATGATTTAATATTGGATCTGATGGGAATTATTCCATTAGTCCTCAGACATGGTCCATTATAGGGATTACCTCATCCTTTGTGATAGAATATTCACCATTTTATTTCCTGATGACTAGATATGAGTCACCTTTTATCTTTAAGTGTTCTTCTTGTACATGAAGTGAAAACACTATCCCTATGATGAGAGCTCGATACTTTGATTCATTGTCTTTTAAACCCTCTAATAGTTGGAAGGAGTAAGGCATGCCTACCTTTGTAAGATATATGAGTATAAATCACAACCCTACTTTGTTGATCTTGGGTTCTTCCGTCCTTTTTCCTATTGGACTTATGGATACCCCATAAAAATGAATCTCCCATGTTTGGGATTCCTTTTGAATGGAGAACACTAATTTATCCAGTAGATCGAAATCCAATCAGGTTATTTCTTTGAAAGGGTTCTCTTCCCAGAAATATATTAACACCTGGTCTTTGATGTATTTATAAGGCATGAACCATATGTGGAATTCCTACATGATGACATCCCATTGTGATAGGAATCCTGTAAATGTTGGACGGATGATAATTTACTTGAGAGGGTAACTTCAAGAGACCAACTGGACCTTATGGTGCTGGAGATAATTCCGTAGGTTCTTGACTACAAAGATTAAGTCCATACATATCTTCTAGATATTTGAATAAGGAGTCTTAGCATCGATCATGGTCTAATTGGGATAATAAAGAAAAGTTACACTAATGAAATCATTATTTTTTGTGAGGAAGGTGCCTAGTGACTATTTAAAAGAAGTCACATATAAAATGAGTAGTTATCCATTGATATAAAGCATTATAACTATCCATCATAGAAGATATTTCTTGATATTTTCACATGATTTCTAACAATCATCAGTTCATTGATATGATACTCCTTTTTTAGTCAACCTAGTTAAAGGAAAAAAATTCCTACAAGGTTGGATATGAAGAACTGAATGTTGGACGTATGTCTTTAAGTCCTCTCAAATCAGTGAGGTTACGAGGTGGTGAAATTCCAAGGATAGCATTTATCTTTTCAGGGTCGACTTGGATACCATTGTGACGTATGATGATGTTGAATAATTTCCATGACGTGACACAAAAAGTATATTTTAGGGGGTTCATTTTCAAACTATGCCTTCATAATTTGTTGATGATTGTTTCATGATTTGTCAGGTGGTCTGAACATTGTCATCATTTAACCACATTATCATCAAAATATCATTTGATGATCCTTCCTAGGAAGGGTTTTAAATTCAATGAAAGAATCATTAATATGTGGCACTAGAATTTTTCAATCCAATGGGAATTACCTTGTTGAATAATATTCTATTTGATGCTCTGAAGGAGGTGGCTTCTACATCTTCCTCAGCCATTCATATTTTATAATATACAGAATAGCTTTCCAAAAATGGGAGAGGCTCATATACAAATGTTGCATTGATTAGAAATTCTGTGATCAGGACCAGGAAGTCATCTTTCGAGCAATGCAAATTGAGATCCCTAAAGTAAATGTAAACTCGGATTTTCCCATTCTTCTTTTTATCCGGGACAATGTTGTCCATCATGATGGGATGTTGTACCTCTTGTATGAAGTTATCTCTAATGATCTTGTAAAATTTAGCATCAATTTTGGAAACATGTGTTTGATGTGTCCTTCTAGCATCTTTCTTATAACCATGATGGTCTTCTAGCAGGCCTAGGTAGTGGGTGTCCACCTTAGGATTGATGCCTAGAATTTATGTATAGTTCCATGTGAAAACATCCCGATTATTCTTTAAAAATGAGGTGTATATATATTTCCCTTTAAAAAGTATGGCTACGCTAATCAGAGTCGGATACAAGATCTATTCAGTACCCAGGTTTATTTCCTGGTGTTCATCAATGGTGGTAGATAGCCTCATTAATTGATAGAGGGGAATCCCAATGGAATTTATCTTTTTCTTTCTCCTCTACATCAAATATATCTTCATATTCTTTTGATGGGCACACTTTTTTTGAGATAATGTCATCAGAGTTGAGAGAAGAGTCACAAGATTGGCAATTGGAGACTGGGGTGACTTCTTTATGCGAGACTAAAAGTGAGGAGTTTTATGGATAGGATGGAGTGAAGGGTATACGGGTTATATCATCTTCTTATTCCATAGGAGGTTATGTAGGGAATTTATATAGATCATATGGTAGTGCAATGGAATTTTTATCCAAGCATTCATCATCCTATTGGGGATCAATGGATTTTTCAACACTTTCAGACTTGGTATCCATGATCAAAATCATAAGGATTGCGAAATATGCATCCAAATCTGATCTTGTGCGGTCAATTTGATTGATGAAACATAGGTATTTCTCATAGATATTTTTGATGGGGTTAGCGAGAACTATTTCCAAAACAATTCGGGTGGTGACCCAATGAATTCCATCGAATGAGTGTTCCTTCCCATTTTACTCATAGAACCCCACATCAATGTATTGTGATTTATAGGAATCTAATGAGAATTTATCATTGTGCAATTTCCCACTCTACCTTTCAATTAACTACTTGACACATTGGTGGTATGATGAGGGATTCACTATATGATGATGCAACCAGGGCCTTCCCAGTATGACATTTATGGCCGTATTTTTCTAAACTACACAGAATTATGAGTCATCTATGAGGTCACCATACTAGGTTTTAAGATTTATTTGGACCAACAACACTTTATCAGTTTTATCAAAACAAAAAAGAGTTCTGGTATAGGGAATCAAGTTATCTTTAGTGTAGTACAATTGATGAAGTGTCTATCATAGGATGAGATTAACTATAGATCTATTTTCAATGAAATATTTTCTGACATTAATATAATTTATCTTTCCAGACATAGATAGGGGTTTGATGAATCACTGGAAAATAGTTTCTTTGTCTTGATCCGTTAATAAGATAACAACCAGGAATTCTACCGAAATATTCCTTATTTGATAGAATTCAGTGGCGACAACTTCAGCTTCAAACTATTTTGGGATTCATAAAGCTTCACTGAGTGCTTCCATAAGATCTTATGATAGAATCAATGCATCCATAATTGATAGTGTTAGTGGTAATGATGTTAAATACATAAGAATATAATATTTCGGATAAAAAGGCTGGAACTTCTCGACAATGGTATTCTCTTTCATAGGCACTTTAGGGACTTGAACACTGGATGAGGATGAGATGATTCTCAGGACCAGATCTGGTGAGGCTTTTGTATTTGTGAATTTGGCCAAGATGGTCTACCTACATGCCATGGGGAACTAAAAATCCTCCCTTATTCTGATGGACACTCTAGGATGATCGGTCCTACGTGGCTTCTAGTAGGGGTAGGAGAATTTTTTTCCCTGCTGGGACCACTAAAGGGTTCTTCCTTGGGTTTCTTCAATGTTGACAGTTTGATCTGGAGAGCGACCATAAGCTTGATTTCTCCCACGCCTATGTCTTTTTAGGTATTCTTGGATCTAACGGCCTCTTCCTCTTAATCCATGATTGGAAATGGGGAACTCTGATTCATACCCATACTCTTCATCAGAGAATGGATCCATTAAAAAACGATATTAATAAAAACAAAGATCTATTCCTCATATGATGATGAGTCTGCTCGATTAAATTCTTCTAGTGGTGCTGTATGGTGGGGTTGTTCTCATTGTTCCATTTGGAAGGGAAATTCCCATGGTGCTATTTGGTGGGGTGGTTCCCATATCCTTATATTGATTGGAATGAAATCTAAAAGCGTCAAAGAAAACATTGAAATTATTGGAAGTTATTCTTCTTGAACTTGATATTCTCAAACCATGGAAGATCTTTGGGAGGGGGATGTTGGTTGTGACACATCAGAAGCTTTTCGTAGAAAAATATTTTTCTTTAACTGTGTTTCGAGTAATCCATGTGCTCGGTTGACTATTTTTTGAGTCATCCATCTATCAAACATCTACTCCTTTTTTATAACGAATATTTTCTACTCTACTTCATCCATGTTAGGGGTGTAAACATATACCACTTGTGTCGGTGGTGGTCCTAGCCTATGTTTTTCAGAATATATCATTCATTGAAATAGGTATTTGAATACAAAACACTCTTGAAGGGTGTGTCCTTTTATCTAATGGAAGGGAAAATAATCTTTATATCTGGTAGCCAGATAATGTTTCAGGTAATGGAATCTACAATGTATCTAAAAACATGGTCATAAAAAATGAGTATACTTTATTCCTTCTCTCCTAAAAATGATTTATTCTATCCTCTCATTACTCATTTTGTCAAGGAAGTGGATGATACAGATGTACAAGGGTACCTACACGTTTGGGTGTAGGACTTGAAGTTGGGGATGGTGTAGGGGTGGCTTAAGCATAATGGAAGCCGTTTCATCACTTCCCACTCTTTTTCCTGGAACTGATGAGGATTACCAAGACTTGAGATTATTCTGTTTCAAGGAAGCCTCTATTCTATGGGGAATGTGAGAGAAATACGGGATCCCACTTATAAACTTCACCAAGATGAGATGTGTTCTCATAACAACATAGAGATTGTCGATGTACATGCCATGCATATCATCTTGGGGGAGTAGCTGGTTCTGGTAAAAGATATAAATTTACATATGAAAATGATGTCTAAAAATCTTTCATTATCCCATTGTTTTTAGTTCATAAGGTAACTAACTATTGTTTTTTGGAAATGTTGAACTGTACTAGAAGAGGAACTGTTACTGATGGTCCTCCCAGCCTGTTATTGAATTAGCTAGCAATATGGTATACTATAAGAAGGCTGAACCTCGCAGGGTTTACAAGAAGAATATTAGTTTATATTATTTTTGTTGATCTAGGTTCCCCATAAATGGGTCACAGTTTGATGAGTAGTGCATCAGATGTTGTTTTTGGTCACCTTAACCATTGAACAATGGGAATATAGTGTTTCCAAAATTTATTGGTGTTAGGACATTGCTTACCCTGTATGGATATGATTTTTGTTTTATTGTATTGGGGAACATCGCCCTTCCATTGGTTCCAATCAAGATGCCAATGATATCAAATAGAAATAAGGCCCTCCCCTTACTATGGTCCACCTTGTAGGTCCTCCCCATGGTATATCCTATATAAAATCATGATTTTGTTAGAAACTAATCTATAATGGTAGTCCTCTCCACCACAACATTGCATGTAGAGGTCCTCCCCGCAGTTAAAACTCACACCAACCAGATGGTCCTCCTCTCGTAGGGTCAACTACGAGAACGAAATCATATTATTAGGTGCATGAAAGGATATGTTCTGGCATTGTATTGGTGGGATTGATATGATGGGGAATGAATTTGACTCTTCCCATTCTTGATTGCTACCGTATTTGACTTGTTTGATTCATATTCATCGATAGGGATTTTCACTTATATGCAGGTATCCCCCTATTTGGATGACTATATTGGCCTGAATTAGTAGGAAACTTACTATACTCATATCAATTTTCCACAATATTTTGATGATGGGATTCTTGTAAATCAGTATATATTTTCATCAACCTATAATTTTCTACCTTATTTGTGTGGTGGGACAAGAAAGTATTGGTAGGAATTTTCACCTACTCATAATGTTCCACTGTATATCTATATGGGTCTTTATAAGAGGTGAGATATTTTATTTTTTCCTATAGTATGCCACAATGTTTTCATGGTGAATCCCATCCTCATGAACTAGGGTGATGACCTGCTTCTAATTATATGATCGCTTCCCTCGATGGGATGTGCCAGGGACATGTGTCCACTAGACATCAGGAAGGTCCATCGATGTGATATCATATTCATAATGAAGATACGGTGTTGTAAATTTTTGATGATGATGTCTTTTAAAAACATATATTTCATAATACCCATGAGAATCTAGGATGAATTTATCAGTGTTGACTTCATCTACCTCCCTAAGATAAGGGAGCTACTCATTGTCACATTTTTGGGACATGCCCAAAACATTATTGAGGATGGAAAGTGGGGCCTCCTGGTTGTACATCATCAGTCAACTTTTCAAGTGTGACTAAATAGGATTTATGGCTTGGAGGACTTTCCTTGCTGCCTTCATGGTTGGGAGAGTACCATTTTGATGGTACTCTTTAACCAGCGCATTTGAAACCCAACATTGAAGATGATGGGTGGGTGATGGTGTCCTTTTAATCCTTGAGCACCTAGTTTCTTGTGCAATTGTGAACATGAGGGTCTGAGGAAACTGTTAGGATGCCATTGGATTGAAGGTTTCTCTAGGAATTACTAACATTATATATGACATGTACAAACAAAAAACCACCATCAATGTAGAATAGCATGACCACATGTGTTATTGATAATCTTGATTGGATCTTTTCCTTTTGGATGCGAAATGGGCTTGAGGTGGGGAAACCCATAACTTTGGTTAAGGGTTCACGTCAGGTTCACCATTTTTATTTCAACCAATGGGGCATCGTTGTACCCTAGGATGAAAATGGTTCATCAGGGACTGGGGCAGTATATCATTTTTACATTATGAAGGATGTTCTATTGTTGAGTAGTCCCGATTGGTGATTTCAAGGGGTTATGTGTATGTGAAATCACTCCATATCAGGTACAACATCCTCATATGGTCTACAACAGGTTTATTCACAGATCTAGAAACATCCAATTACCCTTTTATCTATGATTCATGGACCTTATTTGCAAAGGCATACAATCATTGGATGATTATTTGGTCAATGAAACTTAAGGAATCACATTGGTCGAGAGGATGGTAACTTAGGCTCCTCACTCTATTTTGGGGGGAATTATTTTCTATTCTGAGACTCTCTTTTAAATTTAAGCAATATTTATATGTTCATGAATCTATGGTTCTTTCCCAATTATGTGTCTATGGACTACCCTTGGGTTAGAAGATCAATCATAAATACACATGGGTCTAGAATAATCTGTATGTACTTGTGGTTCTCCATTAATTCATATATCTATTTGTATAAAAGGTTCTTCATCAATGTTACCCTTTTTTGGCTAGATCAAGAATTCCTTCAGTGTTTACTGAGAGAACATGTGTTTAATTTATATGATGATACACTCTATATTTTATTGTCATCCTAGGGAGTGGTAATTAGTATGATGTTTGGTTAGAACCCATAGTATGGGACTCCTACATATCCCCAAGAGTGGAATCAGAGTCCATGTAGTTTGGTGCCACTTAACTAGACACATCACCTTTTAAGGTCGTGTGATGAGGACCCATTCATGCAGTTTAGCATCATGGACTAAGGATTTCTAGGAGGAAGGTTCTTGGTCATGATTTTATGTAAGAAATACAAAAATATGTCCCATGGTACCTAGAACTGTTGTATTCTTCAGATTAAAGGCGACCCTACTAGGGATATGGTCCGGAAAAAATTAGGGTGAGTTGGGTGTTGGGTTTGGACCTCAAAGAGGATTCCTATGTGTCCCAGCTAGTTGGTAATCAAACCTGTATAGTTTTTTAAGATGGGGACCACAAATGGAAGATTCCCATGAAGGAGACATGCTTTGGGGATTACATCAGTGGAGACGACCCTTTTTGAGTCGGAGTTGGGTCTTATATTGTAAAGGAGGCCTTGATGAATTGTGGCTCATGATTGGGGTTAGCCCCTGAGAAGGATACAACTTTGACCTGAGGAATTCGACATGATCCTATATATTTTGGTTGGGGAAAGAGTCAGAGTTCTCGTAGTTCATTGTTTGGGGCATAAAACGAGGAGGAGGCCCATTTTAAGTTGGATTTGGGACTTAGATCATACAAGAGGCCTTGACTAATTGGCGGTAATGACTGGGGTAAACCCTTGAGAAGGATACCCCTTTGATCTTGGAACTTAGATAGACATCCTATGTATCATGATTGGGGTACGAATCAGAGTTCTCATAGTTCATTATATGGGGCTTAGTACTATGAGGAGGCCCATTTTGAGTATTTTGTGGACATTGCGATTATCACCAGACTCTAATCCGACGTGATCCACGATATGTGTGAGAAACAAGAGGATGTGAAAGATTCCACAAACAACACATCGTTCCTTATCTACTGGTGGAAAAGGAGGAGGATGATGGCCGAAGAGGCAGGGATGGGAGCACACCATCCTATCATCCAAGGGGGAATAATACAAGAGGGATTCCATATGGTTTTCATATGGGATATACTAAAGGTTAAAGCCATATATCTTGTACGATGGGTTCACATTTTAATGTTAGGTTATAGGGACTAATACCATACAGTGTAATTTTGTCTAGAAAGGACGATTTGGGGTCTTGCTGTTTAACATCATACGTTGGGGACCACTTGTTTTTTAATCCATGATTAACTATAGGATAATCAGGAAAAGATTTTGAACATGTTTAAAACATGAGAGGGAATGAATGTGTAAACAATTATTCTAGAGGATCCCATATCAAGAGAAATAATAAAATGAATGAAAGCCATTATGGCATAAAGAGGTATGAAAATCATCTCTTGGAGTTGAAATTTTCTCTGGTTGATAGGCAATTTGGGTGGTAAAAATATGAAAATACACTTAGGCATTGTGTGCATAGTCAAACAAAGGTATCTTTAGGACACTGGCCTTCAATTTCTTATGGATGAGGATGAATATAAAGACCTTAAATCACCCAATATAAATGAGTTTAAAGTCATATATCTTGGACGATGGCCTAAAATATTGATTTCATGATTTAGGGTCTAAATTCCATATAGTTTAATGTCATTTGGTAAGGATGATAACTCATGTCTTAAGGACATAGATTTTGGACCACTTGTTATATAAACCATTATTACCTAGAGTATAACTAGGTTAGGATGTTTAGACATGCCTCGAACATGAGAGGTAATTAATGTGTAAACTATGATTTGGGTTATTCTTAGATAGGGATAAATGAGATAGGACATTGAAGCCATTAGTAAATACAGAGGTAGGAAAAGCCTATCATGGGGATGAATTTGTCTCCGGTTGATAGGAAATTTTTTTGGGAACCAAATCCAAAGACTCTAAGGCATTGTGTTCATATTTAAACAATGGTCTCCCCAAGACAATATCCTTCCATTTTTGATGGATGAGGAGGTTTATGAAGATTCAAAATTTCCCGGGACATATAGTTCTATGAATGTAAAGGATGTGTCCAGGAATGTAAAGAAAACATTCAGACCATGATAGTCCACGAAGTTCTGGTTCATCCTAGAATATAAAGTAGGTGGTGGGGCTTTAAGAGTTTCATGAGAAGTAGGTAGACTCATGGTGCTGGAGGGACAAATATTGGGGCCACAAAAGGGTGACATAGAGAATGTCATTGAATTGACCTGAATATTTTTCAGTGCAAGTATTCATTTTTCATGGGGGTCAGTGACAATTGAGGATGGACCAACATAGAGGGCCAGGACCATATCCTAAATTTGATCATGACCGGGGGTGTGGGGGCATAGCCCTCATGGTATTTATCATTGGGAGAGAAAAGTTTTTCCATATATAAGTTGACTATATAAGAGATGGTTGCATAGGATGGTATGCGTAGGAGTATCTATAAGGGGGCATGCTTTATATGATTGTCTGCATACCATTTCCGGCATAGGGTCATCCATGAACCATTTCCTGGAAAGGCTCGTCCATGTACCATTTGCTGCAAAGGGTAATCTATGTACTGTTCATAGCAAAGGTTCATTCACCAACTGTAGTCAGCATAGGGGGTCTTCCTCGAACTATTTTTTTATTCGTTCCCGTGGTTATAAAATGATGCCTCAATTATACCAATGACACTACCTCTACATATTAACCTTCATGGAGGGTCGTCCGCACACGGTTTGTGGGGTGGAGTTACATGAAGGGCCAGCCACATATGTTTTGTGGGGGTTGAGTTCCATGTATATCCACCTTTATGTGGTTCATGGGATGGATTCTATAAACCACTTCAGGCGTGGGATAGTTTTCTCATTCAATCTCTATATTTTTATCCATGCATTGTCCCTTTTTTTGCTGCTCGAGACCACTATCCTCTCTTTGAAACCCATCTCAGATTTTTTAAATAGGAGCATAGTGGGTTGGACATCTTGTTTCGTGGATGCACAAGGACTTAGTCAGCAGTGGAAATCCCTTGTTTTTGAGCACTGTCGGGGCCAGCACATCCTGCAAACTGTTTTTTTCGTGAGGTATATTCGTTTTTAGGGGCATAAATCACTGCCTCCTTATCCCGCGAACTACTTATTTCACAGGGGATATTTGTTAGAGGGGGTGGAAATCACCACCTTGATTCCATAAAATGTATATGGTTTCTTTTTTGGGGTGATGAAACCACCGTCTTCATCATTCAATGTGCTTAGCTCACCAATGCAACGTGAAGCAATGAATCACCATGCGAAGCGGCGATCCGTGAAGGGACATTCACATTATTGTGTCAATTCTTCCTTTGAACAATCTTCTTTAATCTTATTCATCATTTTATTTCTATCCTTTTCCAAGATTGATGGAATTTTATTCATCTTGAATTCATAATTTTCTTGACCCAACAATATTATAATTTAAGTAATATTTTTTAAATGATAAATTATGTGTTGGTATTTTTATAAAACATAGTTGTTGTATTAAAATTTTTATAATTAATATAGTGATTAAAAAGAAAATTTATTTATAGAAAATAGATTCAAAAATAAATATTCTATTATATTATGATTATAATATAATTTTATGAGACCTTAATTAATTTCTCTCTATTTTATAAATTCAGTTATAATTTTAAAATTGGCATTTTTTTAATAAATGATGATTTTAAATAAAAATTAAAGTTATCATATTTAGAAAAATATTATCTTAAAATTTATTCCTTTTAGAAATTATACACACCAAAAAATTGTTAGGGTGATTTTTTGGGATTTTTCTAAAATATCTGACTTTTTTGTGAATAGTGAAATACTGTAATTTACTGTATAAGCTAAATACATGAATTATTGAGTCAAGGTTGATGTGTTACTGATACAAGAACCATTGGTTAAGAGTAACATAAACTAGTTACTATATTCAGTCATAATAATATACAATATACATAGTATTGAGGAAAATATTAAATAAATTAATAAAATAATTAAAAACACCCCGCTCCCTATAAATACAACACTTCACCACCTCTTCCCATCACACCTCAAAATCCTTGAGTATCTCCCAAATTCAACTAAATACTCTTCTTAAGTATCCCCCCACGTTCAAGAGACTTTTTTTCAATAAAATACCAAATTTTTGTTCCTCAACGTAGTTCTAAAGGAGAATAAATTCAAGGGGTAAAATCCACATTTTTTTCATTTATTATTTTTTCATTTTATTTTATTTTCCTATAACAACCCCCACTTATCAATGTCACATAATAAATACAGTATATTTTATATACTCTAATTTTATTATGTTAATGGGAAAACCTACCACCATTTCATTTCCCCTCCCCTTTCATTTTAAAAATGAAAACATCACATATGATGTGATAATTTATCAACATCAAGGATGATGAGTTTTCAAATTCCATTACCGCCTTGAAGACTAGTCATAAAAACATTTTTTTGGGTAAAAAAGAATATAATATATTTATTAATTCTTATTTAATGTATTGGAAATAGTACACATACATAATATTAATTAATAATAAAAGACAAGTTCATGATTTTTGAAAAAACACCAAAATAATCTAAATAGCTATCATCAATGTTTTATCTAATGAATCATTATCAAATATAGAAATAAAATGATATAAATAAACATTAAATATTATTTAGGTTAATTAATTTCAATTATGGACAACTATTCCCATTTTACATGATTCTTCATACATTTATACAAGTAAACTGATCATGGGGACCAAAGAGACAAACACTCTCGAATGATGAAATTATATCTTATAACTCATCCAAAATGAAATGATTTATCTTAATTAAATTATAATAAATATAATACATGAGTGAAGGTTTATAAATTATTTAATTTATTTAATTTTATTATTTTGGATATTAATTTCAAGTTCAAAACACTTTCGAACCTAATGTACTAGATTTTCTTAAACCTCCATTTTTCTTTTTCGCTACGATTTCTCTCTATTTATCCCAATGTAAAAATTATTTATTTTTATATAATTATTTCAAATTCAGCTAATATGTTCCAAAATCAGGTATATATATTGGTTCTTCCTTCTTTGAGGAGAAATACATGTTTTCAAAATGTTCAATTCTCAAATCATCCCGATAAGTAATATCGATTAAAGGGAGCTTCCATATTTCTTACCCATTTTCATGTTCACCCCATCATCTATTTTATGAAACTATTATTTTTCTAAAATCACAAATTCTATTATGAAAAACTATATTGGTTCAATTCTGGTTATATGAAAATAAATATTCATTTTCCACTCTAAACACTCTTTAATATTTTCCATAAACCGAACTAAAATGTTTCATTTCTAATGCCTCTTAAGCACTCTTTTTACATGTTTTAACTTCCATTTAACATAAATAATCATGATCTATTCTTATTTTCCATTAATAATTCCCATGTATTATTAAAATCCATTATTTCACGGACAAAATTATGATATTACCATTTTTTATTCCTTTTGACTTGATTATGAAACCCAATTCATTCCAAGGGAAACCATTATTCTGGATTCTTCATATGGAAAAATTATGCATAAAAAATTATAATGGATGTTCCAAAATAGTGAACCACTAAATTGGGTAATACTTATTCTCTTAATATTTCATGTTCAATAGTCTTGGTTGTTACCCTTGACTCTTTCCCTCTACTTTCAATTATCATGGTGGTTAGCCTTGATTCATGATTCTCCTTGTTCAATGGTATATAAAGATATCCTTAACTAATGATTGCGTCATATTGTATATTTTTCCACATTTTTATGATTCCATGATTATATAATCCCATGTTTAATATGTTATGATTCCATATGTTTATTCATTTTCCATTAATTTTTATGTCATCATGTAATTCATTCAATTCAATGTGGTTTTATTTATTTATATTGTTATTCCCTTAAAGGGAATATTAGATTAGCCCTCTGTTTATGTATTCCCTAGGTTATCTCATGAAGATGTAATAGCTAAATAAAAGTTAAGATCTATTTATTGAGATAAAATAAAATATTTTTATATTTGTTTCATGGTATTTACTTATGTACATAATATTATTAATAAACTAGAATTTACGATTGTTGGTTTATATTTTAAAGGATGTTAGTCTAAAATCATGTAATAATAAGTGTAAAAGGCTAGGGACATTATAGTTGGTATCAGAACATAGTCTAGTTATTTTGGGATATTTAGAGTAGAAAACATTAGTAATAAACTTTGGGATAATTCTATCACCATGGATAACTTAAATTGAAACATAGGGAATCACAAGTTAAGATATTATTTGCACTTATAAGTTATCCCTTTAATGTTACTGGTTTCCATTTTATGTTTGCAAAAGTTTAAAACTTCTCATCCCAATGTCTATTTCAGATGAAGTAAATGATTATAACCAGAATCATATAGTGAAGGTTAGGATTATCTTCTATCTTTCTACACATTCATTCATATCAGGAAAGTTTAGCATGACTGTTCAAACACCGAAACAAAATATGGATGTTGAGTTATCTTTGATAATATAAAAGGGGGAAGTCATTGCTTCCAAAGTATACAAATCCTCCCCGGTTAATTTTTGTGGACCAAAAATCCTATGAAATTGTATCTTACATCCTTTAGTAGATTTTTATTCTATATTGGGAATGGATTGGCTATCATTATACCAAGACAACATTGCATTTTGGGAAAGGAAGATATCTCTTCGCATTCCAAAGAATCCTCCAATTCTGTACATGTGTAAGGAGGATGAATCTCTATTAGAACCATTATCTCAATTGTGGATATTATTTTCTAATTATCATCCGTATCTAGTTCAAATTATTGCAACAATGTCGTGGGTCATGCTTGAAGGCATTCCCATTGGGTGGGACTACATTATTGTGTTCCACGAAGCATTTCTTGTTCTTACTCCTAACCATGAAGTTGTGTTCCTAATTGAAATTAATCGTGGATATCTACTTATATCAAGGAAACATTATATAATAGCCACTGTTGGGTTGGAATAACTAAAGAATATGTTAAAAGAAAATCTACACAAGGGGTTTATACGCCTGAGTGCTTGACTGTGGGTTGCGTCAGTCCTCTTTGTCAAAAAGAAGGATGGATCAATGAAACTATGAATTAATTATTGTGAGATCAAAAAAATTATTATAAATAACATGTATACACTTACAAGGTTAAATTAATTTTTAAATCAACCATTTGGGGCCACATATTTCTCTAAGGTAGACCTTCGGTCGGGATATCACCAATTAAAGGTGAGGAAGAAAGATATTTCCAAGATTTCCTTTTGAACCATATATGGACACTATTAGTTTATAATGATTCCATTATAACACAATAATTCTCCATAATGTTTCATAGATTTAATCAATTCTGTCTTTAGATATTTCCTCAACAAAATTTTGGTTGTACATATTGATGATATTCAGATATACTCCAATTGCAAAGAGGAACACGATGAGAATTTGAATATTCTGCTGAAGTCTTTTTGAAGGGAGAAAAATTATGAAAACTATGAGAAATGTGTTTTCTAGAAGAATGATGTATCATTATTAGGGAATTCTATCATCATCAAAGGAATATATGTGGAACCTTCCAAGACAAATGCAATTCTGTAGTTGCCAAGACCAATATCTATATTGGATATCCAAAGATTCCATGGTCCTGCTGGGTATTAATAATTATTTTAGAAGAACATATCATGATTTTAGAACCGAATAACCAATAAAAATCAGAAGTAAGTGATGTTTTTTTGGACTATTTAATGTTAATACTCCATCAAGGAGTTGAAAAAAGAGGCTTATCACTACCATAGTACTCACACTACAAACATGTGGGGGACACATTGGGGTATAAAATGATGATTCAAGTAAAGGAACATGATTTTTATTAATAAAAAATAATAAAATGATAAACTACACATAAAGGTAGTTGAAACTTCATGATAAAATCTATCCCACACATGATCTAAAGTTGGTGGTTATGATCTTTATGTTGAAAATCTTGTTGCATTATCTCAATGGGAAGAAGTGCGAGATATAAACGGATGATAAGATCCTCAAATAAATATTCACATTGATGAAGATTAATATTTAAAGGTTTTGGGAATGTATTGGTAGCCCCTAAATATGGGATTTTAAAAATTTTCCAATTGATGAGAGACATGAACTCATTGTCAACCGATGACTGCTGCCTGATTAACTGCCAAGGATGTCATGCCATGAATATTTTAGGCACAAAATAATATCCAAAAGAAATTTGTTAGATCCAAAGTAAATAATGTTATATGTTCGTCACCAGAAATCATTTCTCAAATTATTCGAATTCAAATCCCCAATGACTTTCCACAAACGCTTCATAATCTTGTGTGAATGTTGATTAGTAGAATCCAGGTTCTAGAACATTGTTTTGATGGATCCTTCGATATCTCAATGATCACCATTGCACTGTTACATCGATCAATGAAGAACATCCATGATCAAGACATGGAACCAAAGTGTCTCTGTATCTAGGATGTTGGAGAGAGAGGGAGAGAAAAGGGAGAGAATCTCTCACCTCTGAGTAATAAATAGTCACTGGAGAGAGATTCGTTTCTCTTATTTATAGAGAGTAGATAAATATGCAGTATAAACACCCAATAACCACATATTTTTTTCTCAACAAATAAATGAAATATTAGGACTACTAAACTAAATCATTAATATCATTTATATTTTTATCATTTTCTTATAATATAATAAATATATTTCCTGATAAAACATGAGACATTAACTTGACTCATCATTCCCACAAATAATAAAAGAACCATGAATATTTTATACTAATATTGGTTCAAAAAATATATTTCAAAACAAATAAATTAAATACCAATTATAATAAACATGAATAATATGATTTTATATAGTACTTTTATGATCATACGTGGACGAAACCTGATACCCAGTGGTGGGTCCCACAATTTCCAAAACTCCAATCCACCATAATATAGAATAATTTCGAATATGTTTAGTGTGTGACCCTGTAGACCCTTTATCTCAATAGTATTGAATACTATTCACAGGCTAAGAGTGGGATCTAGCAACCCATCATTTCTCTTATAGAGAAAATGATCATCACAGTAGTGACAACCAACCTATTAACACACATTTTATAATATAAATATTTTTATTATATCATATAAACAAGAACAAACCCCAGTGTAATCATCCTTTTCTTGATTTATTGTTTGTCGATCTAACTTGATAGATTTACCCTTGACTCCCATAGTCATGGTCTTATGAAGGTACCACCGTCCTGATCAACATAGTCCATGATATATAACTTTCTTTACATGGAATTGAAAAATCCAATCTTAACCATTTACCAAATGTCATGCCACCAGTTATGCACCTAACATGAACAACCTCACTATGATTTCATTATCATGGTTTTTTCCTTATATCAACGTACATGATAAAATGACACACGATGGTAATGATATCATGTAAGGAGACCAATACAAAATTCTATAGATAGGAACAACTAATTAAACCTGAAACATGTGGTGTTCCAATTTGTGGGCCAGTTCTTATGATCTCTTCTAGAATCCCCAAGGGAAAGCTTCATGAGAAGAAGACACAATACTTATGATCCCCCATCACCTGAAAGGCAAACATCTACTGTGTACAGTCAGTAATATATATCTAGACCATAATACATATATTTATTATTAATGTCATAGTATCACGAGGTTCACATTATATCATGTGATCTGTTATTACCATATGATATAGTAATTAATCTTTGCAAATTACCCTTAAATATTGGATGCAAAAATATCTACACTATATTTGTAAGTTAACATCATGTGTATCTGACTTTTATACATGATATGGTAATCAAAAGTACTATATTGTTGTGTCTAGGGACCCACTATTTTAAAAATCTCACTTTTACTAGAGATTAATTAGTAACCATACTTGTTTTCTCTCACTTGATTAAGATCCTTTTTCTACTGAGTGATGAATTTAGTTTTTTGGCATGCCCTGATTCCTCCATGTGGAATTTATGCTACATGTGACCTCATCACCTTGAGTAAAACTACTCAGGTGATGATATCCCCAAGTATAATCCTTTATTCCACTATTATAACATTACATCTTGGGAATTAATAATATCATAATTTAAATTATGAGAATAATTTATTGTTTTGGTGTGATTTGAAGGACATGAAAAAAATTTGTGTTTAACTACTTCTTAGCTTCATTAAAATATATAACATACTCATTATTTTTAGGTATGGACAACACTAGCTCATATTAGATTTCCTCACTCAAAACCATAGTCTTATAGTTATACTAGATCACATGGATCTAAGGAATACTAGTCTGTGTCCCTCAAATACTAGTATCATTTATTCTCCACTTACCATGTAAATATTTTTGTACATTCCAATGTAGAATCAAATAGTCTTAAAAACTTCTCTTATAGTGCTTCTAGATAAAATTGATATTTACATAATATAATGTATATGTTGTTTATATTAGTCCTTGTACATATTATGAAATAAATAATTCATCAATTCCTTAAGAATATGGATTTCGAGTCACAATTTTTATCTCATCCCACGTCCCAGACATGGCTACCTAGAGATATATATGACACAAGACATTGGAAACTATTCTTCTATTTAATTGGTTCAAAAATTATTTTTCAATACCATGTCACTATATTTACAATTGACTAGGTCTAAGAAACCATTTAGATCTACCTCAGTAGATCATATTCCCTACCTCAGTAGTTCATATTCACTAGGGAATAAATTTTATCCTGGCCTTTACTATCTGGAAGGCCAATATATGTTTTCCATATGTTACCAATCATATTTTATGTCAAAAACAATGTCTCTTCAACTAACCTGTAGTTGGCACATGGAAAAGTTTTTGTCCAAATGTATATTCTTTGATCATGTTTCATACTTAAATCCTAATCTGGATATTAGTAACATGAAACCATTATTATCATTCTGTGATGTGACCAACCCTTTCTGGTGGCATCGTATAGACACATTTCATGTTTGGTAGTCATGAAAATGATTTTTTATAAAATTTTTCATAGATATTAGCTGTGATAAGTAAAATTATAATGTATTCGGGTAGATTGAATTAGTATAACTAATCATGCCTTATTAGTACAACACTTGTACCATCCATGAATAATATCACATGAATACCCAATACAGTATTCAGTATTATAATCCCATTTTCACATTTATTAATGGGATAAATTATTGAATTCTAGTCGATCTTGTCAATCTAGGATAATTTTCATATAATATTTATTTATAGGAACCATTATTCATAATGAATAATTTTTGACCGTCCAGGGTGAATTCCAAACCCATTAAAATGGTTTTAACCTTTATTATATAATATGTTTCTTTGGAACATTCTTGTTCAACATGTACTTGTGAAACTAGTTCCTATGCCAACTATTTGTGCATCATTAGTATTTTCTAAACCAAAGTCAATCTGTATCCCACTATCTCTAAGAGAGATGTGAATTCTTTTATAGAAATTTATCCCATAAAATGAATAAATTTTTTCTATCTTAGTGATTTATATAATTTCTTAACTAATAGTTATAATAATTACTTTAGATTCCCATAGTGTTTTTCTTGATGCGTGTTTGTTTATGACTGAACAAACACTTTGCATCTGAACACATGTTTTATGAGATAATGGACTTCCATCATACTATAACTCATATGAGGTCCATTTTTCATTTTAGTTGGCATATTATTATGGGATATCTCTATAATTTACAAATAATGTCATGAAATATAATGGATTTTTTTCATGTTGAAACACTGATACTATTTACATCATAATTCTAATGTCCATGTTCTTTTTAAAATTTCTCCAAGAAAAATTTTGTTGATAAATGTTAACATGTAAGACACCATCAGTAATCCTCCTCATTAACATTAATTTTGGGATATACATAAGCTTATATGCACTTAGGAATTTCCCCATGCTATATTCTCATTATCAATATTTTCTTGGGAAGTATATGATTTGGAATACCTCCCAAAACAACTCATATCTTCTAACCATGCATATATATTACTTCACATTACCATTCATTAATGACATAAAGGAATGTAAAGAAGTATGTTTACCAATATCTATCCCTTCTAATAGTTCATGAACACTTGTTGAACTATTTCAAAAATCATTGTGGCTTAACTTTTTGTTTAAAGGTTTCTCTGTGAAAATAAAATAAATAGATACTAAAAAATGTGTTTAGATTTACTAAGACTAAATACCATAATGGTTATATCCAAGATGACTAATTTAGATTTTTTTGACAAAGATATATCATATCAAAACTGGGTAATTGATTCTTAAATTTTATATTAATCCATAATTGCCTATTATTTAGGTATTATTGAAATATTGGTTGAGTATTCGACACCAAAAACAACACTCATTCTGATATATGGAATCATGTATCATTTTTTAAGGGAACATGAGATAAAATGTTTTTTATAAGATCAATTATAGTTTTACAAGAATAATTAAATTTGAAATATATAAGTCATGTACTTCTCACCAATAACTTAGGAATCACCCTTTCTTATCCACTTGAGAATACACCTTACTTAAAGTATCATTCATATACACACGTGGTTATTTTATTTCGATACAAATATGTGAGAATTATATTTCATGTAATACCCAAGATTTAGGAATGAAACATTAATTTCAATGATGAATAATAACCGAAGAAGAATAGAGTACTTGGTAATTCAGATTTTTTAATGCATTTAACTTCCATAAATATCATTCCATGATAGGAAATGAAAATATCATCCTATTAATATCCAACCACATTGAATTGAAGGATTTTGCGAATTTTCTTTTGACGTTACATTCCATTGGTCTTTTCCCTTGCCATTCAATTCGTTCTCTATAATAATCAAATATTAATCTATCTTTCAAATTCATATTTTCTCTTAGAACCTTTACTAAAAAGTAATGAAGAGTTTACTCAATACTGTTCGTTTTATAAACTAAAATGAGACTTAATTAATTAGGTGAAATGTTATGAGAAAGGAATCCATTTAAATGACTTTATCCATCTTTCAATTTACACATTCCATTGTAATTATCACCTTATTTATATCTTGATTCACTTTATCCTCAAATACTTCTCAGAGGCAACACTATATGTTATATCATCGATGTCCAATGTAGTGACCAAAAATATCATTGGACATTGATGATTTCATAATGACATAAACATCATATGAACTATACATTATTCTCTAGTAATAAATTTTTACACCATTGCTTACTGAGGTAGTTTAACATGTATTGGGGACACTAGAACATTGAGTTTTGTATATCATAGTACTATACGCAAGAAACTTTACTATTCATGGATACTTGTTATAGTGTAAAAGTTACTTTTTACATTATTATAACTGTGTTCATTTTTTTATAATTGTCCATTTTCTTCAATAATAAAATATTTCTAGTCGATTAGTACTTTTTATCTCGATTAACGGTTTAGAAATTTTTATTGATTAATTAAATCATTAAATGTCCCCCACTATTTTATTGAATTATAGGAACCCTCTAGGATAAAATCATAATAATCTGTTCCTTTAGTATTATACTAGTAACGATCCTTGAACCTCCCCTAATATTATACAATCTATGTATACGCCACTACTCGGACAGTTCAAGGAAGGATTTTGAATGGCCATCTTCATTAACTTGTAGTTCCTTGATATATTGAGTGATGTCCCAGGTTTTAAAATAATAACCCGATTTACTCAAATAATTCATCTAAAATGATAAGAATTTAGATATGGATAATCATTAATATCACATTATTTACTTCAACCTACCACTCTCATGAAAACTCCCAAATAGTTAGAGGAACCTTTAGCTTTGGCATGACAAGAACCCCGAACATCCGGTTTTGTCTAGATGAAAATTATGGAAGGTGATTATGAATTAATATTTCCTTGAGGGTTTTTTAAGTGATGAAATAAATCATTTTATATTTCATATGAATGTACTATATGATCTCACTCAAAAATAACAATTCAATTAAAAGAAAAATCCATTACCATATATGTTCATTTTATCTATGCATGCTTGTTTGTTAATCTTTGTGATTTCTTGTAAACTACACATTCACAAAATAATAACCTATGAAAAAAATAAAATGATGACATGATAATGATCCTATACTAATGGTTGTTCCATAGAGTGAAGTATGTATTACTCTAGACCCTACGGGTAATACCTTGAGGCGCATCACTTGTGTCTCATGTAGAACAATCTTCCCATCCAATGCATCAACCTCCTTCTAGGAGTATCAACATAACATGGAACGAAGTGAAAAACAACTTATGTTTCCATTATAAAACAATAATTTCTCACTGGAAAGGGGAACATAAGAGTATAAAATACATCTCTTAAAATGAAAATGCAAGGCCTTATACACATGTTCAACCTATGAACGGTCCACTAGAGGATCTATATAAAGAAACATCCGTATAGCTTCCCCTCTCATATTCAAAATACCTCTTATACATGGAGTTTTCTGTTAAACATAAGATAATAACCAATTAGTATTAAGAAACATAAAAACCATTTAACCAAAAATAAGAATCCAAAATAATTGTTTGAAAAAGAAGAATGTAAAACAGTTAGGATTTCTTCCACAAAAGAGAAACATGATTAGAATGAACAATTCCATCTAAATAAACTCCCCACTTAGTTTATTAAAAATAATATACACACACCATCTCCCCTAAAATCTGGAGAGGATTATTTAAAAAACTATCCTGAAAAATTAATTCAAATGAACATAAATACTCGGTATTTGACTTAATAAGGATTTTATAAAAACCTAGGGAAACTTGGATTCTGTCATGAGAGTGAGTTGGAAAGGGCGCTTCTCCACACATTTACCACGTTATTGATTACACTAAATTAAATGTCTATTTTTTACTAGAATTTCTACAATATTGCAAAACCCCTAGGCTGTCTCTCGACGGAGCCTTAGACCATTAATTTAAAAAATAATGTTTTTATTATGAAAAACGGAATTGAGTTTTTATGAAGTTTTATTTTTTATTTAATATGGAAGAATATAAAATAATGTTATATAATAAAGCATAAATTGACATATTCGATTAAGCGTGATCTACCTGGGGAATCTCTTGATTCTCATCCATCATCACTTCAATAGATAGGGTTATGATCTTTAAATACCAAGTTTTTAACACCTAGAACCATAAAGATACTAATTTTAAAATAGGATACCACCTAGGGTTCATTAGAAAACACAAAATGATTCGTCAGATACCGCTGATTATTGAGTGATTTGTGTTCAACTATATAACAGAAACTCGCTGAGGCAGCACATGAAAAACGTGATGCATTATACATGTTTTTTAGTTATTTCAATTTCTTACCATAACATTAAATAAAATGGACATGGAAGTTTTTATTTGAGTTCAATAGATCAATATGAACAACATGAACACTAAAATCGAAAGGGGAAAGAAAAATGGATGACCGGTGTATGAAACATCACATGAAAGGTTACCCCAAAACATAAAAATTTGAGTTAGAGTATGATGTAAAAATATTTAAAACAATTAAATAAGAATATCGAGTGAATAAAAATAATAGAAAACCCAAAAATAAAATTATCATTTCAAATAATGCAAAAATGAAGATTTGGATTACGTCACGTTTCTCCCCAGGTGATCACAAAGAGTTTAGAAATACATGGGAGGGGATAAATATAATATTGATGAAGTAGAACCTACATTGGCCTCCAGAACCTCTAATATTGAGTATTAGACACATTTGAGGATCCAAAATTGTAGAAACTTTCCCTCCGGTTGAACTTACAAACGGTGTGCTTATGGTACTCTTTTGTTGGCATAGTAGATGGTGGATTTTGGAACCAAGATTTCATAAAACCACATAGAACATTGTTTTTTTCCACAATACAGTCTTATCTATATTTTTTCAAAACATAAAACATATTGGAACACCTATTTAATATCTACACCAAAAATATATAATCATTAAGAGGTCCGAATATCTATATAAACTTGAAATATAGAACACAACTTTTGAATTTATGCTGATTTGATTCATTGAAAAGATACATTCGGATGGGCCTCGTAGTTGAAGAATTGGGCTTTGGTTCCTTCATAAGAGTTTTTTACCACTGTTTTTAGAGAATTAAACAAAATATAATCCAAATTGGATGCACATATTAGTATAACTGTATAGTTTATTACACAATTTTTCTTGAAACCTATATAGTTTGGCCAATTCCTCTTAAAATTCATCATGATCCCTCTAATTCATCTCCACATACAATTTAATTATCAAAACAAGTATCATTGAAATTTAAATAGTGATAAATAATAAATTTTTGAATAATACATGAAGTTAATTTTTTTTATTAATTTTATAATTTTCGAAACAAAACTAGTTTAACACAATGGTGTAAGGGTGAAATAAAATAGTGAATCACCATGCGATCACTCCCCCACACCGAAACATTTGCACTCCCAGGAACAATATTATATCCTAATCAAGTAATATTCCCAAATAAAATGTGAGAAAGCATACGAGATTATTTTAAATAAAATCCATCATGCCTCATTTATGAAATCAAATTTCCTATCATTTTTCTTCTCTCAAATTCGAATTTGTTAAACCTCATTTGTTCACACATGAAACATGTCACAACCTAGATCACCTAGAAAATTTACCTCTTCACTAAAGGAACATATGAATGTGGATTTATTATATTTTCCTAGAGTTCATGTGATATTACCATATACATGCCATGATTCACAGTTCTCTACCGCCCAAAATGATTGTGCTACTCAAGAGGTCTTCCAACAGGTTGTTCCAAGGTTCAAGGGTTTCTTGGATTTAATGTTTTAAAATATGATGTAGAAGAGGGGTGTTTAAAATATTACATTCAAAACATGAAAAAATCATGCAACTCTTCACAATGTATGTACACACTCAACCCATGACAATGTGTATCACCTCCAACTCACTATCCCCATTGTATATTTGTGTGGGTTTCAACCATGTAGTGAATAATAATGAATAAACATCCACTTTTGTTGTTTATTTTTTTTCTATTTTTTCTGATCTAAAGAACTAATTGTTTTAATATACTTTTTTAGAGATAAATTGGGAAATACATGTAAAATAATAATAGATTATTTCTTTTAAACCCACTACCCATGTAAAATGTAGGAAGCCTTTATATTAATCGATAACAATGACGCTCTCCACAAAATTACCATAGAAACACACTTTCACCCACACTTGATGAAAATAAAAAATAATATACGAAATATATTGTTAGGTAGGGATAGATTAGCTTGTAATGTGGATAACTAATAGGTATTTCATGGTCACTAATTCTTTTGATGGGTAAAATATCAAGGTTTCCGAAAATAGAGGTTAATTGTACAAAGGGATTTTCAATGAATGATTGCCTCTATCCTGAATGTAGCATAGTAGAATCTTGTAGATTTAAATATAATGAAGGAAAGTTATAGTTTATTTACTTGACTCGAGACTCTAAAGAAAGTAATTAAAAGGAATAATATGTAAAAAAGTCTTAGAATATCTCTTAGGTAAGGGATTAAAATATTTTTCAATGATAATGAGGAATGGGTTTCAAAAATCCCTTAAAAACCTAATAATTATTTTAAAATAAAATTTCTAGAAAACTATTCTATATAAATATTGGTTTTAAATTTTTTTTTTAAAAATAATTTAATTTTCCACACAATTGACTAAAGCCTGAAAAAAGATTAGGGATAATCATTTTAAGTTCAATGTTTATCTAAAAACACAAAATATTGAAAAATAACTCAAAAATGATTTTTTTTCTTTAATCCAAACTATGACATGTCACCCTCCCCCACACCTAAAAATTAAATTTCCATCAGAGAAAGTATTTTAAATAAATAGAGAAGTAAATAAAGGCAGTGATTATGTATAACCTACTAAGTGGTGTCATATGTGGAATATATTATTTAGATTTACTCAATAAGAAACTTTGGAAATTCCTTATAGAAGTGTATGATCATCTTCCTATTAACAAGAAACCTTTTTCCACTATTCTCATGCAACACCTATATATCACTAAAAGGGAGTGGTATAAAGACTTAGCCACTGGGAATGAAGCTTACCTAGGTGGAGTTTTAGCATAGAATAATAAATGAGGACCTTCTCACCAGTATGAAAATTCCATTGATCAATCATCCCATCACGGATTGAATTTGAATTCTCTTTGTTGATTCATGATTTTTCATATGCATCATGCCAAATGCCTTTCAAATCAAGAATCTTCAACTTCCTATACTCTTCTTCATATGAGAGATTCATATTACATTATTTAATAGCCTAATATAAATGGTGCTCTACATCTACCAGAAGGTGAAAAGCCTTTACAAACAGAATCCTATATGGTGTTATTCAATTTAGGGTTTTAAAATATATTTGGTATGACCGAAGTTCATAATCTTAGCATAAACTCCAATCTTTCCCATTAGGATCAATTTTTTTCCAAGATTCTCATAACCTACTGATTTGAGATTTCCACCTGTCTATAAGTTCGGTGGTGATATAAAGTGGTGAATTTATGAAAAAACCTATACCTAAAAAGAAAAATTTTCAGGTTTCATTTGAAGAAATATGGTCCCTGATCACAAAGGTTGATTCTCAGCAAACCAAACCTGCTGAAAATTTGGAACCTCACAAAATCAACAACCACTCGAGAGTCATCAGTCCTAGTGGCCTTTAATTACACCAATTTAGAGACATATTCAATATCCAATAATATTTACATGAAGACAAAAGAATTTGTAAAAGTCCACATGATGTCAATCCTCCACGAGTCAAATTCTCACAAAATAACATGGGATGTGGGGGCGTTTTATTCCCCTTAGAGATATTCCTTATGAATTGACATTGAGTACATGACTTACAAAACCTATGGTCATATCTATACAATGTTGGAAAATAAATTCTTGAGGTGAGGACCATTCGAGATATACATTGAGAGCCAAAGTGAACACCATAAGTTAAAGTGCACCAAAAGGTAAAAATAGAGGTGAACTCATGGTCAAAGTCACATTGATGAACAACTTGATCACTACAAATTCTCTACAAATATAGTTCATCCCAAATGTACCATCATGAATCATTATTATTTATATGGTTCTATGAAGTGATGAAATCATTTGGGGACCCAAGATGTTTCATAAAAATTTATAATGTTCGCATACCAAGGGGTAAGGTCAACAACATCACAATGGTTTTCATGATGGATGAATTATCCAATACAGAGGGATAAGGCAACATGGTGGTCCAATAGTGGGGAATTCAAACTATTGTGGTCATATACAACATTTTCCACTCATATCATATCTCTAATATCATGTTCAAACTCCTAGATTAGGTTAATCCACCAAATAAGGTGGGGCTTAGCTTCATGTTTCATTATGTGAAAACAAGGGAAACAAGATTAGAAAAGACAATGATTTTTGACCCAATAAAATATGAATGTAATTTTTCCAAGGAAAATATAATATAAATGAGTTATTGTTTAGTGGTGGGTTAGTTTTGTTGTGTAGGGTCAGGGGTACACAAGGAAAATGCAATGATAGGGGGAGACTTCTTAACCATTTGTGATAAAACTACCCAAACATGTATGTTAGAGGAATCACATGTAAGTTTTAATGGAAGATACCACCTTGGTGGTTGGATTATGGGAGGATATTTGAGACTTTTTTTAGTGAATTTAATTCATCCACACATTTTTTAAAAAAAAATTATAATTATTTTTGTAAATAACATAGTGGAAGTGCGATCTTTCTAAAGTATTTAATGAATCATCAGTTCAAACCAGCATGACCCAAAAATTATGTCACCTAAATAACAAATTTTCTATATTTAAGGGTTTAAAATAATTCAAATTTTGATTTATTTACTTGATTCCCCTTTTTTAAAATAACATTCCCAAGGACTATTTCCCACTCAACCATGAAATGACATTTATCATAATTTAATATGAGATATTTTTCAATGCAAAGATGCGGAAAATTACCTTGGTGTTCCAAATAGTCGTCAAAGGAAGTTTCATAGACCATGAAATCATCCTTAAAAACATTCATACAATTCTCTAGGTACTCAGAAAAAATACCCAACATATATCACTGAAAAGTAACTAGAGAATTACATTGACCAATAAGAATCTTTCTATCAGAAAATGTGGTGAATGGATAGGTAAATATTTTCTTTTACTAATACATATGGGATATATGGATTTTAAAATAACCCAAATAGCCATCCAAGAAATAGTAATGGGACTTACCATCTAATTATTCTATCATTTGGTCAATGAAAGGTAGAGGAAAGTGGTCGTTTTTCGAGGCTGGATTTAGTCGATAGTAGTCAATACAGACTCTCTAAATATTATTCACAAGTAATGGATCCAATTCATTCCTTTACTTAGACAATACCGTTATTCCAGTTTTTGAGGAACAATTTCAACTAGTATAACCCATTTAAAATCATATATAGGATAAATGATCCCAACAACAAGTAAATTACTAACTTCAAATTTTACAATTTCAAGGAGAGTGGTGTTCAACTGTATTGAACTTAACATACGGGCATATAATAATCACATAAAAGTATATGTTGTATGAAAATAGATGGGATAATCCTAGGAATATTATCCAATGTCCATCTAATTAACTTTTTACAATCTCTCAAAAGGTTGATCTATTTTGATTTCAACTATATTGAGATTTTATGGGCAATAATAATGGGAAATTTGTCAATACCCTCAAGATATGAATATTTTAAATTATATATAAGTTTTTTAAATTCCCAAACGAATGGATTTTGGATTTAGGGGGGGGGGATTTAGGGTGAGTGAGTTCCATAAAAATATCTATATTCTCAAATTTATTCTCTATGGATAGGGAATCTAAGGAAGTGATAATTTTAGAATCATTGAAATTCATTCATATATTAGAATGAAAAGTCAAATAAATTAAAGCACAAAATTTGGACTTTTTAGAACCCACACAACACTAAAAACATGAATCAAAACTCAAATCATATAGTGGTGGAGAAAATAAAAATGAATTACAGTTTGGGCCAAGGAGAGAATGGTGTGTGTGTGTGTGTGTGTGTCAATTGAGAGAACTTCCATCAAATAGACAGGAAGAGTGGAGTTCTCTTCAAAGGGGTGTTTTGTTACATGAAGGATGCTAAAACATACCATTTCACCACCTAACTCCATGAAAATTGTAACATTATCATCATTGATGATCGTCCTTACTATTTTAAGGAAGGTCTTCCCAAATATGAGAGGAGATTGTCCTTGGGATCAAGTATCATCCATCTCAGAATGTTGAAATCGGTAGGGAATATGATATTATTCACTCTTATAAGGATATACTTGATCTCTTCTGATGGACATGGTATTATAATGTTTCAAATATTAATGATGTTTCATGTTGGTTAAAGCTCTAAAACTTGGAGAGAAGTGTGAATGGTGTAAGTAATTACATTAATTGAAGCACCTAAATCCAGCATAATATCTGAAATGAATGTCTCCACTATGGTGAATGGTATTGTGAAAGATCTTGGATCCTTTCCTTTGGTTGGAATTTCTAGTTGAATAAAGGTTGAGATATTCCTTCCTAGGTTGACTCTCTCATTCCTCTTCTGCCTTCATCTATGGGTGGAATGTTATTTAAAAAATTTAGTGTAATGAGGAATCTGTTGTGCTGTATGCAATAAAAGAATTTTAACTTGAACCTTTTTAAATGTATCCATCATTTCAATATCAATCTCATTATCAAAAGTTTTCTTAGATTTAGAGAGTATTTTTGGGAAAGGAATAATAATGGATTGTTCATTGTAATCCTCAATGTTAATTCTCTTACGCTTTATCTTTTTTTCTTTATTATAATCTTTTAGGGATGCAGAAAGAGTGTTTTCAAGAGGGGACATACTTGTTGCATAAAGTCATTGGGTGGAGAAACATCATTACCACAACAATTTGTGATAGGAAACAAATTACCTTTGTATTTTCGATTAGTAAATGGTATGTATGGTAGTTGTCCAGAACATTGCATCTTAATATCACTGATGATGTTTTTCAATTGTCCCACTTGAGTTTGTAGGTATTGACTAGCCGATTGTATATTCTGCTAGAACTGGAGGTTTTTGGTTTCCATTTTCCTCATCATATCATTAAGTATTGGTTTATATTTGTTAGGAGGAGGATTGTTTTGGGATGTTAGAGGATAAAAAGGTTGCATACCATGGCTTTTTTGACAAAAGATCTGTTTAGGGTAGCTCGAGTTGGCACCTTATTGGAACTATGGTTATGCTCTCCACTCATCTGTTGGCTTGGGCCTAAATGGTTATTTCTTGAAGGGAGGTGCTTGTTGGAATGGAAACCCAAGGAATATTACTGAATAATACTCGGATGAATTCAGAGGTTGTGGGAACTCATGAACTCCTCGGGATGGTGCAATTACTTGTGTACCAAATTGTAATACATTTTGAGTCATAATGGCTATTAAATCACGAGCCGTGGAACACGTTTTGTCAACTGGGGAAGCACGAGATACATCATATACCATTACATGATCTATGTGGACATGTCATTCATAAAAGTATTGAATTATAAATTGTTCACTAATTTATTTCTGAGGGAATCTTGAGAAAAGTATTTTTAATTTCTCCATATATTCATGAATTGTCTCTCCTTGTGATTCCCTAATACAAAATATTTCGTTTCTAATAGATGTAGTTTGGGATGCAGGGAAGAACATATATAGAAAGAGTTTTTTAAGGCTATTCCATCTTTCAATTGTGGTAGGAAGAGAGCTTAACCAGTCTTTGGATACCCCATCAATGGAGAAATGGAAGACCCTAAACGTAATGAGGTCCTCTGACACATTTTGGGGTTTCATGATGGGGCACACTATGTGAAATTCCTTAATATGTTTGTGAGGGTCTTCACTGGGAAGACCATTGAATATTGAAAGTAGGTCTATGAGTCTTCAAATCTAAAAAATGTTGGTTTCTTGCTCAAGATATTTGATGTACGTATGTTGATACACCACATTTAGGGTGGTCAGTTATTTTAACGCCCAACTATTTGAATCTCTGTTTTATAGGTTTTTATTTGTTTCAATTTTTTATTAGTTTGGGATCACTTGAGGTTATAAAAGGGGTTACTTAGTGTTACTTGAATTTCCTACTCAAGCTTACCAAATTTTTGATTGAATCAAATTTTCAATTTCATGGTCAAATTGATGTTGTGTTTCTTTTCCAGATATTGTCATGCAACAATTATGCCTAATATAATTGTTTGTTTGTTTGATTTTACAATTTTTTTTATTTTTTTTAATTTTTTATGGATATGAATATAATAAAAACACATAATAATTAATAAATGAGATAATATGGCATAATATTGTACTATATAATTATATAAAAAGAGAGAGAACAAGAGAGATAGAGAAACAAAAACAAAATAACGAAACAAAAAACAAAAAAAAGGGATTAGGGATATTTAATGGAGTACTAATTAAGAAGTAAAATAATGAAAAAAAGGAAAGAAAAAAATGCTTGGATCCCTGCCAATGGCACCAAAATATTATCACACTGTCGAGCACACAAAATTAAATGTTTAGTTTTTACAAGAATTTCTACAGTATAGCAGGAACCCTAGGTTGTCTCTAGATGGAGCACTAGATAATTAATTTAAAAATAGTATTTTTATTATGAAAAAGGGGAGTGATATGTTTTGAAATTTGGTTTTATTATTTAAGATGAAAAAATAAAAAAGAATGTGAAATAAGAATGAATAAATTGATAGATTCGATTAGGCATGATCAACTCATAGAATATCATGGGGTTCATCATTTATTACTTCAAGGGATAGGGTTATGATCTTTTAATACCATGTTTGTAACACCGATAACCATAATTTTATTGTGCTTAAACTAGGAAACCTCATAGGGTTTAGTTGGAAACACACAATGATTTCTCAGATACCATTGATGAATGGTATATTTGTGTTAGAATTTATAACTGAAACTCAGTGAGGAAACATGTGAAGAACTCAATGCACTGCCCATGATTTTATTTTATATCAATATGTTAACAAGAAATAAAATTAAATGGTTATGTTAGTGTTTATGTGAGCTAAATTAACCAAAATGAACCATAGAAACACCACAATTGATATTGGGAAGAAAAATGGATAAGTGATGAGGGAAACAACACATGAAAGGGTACCCCCAATCATGATAATTTGAGTCTAATTATGAAAAACCAGTACATAACTAAATTAAATAAGAATCTAGGATTAATAAAAACAGCATAAAAAATATAATTAAAAACATCATTCAACATAATACAAACATGAATCTCGGGATTACGTAATGTTTCTCCCTAGGTGATGACAAGGAGTTTAGAAAGCCTTGAGAGGGGAGAAAGAGAATGATGATTAAGTATAACTTCCCACATCCTCAAAAAAAATATAAGATTTGGAAGAATAATACTTTTAGATTCCAAAACGGTGGCACCTTTTTCCCTGGTTGAACATACAAATGGGGGGCCCAAGGTACTTATTTATTGGTATAGTGGATGGTGGTTTTCAAAACCCAAATTTGGTAAAACCAATTAGAACAATTTTTCAGCAACTTGATAGTCTTCTACCACGTTTTTCAAAATTGAAAAAATGTTTGACCACCTCTTTAATGAATCAACCATAATGGTGGAATCATTAAGAGGCCCACGACTCTATATAAATCCTAAATATAGAACACAAATTTTTACATTCCTCTTGAACTTCATCATGGACCCTCCGATTCATATCCACCTATAATGTAATTATCAAAACGAGAAAATTTAACCTTATTAATATTGATAAATAAAAAATAGTTGAATAAAACATGAAGTAAAATTTGTTATTAATTTTATAATTTTCAATACAAAACTACATTAACACAATGGTGCAATGGTGAAATAGAACAACGAATCTAGGTACGATCACACCTACTATCCAAATTCTGATGAACCTACACATGTCTACTAAATACATAGAAAGAAACTCAAATAGTGATGAAACACTTAAGTTTGAGTGAGCCCCTTCGATAACAAACTAAAACATAAAAACTCGGGTCAACCAGACCAGTCACCCATGTCAGCTCATTATGGTGTGGGGTAAAACCATGTTAAAAAAACTAGTCTGACATGTAAGTATTATAAGACATACGACCAGAGTGAAAAGTTGAATGAATGATATAAATAACTAATACAAATCCATAAAAATAAATTAAAACAAATATAGAAATACTAGTCTATATGTGACCAACTATCACCTAAAAAATAAAATACCAACATAAAGAGAAAGATTCATTCCATAAAATTATCTCTATATCCAATAAAGAAGGGTCTACATCCACATAGTGGTGAAGTCGGGTTTGGGAAATAGATCCCATAAGGATACCAATAAACAATCTTAAAAGTTTCTAATAATAATAGTGCAAAAACCCACTCATAATGACAAAACCATTTTTATATGTTTTTTTGTAAATAAAACAATTTGAAATCCTTATTCAAAAAATCCTTTAGTTTATAAAAATTCATGAAATGTTTTCCAAAGATAGAAAATGACTATGTAATGACTATGAATACAAATATACATGTTATCCAACATCCATGAAATAAACTATCATGCAATAAAAAACTAGAAACAATAATGAACCTTTCAATAATTCTCTTGCATATGGTTCAATACGTACTAAGAACTCAAAATCCTTAGAAAAGGTAAATTTTAATCCAATCGACATGAATTCCTTCCATATTCCGTCGACATACAATATGTTACCTCTTAGTGGTGTCACACAGACTATGGATTCATGTTTCTCTTTCTTAATGCACTAAAGGTTCTCTCTGTGAAATGTTTGTCAATTTATTTTTTTTAAGCCATGTTCCAATATTTATAAATCTATTTCATAGACATTAAAATCATCTTTAGTGTTTGAAAATCTATTTTTCACTTCAAATGAAGGAAATTATATTTCCAAATAAAAAACCAACTCAAATGAGAACTCATTCATTTTTCAATTTTAATATAAGAAATTCCATTTCAAATATCATGGAATAAACAAGAACTACCAGAAATTAATGAAATTAGATCAATTTAAAAGATAAAACTACCTCCAAGATGTAGAAAAACTAGCCGTATTTGAGAATAGTAAATGCAAACAAGGAGAACAGACTTCATATAGAATTTAACGCAGATAACCTAAAAATCATTAATAGAAATTCTTATATGATCACAATGATGTAGCCTAAACATTGCTTCATCCAGAATGAATGAAAATAGAAGAGGAGAGCTCACTTATAGAACATAATTCTGCCCTAAACAATGATCAATTGATAAATGAATTTTTCTATTTAGAAGAAACTCACCAAAAAATTCAGATGGTAAACGTTTTGGTAGTGAGAAAGAATGATACAAAATAGAATAAAGCCTCATAAGATGTATGGAGCCCTGAAATATTTAAATTAGGTAAATATATTTTTTGTAATACCTTTACATATTATGACACTCTTTCATGTTACTTTTAGATTAAAAAACGTCATCTTGAATTAAAAACACAATTTTTCATATTACCAGATGTGTAACCCTTACATGTTATGTAACATTCTCATGATTTGTATTCAAGTCACATGATATTTCCAACAACCAATAAAAATCATGTAGTACCATTACACATGATTTAACATTCCAAAAAGAGGAAAAGACTATAGGTTCATGCTGAAAATTCGATCACATACATAACTGCACCATTACATGTATCCCCCCAATTCAAGGTTGATAAAACTCACCGAAACGAAAAAAACAAAAAGAAAAGGTTAGAACATACTTGACAGAAAGGTAGTGGGGTGATACATTATAGAATTAATATTTTGTGAGAGAACATAGTTCATGTGACATAATATACAGAGATAAAACAAAAAATATTTATCAGATACATTTTAGGAGTGATTTATGCAAAAATATAATAAAAATTGAGTATAATTTCTATTTAATTAGTAATAACATTATGATGATTAATGCAATATGATTTCATGAATCTATTATTTCTTATTCTTTCTCATAGATAAATTTATGAAAATTGTTGGATGATTTCTATCTGGATTGTATTGTATAAAATTAATCATTCTAGGAATTTTATACCCAATGATTTTAGCAAAAAGTTTACATAATTAAATAAAATGATGAATTATTCTCTATATATGAAATATCAATCTAAAGAGAACCGAACAAATTTTATTAAGTGAAAATTATTAGTGTTCAAATGTGAACATTATAATATAGTTGTTAAATTAGAGGGTATAAATAGAAGAAAACATATTATGAAATCATTAAAAAATGTTGAATAAAAGGAATATTTCAGTAGAATTATACCATTGGAGGATCATTTATTTGAACTCGTAAAGGATATAAAATATATAGTGTATGTTGTAGGCCAATATTAAGATAAACAGTAACAAGTGTGGCTTGAGAGAAATTATTTTTGGGATAATCTAAAGCTCATGGAAGTTGATAAATAATTTATTTGAGTTGAATCTCTACCTGAAACAACTGCCACTTTATATCTTACCCTTAGATATTAGAGAGATGTTTTGAGTGGATTTTTAAGTCGAAGTTTAGATGATATAGTCCTATAATTATTAAAAATAATTATATACTCGTTATTATGTGTATTATATACATTTTTGTTCATTTCCATAAAATTTAATTCTATACAATATGTAGTTTTTATTTAGCATTAATTTATTGATAAAATATAATTATTAATCATAAATAATTAGGTACATCATCTTTTATTGATAAGATGACCTCTTTTCAAAGTATTATAATTTTATTTATATTATATATTTTTAAACCTATTTATCACAATGGGAAAATGTGTAATATATTAATTTTATCAATATATATAAACAAATTACCAACTAAATATCTTTACCTCTTCTATAATACATGTAAACTTTATTTAGGATTTAAAAATATATTCACTCTAAAAACTATTTTTATGAATTATGTATAATTATATTACAAATATTTTTTAGCAAATATATAAATTTATTTTAGGATATTTTTTTTCATATTTTAAATAATATTTTTTAATAATTTTATATTCTTTTTTAACATAAAAATATATTTTTGAAGTAAATATTTTTTACTACAATAAAACAAATTTTATTCAAAAAATGTTTTTAAATATATTACGTATTGTTTATATAAATAAATTTAATTGATATATTTTTATATATTAAATATTATTTTTAATCATATAAACAAATATAGTAATTCTTATTTTTTTATTAATTGATAAGAAATAAGAAAAAAAACTAAATATATAAACATACATTTTTTCTATGAAAAAAATTGTTTCTTTATATGTCATGTTTTAATTTAAAATCAAATTTCATAATTTTTAGAAATTAAATAATATTAAATGGATTATAGATTCATTATTAATATTTTAATATTTTTAAAAAGTGTTTAAATTTTATTTTTTCGAAAAAACAATAATCATCAGGAATTTTTATTCGAGGTTATTATGTGTATAAATGGTTAATTAAATAGGCTATAATTTTATTATTTTTATATTAAAAAAGAGCATATATAATACATTTTTAGGTTTTATATTCATACCCATATATCTCAAAAACATTTCCTCTTCTAACTCAATAAACTCTCAAGATAATCCACCCATACCCCATAACTACCATTCAATTCAATGGGAAATCCCACTTTTTCACTCATAAAAGTAGCTCACCTACACCTTATATAAATCAATCTATCCTTATAATTACTCATAAAGGAGTTTCCATTTTAAATCTACTATAATTCTTTGTCTTTTTTAGTATCTCTTGGTTATAGGAAATATTCCCATTTCATCCATTTCAAAGAGATTTTTCAGCACAAGACTAAAATGTTGAAAGTGTGCATTACCCACTTCATAATAATCAGTTTTCTATTTTTATCATCCAATATAATCCTAAAATATTTTAAAAAATTATTATAATTTCATAATTGTTATTGTACTTAAATGATACAATATTTATTGTACAACCATTATCCACTCCCTTAGCATCCATTCAAAAAAGAGTGTCACTTGTGTTACATGAAAAATGTCAACTCCATGCATGTTCTATTTTATTATTATAGATCAACATATATGTATGATTAAAATTTAGTATTCAATGAAAAAAATATAATATTTATAACATTATTAAGATTCTGAATAGTTAAATAAATTTCTACCCTCTTTCCATTCTATGAAAAATGAACACATCATCTGTGTGTATGTGTCTCCATGGAATGATGTATTTTATTTTTCATCAACACCATAATTGGATTAATAAAATAATATATTTAATTTATTAATATTAATTTAATGAAATTATTATTTTAAGTAAATTTTATGTTAATATTTTACTTTTTAGTAATATACCTTATTTAATTCATTAAAAAATACTTAAACACGCACTTCTCGAATTCTATGCTGAAGAATGAGGACCAAAATTCTCATGGAATGAAATTAGAAAATTAAAAATTATTATACATCATATATTATAGTTTATTATATAATATATTTATTATAAATATGGTATCATAAAATTATTATCCACATCGACATTAAAAACATGTTTGATGCAATCAAAATCACTAACACCTAATGATGAAAATAAAAAATAACTAACAAATAAATAAAAGATAAATGATTATAATTAAAGGGTATAAAAGGAAGTAGATATGAATTATATATTAAATAGGTTATTAATATGGTCATTTTTATTATATATGACATTAATGAACTTATATGGAAATATAAAGTTTATGTAATAGTTTTTTTGATCAATTTATGTTCTTTAGATATGTTATGTATTGTGAACCATGTTTTAATTTATATTGTTTAAATTTTCCCCATTAATTAAATTTAAAATATTATTTCATGAAATTCCTAGGATTTATATTACCATAAAATTTTATTTCATTCAATGGATTTTGATACAAGAATAACAAAATTAATACGAGTTTTTTTTCTTAATTTTTTTTATTTGATTATTGTTTTTATATCATAGAACTACTAATTTTATGGTCTACCAACTATCCCAATGATTTTTCTTAACATTATTAATACTTCCTTTCATATTATTTAATTTTATTTTCGTGGATATCTCCTTGGACCACTTTTTATAAAATGATTCTCAAATTTGTAAGGGTTGTTACATCATAAATTTATATTCATTGAATTATTTTTATTTTTTGAACATTATTTTAAAATATTTACATAAATCAAAATTATGATTTAATTACAATTTAGGCAATCATATATTTTTATGGATTTAAACTTATTAAACTAGAAATTGTTTTGAAGGGTTTTTTAGATCAATTCCTCTTCATTGATGAACTTATTTTTCATAAAAATGAATCATTGTTTAAAATACTCATCATCATCTTTAAGGGTTAATTATAATCCATTTCCATGATATTTATTTCCATGAATGATTTAAATATACTTTTTTGAAAACTACATATTTATTATCTCATGTTATATATTTATTTAACATTAATAATGTGATTTTTCCCTTTTTGTGATGATGTTTTCAATAAAGTTATATTAAAATATTAAAAAAGGTTTTTCTTTGAAAATAAAGTATTTTATCAATAGCTCCACATTATTGGTAGAAAAATTTTATTTTTTTATGGATCCATTATTGGTATTTCATTAAATGTGTTATATTAAAGATATTTTCATGCTACTTTCTTGAAAATAATTTTTGAAGGTGACTCATAACATTATTATTTTATAATAATATTCAAAATGATTTATGAAATTTATTTTCATGATATCTACTAAAATTTTCACTTTATCTAAAAAATGACTCTCTCTTTTGGAGTAAATTTTAATTAACAATCTTATAAATTCCCTTTTCAAATACACCTTCTAGGTGATTGATTTTTTGGTATAAATCAATATAACTCCTGAGGTCATTCCGTGTGATACTATTTTGAAATGTTCATTATTTTTTCCTTGGGTATTTCATGATAAGATATATGGTTGATTTTGTAAGGAACACATTCATATGGCCTATAATTTTGATATGATTGGATTTTTATATATCCATTAAATGAATTAGTTATTGATTTACATCTCATTAGAAAATGATTTTATGCATTAGTATAGTTTGGGATAAGTCATTATCCCAATATTATTCCTAGGTATAATTGACAACCAACTATGATCATCAGATTTTGGGTGGGTATAATTGTGGATAGGATATTGTAAAAATTTGGGAGTAGAAATAATTTATATTATTCTATGATCACAATGATATGTTTTTCATGTTCTTGTGTTTTTTTCATATTTATATGTTTTTAAACATAGTCATGTTATAATGGCTCATGTCAATGTTATCCATAACATATTTGATTTTAATGAATTATCTTTATGTGTTTGAGAGTGTTTTTTTTTGTTTTGGTGGAAAGAAGATTCATTTTTGGGGTTTTTTGTATGGTTATGTGTTTAGTTCTGTATACATGAGGCATTTACACTATAAATTTATAGATTACGATGTAAATATATGATTGAAAAAAACTCTTTGATATGAGATGGACATAAAACCTTTTATTCTGTAAAATATATTTAAGCTAAAAAAACCATGATTATGAAGTCAAATCATCAAAAAAGATAAATTTACTTCTCATGATTTGTTTTTTAGTGGATATTCATTATGGATGATTTATTCCATAAAACTGTCATTTTTGACCTAATCCCTTTATGAATTATTAGTTTAATATTCTATTAGTGTTACTCCTTATTCATTCATTATGAAGCCTCTATCTTTAACCCATGGTACTCTTGTAAGAAATTTGGTGGGTTTTATATATTTATGTATCTCTTTGTTTAGTTCTCGATCTCCATAGTGGTTGCACCGTGTCTGTCTCGATAATTGACCCTTGTTCTTCTTCATTTCCATTGGTAACGGTAGTGATGTTGGACTACATTTACAGGATTTTTTTCTTACATATTGAATTTTTTTTTGTTTTTTATCGAAAAGTTTATTTATCTTCCTCTAGATTCTGACCGTCTTTCTAGTTATGGTTAGTTAGATGTGTTTCTTGTGGAATATTATGATCTATCCTCTCTGATATCATCTCATATATGGTATCAATTCTAATATGTTTGAGTCATTCTTAGGTAATTTATAGTTGTCTCTTCATTCCTTTAAGTTTTATTGGATCCTTTTGTGGGTAGTGTTTGACCGAAGATTTAGGTAATGGTTTTGTCTCTATCCTATGATTCACGGTTTCTTTTGTTTTTTAAAATGGGTTTCTAGATGAAATGGTATGTTTTACTTATTTGTGTATATGAAATAGGTACTTGAGGAAAATATTGATTTGACCTCATATTTGTAAAATAAACATTATTTTCTCAACATTATCAAATGAATTATGAAATATGATTTAAAAGTATGTGTTTAATGAAATAGGGTGTTTGAATTTTTTATAAAATGTGTAATCCATTTGAAACGATTTAATATGCCACACATGGGATACTTGGGTACTTTTGTCGAAGGTGTAATATCAGGGATTTTATTTTAATATTATTGAGCATATTCAATTAATGGTGTGTTCTTACATTCTAATATCAATATGAATTTGGGTCTATTACTTGATTTTACATTGTTGGAGGGTTTACTTTTTGGCATGTTCATATATTCCCAAGACCATGAAGCATGGGTTTTAAGGATTTTAGTGCTTAGAAGTCACGACTAATGTACAAGTGAACTAGATGACATGATAATGAATTATTACTATTGTGTATATATTTTGTTTGTATGAGTTATACTACATTGAAATGATATACATATTTTTGATGAAAGGAAAATGGCTATAAAAAATTATGAATTGAAATTGTTTTACTAGAAATATTTTGGAACTAGTGAAAATGGGGAATGATTTAAATTTTTCAGATATAAAATATACATTATTTATTTTTATTGAATATTATATAAATTGTGTATTTGGGGTTGTTGTATGATATGTGATATGAATAACTTTGGTGTGATCCCTTTGAGCATATCAATATCATACCCCACCCACCAATTTTTCAGTTTGTATAGTAGGTATTATCTTTTCATGAATGAATAGAAAAGCTTCTACAATGAGGTGATGAGGTTAATTCTAGCTAGTAATGGGTATCTAGTGGTGATAAATTGGGCTGTTTCCCCTAATCACAAGGAGTAGATAATTTATGTTTCAGTTATCCTTTTTTTTGACATGAAACATGATGTTTGGTTTTTCTTTTTTGAGTTGTGTCACTAAAATTTTTTCTTCTAGGTTATAAAAAATATTTCATTTAGTTATATTTTTTTGTTCCTTTATTTTATATGCATATATGCCATGATGTTTGTTTCAGGTTAGAAAAAAATTTTAAATCTATTATTGTTGGATGCCCAACTACTAGTCTCTAGCCCAATGTGTTTTGGAATGTGACACTCTGACCCTTGCTTCCCAGAGTTAGTACATTATGTTATTACCATGGAATGATCAAAAGAAATAAAATCCTAAAGGAATGATTAGATTAAAATCCTTGGAGAAACTAAACACAAACATAAGTTTTACATTACTTCATGAAATAAAAAAATCATAGTGTCTTATTTGAAAAAACATATAACCCTTAGACTATCCCTACAGGACAACCATAATGTACTTTTCATATCATGTAAAAATTAAAAAATATGAAATATGTGACCTCAGATGCTCAGAAAGGATAAACAATATAGGGGAAGTTATCATAAATAAGCATAAACTTTTATGGTATGAAATAAAAGTGAAATACAAGACCTTTAAATATAATTATTAGCATAATATGGAAGAAATAAATCAAATAATTTCTTTTAAACTTTTATATGTATATTCTACTAGTTGAATAATAACATTTAATATCAATAACTATTATCAAAATGTGGGGATTCATAATGCTAGACATCATAATCATAACATCAAGGCCTCATTCCAATACAGAACATAAATAAGTAAAAAAACAAACTAGTTTGTCTCATGAGACCTACCGATGCAACGAGAGGCTATAGAGGGCCCCACGTGTCACTTACTAAGTCCAATTCATTCCTCATAAGAAAATTGTGTAACATAACATAAACATTCATATTAAAATTAGTATACCAAATGTTAAAACATTAACCATAAATAATCAATGATATAAAAATAACACATCCATAATAAAACATATAATAAAACCTTTAATACAATATGTAAGATTATATCATAATTAATAAAACTCAAATAAGTATAAAATCCAACAATGGATTTTGACAGAATTGAAAATACTATAATAAATTCATTTAAAACTATTTTAGAGAAAAACACCTTCTTATTCAAAATAGTTATTTAAAATTACATAAAATTTAAAGGGAAGATATTCTCATTGAAAATAATCTTATAATATTGTAAATGAATGTTCCAAACATTAAGGAATTATAATGGTAGAAAAAGGCACTCATGCCGTATAAGCTAAAAACATTCTTCTCATACTTACCGAAAAAGTGAAACAAAGTTCCTTATAATGAAAATGAAAAAAGTTTCCTTTTTATAACATAGAACATGGGTAAATTTGTATTTAAAAAAATGAAATTTAAAAGGTGGTGTTTTTTGAAATACATTTTTATGATTCCTAGACATGGATGATAAATATCTCCCAATAAATACTAACTTATAAACAACCTCAGATAATAATGAGATTTTGAAATTAACCCTTACCTTGTAATTTTTTTAGCCGAGGGTGATTTATCATCCTATATTATGGTTAAATTATTTTATTAATTATAACATAAATATAACCGTATCCATATTTATGATATCATATATGATCCTCTTATACCATTCTATAAATAATATTTGAGTATTACCATTGTTCCGGGTGTTAACTGCTTCGTTTTCATTTTTTTTCATGTAAGTCATGTTTGTTGTGTATGGGATGTATTTTATTCATATTCAGGATTATATAAAGTTCATAATAATTATTTCTAATAATCATATAAATTTTATAATCATTATTGAATGGTTAACATGGAGAATGAATCTTATCTCATCGTAGAGATGATAGATGACACACACCCACGAGCGACGATATCATTCCCTTGATGGTTAAATGCTATGGAATTGGATGGTATGTAAATTATAAATAATATTAATCATATTATTTTCGTTATTTATGTCCCTTATAATCATCATTATATCTATCGAAATAATTTTTTGTTGAAAAAAAAACTACACCACGACGTAGAGATGGTAAGCCGTATGTATGCATGCATGGTGATATTATTATTTGGTGGATGGATAAATTGAGGAATATGGTTGTATATTAATTATAATAAAATATTATAATATATATTATACTATATTTATTACTTTATTATAGAAAAAATAGTAATAGGAATTAGAATATGGAAATAAATTGAATTGAATTGGAAAACAATTACCTCTTCTTTAAGTGTATCATTTCGATTCTCACAAAAGGACTCCTTAGGTTGGATTTCAACACAAAATATGGACTCTAGGAAAAAATAATGGAATTTTGTAGGATAATAGGGTATGATTTGTCAAATCCAAATAGATTTATAGGTGTGAATAAAAGACAATGAGAGATTCTCTTTTATAAGAGTAGGGAGTGGCAGTTTTGAGAACTCCAAAACTGTTAAATTATTATAAATTGAATTTCAATTTAAAATAACTCCAAAGTGAGTTATTTAAAGGGTAAAAAGAGGATGGGTATAAATACTCTAATACAATAATTTTTATACATATTTAGGTTACAACATTAACCATATTTTTGGGATGTAAACATTAGTTAAAAAATTTAACTCACATCATGTTTACTTGTCTTTTTATAATATAGGGTTAATATAGTTACTATAAAATACCAAAAAAACCCCTATTGGATACTTTATTACATATTTATCATTATACTAGTTATTTTTATGAACTTGAGATTTTATGAATTAAAAAAAATTATTTATTTTAAAGTATCATTTATGTCAATTTTTATAGTATTCAATATTTTCATTTTTAAAAATATTAAACAACCATGATAACATCAAAACAATACATAAAATATTTCACTAACATGTTTTTTTATCTATAAAATCATTTTATGTAATTAATTAAGTAATTATATATTTTTTTAAAAATTTTGTATATCATTTAATTGATTCTTCCTTTAGTTATGCAATTACTTCATCATTATTGTGTCACCGTTTAATTTAATTATTTAATTCCTAAAATTAATAATAAATTTTCATTATCTATATAAACATTTTATATTTATATATACAAGATTTATTCAACAATATAACTTATATAACCTCATATTAAAAACTATAATGTTATTAAAATTTTAATATGACATTTTTAACTCTTTTTTAAATAAAATTTTGTAAATATCCAAATCATACAAAACTGGCTTAAAAGGATCATATTTTCAACCTATGGTTGATTTTAGTAGACAAAAAATTATTCAATAAAATTATTACAAGTGTTATGGTACTATTATATTATTATAATATTATTTTTACATTTAATTGCCTTATTTACCTTTATCCGTGGAAAATAAAATCCAATAATTACTATTCAAGAATAATTATTTAGATCATATTAGATTAAATTATTCAAAACTTATTACAAACATGTATTTCCATTTTTTTAATTCAATTCATAGAAGACGTAAATTTATGTTTAATGAAAATCCTTTAGATGTGGTTAGAAGGTGGGTAAAAGTGACGTTCAAAAGTTCAAAAAAAAATTATATCTAATTAAATTATAAATACAATTCCAATGACCAAAATTGGACTAATATATGTACTATGTACCTACTCTGACTTTAAAATAAATTCAATGAAAGATAATTATTTAAATGAAATTGCTGATTTTTAACATCAATGCAGTATTTATCATTATTCATCAAAAATTGAAAATTTCAGAAAAATAAAAAAATTCACTATAAGATAATATCAATGTTATTAATTAAAAAATTAAGTCTATTTTTAAAAAAAATTATTATGATTAATAATATTCATAACCTATTTTTAAATGGCTTGTTTGATTGGTCATGGTGTGCTCAAAATTGGTGTTGCGTGCAGTGCAAGCTATTGAATTATTTAAAAACAAGCATACCTTTTAAGCTTGGAGTGCTATATTATTAACTCATTAAAATAATTTAATCCTCAAAATTTATAGAATATAACCTCATTGAAATATTTATGCGGATCTTCATCATAATTTCTTTAGGTTCCCATGACGAATCTTTCATTTTATGGGTTTTCCAAAGATATTTTACCAAAAGAGCCATCAGATTTCTCAACATGTGTTCTATAGTATCAGGAATATTGTTAGGATATTCACAATAAGATGCATCAGTTTCCATTTCTATTTCTTTATATGTGAGTACATGTGTTGGGTCTGGCATGTATTTCCTTAACAGTTATATATGGAACACATCATTAAATTTTGAGAGACGTGGCTGCATTTCCAAATGAGAAGGTGTAGCTTCAATTCATTACAAAATTAAGAAGGTTCTATTTTACCTAGGACTTAATTTACCCATATTACTAAATCATATAACACTATTCCAATGAGAAACTTTCATGAAAATGTGATCTCCTACTAGAAATTCGAAATGTTTCCTTCAGTTATCAGCAAAGCTATTTTGCATACCTTGAGCTGTTTTGTTATGGGTTTGAATAATCATCAGTTTTTTTTGTTGTTTCATTAACAAGATACGGGACTATGAATTTTCATTCACCAACATCATCCCAACATATTAGGGTATGAAATATCTCTTTGTATAATGCTCTATATTGTGCCATCTGAACCCTTGAATTAAAGTTATTGTTATAGGAAAATTCTAATAGAGGTAAATATTGATCCCACATACCTTGAAAGTCAAGTGATAAAGATCTAAAAATGTATTCTAAAGATTTAATAGTCAATTTGGATCGACCATCAGTTTGAGGGTGGTATTTAGTGCTCAAACAAAGATTAGTATCTAGAGTCTTCTAAAGAATTTACAAGAATCATGATGTAAAATGAGGATCAAGATCAGAGAAAAATAATTAGGGTGCCCCATGAAATCTAACCATTTCATTAATGTATAGTATTAATAAACATTCAATTGGTAAATCTCCCTTATAATAAGAAAATTTTCTGATTTGGTAAGATGATCAATAATAACCCATATGTCATCATTTCTTTTGGAAGTCTTTGGTAGACCCCTAAAAAAGTACGTCATAACATTATCTTATTTCCGAACAGGTATAGCAAGGGGATGCATGACTCCTCTAGGATATTGTATTCCTGCCTTCAACTATTGAGAAACCAAACATATTTACAAATAATCATCAATATCCTTCTTCATATTTTCCCAAAAAAATATTCCTTTAAATTCCTATACATCTTAGTACCACCATGTTGTATAGGGAAATTGAAGATATGAACATCATCAAATAATTCTCTTTTTAGATCTAGTATAGAGAGAACACACAATAGCTTTCCAAATTTTAAAACTCTATATCCATATATGAAGTTTATCAATCTACCATAATTCAGAACCTTAATTTTCATTAGAAAATCCCCGTCATCATAATAATAGATTTTTATCCTTTTTAGATTCAATGGTTTTCTAACCATTTGAAAAAGTAGTGATGTTTCAACATCCATGATAGTTCCCATATCCATCATTACTATATCCATGATCATAGGATCTATTTTAACTGCTATTCTGTTTATAACTCCATGGTCCTTCTTACTTAAAGCATCTTCCTCCTAATTTCCTTCCCTGCATGGTAGTTTATTGTGCAATCATTATCCTTGATTTTCCCATGTGATCCCAATTGTCTCATGTTGAGTTCATTCTATGAAAAAATATATCTCAAACTCTTTTTATTTGTATATATTTATCATCTTTAACCATAGATATTGTGTATCTATATATTTAGAGAAAGGATTCTTGCTGCTAACTCAAGATCATGAGGTGGGTAGTATTGTTCCTAAATTTTTAATTGCCTTGATGCATAAGAAATAACTATATCATTCTGCATAATAATACAACCATGCCTTTTCATTGATGCATCATTATAAAAAAACTATAATTTATAGATGGTAACTTTAGGATAGGATCATTTAAAATATTCGCTTTAATTATTCAAAACATTATTATCACTCTTTTTTCCAAACAAATTTAACCCATTTATGTGTGATCTTGGTTAACTTGTTATCTAATTGGGTAAAATTTTGGATGAAATGCCATTAGTAACCTGCTAAACCAATAAAACCTCATACCTCAGTTATACTCATCAGTGCATGCCATTCGTAGATTTAATTTTCCTATTGAATATCAATAGAGACTCCATCATTCAAAAAAATATGTCCATTAAATGAAATTTCTTAAAGCCAAAATTCACAGTTTCTAAACATCCCATATTTTTCATTTCCATTAAGAATATTTATAACAATTCAAACGTCATTCTCATGGTCTTCATAGCTTTTGGAGTATACGAATATATCATCAATAAATACTATGAAAAAATAATAATGATATTCCTTGAACACTATGTTCATTAGATCCATTAAATTAGAGGGTACATGAGTCAATACAAATGGCATTATTGTAGACTCGTAATGCCCAAACCTAGTACGGAATATTGTCATTACAATATCTTCTTTCTTTGTAGATAATTGTTGATATCTAGAAAGAAGGTCAATCTATGAAAAATAATTAGATTCATGAAGTTGATCGAACAAATCCCAAATGTGAGGAAGATGATAGTTGTTTCTTATGGAAATATCATTGATTTCTATATATTAAATGCATAGTCAAATTAATAAATATTTATTCTTAATACAAATAACTGGGGAAGCCTGTGGAGAAAACCCGGGCAAATAAATCCCTTATTACTCAACTCCTCTTCTTTTTCTTCATCACTACTAATTCAATAGTGGCCATTCTATTGGGAGATTTTGATATTGGCCTTGTATGCTGGATTAAGTCAATATAAACTCAAACACCTTCTCTAGAGGATTTATAGTTAAATATTATTGAAATACAAAAATGTATTCTTGTACAATAGGTACATCCTCAATTTTATTATATATATGTTTTAACATCTATTCTTCCATGAGAATTTTATTTAGAAGAGCTATAGGAGGTGGATCTATATAAGAATCAAATGATGAAGTTTCTGTTCTAAAGATAATTAAATCTACATATTCCTAACAAATAACAACTTCCCTCCACTTTCAATAAAATTTCACATTATATTTTGATAGTCTTTCCATACAAAGTATTATATCAAATTAGAATATAGGAATGTTGTTAATGTCAGTGGATAAAGGTTGTTTATATTCAATAATGGGAACTCTCGGACACATCTTCATTGCAAGGAGACTTCCCTTAGGGGTTTTGACTAAAAACACCTTATTAATGTGAACTGGAAATATCTAAATTTTAAATAACACTGGGAAGATGAAAAAGAATATAAGGATATAGATTCAAATAAATCATTGGATAAATTTGACTAAATTATTAAAGTACCTACCACCACATCATTAGGAACTTCATCCTAAATAGTTATGATTGCAAAATCACGGCCTTTCTCCCTTGGCCTTTTATAGGGAATGATTCCTTGACAATTAGGACAATAATTTTCATAATTTTCCATATCTTTACAATTTTATCAATAAATATTAGTAGCTTCATTCTTTCCTTTACAATCACGATCTTGGTGGTCTTTTCTCTCCATAGTTGTAACAAACTCTTACCACCATTAGGAAATTATAGTGGTGATTTTTCACACCATTACAGTAGGGTGGAAAGTTAACTTTTATCATTACCCCCTTATTTTATTTTCAAGTGTGTTAAGATGTCCTCTTCTTCTCATTATTTACATTAAAGTCATAAGACATAGATAATTCATTTTCATCCTTAATAGAACATGAGACTATATTTCTATACGATGAAAAATATTGTGACACCAATTCCCATCAAAGGAATGGTTTTAACCCATAAAATAATTGAACAATCTTAGTTCATGGGTTTTATATCTAGTATTCATCATGCCTTATTATCCTTCTAATGTTAGATTCATACTTTTCAACATTCTCATCCTCCTTTAGCCTCTTACTCAAGAAATTTCCTCTCCATGTCTGTTCATAGATCATGAGTAAATTAGTTTTTCTAGGAAGATTTATTTTAATTCCCTTCATTCCATATTTTCTACCACTTAATCCTCATTCATGTTCTGAATTAATTAACATAGTTGATCTGAATCTCGTGATAGATGATAGACTGCTATAATATCTTTTCTGATTTCATTACTCCCTATAGAAGGAAATATTTTATCTAAGGAACATATCCATTTCAGAGATACAAATTAATTTATTGTCCCATTGAATTTTGGAGGCTATTTTATCATGAAGTGGTGTAACATTGATCCTCTATAATGTAGATTAGGGTTCTTGGTATGCGTAAGGAAATTATTCATAACTAGAGTCATTTTTATTGTGTAATAATATATTGTTCTGCACCAGTAAACGATATTTCTTCAATATTATTATCTTGCATAAGAGAGAAATCACTACATTTATTAAATGCATTGATATGATTTTTATTTCATCTACTATAATCCATTTCAAAACAATGACATTCTATAGATGAGGTTTTGAATAATAATGTTTAATTTTAAAATACAAAAAAAAATTGAAAAATTTACGCATATCTAATCTCATAATCATTAACATTGTTTCTTTGGAGAAATATTTTAATTTAAATCTTTTTAAATGGTTCGCAATGAAAATGTGATTTATGATAAGCATATCCCCCAGGAGTATCAAACCAAATATGTAGTAATGCCCATTTTCGTATACTAGGTTACCCTGAGTCTAGCCCGAAACACCTTGTTAAAGTCATTACACCTAGGTACATCTATACCATAACCAAATCCACTTTTAGTATCCAGACGTCAAAGTAATTGTTATTAATACCCACATAATCTCAACATTACCAAAATTTTATGATGTGATTATATTCTTATCCTCAGAGACTATCATATGGTAGTGTCCCCTAATTAATGTATTTTATAAATCTAGTTTCCAAGGATTGTACTCAACACACTTTGATACCAACTATAACACCCTGACCTCAGTTTCCTAGAGTCATTGAATTATCTTATTACATTGTTATGATTACAAGAAATCAAAACCTGAAGTACTGATCATTTTATTAGCCTTGAAAAAACTAGACACAAACATAATTTTTTACATTACATCATGAAATTAAAATCAACATAATGCCTTCTTTGAAAACACTTATATACCTTATACTACCCCTATAGGCTAGTAATAATAATGTTCTTCACATCATGGGGGAAAATGATACATAAGAAAGGGGTGAGCTCAGATTCTCAGTAAGGATAAACAATATAGAAAATGCTATCATAAATAATAATAAACTTATAAGGGGAGATATAATATTTAAACAAAATCACTTTAAAATAATATTCAACATAATATGGAAAGAATAAATCAAATAATTCCAATAAATGATTCACATGGATATTCTAAAAGTCGAATAATCAAATGTAATATCAATAACTAATATCATATTGAGGAAATACATTATACCAAACATCATAACCATACCAGAATGGCCTCAAGCCAAGACTATACATAAACATGTAAGAAACAAAACTAGTTGGTCTCATTAGACCTACCTATGCATAAAGGGGGTATATCAGTCCATACACATCACTTACAAAGTCTAATTCATTTCTCATATGAAAAGGGTGAAACATAACATAAATAGTTATATTAAAATTAGCATATGAAATTTTAATACTTTAACCATAAACCATGAATGGTATCAAAATAGCACATCTACAGTCAAAAATATCATAAACCATTCAGTACAATATAGAAGATTATATTATAGCAATTCATCCAAAATTATGCATAAAATCTGCAAAGGTTGTCAGCATAGATGACAATGATCTAATAAAATCAATAAATATTTTTATAGAAATACCCCTTCTTATTAAAAATATTTATTTTAAATTATAAACATTTAAAAAAAATATTTTCATTTAAAATAATATTCAAGGCTTGTAAAAAATATTTAAAATAATAAGGTTTCATGATGTCATAAAATTCATCTCATGCAATATAATTTTAAAAACATTCTTCTCATACCTGTCAAAAAAGTCAAATAATGTACATCAATAGGAAAATGAAAAAAGATTCAATTTTATTAAATCAAACATGGGTAAAATTATTTTTAAAAAATTGTAAATGAATAGTATGAATATTTTGAAATATATATTTACAAAACATGGACATTGATGATAAATATAACCCAGTAAATACTTACCTATTAACAATCTTGAATAATAATAAGATTGTAAAATTAACACTTACCTTGTACATTACTTTAGTAGTGGGTGATTTAAAATCCTATATAATGGTTAAATTTTGTTATTAATTATCCCATAACTATATTAATATTTATAATATCATATATGATCTTATTATATCATTTTTAATAGTATTTTAGTATTACCATTTTTTGGGTGCTAACTACTACGTTTTCCATTCTTATTTTCTCATGTAAGTCATGTTTGTTATGAATGAGACATATTTTATTCAAATACAAGATCATATTAAGTTCATAATTATAATTTTATGTCATCATATAAATTTTATAATCATTCTTGAACGGTAAACTTGGATAATGACCCTTATCGCATTGTGGAGACAGTAGACCGTACGTACGTGCGAGCGATGATATATTTCGCAAGATGGTTAAATGTTATGGAATTGGATGGTATGTTAATTATACATATAATAATCATGTTGTAATAATTATTTATATCACTTATAATCATTATTATACTCATCCAAACGAATTTGTGTTGAATAATAAATTACACCACGATGTGGAGACATTAAACCATACGTACACAAGCATGGTGATATTGTTATTTGTATGATGGATAAAAGGAGGAACATGGTTGTATCATAATTTTTATAATATCTTAGAATATATATGATACTATATTTATCAATAGGTTAGATTTCTTCCTAAACTATGGACTCTAAGTTAAAGTGAGGGAATTTTTTATGCGAATTTGGTGGGTTTCGGTCGATCCAAATGGCTTTAGGGGTGTGAATATAAGAGAAGGTGAGGTTCTCTTTTATAAGAGAGAAGATGGGAACTTTTGGAAACTCCAAAAAAAATTATATTATTATAAATTGACTTTTGGTTTCAAATATAACCAAAGTGAGTTATTTATAGGATAATATTAGTATGGGTATAAATCCTATAGAAAAATGATTTTTATATATGTTTATGTCAAAAAATTATCCTCAGCTTTTGAGTTTAACTATTAGTTAAACAGTTTAACTCTTACCGTGTTTACTTGACTTTTTATAATATAATGTTTATATAATTACTATAAAATAAAAAAATAACACAGATTGTATAATTTATGTAATATTTGACATTAACCTAGTTAGTTGGCTGAACGTGATATTTTTATGAAATTTATGAAATAAGGTATTATTTATTTTAAATTATCATTTATGCCAATTTTGGTAATATTCAATATTTTCATTTTAAAAAATATCAAATAAACATGATAACATCCACAGAACACTTCCAATATATCACTAGAATTTATATGTTTTCTATAAAATAATTGGATATTAGTATTTAAGTATAATTATATTTATTTTAATTTTTTTAATATCATTTAATTGATTCGTCCTTAAATAATTCAATTAAAACATCAATATTATGTCACCATTTAATTTAATTATTTATTAATTAAAATTATAAATAAATTACTATTATGTAGATATGAATTTTATGGTTCTAAATACTATTTATATTCAACTGTATCACTTATATAACCTCATATTAAAAATGATATATTTATTAAAATTTGAATATTACCTTTTTAACTATTATTTAATTAAAATATAATAAATGTCCTAATCTAACAAATGGGTGTTAAAAAGGATCGGTTTTTAGACCTAAGGTTTTTTTTAAACCACACTTATACAATGAAATCAAGACATGTGTTAGGGTAATATTATGTTACTATAATATTATTTTTTCCTTCAATTACTCTATTTTACTTTATCTATGGTAAATAAAATCCAAAAGGTACTATTTTATCAACAAATATTTTGATCATATTAGAAAAAATATTTAGACTGATTATAACCATGTATTTTTTTATTTTTGAATGTCTATAAATAGAAGCATAAAAATTATGTTTAATGAAAATCCCCCAGATGTGGCTAGAAGGCCCGTAAAAGAAACTTTCAACAGTCCAGTAAATTTTAATATCTAATTATATTATAAAAATAATTCAAAAAACATAAATTGGAATAATATATTAATTAGATATCTACTTTTACTTTAAAATCAATTTAATTAAAAATAATGATTTAAATGAAAATATCTGTTTTTTTAATAACAATGCAATATTTTTCACTATTCCTTAAAAATTGATACTTTTTTGAAAAATACAAAAAAATTATACTAAGCTAATTTCGATGTTCTGAATTCTAAATCAATGAATCATTTGAAAAAAATAAAATTTCATAATTTAATAATTTTGTTAATACTATTCATAGTCACTTTTTTAAATGGCTAGTTTGATAGGCCATGGCATGGCCGAACCCATTTTTGTATGCTGTGCATGCTATTGAATTATTTAAAAAGAATAATACCATGGAAGATTCAGGTGCCATAGGGAAAAAACATCATTTATGTGTAGGATTGGTTTGGTTACCATTTTTAGGGTATCCTGGGTCAACTTGTAAGAATTATTTATAAAATGGTGGTTATTCACTATCTTGGGATATTGGTAGGTGAGAGATAGGATTTCGATAACTTTAGAGGTAGTTTTTAGTTAGGTCTTGGAAAAACAATAACCATTACTTGAATCATGTCACCAAGATATGTTTGGATGTGTGTCTCTAGTGTTGATATATTACTTTAATATTACATATTATTATTTTTATTTGGTTTAAATCGATATTTTTCTTGTTGTATGGTTGTTTTTTCAATTGTTATTGTATAAAAATTTTCCACTATAACATATTCCTTGAGTTATTATGGAGCGTATAATGAGAGATCATCTTAAAGGTAATCCACCTTTGGATTAGAATCTATAGTCACTTTTATTTGATCATTTTGTTCTACGGTCTATATTTCAACACAATCTCATAAACTAGTTGTTACAGTGCAACCAAGATCTAAGAATGTATGTGACATATCACGAGAGTTACTACTTGAGAATCCCCAATCCATTAATGATTGAATTAAACTCATTAGAAAAAGGTCAGGATGAATAATATCCATTAGGCTTTTGATTTAATGGATAAACATAAGGCTATATAGGGGTAGTTTGTGATATGCATGATCAAAGGGCCCAACATGCGGTGGTTGGATTCAAGGGTAAATGGAAAATGGTGTGTGGGTTCAGATTAGAAGGGTTTTAAGACCCTATTTATTCAATAGTTTTTTCCAGAATATCTGGCTATAAAAAATTATTTGAGTTCCTCTCCTTATAGTTGGAACAATGCTCGATGTCAGAGTACATGAATCAGTTTGTGGAGATGGTTTTTTTCTAGAGGTAGTGAAAAAATGACTAGTTTATAGGCTAGATATACCTATAGTGTTTTTAAATGAATATCTATTAATAGGTGTAAATATAGAATATTGTGACCTATACTGATACAACAGACATGGATATAACCGAATTGATCGATATAATGGGGAATATTGGTTATGCTGCTCCTTCCCTTCCTCCAAGGGAATATTTCGAAGCATGTTAGGAAATAATAAGAAGTCACATGATCATGATAGGGGTGGTGGAGGTAGTCCTCATCCATGAGATACATACACACCAGAAAATATATCTAGTAGTATTCCTTTGACTTTCTATCTGTGGAAAAATATATATGATAACTAATGTACTTTTACCACACCTGCTAAGATTTTTATTGCATGCGGACACTGAGTCTATCAATAGAGGCTCTTTCAGGCAATGTCTATATCACATTAAGATCACGAGTCTTCAGTTCCAAAGGATGTTGTGAAGCAGAAATATTGTTAAAGTTATATGGGGATCTAGACATAGGACTCATGAGTGAATCACCTTCACTCCATGGATGATTTTTATAGGAGGTTCACATGGTCCTAAATATATTTATAGGTACCATTTTCATTTCATATTTTATAACAAATGCATTAGTTTAGATCTTTTCCATACATTTATTTATATCTTCCAATTTTATTTATATTATTAAACATCCAAAGCAGATCATGTGGTGCTCGTGAATACTCTTGTAAATAGGAATGAATATGTGTTTTTTGTCTATCATATTCTCTGTTGATAACTGACATGGAATTAGTCTTGAATTTTCTCAATCTTGATGTGGATCTATTTAACAACATAATCAAGATAAATTATACTATTTATAATTAGGATGATATTGACTATTATCATCATCATTTATTGTGATTTTCTACCCAAGGGAGCTCTTAGGTGTTTTTGGGAGAGTTGGATTTGTGGTCTTGTCATTCATGACCTTCCCACCCAGATATCATGAGTCTTTTCCTTCTATTATAGTGGAGACTAATAATATTTCCACTCATGGAGATTATTGAATTACTATAAAATAAATTCCTAATGCATTCCATGATAACTTTCCTAGCGTTAATCTTTATAGGTAGGAAGAGATTAGGATTAATTTTGTGTCAGGTACACATGAAATTTTGATACCCACATACCATGTGGCACCAGTGGAGATGAAAGATTTAAATATTCAGTTGGATGATCTGATATAGAAGGGTTCTGTTATCCCTTATGTTGCACCATGGGAAGACCCTATACCATTTTCCAAGAAGTATGATAGCTTACATTGTTTGTTTGTGGACTATAAAAAGTTGAACTAGTTGGTGGTTAAGAATAAGTTTGATTTTCCCACCATGTACGGCTTGTCTGATAAGTTGAATGTAGTGAGGTGGTTCTAGAAGATCAATTTATGGTTAGGTTATCATCAACATAGGTTTAGAGTGTATGATATGTCAAAGATGGGTTTTAGGCATAGGTATGGCCATTATGAATTTTTTGTGAGGTATTTTTTTGACTAATGCAATTTTAGTTTAAATGGATTTGGTGAATCATATATTGCATCACTAGCTTGATATATTTTACATTATGTTTGTGGTTGATATCTTTATTTATTCAATATTTGAGCATTAAAATGAGCACTAACTATATATTATTTTTGTAATATTATAAATCAATATAAATTATGGGAATCTTTAGAATGTCAGTTTTCTTGGATGTGGCTTATTAGTCAATCTTATGAAGGTGAAGGCTCTCTTGTCATGGGAAGGGTTATGGAAGGTCTTTAAGATACATGGAATCATATATATTTCTGGATACAATCAGTGGATAATCTAATATTTATCAATGTTTTCGTAACCATTGACATTTATTACTAGTAAAGGGGTTAAATTCATATGGTATTCTATGTGTTATACTTATATAGATGAGTTGGAATGGATTCTGACCTCAACACCTCTTTTGATATCAGATGATCGTATTAAGGGGTTTGTGGGATATTGTGATGTTTCTAGTGCTGGTATGGGTTGTGTTAATAAGAATGATGAAAATTTAGTGTCCTATATATCATGACAGCTTCAGTCACATGAGAAGTTTTACAACACTCATGATTTAGAGCTTTCTATAGTTATGCATGCACTTAAGTGTTTCCAAAATTTTCTTTTAGGGGAGAGATTTGTAGTATTTATTGAACATAAGAGTATGAGTTATATCTTTTCATATAATAAATGTAATATTATAAATATATAGTGGGTCTAGTAACATTAGATGTTTTATTATGAAATCACATATAACATGGTGAAGAGAAATGTCATTATGGATGCTCTCAGTTGTAATGTACCATGGAAACATATCATGGAAATGAAGGAAGAGTGGAACCTTATGGAGCTCTTTACATAGTTTCATTTGGACACTTAGGAATAAGGTTAATTTATTATTTTTTCTAGTTTTTAGATTTCACCATCACTCCACGAGTTTGTTCTTTTGGGTTAGCATAGGGCGAGGGGTTTATAGGAATCACAGGAAACCCTTTATGGTGGGGATACCACTTCCGATTAGTCTATCAATTTAAATGGAATTACCCTCTTTTGAGATTATCTTGACACCTTAGATTCAATGATGATTTCCATTTTGTTTTAATTCCATATTTTATTATGGGCCACTCATCCAAGTGATATGAATATGTATTATGTCATGCGATGGCATTTATAGTAGTTGAGTACAAAGTGAGAAATTGCGGATTTTGTGTCCAAGTATTATACCTTTCAAATGAAAATGGTGGATCACCTAAATCCTTTCACTCTACTCTATAATATTTTTGTTGTACATTAAAAATGATATGAGGTTTTTATGGACTTTTTTGTTGGATTTACATCAACTCTTTGAAAGGAATGCTGGTATCTTGGTGGTGATTTTTTGGACGAGGAAATCAACTGATTTTATTTAAAAGAGGGAAACAACTATAGTTTAATATCTAGCTAATAATTACATATAGAATATTGTGAGGTTACATGGGGTTTGATCGTCCATTGTCCTGGATAGATATTCTAGGTTTACTTCCAAATTCTGAAATATTATCTAAGAGGTTATGGGGGACTCGGTTCAGTTGAGTATAAAATATCATGCATAGATGGATGGTTAGATATAATGTTCTATTTAGATATTAGAGGATATTTTTTATTACAAATTATTATACATCATTGGATCATGGGATAGCCATACGAGAATGGTTGAGTTTTCCTATCATAATAATTACAAGTTTTTATCAAAATGTTACCATTTGAGGCATTGTATCATCACATGTTCAGGTCACCTATTTGTTGGAAAGTGGAATGAAAGGACTCTCTTATAAGATTGAGTTTCATTTAGGAGATTTTAGTTATTCTATAGTATATAAATTTATATTTGGTAATATAGTAGAGTCATCAGAAATCATATACATATTTTAAACATCATCCATTTGAGTTATATATAAGTGGCTATTATAAAGAGTTTCTCCTCTATGGTTTCACATTAATATTGGAAAATAGGGGAAGATGGATCCAAGATATGTTGGACCATTTTTCGACATTGATCATCTTAGTTAGGTTTCTTATCATATAGAATTTATAGAACATTTTATGGGTATACATGATTTTTTCCACATATCTCAGATCAGGAAATATCTTCTGCGCCCCTCTCACATTCTGTGATGGGATGAAATATAGTTAGATCAATATGCTTCAGTTGTAGATCTACCTGTGGAGACTATTGATTATTTGGTGAAATAATTGTGCGATAATTCTATTCTATTATCCATAGTTGTATAAAAATAGATGTTATTATCATGAGACTTGGGTGTGTGAATTGTTGGTGAGGGAGGATTGGCCTCACATATTTCTGGAGCCCCCTTCTACGGTAGGATATAATGGGGATGGAAAGTCCTATGGTGGGGATATTATGGCATAATGGATTTAAGAGCTATACTATTTTTCGGTTTAAGTGTGGATTTTTATGTTCTAGGGGCCTAAATTTTTTTCGGAGTTTTATATACGGTTATGTATTAGGTACTTCCTACAAGAAGAATTTACATTGTATATTATTTTTTATGATGTAAATATGTTACATGGAACAATCCATGGGAATATATTGTTTTATAAACTCAATTAGGATGTAAAATATTTTTAGGCAAAAAACCCATGATTACAACATAAAATCTTTTCACATGAGAAATTATTTAAAGGTGGTGTTTCTTTAAAGGATATGAATTATAGGGGATTTACACTATAGAAATTAGGTTTAAAAAGTAAAACCCTCATTCCTTGTATACCTTATTTTAATTTTGATGTACTATTCCATGTGATTTTGGGTGTTTGTTCTTCTTCGGAATCAGCTTGTTCAATGCTCAATACCAATGGTAGTTTCACTACGTCTATCTCTGTAAGTGACCATTTTTATTATTCATTTATATTGGTCATAGAAGTGGAATTGTGATGTTTTTATAGGATCCATTTATCATGTTTTGATATGTGTCTATTTATTCAAGATCTGTTGAGATATTTTCTTCTAGTGTTCGACCCTCATTTTGGTTGGGGTATGATGGACATGTCTCTTATGAGGTATGTTTTGTTCTATCCTCTCTATAGACATTCCTATTTATGGGACCAATTATAATATTTTAGAATACCTTATACTGCCTCTATGTTTATGTAATCATTTCTTCTAATGTTAGTGGATTCCATTGATGCTAGTTTATAACTAGATTTGGTGGTGGTTAGTTCCATCTCTGCCAATATTATGTGAACCATTGATTACACATATTTTTTAAAATGGTTTAATAGATTAGATGTAATTATTTATATATTTATGTGCATTAAATTTGATTTTGAAGAATAATATGCTCTTACCCTCTATTTTTAATAGAAATATTATTTTCAATTCATTTTAAATGAATTTAGAAATTGGTTTTCAAAGAATGTTTTGATGGAAAATGGTTGTTTGAAATTGTATTGTGAAATTTTTAGGCACTTTGAAATGCTTTTATTTTACTCACATAAGAGTCTTGGGTACCTAGGAGGGAGGGGTATTATTAGGGATTTAATTTTGATACTACTGTGAAGGATCATTTTTTGGTGTGTTCTTTCATTACTATACCAATATGAATTTGGATCTAGTACTTGATTTGACATTGTCGGATGGTTTACATTGTTGGGTCTTCCTATAATCCCTAGACCTAGATGAATGGGTTTAATGTAAATGTAGTTTCCACTAGTAATTAATGATATAAAAGTGACCTAGATATCAAAACCACAAGTTATCCATGGAATGATTATACTTTTTGTATTGGTTCTGTATTTTGATGACTTGATATGACAATTCTATATGAAATAGTAATGGATTTCCAGGTTTATTATTTGAAAGTATTTTATCAAGATTGTTTTGAAACCATAGATAAAGGTTAAATTATTTACAATGTTTTATATTTAAAACATTCATTACTTATTCTAATTACATGCTTTATAAATTCATTATATGATATTTTTGTACATAGATCTGATATAGAACACAAGGGTTGATACCACTGATCATGTTTAACTCACACATTACACATCACTTCGGTGGTGTGTAGACTTGGTATTGTCATTTGATATAGGAAATGAAATGTAGCTATAGGGAGGTGTAATGTTTCATGTTAGTTGGTATGGATATATTGTGGTAATATGGTGGGGTGTTTCCCTCTTGTCACATAAAGAATATGATTTTTTGTTTTAGTTTTCCTTTGTTGTCCATGATGTAAAATGAAGTTTGGATTAAATTAGTTAAACTAAATCACCATTGAAATTTATCTCAGATCATGGAATATATTTCTTTTAGTTATATTCTAATTTTCCTTTCTGTTATATGTATATATGCAAGGCAATTTGTTTCAGGTTGGATGAAATTATTCCCACTATTTTTGTTTGATGATAGAGTTATAATGGCAGGACTATGGGGATTGAGAATGCCCACTGAGTATCTAGAATATGAGTTCAGGTACCATTTTTGAGGGTATCATGGGATAATTCATTATATATGTTGAGATCTGTATACCTTAATTTATGATCTATGATCCATGATTACTTGGGTATGATCTCTTAAATATATATTCATCGACCCTAATTATATTTTCATTCCCATGATATTTTAATGTTCTCAATTATTATCTTAAATTGTTACCTCAAATGTATACACTTATAGAGAATTCGATCTCTCCCATTCCTATGTTTCCATTGCCTAGGTTTTGAAGAATATTAAAATGTATGATGTATCAAAAGGTTATCTTGAATATAGTCTCTTATGGGATATGCTAATGATATAATTGAATAAGATGAATATATAGATGATCATCAATGACACTGAACATTCATTTCTTAGGTTTATGTGCCTATGTATTAGATGAGAGGGTTATTCATGTTAAATAATTGAATAAGGGTGTTAATTTAGCTTAGTTCACCTCAAGAAGAAACTATATTATTGGATTTTTGAGGATCCAAAAACTATCTAAGAGAAGTTATATCATCAACCTGTGTTTCACCATAATATAAATTTTGAAATATAAATTGATATACTAAATGTTTTATTCTTGCATAAACATTAATCATTCCATCATTTTTGTAAGGGTTCAAGTACCAAAACCCTCATACTATTAACTATTTTAAGAAATAAGGTGATTAATGATTTGTTGTTCTTATCATAAACAGTGATGATGTAGTATAAAAAAATAGGCGATGAACCTCATAAAAATATTATGTACCAATTATTTTTCCTTTTATTAATACATTTTCTATATTTGAGTTAAGAGGGTAAAATAAAATACAGTCAGTCTAACTTATTTTGAGGTTTAATTTGTGAGATACTGATAAAAAATTATAAACAAATTCAATACCCCCTTCTCGTTTTTATGTTTTTAAATTCAAATATCTATAATATTAATAAATAATATTTAATTCAATTATAAGGGGTAAAAATTATAATAAGTACACACACACACCCAAGAAATCATATAAATACTCAAAAATTATAAAATCTTCGATCTACATTAATAGCGATAACTCATCACTTTGAAATCCCCTCCCATGAATAGTTATTAAAACTATTAATGTTTTCTAAGTATCCCTTAATTTTTTTAATAATTTTCAGTAGTTTACTCATCATAATTATGGGAATATATTCTATTCTCTTTTTGGACCACATTGAAAATGTATGGTATGATGGGTAGTTGGCTAGTGTATTATCTATATGTTAATTGAAATGGTATGAAATAACTTGGATCATTAAATTTATATCTTTATTAACTAAAACCATATTTGATATGTTAAAAAATTTGAAAAACATATTCCCTAAAAAATTCTAGTTTATAGTGTTTTTCATGCCCCCTCTTTTGACACATTCATTAGTATTTGGGTTATCAAGTTCCACATCATACAATATCTGCTTTTGTTTCAACACAAGTGTAATTATAATTAGTTTTATTTTACCACCAATTGGTACGGAAATTTTTATATCGTATTTCAATTTTGAGTATTTTCAATTTTTATTTGTGATTTTTTTTTTGAATAAGTATGGATAATCTAAATTCTATAAATTGTTATCAATTTCAACTAATTAAGAGAAAAAATTTCATGTTTGGAAGATAAGGACAAAAACTTTCCATTTTCTTATAAGAATGGATGTTTTAGATAATTACTTGATTGGATTTAAAATAATTGAGTAGGGACATATAATTACTCCCAATATGAATATGAATAATGAATTTGACGGAATGTCTAGGAATACAATCCTATAATACCACTCAATAAAATAATTTACTATAGTGTTGAGCTTGAAGAATTGTATTATAATTTTAGATAATATCTAGAATATATTTAAAAGAATTTCCAAAGTAATAGATGAAAATCATAAAATATCTACTGGATGGTCTAAATATATTCAATGAAAATTTAAGAATTTTGTAAAGTATTTTATCTAAGAGTCAATGATATTTTATGTAATATTATGGGTTATTGATAAAATATAAATGAATAAACTATTTATTCTATGTTTTTCTTTACATATTGTAATTTCTAAACTTACAACTGATTGTATAAACACGTGGCTTGGTAATAAGGTGGATGGTTTCCTTAATAATGTATATTATGATGTGTAATTCTTAATAGGGAATTATTGATACTTTTACATTTCCAATAAATGTATAAATACATTCAATAAAAAAACAACATCCAAGAATGAATGATGTATTTAATGAATGTAATTTTATGTCAATAATAATGAAAATAAATCAAAGGAATAAAAATAAGAATATTTAAAAGATAAAGGATGTTCATTTTGTGATCATGTTAAATCTGTAGCGAACAAACTCTGTTTATCCCAACACGTCACCTGGGTAGTTCAACCCCGAGGCCCGAGAGGAATTTCTAATTTCCTTAGGCCAGATAAAATAACCATTGTATCAAAAATGATCTCATGGGAATGAATTCACAATAATTAAAACTAGTATAAAAATTGACCGAACTACGAACCTAACATGAGGAGTCCTTATATTGGATGAAAATTCCAAAAAAAAAATCCAAAATAAATTAAACACCATGAAAACATAGAATATCATGATAAATGGATTATTTTATAAAAACTTTTTCACATAAAGGAGAAAATTTAATATATATTCTTTTCATTTCCAACACAAATAAATAAAATAAATACAAAAATAAATTAAAAACTGGCCTATAAATATAATTCATCACAGGAATCGAAATAGGTTGAACTAAACTGGGATACAAACCTCATCATTCCCATGCGATTGTTAATTCATCAATATTACCCAGAAAAAACCCTCTACCAAATAAAATGAAGTACCACACCGACCTAAAAGCTATAAAATAAAATTTTACTGAAGACACGATGATTGTGTACCCATCAATGTGAGTATGAAAAGTGTGACTAAAATGGTAGTAGGATACCACCATGAGTCCAATACATTTATTTACTATAATGAAAATAACTCCCATGGTTATAATGTAATTATAGAATAGGTTTTCATTTCCTTTATATGACATAGTAAATAAACTTACAATACAAATTATCATTTCATAAAACCAATTTTTTATGAATCATTCCTTGATGAGTCATTATATTGGTAATGAAATTTCCAAAATTGACTATTAAATTTTTTTAAAAGAAAAAAAAATCATTTCAAAAAGAAATAATTTAATCACACTTTTTTATTTTAAAACGTCATTATTTGAAACAAAATGTTCCCGAGAAAGAAATGATACTCAATGATCGTGAAAAAGAGAATGGTGAAAAGGAAAAAGAACTAAATTTGACAAATATATATATATATATATATATTAGATCGAAATGAGTTGAATAAATCCATATATGAAATTAGTATATTAGTGCAGCTTATGGATGATTCCTCTTAAGATGGTGAGATAGAGGATCTAACCATAAAATTGAAAACATCACCGAATAAATTTCAAACTGAATATGTTTTACATTATTGTAAAAATCCTAGAAACAAATTTAAATAGTTATAAAAGAATATTTTTTTATGAAGACACTATTAAACTATAATGTATGAGTGGAAAATATTTTGAATTCCACTTCTATCTAGGAATAAGAAGGTATATTTTTAGGATGGAGAAAACATTCAAAATCTGGATTGATTCATTATCAGAATGAAATATCCATATTCGAATGATATTTACAATACTGTAGAAGTTATATACATATTAATCAATTAGGTATGATAATGTTTTACCAAGATGGATTCTTGAACATAGGGGGAGCCACACTAAGCAAGCAATAACATAGTTTCAAAGAAAACTAGTCACGACACAAAATTTATTAATTAATTATATTTTAAACAAATTTTGGTGGCTGAATGAAATATGTGAAGTTATGATTAGTAAAGTTTCAGAGTTGAGGTGTATACAACCATTTTATACAGAGATATTACTTATAGTGTAAAAGGGTAGAAAACATAGAAGGTACTAAAAGAGGCTAATAATATCAAAACTGGAGTATTTAATATTTTGGATGAATAAATTAAGATAGGTAGACAAATGGATAAATTTAAAATTGATCTTATAGTTAAAGGAAATAAATTTTTTCAAAATAGAAGAATGATGTTTGGAGAGGTTTTCTATATATGATGAACTAAAAATAATATAAATTATGTGTGGTATTTATGGTAATGTTCGGCATGGGATTAATGACTATTTCAGTTGTACTAACATAATACGAAATGATGAAACACATTGTGAAGCATAATGAAAATAATTTTCATTGACATAGGAGCTCAAAATGAAGAAACCACATAATAAAAACAAGTAAGTGGAATAACATTGAACTTAAATATATATATGAAAGAAAATTTAGTATGTTTAATTCTTCCCATTATATGATCAAAAGGATTGATAAGTCTTTGTTGAGAGGACAATAATAGATTCTCTACTATTACTAAAGAGTAAAGTGGCCTTTCTTTATTCCATTATTTCTTATTAATATATTAAAAACTTGTTTGGAGTTAAATATAAGTTTTGAGGTTTATATATACTATAAAAAAATAATTTAATCTTCCATGGGGTTTCTAACTACTATAAAGAAGTTGAAATATGTACAAACATTGAGGGTGGAAATGGAAGAAGATGTAAAAAAAAAGCACTTCATGATTTTTTTTAAATTTATGGGAATATTGTGAAATGTGGAATTTAAGGTGTGTAAATAAAACACTGACACACACACACTCATATATATATATCATATTTTTATTATATCAAAAAAAATTAAAATGGAGAGTGTGGGTTTAAAACATATAGGGAAAAAGTGAGTTTTATATCATCCAAATGAACTATTTTTGTGTGCATATTATGAGGATTTTTTGGCATCTAATTATTGTTAAATATATCTAGAAATTATTGAAATGAATAATTGTGTTCATATAAATTATTTTATTAGTTTATGGAGAACATTTTCCCCCATGGTTATTTATGGTTGTTTTCCAAACTAGGTTCACCCACATAGAAATATAGTTTACTAACATATGTATTATTGATAAGAACAATATATGGATCCATTCTTCTCAAAATATGATTTTGAATTATGCAATTATTATTTATAAATGAATATGAAAATAATGATATGAGAAATACCCATTACTTCTTTTTATTAATTGGATTTATGGTGGAGAAAAATCGATATTCACCACAAAAATTGATATTGGAGGCTTCATGGTATTGGAAGAAAACAGAAAGGGGGTATTATTATTACCATATGATTAGTTATATTTTCTATAAATAACAATATTTATTGAATTTTTTAAAAGGAATCCAATTGTTTTTTGATGTAATGTGATGAATGAAAATATTAATACATTGTTATTATATTTCTCAAAGGGAGGGTGAAGAGGGGGGATCTAATTCTGGAAGACCATGTGTAAATTGATTTACGAATCCCATCCATCAAATTGATTAGGGAGATGATTATCAAGCCATGCTAATTAATTTTTTTATGGATAACTATATAAAATAGTTTATAAGTGACTTTAAATAGCATATCCAGTGGGGAGATCCTAAGTGAATTTAATTTGTGAACAATTATGAGAAACCATAAAAGGTGTAATTGATGGTAGATTTTTATTTGTGTGGAATTTTTTCCTATTAACATAAAATATTTAATATTTTGAATACTACAGTATAGAATAATCCAATTTTTTCTCCAAAAGAAACTAAATTTAAAAAATTCCTTTATCACATATATTATTATTATTATTATTATTATTATATCACAAGAGGATTTCTAAGATATGACTGAAGAAATATTCATTTATTAATATAATAAAAAGGGAACATGGAAAATAAAATCCCTCAATGTCATGTGTGAAATGATGAAATAAATTATAATAAATGAATCATGGGCCCTTCCCATTGATTCTCTTAGTACAACAATTCTTCATTGAATCGAAATGTTTTATTTAATAAAATATCTCAGCACAAAGTTTGAGATATCTAAATGTGTAACTCATTATGTTTGAAATGTTAAGTCCAAAAAGTAAGATCTAAATTATCTTCATTCATTCACCAATAACCTATCAAAGTCCTAAAAAGTTACCAAACACCAATACATAATAAACAAATCCCTATAGTTAATGTATTTATCAATAATTAAGAATATTAAAATAATAGTTAGTCATAAAACTCCTAACCATAACATATTAATAGTCCACACTCAATGAAATACACACAATGATCAGCTATATGATGGTAAAAGAATGTATGTGAAAAGAATATATAATAATTTATAAATTGATCATAAAACATCAATCAATCGTTAGACAAAAAATGATTGGAGAGAATTAGTTCCCTAGATCTAAAATATTATAGATCTAAGAATTAGTTTCCTCTATATTAAAAATATCCTTTTTTTATTTTCAAAATTTTTTGTCCATTGAATTAGGGTGGCACAATTACCACCTTATATTTGTGATTTTAGAACTAAGAGAAAAGAATCTCACATAATTCTCACTCTAGTTGTTATTTTAATAGAATTCTCTAGAGAAATCCTTTACTATCCAACAAGTCATTAAGTTACCTAGATTTCACATTAAATAATTCATCCTATATCTTTAATATTTTTCCAATTATATTTTCCAAAAAAGTAAAAAAACCCATGTGGATGATGTCACTAATAATTGTGCGTTCAACAAATAGACTTCAATTGCAGCCATCCATGTTTGACTAGTATCCCAACAAACAACCAGTACTCAAAAATCTATCCAGATTCAAACAAAAAAAACCCATAATAGGAATATGTAATATAATATTTTGTGGTCTTCAATCCAACCCTATATCGACAATTATTGAAAAGATTGAGGTTGGTTGGTTAAAATAAAACATGTAATACAGTAAAATAGAGCATAAATTATGATAATTTTCATCATGAACATAGTCCAATATTTAAAACAATTATCAGTTTCTTCCACATTCTTCTTCGAATGATCCCATATTCATTTGGAGGGATCTCATTATTAAACAAATCTATACATAAAGAAAACATTCATAGATCTAAAATCATCTTAGAATTGACCTTGGTTAATCATTATCCTTGAATCTCGGGTTTTTTCATTGTTTGAATTTGAAGATGGCCTCTTATGGTCAAGTGATATCAAATATCAGACAGTTGTAATTAGTACAGATCATGATTGAAGATCTCCCTCATCAATATCTGACTGGTTTTGTTTTAGTTCATCCAAATTGAAGAATTGGTTCATCATCTTCATAACCATGAATTCGGTGCTTAGACTCGATCAAATATTCTTTATCATGAAATAATTTGTGACATGAACTGTGATTAAAATACTTAGGTGTATCCAATAATGAAATACTATTTTACATTATACAAGATCAACAATATTTCAATAAAAGCATTGATAGGTGCTTCAGCTGAATCTTGTTGTCCTATGGATTCAGATTCAACGACGACAAGCTCTGGTTTTTGGTTTTTAGTGGTAGAATCATACTCAGTTTTCTCAGATGAGGAAGATGTAGTTTCATCAGATGATGGAATTTTTGGAATAATATATCAGGAAAAAATTATAGTGGCTAAAATTCTATAAATTTCAACAATGATGGAAAGTTGATATAGATTTGTATTAGGCTCAAATCCCACAAAAGCCACAGTATTGAAAAATGGTGACAAGGTTCTTAGTTTATATCGAAACATCTAATATGAGAAGCCACTATCTCTACTTCTTCATATCTAATTTATTCGGTTGATTGGAATTGATTATATAGTTGGAGATAGTGGTTTGTTGGGGAAGCATAGATTCATGGCGATGAAAAAGAAGAAAAGTAGAGAAGAAAAATAGAAAAATATGGGAATTTAATGAGGTTCGGAAATATTTATTACATATAAGGGATAAGATGGGGATTTCTAATATTAATTTGTCCATATCAAACGTAGGAGGATAAAATAGTGAATTAAAGAGGGTTTGGTTTCCATTTTAAATTTCAGAGGACTTAATATCATTTTTTATATGATGGAATAGAATGGATGTTTTTGAAATCATATACCCATGAATTATCTCATTTACACCTATTATAACCACTACATTTACTACCCAACAAATAAAACTCAATCTTATGTCTGAAGAATACTCCTTTTATGGCGGTTGAAAAAAATTGCAACCCTCCACTAATTTCTCCCAAAATTGGGTGTGGCACCCAAAAATGTCCCCCACACGACCAATTTAGAGTATAAGTTAGACCTTAAATAACATTCCAGACATCCAGGTTCTCTTTTTATAGAACCTTTTCATAATTGTTGACACATTATCATTTGATTTTATTTTTTAAACTATTAAAAGTATTTCTTTCCACACATTTCAGATTCATTAATATCACAAGTCAATGTGTTTGGATTGGGAATTAAATTTCATGTTCATTTTGATATGAATAGAACGTTGAATATTATAATAGAGAATATAATTATATTTATTATATCTAAGTACATTTCATGGATGTGATAAGAATATTCTCACACTACTAACAATACGATCAATATATGTTTATTTTTGAACCATGAAATATATAACACTACCCACTGCTGACTAATAAAAAACTTTTTCGATCTCTTCTTTCTCATCCGAATTTGATGGGGTATATCTTTTCATGAGACTAAATTGACTTACAGGTGGATTGATAACTAATTCCATCTTGCTCATCATGAATCATTCAAGAATCCTTTCAATGTACCAATCTTGAGAAAGAAAAATCTTGTGATTATTCAGATCATGGGTAATCACAATACGAAGAATCTGTGTAACTTCTCCTAAGACCTTTAATTCAAAAATACATGTTTAACTACTTCTTCAACCTTTCAATATAGGTTATATCACTACGAATAATCAACCAATCATCAACATAAACCAAAAAAATTATAAAATCACTATCAGAACACTATTTGATGAAAATGCATTGATTGGAAGCCTTTCTCCTATAATCAAATTTCTACATGAATGATTTTCATTTTCTATATCGTTTCCTCAATGCCTATTTCAAACAATATAAACATTAATTTAGTTTTCATACAAGGATTTATTTTCTTTTTTACATGAAATCCCTCTAGTTACACTATGTAAATATAATCATCAATATCACCATGTAATAATGTTTTCTTTACACAAAGTTGTTGACCTATATGCTCATACTTATTGAAATTACAAGAAGAACTATGATAGAATAAAATTTAACAATAGAAGAAAAATTTCATCAAATTTAATACCCTTAATCTAACCAAACCCATTTAAAACCATTCTGGATCAATATAGTGATTTTGAGCTTCCATATTCTCCTTTGACTTTATAAACCCACTTATTCTGGGGTGAATTCATTCCATGTGGTAACATGGCCAAATTAAATGAATGGTTATTGTTCAAGGATATCATCTACTCTAGTGTAATTGTTTTTTAAATATATGTTATAATACCTAATAGGTATGATTCCAGGGGTTCAAATGGTGTGAAATCATTGATGTCGAGTATATTATCATTGATTTGTCTTCAATGATTTTTTTCACAAAGCTGGAAACACCCAACGACTCTCACATCAATGATTCATGGTCTTTATTTCTAAAGTTAGGTGTTTATTAAATGGTTTAGCCAATGAAACTTAAGAAACCACATTGGTTGAGATGATTAGAACTCAGGCACATCACACCCTTTGGGGATAAATATATCATATTCCATGACATAATTATAGACTTATGCCAGGTTTATGGATATTTAGTCCATTCCCAAGTATGTGTCCATAGATTCCCCCTAAAGAATTAGTTAATTAGGAGTACACCTAGGTTGGGAATCATCTGTATGTATACGAGGTTCTCCATCGATAGAAAGATCTGTATGTATCCAGGTTCTCAATCAATGATTCCCATTTGTGGATAGATCAGGGATGATTTTGACATTTATTAGGATGCAACTATTTTTAATCCATTTTATGGAGTTCTCTAGAGTTTATCACCATCTAGGGAGTACATGAGTTGTTTTTTAATGATAATAGAACCAATAACAAGGTATTCCTACATATACTCATGAGAGGAATAAAAAACCACCTAGATCGGTGTCACTTATCTACACACAACACCTTTTAAGGTCGTCTGATGACTAATCGACTATGTAGTTTCACACCGTGCATCATAGAATTCCATGTAAAATGTTTATTGGTCAAGGATTTTGTAGGACTTACACCAACGTGGCCTGAGAAACTCGGACGAGATATGGTCTCCGGGTTTCATGTGACCCTACTGGGTATGTGGCCCAAAAAACATTAGGGTGACATGGGTTTTAGGTTTGGAACTCAAATCACCTACCTATGTATCCCAGTTTGTTGGGAATTGAAACACTCATAGTTGGTTATGAGTAGGTACATACACCTTATAAGGGGTCCATTAAGGGAGGCATGACTGGGGATTACACTTGTTAGAATCTCATTTGAGGGCATTTGATCTGGGATTAAACCTTGTTGGAGGTCCATTTGGGGCTTCTTCATAGGGAATATGGAAATTTTATGGCTGAAGTATGGTTTCGGGAAATATACCATGTAGGTAGCCCATTGGGATTGAATTTATGGCTTACATCTACGGAGAAGGCCCATTTTAGTTACATTGGGATCATGCAGATATGATGATCACTTCCAACCTATAATCCCACATGAGTCCTGGTTAGTGTGAGGAATAAGAGGTGGAAGTGAATATGAAGATCACACATCCCATTCCCTCTAATAATGGATGGTTCTGGAGCCCAAAGGGATAAAGGGTGAGGTAATTGAGTGTGCACATTCTCTCTCTTATTTTTATATCCTCGATGGTCACATTTGGTGATCTATCAACATACAACATGAGAAATGGAAAAGATGAGAAAATTTGTTACCTCCCACAAGAAATCATTAAGGCTTACCTTAGGAGGAGTGCTCTTAATTTGGTTCCAAATAAAGGGAAGAATGTTCAAAACTTTCTCTTGTTACAGGGAATGACGAGTGGTTCCCATTAATCCTCAGAATATGGAGGTTTGTGTCAGAACCCCCTGGTTAGTGACAACTTTACAATGGTAATGTATAATCAAGGTCATTCAAAGGATCCACCTTACATCTGGGGTAAATCATAGGGCTCTTCTTACCATGATTATGTATACTCAAAAGGTAATTCTAGTGTTCCCGATGATCTTATCATAAATTTCCAGGGGCTTTTGAAGTGTCCTTAGCCAAATTTTATAGATTGATTCACATAGTAGACAATATAAGGGCTAACGATACGACAAAAGTGAATGGTTGGAGTTGGAGAGTGGAACACCCTAAGATACCCCATTCTAAATAGAATGTTCTTACATGGAATATGTTTTTATCCATGTTCCAGGTTTATATGTAGGAAAGGGTGTCTTCCACATATCATTTTGGTATGCAGAACTGGTTCTGGTTCACGCAGTGCTTCACTAAGCGAGGCCAGGTTTCATATGTGTAGCATTATTTTATGCAGGGCGATGTTCCATCCACATAGAATGGTAATACAAGGTGTAGAGTTCCTCCATCTTAGATATTAGGTATGTGGTGTAGGGTCTTCCCACATTTATTTTTTCTATATGGGATTCTTTATTTCAAAGCATACATTGGTTACAAACCACACAAGATGTATTCCCACAAAGGATGTTGATTTTTCAGACTCCCTAATTGTTTATTTTATCATTATTAATGCTATGTGGTGGGTTTATATACAATGAATCATTTAATGAGTCCATATTTTTAGTGTTGTTGATCACTCATTCAATCCCGTTAGTCGATCCATCATCATTTTAATTCCTTTTTCGGTTCCCCAAATGATCTATTCATTGAGAAGTGGAGGAATTAGATACTTGTGTTTCCAGTTATCCATACTGGGCCACAAGGAACTTTTTGTGGGATCCCATGAAGGACTTAGTCAGTGGGTATCCTTTATAGTTTCCAAAATACCGACCTAAATCTTCAAAAGACTTCATTTCCTTTCTGGGAGCTAGAAACACCTCCTTTCCCCGTGAATGATTTATTTTACGGGAAATTATTTTTGAGAGATGATATCACCACCCCTTTCGAAAAATATCTTTATGTCGTTCCTAGGAACTCATAAATACACCCCCACCATGAGAAATTTCCATTAATATGGCGTTCATAGAGTGGAAAATCACCATGTGGAGCAGTGGTCTAACAAGGGAGCCTTTTTCCACAATGCCACTTTGTATTTTCTAACATCATTGAACAATTTTTCTTTTAACTATTCATTTGATTTGATTTTATTTATTTTCCAAATCATTTAAATGGAATTATTATTTCATAATGATTTTTTATGACTCAACATTTTCCCCCTTTCAAAAAGGATCTAATATGAACTAATAGGAGGCTATTCTGATGTAGAAATCCATCTTGATTTCCATGATAGATCAAATAATGCTCTAATTATTTCTTTAACCAAGGGAATTAGTTAGAATAATTTCTAATTTCACTAGTGTTTCATGAAAAAAGCTAAAAATTTTAGTCTTTTCTATTATTACCCTACTTTATTTCTAACTCCATAGCGGTGTGGGCTTAGTGGGTATAACATGAATTTTTTCTAGGCCTCCCTTTGTGGGTTTTGACCTAACAATTTTCCGGTTTCTTTACTTTCTTGATTTCTTGATTCTTGTCTAAACCCTGAAAATAATATCTCTAGTGAGATGATACTCAAATTGTACACAATATTCATTTGGTGGGTTTTCATCTTAGAAATATTTTTGTCACTTTTAGTGTGTAGTTTATGGTCTTGTAAAGTGAACTAATAATATTTATGATTTAGGTTAAACAACATTAAATAGGAATTATAAGGAAATGAAACCAAGGTGGATTATTAGCCAAGCACACTCTAATTTATTTAGATAAGAATGAAGGATTTTTCTTGACCCTAGTTTTATGATAGTTTTGATTATAAAACAAGATATAGATAATGTATGTGAGGATTAACTGTAAGAATGGTTTCCAAAATGATATTGATAGAGAATTATGAAGGTAGGATAATCCTCTCCTAAGGAAAAGGTTGTCTCTAGTTGAATGAAATTTTATTGTGGTAAAATTATACAAATATAACCAAAGAATATTGTGTTAAGTCAGGAAATGGTGTCCTTAGAAAACTAGAATTCCATATCCAATGCCCAAGTAACATTATAAGAATTCAGATTTTTCAAGTCCATGAGGGGTGGCTGGTTAGAAAAGTGGTGTATAAAATGTTTTTAGGGGATTTATATAAATATTGATAATGAATGGGAGAACACTCCTACATGAATTTTGATTAGTTAAAGAAATCATGAATCATGGTCTAGTTTAATGTCTTGCAACCAGGACATTTGAGATTTATCACTTTGAACTAGAAAAAGGGTAAATTATTTTCCATTTTCAGTGTACTCTAGCTTGGAATGTTATACCATATTTAGGAATGGAGGGTGGGGAAGGGTCTAAACATTAATCTGGGGGGTTTAAGAACCTAAGGAATGATATGGGATATAAATGTAATAGGTTTTACGGAGGTAGAAAAATCCTATCTTGTGGATGAATTTTCTCTGGCAGAATAGACTTTTATCTAGAATAATTGTACATATCAAACCAAGTAATATAGTGTATAGTCAAACATAGGGGTACTTAGGACACTATCCCTTCATCTACAATGGCCAGTGAAGGTTATGTGGATTTAGACCATTCTAGACACATAGTTTTGTTGGTGGATGGGGCTTCCGGAACATGAAAAGGGTCATTCCAAGATGAAATTTCCTAAGATTAAGTAGAGATGTTTCCCATATATAGGCTGGTAAAGTTTACATGAGCTAGTTGGACAAGTGCACATGGAAAAGGGAAATTTTATTTCAAGGATGGAACTAATGTTGAACATTAGGAGTTGGTATGTATCACATGTGGAAAAGAATCAATCTCTACATATTTGTTGATGTTGAAATATTTTCATAAGAATGATTCATACATAGAGAGGAGATATTTTTTCATGGGGTGGCTAAACTAGGATATAAGAATCCAAATATCAATATGTATCTTATGTCAGTAGAAAGAAATTAATATGTATTTCATGATATTATGTGGCTTTAGTGTCATGCGATTAGGAATATTTCCATTTAGTTTAATGTCATGCGGTGAGGGACATAGAAGTACTATTTAGTGTCATGTTTTGGGGACAGATTTTCCTAGAAACCAAGGGTAAATTGGGGCTAATCTAGCCGAGATATTCTAACATAACTTGAAAATGAGGAGAAAGGAATGTGTAAACCATGGTTCTGAGAATTCTCAGAACAAGTGGAATTATACGGGGCCTCGGAACAATTGGGGCATATGGAGGTAATAAAATCCTCTATTGAGGAAAACATTTTCTATGGTTGAAAAAACTTTTTTTGTGGGAAACGAATGTAGAGAAAACAAGGGAATATTGTGCATAGTCAAAAAGAGGTGTTCTCAAGACAGTTATTTTCCATTTCCAATGGCCATAGAGTGTTATGATGTTCTGAAATTTCCCAAGACATAAAGATTGATGGATGGAAAGGGGATTTCTATGGACATAAGATATATCTAGACCATGATCAGAAATGTAATGATAAATTCTCTATAAATATAAGAATCATAAATAGTGGAGAATTTCTATTTCTCTAATAGATCACTAAAGAAAGGGAATGACATATCAATCTGTTGTATAAATTTTCATACATGGCACAAGAAATTTTTCTTTTTCATTTTACATTGTTATGACTAGGTAAAAGGGCTTCGAGAACACTATGTATCTCATTGAATTAAGAATCATAACATATATAGATCTTGATATCCCATTCTTTTTAACCTCATATAGTATTGTGGAAGATTAACCAACATGAATGAGGGTAAATGATGTTGTTGGGATCTGGGTGTAAAACCCAGAGGTCACCATCTGTCTTTCCGGGACATGAATAGAGTCCCATGGTTCTTGAAAAGGATCTCTATGGATGTCTAATCTGTACACAGGGAGTGGGGGATTGTTTTTTATCATGGATTTACCCAATATTGGATATCTTAGCGTCAGTATGTATCTTTATGAAGGAAGAATCAAGACACCCATTGTTCTTGATTAAAGGGGGATCCTGATGTAGTTCTTGCTCATCTAGAGGGAGGATGAAAATTTTAAACATTTAATGGTGGATGACCAATGTCAGGGTTGAGGTACTTTTAAGTGAGGGTATGGTAATGATGCTATGTAATTTATCATCATGTGACTAGGAAATTAGTAGCACACTTTAACATCAAGTTGCAAGGTTTATGTGAGAGGAAATGTTTTTATGGGATGTTCATAGTGTAGTTTATATAAACTCACACAAATGAGGACCTAATAGGCCCTACACCACACCAAAAACTCCAGGAAAGTTGAATGGATTTGCAGATAGGCCTGATATATGACCTTGGGCGTCAAAACTTATCCCATGTAGATGGGAATCAAGCCACAAATAGTTCTTGAAAGAAACCTCCCCACACTTTTTTTGATCATATGAAAAGAAGGGTGGGGGCCTTTTTTTATTATTCGTCATTGGGCAGCAAAGATTGGGTTTAGGAGTCACTTTCTCTCTCCTCGGAATGAGAATCAATCTGAAAATAGTTTTAGAGAATGTGATTTCTTATTTGAATCTGATTATCATATAGGAACAAGGACATTTCATATTTTCCCCACACAGATATGGATCATGTATGAAGAATCAATGATTGGAAAAATGATCTATGTACTTTTTAACATCATGTGGTCAGTACAAATAATTTCATGTAGTTTTATGTCTTGTAGTAAGAAAATCGATCACCTAATGTGGAGGGAAATGAATATTGTATCCCACAGTTTAATATATTGAAATCAAGATTATGGAAACATAGTTTAAAATCATGATGTAGGGATGAACACCATACAATTTACTATTGTGTTGTCAAAATGACATGTACGTTGTATTTTATTATCGGACCTCAATGATGTTTCATTATGTATTTTAACACCATGTGATCAAGACATTAGATCTTTTGGCTATATGAAATATTTCATCAGGAGCCTTGCATTAGAAGAGGATATAATTAGTTTTCCATCTATTGAAATTATGAAATATGATCCATTGGAGTAGAACTTGTGTATAACATACAATCCCTTACATTTTGGTTCCAATTTTGGAGGTTTCATTACTTGTATCATCAGAGTAATGAGGACCAAAACCATTTCTACATTGTGGAAGGACCAAAGGTGATCCTTCTTGTTTAGGGCACAAGAAATCTGGTTCTGGTAAACCTATAAATGGTGCAAGTTATAACATCTATTTTCATTGAGTTTCTCTAATTAATCAAGGCGTTTTTAGGATTTGTCACTTATGTATAGTTGGTCACAGATTGTAATGTGGGGTGTGGGTAATTGAAATTTGATGGGAATTCCCTCTTCCATAACATATACCAATGAATATAGGGTTTATTGGGTAGTGATGTGGGTCATGGTCTGGTAGGCCCAAAATATATCGAGGATATTTTACATCCATGAATTTGTATCCTTTCCTACCATCTCTTAGAATATATTGGAAAGGGTTTTGTTGAATGCCTCTATCAATACATTATCCACTGCATGACAACGGGATGGATGGTTTAGCTTGATACCATATTTTTATATAATTTTCCCAACTCATCAGAACAAAACTTCATGTCATTTTCTATTAGTATGATGTGAGGGACTCCAAATATAGTGCGGATGATGTCTTTCAAAAAGTTGAAAATGTTTCTTTCCCTGACTTCTTTAAGGGGTAGAAATTTTTTCCAATTTCTAAAAGTATTTGGTAGCTATGAGATTATACATTAATTTCTTGGCCATAGTGGGAGGATATGGTCCCATGATGTCCATTCCCTATATATTGTTTTGTATTACATGTATATTAGAAGTGACCTTGCGGGTTGGTGAATGAAATTGGCCTGAACCTTGCAAGAATGACACTTATTGGTGAATTTAGTGAAATCTTATATCCTAGTGGGCCTATAGTATCCAAAGCTCTAAATTTTAGGGGAAATCATGGATCCTAATTGATATTCACTATAAGCTTCAGTGTCCACTTCCTTTATGATATAGGTAGTTTTTTCTAAATCAGCACACCTGATAAGGATCCTATCAAGGCTTCTCTTATTGAGGACCTTTTGTTGATTTGTGTTGTCATAATGAAAAAAATTAATTCCTCAACTCAATATTTTTTTCCTTCTGGACCAATATAGTTGTAGGTATCCCATTCCAAGATAGAACATATTGGGATTCATCGAGGTTGTGGTAGGACGATATGAATCAGGTATGGGGTTTATCACATTGATTTATTCTATGTCGGATCAAACAAATAGAAATATCATCTGGTGGTGCACAATGCTAATCACTTTTTCATCATGGTCTGGATCATTTGAATATGTGACTATAATTTCTAATGCATTTGATTTATAATTTTTTTATTGGGAGACTTGATTCCTTGTTAGATCTGAAGGGAATTCACCCATCAGTCCTCAGACACGATCAAACATAAGAATAAACTCTTCCTTTTTTGATAGAATAATCGTCATTGACATTATTAATGGATAGTTCTAAATCACCTTTTATATTTAAGTGTTTTACTTGTATTGTATGTTCTAAATATAGACCTAAACCGGGTTCCTGATATTAAACTTATTTGTCTGTTCACCCGTACGACAATAGGAAGGAGTAAGGCACGACCACCTTTACTGGAGATATGAGTATGAATTCTATCCCCACTATTGATCTTGGGGTCTTCTATAATTTTCCCCATTGGGATTATAGATAATCCATCGAAATGAATCTCTCAAACCTAGGGGTATTCTTTAAAAGATAAAACCAATACAAAAGGAAGCTCGATATCCAATGATGTGATTTCTTCTAATGGGTGCTCTGCCAGGAAATCTACTAATTCTTGACCATTGATGGGAATATTATTCACAAATTGTATATAGAACTATTCCAAGATGACCAACGACCTTTATAGACACCTTGTAAACATTATATGAATGAAAATGTAATTGAGTGGGTTGCTACGAAAGACTAGGTGGACCTCATGATGTTGCATGTAGTGCCTATATTTCTATAATATAACTATTAGGACTAGAAAATCCTTTTTTGAATCTTGAGTAATGATTATCAGTTTATATCACTGTTTTATTGAGATAATAAAGGCTTTTTCCACTACAGACTCCATTCATCTCCGAAATAAAGTATCATAGTAATTTCTAGAGGATATCCACATACAAAATCCGCATTCTTCCTTCGATAGGGATAACTGAAACTAGAAGACTTAAGAGATATTTCATTATATTTTCGAAATCATCCTATAAATCGTCATTCCATTAATATGTATCCCATTTTTTAATCAAATAGGTGAAAGGAAATCATTTTCATATATGGTTATCTATGAATCTCCAAATATAGGTCAAGTGACTTTTAAGTCCTATTAACTCATTATGGTTTCAAGGAGGTGAAGATAGCAGGATATCCATTTTCATCTTGGGTTTGAATTGAATTACACAATGGTGTATGAGGTAGTCAAGGATCTTCCCCAAAGTAATGGTCAAACCACATTTCAAGGTGTTCATTTTCAAATAGTTTTTTCGTAGTTAGTTGAATATGATTTTGAGTTATGACCGGTGGATTGAATGCATTTTCAATTTAACCACTAAGACATAAAAATTGAATTCAATGAACATTCCTAAGAAAGTATTTATGATGTCATTAATGGATTATTGATATATGGAATTGACATTCTTCCAGCCTAACGGAAAAACCATATAAGAAAATACTCCCTAGGGGGGGCCTGATTGTGGTGGATTCTTCATATTCATGGGATATTCAAATTTGGTTATATCCTTAATATCCATTCATGATAGTGATATCCTGATATCCAGTTGGTACATCGATCATCCATTACAAGATCGAGAAAGGGAAATCATCTTTCAGATAGTGTCGATTGAGATTACTCAAATAAATACAAAATCCGATTCATTCATTATTCTTTTTAATGGAGACTATATTGGGAATCAAGATGAGATATTAGACCACATGAATGATGTTGTATCAGATGAGGTTGTCAACGTCAACCTATATTTTTGCATCATGTGGAAGTTTCACCCTTTAGGATTTTTTATAGCCCCGATGACATTCTTGTAGCTCCTGGTTGGGTGTGTCCACCACAAGATAGAATCCTGCCATTTATCTATAGTTCTAGGTGAAAAAATATTGATTCTATCTATGGAAGGAGGTGTATACATATATCTCTTCGGAAGATATGACAGTACAAATTAGTCTGGGCCATGGATCATCTTTTGTAACTAGATTTATCTCTGTGAGCCCATGAATGATGGTTGAGATTCCTTCCTCAAATGATGGAGGGGAATACCTAAGATATTCTTTTTGATAATCTTCATCCTATGATTCTTCTTCCACTTGTTCCATTGGGGAAAAAATTATTTATATGAGTTATCTAGAGTTAGGAGAAGAGTTTTGATCTTTTCATTCAGATGATGAAGGGACTTATTTTAACTCAACTAATAACTGGGGAGTTCCTAGAGAAAATAATGTGAGCGAAAAATAGTTTATTCATCTTTTTCTACCTCAGCAGAGAAGGCATGGATTTTTTAGAGCTCTGGGGATGGGTTCAGAGCATTTCCATTCAATATTTCTATAGAATAATGATGTTTACTATATTATTCAATGATTCTAGACTCAGTGGCCATGACTAAAGCCACATGGACTGTTGAACATAAATATGATGCTAGACTCATACCCCCCAACTTGATTGATGGGATGTACATTGTATTAAATGATCTATTCGAATCATAATTCTGGGATCATTTCCCAACTAATAGGGGTAGATATCCAATAAATACCATCGATCATATGTTTATTCCCTATCACTAGACAAAATCATGCACTGATATAAAGTGGAATTTAGTATTTGAATTGGGGCTTATCTGTATATAACCTATATATTTTTCCATTAAAATAATATTTTATTAACTTATTTTATGATGAAGGAGCTCATGGTTGTTGGTGTAACCATGGTCTTCCTATTATTATGTTTAAGGTCATGTTTTTCGATATGACCAAAAATTCTCTGTCCACCAAAAGGTCTCTGAACTGAGTCTTGTGCTTGATATGACCGAATGGATTACACTCATTTTATTCATAGAAATAAATTTTTATAATTTAAGGTGAGAGATTATCCGAATTGTAGCTTAGATAGTGAAGGGATCATAGTAGAATAATATTAGTTATGGATCCACTATTAGTGAAAAATGAACTACATATATACCATTCATCTTTCTAGACACAAACAAGTTTCTGATGTGTCCTTGGATAAAAAAGTCTTCATCTTGATTTTTAAAGGATATTACCACATGAAATTTCATAGGATCGATCCGTGTCTAATAGAATTTGAAGGCGGCCATTTCAGATTCGAATTCTTGGGGGATTTGAAGAGAATCAATGAGTAATTTCCTGAGGTAATTTGATAACTCAAGGTATCAATGGATGATTGTTTAGCCGGTATTGACTCCAATTTCATCATAATTTTATACATATTGTCTAAATTATAGATCTTCCAAGAATGGGGATTCCATTTAATAATAAATTTAGGGTATTGGACAATATGTGAAGATGGATAAGCCCTTAAAACATGAGCCTAAGGGGCCTTCGTTCTTTGTGGATTGGTCTAATAGGCCTTCCCACACACCGAGAGTGATTAGAAATTAATTCTTCCTATAATGGATATTCTATCATTATTAGGATAGTGTAGATTCTGTATGGTGTAAGGTAATATTCTTGTTCCATTTGGCCCCCCCAAAGGGCACATCCCCTAGCTTCTACAACATTTACTATTTGACCTAGGGTATGTTAATAAGTTCAATTTCAACCATGGATACATCTTTTTTTGTATCCTCAGATTCTGTGGAATCTTCCACCATTTCCCCAATCAAGAAGCTAGTACTGAGTTTCATATCCATACTCTTCGTCAGAGAAGGGATCCCTTATGTTCATGACATTAATGGATATAAAAATTAGCTTACCTTCTGACGAAGACTTTACCTGACTAACTACTTCTGGTGGTTCCATTTGGCGAGGGATTTCTTATTATTTCAGATAAAATTGAATAATATCAGAATGTGTCATGGATAAATTTTTCCTAACACATGTTCATATTCCTATATTTTCTCCTTTCCTTTATTGTATGATGATTTTCTAGACAGTCATCTTCTATAGGGTTATGGAGTTGAAGAAGTCAGATGTGTTGTAGTTGGATCATATGGGGATATAGATGGTTTCTTAAAATGTTCTTGGAGTATACAATGATTTTGTTTGATTTACTTTCAAGTCATCCAACTATAAAAATTCTATTTTCTCTTGTCGAAAACTTCATTACACTAATCTCGTTCATCATGGGTAGTAGTGGGCTAATATGCCACTTGTGCTGGTAGTGGTCCAAATTTCAATTTCCCCAAATCTATCATTTTTTACATGATGTATTTGAATATGAGATACTTCTGGATGGTGTGTCCCAATATCCTATGGAAGGAACAATAATTCAGATGGTCATTGAGTCCTACATCATCATATCTTTTTGCCACTGGTAGATGGAGAATCTTATAGTTCATGGCCACTATATAAAAGCCATAGAATTCATAATCTAGAAATGAGTAAACCATATTTAATGGTTCCTTGAATTGAATTCTCTTCAGTCCCCTCTACTTGTCTTGTAGAGGTTGGGGCTATTGGTGATAGCCAGGTGGTTCTACATGATTTGGTGATTGGGTTGGATCTAGGGTGGGTGGAGGGGTCGTTTAAGCATAACAATAGATTCTTCAATTCTTCCCACTCTTATTCCTAGTTCTAGAAGGTCCACCCAAGACTTGAGCATAGTTAATTTTAATGAGTCTTCTATTCTTTGGTAATGGAAGAGAATTTTCAAAATGGACTTGTATATTTATCTGCTATGAGTGATGTTCACAACTCATCATGGAGGTTATCGATGCATATCTCAATAACCTCATCTTGATGGAGTGACCAGTTCAAAGAGTATGTCAGAAATTTCCATCAGGAAATTAATTCTAAGACTTTTTCATTATCTAGTTGTTTGCAATTCATGAGGTTGATAGAAATTTTCTTTGGGATCATTGAGCTGAATATGAATTCCAACTACCACTAGAGATCCTCTCATTATATTATCGAATAAGATTAAAAAATGGAATACTATTAAAGGTATGAACCTTTTAGGGTTCACATTAAGCGTGTGAGTCTCACTACTTCTTATTTTCCAAGGGTTACCATAATGGGATCACAATAAGATGTATAATTCATCAGATGTTTTTTTTCAGGTTACCTGAACTATTGAATATTGTGAACACAAGGTTCCCAAAATTTGGCGATGGTGGAGTTTTAGTCACCAAGTGGGGGTAAGGATTATATTCTTGCTATACTGTAGTGCGTTTTCCTTCTATGGATTCTAATCAATCTTCCAAGGAATCTGTGATATTAATGATCCCTTTATGCACGTTTTGTTAAACCATATCATAGGATGGAACATCATTACGAATGACTGGATATTCCAGTACTACTCAAACAAGAGGTAGTTATTTTACCGAGGGAATTATTTATGGATTTTAATAAACATATTTCACTTTTTTCCTTAATGGAGGGAAATATTGATATCATTTCGGGATCAAATTCTCGTAGACTGATAGTCATAGCGCTGTGCTGTATGAACATCATGTCTTTGCTTCATTTTATAGGATAAACCCTTATGGATGAGGTAGAACTACTAGAAGTGTAATTTGAGGCTATTCATGAGTTTATATTTAATTGGATGATTTCCACGAAGCATTTCAATGTGGATGCACCTGAACTCATTCATTTCTTATTCCTACTAAGTGAGTATATACTCAAGTGTGAGGGGCTTGTTCTCATTAGTAAAATGAGGTGGATAGTATGTGACCTATTTTTTTTCATCTCATTGTGAGGTATTCATAGGGGAGGTAGTGGATGATGGATTGTGGGGACACCCAAATTCCAGGAAACACTCTTATTTTGGGTGAACACACAATCATTTTCATTATGGATCAGATTTTGGGTGGAACCATACCCTGCCTTCTCTTATGAATTCACATCATATTTGGTGTGTTCTGAATGATTTATGTTTACAAAATTCCTCCACGAGTAACACATTGTGTGTGCTGTATCATGTAATAAATTTTAGGAGATTTTTTTACATCCATTGTTGGATATTGTCCTTCCATCCTGGGATCCTATTCATGTTTTTTGGTGAAGGATAATTTAGATGGAACCTTTATATGACCTCTTCATATGCCTCACTTCTTGGGGAAATAAATCATGAGAAATGAAAGAATAGGTGAACTTCTAACTTTTCATCCTCCCTATGAAGAAAAAGTCTGATGTCTGCTGGGTAGGTGGTTGAGGTAAAAATTCCCCCAACCTTGTGGGTTAGGGTTTCTCCTGTTCCCTTATTATTGTGCCTCAACCTAGATTTGTCAGTCTTATGAGGGGATTATGTGTTAAAAATTCATCTAGTCCTTTGGGTATGGGATTTTCTTGTATAACATTAGTTTATTCTATTTTTTAATCTTTCTTGATCTCATACATTGGTAGTCATGTGTGAGTCAGATGTGGTATTAGGCCTATATATGAATTATTTTCATCAGAGGATGTTGGAATGGCATGTTTATTGGAATCACTTATCTAATAAGCCCACTGAATGTTCTTGGTTTCTTGGTTTATGAGTTTTTAAATCGATCACTCCCTTTGGGCATGATGATTTTGAGACTAAATCATGGGCAACCTTTTTTGGGTGTGTCACCATTCCTAATAGGGATTTAATTTTATTTCTATCTTGGGAAAATGACATCACAAGATGACATTTCCAATAAGGAATTATGGATGGGACATGGGGTGAAATGCATAGCTCCATTCTCTCCCCATAATAGGATATGAACCCCATAAGGGGAGTCACTGATAAGATGATGACATTTTTTCAGTGCATTGTGGTAGGTAAATTAATGATATTTCATCTCACTCTTTGATTTTCATCACCCCATAGATGGAAGGGATTCTAAGTCCATCTGACGTCAATGATATTCCAATATTTTAAAATGGTATGTGTAACCATTATAGGGTAAGAAGTTTTCCTTCAACCAGTATATAGTTTTATATATATTGAGATGAATTTTATGAGTTTATTCTTCCAAAAAACACTTTGTATATAGAAATGGTAAGTGGTTGTGGGAAAAAACATAACTAGTATATCATCCTTGAATAATTGTATTCTCATAATAAAAATAACCATTTTTTCTACCATTAGAGAATTATCCAATTTATCTTCCCAATTTGGACATTTTTTTATGATCTTGTCATATGTAGTGGGGCTCATTAGGTCTCAGTGACATGTGAATGGAATGGGGGAGGCATAGAGGATGGGAATGGACCTGGTACATCTTTTGGCTGAGAAAGGATGTCTCGTGTTGTTGATAATGTTTCTAAAATGTCTAGCCCAATCTTTCCAAGAACCTTATAATATCAGGGCTTCCATATACTTGACTCAGAGGGGGGGGGGACCTTCATGAAAAAGTGAAATATGACTACAAGGAGTACCTTTTCTACCGATTTGTTTTATGGGGAAAGATACCATCATGGGTTGATTTCCTACCACAAGGATAATTTCTATAGAATATAACCTAGGGAGGAACATCAGGGAGGACTATAACAAGGAGAGGACCTTCTTGTAGCTTAATGTAATTATGGATAGGACCATTAAAATAACTACCTCCTTGGAATGGACTACCAACAAATATTGATGTAGGACTGTGCGGTTAATTTGAATAATGTATACATTATGAAGGACTATTAGGGATGATAAAAAAGGGGTGTACCATATTTATGTTCTATATTTTGTCCACAAGGAGGGAGACTATGAAGATTATTAGGAGATAGCCTATAAGGATCAGTAATTTATTTCCCATGACGTATGTCTCCATGGTACATGCTCTATGGATGACCTTCAAAGTTGATGGTAAAAAAATTCATGGAGGAATTTCCCAACTGCTACTACTACTTCTATAATTTGGTTTTTGATTGGAAGATTCATGACACACCATTAATATGTTTTTGATGGAATCATGAACACCATATTCTAGTAGAGTAGGGGAAAAATGTGCTCTTTATTTTCTAGTTTCCTTTGGTGCATTTCATTTTCTGGTGCTCTATTGTGGGATCCTAGGGCTACCTACTGTTGGTAATGGCCTTTAAATATGGGTTTTTTTGAGTGGTTATCATGATGATATCAGGATACACCCACAAGCATCTTGATTTTTCAAGGATATATGCCTTCAAAAAAGTAGCTACTGTTCTAGAATAGTGTCTTCTAGTTGTAATGGGTATCTTTCCTCAATCCAGTTGTCCATTTAATGTATAATATGATCGATGACCCTCCTAGATGGGATTATGGATAAATTTATACTTCAGAGTGACCACCTGGTCTCATGGATGAGTCACCCCACTTGGGAAGATAGAGTTGTTGGGATGAATAATATCTATTTATATGGATGTGATTATGTCTTGATTGATCTATATGAATCTTTTTTGAATAGATGTATGATCCTCCAAAATTTCCAGAATGTGTTGAGAAAAATATTTTCATAAAAAATGGACATATTCCCATTATGATGTAGGATAATTAATACATGTCTGCTTCGGTCCTCCATGTTCTTCCAGTGGTTAATGGTAGTGGTCCTATCTGGGTTTAGAGGAACGAGTCTTGACCTGATTTATAGCCAAGATATACCAGCTACTTTCTCTAGTTTCAATTCTATTTGACTTATTGGATTCATATTTAGAAGAAGATATTTGTTTTTAATCTTTAACCACCCTATTTGGATGATTATCTTGATATGAATCCATAGGAATTTCCAACTACTTATATTTTATTTCCAACATATTTTACTGGTGGGATTTATATGTGGGAGCAGGAATTTGACTATGACCATATTTTATTACCTCTATATTTGACAGGTGGGCATGATATTAATTGGAAATGATTTGTACCTACCTTTAGTATTTCGTCCTATTTAGATGGAGGGTTTGGTATGCATCATCATAGATTTTCATTAGCACATCATTGGTTTCCGCCCTATTCGGATGATGGGATTCATGTGCATAGAGAGGGATTTTCATCTACCTATAATTTTTTTCGATATTTATGAGGCATTTCTGGAGAGCATTAGCGAGAATTTGGTTTTGCTCATAAGTTTCCACTATATTTTCATGGCGAGCATCAAAATAGGGAGTGCGAATATACATTGCCACGTAATGTGCTTCCATATTTTCCTAGGGGATCTCTTTCTCAGGAAAAGTGGTGATGATATATTATTGGTTATATAATCACTACCATCAGTAGGAATCTTGGGGGAAATGTGTTTTTTTTCCATCAACATGGACCCTTGGAAAGTTATCCTCCTTAGAGGGAGGATTCTAGACCACATGGCATTGGCAGTGATGACTTCTAGATAGACCCTTTGAGTAGGAACCATGTCCAGAAGGGATGAGATTATTGGTGATGACTTCATAATCCTCCCTAAGGTAAGGGAGGTAATCATTATCACATATTGAGTGAAGACTAAAAAATGATTTGAGTCTTCTTATGGAGACCCTTGGATCTAGACTACCGACCGCTATTAGGTGAGAAGATAGTGGGATTTCATTGACTACTGGGCCTTTATTTCATCCTCCAGTATCAAGAGAGTACCATTCTGATGGTACTTCTAGATTAGTGCATTTGATACCCAACATTGAATGAGTAGGGTGGGCGATGGAGTCCTCTACTTTGTGGCGGACTCGGCCGGTGCAGTGGTTGACATGCATGTATGTGAGAACTTATAAGATTCCATTGGATTGATGGAATCTCTAAAGTATACTTTTAATATATGTGAAAGTATAAAAAACACATCTTCAATGTATAGTCTCATGAAAAAATGCATAATTAATTATCTCTCTTAGCACCCTCCCATTTTTTGATTTGAAAGGGATCCAAATTGAGGTAACACCACCTCCTTGGTGAAGGATTCACATTGGGTTTAACATTTTTTCCAATAAAGATATTATTTTGCTTGATATATTGGATTGTAGGGGGTTAACTTGTGTTCCAACACAGATGTCAAGTATAATATCTTCAAATGGTCACCAATGGGTTTATTTTTAGATCCAAAAACACCAAATACTCTCACATCCATGTTTCATTGATATGATTTCCAAAGGTAGGTGTTATTTGGATGATTTTCCAATGAAACATAAGAACTCACATTGGTCAAGAGGTTGGGAAATGGGGCTCATAAAACTCTTTTGGGGGAAATATTTCCTAATTTGGGACTCTATTATAGATTTATGAAATGTTCATTATGTAGGAACTCAGAACACCCTGAGAGGGCGGGGGGTGTGAATTAGGGTGTCAAATGTTTCTCACAAAATTATGGATCTTGTTCCCACATGCGTAGGAACTCATAAAATGAGTTTTATGGATATGTGTATTAATTAAAACATTCATTTGTAGAAGGAAAACACATCACATTTACTTGGTTACCCGCTAAGGGATACATCCAAGGAGCATATGTCGATAGGTTGTCGATCATAACAACGTTTAATAATCTTAACTAGTTTGGGATTACAAATGTTCGGACATAATTACTATGTTCTAGGCACACTAGATTTACAAAAGTTTAGGGATATCTATCTGTGTCACTTGGATCACTTCTATCAACTTCCCCAAGCTCACTATGGTGAAGTCTCACTTAGTTTATCTACTAGAAGGTCTTTTCAAAATATGGGAATGGAAGTATTTGTATCAATTCACATTGAGATTTTCTTGCATCATTTTACTGAATTGATGAAATTATATTCAATATTCAAGAGAGTTATATGATATTTCATATAAATACACTTTATTATTTGTGATTATTTACACATAACCTACCTATTCTCCTCCTCTTATTTGTATGCACAAAAACATGAATGGGTGAATTTCTTTTCACATACTACCTTATTTTCTTCTCACATATGAGTGCATGTACGCATGAACTACCCTTTTTCATATACACACTCTCTTGATCACTTGTGGTGCAAGCATGCACACTAAATCCTCCACATGATCTTTTATTCCTCAAATCCTGAATGGGTGTTGTATACCAAGTTCATGCACACTCGGTTGTCTCAAATTGTGCCCATAAGTGTATGTCCATCATGTATGCATCCTCTATAGTTATTTTCAAAAAAACAAAACCATTAGTTTATTCAAATATTGAATATGAGTGCATGCATATATATACTTCCCATCTTCATGAAAACTCCTTCGTCTTCAGAAAAAACCAAGAAAATAGTAAAAATTTATAGTGGAAACCTCAGGATGTTCTCCTTATCTTCATGAAATATAAGGGTTCATAGTTCTTACTCTTATAAGAGGTGCACATATATTCTACACACAGGATGATCGGTTCTTTGTGAAGCACAATGGTAGTGCAAGACTATAGCACTTTCTCAGAGTACAACAAACATAATTTAGGAACCAAGAGGGTTCCTTGGATCTCACTTCATCATTAATGGTAGCGGGGAATTATGTGTTGTCCCTTGGATTTTTGAAACATGGTTCCTCACCAGGCATGTTTGAGAGTGAATTTCACTTGTTGATGGCACGTGGGACTCTTCTCTTCATGATTTCTTGAGGGTTTCTAGATCATTGTTTTCCCTTTTCGAAAAAGATCATAAAAAGGATTTTTTGTTAAGCAAGAGACCTTAGGTATTCATATGGAAACAACTTATGCCATCTTGGGGAATATTGTTTTATAGGTGAAGATCATATCCTTCACCATGTTTAAATCCCATTAGGATTCTGAATTTTGATCGATGTTTTTATTTCCCGAGTTCTTCGGAATTTTAAAATCTTCAAACCCGTGTATGAGATACGCCACAAATCGTGGGGTGTTTCCCTTAACAATGAGTCTTCTCCTATCACATTTATGTAATAGTAATATCATGAAAATCCTTTTCACAAACACTCTAACTAAATGACATGGCCTCACAACATCATTTTCTTCGGCCATATTGAATCTTCATTATTTTGATGATTGAATGAAAAGGAAATTACATGAATAAACTTGTGAATTTCCTAAGGCCATAATGTAGTGGAGTAGATCATCAATGGTGGATAGAAGCTCAAACATGGAGTTTATTTATTTATATATGGAATGGTAACATCATCATTGTGGGCTGGGAGTCAAAAGAAAATAGAGGGTTCAAAAAACATGTGCCCGAGTTTGAAGGTGGAGGAAGTGGGAGATCGAATGGCCCTCATTAAATTTTGTGAGGTGCAGATGTGATGGAAAACATCAATCAAATGAGTAGATTCCAGATTAATTGAGGACCTAATATTTCTCCTGACATCCAATGAATGGATTTTATCGCTTCTCCCATGAAAAATATCACCCCACGTCAAAATGAGGATGAGAGGAAGCCACAATATAACAATCAAGCCCCTTCGATAGTGGTTTAGATTACTCCTTCCCCCTCCATGGCATTGCCTCATATCAGATTATGAGGGTTACATCTTTTCCCACCTTCTGCACAGGCCATTGGCCCAACCTATGTGTTTTCCTTTCCTTATACACTCTTATGGTCTTATGTATGGCCTTATAACTTGGGAGTTGTCCTGGCTGGCCTCCCATAGGTGCGGATGGTCCTATGTCCTTCATGTGCCTAGGATTGAGTTTGGTTGGATAAGTTAGTTAGTTGGACACTTTTTTAAGTAGCCCATACAAAATTACATAGTAGAAAAACTAATCATATACATATGTAATTCATGGAAACATGGTAAATAAAATCCCATTAACAACTTCTCCTTCAAAATTTAAACTTTTTAGAAAATGGTTTCCAAAGAACATCTTCATCTTTATTTGAACACCAAGAATATCTCCATTGACTTTGGAGCCCCTTATTTGTATTTATCAATATTGAAAACCTTTGAAAATAAATACAACCCATACAAAAGAGTGGTCCCAACATTATCTACTTTGTATTTGTTGTAAAAACTCACCGTTTTCTCAAAAATTAATCTATCAATGTCAATATGTGATCCTTTCTCTCTCTTTTACTGATCCACATTCATTTTACTGTCTCTCCACCTTATTGAAAACAATTACAATGTTTTTGGGAAAAGGGTATCAATCCATTCTCAATCAATCTATCATCCATCATTTCACTCTATGTCTACATGAGTAATGATTTGTGTATAAAACAAGAGGATTTGATTTAGACAACAAAGCTATCCATTACCCACTGATCATGATACCTTTTGAGATGAGAACTCATGTAATTTACTTCAAGGGTTTTCTATATTCATTAAAGGCTAAAGATATTGAATGTGATATGAAATAATTTTAAGAACAATCAAACAGAAACATCTGCACTCACTTCAACAAATGGATCAAAAAAATTCAATTGAAATAGGATAGACAAGTGAAATTGGGAAATTTACTTTCTTTTTTATGTCATAGATTAATTTAGTTACTCCGCCACTGTAAATATGATCTTTAATTTGAGTAACCATGGTTGAGAGATTAATAAATGACATACCATTTTCCAATGAAATGATCTTTAATAAATTTCTAGAATAATTAAATTTGATATCTAATGAAATAATAACTCTAAAAGATTCTTTATATGTCTCCCAATCAAGGGAAACACTTCTAATTATCTTAATCAAAGGAGATCTTTCACCATATTAATCTTTTATTATCAATTATAGAGTCTTCCAAGGATGGAAAATTCTTCATCTTTTCTATAATATGATGAAATCACTCATTACTTCTTAGGTTCTCCCCATGAGAACTTGCTTCACCTTAAATTCAATATATTATATGCACAAATACAATACCCAAAGGTTTTATGTGAATACGGTGGATCCTACTTGATTCATTAATATGAAAAATATGGTTGATTTGGTTTTCTCAACCCAGCTGCTCGATTTTCCCCAGACATCACAGTTGCACATTTGATCTTCAATTATGATTTTGGTGTGTGGATCTTGTTACTTATTCCACTTATTTGTGTGTGGGAGCTCATATTTCAAGAGAATTTAGAGCACTAGTGTCTCCTAAAGCAACTTTTATCTTCTTGAGGAATTATTCCTGAGCTGTGGTAAATGAAATCCAATTTCTAATAGATTAACCTGAAATGTTGCACCTCACACTCATATCCCTTTAATCTTCACGTGAAATCATTTTAATTCCTTTTAAACTAGCCTTAGATTTTTAATTTTCAATTTTTCTCATCCTTTCAAAATCTTCTGGCCATATGAATAATATTTTATTACGGACTATGGAAGAAATTTGGATTTTCCACATGCATTCCTCTGAGTGTCATTCTCCTTGGTAGTTCTTTTGGATTCTCCTCCCTCAAAATTCTTGTATTTAGAATCCAAGGGACTACCACATTTCATTCTTGGAATATTATTAGATGAATTTGTTTTACAAAATCCTTCTGATTAATTCCCATGTAAACATCATCATTCTTTGTTAGCTTATGAGGTCTTCTCTTCTTATCAGGTTTAGGTTTATGTTTAGATGGGAATTCAATGACCTTGTGAGAACATCCATTTCATACATCACAGATGTTATCAAGAATTCCAAATCTATTGGCAGTATACATATGCTTTTGGATGGGTAGATGTTGCTTCTTCCTCTATAGATTTATCTCCCTTGAGATGGGATTCCATTGTGATTTTTAATTTTGAGGTTGGTACCAAAAATTTAATAAAAAATTCCCAAATATATTATAACACCAACATTGTCCCAAAATATTGATTTCCTGATATCTATTATATTAGATTACTAGACCTTTTATTGGTTTGTTTTGCCCTTGGTAGAGAACCACCTTCTGCATTTTTCTTCTTATCCACCCTAGACATAGTGATCAGTATCTCATCACAATTCCTCACCCATACATGTTTTAAATTTCTCTTCCAACCTACAATTCTTGTGGAAACATATTTGGAAACATGAGTAAAAGATGGTTTGTATGGTACCTTATTCCTCCCAGCTTCTTGTGATATATCATATAAATATTTTAGGATCTTCTTATCAAATTTTTGAGGACTTTTAGCTTTAGGATCCTCTAGTTAGCATTCAGTAACCACAAAAAATGATTCTTTCTTTTGTGAATGCTCATGAAATGTCTTCTAATGATTGGAAATCTAAGCTTCCAAACATAGAAATTTCATTTTGAAGATGATTTTCTTGATTTTCAATCATAATAATCTTTTCATCACAAGACTTATTTTTTAATAATGACTTATTCTTCATGAAACATCTATTTACTCTAAATCAATGAGTCACGTAGCTCAATATTATTAGACATTCCATCAAATTGAAGACTCTTGACATTAGTGAAATTAATAAATTTATCTTCAATCTCATGGATCTTCTCATTAAGATCCTTTTTACTCCTTATTATTCTCTAACTTTTTTGAGGCATTTCATGGAAATTATATCATGTCCCCTATATATTTCGTTAACGGATTAAAACTTTTTAGAGAGATTTTTAAATTCAAGAATTTATTTTAATCCTTTTTTATAGAACCATATTCTTTTCTCAACTGTGTATGTTCTACTTGTATACGTTGAAATAATCCAGAAGAAAGGGAGGTACTTTCATTAGGAATGTTATGTAGAAGATTTAATAATCTATCAACTAATAATTCTTGTGTGTTTGTAGATTGATAATCATCACCACTTATAGTGGAATCCTTATTTGAGGAAACACTTTAAAAGGGAAATCAGGTTCCTCCTGATCATTTTAATATCTTGATTTACATTAGGTAGAATGGTTGATGTTATATTTTGTGTAAACCCAAGAAACCTTCTCTCTAAATTCTAAGAATGATATACCTTCATTACCTAAAAGTCATGTAGAACTAGATACTTCCTCTTCTTTAGACAAGAGTGACTTCATGAATTGTCTCTTATATTAATTTTCCCTATTTTTCATTATCTTTCTAGATATGGATTTCTGGTCAGATATAACTAAATCTTCATAAAAACATCACTTCATTGTAGACTCAGGAAGTAAACTCAAATCTATTATAGAGAATAAATTTTCTATAGAGTATCCAACATATGTGAACATTGGATCTGATACCACTTGTAGGACCCTAAAACACCTCGAGCGGGGGGGGGGGGATCAGGGTGTCAATTGTTTCATAAAAAATGATAATTCTTTTTCCCATGTTAGTAAGAACTCATTAAACATGTATTATTGACATGAGAAATAATTGAAACATTATTTTGTAGAAGGACAAGAAAACACTTTTACTTGGTTCACCACTACGGGAAACATACAAGGAGCATATGCGGACTTCTTTTCAGTCATACCAAAGTCCAAAAATCCTCAATAGTTGTATATTACAAAATTTTAGATATAGTCACTTTGTGACATGAACGCAACTTTACAAAAGTTCAAGGATAGAACACTACGTCCCTTTGATCAATTTTGTTGAGTCCCCCTAGCTCACTTCCTAAGATGAAGTGTCACATAGTTTATTGACATGAAGGTATCCTCAAAATATTGGAATATAAGTATTTTTATTTGTTCAGTATAATTATTTTATAGCATCGAATTCCCTAATTGATGCACATATATACAATTATCATAAGAGTTATCATATATTTAATATATATGATCTTTCACACACATCATAACTCTTATCTGCTTCTTATTTTCATTCACACAATCCTGAATGGGTGAATTAATTTTCACACACTACCTTATATTCATATCATATATGAGTGCATGTACACATTCACTTCCCTTTGTCTTGAACACCAACTCCGGTTCACTTTTGGTGGAACCATGCACAATAAACCATCCTCAACATTTTTTATTCCTGAAAACCCAAATGGATGTTGTATACCTTATTCATGTGCACTCGGCTGTCTCAAATTACAAAAATAAGTGATTGTGCATCATGAATTCATTCTCCAATACTCTTTTTAAACGCACACCAACTTGGGTTTCTTCAAACAATGCACATGAGTGCATGAATGTACTTAATACCCATATTTTTGAAAACTTCTTCTTCAAAAACCGACCAATATAAATAGTATATATTAATCAGACAAACATGAGGATGTTCTCTTTATCTTCATGATATCAAAGGGATCATAATTCTTCCTTGTGAACGTTGTTCACAGATCTTCTACGCATAGGAAGTGCGGTTCATCATGAAGCATTGTTGGAGTGCAGGACACTTGAACTGGGTCACAGTACACAATGGATAACTCACAAACCATGAGGGTTTCATGTATCTATGTTCATCACGAACGGTATGGAGGTACACTGCACTATTCCTTGGATTTTCTGAACATGGCTCTTCGTAATGAATTTTTGAGAGTGTGTTGCATTTGTCGAAGGCCTGCAAGACTCTTCTATTCACAAATCCTTTAAGGTTTCCATATCACTACAATCCCTTTGAGAAAAAGAAGGTGGAAAATGATATGTTTTTAATCAAGACCACTCAGGTATACATAAAGTAGAAGCATCTCTCATCTTGGGGATTATCCTTTTATAGGTGAAGATCACAGACTTAACCACATTCAAATCCCAGCAAGATATGGCATTGAGATCGAAGATCTGAATGCCTAAGATCATTGGTGGTTTAAAATCATCAAACACATGTATGAGATATGACACTAATCTGGGGATTTTTCCTTATATAATGAGTATTCTCCTTTCATGTGAATGTGATAGTAATACCATGCAACTCAATTTCATGAACTCTTGATCTCCAGGACAAGGCCTCATAACTTCATTTTCTTCAACCATGTTCAATCTGAATTATTTAATTGAATTCATGAAAATGAAATTGCATGCATGGACTTGTGACGTTGATATGACCATAATGTTATGGAGTGGATCATCAATGGTGGCCTAAAGCTCAATCATGGAGTTTAGTTCTTCATCTTTGGTAAGGCATCGACGATGTAGAGTGCATGGACGAATAAGATGATGGAGGGTTCAAAAAAGATGTGCCTATGTTTGGAGTTGGAGGCCATGAGAGATTGGATGGCCCTCATTAAATTTGTCAAGTCGCGTATGAGATGGATAACCATCATCATATGTGTAGATGTAGTATTAGATGAGTGGAAGATATTTCCCATGAGATCCAATGAAGAGATGATATCGCTTCCCTCATGAAAAATCTAGTCCCACATCGAAATGAGGATGCATGGATGTCGTGGTATTACAATCAATCCATTCCAACAGTAGCATAGATTAATCATTCCCCTTACTTGGTACCTCCCCATACAAGATTCTGTGGGTGTTCTCTGTGTCCACATTCTTTGTGGGCCTTTGGCCCTACATATGCACAGGGCCCACCCTGTGTGCTCTTGAGGGATTATAAACAGCCCTGCCACTTGCATGTTGGCCTGGCTCACCTCTTTTAGGCATATTTGAACTTGTGTCACACATGTACTAAGGGTTGAGCCTGGTCAGCAGGCTTAGTGAGATATACCCCTTTTATAAGGATACCATATAAAATTACTTATTAAACAACTAAGAAAATAAATATGTAATGGGTGGCCACTTAGTAATGCAAATCCCCTGGAAAAATTCTCGTTCATCTTTTATTATTTTTCGAACACGGATTCCAAAGAACATATTTCTCCTAAAATAGACCTCCAAGACCATATCCATTAAATTTGGATCCCCTTATTGATATTGATCAACATTTAAAACCTTTGAAAACAAATAAAACAAATACACAAGAGTGGTCCCAACACATGAATCATTGGTTCATTACCAATTATGATTCCACTTATCACTCATAATGTAGTATTTAATCATGAAAACACATGGTTTTGGAATTATCTTCCTATATCCATGGGTTTCCATCAATGGAAGTATATGTATGTGTTAAAGGTTCTCCATCAATGCTACCCTTTTTGGATAAATAAGAGATGATTTGGTCATCTATTTGGACATCCAATGTTTTATAATATGCAATGGGGTGCTCTGGAGTTTATCATCATCTAGGTGGATGTGAATTGTTTTGATATCCAGATAAAACCTATAATATGGGATTCCTACATATCCTTCTAAAAGTAATCATAACCCTTGTATTTTATGTCTCTTATCGAGACACATCAACTTTTATGGTTGTGTGAGGAGGACCTGACCATGTAGTTTAACGTCATGTGTCCGGGAAGTTCATGCAAAAGGCTTCTTGGTCAAGGATGGTGTGGGGCATACGCCAAGGAGGACCAATATGCCTAGAAGAGATATGGTCTCCCTTGTGCATGTGACCCTACATGGTATGTGGAACATAGAACATTTGAGTGATTTGGGTGTCAGGTTTGGAACTCAAAGAGCCTTCCTACATATTCTAGTTAGTTAGGAATCAAATACCTCATTGTCCAGTTTGTGTTGGGACTTACACCTTAGAAGAGGCCCTTTAAGGGAGGCATGATTGGGGATTACTCATGAGATCTTTCCATTTGAGGGTATTTGATTAGGTATTATACAATAAAAGAGGCCCATTCGATGCTTCTTCATTGGGAATATATCCTTTTGAAGGTTGATGAATGGTTTTGGGATTTATACCCCGAAGGAGGACCATTTGGATTGATTATGGGGCTTATATATATTGAGAAAGAACATTATAACTACTTTGGAATCATGTAGATGTTGTGATTTCTCCCATAATCTATGTTCATGTGAGTCATGATCAGTGTGATAAACAATATGAGGATGTGGATCTAAAGAGAGCGCATCTCATCCCATCCCTTGATGGATGGTTATAGAGCCCTAAGGCAGAGAGGGAGAGGGAGTTTAGTGTACCCATTCCCTCTATATTTTTCATATCCTATATGGTCATATTTTATGATCCATCAATATATGTATCAGGTGAAGGAAAATAGGAGAAAATGTGACTCCCCCTAGAATAGTGGCTAGGGGATCAACATAGGGGGAGTTTTATTAATTTGGTTCAAAGGAAATGGGAATAATGTGTGACACTTTTCCTCGTCGAATAGAAAGGATATCAGTTCTCCTTAGTCCCAAGAATAAGGAGGTTCAAGATAATACCATAAGGTCGAAACCCTCATTACCATTGGACTTTAGACTCAATGTAATTCTAAGGTTCTGGTTTACTATTGGGGTAACCCACGTGAATCCTCTTAACATTGATGGGTAGACACAAAAGAGAACATTATTGTGCCTAATGATATTATAATAAAAGTTTTGCGGCTTTGTAAGATGCCTTGGGATGATGAAATTAGACTGGCTCATGGAGGGGCTATCATAGTGGATGATGATATGACCGAATGGAATGGATAGAGTCACATAGTGGGACAAAATAAGATAACCCATTCCACATATAATCTTCTTATGTTAGATAAGGTTTCCTCCACTGTTTCATAGTTCCATGAAACATGTGTTCTGGTTTTAAGAATCACTCCTTCCAGGTGGTTTACATTGGATTTATTCATGGAACCAGAAAATATCAACAATTCTTTATCCATAATGGACCTACTTTCCAAAGTCATACGTTCATTATGTTTATACATAAGAATGCGCATTGGTTGAGAGGATGGTAGGTCAGACTCAAAACACCCTTTTGGGGGGAATTATTGTATACTATGGGACTCTCTTTTTAAATTTAATATATTTTCATGAATCCTTATTAATTCTCCAAGTATAACATAAGTTTACCTTGGAATTTTCACTCACTTATTAACATGTGTAAAATTTAGAATCATCAGTATGTATTCAATGTTCTTCATTAACGGAGATATCTGTATGTATTCGAGGTTCTCCATGGAATGTATCCTCTCATATACTATTTATAGATTCTTTTCATCGTCGTTATGATGATACTGGATTTTAGGCCACTCATTGGGGAACTCTGTAATTTATTGTCATCAAGGGAGATAAATGTTTGTATTGATATTGGGATCATACCCATAAAACGGGCTACCTACATATCCATGTGAAAGGAATCAGAACCATCTTAGTTTATCAACACTTAATGGGACACCTAATACCTTTTATGGTCATGTGATAAGGACCTAAATTTACATTTTAATGTCATGTGGTAAGGACATCTAAGGGAATGGTTCTTAGTGTATGTTTGGTGTGGGAATTTTGTTGATGCAGCCTAAGGAACTTGTAAAGGATATGGGTGTCCAAGTAAGATTAGAACTTGTTGGGAATATGGACCATGGAGAATAGGGTTAATTTGAAGTGTTGGGTTTGAACCTCTAGGAGGCATCATACATATCCAATTTGGATGGGAATCAAAGACCACATATTTCTATAAGTCTCATAGGAGAGTATATTTCTTTTGAGATAAATGAGTTTGGGATTACTTCCTAAAAAGGAATCCTTGATAATTTGAGGGTTGAATTTGGGGCTTACTCATAAGGGAGATGCCAAGATTAAAATAATTAGGGTTGGATTCTTGAAAATGATATCCAATGAACTCCATCCATGATGAAGGCTTCCTATGTATCCAGGTTTGAACATGAATCAGTGTTCTCGTAGTTCAAGTGGTGTGAAAATTTTGTGATCATGAAAAATATATAAGCCCACGTGAGTCATTCTTGGTGTGAGAAACATTAGGATGTATAATATCCAACAAAGTCACTCATACTTTTCCTCCTATGGTGATGAAATAGGGAGCCCCTATGGCGGTGAGGGTGGATGAGGTCGAGGGAACCCGAGAAGAGGGTGAGGCGACGACCCCTCCCTCAGTTCTCTATACATTTGAAAAGAGGTTCAATCAAAGGAAATAGGGATGAAGGTTAGAGGCTTACACCTGGATGGCTACCCTAAATTTTATCCTGGTAGTTGATGGAGTCTTTTCATTTGCTTGTATGAAAAGGAAAGGGTGAACTGTAACTTCCCTAACAAAGACATGAGGTTCCAAGTCTTAGAGATGAAAAGGGAAGGACATAACGCAATCCTTAATCCTCATAACTGGGAACCTCCCAACACTATTTCTAGGAGAACAATCTTTGTGATTGTGGATATACAAACCATGAGACTCTTCATGAATCCTAAACACATTGTGAAAAAATATGGGAATCCTTTGATTGTAGATATACAAACCCAAATAGAAGACACACTGATGTTGCTTACCCAAAGGTTTGATAATTCCATAGGTTTTGGTGGAGGACTTAATATAATCCATTTCATATAAGCGAGCCAATGAAGAAGAAGCCTTTCCATGAATGGGTTTGAGGAGAGATTGATCGATTGTAGACTTAAGAGAGTTGGTGAATCAAAAAGGGGAAACCATGTAGTTACTGGCATATAAGTATGGGTGCACAAGAAGGCTTGGGAGACCTGATTCTCACCTAAGAAATGAACAAATAGTATGTAAATACTAGGGAGAGACTTGGATCAAGACATCAGAAGTTTTCACAGGTGATCCCAAAAGTGGGGCACTCAAGTTCTTGAGAATTGAATAGGTGTCACAAAAGTGTTTCTGATTAAGGGAGGTTGGGAGCTTTAGGCGCACAAGGGTTATGGATTTAATACACTAAAAATACTTAGGTCTTACAATCCTCCTTCAAATCATCAAGTCTATGTTTCAAAGAACTTTCTCGAAAGTTTCGGAAGACTTGGTTGAAACACTAGGGAGACCAGAGTAGCAACTCAGCTTTAGGGAAATTTCTCCATACAAATGAATACTCCAAGGGTCTATTTATAGAAAAAATATGACCTTGGGTGAAAGGAGACTGGGAACACAAGGGGATTTCACACCAAATTGTGGAACACAAGGTACTTGCACACCGATTTTTCTTTTCCTACACTGAGGTGTGACTTTGAGGACATAGCTAAAATAATTACTTCAATCAGCTCCTTCTTGGTGGTGCGTAGGTACCTTGGGTTTCGCTTTGGGGACTTGTCCAAATTTATTAATCCATATTGCTGGGGATGCACCCCTGTTTGAGATCTATGCCGACCTGCAGTCTTAGCCTTTCTGGCTGCTTCTTTCGACACCATCACATACCCCCATGAAAAATGCAGAGTCATACCATGAAATTTCCGTGCCTTGTTGAGGAAATTTATGGTAATTGCATGGAAGTAGTTTCATGGTGTCTATAAGAGCCCCCCTAGATTAGGATTCATTTGAAATGAATAGAATCTTATTCTATGGTAAAAGTAGGTCACATTGACTCATTATAACATCGTTTTGTTAAATTTGGAGGTACATCATGTTTGGAAGGATTATCTAATTGTTTCCTAATCCATGGGTCCTTGTGATCCTAGTTTTATTTTTTTACTATGGTTATACAGAAAATCCCACAAAATTTGTGTCTTTTGACTTTTTAATGCTCAATATTACCCAAACTATAAAAAATGTATGTTTAGTTAGTTGGGACTCGACATTTGTTCAGAGTTCCCTTTGTGGGATCCCATTCTAGTGAGTACCACATCTCTTATTGTTGGAAGTTTAGATTCATTCATGTTGGACAATAAAGGGATAATGTTTATAGTCAAATAGATTTGACCATAAATTTTGAAATTATATCCCAAAAAAACTCTGTGGCCGATAATTTCTCCAATATTCTATTAAATATTTCCATGGGGAATCTTGATCTATGATTTTTATGGACCCAAATCTAAAACTTGTATAAACCTATGAGAATCCTCTTCTAGGAAAAATGTCACCATTATTTTACAAATCTGTTTTCGGAATTGTGTTATGCAGGGAAAACTAGAGAGTATCCTGCATAATCAAATATTAGCATCTTTTTACTGAAATGCCTATTATGTAGGAAACTTATGCAAGGACACCTAAGGGTAGTTACTGCATAGTTAGGAAAAGGATATATTAGGAATTTAACATTTTACTATTGATAGACAAGGGGAATTAGATTTGGGTGACCCAAGACCACAGTGGGTGGGTTTTCCAAGGAAAAGGATTTAGAGAATAAAGGGTTATTTATGCCAATACTTGTCTTGAATAGGAAAACCATTTCTATAAAATTTTTGTATAAGAAATGGTTAAAAATTTATCAGAAAATTGAATTTCTAATATTATACTTTCTAGTTTTTATTCATGTAGTGAGGACATTGTAATGTGTAGATTTATATAATTCAGTGAGGAAACTTCACTGTGCTATTTTAATTCATATAGTGAGAACATTGTACTATGCAGTTTTGTGTCATGTTGTGAGGACATTGTACTATGCAGTTTTACATCATGTAGTGAGGTCATTTCGTGGCTTTAATTTATTGTCTTTATCTTTGAAAAAAGGTATGCGGCTCTCTTAATTTTTTGATAATTTGTTTAGAAACAAAATACCATATTCAGGTATGGAAGGGAAAATTGTAAACTATGATTTGGGAATTTCTATATCTGAAGAATGATATGGTAAAAGGGTTGAAGGCATTAAAGGACGTATTTTCGAAGAACAACATTTCTATTACTTAACAAACCCGTTATGGGGGTAGTATTATGCAGGGCCAAATAGGAAATGTATGCATAGCCAAATAGTGGCATATTTTGATCGATAGGCCTGTTAGGTAGGAGAATATTATATAAGGTCACCTAGGGGCATGTACTGATAGTCCAGAAAAAGAGCTCTCTGAAGTTTTGACATTTTACTATTGCTAAAAGTTGAAGAATGTTTACGGAGATTCAAATTTTACAAGGCATAGAGTTTGGTTTATAATGAAAAGTTCCTGAATATGTAAAGGGTATTTCCAATCATGATTTCCAATGAATTGGAGGAATAAGATTTCTATGAAGGTCAGACCAAAATGTAAGAAGTATGGTGTCTATTGTTTTAGGTCATATGACTAGGACTAGAAATGGAAACAATATATGATATGTGGTCAAGTGGTCCATGTTTATTTCACATTAATTTGAACACATGGAGAAAAATATGTGTAAACCATGGACTTGAAGACATTCATATCAAGAAATAGATAATGGGACAAATATAAATGAATGAATGTTTTAAAATACAGATTCTTTTATATTGGCATCAAAGTTTAAAGGGGAAAAGGACACTATAACCAATAACGAAATTTGCATCATTTGAAAAATCTATTATGGGGGATGTATTATGCAAGGCCAGCTAGGAAATATGGTTCATATAAAAATAGTGGCATCTCTTTATTGACTAGACCGTTAGGTAGGAAACTTATGCATGACCAACTAAGGGAACATACTGAACTGTCAGGAAAAAGAGTTCTCATATATTAGAAACTCTGTCATTAGGAAGTGTAAGAATTATTCTGAAGATCAGAAAATATTCAAAATTAAGAGTGTAAAATATGGAATGGTGTAATTCACAATGAACATTAGAAATATTTGAATCAATATTGGCAATGAGTTTTATGTCCTTTACATAGATATAACTCACATGTAAAATGGAGACTCACTTTTTCCTTTAAATCAATATTACGCTATAGAGTTTAGTGTCATGTAACAAGGATATTGTACTGTACAGTTCTAATTCATGCAGTTAAGACCATTGATAACCGTATATGAAACTGAGACACCTTATTCATACAGAGAATATATCTAGTCCCAATTCTTAAGCCCACAAAATCGATGCTTGGGGTGAGAAACAAAGAGTAGTAATTACCTCTTTTGTTACACAAATATGACACAAGGGAAGAATATGGGTATTATGATTAAGTTATTGATGAGATATCGCATAGGATTCGGGCTTACTACGTATCTCATTGGTGCAAGAATCAATCCAAATGTTGTTCTTGGATTTCTGTGCAGTTTAATATCATCCAGTAAGGATGAATATGAAATAATGTGAGGAAATACATATTGAAGCTGGACTAAGGCACAAAACCCAAGTGTCACTATGTTTCCTACTAGGGGAAATAATCAAGCCATATTTAGTTCTTTAAACATTCACTATTCAGTTTTTGATCCTTATATAAGGAATAAAAGGGGAGTTCTTCTTACCGTGGTTATGCCCAAGTTTAAAGATCTTGTCATCTCTAAGTATCTCATATAGATGAGAATCAAGCCGTACGTAGTTCTTCAAACAATAATTTTCTCCACAAACCGAGTTGGATATGGGAGAAGGAGAATTTTGATACGTCTTGGAAGAATAATTACACTTAAGATAGAAAATGGTATAAAGATAAAACCAAGTTTCATAAATAAATACTATGTATAGATCTTGTTCATATATAAGAGGAGAAAAGAAAATAAAAAATTTTGTGGTTATGTTTTTGCCAATGATTTGAGATCCAGGTATCTCTATGTATGTCATATAAATGATAATCAACCCACACATAGTTCATGAAAAGATGTACCTATGGTTATCTTATTTAGATATAGGGAGAGAGAAAAATGCCTCATATGCTACTAAGAAGTATAAATGATATCAATGATGCTTGTATATTTAAGCTCCTTACATCAATTAGATAAGACGTTAACCGTACATTTTAATGTCTTGTAATGTAGAGAAATGGTGCTAAGTATTTTAACTTCATGCGACAATAAAAAAGATGCTACACATTATAACTTCATGAACCATGGAAACTTATGGTTGTTACGTAGTTTAATGCGTTTAAACTAGGATCGTGTGCTATGTAGTTTAGAGTCATGAAGTGAGGACATAGTGTGAAGACTACAAAGAGTATTTCTTCAAGAATCGTGCATTGGTTGGAGTTGTGATAACTTCACCATCCATTGAGATTAAGGCATAAGACCCATTCAAGTAGACCTTATATATGGAATAAGGTCCTTCCCACTTTGGCTCAAGCTTTGGAAGATTCTTCCCCAGTATCATAGAGTCATGATGACCAATACCCATTATCCTAGATGAAATGAACAGAGGCAAACTTTCTTGTTAATGGATTGCATTATTGTAATCTAATAGACTTATAAATGATGAAAAGTATGCAATATTTTTTAGTCTAATCATTCTAGCTCATCAAACTGTTTTTGTGACATCTCGTTTATAGAAAACTGGTCAAAGATTTCAATTCTGAGTGATGGAAATTGAATTTCAATTGGAAAACTGCTTCTCTTCCGTACACCAATGAATAAGGGATTTCCTGGGTGGGAGTACGAGTAGTAGTTTGAGAATCCCATAAAGCATGAAAAATTTTATCAGTCTAAGATTTAATATCATTATCCACCATCTTCTGAAGTATATTTGATAGGGTCTTAATAAAAGACTCTATCTGTCCATTGGCTGCTGCATTATTGTGAGATAGATGGGTGGATTTGATATTATTCTCTTGATATAACATCCTTAACTCAACAGAACCGAAATTTGTTCCAGTATCCATCAATATAGTATGAGGGAAAACAAATCTTGTGACGATGGTAATTTTGGAAAAACTAACAATGATTTTGGTTCTTAATTATTTGACAGGTATTGCCTCAGCCCATTTGGAGACTAAGCCATTATCAGTAAGAATATACTTGAATCGCTTAGCCGTAGCATGAGGATAAGTCCCTAATATATCTATTCCCCATGAGGAAAATGTCCAGGAGTATTTAACTCTATGTAAAAACTCTGGGTGTCGATGAATGAAGTTGGAATGCACTTGACAGGGATGACATTTATTATTAAAATCTGTGCAATCCTGCATCATTGAAGGGAAAAAGTATCCAGGACTTCATATTTGATCAGAAATCCTATTCCCAGACATGTGATAACCACAAGCTCTTAAATGTACTTTTGTCTTGACACCTGTTGTTTCTTACCCACAAATACAACTAAAAAGGATTCCATCAAAGCCTTATTTGTAGAGGATCTTTTGGTGACCTGGACTATCCTAAAGAGTAAAATTGGCCACACATCATCGACTATATTCTTTTCGAGCCCTATTTGGTGGAAGTACTCTATTTTTATTATATTACATGATAGGAGTTCTACATCTCGTGGTATGACTATATGGATCATAAATAGGGCTAATTTCATTAATTTCCTCCATTATAGTTTGAACGTGAGGTGAGACCACATGACGATGGGCTATACTGATGACTATCTAATCCCAATTTGGATCTTGCAAGGCCATAGCTACATTCTCCAATGCATCATATTTTGGCATTTTGTGATCGCGGGATATAAGACATTGTCAGCTCTGTGGAAAATTCATCCATTAACCCTATGATGTAGTCACACAAAGGGGTTAATTATTCATTGTTGATGGAAAAATCCCTGTTGATTTGTTTGATTACCAAATCATAATCACCTTTAACTTTTAAGTTGTTCACTTGTACCTGATGTTCCAATTCCATTCTTGCAATGGGAGCTTGATATTCTCCCTCATTATTGGTTCTTCCATCCAAAAACATTCAAGAATAACGGAACACTGCCTTTTCTGGGGAGATAAATACAATTCCTAAATCATCTTTGTTGAGTTTTGGGTTTTCTATTCTCCCAATTATAATTCTGGCAGCACCATCAAATTAAATTTCCCATGTTTGGGAATTAACTTGAATAGAGAAGACCTCTTCATCAGGAAGTTCAGTATTTAATGATGTATCTTTTGCAGATGGGTGTTCAAACAAGAAATCGGCTAGATCTTGGCCCTTTATTACCTTTTAAGGCACAAACTGGATATCAAACTATCACAATATGACATCCTACTGGGTTATATTCCCTGTAAGAATAGGATGACTAAGGAAAAATTTGAGCATGTTATTATAAGACACTAATTGGAACTCATGATGTTGCATGTAGTGCCTCAATTGATGAATTGAAAAGATTAATTCTAGGAATCAATTTTTAATACATGAATACCACGTTTCGGCATCAATCATAGTTCAACTGAGATAGTAAATGTATTTTTCATTCCCAATAACGTTCTTACAAGAAAGAAAGACACCCATTGATTTCTCTAAAGTAATAACATAGGGAATAAGTTGTCTTCTTTCAGTAGGTGGAATTAATACTGGTGGACTCAAGAGATATATATTGATGGAATAAAATTCTTCTTGGAAGTCATTAATCCATTGATAGGTGACTTTCTTCTTCATTAATTTGGAGAAGGGAAACATTTTCATACCAAATTGGAAATAAAGTGCCGAATATGGGCCAAGTATCCTTGGATTTATCTTCATTATTTCAAATTTATAGGAGGTGACATGCCATTGATTGATTTTTTTTATTAGAATCACCTTCAATGCCATGATGACATACCACTAAGATGAGGAATTTTCCTGAGGTTACCCCAAAATGACATTTCAATTGGTTCATCTTCCAATTATGTTGGAAAAGTTTATTGAATATGTTCTCTAGATCAGTCATTTTATTATACAATTATCTAGAATTGAACACCAAATCATCCACATAACATTTGAGAAATTTTCTTATGAAGGGTCTGAAGAGATGGTGCATGGAACGTTGATACATTGTACCTGCATTCTTTAAGACAAAGGGCATTACCAGATAGAAAAACGCACCTTCAGGGGCTAGAAGGATATATATTCTTCATCCTCTGGGGAAATGTGTATTTGATTATACCTAGAGTATCCAACCATAAAAGAAAAAAGCATCATAGATAGCTGTTGCATCAATTAATGTTTTTGGGATCAGAACTGGAAAGTGAACATTAGGACAACTCAAGTTAAGATCTCTGAAATCAATGAAAACTATGATTTTCCCATTCTTCCTTTTCAATGGGACAATGTTGGAAACCAATTTGGGATATTGAAGCACCTTGAAAAAGATAACATTTATGAGCTTATCAAAATCAGGTTCAATTTTAGATACATGAGTTGGGTGCGTTATTATTATTTCTATCTTGAATCCTCGATGTTCTTCTAGAAAATCCAAATGATGAGTATCTACACAGGGATTACGCCATAGAATTTTTGTATAATTCCAAGAAAATATATTTGGATGTTTCTTTAGAAATGATGTATATTTGTCTTTCTATTAAGAAGTCATGGATGCACTAATTAGAGTGGGGTTTGGATCTTCTTCTGTACCCATATTTATTTCTCTGAACTCATCCATAGTGGTAGAGACTCCTTCTTCAAATGCTGGAGGAGGATCTCTGAGTCCTTCCTCATGATCCTCATTATGTGTTACTTCTTCTATTTCTACATTCATTGTAGATGATGATGAAAAACATCCAGAGTTAGGGGAGGAGTTAGTATTTTAAAGTCCTAAAGAAGAGACCACCATTTAGGACAATACTGATGATGAAGGGTCTTCTAGGGGTAATAAATATGAGATTATGGATTGGTAATCAACATCCTTGTCTTTCTCTCACATTGCTACAACTTCTTCTAATCTGATTTGTAATGTAGAGTCTTGATGAAGTTTAGTGGATGAAATGATGACATCTCCATTTAAGATTTCTTAAATGCTTGGTGAATCAACAATTTCTCCCCTTCTTCCAAGCTCGATTGTTGCAATTGACATTATAGATGTTACTAGAAGAATGTTTGGATTTGGGTTTACCATTTTAATTTTATTGATTGCTATCACATAATCTGTACTGAAATGTATGAATGTGTTGTGTAGGCTCATTTTCTAGAAATTCGGAGCATTATTTATGATTACCTCATTTTCCATAGACCTTGTTCCCTTCATGTGATAAAATTGTACCTCAATGTATTGAGATTCAAATGTTTTTAATGAGGACTTCCCACTGTACAATTTCTTGATTTGACCATTGAAACAGTATTTGAGACATTGATTGTATAACGAAGATATGGTTGCATATTGATGTAGCCAAGGCCTTCCAAGAAGAATGTTGAAGGATGTGTCTTGATGAACAACCATGAATTAAGAAATAGACATTAGATCTACAAACTATGTTTAGAGTATAATCTCGTCCATAGGTTCTTTCTCATTCTTCTCATAATCTTGCATCATTAAATTAGAAGTAGATAAGTCTGATTCTGTGAGGCCTAGTCGACGAAGGGTATAAATAGAAATGAGATTGAATCATGTGCCATTATCAAGGAAGGCTCGTCTAATGTATATATTATTGACCATTCCATATAGATATAGAGGCCTCATATGTTCATGTACAACATCATATTCATCTTCATTCGTAAAGGATATAACTGTATGACACTCTACCAGATCATTCTCTATATAGAAAAGCTCAATAGTAGAAACTTCGATTTAAAACTCTTTAGGACTTGAAAAATCCTTAATATGTGCTTCTCGAAGATATTTTGATAGATTTAAGGCATCCAAAATTGACAACTAGGTCATCACATGGGCCAACCATTTCATGACATCATAGTTTGCGTCCAATGTTCTGTGTTTCCCAGCATGGAGATGTGGTTTTTTAGGTTCCATGAATGTTGACGCCACTGATCTGGATGTTCATTGTGTCAGAGCAGAAACTGGAAATACACATGGATTTGGAAGATTAGACTGACTACGTCTATTTACTCACTGAGAGGATGACAGTTTGACCTCTAATCAGTTCTCTAAAATAATCATGTCGAGACTGAACCCGCCATGCATGGAAGAATCTCCTTGTTCTTTTTTATCCTGTTGAAGGGCTCACCCATGTGTTTTCGTGGAATATAAGGTTCGATCTATGGTAGAGTTAAAATAGTGGATTCTAGAATACCCATTTCTTCACATGTATCCTCGACCTTGGCCTCTTCCTCTAGTTTCCCTGTTAGCTATAGGGAACTTAGGCTCATTATAGTCAAATTAAAAAATGTAATTAGGATCCGTTATGTGAATGAAATTGAAAAAACCAAAGATAAATTCTTTATCGAATGAATATTATGCTTGACAGGTCAAATATGGTTGGACATTTTAGAAGGGTAGTGACCGTACTATTGAAAAAAATGACATGAAATCTGCCAGAGTCAAAAAAACATTGGTTGTGACATGAGATTGTCTTTTTCTAACTTCTCTTTGTTATTATGATCATATAGTTTCTTTGAGGAATAAACATTAGAGGACTGATCATTTGATGAAGCTGGATTTGCTATGGTGGAAGTAGTAGAAGTCACAATTGGTTTATTAAATTGTGTTCATAAAATGGATGAGTTCGGTTGATCATTTTTCAGATTATCCAATCATCTTATTTCTACAAATTTTTTACTTTTGAATTCCTTCCATTTTCCTTCTTCGTCTGGATCAGTTTCATTAACACATGCTACTTGGGCTGAAGAACTTTATAGTTTTACTTTTCTAGAGTCTACCATTTTAGCAAGAGGTATTTGAAAATAGGACACTCTCAAATGGGATTCCCTAGCATCTGGCGAAAGGGACAATAGTTTGGAAGCAATTCATCTATTTAATTTTTTGGATTATTTGGCCTCAGAAACTGAACCAAATTATTTTCCAAAGCTAATATGAAGTAACCAGAAACATGTTCATTTTGGAAATAATAAACCTTGTTAATTAACTCCTCAAACTGTTATCTCTTTTGAACTCTTTGATCATCATGAAGATCCGATCGTTGCTACATATGCTTAGGTGGCAGATCCCTTCAATATATTGATGGTTTTGTAGTGGACGAAGGTTTAGGTGCTTTCTTAAGAATAACTGTAGAAGCCTCTTCTTTCCCTGTTCTTCTTCCCAGAGTTTATAGAATTATATGAGTTTTGACTTAGTTTCTATAATATAATATTCTATCAGTTGAGAAATTGAATCAAGGACTCGAAACCCTATTATGTATTTCATAGGGATCAGTGGTGTTCATTACTCATCATGAATATTTTAGAAAACAAATTGGAAGAAACACTTATTGAGGGACTTTCAGATTTAAGGAAATTGTTAATCATTTCCATCAAGTAATGAAATATTAAACACTTTTATTTTCTCTTTGTTTTCAATTTTTATGAAAAAAAACTACTGTCTTTGGTAGGGTTGAGCTGAATTTAAGAAGAAATTTATAACAAAGTTCTTCCCAACAAAAAATTGATTGATATTGAAAACTTGTATACCAGACAAATGTTGGTCCCTATAATGACTGCACGAAAAACATAAGCTTCACTGATTTTTATTGTTGAGGAGTCGCCATCATTGGATCACAATGGGACATGAAATGTGTTATGTTTTGTTCCAGATCTCTAGAACCATTAAAGATTGAGAATGTGGTATTCAAAAAATTTGGTGGGGGAGGGATCAGATACACCCACTTAGGGTAAGATTTATTTTCCAGATGAATTGGTGAAAACTGTTCTTCTATAGCATGCAATTGTTTTTTCAATGCCTCAATTCAATTCATAAGCACATTGGTAATATCCAGATGAGTTGGGACTTATACTTGTATAGAAGCTGGAGCTTGAACTAGTGCAACGGCCAGCAAAACCACTAGTGGTGGTGCTTGGGGTATTTTCCTTGGATAACCCACATGGACATTACTATAAGGATGTGGTTGACTCTTCCACGGCTGTGTACCCAATGGTGGGAAATAATTATCCACATATTTAATTACCAAAAATACTATTTGATGAGGAGATCCTATAGACTGTTCATGTTGAGGATATTTTTGAAGAGTATGTCTACCAGAAATGCTGCTTTGATGCAACTCTGTATTGAGTCTTTTCAACTCTTTCATTTCCTATACTTGCTTTGCAAATCTTTCTTCATGTCGATGATATTGACATCCTTCAGTGGAAATGTGATATGTGATCTTACCTTTACCATTCCCCTTGTTAAAAAACTTTAGGAGGGGTTGGATTTGGTTATTTGAGGGCATACCTAGATTCCAGGTAAGCATCTGATTTCAAGTAAACACACCTTATTCATTGGATTTAGTGTGTACTGTATTATGGATAAGAACTTCACCTTCTGATTCCCCTAAACTCGACTCATTTTCTAGAGAATTTTATGAAATTGAATTAATGAAAATTATTGATGCATAATGCATTGATGGAAATCTGTCTGTATCTTTGTTAGATAATATCCTTCTATATCTTCAATGAGACTCTGTTATCCTATATTTTGTATTTCTGGGAATTTTTTGGCGAATAGTTACCCAAAGGGAATCCTGGGATAGTTCATTTCTATGCTTTCATTGTGGCTTCTTCCCTAATCGATAAAACTGACTTCCGTTGAGGAGTAGATTTCATATGTTAAAAGACCTCAGCCTTATAGGCTACGTTTGTTCCTGTTCTTCTTCTTCTTCAAAACATTTGACATTGTTTAATGAATTTGAAGGTTGAATTAAACAAGCCCCCTACCCTAAAGGCTGGGGTTTCTCTTGAACTACTTTAGATGAGATTCACATAGCTTCCCTTCAGTTTTTTGAATTTTGGTTCGGATAATAGCTGGGAGAATTATATAAAAACCACTCAAATCGACTATTTTAGAATATTGATATGCTATTTTAGAAATCTATGTTATCTGAGGGCTGACATCTTCAATGAGGGAAGCATGTTGAAGAATCTCAGATGCTTGCTACAAAAGTAACTAAAAAACAAGTTTTCTTTGGGTCTGACTCTAATGACAGCTACTTGAGGCATGTTCTTGAGCATACATTTGATTACATACAAAATCTATTGATTGTAGCTGGCTGTGGGAAATGACATTTCATGAGCCCACTTTTGGAAGGCTTTGCTAATTTTGGAGTGTAGTGAAACGAAATACTCCATGTGCACCCCATCCTCTGATAAAAACACCAGATGGGTTGTTAGAAATTAACTGTAATAGCCTCTTTAGAGCATTGAGGCATGCACGCTGAAGGGTTCTCTGTTACTTTTCATCCTTAAAATTACAAGAAACTGAGAGAGATGCCTATTCAATTTGGAATTTCAACCCTTCTATTAACATTACATTATTTTTATATTTATAATACGGTAATACATTTATTTTCAAATGAAAAAGAGTCTTCCATAAGATGAGGTGGATATCAGGAATGCTATCTTCTACCATCAATTCTAGAATGTTATATTGAGAATTTTCTAATGGCTAGAACATGAATGGTATTTTTCCTTAATCCAATTGTTTTATCATGTTTAACATATCTTCATCATCATTAAGTAGAGGTTTCTCAATATGGTCTAACTAAATTGGGAACTTCTTGATTATTTTTTAAACAACGGAATCTTTCACTTCTTTCTTTACTTTGTTAGAAGACAAGTGACCCAAGGGAGGTTCATAGAATGACTCTTCCCTTATGATATCTTATGGAGAGAAATTATTTAACTTGTTAATGAAAAGACATCAGATATAAATATCCTTGTATTGGATAGTGCCTCGATATAAGAGTGTTTACTCATTACTAAACTGTCAATTATAGAATTATTTTGAAAATTCAAAAAACTAATACGGATAGAACTTTCTCAGTGAATGTCATAATGGGTAAGACCACTATAGTGGATTACAGCAATGGATAAATCCTATTACTCCTTGGTCTTCTTTCCACCTATAGGGCTGTCGTGGCTCTCATCTAGAGATAGGCTCTTTGTATTGATTGAATTTTCATGAAGAAAGTCCTCGGGATGATGTTTTTGAAGGAGATAATTATAATTACTACTACTACTCCGATAATTCGACAATGAGAGAGAAGGATCTTGAGCAGTAATAGTCAAATGTCTGAGGGATTCAAGAACATCAGCATCAAGGGGAGCCAAATTACAGCTTTACTCTTGATTTTCCAACTATGATTGGAAATATTTCATCTAAGATGCTCTCTTACACTTATTTGGGTCACTTTCTGGGACAAGTGGTTATCATGGGTAGGTTTATGTGCCTTCCTTGGAGTGGTCACAAAAATAGACCGATTACCTCCAATTGGAAAGGGTGTTTATTCACAATCCTATTGTCCATATGATTTGGGAATATGAACCATGACCCTCCTCGACTAGAATAGAGGTGTGTATCTACTTTTGGATGGAAAGCCAATGTTTCATCCCCGGTGTGGGGACAAATTTATGTGTCTGTTACCTTGGTACTATTGAAGTAGTTGTTATAATATTCTTTCATGCTTCCAGAATATGTGAAGGGATTTGTGTCTACCCTTTCATTATTGATAAGATGTGTGTGGTGACTTTAGCGGCCGTAACGGGAATATACGTCCATTCAGTATCTGAAGTAGGTGTATGTTCCTACTCACGTGCTTCTTTTCCTGTCAATGGATATTGACAGTACTCATGTATGGGGGCAGAGAGTTGGGTCTGCGACATATTTTTCATCAGATCTTTCCGACTGACTTCTCTGGGTGCTGCCAAAAGATACTATTGGTAGGATTGATGAGTACTAAAAGGTGTATTTCCCTACATTTTTTCCATCAAGAAAGGTTGACAGAATTCCTTCAATACCGACAGATGAGACAGTTGTAAGAATCAGTGATTGTAAGTAGGTGGATGTTCATGTTTACCAGTTTCCACGACATTTTATTGGAATAATTATTTAAATTCAATCAGACGAGCCTACTGACTAGAAGATAATTTGTAAAAAGGTGTATGTGTCGATTCACGGTACTCCACCAGATTTTTCTAGTGGCATTGGGGGGTTTCTTCCAGACGAGTCAGGTGGGTAGCAGAATTAGGAGGGATGGGTGTATGTGCCCTCCCATTGTTCACTATAAAGTTCGGTTGGCGGACTTATCATGAGGGGGAAGAGGTATGAACGTGCTCCATGTGGACTGGACGTTGTCCTCAATGTTTCGTCTTGTGTGCTCAGGTCTAAGGGACTTGTGCCGAATGTCAGGAGGCGACAACCCCGTCCTGTTGGGGGTTTACGACCACATGATTTTTCTGGCGACGATTATTGGTGGGAATCCTCCACAAGGACCCCTGCATCCTTGAATTGGGGCCCTAAGTGACCTCATGATCTAGCTCCCTATAGTATGGGAGGGAAAATTTATTGCTTTCTAGGGATAAGGACCCAAAATAGTTGAAAATGGTGGTTGGTATCGTCTGCTTCTTGATCATCGGCCTTCATTGGACAGATGATTGAGGATTATTGTTTACCTAGAGATCCTGTTAAAAATCCTCCATGGATGGGATTATACCATGCTTACGTTACTCTCTTACCAGCACGTTGGAGACCCAGTGTTGAAGACACTGGATGGGTGATGGAATCCTTCCTATTGATTAGGATCTAGCTTGAGTAGAGGTCGGGAAGTTCACAGATTTCATCTTGAAGAAATCCATATTGGACTAAAGGGAGTTCTGATAAATAAACTTGAAAACAATAATAAACTGTAATGACCCAAAGTTTCATTAATAGAAAATCCCTCTTGATCCAGTTAAATGTTTATTTATGAAAAATGTTTTTATAAGATGTCAACTTCTTTAGTTTTACATTAAGATTTGTGACCGTTACTTTTATAGTTGTTAAACAGTGATCATCTGAGTAGTATAAATATAAGGCTTTAAAGAATCCATTTCTACTCAGACAAAGGAAGCGATGGCCTCATCCAGTAGAATTGCCCCTTACGAAGCCCATTTGTCAGAGCTCGGAAAAGAGGTGGTGTCTTTGGGCTTTTCCCTTGACCAAGCCCAAGCCGAGCTTCATCAAGTCAAGCTCGAACGTGATCGTCTATGGGAAAAGTAAAAGTTAATTGAAATTACCACTCGAGCGATGTTATCCGAGCCGCCCCAAGAGTCTGTCACCATCGCACACCTTACCCTTAGGTCTTATGCGGCTATTTTAAGGGGTTATGTAACAAATAAGTAGCACCATGTTCATGTACATTATTTTTTTATATAATAATGAATATAATTTCTAGTCATTTTTGATAGATTGTAATTAGTTTTTAAAGTAAAAATGGTGTTTTTAGTTATTATTTAATTAAGAATTATATTTTATTAAATTAAAGGATTTTTGAGTTAAATAATATTTTAATAAAATATTATTATTAATATTAAATTAATTTTTTATTATGTATAAATGATCTTATAATTTTATGAATGCAATTAAATTTTTTTATTAAATTTTGAAATCCATTTCTGTCAAAACCCGTGAATTTTTTTTATAAATGTCGGTTTTTATTTTAAAAGTAAAAATTCACATATTTAGGAAATTATTTAGATAAAATAAATATTATTTTTGGAATCAGGACCTCAAAATTACCCAATGGTGAATTTTTCATAATTTTCTGAGACAGTCAAATTTTTGGGTAAAAATTAAATACCATTTAAATATATAATGTGTTTTATGACATCATAATGACCCAATGGTGATGTAATAAAATAACATAATCCTTATGTTCGGCCAATATGTGTTTTATCATTAAAATAATGAGGTTTTGGGTTTGATTTACTTACTTTTCAAAACATTAATGGAGCCCTCAAGACTTATTCAACACTTTGCCTTTTTAAATTAATTTCCATGGGAGTGTGACTCACCTCCACATAAGCAACCCTAATTTTTTAATAAGTTCGGACCTTGGCCTTGTAAAATATTTTTTTCCTCTTTCTTTTTCCAGAAACCATGGGCAAATACCATGGGATGGTTTGTGGTTTGGATTATTTTAATATAAGGGGTCCCAAACCTAAATAATAAAGAATTCTCTCACCTTTCCTATATAAACTCACCCAAGCTCCAACTTCCTCCTCACTAAAATCCCTTGGAGTTCGTCCAACCTTTTCCCTACTCTCTCTAGAATCCTCCCAAGGTGCCCCAAACTCCCAAGAAGCCTCTCACAAGCCTCTCTCTATCCTTTGGAAGCACACTTCCAAGTAAGGGGTTTTCTTCCTTTCTCATTTTTGTCCATTTTCATTAAGTTGTATTGCCCTTTTCAATTTCAATTATGAATGTTGGGGTATGGTTTCAAACCTCTCACATACTACCCTCTTATTGTTTGAATGATGGGAGACCCCTTTCTCTCTCATTAAAAGCCTCCCATGTACACCCGTTACTATGCCGAAATACCAAAAAGAAACCTTTTTCTCCTCATTTATATTCAAGAAATACTTTTGTATCATGAATATAAATTCACTTTCAATTGTTGGGACATGAATCTATATGACCTCCTTACTGTCCATTACATGTAAATATGATGAGGAACCCCTTTCTCTCTCATCAACCTTTTTTATGAATTCTTATGTCACACCGTTACGCTGCCGAAATCACACCGATTTTCTAAGCCAATATCATTGTGTAGTGAATACCATATCCATTTATCCATCAAGGGTATTCACCTTTATTCACATTTACTTATTGATTATAAAGTTTCATGTATGAATTCCACATTCCTTTATTGTGGAATAAATGATTATGTTTTATGAATCCATGTTTTATGATCCATGTGGCACACTTATGCATGAAATGAAATGTTTAAGAAGGGTGCGCCCTTTATAGTGCTCCAATGCATTGGGTAAAGTATAGTATCATGATACGTCATGTGCAATGAGTGTTGACTCATGCTAATTCAAGTGCAATGAGGGTTTACTCGTGCTTCAAGTTCAATGAGGGTTTACTCATGCTCCATGTGCAATGAGCCTTGGCTCATGCTAATTCAATTTTAAGTGTTGTTGCCACATTTCCATGTTATGGTTATCATGCTTTATCATGCCTTTATGTTCATGTTACTATAATGCTCTATTGATGTTCCTATTGACTAACATGTATTGTACTCCTCATGTTATTCATTGTGTACTCCCTTATTGGGCTTTATAGCTCACCCTTTTCTTATGCATGTCCTCAGGTTATCCCATGCAATGCTAAGTACGAAGGAATGTAGTGGTCATGTAAAGGAAGTTTTCAATAAAGATGTTGTATTTCAAGTTTAAAGTTTTTATGAAATGATCCTAAGCCCCAAATACACTAAACCTCTCGATCTTCTTTGTTGTATCATGTGAAGTTTTATGTAATAAAGCATGATTAAGTTTTAATAAAAACAGGGTTGTCATAGTTGGTATCAGAGGATAGGTTTAGTTATTTTTGGGATTAGGAAACCCTAGTAAAGCCTTAGATACAAGACTAATCATAATAAAAACATCCCTAAGTTTTGTTAAATACTAATTAAGTGGTTTATCAAACAAATACATCCATGTCTGGATACGAGCAGGTAGAGGCGGCTCTGGCACAGATGTATCCTAGGGGTAAAACCCGAAAACACCGCTTTGAGCTAGACTCGAATGGGAACTGGTGCATGACAACGGGCCTTGCTGCACTGTTGGTTACGACACTCCCGAGGAATATGTTTTGATAAATCCACAATCTTAGTATGAACCCTTATTAAGGGAAAAATGCCCCTAAGAATATATGTTAGAAGGAAGACCATGGAAAGCCTGGATTGAATCCTATAGACTCATGAGTTAAAGAGATTAATGTTTATTTATAATTCATCAACATTTGTCTTTGGATTACCTTTATGTGTTACCCCTAACTTTCCTTTTATTCTAGCCAATGGCCTGTAATAGGAGAACTCGCGCTAACAACTGTTGTGAAGATCAGTGTGATGATTGTACTAATGAGATGCCCAATCCAATGGGAGTGGGAATCGCGAACTTTGTCACGCTTCTCTCTTAGCTAACTTAAGTTTTGAATAGAAACACGGGTCAAGAGGAACATTCAACCCCCCTAAGAAAGAACAAGTCGCTATCGAGAGCTTCATGAGACAAAGGCCTCCTACTTTTAGTGGATCATCTGATCCCACGATCGCTAAGCAATGGATCAACTCCATTGAAAAGATTTTCTCTATCCTTTAATGTTCTGAACAAGAGAAGGTTCTCCTGGCGGCTTATTGTATGGAGGTTGAAGCTGATCAATGGTGGATGTTGATCAAAAATACGAAGCCTGAGGAGGAGATCGAGGATTTGGAATGGAAGGAATTCCGGAAGATGTTTTTCGATAAATATTTTCCGCGCACCCTCCATCTTAAGATGGAAAGGGACTTCCTTTCCCTCAAGCAGAATGATGAAGAATCTATGGGAGCGTACGAGGGAAACATCACAAGGCTTGCACGATATGCTTCCAGCTTTGTCGTTACCCCCTAATGCAAGGTTGACCGCTTCTTTGGTGGGCTGAAGCCTAGCTTGCGGAAAGCATTAGCGATCCATGACTTCGACAGCTATGAGGAAATTGTCCATTGTGCCCTCAAGGTTGAAATGGAGATCGGAGAATCACAGGTGTATCATGGGGACAAGAAGCGTAAGGTGGACTTCAATGCTAGTGGTCCGATGGATAAATCCAACGGTTCTAAGAAGTTCCAGCACCCCACTTGCCAAAAGTGTGGAAAGAAGCACCCTGGAAATTGCCTTAGGGGGACGATAAAATGCTTTAGGTGTGGAAGATAATGGAACCTAGCTATTAACTATCGGCAAGAAGGACCCGCGGCTGCGACAGATGAGAGGAACACTCCGTTCGAACCTCAACGCGTTGTTCAATGCTACAAATGCAAAGAACCGGGCATTTTGCGAATCAGTGCCCTAATCCAAGGGTTATTAGAGGCAACCAACAACCTCCAAGACAGCAAGGAAGAGCTTTTTCCATCACTTCTGCCGAAGTGAACCCCGACAACGAAGTGGTGACAGGTACGCTAGTTATTCATTCAAGAATAGAGAATGTACTTTTTGATTCAGGTTATACGCATTCTTTTATATCTTGAATGTTTAGTAGAACAATCCCAGCACCACCACAAATCCTGGAAGTAAAGATGTCGGTGAGTACGGAAAACGGGGCAATCATTGCATCCCATGAATATAAGTCCTCCCCTATTATAATCTGTGGATTGAATTTCCCGGCGAACCTCGTCATACTCCCTTTGGTGGAATTTGATGCAATTCTTGGCATGGATTGGCTTTCCTTATATAGAGCCAACATAAATTGTCGGGAGAGGGAAATCACACTCCATATGGAGAATCGACCCCCGATTCTTTACAAGTGTCAGGAGGAAGATGAATCTCCTTTAGCTCCATCATCTCAAGCATGGATATTACTACCTTATGAGCACGCATATCTGGCTCAGATGATTGAGTCCAAGGAAGAAACCACCCTTGAAGAAATGCCGATTGTGAGGGAATTCGCTGAAGTATTTCCCGAGGAACTTCCTGGTATTCCTCCAAGAAGAGATGTTGGGTTCTCAGTTGAACTTATACTTGGGGCGATACCAATATCCAAGACTCCATATAGAATGGCTGTTGTTGAGCGTGAAGAGCTGAAGAAACAACTACAGGAGAATCTGGATAAAGGGTTTATACGCCCAAGTGCATCACCATGGGGTGCACCAGTCCTCATCGTCAAGAAGAAGGATCGGTCAATGCAGCTTTGCATCGATTATCGTGAACTTAACAAAATAACGATAAAGAAGAAGTATCCTCTCCCAAGAATCGATGACTTGTTTGATCAGCTATGTGGAGAACAATACTTCTCCAAGGTGAACTTGCGGTCGGGATATTATCAAGTATGGGTGAAGAAGGAAGATATCCCCAAGACTTCTTTTCTACAAGGTACGGGCACTATGAATTCATAGTAATGCCTTTTTGACTCACCAATGCTCCAGCAATATTCATGGACTTGATGAATAGAGTCTTTAGAGATTACCTTGACAAATTTGTGGTAGTTTTTATAGATAATATTCTAATATACACCAAAACCGAGGACCATGAGGAGCATTTAAAAACTGTACTAGAGACTTTGCGCAAGGAGAAGCTCTATGAAAAGTACAGAAAGTGTGATTTTTGGTTGAAGGAAGTCTCATTCTTGGGCCATATCATCACAAGAAGTGGGATATCTGTGGACCCCTCCAAAACAGATGCAATTGAGGGATGGCCGAGGCCAACATCGGTAACTGATATCCGTAGCTTCTTGGGGTTAGCTGGATATTATCGACAATTTGTGAGAAATTTCTCACGATTTTCCAACCCTCTTACCAAGCTAACTCGAAAGGGAGTAAAGTTTTCATGGAGTGATTAATGCAAAGAAAGCTTCAAGGAGTTGAAAAGGAGGCTTATCACTACACCCGTGCTCACTTTACCCACAAGTGGGGAGCTTTTTGTGGTATTCAGTGATGCTTCGAAGAAGGGCTTAGGATGTGTGATGATGGAGAATGATAATGTGATATCCTATGCCTCAAGGCAGTTGAAAATCCATGAGCGAAACTATCCAATGCATGATCTGGAGTTGGCGGCGGTGATCTTTGCCTTGAAAATATGGCGGCATTATCTCTATGGAGAGAAATGTGAGATATATACTGACCACAAGAGTCTTAAATATATATTCACACAGAAAGAGCTTAATATGCGCCAGAGAAGATGGATAGATCTCATCTAGGATTATGACTGTTTAATACATTACCACCCTGGGAAGGAAAACAAGGTGGAAGATGACCTAAGTAGAAAGGATCCAGCGATTCTATCAATGATGAGAATTGTGAAGGATCCAATCTTTTTAGACTTGATGAAGATGGATGTGGGAATCATAAAGAAGGGAACATCATCAATCCTTTCACAAATTATTGCTCAACCATCTCTTTTGGAAAGGTTAAAGGATGATCAAAAGGATGATGCGGGAATCCAAGAAAAAGTGGAAGCTATCAAAAAGGGAAAATCCTCAGAGTTTAATGTTAATGAAGAAGGAATTGTGCGGTTTGGGAAAAGACTATGTGTTCCATCAAGTTCGGAGCTGAAGAAGGAACTTTTGGACGATGCACATAGTTCAAATTTCTCTATTCACCCAGGGAGCACAAAGATGTATCGAGATCTCCGAGAAAACTTTTGGTGGGATAATATGAAGAAGGAGATCGCTGAATATACATCAAAGTGCCTGGTGTCTCAGCAAGTGAAGGTAGAGAGGCAGAAGTCTAAGGGGATGATGCACCCATTTCCCATACTAGAATGGAAGTGGGAGAACATCACCATGGACTTTGTCACTGGACATCCAAGGACATCCAAAGGCAACAATGCAATCTGGGTTGTTGTGGATCGTCCTACAAAGACTGCACACTTCATTTCTATTCGAGAGGATTTCTCTTTGGATAAACTGGCACAGATATATATCAGGGATGTGGTACGGTTCCATGGGGTACCACTATCTATTTTTTCTGACCGAGATCCAAGATTCACCTCTATGTTTTGGAAGAGTCTTCAACAAGCTCTGAATACTGAACTGAACTTCAGTACGGCCAATCATCCTCAAACTGATGGCCAATCCGAGCGGACTATCCAAACACTTGAGGATATGTTGAGAGCATGCTCAATGGACTTTAAAGGAGGATGGGATCAACATCTTCCTCTAGTTGAGTTCTCCTATCATAATAGTTTCCACTCGAGCATCCAAATGGCACCATATGAAGCCCTGTATGGGAAAAGGTGTAGAACACCAGCATGTTGGGATGAGGTCGGTGAACGTAAGCTGCTTGGACCAAAAATGGTCGAAGAAATGGTGGAGAAGGTGAAAACCATTCAGCAGCATATCAAGGCAACCCAAAGTCGACAGAAGAGTTATGCAGATAATCGTCGATGAGACCTTGAGTTTAAAGTCGGAGACATGGTGTTTTTACGCATATCTCCATTGAATAAGGTCATGAGGTTTGGAAAGAAAGGAAAGTTAAGTCCAAGGTACATCGGCCCCTTCGAGATTCTTGATCATGTTGGGGCCGTGGCCTATCGACTAGCACTTCCACCTACTATGGCCAAGGTGCAAGATGTCTTCCATGTATCCCTCTTAAGGAAGTACATACCAGACCCTTCACATGTACTCTCTTCCGAGGTGGTACAATTAGAAGATGATCTTTCTTATGAGGAGAAACCAGTGAAGATCTTAGATCGTAGAGAGAATGTTCTACGAAATAAGACAATGCCCCTCGTCAAGGTGTTGTGGAGAAACCACAAGTTTGAAGAAGAAACTTGGGAGTTGGAAGATATGATGAAGCTAAGTTACCCACATTTGTTTTAGTGTGGGAAAAGGAAAATTTTGAGGGCAAAATTTCTTAAGGGGGGAATATTGTAAAGACACAAAGTTTCATTAATAGAAAATCCCTCTTGATCCATTTAAATGTTTCTTTATGAAAAATGTTTTTATAAGATGTCAACTTCTTTAGTTTTACGTTAAGATTTTTGACCGTTACTTTTATAGCTGTTGAACAGTGATCATCTGAGTAGTATAAATATAAGGCTTTAACAAACCCATTTCTACTCAGACAAAGGAAGCAATGGCCTCATCCAGTAGAATTGCCCCTTATGAAGCCCATTTGTCAGAGCTCGGAAAAGAGGTGGTGTCTTTGGGCTTTTCCCTTGACCAAGCCCAAGCTGAGCTTCATCAAGTCAATCTCGAACATGATCGTCTATGGGAAAAGTGGAAGTTAATTGAAATTACCACTCGAGTGATGTTATCCGAGCCGCCCCAAGAGTCTGTCACCATCGCACACCTTACCCTTAGGTCTTATGTGGCTATTTTAAGGGGTTATGTAACAAATAAGTAGCACCATGTTCATGTACATTATTTTTTTATATAATAATGAATATAATTTCTAGTCATTTTTGATACATTGTAATTAGTTTTTAAAGTACAAATGGTGTTTTTAGTTATTATTTAATTAAGAATAATATTTTATTAAATTAAAAGATTTTTGAATTAAATAATATTTTAATAAAATATTATTATTAATATTAAATTAATTTTTTATTAAGTATAAATGATCTTATAATTTTATGAATGCAATTAAAATTTTTATTAAGGTTTGAAAGCCATTTATGTCAAAACCCGTGATTTTTTTTATAAATGTCAGTTTTTATTTTAAAAGTGAAAATTCACATATTTAGAAAATTATTTAGATAAAATAAATATTATTTTTGGAATCAGGACGTCGAAATTATCCAACGGTGAATTTTTCATAATTTTCTGACAGTCAAATTTTTGGGTAAAAATTAAATACGATTTAAGTATATAATGTGTTTCATGACATCATAATGACCCAATGGTGATGTAATAAAATAACATAATCCTTATGTTCGGCCAATAGGTGTTTTATCACTAATATAATGAGGTTTTGGGTTTGTTTGACTTACTTTTCAAAACATTAAGGGAGCCCTCAAGACTTATTCAACACTTTGCCTTTTTAAATTAATTTCCATGGGAGTGTGACTCACCTCCACATAAGCAACCCTAATTTTTTAATAAGTTCGGACCTTGGCCTTGTAAAATATTTTTTTCCTCTTTCCTTTTCCAGAAACCATGGGAAAATACCATGGGATGGTTTGTGGTTTGGATTATTTTTATATAAGGGGTCCCAAACCTAAATAATAAAGAATTCTCTCACCTTTCCTATATAAACCCACCCATGCTCCCACTTCCTCCTCACTAAAATCCATTGGAGTTCGTCCAACCTCTTCTCTACTCTATCTAGAATCCTCCCAAGGTGCCCCAAGCTCCCAAGAAGCCTCTCATAAGCCTCTCTCTAGCCTTTGGAAGCACACTTCCAAGTAAGGGGTTTTCTTCCTTTCTCATTTTTGTCAATTTTCATTAAGTTGTATTGCCCTTTTTAATTTCAATTATGAATGTTGGGGTATGGTTTCTCACCTCTCCCATACTGCCCTCTTATTGTTTGAATGATGGGAGACCCCTTTCTCTCTCATTAAAAGCCTCCCATGTACACCCATTACTATACCGAAATTCCGAAAGAAACCTTTTTCTCCTCTTTTATATTCAAGCAATACTTTTGTATCATGAATCTAAAATCCTTTTCAATTGTTGGGACATGTATCTATATGAACTCCTTACTGTCCATTACATGTAAATATTATGAGGAACCCCTTTCTCTCTCATCAACCTTTTTTATGAATTCTTATGTCACACCGTTACGCTGCCGAAATCACACCGATTTTCTAAGCCAATATCAATGTGTAGTGAATACCATGCCCATTTCTCCATCAAGGGTATTCACCTTTATTCACATTTACTTATTGATTATAAAGTTTCATGTATAAATTCCACATTCCTTTATCGTGGAATAAATGATTATGTTTTATCAATCCGTGTTTTATGATCCATGTGGCACACTTATGCATGAAATGAAATGTTTAAGAAGGGTGCGCCCTTTATAGCACTCTAATGCATTGGGTAAAGTATAGTATCATGATACTTCATGTGCAATTAGTGTTGAATTATGCTAATTCAAGTGCAACGAGGGTTTACTCATGCTTCAAGTGCAATGAGGGTTTACTCATGCTCCATGTGCAATAAGCCTTGCCTCATGCTAATTCAATGTTAAGTGTTGTTGCCACATTTCCATGTTATGGTTATCATGCTTTATCATGACTTTATGTTCATGTTACTCTAATTCTCTATTGATGTTCCTATTGACTAACATGTATTGTACTCCTCGTGTTATTCATTGTGTACTCCCTTACTGGGCTTTATAGCTCACCCTTTTCTTATGCATGTCCTCAAGTTATCCCATGTAATGCTAAGTACGAAGGAATGTAGGGGTCATGTAAAGGAAGTTTTCAATAAAGATGTTGTATTTCAAGTTTAAAGTTTTTATGTAATGATCCTATGCCCCAAAGACACTAAACCTCTTGATCTTCTTTGTTGTATCAAGTGAAGTTTTATGTAATAAAGCATGCTTAAGTTGTAATAAAAAGCAGGGTTGTCATATAAACTCCATTAAAGTGACATCTTTTAGATGGATACATGTGTGATTTATTCCTTTGCCTGGCCTTCCTTTATCAATTGATAGTGGCCTGATTAGTGGGAAACATTATTAACATGGTGAAGGATTTCAAATCGGGTTCACCTTTTTTGTTATGTAGTTCCTTGAAATGTGTGGTCTATTTTTAAGAATACCTGCTTCTATATGGTTTTCATTGTATTTATTCATGGAACCAGAAAATCCTAACACTTCATTATCCAAAAGGGACCTACTATCCAAAGGCAGGTGTTCATTATTATTGAGGCTTAAGATAAACAGGAACATGCATTGGTTGAGAGGATGGGTGGTCGGACTCATCACACCCTTTTGGGGGTGATTATTGTCTACTCTAGGAATCCTTTTATAGATTTAAGATATTTTCATGAATACTTATTAATTCACCAAGTATAAAATATGTTTCCCTTGGAATTTTCAATCACTTATTAATATTTCTAAAATTTAGAATCATCAGTATGTATTTAAGGTACTTACCAAATGGATATATCTGTTTGTATTCATATTGCTCCATTAATGATATCATCTCATATACAATTTAGAGATTATTTTAATCATCGTTATTATGATACTAGTTTTTAACCCACTCAGTGGGGCACTCTAGAATTTATTGTCGTCCAGGGAGACAAAGGTTTATTTTGATATTGGGATCTTACCCATAAAATGGGCTACATATGTATCCTTGTAAGTGAAATCATAACCCTCATAGTTCGGTGCGGCTTAATGGGACACGTCATACGTTTTAAGTTAATGTGATAAGGACCTATCCATATAGTTTAATGTCATGGGGTATGGAAATCTAAATGAAATGTGCTTAGTCAATGTCTGGAGTGGGACTTATGCCTAAGAAACCCAAGGAACATGGAAAGGATATGGGTTTCCAAGTAAGATTAGACCTTATTGGAAATATGGAATAAGGAAAATAGGGTTGATTTGAAGTGTTGGTTTTGAACCTCAATGAGGCCTCCTATTTATCGGATTTAGATGGGAATCAGAGCCTAAATAGTTCGATATGTATCATATGAGAGTATAGTCCTTTGAGAAAAATTATTTTTTGATTCCATCCTGAAATGGATTCCTTGATAATTTGAGTGTTTAATTTGGGGATTACTCCCAATGAATATGCCTTGATTAATGGTATTGGGGTTATATTTCTGAAGTGGAAACCCAATAAGATGGAACCCTGATGAAGGCTTCCTACATATCCTGGCATGAACATGAATCAGAGTTCTTGTAGTTCAAGTGTTGTGTAATCGCTGTGATCATGAAACATATCTATTCCCATGTGAGTCTTGCTCGGTTTGAGAAACAATAGGATATCAAGGATTAAAAAAATCCACTCACACTTTTCCTCCTCTGCTAATGGAAGAGGGATCACCTACGGTGGTGAGGGTGGATGAGGTTGAGGCGACCCGGGTAGAGGGAAAGTTGATTAGCCCTCCCTCTGTTCTCTTTACATTTTAAATGGGTCCAATGAAAGGAATTAGGGATGTAGGTTAGGGGATTACACTAGGATGGCTACCCCAAAATTTATCCTAGTAGTGGATGGAGAATTTTCATTTTCTTTCATGGAAAAGAACGTGTGAACCGTACCTTCCCTACTAGAGACATGAGGTTCTGGGTCTTAGAGATTAAAAGTTAAGGGCAAAAACCAAACCCTAATCTTACAAAATGGGAACTTCTCAACACAATTTATAGGAGAATGTTCCATATGGATGGGGATATAGAAACCCCCATACACTTCATGAATTCTATCCCCGTTATGAAAAAAATGTGGGAAGCCTCTGACTACAGATATACAAACCCAAATAGGAAACACATTGATGTGCCTTTCCCATAGGTTTAATAAGTCATGTGGATTTGGTGGAGGTCTAAACAGTATCCCATCCAGACAAGGGATCCAATGAAGAAGAATCCTTTCCATGAATGGATTTGAGGAGGGATTGATGGATTATAGACTAAAGAGAGTAGGTGGATCAAAAAGGGGTGCCCAAGTAGGTACTGGCGCGCATGTATGGGCACAGAAGTAGGCTTGGGAGACCTGAAGATCACCTATGTGATGAACAACCTATATGTTAATACTAGGGAAAGAGTTGGCTTAATCATTCAAGGGTATTCACATGTGATCCAGAAAGTGGGGAGCTCAAGTACCTTCTAAAGAAATAGGTTTCACATATGTATTTTTAGTTTTGGGAGGTTGCACATTGTAGGCATGCAAGTGTTATGGATTTCAAACACTAAAAGGACTTAAGTCCTATGATACTCTTTAAAATCCTCCGATCTTGGTGTTAAAGAACAACCTTGAAAGTTTCAGAAGACTTGGGGAAAGCACTAGGGATACTAGAGCAGCAATTGGGCTTTAGGGAAATTCTTCCATACAAATAAAGACCCCAAGGGTCTATTAATAGGCCAAAATAGGTCTATGGGAGAAAAGAGACTAGGCGCGCAAGTTTATTTCATACCGATGATGTTTTGTCAAGACTGGGGTGATACATTGAGGACTTAGCCAGAATAATTAATCCAATTATCTCCAACATGGTGGCATGTAGGAGTTTGCATGTAGGTACCTTGGGCGCTTCTTTGGGGACTTATCCAAATTTATTACTCCATACCGAGGGGGCTTTCCCCCACACCCCTGCTTGGGATCAGTTCCGACATGCGGTCTCGACCCTTCAGGGTGGTTCCTTCACCACCGTCAAGAACCCCCATGAAAAATGCAGAGTAGGACCACGAATGTTTCGTGAACGGTTAATGAAATTTTACAAAAAAGTTCATGGAAGACATTTTATGGTGTATACATCCATGTATAATGTTTCTATGTGGGTAAGGGGGCCTCCCACATATAATTATCATATGGGGATATGGGTCACTCCATGTAGTTCTTTTCTACTTCAGGCCAGGTTCTTTCTCTATAGAATTATGCTAAGTGGGGTAAATATCTAACAACATTTCCTGGTTCAAGGTAGGGTCAATATCCTATATCTTAGTGATTTTCTCTGTGGGGGTAATATTCTATTCGCATATCATTTTCTATGCATGATTCATGATTATAAAAGTTCCATTGGTTCTTCATTTCACATGATGTATTTAAAGAAAGGATTATATGTTTATGGAGTAACAAATGGTTTATTTAATTATATTTAATTATATGTGGTGGGTTTTACCTATGAGGAACCATCGAAGGTGTCTATCTTTTGTTGTACTGTCGATCTATTTGTCAATCCCTTCAGTTGATCCTATTGTGTGATGATTCGTTTTTCGGTTCCGCTTGGGATCTATTTATAGAGAAGTGGATAAACTTGATAATATTGTAGATGATCATCAATAGTGGGATATAGGGAGCCTTTTTTGGGATCCCATGAGGGACGTAGTTAATAGGCAACCTTTTCGTTCACCTAAATCCCCTCCTGGCCCCAAAAATGAATTTGTTTTGTTTGTGGGAGCGGGTGACACCACCTTTCCCCATAAATGATATAGTTCAGGTGAAATCATTTGCATGAAAAGATATCACCATGCCTTTTCAAAAGACATTATGTTGTTTACGGGTTCCTCTAGATCCACCCTCACTACGAACAGTTTCATTTCATAGCGCTTTCATGGAGTGGCAGACCGCCCTATAGAGCAACAGTCCGTAATGGGAGCCTTGCATTGTCATCTCACTTTTTCATTTGTCACCATATTTGATCATTTTTCTTCAAAGCTTACATTGATTTTAATTTATTTATTTTCTAAATGGATGAAAGCGTCTTCTTATTTCATGAGAAATATTTAGGACCCAATAATCTCATTTTCTACTCCATCTTCTACTAACTCCGGATTAAATCATCATGACTATATAGATCTATCCCATAAGTGAACATTTCATACTGATGTGGAGATTATATACAACTTAGTTATCTATATCCAATAAATATAATCAACAATACTTCATGGTGAATCTATTATTAAATAATAAATTATTGATACATATCAGTAGGTAGAGGAATTTTACCTAGTAGTGATGTTTCATCAACGTCACTTATCTATATCACACTACCTGGATCTGAGGGCAATGATACTATTTCCAAATTGAATGTAATTTACTCACAATACAACTTTAATACATTTTCTAGATTCTCAAAATCTTCAATTGTCTAATTCTTAAGAAACAACACATGTAATCTAATAATGATCATCATGTTGATAGGATCCCAATTTTGGTATCTGAAATCCTCATGAACATATCCAAAATGATACACTTCATTCCTTTTATATACCCCTTATCCTGCTCATCTTTTGAGATGTGAACAAATTCCCTGCAACCAAATACTCTCAAGTGTTTTTATAAAACATATTTACCTTTCCAAATACATTCTAGAACATCAATGTTTAGTGGAACTTATGGAGAAAGGTTGATGATAAAAAATTACAGTTCTCATTGCCTCCCACCAAAACGTGTTGGGTATATATTAATTTGAGATAATACACTTAACTCTCTCAAATATTTTTTTCATCCTCACATAAACACTGTTATACTGAGGATTATTCTATTTTAATTTTTCTGGCTCAATTCCAAAAATCCTGTAGTACTCCTTTAAAAGACCACAGTACTCTCCTCCATTGTCTCATCACACACACTTACAATTTTTTAATATCTCTTTGCACCTTAAAATGATAATTCTAGAAAACATCATAATCATAGTTTTCAATATACATGCCTAAAATTTCTTATAATGATCATCTATAAAGTCATCAAAATAAATAAATCATCCCATTAAATTATTTCTCATCGTGAAAACATTAGTGTGAATGAAATCTAAAACATTTACTTTTATGGATGGTAAATAACATCCAAATGGTACTCTATGTTTTTCCCCATGATAAAATCCAAGTGGGCATCCAAATGTGTAAATTTTATTCCATGAAATATATCCTTCATTATGAGTATTATTATTCCCACTATTGGAAGTAACATCTATACCAACGGTTTTGGGAAAACCTTTGGTATAGTTCACATATATGGACCTATACTAATGGTTTGGCCAAAATTATTGGGATAGGTCACTAATTTAAAAATATACCAACATTTTTGGATAAAACATTGGTATCAGGGGGACCTATACCAATGGTTTGGGGAAACCATTGGTTTAGGGTCTCAATTATGGACCTATGCTAATGGTTTTGGCCAAACCGTTGGTATCTGTCCATAAAAGAGACCATATACCAATGGTTTTCCCAAAACATTGGTATATGATCCAAAATCAAAGATTCTATATGAATGGTTCTCAAAACTGTTGGTATATGTATATACCAATGGTTTTGAGAACCTTTGGTATAATAACATGTATTTTTTATTTAATATTCTTAAAGAGAAAATTAAATAAATCGAAATTTAAGATATTTATGATAATAAATATATATATTTATGAAATTATGTTCACAAAAGTCTAGTTAGGTTAGTGGTTATATCGCTTAATCATAACCTACAGGTACTGGGATCAAAACCAATCGAATGATTATTTTTTGAAATACATATACCAATGGTTTTATAGAATCTTTGGTATAGATTTTTTATATTACATATACCAACGATTTTGAAAACCATCGGTATAGGTCTATACCAATGGTTTTGGGAAAACCGTTTGTATAGACCTATCCCCATGACATACTTGGCCACGGTTCTCCAAACTGTTGGTATATGATATACCAATCGTTTGGAGGCCTATACCAAAGGTTTGAAACCGTTGGTATGGGGTATTTTTCTACTAGTGTCCTCTCACAATAATGTGACAAATACAGCTATGAAAAAATTATATTGGAACACATTTTCTGGCTATATTGACTTATCCTCCACATGGTCGAGCCTCTATTGGATAAAGAGAGGGGTATTTATTCCCATTATAAATTACCAAGATACATTCGTAATGATTTTATTTCCCATAAATGGAGTAACTAACATATCCATCTACATCATGAATTGTAGAAGATATTAGATTAAATTGAATATTAGGAACAAACCTCATGTCCTTCATGAGTAACCTCCATCCAATATTATCCTCTAGAAAAATATTAACAATACCCAAGATTTTTCATGCACTATCATTTCCCATAATCACATGTTTGAAACTCTCTGATGTGTATGATGAGAATAAATCTATTTTATAAGTTACATGGTATGAGGCTCATGAATAAATCATCCATGTTGAGTCTTTTTTTGTAAGACAAACCTATTTATATTCTTCAATAATAAAAATACTTTCATTGAAAATGAAAAAATCATTGGTTTAGTTTTTTATCTTTCCAATTTTTCTATTCTGGCATCAACCTTTTAAAATCACAAATGGAGTGTCTAGGATTGACAAATTAGTGTCACTTAATATAATACCATGGTCAAGATTTCATTCTCTTCCCATTTTGAAGACTTTAGTCTTGAGCTTCTCTTCCTCCACTTCATCCCTACCATTTCTCATTCCATTGTATTTCAATGACAGAAGCCCCTAATTCATATTTATATCCATCACACATAATTTGGGAATAGACATTAATCATTATGCATTACACCAACTCAATGGCGAGAGATCCAACTAGAGTAGAATTGATGGATGACATAACTAGTGTGTCCTGATTCTTTGGTAAAGAACTAATCATCAACAGTGCATGAAACTCAACATCAATCATCATTTTCATGGAATTATACTAATCAAAGATAACCTATAAATCTCTATTGTTCTTGGATACGTTGTCCCCATCATTTTACTTCACGTTGGATGGTTGGTCTATTAGGTTTTCCTGGTTCTACAGAATTTTCTCGTGTGAATGTTTTTCAAATTTTCATCATAGAATGAAAGCATTGAGTTATTATGAAAAAAAATCTATAAGATATATACCAAAAAGTCTCTGCCATGGATTGGGATCCATGAAGCCAAAAATTATTAAATAAATGTAAAGATAATATAGGACATGGAGGAAATGATCAAAAGTGAAAATTCACACCAAAAAAATTAGACAAATCACCTCTTCCTAGGCCGGCGCCGACCTTGAGCTACACCTAGAAGAGATAGATGACACCCTCTTTGCCATTGAATTGACTGAAAATGTGGTGCCTCAGTTTTCATTCCTAGGTAATCCTCCACATTGTAGGGAATAACACCTACAACCTACTCACAGTCATCCTTATCAACAATTTCATCCAGTACCATCACTACCTCCTGTGCAACCTACACCTCCTCCTTCCCACCATCCTGTAGTTGTGTATGCTGGACAACCTCCACCTTTTGTGCAGGAGTAGCTGCCTGTGCCTCTTGCTGTTCCCCCTGATCGTCTTCAACAGGTACACCCTCATTGAAATAAATGCCAACACCTTTGAAGAAACCTATCAAACTATAGAATGCAGTAAGCTACAATTCTTGTTGCTACAACCTGAACTTTCAAGACCCTCAAGATTAAGCAAGTAAAATTCATGTGTGTTAATAGAGTCTAACATTGTAACAAAATTAATGATAGCTTTATCCGGACCCTATAATATCTTCGTGGAAGATTTTAGTGTGAAATCCTTGGATTCTCCATCCAGTTTGTGCAACTGGGGGTCATCACCAGAATGTCCATCAGCCAGTAAAGCAGGCTGGACACTACACTAGATAGCTTGTTGCAACTCAAAACCCTAGACCAGATGTTCAGAGGGACCAATCTGGGCAGCCATTTTCCCTTCATCCTGAATAGTAGGCTCAAAATACCGTTCAATGGGGCCAATGTTCCTCGGTATGATCCCAACCACATAATCCTTTTCTATCGACTCCCCTTAAGTAAGTTCCATAGAGGGAACTCTCAGTTTTCTAGGCATTACCGGATCAGCGCCATAAACATCAATCATTTTCATCTTGCCTTTACTGCGAGCAGAATCCACCACCACCTGACCCATCTAAAAGTCAACATCTTCTTAAAAACGTGTTGTTGGGTAATGAGGTATTGAGCTGGCCTCCCCACCTGCACGTCGCACATCCCTAGAGAGGCCAAAGGTGGCCATCCCTTGGGCTTAGGCCAGTTCCCAATGGGGCAGAGGGGCCCACAAGTGGTTTGATAGCATATAGTGTGCGTTGCCTTGTGAGGGCTTGAACCCGAATCCTCGGGGTTAGGACGCCACCACCTTTAACCAACTCACCCGTGCCCCACGGGCGAACGTGTTGTTGGGTAACGAGGTATGGCGCTGGCATGCGCACCTACTCGCTGCACGTCCCCAATAAGGCCCAAGGTGTCCAACCCTTGGGCTTAGGCCAGTCCCCAATGGGGTAGAGGGGCCCACAAGTTTTTTGTTAGCATATAGTGCAGGTTGCCTTGCGAGGACTCAAACCCGGAACGTCGGGGTCAGGATGCCACCACCTTTAACCAACTCACCCATGCCCCGCGGGTATCTATAAGACACTCTTGTTATTAAATTGTCTAATTTGGTTATTGCACTTTAGGTTGAGAATGACCCACTCTGGATCAACTGGGGGGTACTATTGGTTTCTTCTCACCAGATTTACCGCTTGATGAAGTTTACACAACTTGAACTATAATGGGATTAGTGTTTTTCAACATTGGTTTCTACAAATCCTTAATATACAAAGGATCCCCAATTTTCAGTTTCCGGAAGACATAAATAAAAGTAGTAAACTTAATAATATTACATTGGTTTTGTTCCATTGATGTAGTTATAATTCTGATAAACTAACCAAACTGATGCGTGCTGAATAATTGAATCTATGGGAAATGACTCATGTATCACTAAAATCTATCTCTAATTGTATATGATATATCCAAAATAGTTTAAACAATCTAGATAAACATATGAGGTGGCATTGATGTGGTTCATTAGAACAATCTTTTAAAAACCCATTGAAAATTCACCATCGGTTGGAATAGTTCTATCTTCTCTGGAATGGAGGTATCATAGTACCAGGGGATTGACTGAATCTTTTACTGCTATCTCTATTTATAATTCCACCTACCCCATTAGAATCTTTTCACCAACCTCTTCACTTAATTAGGGTCAAATTGTTTTTAACATCATTCACTTTTCGAGGAACCGAAAAACCTATTTGCACCTTCATTAATTTGACCCTAATCAATTTGGTATGCTATTTTTTATGAAGTAGAGATAAATGGAATTGAAAAAAACACAATTAAGTAAGAAAAATAAAATAACATGAGAATTAACTTGGTTTGGAAAAATTTCATACGTTCAAGGGAGATGAGGGGGCCATTATCTGTTATTTTTACTGGATCAAACATCGGAGGATCACATAGAGGATTACATAGGGCTTTTTCTCATTAAAATTTAATTCAATTGAATCCCATTTCAGAGATGAAAAAAAATCAATGGTGGTTTGGGTATATAATATCCCTTGAATATTCCTCCTTGTCACCGACAGATACCACCGTGTTGGCCACCCACCAATGGTGACATTATATTCTATCTGTAGAAAACTCTATTTTTAGCAGCTATGCAAAAAACAGAATCCTCCATTGATTTCTACCAAAATTGTGAGTGGCCCCCACATGGATGACTTCCCCTTCTTATGGTAATGGTGCCCATGTTCAATGGTGGAAACCATCGGTGTTTTGATCGATATTGAACATTCTAGTTAGTGGTTCCTATTTACAGTGGTGACTTTGGATGATCATACTCAATGGGTGGTAATTTATATATAGTGCATGAAAATTGGATACATGGTTCTCACGTACTCGAATGACTGAATACATGAGTGAGGGAAAATAAAATGGTTACATGCATTCCCCATTCAAAACAGCTACGTAGCAGGTTGCAAAAATCCCCCATTTGGTTCCATTCAGATTTGGTTATGTGGGTATCCATTTTTAAATTGGATATGTGAATCCTTCATAGTTTTGTTAGTATAGAAGAATTTTAATTTAACTATAATATCTTAACATAAGATGTAAAAACAATAAAAATGAATAGAAATCTATAGATTAAATTCAAAATCCAAAAATTAATTAATTAATTATGAATTGAATTAATAAGATTTATGAAAATAACAATTTATTAATTAATGTTATGGATTATAAAATATATTATGTCAGAAAAGAAAAAATTAAATTAAACTTTTGTTTAAAAATCATTTTAATTCATAAAGAATAATTAAATAAACAAAAAAATTGTAAAAATACACAACAAAATTAAATAAAACCAAACTTTATATGTAAAAAGATTATAATTTAAAAATTGAAAACATAAATTTAATAAAAATAACATTATGCATATATAATTCCATATAAAAATAAAAAAAATAAAAAAATATTAATCTAAAATAAGTAAGAATAGTTAAATATAAATTTCAAAATGAAAATAATAGCATTACACTTAAATAAAAAATTATTTTACATTAAAATAAGAGTTTTATTTAATTCATGAGAAATATTATTAAATTTAAACATAATTTTACCCAATTAGACATAACTAATTAAAATTTATAATGTGAAATATTTTTTAGAATTATATGTTAGACAAAATTCCCCCCACTATAACTTTTCATTCATGAAGTTAACATTTCTACAAAATTATAAAAATGAAATGAACCTTAAGAAAGAAATACCATATGACCCTAAAGAAATTAGTTTTCAAAAATATTTTCCTCATTTTATTTTAATCATGACGTGGAAGATTTCATACTAATGAAATTTAATATTTTGTAATGTAAACTGATTCTTAATTTACAATGATGATTTCCATTAAAAATTTTAAAATATATTAAACCCATTTTAATTGAAATTCAATAGAAAGACCAGATAAAAATTTTCCAACCGAAGAACATACTCATATAATTATTTTCCAAATAAATTATACTCTCTATTTGGATAAGATAAATCAATAATGTAAAAGATAGTATAAATAACTCATCCTTAAGCTTAGAGAATAAAAGAACGCGTTTAAACAAGTTTAAAATTTTCCTTTCACAATTAAATTGAATTCATATATTATTAGTGTGAGTATAATTAAAAAAATAATAAGGAAATTATAATTAATTAAAATTTGTTATTTTTTTCCAATTTCAACAAGTTTTTGAGGGATTAATGAATTATTTTTTACCAAACAAAATCCAAGGGGTTTTATAGAATAAACCTCCTTAACATTTCTACCTAAGATTAAAAATTAATAAAAATTTAAAACCACTAAAAATTATCCTTTAAACATAAAAAACAAAAAAGAATGAAAGAATTGAATGGTTTTCAATGGACATTCATTATAGTAAAACTTATTACATTGAAAGCCCCATTCCCCCACAAGAAAGCTCAAAATATCCCTCAATGTTGAAATCAAGGTAGAGAAACATGTATGTTCAATTTAAATCTCCTAAAATATATCAAAATTAATTATATTAAAATCATTTATGAATGGAAACAATAATGATCAATGTATTGTTTCTACACAACACAATTAATCAAAAAGGCATGCCATGCAAAAAAGTTTACATACTAGGGACCACTTTAAAAATTCACCTCAAGAATAAAATGAATGTACTAGTATATGTTCAATGTAGCATATAGAAAACATTTCTCTAAAAGTAAATATATTTGAGTAATAATAATGTTTTTTAAAATAGTCAATTTTATAGAAACATCCTTTAGGTTTGACTTTGAATTTTTAGCATTAAAATATTCTCCAATTTCTACTCATCTTAGAAACAGTTTATGTCCAAAATATACACAACAAGCAAGTAGAATATTTAACCATAAAGATGAAAATAGTATTTAACTAAAAAACTTCCATGAAATTTAATCTCTTTAATCGTTTCATAGATTCAGATAATCCCATTATTACATGTAAAAATATCTTAAGAATTGTTTTAAGGGTGATAAAAAACAAAAGAAGATTGACATTAATGAACATATTTTTTTTTCTTTAGTAAAATTTAATCAGAGTGTATAATGAAATGAGATGAAGTAGTATTATTCATATTATTTCTTCAATTGGTCATTTTAAATTGTAAATAAAATACTCTATAAGGTGGACAAAAGTCCCCAGAATATTACTCATGGTGAAAAATAAATTTAGCAGCTAGTATGCATCTATGATGTCCAATTTATTACCTACAAGAGTGAAGATCATATTGAAAAGTTTTTTTTTGAGATTTAAAACAATATAATTGAAATTAAATTTGAATAATGTAAAGATAAAAAATATTTTTGGTTAAAACCTAATGTGGTGCAGTAGTTTATAATGTTCATATATTTAAAACATGTTTTTTATCTCGAATTATTTGGTGGATGGGGCTTCTGTGTTAATAACCACTACTTCTTATCTTTCCTGTAGTCCATTAGCTTTACTTATTTATAAAGATCTACATAAAATTGTTATTGTAAAAAAATCCCCATCATATTGTGTTGCAACTTATTAGATGGGGGAGGAAGAATATAATATGGGAAAACTATTATTCTTCTCCAAGAGGAGAGCTGTCCCCAAGTCTCTCTATGTGTTAAAGGGACATCCTGAATGATGAAACATTTTCCTATTAATTATCTACCAGATATGATCCTCTCCAATTCACACATTTAAATGATCTTATAAATAGAATTTCTCCTTTTCTAGCCTTATCTCCTCATGTTGTTCTCCATAATGACTATCTTCTTCCATAAACACTTATAACTCTTATGGGGTCTATTAATTTGATATTATTTCATCAGTGTTATAAAAAATAGATTGTGTATAAATATAATATTCATAATGATAAAAAAGGTAGAGTATAAGAATAAATAAATCTCCATGATGTGATCAGGTTGACATACCCTATTCTTATTAAATGGCCTTAGTAAAATCATTCATATTAGGAAGTGAAGGTTCATTATGTTCAACTTCAACCACTTGGATTCTTTTATCAAAAGTTATAAAATTAATATCCATTATATGGAAATTAGGTAAAAAATGATAAAATTATTATAGTTCATTAACCAATGATTCGAATCCTTGTATATTTATTTCATCATTATGATTTTCAGCAACATTGTTGAATACATTTTCATCCCTGGTCATGGAAAAATTATAATTACTATAGAAAATATATTTAACTACCTATTTCACGGGTGGGTCTGATTAAATTTGTTATTATTGGTTTTTGGATTAATTTTGTAGAAATGTTTTTCACATAATTGTATTTTAAAACACATTGGAAGACACCCTAACAATTGATCCAATTGAAGTGAAAAGATTAGTGGTGCAATTATTACCACCTAACATCAAACATTTAATCACCTAAATAATGTAGTATTGGAACACCCAATGTTGTCCCCCAGTGAGACTACATTTATTGAGTTTCATTATCACTGATATAATATTGATATTTTTGACCAATAAATTTATCATAGGGTTTATAAGAAAAAATGAAACTAATATAATCAACCAAGACCAAAATAAATGAATATAGGACTAGAAAAGAAATGGTGAATGAAAAGAGGAGAGAATTTAGAAATAAAATAGATTATCCCCCTGATGATTCTCATGGTTCATCGATTATTTATTTCATTAAAATGTTTATTTCCAAAATATATTTCAATATATAGTCTGATATCTCTAAAAATGTGTCTCATTACATCTAAAAGGTAAAGTCCAACAACTATGATCTCAATTATTGACCTCCTTTCATTTAGTGCTGGTCAATTTATTCATAACTAACCAAACACCAGGACATAATCCAACTCCCTCTGTGGTTACAATTATCGATTTAGAATTTATATTTTTAAACAATAATAGTCGATCATCATACTCATAATTAGAATAAATTACATGTTCTCAGTCAATGAACAACACATGCTGATCGGCTATATGCCAGTAAAATAATGAAGTAGAAAAGAAAATATTAATAATATAGAAACTGAAAATCAAACATCAATTGATTGTTTAAAAAATCCTAATGAGAGGTTATAGTTTTAAATAAGGATAGATAAAATAACTGAATAAAATAACCAGTTGGAACCCCACTGTATAGAATCCATGGAATTACTTGATCATGTCTGATGAATGAGAAAGTCCTTCAATCATCAAATCCATGATGAACTAAAAATTATTTTTGAGCTTAGTATTGGATCTCATAGTTCTAATCTATCTCACTCTACAACAATTTTAAAAAATTCTATAATGTTATTGTTCCATTAAATCCAGAATAATATCCATATAATAATTAGTTTTATCAATCACAAGAATATATATTTTTTATTTCAATAATTTCATCCACATACTTATGATGGAAAGATCACCACATTAGATTTGTGATAGAAAAATGATACCAAAAATGGGTATATTGAAAATACAACCAATATTTATTGGTGGAAACCATTAGTGCTTTGGTTAAACTCGAAGCATCTGATTGGTGGTGCCTATTTTCAGTGGTATCTTTGGATGCATGAGATCAGTGGATGTATCTTTACCTATGTTTCAATGAAATCAGGTTTATTTAATTCACATACTCAAATGAATGACTACATGAGTTGAGAAAATAAAAAGGTTATATGAATTACCCTTCGAAAATGGAAACATGGTTACTTCCACAAATCACCAACCAGGTTCCTATTAAATTTGGATATATTGGTATCCATTTGAAGATTAATACGTGAATCTTTATTCATTTTTTATCTTCACATAAAAAATAAAAAAATAAAAAATTGAAATATATAATTTAAAATAAGAATCCAATAATTAATTAATAATAAATAATTACTAAAATTTAAAAAATAATTAAATGGATAATTAAGGTTATAGATTATTAAATATTAATTTCATTAAATTAAAAGCTAAAATAATTATTATTTAAAAAAATAATTAAAATAAAAAAACTATATAAAGAATCAAAAAAGGACTTAATTATAAACTAGAAAATTAAATAAAACTAACTTGAAGATGGAAATTAATTATTATTTAATCAAAACAAATAAATTCAATTAAAAACATTAAACACAAATAAGGTCATATAATGTTAAAAAAATTAAAACAATTTAAATATTAAATAACTTAACATAGTCAAAGGAATATTTCAAAATGAAAATAAATCATTAAACATTAAATAAACTAGAAAAAATAAATGACAAAATAATTTTTTAAACATAATATAAATAGTTTTACTGAGTTAAAAAAATTATATGATATCAAATAAAAAATAATTTTTCAATTAAAAAAAACATAATTTGACGAAATAAATTGAAATAATGATAGAATTATATGAAAAATTAGCACTATTTAAAAAATATTTTGAATAATGATTTTGAATTACTCTTGGTTGATGTTTTGATAAAAGCGATGAAGGACTACAACAATTTTAAGTGGCATAGAATTCATTTTAACATGTATGTAATTTATAAGACTTGGAGAATTTTAAAAAGATGAAAAATATAAGAATTAATATTATTTTATGTATCTATTATCCATACTCAATGTAAAAGTGAATATGACTTTTATAAGGATAATTTAAAATAGCCTGTAATTATTATCTCATATGTTTCAAGAGGATAATTATTCCTCTAGTGTAAAAAATAGAAATGGTATGTTCTATGAAAACATCATCCCTCCCTACATAAAAATCATTCTAGAAATATAATAACAACATCCCTCATTTATATAAACTCAAAGAGTTGTGAATAGTGAAAAATATAAAAGGATTATGTTTGTATAGAAGATTCATATTTTTGTAAACGTCATTTTTATAGCTGCATAATCATGAAATTCATATGCATAAAAATTATCTATATCTATGAAAATATAATTTCCTCTGTAGAAAAACCAATGAGATACATAAAATAGATTCATGTATCTGTAATAATTAATTATTGATTATTTAGACATCAATAAATATATATTTTTTTTGATACAAACAAAAAATGAATAATTTTGGGAATTTATGTTAGGAAGAATACATGAACTGTGAGAACTATAAAGTTGTCAATTCAAGTTCTAAACAAATTTAAAATTTCTTAAGTTAGGATAAAATAAAATTGTTATGAATTTTAATGAAAATATATACATTGTATCACTATTCTTTTAGATATTTTATTTTAAATGGAATATTCAAAAAACCAATATCTATGTAAAAAATTACGAATAAATGATTTGAATCATTTTATTTACCGTATTCATTAAAATATTGTTAATGGTTGTTGATTGAAGACAATTTTTAACTCGATAATCTTGATTTTATATAATAAGAAATTTGATGAGTTTTCAAGAGTAGTACTGATATAAATTAGTCGATACATAATCTAATCTTGTGTGTTTGAAGATACGTTTTAAAAGATATTTATATTATAGGAGAAGAAGAAGTTGATTGATGATAGAGGTTAAAGATCATGTGAGAATTGATACACTATAAATTGAAAAAATCATATTAAAACATTATTTTTTGGGTATATTGTGCATGTTGATGTAATTATTATTTCTATTTAGTTTTTCAAGTGGTTAAAAGGAGTTTCACTTGATGAGGTTTTTTTTCAAGGAGGTTTTTAGATGATATTTTGAGGAGAAAAAATTAAATGTTTTTTATTAACATGAAATAGAGATATTACCAACACTAAAAATACATTTAGATGAACATGTACAATAATTGGGAATATAAAATAGGTTATCTGATGATTGTTATTTTGGATGGTGGCTACAAATTCTTCACATTATTCTATTTATGGATATTAATGTTATTAAGAGTTAATTAAATATCTTGACTATAGATCCTATTGATACTATCAATACGATTGAAAATAATATTTATCGTGACAATATATCATAGTATATAAACATATTATTTTTCTAAGAACATGGTAAATAAATATTAGAATATCTAAGTAAGAAAAATAGAAGAATATTATCTTGTGGATAAATAATATAGAGAAACTCGATACATAAAATTTATTTGAGATATAAAAAATAAGAAAACTAGATATGGTGGTTCAATGGCTAGAGAAGAGTACCTATATAACCAATTATTCAGTTCAGTGATTAAGATTTTGATACTAGATCATATGGGGAGAGTTTCAAGAAAACATTAATTGATCAATATAATCACCTCTTGAGGTTCATGAATAAAGGTTCATGAGAAGATCAGTTATCTAGTCTATTCATAGAGGACAATAATATTAAAGTATAAAAAATGTAATGGGGATTTGAAAACGGTATTTCTTATTATAGATCCAAACATCAATGGTATGTAGTGTGAAGACACACTCAACAATGGGACATTAGATCCAGATAACTGTTTGACTGAGTGTTAGTGTGTGATGCTCTGTGTATTAGGATAAATAAACCCTACAACATTATAATTGAGGACAAAAATATATTGTAGAATCCTTATATTGGGGGAGACTAAACAACCATGATAAAGATAAGGCCTTCACCTCTTAACATTGAAAATATTTTATTGGTTTAATTCTAATTTCGTTACATGTGAGGGTGATTTACTATAGTTTTAGGGGATCAAGGCACAAACTAACCATATAGGTTATGTTTTAGAGAACATGTAAATAGAAAATTGTATCATTGATTCACCCTTCCCCCACCAATGGATATCATCGATCCATGAGAACATCACTTAACGATAATCCATATGTTAGAAGTAGAACCTATAATTAGGCATGAATGGAACACAAAAGGATACTCTATCATATAGGATAAAAATACCCGAGAACTAGAAGTGTTACACCTAGACATGGTGATACTATGATAATGTTGGATGCATAGAAAAGATGGTAGTATTATAGAAGAATATAATTCAATAAAGGATAAGAATAAAAATATTAATTAGATGTCATTCCCAATTTTATCTATAATAGATAGAAGCATATCCTATGTAAAAGGAGAAGAATTATTGGAGAGATCCCATTCTTCCCTTGTTTTTAGTAAATGGACCCAAAACAAAGAAAGAGGGGAATTACCCCCACTAAATGTAAATTTTTTATAACAGAAATCATAATTTAATAATAATAATAAAATTTTATTTCTATATAACTCATGTTTAAATAATACACAGTTATGAATCCACATTATATCCATCAATACAATACATTAAAACATATATTCCTCATTAAATAAAAAATTCAAATATATATAATGTTAATAATAATAACAAAAAATGTGCATACCACATAATGACACATATATTTTATAAGAAGATACAACTTAAATATTTATAAAACTCTAAATTAATTACATCATTTTACTAAACAATTAAAATTAAAATTATAACAATCTTGTAGATAATTGTTAAATATATCAGGAACTCATGACATGAAATTAAATTTTTAGGTCCACTTTTAGAATTTTTCCATTGAGTTTCACAATTTCCATGACCAATATCCAACCAGAAAAATACACTGAATATATAAATTTATATTACATGGTCACTAGCTCTATGAATCAACCTTAAATTACACAAATTTTATAAAGCATTAAAAAATAAAACTATTTTCATTCCCAATTTCATTAAAATAAATATAGTAAATAATTGAAAAGTGTTATGTAACAAGTTTAATACATATATAAAAAATATGAAATGTTTTATAAATTATATATACTTTTATATTTTTATGCTATTATAAATTTTTGTGCTTTTATAAATTTAAATTATATATATTGTTTTCTAATTTTTTAAATTTTATAAATATTTTTTATAATATAATATACACTATATAGTTTATAAATTATAAATATTATTAAAAAAAGTTTTATTCAGCCATAAGGTGTAACCTAATAACCATTGTTGCAATGAAAACAAATATAAATTCCAGAATCCATAATGGGAAGTAAAGAGTGGCCTCTAAAGAATTATCAAATCTACTCAATAAATAAAGGTATTTGTTATGATCTACCACAAACACAGGTATGTATTTTACCACCTCACTAGCAACATCATATTCAAGTATTCATTTTCATATGACCCCTTTATCAAAGTCATTGAGTAACCATAAGAAAGTAAATATGTCAATCCAATATATCCACTCATACCTTTATGACTATTCGAGTATAGTATGAAATTTATGAAGAATAAATGTCATCCAATTAACCCTTATATAGGAGTATAACACATTCCCTCATTCGATATATAAGAAAAATAAAGTTTTATCTAGGTATAACCACAATATTTCCCACTCTATCTCAACTGAGGGACCATATGAAAAATTCATCACACATTAGAAAACATCCCATATTGGTTGATCTTCAACGGATGTCATGATCAAAAAAATACCCAACCATCCCATAATTATCAAACCCCATGGCTTGTATAATATTGTTATCAATGTATAAATTTTCTAATTATAAGAATATCCCCAACCTCAAGTATTGAGAAAATCTAAACATGATCCTTGTATCCGTAGTATAAAAAAGATATATTATACTAAAATAAAATTAGTATAATTCATGGACCATAGAATGAAAAAATAATATGTTATGACACATAATAATAATTTGTATCTTTGTACAAAATCCTACCCATCATCACATTAACATTTCATAAAAACTATATTAATACATGAAAATAATTAGTTAGTGAAAACTCAAAATCAAATTTTGAGAGATAAATTATCATTAAACATCATATAATATATGTCACCAATGTGAATGAAAAAGTAATGTTTAGACTAACTTCTATTTAATATGATACATTTTATATTCTTAAACCTCATTATGAATTCTGAAAAAACAATACAAAAGAATTTGTCTCATCATATCACATATGAATGATTGACATATCATCATTATATTTGCTACACTTTTACTATTTTGATAATCACATGACATATCTTCGTAATTCATTCCACATCCTAATTTTATAATTTGATAAAATTATCCAACTAAATACTTTAGTGAGTAAATTTTATGTTTTAATGATGTTTTAAAAATTTTGATACTTATAAATCATATTTTTATTTTTAAACACTTTGAGAAATATATCCATTATCATTTAGCTAAAAATATATAATGATAAAATGATAAAATCTATAGTTTTTTAGTCATAAGTGCTTCTAAGATCATAATCATCATTGTTCTTGGAAACTTTTCCATAAATAAATTTACTTTAGCTGATTTTGGTAAAGAAATGCAACTGTTTAAATTAATATATTTCTGAAATACCATAAACCATTTAGTATATTAATTGAAATTAATTTTTAATTATGAATATAATAAAATTTTAATTATCATATATAGAAAATACCTAAGTTCAAAAATACACCCACTAACTGCATAGAAAATATATTCTCTTTAGAATATTATAGGAAACTAAAATTAATTTTGTGTCAATAAATAATACTTATTTCCTTTAGTTGTTATATTTATTATAAAATAAATCCTATCCATATATTATATAGTATTCTATGTGTCTTTCAAATTATTATAAATTAAAAAATTTATTTTAAAACGTTTTCATTGATGGGTTGTATAATCTCGTTTCTTTATATTTTATTAATAATCTTGATAAACCCCTTGTATTCTCAGATGAAAATGATTTTATTATTCCCTTCTTTTAAAACAATGTTAAATAATCCAAATAATCATAACTCGTGTGTATTAAATCCATAATATCATAATATTTATAAAAAATAATTATTTACTAATAACTTCTCTTCTCATATAAGATAACTTATATGGAACTAAACATATTTTACTTAGATCAATATGAGCTTGATATTTTTCTTTTAATTCAAATCCATGATTCTCAAACTGTTAAATTTATAATTGTTAAGAATTATCCTCCCCTAATGGATTATAGTGATTCCTATGTCAAAGAATATGTTTTGATTTTTTTAATTTTAGTTGAGTCTATATAGATGTTCATAAGTTCATAAAGATCAATATATGTGTTTCAAGCAGCATTCATGCTCTAAATATGGGTCATTCCAAAAAGGATTAGTTAGAAGAAGTTGGTGTTTCCTGAGAATATATTTTCATGTCATGAAACACACATTAATTCCTTGATAATTTGGGATGAATTTTAGTACCAATGAAATATAACTGTAGACACCATGAACTATATCTCATTCCCTATGTTTTAGTTTATGTGATTCAAAAAATTTCTTTTTTCAATTTGTGAACAATTTAATGTGATGCTAATTTACACAAGGAAATTTTGTTCACAACATGAATATTTTCAAGTCATTTTTTTGGGTTCTACCCATGTGATATTTATTATCTTAATATATTATCACACTATTGATAAGTCAAGCAGTTGGTCATAACTATTGGAAATTGGTTCTTTATACCATTGAGAATATTATCACACCTTAAACCATGATTTTTTTATTTGAGAAATTTTTATTATTTATATATGTATGGAGAGTATACAGTGATTATTTAATCAATCAATAACTAAAATTTCATGTATAAATCATTGAGATCATTTTAGAGAAAGATTTAATAGAAAAATTTCAATTTGAGATTTTGGAAAGTTATATTATGATTTAGATTTAAAATAAAAAATATATATTCCAATATTGAAGCATAATATTGGTTTTCTGTGAAAAAGAGGGATAACTTTTGAGAATTATACTTCTCTAAAATAATTCAAAGAGTTATTTGATTAAGAGAAGAGAATAAAAGAAATATAGATTCATCAATAAAAAGGTATTAAGTACAAATATGGATATTCCCAATATTTTTATTCATTAGAAGGTTTATAAATAAATCCTTTTTTTGTATCTTACATATATAAATTTTTGATAATAAAACCATCATGTAAGGAGTAGGAATCACCTATTTATGGTGATTAGTATTATGTTTCTCATTGTAATAAAGAAGAGACGTAATAAATTAATTTCTTGTGTGGAAGGTGAGTTTGGATGGGTAGTTATATTTATTGGTTATGTAATAACATAAAATTATTTTTCTATAGTGTTTTCGATGCATCTACATTCCACTTATTTCATACTCCCTGAATGATTTGAGTTTGGGAGAACTAAGTAAAAAATCAATTATGTTGGTTTTTTCATTCATCAATTAAACGCGATTATAAGGAATATAATGATGTTTTTCTAATATATAGAGAACAAGATTATGATCCAATGTGAAATTTAATAACCTAATATTTTGATTTTTTAATTTATTTTAAAATAGAATATGTTTAAAGGCATTCTTAACACAAAAAATGAAACAAAAAATGAACCAAATAGCATTATATAACCATTAAGATGTACAGGTAAAATTGTTGGAAAAAATTGATGTTAATACGTTGTGAAAAATATATTGAAATAAGATAAATATCATTTTATATACTAATGGACTTATGAAATTATATTAATGTTTCTAAATAACTCATAAGATCAACTTATTTCATAAATACTTATCTTTTCAAAAATTGGGATTTATGATCTTTAGAAACTAAAATTATAATAAACTATATATTTAAAATTAATAATATATTAAAAATATTATAATTATAAATTAATATTAAATGAGAATATAAATAGTACATATTTAAAAAATCTATTTTCCTTTGGAAATAATTTTCATCATATTTTAATGTATTTACTTTTAAGTTAAACACATCAATGTAAGAGTATGAATATGAAAACATTGCCTTTATATTTATATTTTTCAGGTCACTACTATCTCAGGATTAATTTTTTATACATTTATAAAATAAATAATTAAATTAAATATTGGAAATATATTTTCTACTGTAATCATAACATTTATGACTACTTGAAGAAGTAAGGATAACATAAAAAATATAAAGTATTTTTAATGATAAAAAATATTTTGAAGGATTGATATAATTTATTTAATAAAATATTAACTTTAAATTATAAATCCCATATTAAGTAATTAGGAAATTTAGAAATATATTTAGAATAAAAAACTATTTTTAGTGAGACTACATAAGGAATGATAAAATGTGTTTTTAATGTAAAAATGTTTAGAATTTCACTAATTTTTTATATATAAATTAAATATAAAAATTATTACAATAACCTATATTGTATTGATATATGTAAAATTGATCTAATTATACATAAAAATTTTAAAATATAATCTAACACTAAAAGGTATTTTAATTAAAAGTTATTTTCAATTAAAATCTAGTATTTTTTACTTTTAATCAAAAAATGTTACTTCTAAGAAAAATACAAAATGGTCACCCTTGGATAATTTTGAAATTATGCATTAAAAAAATGAAATTTAGTTTTTGATAAAAAATTTATAAAAGTTCCCAAATTATGTTTTAAAACAGTTCCTCAATTAAAATGTTGCAAACATGCATTTACAATGTTATAGCGTCTTAGGTGTTCTATTGTGTTTATTGTAATATTATTCCTATAAAATCAATTGGATGGATGTAAAAAATATTTTATTTAATATAATATATATATGTTTAATTAATATCATTCACTAATAGTAATTATTTTAATTTATTATGATTAAAAAACATTGTGATCATAAAAATAGTTTTTTTATAAAAACATTCCCATTATATTAAATAGGGATTTTATCTTAATTTATAATTAATTTGTAACCACTATATTCAACTATATATTTTTATAAGTTAGTTAATCTTATTTATAAAATCCAATTTACCATCTATGATATATATTATTATATTAAATATTAATATTTCAGTAATGTATTGTTGTTCGGTAAAACTCGATCTTGCATATAATGCAAGATATCAAAAAAATCCTTTCTTGCGTGTAATGTAAGCTAAATCAGTGTTTCATGTCTAGAAAGATATTACATTGGATAAATTAATTTAAAATACTAAATATATCATAAATTTCCCAGTGGTTATACTCTTCTTTATACATAGTGTTGCATGTCACACATGGCATCAAATAGAATTGTCTTTTTTTAGAATTTTACAGTATTACATTCTACCCACATTAAATAAATTTTTTCACCATAATTTATAATTGATCATTGTACTTTTTTAGATATTTCCATTATTAAAATACCTCATAAAGAGAAGGGGTGGTAAAATATCGTCTTAAAAAGAGAGAACGAACAACATAATGGTCATATGGAACCACAAATAACTACGTTTCCAAGTAGGATAAAATTAGTTGCAAGTGAAGATATTGAATTAGAGTAAAAGTTTAAATAATTATACGGAGTTAAGGATGTCATTGATCAAAAAAATGAATGATTAATGGATTGTTGAGGGCCTCAAAACTATAAATCTATGAATATTTAAAAGACCGTCAGTTCAATAGAAATGAATGAATTAGGATAAGAGTTTTGTTTTGAGGTAATTTTCCTAATGCTTAGTATTTAGTTTACTATATAAGGTTATACAGAAATAAACTCACATGATTCATTTATATTTCATAAGAACAATCTCATCATTGTATTCTGCATCATTAAATATAAAATTTATCCCCTTACTCTAATAAATGAATACCCATGAATTATTTTTATTTTTAGTATTGAAGCACTAAAATTTACTATTAACCAATCCCAATATACATAAAATAGGTCTTTATATTTTTCGTTAACTATTTTACATTAATAAAACGGTTGATACTGTTGGTTGGAGTAGATTACTAAAGAGGGGGGGTTAATTGAGTATCAATAACAATTCATGTTAAAATTTGTTCTTTGAAAATTTCCCCCAATTAAAAATATAATCACTGTCGGTTAGTATTGAATTTATAAAATTCATGAATGTTGAATTAATTTCTCCAAATATTGATTATTTTATATATATACTAATCTGAAGATTGGTATAACTTTTGAAACTAACATACTGGTTCAAAACAGATATAAACACTTGTTAAACTATCTATCAAAGTTCAATTTAGTTTGATGAAATAGTGATAAAATAGAGTAAAAATAAAAAGTAAAACATAGTGGAAATAAAAATAAGGTTCAGTATCATGCTGAGACATAGTCCTCTCCACGTGGTGATCACCTTCCACCATGTAATTTATATTAATAAACATGATCCACACCCTAGATTGGGGTTCTCAACGGTACACAAGACTGTCCATGTCAAAATTGAACTCTACCATAGTTATTCATGGGAAAAACTAAAAACATGTCACACTTGACCTCTTCCACTATTGTACGTGGGATACAGAAGATAAAAAAGTAGAGTGAGTTTGAGGATATCATTTATCCTCTAGTTTTAATCATGAGTTATTATGTGTAATAGAAAGATGCACACACAGCTAAAAAATGTAAAGAAAAGATAATAATAGATCTTTGGATATAGAATATGTTTTATAAGTCTTTGTGTGATATGAAATGAAGATTTGGACTCGTCTAATGTAGAGAAAATGAAGTGTGAGTCCTTGATAGGAAGTCACCTTTAAAATAGAGTATCATAGTCTCTATGGTATATATTTTTAGGGGTGAGGAATATTTAGCTCCTTGTTAGAAATATGTTCAGTGCAACTCAGTAGGTTATTCTCATCTTATTGATGTTCCCATATGTACTTTCTTTGAGTTCATGGGATGTGAAGAAAACTCGAGAGTTGCATAAGTTTTCATTTCTTATTCTCTCTTTTCTTTTCAGCACATTCCTCATCGTCTCATAAATGATCATGTGTTTAATTCTGTTAGACTTTGAGGTCTAGCAGGAAAAAAGATTCCCCCAACATTCGTGTACCTTGTACTTTCTTCTAATAGTCTTACAAAAAACATTAAATAATTTCAGAAACATTAATTTGTCTAAATATTACCGTTATATATGAATTTTAATTAATAATATAAATTGTTTTTATAACTATCTATGAGTCATAAGTATAGGTGACTCATTTGCATTGGTCTTCCAGCATCATTCTCTCAGCATCGGTAACTATTTACATGGGTGAGTCCATTCCATTAGTATCAGTGACTCAGTATATCAGTGTCTCCTTTCATCGGCTAGACGGATTAACTAACATTGACTCATTTTGATCTATCGTTGTGTCACCCATAGATGGTTCATTCACTAGTGACTCATATCTATGATGAGTCATTCATTCTATAAGTGAGACAGTTGAGCCTACACTTACTCATTTTAACTATCGGTGAGTCCTTGCATTGGTAGCATCATGCAAAGGTAGGTCACTTGATCTAACGGTAGGTCGTTTTCATCGGTAGCATTTGCAACAGTGAGTCTTCTATCTTTTGATGTCATGCCCAATGATGTGTCCTCATTACTGCCATCAGTTACTTCTTTTTAACTAATGGTGTCAGGGACTCTAAAGACTTATAAAGTGTCTATATTACATAGAACACTACCAGATTAAGTGACATTAATAAATATATGAAAACATACTATTGAAAACACATGGAATCATAAATATTCCTAGTTATTGATGAATTGAAATGTACTATATGGTGACATAATTGGTTCACTTAAAAATATTTCTTAAGACGATAAACATAATATATGAATTCATAAAATTTATATATTGTCATGATTTGTGATTATGAAAAAAACATTTTCACAAAGGGTCAAACAATATCCCCTTTTGATAACTAAAAATAATTTTATAAATAAGATGCTAATGTATTAGAGTAGTTTGTATCAGAGGTGATATATATATATATAGACTATATTCCATGAATCCTATTCTAGAGTTTCCCCTCTTAGATTAAGAGTTTTTGCCACAATATTTCATCCATTCTCCCCCTTTTAGGATTATCAAAAAGATGAAATGAATGAGTCAAGAGGAAAGATAATCAAGAAAAATAAAATTAGAAACACAGTGAATACAAAAGGATTTTAATTAAGAGTATAAAAGTACAATTAGAAAAATAAAAATTATAATGAATTATCAAATGAAAAACAATCCACATGAAAAGATCAAGAGGTAGGGTCAAGGGGCTCCTTCCATTTATCAGAAGCATTAATAGAAGGATTATCTGGAGGGTTAGGCTAAGGAGTAGAAGGGTCTGAACTGATTTTGAGAGGAGGCAGGGGAACTTATTATGGAACTGTAGAAGCAAGGGTAGGTCTTTGTTGAGAAAGAACCTGAGATGGAATAGTTTCTACAATGACTAGTCTGATGTGGTATAAGGCCTCAGAAACTGACATTTGTGGTTGATCAGCTGCAGAATGATTAGGACTAGGGGTTGTAGCAAGAGGTACCACAATGTCTTCACTCTTAACATAAAGATTTAGTTTCATTTGATTTATGAATTCAGCAACGATCTATGTACAATATCTCATAGATTTTTTAAAATCATCCTCATTTTCTATAATCTATTCCAACAAAGGACTAAATTCTTTGAGATATTGAATCTGATCCATAAGGGATTTTTTCACTGGAAGAATATTAATATTGGTGTCCAAGTACATGAACATATTATTCATTTTATATAGTGTGATGAGTTTAGAGAAAAACTCATTAATCCTCTTGATCAACTTGCCATGATTTTGTGAACAAATCCTTGAATAAAACTTCACATGATTTTAAAAATTATTTGAAGAAATGACAACATTTTCTATACTTGTAGTTAAAACTTGTAGCCCATATTTCAAAACTAAACTCACAGTAGAAAGATCTGCCAAATCTGTAGATCGAGAGGACTGAGCATGTGGAGTAGAACATTAATCTAGAGAAGAAGAGGGGAGATCCTGAAATTCTTTTCTCATCTTGGAAATCACAAAGTCTTTAAATGAGAAATAAGTTTCTCAAGACTATTGATGACAATTTCCATTGTATTCCTATACTCTGCGGTCAATACATTGGTCCCAGTTGTTAATTTATTTATATCATTTCCCAGCTTGGTATTTCTCATCAGAATTGTCTCTACAGCTGTGAATAGATTTGGATGATTCTAGTTTATCACTGACTTTGAAACAGAAGCAATATCAACTTGAGAGAGACATGTTGAAGCATGAGAAGATCTACAACAACTGGCGTTCTTTACACCATCAACCACATATCAGATTGCTTTCAAATATTCAGTCAACTTAGTATTCTATATCCTGTATTCATTAATCTCATACCTCATTTGAGATTGGAATGAGTGTCCTATGGAGGAACATATTTCTTCCTTGAAATGATCAAAATTGGCTTTAGTGACATAGTCACTAGAGGTAGTCTCACCCATTGGTTCCATTGCAGTAATGGAAACAATCTCATCATTAGAAACTTTATAATCCTATCCCGAGGATATATATCCAAGATTCCTTATCCATTCAATATGAAAATCATAATTCAAAGAATAAATAGTATCAACCATTAATCTTCCTTTTCGGCACTCTTTGTCATCTTGGGAAACTAGTACTTGAGGATCCCCATTATTGTCAGCTCTTATGAAAAATGACTCCCCCTAAGCCATGATTTCCTAGGTAGGATGATTTCCCTTAATTAGAGTTCTTTTGATTGTGTATATAACTGTAGAAATAGGTTCAACTAGAGCATCATTTTCTTCTTGAGTAGAACCCTCAACAAAGACACTAGTATTATCTTTTGTATCTTCCATACTCAGAGAATTTTGATTTTCATCAGGGTGACCACCGTCACTATCACGTTAAATTTCACTGATTTCTTCATCATTACCATCTTCATTCTGCTCATCTTAAACTTATTCATCTCCTTCTTCCCATCTCAATTCTGAATCATTTTCATCACTAACATTTTCTTCTACTTCATCTTCTTCATCTTCTTCTTCATTAGATTCACTATCATACTCTGCACTACCTTCAACATCAATATATTCACTACCATAAGATTTGAGAATAGGTTCAGGAGAGGGTAAATCCAGAGGTGGACTTGTGGGTCCAATAAAGATTATTTTCGATGGTCCCGTAGTGTCTGGGTAACTTCATTCATCAACTGGTGACCCCACATCTCTAATAGGGGTATCAGGTTCCTCTTCCACATCTGAAGAATTGGTTACTTGTTCAAATGGACCGAGACTAGGATCCACTAGATCTCTTGGTCTAAATGGATCGTCTATGGGATTGAACTTCTAAAACATCCTGTCTTTATCACCAACCCATTATTTCTTCCACGGGTTCCCATTTATTTTCGTTATTTTACATATATCATTTCTTATGTATATCCCACTGCATTCACTAACTACTACATCCCAAGATTCATTTACAAATCCCTTCAACTTCAGTATATCTAAAATCATTCTTGAATAGAAGAGAGAATAAGATTAATACCCAGTATTTATCGTCTCATCGATGTGAACCATCAAATATCAATAATGACTCAATTTGACATTTTTATGAAAACATTAAATTAAGTATACATGTTGATACATGGGAGAAGAAAAGTTTTCTTTCTTGGGACAAATATGATGTTGAATAAACATGAAAATAATTATACACGCACCATTAAATTATGAGAAGATGGGTTTTTTGTGCTCTTCATTTCTAGTTAGTTCCATTAATGTAGTTTCATAACCAAAGAATTAAATTTCTAGAGGAGATGTACCTTGGAAACCATAGAACCTTACTTCATGGGTTACCTTAATACATTCATCCAAATTTGTTTAAGAGAATGAAATTAACCCCCCATTCAAAATCGAATTCATCCATGCAACAACACTTCCTTCCAGTAAAAGTTCCGGATTCATATAAAACACATACACCGGCTTCAGATAAAAGATTCTATCATTATTTGATAACCATTCAAGACATCCTTTATCTTTCTGAACTTTCAATAACAATGATTTTATCTCTAATATCCATACCACTAAAACATCCTTCTCTAAAGTTACTACATGGTTTACCAAACTGGGATTCAAAGTACCTAATGATTTTCATTATTCCACTTTTGTTTCTTAGAAGGATGAGAGTCACCATATTCCAGATATTGATTTACTCATGTCATTCCAATCAGTTCAGTTCGAAGTTCATAAGGTGAAATGTTGGGAGTAGAGAAAGAAAATGTAAACAACAATAGAGAGATAAAGAGTAACTGTAATGGGATTAGAGTGGATTGATTGAAATTCATATGATTTAGGGATTTTACAGTTTTACAATCACAAAATAGTGAACCAGGTTCACTGGAATTAATGAAACAGTGTCATTTGGATAAAAACACACAATGTGTAAAAGTGATGATACATCGGTCTCGGCATAACAGATTTTTAAAAACAACAATGGTGTCTATTAAACAACGATGTCGGCATGACAATGGTTTCATCATGAAAATGGTGTCAGCTTGAATTCTTAATAGGAAAATATTAAAGGAGAGATAAACACAGCGTATTACTGGTTGATCATTCCTAAATCATGTATGATGTAATTTATCCATTTAGAGTTCAATTTCTTAGTGAATATATCATTAAGATGATATTCAGTTCTAATAAATTATAGTGTAATATCACCTTTTTGATATATATCTCTCAAAAAGTGATTTCTTACAACAATATGTTTTGTTCTAGAGTGAATGAATGGGTTCTTAGAGATGTTAATAGCACTTGTGTTTTCAAATTTGATAGGTACATGTCTAAATTAATATCAATAGTCTAGAAGAGTTTTTTTAACCACAAAATTAGTTCCTAACAGCTACCAACGACTATGTATTCAGCTTTAGTAATAGATAAAGAAACATAATTTTTTCTCTTTCTACATCATGAAACCATAGATTTTCCCAAAATGTGGCATGTCTCATAGGACCTTTTTCTATGTAACTTACATCCACCAAAATCAGCATCAAAATAACTCACTATATCAATTGATTTTCCTCTGGGGTAATAAAAATCTTAAATTGAAAGTATATTTTAGGTTTTTGAAAATTATTTTAACAAAATTTAATTGAGATTATTTGGGATTAGATTAAAAATTAGCACACATACACACACTAAAAATTATATCTGGAATACTAGCAGTCAAGTAGAGAAATATTCCAATTATTCTTCTATAAGTGGTTTGATCAACAGATTTACCATATTTATCATGTTCCAACTTACAAGTAGTACTTATTGGAGTGTCACTACTTTCAATTCTATAAAGTCCATATCCTTTTGAAAGATCTTTTCTATACCTACTTTGATTTAATGTGTACCTTATTTATTTTGAAAATTTGGAATTCCATGAAAGAATTTGAGTTCCCCGTTTTAACTCATTTAAAATTCATTTTTCACCATTCTTGAAAATTAAATACATAAATATTTTCATGAAAATACAAAAATAATATCATCAACATATATTGGGACTAATAAAAAATCTTATAAAATTCACTTTATAAAAAGATTTGGATCATCTATTCCTTTTGTAAAACCTTTTTAAATAATAAAATTTATCAATATATCATACCATGATCGTAGAGCCTATTCTAAACCATATAAATAATTTGAATATTTTAAGACACGATTTTGAAAAATAGGATTTGTAAATCCACGGGGTTGTTTGACAAAAACATCATCAACTTTATATCAATTTAGGAATGAACTCTTAACATCCATTTGATACAGTTTGAAATTAATACGGATAGAAAAAGAATGAAGGATTCTGATGGCTTCATGTCTAGAAACCGGTGCAATGGTTTCTTCATAGTCAGTGCCTTCCTCTTGAATACATCCTTATTCAACTAATATATCTTTGTTTCTAACAATATTTCCAGCTTCATCTATTTATTTATAAACACCATCTTAGTTCATATGATAAAGGTGTATTTGGGTCTATCCACAATTTTCCAAACATTATTTCTTTCAAATTGATTGAGTTCAAATGGGATATCCATCACCCAAAATTCATCATTTTTGGCATCATTGACATTTTTGGGTTTAAGATATGACAAAAAGGGTTGATGTTCATCCAGATTTATAAGAGATGCTCTAGTTTGTGTTCCTTTATCTAAGTCCCCTACAAAAACAACTGAGGGACTGTTTTTAAGAGTTCTAATTGTTCTAGAAATTGTAGGACTAGTTATTTTAGGTTCATTATTTTGATCTGTTTCATTATGGCTAGATTCTCGACAATTTCCAGAATTGATTGATTTAATAGATTTCTTTACAGGATGATTTTGGGTTTTTGCATTAATTTCCATTTTGTACATATCCTCTTCATGATATTTTAGTGATGTTTTGGGTTCATGTGGATCTATTTCATCAAATTTGATATGCACGGATTATTCCACACATATTATTTCTTATTAAAGACTCTATAGGAATTTCTTGATGTAGAATATATAAGGAACATTCCATCATCAATTTTAGAGGAATGTTTTTCTAGATTGTATTTAGTGTTCCAAATATAAACTTTACATCTAAACACATTAAAATAACTTCCCTTGGGATTCATATTATTCTATAACTTATAGGGAGTCTTCTTATGAATAGGTCTGACTAAGAATATGTTTTTTATATAACAAGTTGTATTAATAGATTCATCCCAAATGTAAATTGGTATGTCATATTCATTCTGAATAGTTCTAGAAATTTCTTACAGGGTTATATTTCTTTTTTCTATAACTCAATTTTGTTGAGGTGTCCTAGAGGAATAGAAGTTATGACTGTAGACATTGTGTGAACAAAATTATTCAATGACTTTATTTTCAAACTCACAAATATGATGAATTCTTAGAGATTTAATTATATGTCCACTAATATTTTCTACAGTTTTAGAATACATGGCGGTGTAGGAACAAGCTTCAATTTTGTGAGCTATGAAATAAGTCCAAGTATACCTAGAATAGTAATATACAAGAACATAGACATAGTGATTCCCATTTAAACTAGAATGTCATGATAGTCAAAACAAATCTATGTGAACCAACTCTAATGGTTGAGAATTCAACACTTCATTCTTTGAATTGAAAGAGATTTTATTTTTATTTATTTTTTCCCAACTATTTCAAACATTATTTTCTAGAAACTCTAATTTGTGTAGATATTTGACTAAGAATTTTCTTGTATTTTTTATAAGAGAGTGTACATTGAAATTTCATAGTCTTCTGTTCTCATGCAATTACTCTATATAAAAGTCATTTAGACATGTTACATTCTGCAAGGCATGTGTGTCCAAATTTATAGCATATACATTATCATTTTTAAGAGAAGTAAATACTATGTTATTCATGGAATAAAAAACATGGCATGAATAATTTTTAAATATGAAATTAAATCCATCATCACATAATTATGAAATACTAAGAAGATTATACTTTAATCAATAAACATAATGTACTTTGGAAATTGAGATAGAGTTAGGGTTACCAATATGGCCTAGGCCAATGATTTTTCCCTCACCATTTTCACCAAATGTGACATGCCTTATATCAATTTTGATAAGACTTTTGAGGGTTGAGTAGTCCCCTGTCATGTGTCTTTAACAACCACGGTCCGTGTACCACATATTTTTATTGGAACCCTCTAGGCATTTCACCTACCAAACATTTTTTCTAAGAAAAAATTTTGGTACCCATATTTGTCTGGGTCCCAAACATTCGTAAAAAAAACCTTAGGAACCCACACTTGTCTTATTCGATTCCTATATTCAGAATATAGAGTCTTTGAAAAATTAACTCAGTTTGGTCCAGAAAATATGGATGTATTAAAATATTTTTTTGAACATGAGCTTGTAGTAAAATTCTGATTTTTTCATAAAGAAGCATATTTTCCAGTTTCAGCCATAAAATGTGTTTTGGATAAGTTCCTTTGTCCTAGTTGATTTACAATTCCATAAGTGTACTTAGAAGCTATCTGTTTACAATGAATTTGAGTTATTTTATTTTTTTCCATAAGTAAACTTTTCATGATCCATCTTTAATTTCTCATTAGACATTTTAAACCCAATATTTTCCTTAAACAGTTGAACATTCTTCTCTTTTTCTGTAGTAAGATAAAATTTAATAGTTATAGTAAAGGCATGTTGTTTCTTTAATGATTTATATTTATAATCTAGTTCATTACATGTGTCTTCTAACATGTTTCAATATTTTAATAATTCTTCGCTTGAAATATTCTCCGAAGCACTTTCATTTTCCGAATAGTAAGAATTCTAAGCAAGAGAGTCTATGATTACCTATGATGTGTTTTTCATAAAACACTTATTTCCCAAGTATTTTTTATCTTAATGAGAATAAGTAGATTCCCAAGATCTGTCCTCAGAGGCACTCCAGGTAGCCTTTATGGCATTCTTATTTTTTATACCCTTGTTCTCCTACTACCTATTGTATTTGAGATTTAGATAGTCATCTTTGACAATAATTTTATTTTATATTCTTAGTAGAAAATATCTTTGATTTTATCATTTCTCTTATAATCATTTTTCCAATTTACCTATTTATTATACTTTCCTGTATAATTGGGCTTTTTGAAAAAATTATTTTTCCTTTAAAATTTCTTGAATCTTTTGGCCAATGGGTCCATTTGATTATCAATGTTTGAAGGTGATTCTTCACTACTGGAGTAATAAATAGTTGTTTAAATATTATATTTTTCATTATTTTTAGAGTTTGCAGTCATGAAAGCTAATGTCTTTCTATTACATTTATCATTTTTCCCTTTGTGGACTTTCTGTTCTTCTTTATACATCATCAGGTTTCCAATGAGTTCTTTGATAGGTAATTTGCTGATGTCACATGATACTATAATTGGGACAGATGTTTTGTCCATCTATCAGGTAATCATATGAGAATTTGCATGATTTGTTCTATGGCTGTAACTTCTCTTCTGAGAGAAATCGTTGTGTTTTCTATGTAATTGAACTTGAGACACATACCAGAAAAAGATTCATTAGGATTAATTCTATAATTATAATATTTAATAGTATAAGTATTTAATCTCATTTCATTCACATTATATGTTCCCTCATGAGAAACAAATAGAGTATCCCAAACTTTATGGGAAGATTTACCAGAAAAAAATATGATTAAACTCTTGATCTCCTAGTGCACAGTATTGAGAGTTCATTGCTTTATAGGGATTATTATAGGCAGTCTTTGTTGGATCATCCCATGTGTTTCTATCACTTTCAAGAATTTGATATTTACTATCAATAGTAGTCCAGATTTTAGATCTCATGCTTTATAGATGTATTTTTAGTGTAATCTTCCACTTACCAAATTTTGTACCCTTAAAGAAAGGCATTCTATTAATAGCATTCCCTCTAGTCAATTATCCATGATATAAATTTTAAAAGGACTTCAATGAAATAAAAATTTAGAAATATCAGAAATTTTATGATCTTTGAGATATAACTACAATCATAGTTGAAAATTATTTAAAAAAATATTTGAAAACTAAAAACATTCTAAACCCTCAGATATTAAAAGTTTTTCAGAGTAGATTACTCAAGAGGTGGGGGGGGGGGGTTAATTCAGTATCTATTAATGTTTTTGTTAAAATTATTTATCTGAAAATTTCCTCATTTAAAAATATAATCAATGTCAGTTTTTAGTGAATTTATAAATGTTAGGAATGTTCAATTAATTTCTTAGAATATTGATTAGTTCTCAGCTAAACAAATATGAATATTGGTATAACTTTTGAAAATGACATACTGGTTCAAAATAGATATAAATACTTGCTAAAATAATTATAAAAGTTCAATTTAGTTTTATAAAATAGTGAGAAAACAGAGTAAAACTAAAACGTAAAACATGGAGGAAATAAACAATAGGTTTAGCCTCATGATGAAACATAGTTCTCTCCACTTGGTTATTACCTGATACCAAGCGGTTTATATTAAAAAACCTGATCCACACCCTGGATCAGGGTTCTCAATAGTTCATTAGACTGTCCAGGTCACATTTGACCCCTAGCATAGTTATTCGTGGGAAAAGCAACAATAGGAAAACATGACCTTTTCCATTATTGTAAATGGTATTTATAAGATAAAAATCAAAGTGTGTTTGAGGATATCGGGTCTCCTCTAGATGTGAACAAGAGTCAGTATGTGTGTAATAGACAGATACACGCACAACTCAAAAATGTAAAAAAATAACACAATAGATATAAAGAAATAGAATTAGTTTTATAGGTCTATATGTGCTATGGAATGAAGCCCTGGACTCTTCTAATGTAGTGAAAAATATGTTTGTGTCCGCGACTAGAATTTGGATTCAAAACAGAGTATTGTAAACTCTATGGTCTGGTTTTTGAAAAGTGAGGAATGTTTCAATCCTTGTTGGAAATATATTTAGTGTATCTAAGTCTGTTCTTCTCATCTTATTGATCTTCCCATATGTACATCCTTTGAGTTCTTGGGACATTGAAGAAAACTCTAGATTTGTAGAAGTTTTCCATTCTTCTGTTCTCTTTTCTTTTTAGCGCACTCCTCATCATCTCATAAATGATATTGTGTGCAGTTCTTTTATACATCGAGGCCCACTGTGAACAATGATCTCCCCACGTTGTTGTACCTTGTACTGTATAATGATAGTCCTACAAAAAACATTAAATAATGGCAGAAAAATTAATTTTTCTAAATATTCCCATTCGACATAAATTTGTATTAAAAAAATTAAAACTGTTTTTATGACTATTGGTGAGTCCTAAGTATGAGTGACTCATTTGCATCGGTTTTTCAGCATCAGTCTATCTACAACTGTGACTCTTTGCATTAGTGAGTCCTTTCCATCGGTATTGGTGACTCAGAGTACCGATGTATCCTTTCATCTGTGAGATAAATGAACTAATTTTGACTCAATTTGAAATATTGATGTGTCACCCATTGGTGACTCATTCATCAGTGACTCATATCAATGAGAAGTCCTTCATTCTGTCGGTGAGACAGTTGAGCCAACAATGACTCATTTTAACTGCTGGTGAGTCCTTTCATCGACATCATCATGCAATGGTAGGTCACTTGATCTAATGGTAGGTCATTTGAGTCGGTAGCATCTGAAATGGTGAGTCTGGTATATGTCAGTGTCATGTCCAATGGTGAGTCCTCATCTGTTCCATCTATGTCTCCTTTTGAACTAATGGTGTCAGGGACTCGAGAAGACTTATAAAGTGTATGTATTACATAAAACACTACCATATTAAGTGAAATTCATAAATACATGAAACTATACACTTGTGAACATATTAAAGAATATATATTCATAGTTTCTTGATTTATTGAAATGTAATATACAGTGACATAATTGATTCACATAAAAATATTTATTATTATGATTAACATAATATATGAATTAATAGAATTTGTAGATTATAATGATTTGTGTTTATGAAAACAACAATTGCACAAAGGTTTCAACAATCTCCTCCATTTTGATAATCAAAAATTATGGCATAAACAAGATGCTAATATATTAGAGCAGTTTATATCAGAGGTGGTATATATATATATATATTGAGTATATTTCATGGTTTATATGAAATAGTTTCTCCCCCTTATATTATGAGTTCATGCCACAATCATTCAATCTTTCTCCCACTTTTTTGTTAAAGAAAAATATGAATAGAAAAAGTTGAGAGGAAAGAGAAATATGACAATGTAAATTTGAAACATAGTGAAGACAAAAGGGGTTTCATTAAGAGTCAAAAAAGTATAATCAACAAAAGAAAAAGTAAAATTCCCTATCAAATGAAGTATAGTCCAAACGATTGGATCAAGAGGTAGGCTCAAGGGTTGCCTTCCCTTTATCAGAAGGATCAATAGTAGGGTTTTCTAGAGGGAAAGGATGAGGAGCATGAGAGTCTGAACTAAGATTTAGGGGAGGCATAGACACTCCTTCAGTTACTGTAGAAGAAAGGGTAAGTCTTGGTTGATAAAGAACATGAGATGGAACAGTTTCTATGATGACTAGTCTAATGTGAGATAAGGCCTAAGAAAATATCATTTGAGGTTGAGAAGATATAGAAAGATCATAACCAATGGTTATAGAAGGAGGTACCATAATGGCTTCACTCTAAATATGAAGATACATTTTCCACTGCTTTTTGAACTCTTCAATGATCTCTTCAACATATCTCATAGATTTTTCAAAATCATCCTAGTTTTCTATAAACATATCCAACAGAGGGGTAAATTATATGAGTTTTTGAATCTTATCCTTAAAGTATATTTTTCACTGGAGGAAGAGTAATATTGGTGGCCATGTACTTGAACAGACTGTTCATTTGGTGCATTGTGATGATTTTGGAGAAATACTCATTAATCCTTTGATCAACTCATCCAGAGTTTGTGAAGTAGTCTATGTATAAAACATCACAAGATCATGCAATTTATCTGAAGTAACCTCAACATTGGATATACTTGTTATTAAAAATTATAGAACCTATTTCTATACTAAACTAATTGTAGAAAGATCTACATGATCTGTAGACTGAGAGGACTGAGCAGGTAAAGAATAACATGAAGCTAGAGCAGAAGAAGTGAGATCCTGAACTTGTTTTCTCATCTTGGAAAACTCAATAGTTAAGAGGACTGGAGAGGGGGAAATCATGATTACTGTGGACCCTGATGTTGTCAAGCAGAGATTGGAGGTATGAAAATTTTCTATTCTTGGACGCATTTCTTATGAGAAAGGCACGAAGCCTTGGTATTACAGTGAACTTAAGCAAAGAATCTCTAATTGTTAGAATTTCTCTCGCTGGGGATTAATTCCAATTGGAAGTGCTTTTTTCCATATTTTTCTACAGTAACAGGATGATATGAATCAAGTCTGGCGAATTGGACATCTCAATTTGAAACCAGGCTTCTTTCGCCTCTCTGAATGGGATCCACACTTTAACCCATTCACACAGAAGCAGACAATTTCCCAGGTTTGGACAAAAATCCATAGCCTTCCTTGGATTTTCTGGCATCCAAAAATACTGAATGATATTGCTTCAGGAATTGGAAATCCTTTGAAAATAGATCATAGGACTAACAATGGAGATCTCGGCTTTTTTTTTTCAGAGTGCTGATAGAAATTGACATGGAGTCTTTGCCTCCTGAACGTGTTATACTGGATGTGAACGATCATTTCATTGACATCTTCCTTGAATTTGAGAATTTGCTTATGTTTTGTGAACACTACAAGAAGATAATACATTTCATTGATCAATGTCATAATGTTCAATGACCCACCAAGTCAGCATCAAGCAAGACTTCCTGGAAGGATGCTCTTGGAAAGAAACCTTCTCCTACAAAAAAATATGTTAAAAAGGACTCTAATAATGCCAAGAAGGTATTTACACAGAATGCAGGTCCCAGCAAGGCCTGGGCTGACATGGCTAAAGAGGAAAACTGTCTTAATCCACTGGCAAACAAATTGGATGCAGGAGACTCTACCCAGTTACTGGATGTGGACAGCAATGCCCATGAAGAGTTGCTTGAATTCTTGAATGACATGTTTAGCACTGTTGTTAACCTGCAATTTGAGGAAATGACTATTGATCTGATCCATTTCAGACTCCTTGAAGTGTTGGACTCTAGTCAATCTGAGCTACAGAGTATCTCTTTATCCTCTAATCAAATTCCTAACATTCCGCTAATTGAAATTTCTCCTGATCAAACTGCTATGGGAACCTCTCCAAAAGAATTTACTCTAAGAAACCATGACATTTCACTTCTATCTAAGCAAAATTCAATGCAGGTTGAGGATACCTCACTTCACTCCAAGTAGAATTCTGAGCAGGATGACTCTCGAATTCACTGAAATATGCACATGGCTGCAAAATCTAGAGGAGACCCTCTCAATGTTGATATCATCCATGATGAGATCACTCTATCAAAGCCTGCTTCAACAAGCACCTATGAAAGTATCGAACCAAGAAGGTCCCTTAGAATAAAGCTAGGGGAAAGCCAGTAGAAAAAGGGGTTTAACCCCACTCAAAATATATAATGAGGAATATTTTCTAGAACTGCCAGGGCATAGCCAACTCTGACACTTTGAGTTCCCTTCGGCTTCTTGTGGCTAAACACAAACCTGAGGTCATTGGACTAGCTGAACCAAAGACAAAGGATACAAGGGTTGTTTCTATTCTGGATAAATTCGGTTATAATCTGTTCCATTCTGTACATGATGAACATCATGATCGGCTCTGGATCCTAATGCACAACAGAGTTGTCAATCTCACTCTTGTTTATGTTCATGCACATATTATTACCTTCAAACTTACTTTCCAGGATCAGGATTTATTCTGCTCAATTTTTTATGCTTCCAACAATTATTTGGTCAGAAGAGACTTATGGAAACATATTTCTAGTCTTTCACACAGCATTGGTGACTCTTGGCTGATCATAGGGGACTTTAATTCTATTCTCCAGGCTGATGAGAAGATGGGACACTCTGCTATCATCACTGGTATGAATGACTTTCGGCTATGTGTTGAAAAATCAAACATGACTGAGGTTAATCTTCTTGGAGCTAAATACACCTGGTATAGGAAACATCTAAATGGCATGAGGGCTAGTAGGATTGATCATGCCTTTGTCAATGATAAAGTGCTGGAAAGATGGAGGACAATTTCTTATGGGACTATTACAAAACATAATTCTGATCATCATCCAATCATGTCTAATTTTACTAGAAAATGTGAGAGACGTCCTCTCCCCTTCAGGATTAACAATGCTTGGACTACTCTTTCTGAATGTTCCACACTAGTAAGAGACACTTGGAGTATGGATGAAGATAATCACCCTTTATCATGTATTTTTAAGCTTCGATGACTCAAGATAAAAATGAAACTTTGGAGAAAAGACAGATTCTGTCTCCTGGAGCAGGAAATTGATTCTCTCGAGAATTCATTACATGGCATTCAACAATCTATGACTGACTCTGATTTCTCATGCCTTGGTGGACAGGAAGCTAAGCTCTCCTTGGACTTAAAAAATCTGCTCACTCTTAGGGATAATATTCAAAAAGTGGTGTAGAAAGATAAGTGTCTTACAGATGGCCATCGAAATACTAAGTTTTTTAATGCCTTAGAGAGGAGTAAAAAATATTGCAGGACACTCTCTCTTCTCAAAGATGGATATGTTATTCTTGATGATCATCAGAGTCTCTCGAATCACATTGTCTCTTTCTATCAGAATCTCTTCAATGGTCCCAAACGAAATGGAGAACTCCTGGATGGCATTATACCTACCCTTATTAGTGTTGATGACAAATCAATGCTAATCAGAATACCCTCTGATATTGAAATAAAGAATGCTGTTTTTGGGCTTAAAAAAGAGAGCTCTCCTGGGACTAATGGATTCACAAATCACTTCGTCCAATGCTACTGGGATATTATACAGGTTGATGTTTACAGGCTGGTCAAGTATTTCTTCACCAAATGTTCAGAAGTTCATGGAATCAATGCACAATTCATTTCCCTCATTCCAAAGGTTGACAATGCTAGTGATATTACTCAATTCAGACCTATCGCCCTGATCAATACTATTCAAAAAATTCTCACGAAGATCTTGGCTAACAGGTCTGCCTGTATCACTGATAAAATTATCTCCTAAAATCAGTTTGGTTATGTTAAGGGGAGATGAATACATGATTGTCTTCTCAATGCATCTGAATGTGTGAATCTTCTTCAAAAACCCACAATAGGAGGCAGTATTTCCATTAAATTGGATATCAGGAAGGCTTTTGACACTATTGATTGGGACTTCATTGGTAACATTCTGCAGAGGTTTGGGTTTCATCCGACTTTTATTCAGGGGTCTCACACCTTGATTAGCTCATCCTATATTTCTATTATTCTCAATGGATCCCCTGAAGGATTTTTTAAGTGCACTAGAGGGGTCAGGCAAGGAGACCCCTTGTCTGCCATTATCTTTTCCATTTCAGAGGATTACCTCAACCGACTGATTACTTACAATGTTGATAGGGGAAATCTGAATGTTCTTCAAGATAACAGAGGTAACTATGCCCCCTCACATATTCTCATTGCTGATGACATTATCATTTTTACTCAAGGGGGAAAAAGAATCATTCAGAATATCAAATATATCCCCCATCACTATGAGCTTGTCTTTGGACAAGAGGTTAGTTGGAATAAATCTTTCATTTTCTTTGGGAAAAACATTTCAGATTCCAGGAAGCATTTTATGATTCAGAGTCTTGGTATCAAAGAAGTATCATTTCCTTTCACATATCTTGGAGTCCCAATGTTTTTAGGTAGACTGAGATCCACCGATTTTACTGAAGTGGTTTGCCAAGTTAGAAGAAGTCTCTCCAATTGGAATGGAAAAGCTCTCTCTATGGCAGGAAGAATCTGCTTAGTTAAACATGTGATCATTTACAAACCTGTTTATCCTTTTATGGTGTAATCATGGTCTGCTTCTATATTTAAGACTCTCAACTCCCCTATGAGGAATTTTGTTTGGAGTGGCAGCATTCTGGAAAAGAAAATTATCACTCCTCCATGGACCAGATGTTGTCTACCTCTCACTATGGGGGGACTTGGGATTAAGATTATCAAGTTCTTCAATCATTCCCTTCAAGATCAATTTATTTGGAGACTTATTAATGGTAAATTGGCATCTCTTGACTTTCTTAGAGCAAGAATCCTTACTATATTGATTGCTGGAATGATTTCATACATGCAATCTTCTGTTTGGCCTGGTTTGAAAAAGATTTATCAAAAGATTAATAATCATTCCCATTGGTTAGTAAATGCCTCCTCCAAGCTGAAATTCTGGAGAGATAACTGGACAGGGATACCTCTAATTGAGAGTATAAATGCTGATTGTTTGGATGTTGATATTGATTCCTCTATTTTTGATCAACCTGAGCTGAGCAACAATATGCCTACTCATATTATGGGAATTGTTAACTCATATGATATTATAAATTCTGATGATATCATGGTATGGGAACCAACTGTACATGGAATGCTTGACTGTAAAAGCTTCTACTATCATTATATACAGGGCATTCAATCCAATGCTGTCCATAATTTCAGAAGATGGATACAACCCTCTCAGTTTAAACTTCTCTGGAGAATTAAAATGAAAAAACTGCCAGTGGACAGCAATATTCAAAAAGATGGTATCTCTCTTTGCTCAAGATGTGACTTGTGCCACCAACATAGAGATGATCTCGATCATTTATTCCTCTCTTGTAAACCCACTGCATCAATCTGGATATTAATCTTTGACCTCTTCGACATCACATTACAACAGGTTGATAACATAGAAGATTTTCTGCACTTTATTGTAGCCAAAAAACGCTCCTAGCAGATCCACATCCTCTTCCTTGTTGCTTGTGCTGAAACTTTCCACATCCATTGGAGAGGCAGGAACAATTCTAGGCATGACAGGTCTACTTTTAATCACAATGTTGCCATTACCAACATTCTTGCAATGACTCGAAATCCAAATCAGTTTCACACGAGACAGTGTCACAATTCCATCAAAGAATTTGCAGTCTTGAGAAACCTTCATCTGTCAGGTAATTTTCCCAAAACAATGGGCACTATAGAAATTTTCTGGATCCCTCCCTTTCTAGGATGGATCAAATGCAATCTTGAAGGTGCCTCATAGGGTAATCCTGGACTAGCTGGTTATGGATTTTTTTTTCGAGACCACAATAGTTACTTGATTGAAGGTTCTTACGGCTCTTGTGGTTATGTCACTGCCCTTGAAGCTGAGATTATGGCTCTTATAAATGCAGTGGAAATGGCTCACCAAAGAAATTGGAATAATATCTAGTTCGAAAGTGATTATTCTACTATTGTGCAAGCTGTTAGGAAAAATTAGATTCACCTTGCCTGGAAACATACCTTGAAATGGATCAAATGCCTTGACATTCTAGCCTCTAGGAGCATTATAATCATGCATGTCTACCGTGAAGCCAACTATCTAGTTGACAGACTTTCAAATAAAGGTATTTCTAAAGCCTCAACATTACATTTCACCACACATGATGATGATTTTCTCAGTTTACTTAATAGAGACAAATGTAAAATTCCCTCCTTCAGACTCTTATAATTTACCTTATTTATTTGAGACTTTATTTGTTTTACTTTTAAAAAAACGAACATTGAAATAAAAGCAACATCATCTTGAGAGAGACTATTTGATGAAGGAGAAGAGATGGAAGCACCAGAATGATTTACACCATCAACCACAGATCAGATATCTTTCAAATTCTTATTCATCTCTTTATTTTCTCTTCTAGCTTCATCAATCTCATACCTCATTTGAGATTAAACTTTGTGTCTTATGGAGGCACATATTTCTTCATTTAATTATTCTAAATTGGATTTATTGACATAGTCACTAGTGGAAGTCTCACCCACTAGTTCCTTTGCAGCAAGGGACACAATCACATTATAAATATCCTCATAATCCAATCCCAATGCTTCATAACTAGGATTCTTTGTCCATTAAGAAAGAACATCATAATCCAAAGGAGAAATAGTATCATGCCTTACTCTTCCTATTTTATGTTGTTCATCATCTTGAGAAACTGGTATTTGAGGATCCCCCTCTATGCCAGATATTAGGACAGACGGCTCCACCTCATCCCAGATTTCCTAGGTAGGTTGTTTTTCCATAAGTAGAGTTCATTCATATTGTATACAAATTGAGAACAAAGTTCATCTGGAGCAACATATTCATCTTGAGAAGCACCTTCAAGAGATACACTAGTATTAGATTCTTAAACTTCCATACACACAACATTTGAATTTTTATCAAGGTGACCAGAATAACTATCTCTTTCACTTTCATTGGTTTCTTCATCATTACCATATTTATTTTTCTCATCTTCAACTTGTTTGTCTCCTTCTTCCATTCCTCAATTTGAACCATTTTTATCGCTACCAGTTTCTTATTCTTCATATTTTTCATCTTCTTCTTCATTAAATTCACTAAAATACTCTAATTTTCCTTCAACATTTGTTTCTTCACTACCAGAATTTTTAAGAATAGGTTAATTAGTGGGTAAATCCAAAGGCAAAGATGCATGACCAATAGAGATACTTTTTTATGGTCCACTAGTGTCTGGATCACTTCGATCATCATCTAGTGATCACATATCTATAATAGGGGTAGCTGGTTCTTCTACCTCATCTGAATAATAAGATACTAGTTCACCTGGACCAAGACTAGGATCCACTAGATCGATTGGTCTAACTAGATGGTCAATGGGATTGAAATTCTTATATAACCTTTCTTCATCACGAACCCATTACTTCTTCCAAGTGCTACAATTTATTTTCATTCTTTTATAGATGTCAGAGCTTAGGAATATTCCCATGCATTCACTAAATACTACATCCAAATCTTCATTTACACAACCCCTATTCTTCAGTATAGCTAAATTCATTATTGAATTGAAGAGGGAATTATATTTTCACCTAGGATTTATCTTATAATTGATATGCACCATCCGATATCTACAAAGATTAAATTTAACATTAAATCGTAGGATGTAAATCAAGTATACATCTTGATACTTGAGTGAAGAAAAGTCTACTTTCCTGGGACAAATCTGATGTTGAATAAAATTGGAAATAATTTTGCACTCACCATTAAATTCTGCGGCGATGGGTCTCTTGTGCTCTTCATTTCCAGTTAGTTCCATCAGAGTAGTTTCATAACTGAAGAATTAACTTTAAGGAGTATAAGTATCATGGTAATAATCAACACAATCTTCACGAGGTTCCTTAATTCATTCAGAACAATGTAATGAAGAGAACGAGGTACTCTTCCCTTTCACAATTGACTTCATCCATGCAACATCACATCCTTCAAATTAATGTTCCAGATTGATATAAATATCATACACCAACACCGGATATAAGACTCAATCATTATTTTTTAACCATTCTAGAAATCATTGATCTTTCATCACTTTCAATAAAAAAATATTTCTCTCCAAGATCCATTCCACTAAAAATTCCTTCATTGATGATACAACACAGTTTACCAGACTGAGATTCGTAAGACCTTCTGATTTTCTTGATTCCCATTTTTGTTTCTTGGAAGGGTGAGCCTCACCCTCTTCTAGAGCTCACTTTACTTGCATCATTCCAATTAGTTTAGTTCAAAGGTCAGAAGGCGAATGGTCCGGAGTAGAGAATGAGGAAGGCAAAAAAAGAGAGACAGAGAGAGATTAGCGGTAGTGAGGGTAGAGTGGATTCATTCTAATTTATATGATTTAGGGATTTTATAATTTTACAGTCACAAAATCATGAACTCGGTTCAAAGAAAATAATGAAATAGTGTTTTTTTGATAAAAACATACAACGTGTAATAGTAATGATTCATCAAACTCCGCAGGACATATTTCAAAAAACACCAATGGTTTCAACATGAAAACATCATAGAAAAATATTAAAGGAGAGATAAACACAAGGTCTTACTGGTTGATCATTCCTAACTCATTTATGATGTAATTTATCCTTTAAAAGCTCAATAGATTAGTGAAAATATCAGAAATATGATATTCAGTGACAATAAATTCTAAATTAATATTATTCTTTTTATAACGATCTCTCAAAAAAGTGAAGTCTTACATCAATATGTTTTGTTCTAGAGTGGGAGACTGGGTTCTTAGAGATGTTAATAGGACATTTGCTGTCCTATTTTATAGGTACATGTCTAAATGTATATCCATAGTCTAGAAGAGTTTCTTTTATTCAAATTTTTTTTGCACAATAGGTACCAGATGCTACGTATTCATCTAACACAACATATAATGAAACAAAATTTTTCTTCTTACTACACCATGAAACCATATATTTTCCCAAAAAGAGGCATGTCCCAGAGGTTTGTTTTTTATTTAACTTACAACGACCTAAATCTGCATCAGAATAACTAACTATATCAAATGATTGTCCTTTGGGGTAAAACAAGCTTAAATTGATTGTATGTTTGAGGTATTTGAAAATTCTTTTAATATCATTCAAGTGAGACTCTATGGGATTAGTTTGAAAGTGAGCACAGATACAGACACTAAACATTATATCTGGCCTACAACCAGTAATGTAGATCAAGCTTCCAATCATTCCTCTATAATTGGTTTGATCAACATATTTACCATCTTCATCAAGGTCCAACTTACAATTAATACTCATGGGTGTTTCAAAAAATTTAACGATATCAATGAAAATTAATTTAAAAATATATTTTCTGTACTTACTTTGATTTAAAGTGATACCTTCTTTATTTGGAAAAATTTTAAATCCATAAAAGAATTTGAGTTCACCCATTAAACTCATTTCAAATTAATTTAGAATCATATTAAAAAATTCAATACAAAAATAATCTCTTGAAGATCCAAAAATAATATCATAAACATAGATTTGGACTACTAAATTTTTTTAAACATTCACTTTATGAAAAGAGTAGGATCAACATTTCATTTTGTAAAGCATTTTGAAATTAGAAAATCGCTCAATCTATCCTAGCAATATATTGGAGTTTGTTTTAAATCATATAAATATTTTTTTCAATATGAAGAAATGATTTTGAAAATAAGGATTTTTAAAACTAGGGTGTTGTTCAAAAAAACATCCTCTACTACAAATCCATTTAAGAATTCACTGTTAACATCCATTTGATACAGTTTGAAATTAATATGGTAAGCATAAGCAAGAAGGATCTTGATGGCTTCAAGTCTAGAAACATGATCAAAGGTTTCATCATAGTCAATTCCATCCTCTTGAATATTAGCCTAGTATAACTAATCTATATTTGATTATAACAATATTACTAGATTCATTTACTTTATTTCTAATCACCAACTTAGTTCCTATGATCAAGGTGTCTCTGGGTCAATCCACAAGTTTCCAAACTTTATTTCCTTCAAATTTATTGAGTATTTCATGCATATCCAACACAAGAAATTCCTCATTGATTGCATCATTGATATATTTAGGTTCAAGTTGTGACAAAAAGGCTTGATTTTCAACCTGATTTCTACGAGGATCTCTATTTTGTGTCCATTTATCTATATATCCAACAATATTTTTTAAGTGATGGTCTTTAAGAGTTATACTTTGTTTAGAAAAGGAAGGACTAGTTATTTCAGGTTCATTATTTTGATCTGGTTTATTATAGCTAGATTCTGGAGAATTTCCAGAATTTTTTTATTTCACAGATTTCATTACAGGATGATTTGAGGTTTTAGAATTAATGTCCATTTTGGAAATATCCTCTTGACGATCTTATTGTGAGGTTTTGGGTTCATGTGGATCTGTTTCATCACGTTTGATATGCACAAATTCTTTTACAGATTTGGTTTTCTTATTAAAGACTTTATAGGCTTTCCTTGATGTTGAATATCCAAGGAATATTCCTTAATCACTTTTGGAGTAAAATATTTCTAGATTATATTTAGTGTTCAAAATATAAACATTACATCCTAACACATTAAAATAACTTACCATGGGTTTCCTACTATTCCATAACTAATAGGGAGTCTTATTAAGAATAGGTTTGAATAAGACTATATTTATTTGATAGAAAGTTGTATTAATAGCATCAACAAATATGTAAATAGGTAGTTCTTATTCATTCAGCATAGTTCTAGAAGTTTCCTGCAATGTCCAATTTCTTCTTTCTACAACTCCATTTTTTTGAGGTGTCCTAGGGGAAGAGAAGTTACAATTTTATCCATTATGTGATAAAAACAATTCAAAGTAATGATTTTAAAACTCAAAACCATGAGAAACTTGTTGAGATTTAATTATATGTCCACTAAGATTTTCTACAATTTTAGCATACTTGGTGATGTAAGTACATGCTTCAATTTTGCGATCTCATTAATATGCCAAGTATACCTAGAATAGTCATCTACAAGAATATAGACATAGTTCTTCCAATTTAAACTAGAAACTCGAGATGGTACAAACAAATCCATGTGAACTAACTCTATAGGTATAGAAGTTGACACTTCATTATTTGATTTGAAAGAGATTTTATGTTTCTTTCCTTTTTGACATGGATTTAATACTTTTTATTGTCTTGAAACCCTAATTTGGGTAGATCCATGACTAGGCCTTTTTTCTTAAGTTTTATAAGAGTGTGTACATTACAATGTCATATTATTATCTACTAGATCCAAGACACTTTAAAAAAGTCACATATACTAGATATATTCTGTGAGGCTGGTGTGTCAAAATTTATAGAACATATAATATCATTTTAAGAGTAGTAAATATTAAGTTATTATTTGAATAAAAAACATGACATGAATCGTTTTTAAATTTTTAATTAAATCCAAAATTCCATAATTGTGAAATACCCATAATATTATACTTTTATACATTAACATAATGTACTTTGGAAATTTGGATAGAGTAAGGGTTACAAATTTGGCTCAGGCCGATGATATTTCCATTACCATTGTCACCAAATGTGACATGTCCTCCATAAATTTTGATAAGACTTTTGAATCATGCATATTCCACTGTCATGTGTCTTGAACACCAACTGCATAAGTACCACTAATTTCTACAGGAACTCTACAGGCAGTTTACCTATAAAACAGTTTACCCAAGAAATGATTTTTGTACACATATTTTTCTTGGGTCCACGAAAATTAGTAATAAAATATTTAAGAACCCGCACTTGTCTTATGGGTTTACTATATGAAGAATATATAGAATTTTATAAATAGACCTTTTTTGGTCCAAAATAACTATATTTAGAAAATAAATATTTAGAATGGGACCTTACAGTAAAATTCTGGTTTTTGTATAAAGAAAAAGATTTTCCAGTTTGGGTCAAAAAATGTGTTTTTGATAATTTCCATTGTACAGGTTGATATCCTATTCTAGAAGTGTACTTAAGAGCTATCTGTTTACCAAGAATTTGAATAAGTTTATTTCTTCTATTGGTAAACATTTCATGATCATTATTTAATTTCTAATTATACATTTTTAACACATTCTTCCCCTTGAGCAGTTGAGCATTCTTCTATTTTTCTGTAGTAAGTTCAGTTTAAATAGTTACTCTAAGATCATGTTATTTTTTTTAAATATTTATACTAATACTTTATTTCATTACATGTATCATTAATCATGATGCAATATTGAAATAATTCTTCACTTGAAATATTCTCAAACTCACTTTCATTTTTATAATAGTAAGAATGTTGGGAAGGAGAGTCTAAGATTACCTCAGATGTGTTTTTCGTAACACACATATTTTCCATTTATTATTTCTCATCATGAGACGAAGAAGATTCAATGGATCTATCCTCAGAGAAACTCTAGGGGTCCTTTATGAATTTATTATATTTTTTATCCTTGTTATCATATATTTTTTTGTATTTGTGATTTGGGTAGTCATCTTTGACATGTCCTTTTCTTTTTCATTCTTAGCAAACAATATCTTCTCATTTATCATTTCTCTTCCTATACTATTTTCAATTTCCCATTTTTGTCATACATTTCTTTATAATTGGGATTTTTGAAAATTTTATTTTTCCTATAAAATTTAATGAATCTTCTAGCTAGCTGGGAAATTTCATCGTCATTTTATGAAGCCGATTCTTCACTACTAGAGCTTTCAATAGTAGGTTGAACTTTATCTTTGTCTTTAATTTTAGAGTCAGTAGTCTTAAAAGCTATAGACTTCCTCCTAGGTTCATCATCCTCCTCATTGTTGACTTTTAGTTATTCTTTATACATCATCATCTTTCCAATGAGTTCTTTGATAGGTAATTTTCTGATGTCACTTTATTCTATAATTGAGATAGAGGTTCCTCTCTATCTATTAGCTAAACATCTGAGAATCCGCATGAATTATTCTTTGGATGTAACTTATGTTCTGAGAAACATTACTGTGTTTACAATTTCATAGAACCTGAGATACATATCAAAAATATATTCATCATGCTTTATTCCAAAATTATCATATTTAATATTAGAAGTTTTTAATATCATTTATTTCATATTATATGTTCCCTCATGAGAAACATACAGAGTATCCCAAATTTCATGGGTAGTTTTATAAGTGGAAATATGATAAAACTCTTCATATACTAGTGAACATTATAGATCATCTATTTAATTAAAATTATTATTATAGGTAGTATTGGTAGGTTTATCCTAAGTGTTTCTATCCATTACAGTAATTTCATATTTACATTCAATAACAGTCCAGATATCAAATCCCATGCTTTCTAGACATATTTTCATTTTAAACATCCACTGATCATAGTTATTTCCATTAATGAATGGTGGTCTGTTAGTAGTAGCTCCCTCTAGTCTATTATCCATTCTATAAATTGTAAAAGGATTTCAAAGAAATTATATTTTTTAAATAACCAATAATTTAAGATCTATGAGAGACAAATACAATCAATTTTGAAAAAGCTTTAAAAAAAGTTTTCAAAACTGAAATATTTTGAAACCCTGTGATACCAAATGTTTGTTAGAGTAGACTACTGAAGAGGGGGGTGAGTTCCATATCTATATATTTTTTTGTTAAAATCGGTACTTTGAAAATTTCCCAAAAAAAAATAAAGAATGTCAGTTTTTAGTGAATTTTTAAAAGTTTAGAATGTTCACTTAATTTCTCAGATGATTGATTAGTTCTTAGATATAAAAATCAAAATATTAGTAAACTTTTGAAACTAACTTACTGGTTAAAAATAGATAAAATCACTAGCTAAAATAACTATCATTGTTCAATTGAGTTTTATGAAATATTGATAAATAGAGTAAAACTGAAAAGTAAAACACAACTGAAATAAACAACAAGTTCAGTATCAAGATGGGACTCAGTACTCTCTACATGGGTATCACCTTCCACCGAGAAGTTTATATTAATAAACATGATCCACATCCTGTGTAACACCCTAGGTAAATAAAGAATATGACATTTTCATATTTATCCATATTTGTGAATAAAATATTAATATGACTTTAAAGGGGACACTATGCTCGATGGCGTACCCAACACGCAACAACGAGTTTCTTGGGAATCTTACGTTGCACTCTAATAATAAAATCATATTATTTCAAATGGTAGTTAACATGTAGCCGTTGTATTGGCGGGAATGGATATAAATAACTAAAATATGATTATATATGTTTTTAAATGTTTTTACATTTATCCAATAAAAGCTAAAGGCTTAAAATACGGAAAGAATTCAATTTTAGGCCTATATGCCCTAGTTTTCACTAAAGGTTCACTTATCGCCTTTTAATGGAGAACTGTCATTAAATGTAGTTTTTTTAACTCTTAAACATTCTTTTGGACCAAATAAAACTCTTCTTAAGAATCGGGACATCAAAATTTAATTTGTGTAAAGTTTTGGTATCTTTCCGATAATGTTCATTTTTTTAATGAATAGTGTAAAATGTTGTATTTTAATTCAAAACCTCTTTTTAATATAATTTATTTATATGATTAGATTATATTTTGAATTGGTTTTAAAGTGAAATTAGAAAATATTTTTACCATTAAATCCAATAGTGGTCATTGGAATTAATTTCACTTTGAAATCAGACTTAAACTAGTGTCAATCTTTTGATACTTATTGTTTTATAAAAACACGCTATTTGCTCTGACAGCGGGAATTAATTATTAAATTAATTAATTTGACTAATATATTTTGAATTTTTTAAAACGGACTTCATTTTTGAATTCGGAATATCAAATATAGCTTAGGGTGAATTTTTGGGATTTTTCTGAAAAACATCAATTTTTGATGAATACTGAAACCACTAAGTGGTACTTATAAAAGCTGATTTTTCGTTTAAATGAAATTTGACCACTTATGTGTTTTGAATTTCAAAAATCCGACATACATGGTTGTCATTAAGAAGTAAAATGTGGTTCAATGGGATAAAAATAATTTTTTGGTGAATAGTAACTTATTAAGTTTTTAATCGCGATTAGTTGTAATTAGTGTAGTTTAAGGTAAAAATAATGCTTTAATAAAATGAAATGAACTTGACACATGTCCTAACCTCATTGGATGTGTAATGGCCGACCAAGACAAGCCATGGGTCAACTTGGGGACCCCATGGATCCACTTTGGTTGGGAAATGACATAAATAACTTTTTATTTAATGTAAAAGTAAAAATGACACAAACATGATATGTTTTACTAAACCAATTTTTAAGTAGGGTTATACAAGTCATATTTTTGATTATAAATAGTCATTGGAAAGCTAAAAAGATTTCCTACATCATAGTATTTTTTTATAATTTTTAGACATTAAATAAATTAAATTATTTATGACATAATAATGATACAGCGATGACATCATTATTTGACAATTTAAATAAAATGGAAAGATAATGTAAAATCTATAAACTAAAAATGTCCAAAACTTATTGGATGGGTGGATTTATAACCCTTATCACCTTATCCACGAATTATATCAATGTGGGACCTTTTAAAACCGAAACACATTTTCAAATAAAGTAATATTTCTTACTTTCCAAAAGTGCCCCTCCTCTCCTCTTATAAAAGTCCCCCACCTCTACCTCATTTGACACACTCTTTAAGCCTTTGGCTCGGCCAACCCCTGCCCATTTACTCTCTCCACATCCCTATACTCATCCTAGAGGATTCCCTTTGGGCATAATCCTTTCAAAGGAAGCCTTTATGCTCAAATCAAAAGGAGTTACACTTTTAAAAGGTAATTCATTCTCTCATGTTCATTTGATTTATTTTGCTTCTCCAACCCCCTAAACTCTTTTTATTTACTTCTTTTGTAACAAAAACAGTATCTTCAATATAATAGGATGTTTTTATAAGATTTATTCTAGCTACACTCTCACACAACTACATCAAATGGTTAAAGAACATACGGTTTCCGTGGATGGCGAAATTCTGCCTCCCGAAACGATGATTGTTCAATACTCATTTAACACCTTCAAAGGTGGCCATTATGATGTCACTATTTTTATATATGATATATAATATGTTTATGTTTTACTTATACTTCTGTATTTTTCATTTGTGCCTTACCTTTATGGCTTCCATTATGGGTATACGCGATATCTTCATTTTAGGAAGTGCGGACTACCGCCCCCTCAAAGTGATGTGATTCGTTAATGCCATACGTGGGATGTATAAGGGATGGATTTAATGTTATTATATATGATGTTATACTGTAATTATTATATACCTATATATCATTATTATTTATTTTCATTAAAGTATGAGATAGAAATGAAAGTAGCGTTCATGCGTACGTACGGCTTACCGTCTCCATGAACGGTGCATTTCATTTCTTATCCCCGAATGTAATGTACTATTATAAGTACATTTATATAATGGATATATATGATGAATGATACATCTAAATTATGAATATAATTCTGTAATTAAAATATACATACCTCTCATTTAGTTTTAATTCCATTAATATGACAAAGAAATGAATGTAGCGTTCATGCGTACGTACGGCTTACCGTCTCCATGAACGGTGCATTTCATTTCTTACCTATAAATGATTATGTAATATTATAAATACATGTATATGCTGGATATATATGATATATATGATATCCAAATCAGGAATGTCATTCTGGATATAAAGAACCTTTGACCACACGAACAACATGTAATTGTAAGAAGTCCACTTTCGACTTAAGAACCAAATATCGGCAAAACAAATATTATTAACTTAAATGATTACATAATGTTTATAACATGTCAATAATTGATATAAAAGGAATAATGAACTTTGAAAAGGTTCTTAAGCAATTAGAAATTAACTCAAGTTTATTATTCAGGACGTTAAAGAACGATTGAGTCAAGTCGGACCGGAGGTAAGGGATCCTACTCCTCTCTTTCTTTTTAAGTACACACTTTTATGTCATTCCTTTTAAAGCTCATCTTTATTGTTATTGGGATGATATTTTATATTACACTTACTGTAATTTTTATGTTCATGTGATGAGAGACCCTATTCTCTCTCATCAATCCATTTTGTAAGTTTTGAGTGGCGCCGTTAGGCTGCCGAACTTTCGTAAGAGATCTAACCTCTCTCTTTCTTTTTAAGTACTCTCCTTTATGTCACTTATTTTAAGATCCTCTTTGTGATGTTGGGGGATGTTACTTTATATTCCTATTTCTGTACATTTTATTGTAATGTGATGAGATACCCTATTTGATCTCATCAATCCATATTCGGATGTTTTATGGGGCACCGTTAGGCTGCCGAGTATTCGTAAGGGATTTTTCATCTCACTTTTATTCCCGTGAGATTTATGCTACATTGCCACAAATTCCATTGAGTGGTGTATGTACTGCCCATTATTCTAATATTTGTGTAATATACTTTTGTTTATGAGTATTTACATCAATGATCTATTGTCCTTCTTTCATGGGGTGTATGTTTTGAAAGATACCCATGTCGGTAAGAGAACCTTTCACCCTCTTCTTTTTTAAAAGACTTCTTTTGTTGGGTCTTTTAATTTACATATTGTTATGTTGAGATATGTTCTCATATATCCTTATTGATGTAAATTTTATGTCCAAGTGATGAGATACACTTTTTATCTCTCATCAACTCATTTTGATGTGATGCCGTTAGGCTGTCAAGGGAACTTTTTAACCCAATTTCGACTTCTTTGGGTTCAACATGTAGTCATTGAATATGTCATCCATTGAATATGTGTGAATGAACTTTTATTGTTTTACACTTAATATCCACTTCTATTGGGTGTATTTATATTTGTCACACATATTTTTGAGATTGATTAGTCCTTAATTTAAGGATTCCTTCTTTATAAGGGATTTCATCACATTTGACATTTCTATTGAGGGTTCATTGTTGTTATGCACCAATTCACTCTTATATGGTGTATATACTGTCCTTTGGAGTATTATATCATGAATCCATTTATTCTCATGATATTATAAAGTTCTGACTAAGTGTTATTCCTCAATTATTGTATTCAAGTGTCTCTAATTTTGGTAAAACCCCTTTAACCAAAATATCATTTTAAAATTTTTAATTATTTGTTCTTATCAATATCCATGTTTTAAAAATGGTTTTAAGGATTTAATTATATGGATATTAATGGTTTAAAATTTTGAGCTTCAAGGTGGTATGGGACACTTTGATTCAAAAATCTTTTTATTAAATGTTTTAAATGGTTTCTTTTTGAATGGATTCAATATTTCAATATACTAAAATGTTATATTGTGATTGAAATGTGAAAATGTTATGTTTCCTTTATGCATGTTTTATGTGACACATTTATGTTATGGTTCTTGGGCATTGTTATGAAAACTGGTGGTTCCGTGATAAACTAAGGGCGGGTGAGCCCGTTATAGCTCTCCAATGCATTGGGTAACGCGAAGGAGTGAAACGTTAAGGTTTCTCCGAAGAGATTTAGGGAATATACTGTGATGGGTATTCCAAACGTAACCAAGAGGGTTACTCCCTACGTAAGAATGTTATGAATGCCTCAAGTTACCTTTATGTCTTATGTTTTCTATGATTTTATGAGGTATGTTAAAGTGCCTATGTTTTATGGGTAAATTAATATTTCATTCTTATGTATACATGTACTCATGATTCCTTTCCATATTTTTATATCCCTTACTGAGCTTTTTATGCTCATCCCAAGTTTTTGAAATGTTTTTCACAGGTCAAGGGAAGGGTACATGATGTGATGACACTGTCAAGGATGTGTCAAGAAAGAATCCATGTTTTATTTTAAATATGTTTCCGTTGATGGGAAGAATGAATACTGTCTTTCATGTAACCACTTTGTCTAAATATGGAATGTAATGCAAGTTTCATGATCTAATTCATAAAACTCTAAACCTGAAAAGATCCTCAATGTGTAATCTTGTAATAACTCAAGATTAAGTAAGGTTTGAGGATGGGTCCTTATAGTTGGTATCAAAGGTCGGTTTAGATAACTTTAGAGGTTAGGGTATTCTTTAAGCATAAGTGACATTACCATAATGGTTAGGATTTCAGAAAGAGTCCTAATTTTAGATAAAGTGAATGAGTAAGTATATCTTAGTGTTTACCTTCCTCATTAGTACATGATGGTTTTGTTGATATACTCACACTGAACTTTTTGGTTTTAGTAAATAGCTGGATCTAGCAGGCACCAAAGTGACAATGGGTTTGAAGGAAACTGTGGTGGTTCTCTGATTAAGATACTGGATGAGATGGGGGATTCAATGAGGAATCTCATAGTTGTTCTAAACCAACTATCAAGGAGTCATGATCAATCACTTCAACCTTGGTGAGTTCTCTAATGGATCATGTACGAGATGGCCAACTTGATGTGGAAATTCAGGTAATAATTATTAAGGTAACCATTAGGGTTTATATGATCCTTACTTTTGAGGTAATTATGGGTTATTATATGATATGATGGAAAATGAAGGGCATGAGATAAACTTGAGGTTAAAATATGTTATGATTATTCTTGAAGATTTTATCTCATTTTGGGGAATGTTTTAAGAATTATATAGTTTTGGAAAAAGGACAACACGTAGACCGTGTGACTACTCGTCGCGTCGGACAAAGCTGCGGGAATCGAACCCACAACCAAAGTGCGACTGGTATTTATCGCCTACCACTGGACTACGTGAAGTCCCTGGTTAGTTTGACAGATTCTTTCTAGTTATATGATTTTATGAATTAAGAGTAAGTTGATTTTGGGTTATTTATGAAAATTATTAACCTATCTTGGAGGATATGTGATTAGGTTAATTACTTTTCAATACGAGACTTTAGGGGCAACTGATGTTGTTTGGAGATAAATGTTACGATATAACTTGGAAGAAAATGTGACTAAATCCTTCAAATATTTGGGTTTCAATCTTATATTGGATTAATTTGAAGAATTTTATGGACAAATTTATTATAGAATGGTCCTCGTTGAACTTTGGGTTTTGTTGGACAAATTTTGGAGGTTAAGAATAGATTTTCTTTTTATAAAGGGTTATCCTTTTCTGGATTATCTGACCTTGTACTAACCTTTTTGGTTTTGGTTTTGGTTAAAGCCTAAAGACATGGGATGTATATAGTTCTATTTGGTGGATTAGGTGATTCTCTAGAAGTTGATTATAGTACTCTTAATGTGAACAAGTCTCCCTAAATACTCGTCTTTTGGAAAAAAATATGAGTTTTATTAAGGAATCTAGTAAAAGTTGAGAGTCAACATGATAAGTGATTATGTTTCCTTATGAATAAATTCCTCAATAAAAAGTAACTTAAAACAAAAATGTTGTCTATTAACTTTTCCTACTGGGGAATCGAATACCGTTAAACCCATCACAAGTTTGTGATTTTCTTGTGGTTAACTTTCTCCTAAACATGTTTTCTATCACTCTCCATCAGAACATGACCCTATGTTTTCTCCTCCATGTCCATGTTTTCCTACATGGAATCCTAACATGGGTTAACTCGGGTGACCTCTGTACTTATCTTCCTTTATTTTAAAGTGATTTTTTTACCGACTCTTGTTCCGATGTGGGACTTTCAAGAATGTTTCCATGCTCAATATTGAAATTGCGAGGACACAATTCCCAAAAGGGGGGAAGGATGTAACACCCCAGGTAAATAAAGAATATGACATTTTCATATTTATCCATATTTGTGAATAAAATATTAATATGACTTTAAAGGGGACACTATGCTCGATGGCGTACCCAACACGCAACAACGAGTTTCGTGGGAATCTTACGTTGTACTCTAATAATAAAATAATATTATTTCAAATGGTAGTTAACATGTAGCCGTTTTATTGGCGGGAATGGATATAAATAACTAAAATATGATTATATATGTTTTTAAATGTTTTTACATTTATCCAATAAAAGCTAAAGGCTTAAAATACGGAAAGAATTCAATTTTAGGCCTACATGCCCTAGTTTTCACTAAAGGTTCACTTATCGCCTTTTAATGGAGAACTGTCATTAAATATAGTTTTGTTAACTCTTAAATATTCTTTTGGACCAAATAAAACTCTTCTTAAGAATCGGGACATCAAAATTTACTTTGTGTAAATTTTTGGTATCTTTCCGATAATGTTCATTTTTTTTAATGAATAGTGTAAAATGTTGTATTTTAATTCCAAACCTCTTTTTAATCTAATTTATTTATATGATTAGATTAATTTTTGAATTGGTTTTAAAGATAAATTAGAAAATATTTTTACCATTAAATCCAATAGTGGTCGTTGGAATTAATTTCACTTTGAAATCAGACTTAAACTAGTGTCAATCTTTTGATACTTATTGTTTTATAAAAACACGCTATTTGCTCTGACAGCGGGAATTAATTATTAAATTAATTAATGTGACTAATATATTTTGAATTTTGTAAAACGGACTTCATTTTTGAATTCGTAATATCAAATATAGCTTAGGGTGAATTTTTGGGATTTTTCTGAAAAACTTCAATTTTTGATGAATAGTGAAACCACTAAGTGGTACTTATAAAAGCTGATTTTTCGTTTAAATGAAATTTGACCACTTATGTGTTTTGAATTTCAAAAATCCCACATACAAGGTTGTCATTAAGAAGTAAAATGTGGTTCAATGGGATAAAAATAATTTTTTGGTGAATAGTAACTTATTAAGTTTTTAATCGCGATTAGTGGTAATTAGTGTAGTTTCAGGTAAAAATAATGCTTTAATAAAATGAAATGAACTTGAAACATGTCCTAACCTCATTGGATGTGTAATGGCCGACCAAGAAAAGCCATGGGTCAACTTGGGGACCCCATGGATCCACTTTGGTTGGGAAATGACATAAATAACTTTTTATTTAATGTAAAAGTAAAAATGACACAAACATGATATGTTTTACTAAAACAATTTTTACATGGGGTTATAAAAGTCATATTTTTGATTATAAATTGTCATTGGAAAGCTAAAACGATTTACTACATCATAGTATTTGTTTTATAATTTTTAGACATTAAATAAATTAAATTATTTATGACATAATAATGATGCAGCGATGACATCATTATTTGACGATTTAAATAAAATGGAAAGATAATGTAAAATATATGAACTACACATGTAAAAAACTTATTGGATGGGTGGATTTCTAACCCTTATCACCTTATCCACGAATTATATCAATGTGGGACCTTTTAAAACCGAAAAACATTTTCAAATAAAGTAATATTTCTTACTTTCCAAAAGTGCCCCTCCTCTCCTCTTATAAAAGGCCCCCACCTCTACCTCATTTCACACAATATTTAAGCCTTTGGCTCGGCCAACCCCTGCCCATTTACTCTCTCCACATCCCTCTCCTCATCCTAGAGGATTCCCTTTGGGCAGAATCCTTTCAAAGGAAGCCTTTATGCTCAAATCAAAAGGAGTTACACTTTTAAAAGGTAATTCATTCTCTCATTTTCATTTGATTTATTTTGCTTCTCCAACACCCTAAACTCTTTTTATTTACTTATTTTGTAACAACACAAGTATCTTAAATATACGAGGATGTTGTTATAAGATTTATTCGAGCTACACTCTCACACAACTACATCAAATGGTTAAATAACATACGGTTTCCGTGGATGGCGAAATTCTGCCTCCCGAAACAATGATTGTACAATACTCATTTAACACCTTCAAAGGTGGCCATTGTGATGTCACTATTTTTATATATGATATATAATATGTTTATGTTTTACTTATACTTCTGTATTTTTCATTTGTGCCTTACCTTTATGTCTTCCATTATGGGTATACGCGATATCTTCATTTTAGGAAGTGCGGACTACCGCCCCCTCAAAGTGATGTGATTCGTTAATGCCAAACGTGGGACGTATAAGGGATGGATTTAATGTTATTATATATGATGTTATAATGGAATTATTATATACCTCTATATCATTATTATTTCTTTCCATTAAATTATGAGATAGAAATGAAAGTAGCGTTCATGCGTACGTACGGCTTACCGTCTCCATGAACGGTGCATTTCATTTCTTATCCCCGAATGTAATGTACTATTATAAGTACATTTATATAATGGATATATATGATACATGATACATCTAAATTATTAATATAATTCTGTAATTAAAATATACATACCTCTCATTTAGTTTTAATTCCATTAATATGACAAAGAAATGAAAGTAGCGTTCATGCGTACGTACGGCTTACCGTCTCCATGAACGGTGCATTTCATTTCTTACCTCTACATGATTATTTAATATTATAAATACATGTATATGCTGGATATATATGATATATATGATATCCAAATCAGGAATGTCATTCTGGATATAAAGAACCTTTGACCACACGAACAACATGTAATTGTAAGAAGTCCACTTTCGACTTAAGAACCAAATATCGGCAAAACAAATATTATTAACTTAAATGATTACATAATGTTTATAACATGTCAATAATTGATATAAAAGGAATAATGAACTTTTAAAAGGTTCTTAAGCAAGTAGAAATTAACTCAAGTTTATTATTCAGGACGTTAAAGAACGATCGAGTCAAGTCGGACCGGAGGTAAGGGATCCTACTCCTCTCTTTCTTTTTATGTACACAGTTTTATGTCATTCCTTTTAAAGCTCATATTTCTTGTTATTGGGATGATCTTTTATATTACACATACTGTAATTTTTATGTTCATGTGATGAGAGACCCTATTCTCTCTCATCAATCCAGTTTGGATGTTTTGAGTGGCGCCGTTAGGCTGCCGAACTATCGTAAGAGATCTAACCTCTCTCTTTCTTTTTAAGTACTCTCCTTTATGTCACTTATTTTAAGATCCTCTTTGTGATGTTGGGGGATGTTCCTTTATATTCCAATTTCTGTACATTTTATTTTAATGTGATGAGATACCCTATTTGATCTCATCAATCCATATTCGGAAGTTTTATGTGGCGCCGTTAGGCTGCCGAGTTTTCGTAAGGGATTTTTCATCTCACTTTTATTCTCGTGAGATTTATGCTACATTGCCACAAATTCCATTGAGTGGTGTATGTACTGCCCATTATTCTAATATTTGTGTAATATACTTTTGTTTATGATTATTTACATCAATGATCTATTGTCCTTCTTTCATGTGGTGTATGTTTTGAAAGATACCCAAGTCGGTAAGAGAACCTTTCACCCTCTTCTTTTTTAAAAGACTTCTTTTGTTGGGTCTTTTAATTTACATATTGTTATGTTGGGATATGTTCTCATATATCCTTATTGATGTAAATTTTATGTCCAAGTGATGAGATACACTTTTTATCTCTCATCAACTCATTTTGATGTGATGTCGTTAGGCTGTCAAGGGAACTTTTTAACCCAATTTCGACTTCTTTGGGTTCAACATGTAGTCATTGAATATGTCATCCATTGAATATGTGTGAATGACCTTTTATTGTTTTACACTTAATATCCACTTATATTGGGTGTATTTATTTTTTTCACACATATTTTTGAGATTGATTAGTCCTTAATTTAAGGATTCCTTCTTTATAAGGGATTTCATCACATTTGACATTTCTATTGAGGGTTCATTGTTGTTATGCACCAATTCACTCTTATATGGTGTATATACTGTCCTTTGGAGTATTATATCATGAATCCATTTATTATCATGATATTATAAAGTTCTGACTAAGTGTTATTCCTCAATTATTGTATTCAAGTGTCTCTAATTTTGGTAAAACCCCTTTAACCAAAATATCATTTTAAATTTTTTAATTATTTGTTCTTATCAATATCCATGTTTTCAAAATGGTTTTAAGGATTTACTTATATGGATATTAATGGTTTAAAATTTTGAGCTTCAAGGTGGTATGGGACACTTTGATTCAAAAATCTCTTTATTAAATGTTTTAAATGGTTTTGGAAATGGTTTCTTTTTGAATGGATTCAATATTTCAATATACTAAAATGTTATATTGTGATTGAAATGTGAAAATGTTATGTTTCCTTTATGCATGTGTTATGTGACACATTTATGTTATGGTTCTTGGGCATTGTTATGAAAACGGGTGGTTCCGTGATAAACTAAGGGCGGGTGAGCCCGTTATAGCTCTCCAATGCATTGGGTAACGCGAAGGAGTGAAACGTTAAGGTTTCTCCGAAGAGATTTAGGGAATATACTGTGATGGGTATTCCAAACGTAACCAAGAGGGTTACTCCCTACGTAAGAATGTTATGAATGCCTTAAGTTACCTTTATGTCTTATGTTTTCTATGATTTTATGAGGTATGTTAAAGTGCCTATGTTTTATGGGTAAAGTATGATTTCATTCTTATGTATACATGTACTCATGATTCCTTTCCATATTTTTATATCCCTTACTGAGCTTTTTATGCTCATCCCAAGTTTTTGAAATGTTTTTCACAGGTCAAGGGAAGGGTACATGATGTGATGACAGTGTCAAGGATGTGTCAAGAAAGAATCCATGTTTTATTTTAAATATATTTCCGTTGATGGGAAGAATGAATACTGTCTTTCATGTAACCACTTTGTCTAAATATGGAATGTAATGCAAGTTTCATGATCTAATTCTCTAAAACTCTAAACCTGAAAAGATCCTCAATGTGTAATCGTGTAATAACTCAAGATTAAGTAAGGTTTAAGGCTGTGGCCTTATATCCTGGATCAGGGTTTTCAATAGTACACAGGAAAGTCCATGAAACACTTGAACCCTACGACATTTATTTGAAACAAAACTGGTCACAATTGACTTCTTCAACTGTTCTACATGGGATACAAAAGATAAAAATGAGAGTGACTTTGAGGATATCATGTATCCTCCAGTTGTGCACAAATGTTAGTGTGTGTGTGTATCAAAAAATTACTCACACTACTCAAAAATGAAAACAAAATAACACAACTGATCTTATGATGTAAAATAAGTTTTAGAAGTCTTTTTATGATTTGTAATGAAACTTTGGACTTCTCTGATGTATAGAAAATGAATTTTGAGTCCTTGATTGGAATATAACTTCAAAACATAGTATTTTAGATTCGTTGGTCTGGTATATGAGGAGTGAAGAATGTTCGACACCTTGTTGGAAATATGTTTAGTGTAGCTCAGTAGGATCTTCTCGTCTTATTGATGTTCTCGTATGTACTTTATTTGAGTTCATTGGACTTTGAATAAAACTCAAGAGTTTCAGAAGATTGAAGCTCTTCTATTCTCTTTTATTTTTAGTGTATTTCTCATTTTCTCATAAGTGATCCTATATGTAATTATATTATACATCAAGGTCAAGAAAGCATGGAGATCCCCCCATGTGCGTGTACCTCTTACTGTCTACCGATAGTCCAACATAGAACATTAAATAATGTCAAAAGGATTAATTTGTCTAAATATGTCCGCTACATACATATTTCAATTAATAATGTAAAAACTAATTTTATGACTATTGGGGAGTCATAAGTATCGGTGACTCATTTTCATCGGTATGTCATCATTTGTCTGTCAGCATCGGTAACTCTTTGAATCGATGAGTACTTTCCATCGGTATTAGTGACTCAGTGTATCAATGTCTCCATTAATCGGTGAAAAAAAATGAACTATCATAAACTCATTTTGAACTATCGGTCTATCGCCCATCAATGACTCATTCATCGTTGACTCATATCAACAGTGAGTCCTTCCTTCTTTCGGTGGATAGTTGAGCTAATAGTGACTAATTTTAACTATCTATGTGTCCTTGAGTAATTATCATCATGCAATAGTAGGCCACTTGAACTAATGGTAGGTCATTTGTGTCGGTAGAATGTGCAACAGTGAGTCCTCTATCTCTCAGTGTCATGTCCAGTCATGAGTCCTCATCTGTGCCATCAGTGAATCCTTTTGAACTAATGGTTTCAGGGACTCTAAATGACTTATAAAGTGTCTGCCTTACACAGAACACTGACATATTAAGTAACATTCACAAAAACATGAATATATACACTTGTAACCATATGGAAGCATAAATATGCATTGTTTATTGATTTATTGAAACGTAATATATAGTTACATAATTGATTCACTTAAAAATATTTACTAAAATGATTAACTTAATACATAAATTAATAAAATTTATACATTGGCATGATTTTTTATTATGAAATCAACAATTTCACAAATGGTCCAACAAGCTCCCCCTTTTTGAAAGTCACAATTTATGGAATAAAAAATATTCTACTGTATTAGAGAATTTTGTATCAGATGTGATATATATATATGTATATATATATATTGACTATATGACATGGTTCCAATTCTAGAGTTTCTCCCTCTAAGATTAATAGTTTATGTTGCAATCATTCAATTTTTCTCCCCCTTTTGTGATTAATAAAATGATTTAAATAATGATTCGAGAGGAATGCGAAATAAGACAAATAAAATTATAGACATAGTAAAGGAAAAATGGTTTTCATTAAGAGATAAAAGAGTAATATGAAGAAAATAAAAAGTACAAAGCCCAATCAAATGAAAACTGTCCACATGACAGGATCAAGATGTAGGGTCAAGGGGTGCCTTCCCATTATCATAAGGATCAACAGAAGGATTATCATGAGGGTTAGGTTGAGGAGAAGGAGGGAATGTAATGATTTCCAGAGGAGGCAGAGGCACTCCTATAGGAAATGGAGAAGAAAGGGTATGTCTTTGTTGAGAAAGAACCTGAGATGGAACAAATTTTGTGATGACTTTTCTGATGTGGGATAAGGCCTGAGAAACTGACATTGGAGTTTGAGAAGCCATAAAATGACTAGGACCATCGGTTTTTGTAAGAGGTACCACAATGGCTTAACTATGAACGTGAAGATACAATTTCAGCAGCTTGATGAATTCATCATTGATGTCTTCACCATATCTCATAGATTTTTCAAAATCATTCATGTTTTCTATAAAATTATCCAATAATTGAGTAAATTCTATGAGTGTCTAAATCTAATCCTTAAAGGCTTTTATCACTAGAGGAAGAGTAATATTGGTGGCCAAGTACTTGAATAGACTGTTCATTTGGTGATTTGTGGTGAGTTTGGATTAAAAATCATTAATCATCATGATCAACTCTTTCTAAGATTGTGAATAAATCCTTGAATAAAACATCATATGATCAGGAAAATTATTTGATGTAACCTCAACTTTGGTTGTAATTGTAGTTAATACTTATAGCTCCTCTTTAAACACTAAACTAATTGTATAAAGATCTGCTAGATCTATATATTGAGAGGAGTGAGAAGGTAGATTAGAAATTGAAACTAGAGAATAAGAGGTGAGATCATGAACTTATTTTCTCTAATTAGAAATATCAAGAGCTTTAAAATGAGAAACAAGGTTCTCATGACATTTAATGACAATTTATATTGTATTCTTATACTATGTGGTCAAATAATTGATCCCATTTTTCAATATCTTTATATCATTTACCAGTTTGGTATTTCATTTCACAATTGTTTATGCAGTTGTGATTAGATTTGGCTGAATATATTTTATAACTGACTTTGAAATAGAAGAAACATCATCTTGAGGGAGATTCGTTGAAGAAGGATAAGAGCTAGAAGCACCAAAATTCTTTACACCATCAACAAAAAATATTATTTCTTTCAAATTCTCAGTTAACTCAGTATTCTGTCTCTTGGATTCATTAATCTCATAGCTCACGTGAGATTTTACTTAGTGTATTATTGAAGAACATATTTGTTCCTTGAATTGTTTGAAATCATATTTAGGGTCATAGACACTGGAGGTTGTCTCATCCACTGGTTCCTTTACCACAAGTACAACAATATCATCATCAGATTCTTCATAATCCAATCCCCAGGCTACATAACCTGGATTCCTTATACATTCAGCAAGAACATCAGAATAAAAAGGATAAATAGTATCAAGTTGTACTCTTCCTGTTAGATGATCCTCATCAGGTTGAGAAACTGGTACTTTAGGCTCCCCATAAGTGACAACTCTTAGGATAGATAGATCCCCCTCAGCCATGATTTTTTGGGTAGGTTTCTTTCCTGTATGTAGTGTTCTTTTCCTAGTGTATACAACATGGGCAATAAGTTCATCTGGAGTAACATTTTCAACTAGAGAATTACCCTCAATAGAGACACCAGAATTTTCTTTTGTACCTTCCATACTCACAGCATTTGTATTTTCATCAGGGTGACCAGATTCACTATCACTTTCACTATAACATATTTCTTCATCTTTACCATCTTTATTTAACACATCTTCAACTTGTTCATCTCCATCTTTTTTTCATAATTCTTAACCGTTTTCATCACTTCCAGTTTATTCTTCATCATATTTTTCATATTAATCTTCATTGTATTTATTAACATACACAATATTGCCTTCAAATTCAGTTTCCACACAACCAAAAGAATTTGTAATAGGTTAATGAGAGGGTAAAAATAGTGGAGGAATAGCAGGTCCAATAGAGATTATTTTAGATGGTCAAGTAGTGTCTGGGTCACTTCAATCATCAACATGTGATCCCACATCTCTAATAGTGGTAGCAAGTTATTCTTCCACATTTGAAGAATATGTTAGTTGTTCACCTAGACTGATATCAGGATCCACTAGATCCCTTGGTCTAATTGGATGGTCTATGGGTTTGAACTTTTCATACTCCCTATCATCTTCACCAACCAATTATTTCATCCAAGGGATCCGATTTATTTTCATTATTTTACAGATGTTGGAGCTTAAGAATATTCCACATTATTCACTAACTACTACATACTCAACATCATTTACACAACCCTTCCCCTTTAGCATAGCTGAAATCATTCTCTAATAGAATAGATAATTAGATTTACACCTAGGTTTTATCATTTCATTGATGCACACAATTAGATATCTGCAAGATTACATATGGAATTTTTCTAAATCAATTAAATAAGGTATATTTCTTAATATTTTTATAGAATAAAAGTACCCTTTCCTGGGAAAAATCTGATGTTGAATAAAATTGAAAATAATTCTATACTCACCATTGAATTTAGAGGCAATGGGTCTCTTGTGATGTTCATTTCCAATTTGTTTCTTTAGAACAGTTTCATAACTGAAGAATTCAATTATAGGAGGAGATGTACCTTGGTAATCATCAAACCATCCTTCATGAGGTACCATAATACATTCATCCCAATGTCTTGAATATAATGAGATTCTCTTCCCTTTCACAATTGGCTTCACCCATGCAAAATCACTTCCTTTCGTAAAAGTTCCGTATTCAAATAAAACTGACACACCAGCTTTGGATAAATTCTTATATCATTATTTGAGAACCATTCAAGACATACTTTATCTTTCCTCACATTCAATAACAAATACTTTCTCTCCAAGATCCATTCCAGTAAAAAATCATTCTTCAAATTTTCAACATAGTGTATAAGACTGGGATTCACAGCACCTGACAATTTTCTGGATACCCCTAGCTTTTTCTTGGAAGGACGAGACTCACCCTCTTCCAAAGATCTCTTTACCAGCACCATTATGATTGGTTCATTTTGAAATTCTAAAGGGGAAATTTCGATAGTAGGGAAAGAGGTGGAAATAAGAGAGAGATAGTAGTGGTAGTGGGAGTAGAGTGGATTGATTAAAATTTATATCATTTAGGGATTTTATAATTTTAAAATCGCAAAATCGTGTACCGTGATCACTGGAACAAATGATATAGAGTCATTTTGATAAAAAAAAAATAGAACATGACAAATTGATGAGTCGTCAGTTTCGACATGAAATATTTCTCAAAACACTAATGGTTTTGGTAAAACAACAGTGTGGGAATGAAAACAGTGTCGTCATAACAACAGTGTCGATATGACAACTTCATAGAAAAATATTAAATGATAGATAAACCTAGGTTCTTACTGGTCGATCATTCATAACTCATATATGATTTAATTTATCCATTTAGAGTCCAATGGCTTAGTATATATATCAGCAAGATGATATTCAGTGCAAATAAATTTTAATGTAATATCACCCAATTGAAAATGATCTCCCAAAAAGTGATGTATTACAGCAATATATTTTATTCTAGAGTGATATATTGGGTTTTTAGAGATCTTCATAGCACTTGTGTTGTCACATTTTATAGGTACCAATCTATAATGGTATCCATAGTCTAAAAGAGTGTGTTTTATCCACAAAATTTGTCCACAATAGTTACAAGTAGCTATGTATTTAACTTAGGTAGAAGATAATGCTACCAAATTTTTCTTCTTACTACACCATGAAACCCAATATATTCCCAAAAAGTGGTATATCCCATATTTTCTTTTTCTATCTTACTTATATACACCAAAATAAGTATTATAATAACTCACTATATCAAATGATTATCCATTTGGGTAAAACAAACCTAAATTGATTGTATATTTTATGTATTTAAATATTCTTTTAACAACATTTATATGAGATTCTATGGGATTAGTTTGAAAACGAGCACACATACACACACTAAATAATATATCTGGCCTTCTACCAGTCAAGGAGAGCAAGCTTCCAGTCATTCCCCTGTAAGTGGTTTGATCAATAGATTTACCATATTCATCAAGATTCAACTTAAAAGTAGTACCCAAGGGAGTGTCAATAAATTTAAATAAATCATAGACAATTATTTGTAAAAGATATTTTTATACTTACATTGATTTAATGTGATACCTTATTTATTTTGAAAATTTTTATTCCAAGAAAAAATTCGAGTTCAACCATTAAACTCAATTCAAAATTATTTTGAATCATTTTAGAAAATTAAATACATAAATAATTTTATAATGATCCAAAAATAATATTATAAACATATATTTGGATTAATAAAACATCTTTAAACCATTTCTTTAAAAATTATTATGATAAAAAATTACTTATGTAAAACCTTTTAAAATATGAAAATTTCTCAATCTCCCATACCAAGCTCTTGGAGCTTGTTTTAAACCACATAAAGCTTTTTCGATTAGAAAAAATTATTTTCAAAATGAGGATTTGTAAAACTATGGGTTTAAAAAAAATTCCTCAACTATATATCCATTTAGGAATATACTATTAACATCCATTTGATACAGTTTGAAATTAAGATGGACGACATAAAAAAGCAAGATTCTGATTGATTGAAGTCTAGAAAATTGGGCAATGGTTTCTTCATAATCAATGCCTTCCTCTTGAAAATATACTTGTTCAACTAATCTAAATTTGTTTCTAACAATATTACAAGATTTATCTATTTATTACTAAAAACACACTTAGTTTTACTGATGATGGTGTCTTTGGGTCTATCCATAAATTTCCAAGATTTATTTCATTAAAATTGATTGAGTTATTCTTGCATATCCATCACCTAAAATTCATCATTGATTGTATCATTGATATTTTTATGTTTAAGTTGTGACAAAAAGGGTTATTTTCAAACTGATTTCTAGGAAAAGCTATAATTTTTGTTCCTATATCTATGTCTCCATCAATAACATCTAAGGAATTGTTTTTAAGAGTTATAGTTAGTCTAGAAAAGGCAGGAATATTTATTTCAGTTTTATTATTTTAATCAGGTTCATTATGGCTATATTATAGAGGATTTCTTGAATTGTATGATTTCACAGATTGCTTTACAGATGATTTGGGGTTTTATCATTAATTTCAATTGTTGACATATCCTCTTAATGATATTCTTGTGATGTTTTTTGGTTCATGTTGAAATGTTTCATCAAATTTTATATACACCGATTCTTCCACACATTTTGTTTTCTTATATAAGAATCTATAGGCTTTTCTTGATGTATAAAATACAAGGAATATTAGTTCATCAAATTTGGAGGCACATTTTTCTAGAATGTCTTTAGAGTTAAAAACACAAACATTACATCAAAAAATTTTAAAATAACATACCTTGGGTTTCCTATTATTCCATAACTCACAGAGAGTATTCTTAAAAATAGGTCAGACTAAGACTCTGTTTATCAAATAACATGTTATATTAATAGCTTCAACCAAGAATTAAATTGGTAGGTCATATTCATTCAGTATAGTTCTATGAAATTTTTTTCAAGGTCCTATATCTTCTTTCTAAAACTCCATTTTGTTGAAGATGAAAATCATCCAATTTTTTTTTCATAGTGAAAATATCATGGATAATAATGAAAAATAAATACTAAATTATGGTAATTAATAAATAGTGGATGTCATAATTCATAGCCACTTGATACCTTTACCCTCAATATCTATCCTTAAGAGAGTTAAAAAAGACTACTTAAAACCCCATCATATTTTCCAACTCATTCATCTAATTACACTTTCGATGCCTCGAGGGGATTAAATTAACTATTACCCAACCCTTATAGTTCATGTCAAAAACATTACCCATATTTCAAATGTTCTATTTAATATATAAATAACGTTCTTAATCAAATATCCATATTAATTAAAGGATACATATATATCAATTTTTCTCTAGTTAATCAAATAGAATTCACATTAATCACTATATGTTCAAATGGTATAATATTTTGGATATATTTAAATACATTACACAAGAATATTTATATTTAAGATAAATTAAATTTTCAAGGAAATATGATTATAATTGAGTGATTTTTTCTAGATAAAGTTAACAATGACAATAAAAAGTGATATTTCAATATTGTTTTTACCGCTGGGTAATTTTCAAATGAAAATACATTGGATGAAATAATTTAAATTGAAACCTAAAAAAAATTAATCATGACATTACATGTAAAGGAAAATTTATATATATAACATAAAAGTGTGTTGGTTTATAAAAAACAAATAAGTGTCAATGGAAAGTAAATTGACACGAAACCTATTACCATTTGTTTTTTTCGGAAAAACATTTAACGTCTTGTATAATTGTTTTAATCATTTTAATAAATTATACCATAACCATAATAATATATTTATAATATCATATATGATCTCATTATAATAGATTATTTCCCATTTTTTATTAATCATTCTTTATCTTCACTATCTTGGGTTTTAATTTCTTTATTTTTTTATTATGTTTTGACTAGGGCTTTGTCTTCCAATTAACGAGATCATGATTTAAAAATATAAATATTTCAAAACATGATTTTAATTTAATGTGAAATTTTTATATATTTATTTATATTATTCTATAATTTATAAATATAGGAAATTAAATACAACGTTCATGGAGATAGTAGTTTGTACATATGCATGAACACTATTTCCATTTTATTGTCATTTTAAAAGAATGAAAAGTAAATTGTATATATCTATTATATTATTAATGTTTCATATTTATTTATTGTATTTAACATATGTATTTCTAAAACAATACACAATACATTCAATTCATAACATGAACGAATAACATTTCTTTGAATGGGCAGTAGTCCAGATGTCCACAAAAGATGTTATTCTATTCCCACAAAATTGAAATCAAGAAGGATTGTGTTATATAAAAAATAAATTAGGATAAAGACATATATAATATATTATATTTCATATATAAAATATTTATCCATCATTATTACCAAAATTTAAATGTTGTAATATAATAATGTCTGACATCGGTTCACGAGGCGGTAACCCGTCGTACACGTGAACGATGATTACATATCCTATTTGATTTAAGTGTCTGTGAGTGTATGTCAAAACATTGACATAATATCACGTCATTACATTGAAAATAATGATTTTATTATATAATAATGATATAAAAATTATTCAAAGGGAGGATAAATAAATAAAATTAATGTTCCCGTTGAAGAATGTTACGACTTTTTCAGGTACCTCATTTTGGTTTCTACCAAAAGGCATCCTTGGATGGATTTCTGTTCACTGTGAGGATTATAAGATGTGGGGATAGGTGTTGGTAGATTTTTTGGGTAGGTATTTGATGAGATAATTTACCTAATAGTCTTGATAGGTGTGAATAAATATGGGGGGAGGGGTGCCTTTTATAGTGGGAGAAACAGACCCACATGGAATATTTGAAAATAATTATGTGATCCCCATGATTTATCCTAAAAAGTGGCTTAAATAACAAAAACAATTATACCAATGAATTTTTATGTATGAAATATGTCCCTAAAATGGGTATTGGACAAGTTTAAGGTCATTTTTACACCTTATACTCTATGATTAACCACTATGTAAACTCGTTTTTACCTTAATCACTATAATTATTTTAACTGCATTCAATAGTATTTTCTGATACAAAATAAGTTGAAATTATTATAAATTATAAATTATTTTGATTCCAAATATACAATACAATTTAATATATTCTAATCATTAAAGTGGAATAAATTATCTTAAAATTAATCATGCAAATAGGATGGGAAAACAAGTATGCAAAGTAAACATGTTAAGAGGTTCACTATATTTTTATATCTAAATTCAGTGTAAAAATGATTTCAAATTCATAAATTGTATTAATATATGTAAAATAATTTTAATAATAATCTAAAAACATGGAATAAAATTATTTAAAATAACAAATTATTTATATGACAAGTCGGTTTAAAATCAAAATTCACTATTTTTCATTATTCATCAAAAATGAAATTCCTAGAAAAATACCAAATGTTCAATATAAGATAATTTATATATTATTATATAAAAATTAATTTTTATAATTTCATATAAAATATGTAAAAGTTCCAAAATTTAGTTTTAAAATAATTCTTCACATAAAAGGTGGAAAAACTAGCTTTATAAAAATATATCTTTTTATGCGTGATATTGGGTTTGTTTTTATCTAACGCATATAAAATTTATTGAATGAATGAAAACATATTTATTAAATATATAGTATATAAATTTTGTTATTATAATTAACTAATAGTATTTATTTTAATTTATTAGGCTAAAACACTTTTGTGGGCATCAAACTAATTTTTCCTAAAAACATTCCCTTTATATTTAATTATTTTTTATATTAATTTATAATTAATTAGTAACCATTGAATTAAATATTATATTTTTTTAATTTAGATAATAATATTTATTAAATCCAATTTAACATATGGGTTATAAATTTTTATATTGAATAATAATATTTTTATAATTTATTATTGTTCGGTAAAATCCAGTCTTGTGTGTAACATAAGCTATCGAACAAAGTCATTATTGTTTGTAACACAATATGGCTCAGTGATTCATGAATTTAATGATAAATAATTGATTATATTTCTTTAAAATAGTTAATATATCATAATGTAATGAGAGGATATATTCATTTCTATGTTTTTTGTGGCATGTAACATTAGCATTCAAATTTAAATTTATACTTTTAGAATTTTGGGTGTTACATTATACCCACCTTAAATAAATTATATCCTTGTAATTTAAACATGATCTTGATAATAATTTTTTTGACATTTCATTTTATATAATCACACATCATGAGAAGTTTTGGTAAAAAACAATCTTGAAAATATATAAGGGGAAGTACTAAGGTCATATAGAACCATACATAACTAGGTTTCCTAGTAGGAGAACATCATGGAAAAGTGAATATATTGACATAGAGGAAAAGCATAAATATTTATTGGGATTGATTGAGTTAATTTATCACAATCATGTGTGTGATCAATGTAATGTTGAGGGCCTCAAAACTATAAATATATGATGATTTAAAAAAACCACGGCTCAACAAAAATGAAGGAATTATGATAAAATTTTGGTTTCGAGATCCCTTTTAGAAAGATTTTTATTTATTTAACTCTATAAAAATATAAGTAATTATACTTACTTGATACATTTCTATTTCAAAATAACAATTTTTTCTATTGGTTGTTCATCAACCAATTTAAAATTTATCCATTTACTCCAATAAATAAATACCCAAGAATGGTTTTTTATGTCTCGTGCAATAGAATTTACATTTAATCAATCTAAATATCCATGAAACAAATATTTATACTTGTATTTAACTATTTTCAAAAACAAATATGCTTGATACCTTAATATATAAAAAAAATTTAAAAATAAATTTTCTTAATTAATATTTATTCAACAAATTGGTTAACTAAAAACAATAAAATATTAACTGGAACATCGCAGAGGACAATAGTTGGAAAACAACCCTTATCATTCTTCATTCATTGGTGCAATACCCACTACAATTCATGATGATATGAGTTTTCATAGTGATTGTTTGTTGTAATTTTTCTAATCTATATTAATATAATTCCTTTTATTTTATAATTATGTGATGGTTATCCTGAAAATTAAATCACCTTTTCTCTATGTTTGACTGTAAAAAACTCTTTTTTATAAAGACTAATAATGTTATTTGACTATTACTACAATGTAATTGATGATAATATTAACAATATATTTATGAATACCTTTATCTATAATTTATAGTAATTATTTTTAAATAACTTTTCCACTAAAACATGTACAAATCCAATGATTTTTATTACCATAAATTTTTATAAAATATTCTTAATAATCATACACTCATATTACATAAAACATAAAGAGATATTTTTAAGACATAGAAATTATGATAAACCTTAATCTCCCAGTCATGTTATGGTATCCATAAATATTAATTTAATGAATACATTTTCTCTTTTATACAAATCCTTAAAGTCTGTCTTAGGGTTATGTTACCCAATCAATGTTTTCCTAAATCTTTTTCCCATGGTTTTTAATAAATATACTTTGATTAAGACTATATAGAACCAATCCCATAAGCCCAATATTGATGTCTATTACTATTAAATTAGAATTATATACAAGTAAACACATCCCAAATGACCGATTAGTTTAGTAGTCTTGGGAAACTTGATATATGAATGATTCTGATAATATATTTAAATGTAACAATTAAAGTATATTTGTTTGGAGGATAAATTTATTACATATATGATATTATTGTATATATTTTTTTGTAAACATAATGGAATCCTATGGAAAGTAAAAAAATCTAGGTCAGATGAAATACTCAATAAGGGTTAAACACAATAAAAACAATAATGAATCAATTAACATAATCAATATGGAAAGGTAAATAACTTAACACACAATCCATGTAATAAATAAGATGAGAAGGCATTTATAAACAATATATAAAGGTAAATAATAGAACATATAATCCATTTTAAAAATTTTATATGGAAATATCAAAATGGAATGATAAAGAACTGAACACACATGACATTTAATTAATAAACTAGGAATGACATGCATCCACATATTTTGTCATAGTGAAACTTCCATGGATAATATTGATAAATAAATACTAAATGAGGGAAATTATTAAATATTGTATGTAATTCTTCCCATGAATATGGTACTGTTGTTGTGAAGATATATCCTCAAGATTGTCTAAAACCTAATGGGTAAAAACACATCTGATTTGGCCAACTGATTTATCTCATGATAATTCCAATGCATCAAGGGTATTGAATTAAATGGTCCCCTAATAGTGTATTTCTTGTAAAAAAATTAATTATATATAAAATAGTATATTTAATTCATAAATAATGTGCCTTATCATATATCCGTATTGATTAAAGGATAATGATTTCTCAATTTTTCCCCAGTCACTCAAATAATGTTAAAAAGTAAACACCATATGTAAAATTAGAATACAGTTAAGGAAATAATCGTATAAGATACATTATAATATTTATATTTGATAGAAATTAAAAATCCAATTAATTATGATTACAATTGAGTGATTGTTTTAATAGAAAGTTAACCATCATAAAAGAAAGTGATATTTCAAAATAAGTCTTAAAACTTGGTAATTTTCAAATAAAATTTATTAGGGTTTATTAATTCAATGATAAAATTAAAATATCCTGAATAAAAAATTATTAATTATATTCATTGTTAAATTTATAATATATACACCATATAGAATTGAGTTTGTGCATAATAACAAATATGAATCAATGGAATGTAAATTAAGATGAAACACCTTACCTTGCATTTCCTTTTTGATGATGTTATTTAACCTAATTTATAATGGTTTTATGCATTTTATTTAAATATAGAATAACCATACTCGTATTAATAATATCATTTATTATCTTATTATCAAATATTATTACCCGTTTGTTAATAATGATTCACTATTTACACTAACTCAGGTGTTAATTACCTAGTTTATCGAGTATGTTTTGACATGATATATTTTTTCATCTTCCTTAGATAACAATTTAACAATAAAATGAATTTAAAACATGATGTAAATATTAGATATATTCATAATATATGTTTTTATAGTAAACCACAAATTTTTGAGATAGGAAATAAAATACACTATTCAAGGAGATGGTACGTCGTACGTAGGCATGAAAACTATTTCTATTTTCTTTCCATATTAAAAGAATGAAAATTAAATTATATATATATATTATAAAAAAATTATCATATTTAATTTATAAATGTTCCATATGTTTATTAAAAACCTCCTTAATAAATTCCATGTATATTTTGAACGAATCACATTGATCATAGGAGGTTGTAGTCCACATATCCACAAACAATGTTACTATATACCCACAAAATGGAAGGCATGACGTTATGTGTTATATAAAAATTACAGAAGTGAAATAATATCAAAAATATCAAAAATATAATATATAATCTGTAAATCCACCATTATTACAAACATTTAAATGTGGTAATGTAAAAATTAATGACATCAGTTCACAAGGCGGTAGTCCAACATACCCACAAACGATGATTACATATCCCATTTGATGGACATTTTTTTGAGTGTAGGTCATAACATTGATAAAAAAACATCATATTATATTTTGGATACTTATATTTATTATATAATAATGATATATAATGATCTTATGGAGTGGATAATGAAATAAAACAAAATTGATCATTGAATAACGCTACATCTCTTTTGGGTAACTCTTTTTGTATAATATAAGCAGACTTCCTTTTATTGATTTCTATACAAAGTGGTGTTTCTTTGATTATAGGCGGGATGTTATTAGATTATTTATGTAGTTTTTAAAAAATCTAAATAGATTTAATGGTGTGAATAAGTGAGGTGGGGGTGAGTCTGTTTTTATAGTCAGCAAAAAAATATACAGTTGTTTTATTTAAATGAATTGTGTGCTCGCCCCATTTTTAACAAAAAATACGATATAATAACACAAAATATACATTACATTAGGTGATAATGTTAACATATTTACAGTAAATGGGTATTATAAATTTTTAGGGTCATTAGTAAACTTTATAATGTAGTTTTAACCACTAAGTAAACCCAATTTTACATTAATCACCATAATTAATTTTGACTATATTTACTAGTATTTTTTATCAAAAACTATGTGGAACGTACTAGATATTATAAATTATTATTATTATAAATATTTAGTCCATTGTTCCATGTTCCACTCAAATATGTTACTGAACAAAATTTTAAAGTAATCCCACACAATGAAAAGCTTATTTTTAAAAAGAAAATGTTCAAACATTCATTGTTTTTTTATATCTATATTCAATATAAAAATGATTCAAATGACCCAAATTGTATTAATATATTTAAATATCATCTAATATTACTTTAAAACCAATTAATAATATAATTTAACAAGATAAATTATTTTTATGAAAAGTCATCTTTCAATTAAAATTTACTATTTTTCACTATTCATAAAAATATGAAACTTCACTAAAAAATATCAAAAGTGCACCCTAGGTTAATTTTTTATAGAAATTAAACAACTGAATTTTATTTTTAATATGAAATTAATGAAACATTCAATATTTAGTTTTAAAATAGGTTCACCAATAATATGTAGCAAAACTACATTTATAAAAATATATGTTTTTATGCGTAATATTGGGGTTGTTCTTATATTATAACAACAAAATCATTTGGAAGAATGTAAAAAATGTATTATTGAATATATAATATATATATTTAATTAATATCATTCACTAATATTAATTATTATATTTTATTTGGATGAAATTACTTTTTGTGATTAAAAATTATTTTTTATAAAATCAATCCCTTTATTTTCAGTTCAGTTTTTATATTCCAATATAATTAATTGCTAAACATTGGAATCAAAAATATATTTTTATAATGTATTTAATACTACTCATAAATTCCAATTTAATCTCTAGGTCCTATCTTATTATATTAAATAATAATATTTTAATAATATATTATCGTTCGGTAAAACATGGCCTTACTTGTATCACAATCTATCGAAAAAAGGTGCTCTTTCATGTAATACATGATAAAAAAGTGTTTCATGGATTTTATGTTATATAATAGATTACATTTATTTAAAATATTAAATATATCACAACGTCTTGAAAGGTTTTATTTTTTTCTATGTTTGGTGTTGCATGTCACTTACACTATAAAATAGAACGTTCTCACTTTAGAATTTTAGGGAATTACATGAATGATATTTGATATGTAATAAATGAAGGAATATATAATTAAGAAATAATTTGAAAAATAATTATGTTAACATGATTGGGAAAAATAATGTTCTTCTCTAGGATACACTGGTAATGCATTGTTTAATATTTTGGGAATTTAGGCACTATAAAAACGAGTGCACTAATCAAAGTGATAAAGATTAATACTACACCAACACTGTAACGTCCCAAGTCTGGAGCTCCTCCACTGGTGCCCCGTACCTGGTTCGCCACATGACCTCAAGCGCGTTTCCCCAAATTCCATATGCTGTAGAATAGCAGCGAGGGCCTTGGTGAGTCGGTGGGGAAACTATTCCATCATTCGGTAAGGTATACAAGGTATGAAACAACAATAAACAGCGGAAGCAGTAAACAACATGCATAACAACAGAATCCAATCAGCGGAAGCAATGCAGATATATAACAATGATGACAATAATGCATAAGGTACAAGTATCTATGGAAAACAACAAACATAACAACGTGATGGAATACAACTGAATCCAAGTGCAAAAGAAAAACAATGAAATATCCTCACCATCGCGAGCCACGGCTCGGTCCCATGCTCCCCAGCTCCTGGTGCAGTCAAGATCCTAAAGTAGAAGGGCGCTGGACCTTGTCTATACCTACAGCAACATAGTCTACTTGGGCCCAGAAACATGGATCAAATAGTGGTTGAGATACAATCCCAATAGGCAATCACCCAAATATTTGTTCCTAACAGTCAATAAATACATGGCAGTAATAAAACAAGAAGCAGTAAATGGAAAATCACAAACAGCTACAATCCACAATTCTAACAAGTTTAGTAGTCAACAACAAGAAGAAAACAGGTAACCCTCTGGGTGGCTCTCACAGTCTAGCCCCTATGGTTCAACCTCTAAGTACAAGCAACCCACTGGGAGGCGCACACAGTCTCACCCCTCTGGTTCAGCTACCTAATTAAGCAGACTCTCTGGGGAAGCACTCACCATCAATTCCCCCTATAGTCTCATATTGTGCTAAAGGCTCTCTGGGGAAGCACACAATGTCAATTCCCCCTATCGCCCGCGTTGTAATTAAAAGACTCTATGGAGAATCCCTTTCGTCAATTCTCCACTTGGTCTCACATCATGATTTAAAAGACACTCTGGAGAATCCCTTCCGTCAATTCTCCCTTTGGCCTGCTACTCTAGGTTCTCACAGTCCTGAGTAACTAACATGCCCAGCGCGTGTGTATCGTCCAAGTAATCCTCAAGAACTACTTGGATATCAACTAAGGCTCAACAGTAAAATAAATAAACAACAGTTCTACAATCCCATGACTAGGCATGGCAACTGGAAAATTCCAAACAGGCAGAACAAGAATGGAAAAGCAATTTGAGCAAAAACAAATTACTCTAATCACAAGCAATAACCTCTACTAAAGAAATCAAGAAAAGCAGGAAAGTAACAAGGGAAAAACAAGAAACACGCAATACCCCGTTCAAGGGTATTGGTGGATATTGTACAAAATATTCATTAACATTCTACGGAAAGGCACAAACCACCTACCTAGATCCTAGGAGATCGATATACGTGAACCTCGATGACATATTCCCCTTAAAACGACATAGATCTGAGAAAACACACCAAATTTGCATCCCACGATAACATGAAAACAAGGAGGAATCACGAAACAAGGCTCAAGCAGAAGGAAGAACTCACCGCTGCAATTCCAATGCAATCGACTGTGCTCGAATCGGAGAACAGACGACAAGGCAGGACTCTGTCGAAGATCCGGCCGTACGGACGCTCTCGGACAGTCGAAAACTAGAGAAGAAGATGTATTTGGGGGTTAGGGGCGACCCCGATCCGTTTAATAAAAAAAGAAAGTAAACAACATTTACTTTTAAAGTACACGGCGTGTACTTCAAATTTTCTGTACTCCGAAATAACCGGCCTCCACCTCAGCCTTACAAACCGTGTGTGTGGCCCGGACACGGCCAGCACACGGCTTTGAGCCGGAACAGAGTACACGGCGTGTACTTTGAAAATTTCCAGAAAAACTATTTTTCTTAAAAACTCTAGAAAATGGAAAAACATACATGAACGAAGGTCCGAGTTCTTACTAACTTCCTCCCTTAAATAAATTCGTCCCTGAATTTCCCTAATGATGTGGAGAAGATGGATCTCCGAACAGCTCCGGCCACTGCGATCGTACATCGGCCGCCCTCTCCCAGGTCTCATCTTGTACTCGCCCGTGCTGCCATAGCACTCGTACTAGAGGAACAGACCGACCACAGAGAACCTTTGTACTATGATTCACAATCCGGATAGGATGTTCCCCGAATGATGCATCTGCTTCAAGCTCGATGTCCTCAGGATGAAGGATGTGATATGGGTCTGAAAAGTAATGTCGGAGGTGAGAGACATGGAAGACGTCGTGCATGGCCCGATACCTCTGAGGTAGCTGCAACCGATAGGCGACTGTCCCCACTCTCTCCAAAACCTCAAACGGCCCGACATACCGCGGCGAAAGCTTACCTTGTCTCTGAATCCTCTTTTCTCCCAACCTAGGTGCGACACATAGGAAAACCCGATCACCGACCTCGAACTCCAAAGGTCGTCTCCGCTAATACGCATAAGACTTCTGTCGAGACTGCGCTGTTTCCATGCTCTTCCGAATCAGCTCTATATGCTCTGAAGTCTCTTGAACAAGATGATGTCCCAGCAAAGATGCCTCTCCTTCCTCCAGCCAGCATAAGGGTGATCGGCATGGCCTATCGTACAAAGCTTTGTTTGGCGCCATCTGAATGGTCTCTTGGAAACTGTTGTTGTAGGCGAACTCTACCAGAGGAATATGCTTCTTCCAAGAACCACCATAGTCAAGGATGCAAACTCGGAGCATATCCTCAAGCACCTGGATCGTGCGCTCGGACTGGCCATCAGTCTGGGGATGGTATGCTGTACTCAAAAGTACCTGTGTACCCAAGGCCTTCGGAAGTCCCTGCCCAAACCAAGAGGTAAAACACCCATCTCTGTCTGAAACAATAGAGCGCAGAACTCCATGGAGATGAACGATCTCTATGATGTAAAGACATCCCAGATAATCGACACTAAAGGTCTCCTTGATCAGAAAGAAGTGAGAAACCTTCGTAAGTCTGTCGACGAAAACCTAGACAGCATCGTTTCCCTAAGGTGACCTCGGCAACCCGGTCACGAAGTCCATCGCAACATCGTTCCACTTCCACTCCGGAATGGGTAACTGCTATAAAAGGCATGTTGTTCGTTGAAGCTCTGCTTTCACCTGCTGACAAGTAGAACATATCAAGACAAAAACAGCAACATCCTTCTTCATACCTGGCCACTAGTACAGGCGATGAAGATCCCGATACATCATGGTGACGCCATAATGAACTGCCCAAACTGAGGAATGGAAATCCCGCATCATCTCCTCGTGTATGTCTGCTGTCACCCATACGCGTCCTTGGAAACACAAGATCTCATCCTCTCCCACTGTCCATCCAGGAAGAGGGTCCTCTCCTGACACACTCTCCAACAAGACTATGCCTTCCGAGTCTGATAGATGCCTCATCTGTACCCGATCAAGTAGCATGGAGGTAACAGCTACAGAAGATAGAAAAGTCTGTCCACATCTGTCATGCACCTCGAGATGCATATCAGAGAACAGATCCATCAGCTGCCACTAACTACTGGCATCTTGAACTGCATGAATCTGAGTTCTCCGGCTCAACACATCTACCACGGCGTTGCCCTTTCCCGGTGTATAGGCAAGCTCGAAGTCAAAAGACTGTAGATACTCAACCCACCTGCGCTGCCTCAGATTCATATCACGCTGAGTGAAGATATTCTTGAGACTCTTGAGGTCAGTGAAGACCACAAAGTGCTCTCCCAAAAGATAGTGTCTCCAACAGCGTAATGCATGAACAACAGCTACCAAATACAGATCATGCGTAGGGTAGTTCATCTCATGTGGCCTCAGCTGCCGAGACCCATACGCAATGACTCCATCTTCCTGCATAAGCACATCTCCCAGCCCGATACCTGAAGCATCACAGTAAATAGTGTAGCTCTTGCCTGGCTCTAGCAATACTAGTATCGTGCTGATTTCAACCTCCCATTCAGCTCCTGAAAGGCTGACTCACAAGAATCTAACCATAAGAAATTATACCCCTTCTTGGTCAGACATGTCAAAGGTGCTGCTAAATGGGAAAAGTCCCGAATGAAGCGTCTCTAGTATCCAGCCAGTCCTAGGATGCTCCGTACCTCAAAAACGTTCTTCGACTGCTCCAAAGAAACTATAGCTCTCACATTCTATAGGTCCACAAATACTCTTGTCTCTGAGATGACGTGACCCATGAAGTGAATCTGATCCATCCAGAAGTGGCACTTCGAGAGTTTAGCATAAAGTCGATGCTCTCTCAGTGTACTCAGAACGATCTCAAGATAGGTGGCATGGTCATGTCGAGTGTGAGAGTACACCAAGATATAGTCCACGAAGACCACGATGAAGGAGTCCAAGTAATAATGGAACACTCGGATCATCAGCGCCATGAAAACTGCAGGTGCATTCGTGAGACCGAACGGCATGACTGTATACTCGTAAAGACCGTACCTACTTCTGGAGGCCGTCATAGGTATATCTGATGGTCTAACATGAAACTGATGATAATCGGACCTCAAGTCGATCTTAGAGAACACCCGGCCTCCTCGAAGATGATCGAAAAGGTCATCAATCCGCGGCAAAGGATATCAATTCTTGACCGTCAACTGGTTCAGCTTCCAATAATCCACACAAATCCAAAGGGTACCGTCTGCCTTCTTCGCAAACAGAACAGGAGAACCCCAAGGAGATGTACTGGGTCGGATGAAACCCTTAGCCTATAACTCCTCCAACTGCATCATGAGCTCCTGCAACTCAGGTGTGGCCATCCTATGGGGAGGAATGGACACTGGTGCCGCTCCTGGCATGAGCTCAATAGAAAAGTCCACCTCACGCTCCAGAGGAAAACCTGTAAAGTCCTCTAGAAAGACATCCCGGAAGAGATCCACCACTGGAGTGAATGTCCAACTGTGGAGTCCCCTGGTCATCCAGATAAAGACTAGCTATCTGGACTGTCACCCCTCCTAGCCCAAGATGCTCGAGTCCCGCCTGACTCGCCCGAACGTCCTATTCGATTCTATGAAGAAAAGATTCACCTTCTGGTGAGATGAAACTGACTCTACGGCGATAGCAGTCGACGACTGCCCAGAATGGAATCAACCAGTCCATGCCAAAGATGACATCATCGCCTGTCATATCTAGGACATAGAGATCCCATAATAAGCGATACCATGCTCCCTCGAGAGGGCACTCTCTACACTGACGTACACTAGATGTCCTCATTCCCAAAGGTGTGTGTAGTGTCAACGAGTCAGCAGAAGAAAAGATGAAGAGTCTAAGGCTCTGCACAATGGAAAAAGAGAAAAAACTATGTGTAGAACCAGTTTTGAAAAGGGATGAAGATAAAACTGAGGATACGAAAATTGTACCTCGAACAGTAGAAGGGTCGGGATCCTGCTCATGATAAGTCTGATCCTAAGCAATAGACTGGCTTGCACCGCGACCCTGTGCCCCTAACTGACCACTCTGAGTTGAACCTCCCTACTAGTGTTGAGGAACTGGTGGCTGACTGACACGGCCTCAACCTCCCCCTCGTCCCTAATGGCTGGAAGAACTCCAGTTCCCTGACTGGTGAGAGACTGGTGGGGCTGCTCCTGAACGAGGAGTCATGGAAGAACCCCGGTCACATGCTGCTTGTGGGAAAACCTGGAAGAAACGCTGAAGGTTACCCAACTTGCCGCAAAGATCGGCACTCCACGGGGTCTCTCTGGCATTGTGGCCTCGTGTGCCCTGTCCGGCCACACTGGTAGCATGTAACCTGGCTGCCTGATGATGCATCTCGCTTCCTCGAATCACCGCGTGTAGGCTCCCTATGATGCTTCTTGCTGTCATCTGAAGGAAAGATAGCTCTAGAAGCAGAACCGCCCTGACTCGTAGCTCCAGAGTCTATCAGATTGCGCTCCGCAATCAGTGCCAGGTTGACGATGGAAGTAGTGGAATTTAGCTGGAAGATGTTCACCTATGAGCGAATCTCCCTCCCGAGTCCATCCTCAAACATCATCGCCAAGAAAACCCCACTCCCATACCGAAGGGGTGTAAAATGCTTCAGCTCAGTGAAACGAGAGGAATAATCTAGGACAGATGGTGTACCGTGCTATAAGCTCATGAACTCCCAGGCTCGATCGACCCTCAGGGTCTCCGAGTAAAAGTAGTCGTAAAACACGCGCTGGAACTCCTCCCAAGTCATAGCCTGCTGCTGACCTGCCTGTGAGACCACATCCCACCACCTCTTGGAAGAGTCTCGGAGCATGTAGCTGGCGAGCTTGACCCGCCTCTCTATAGGCATCTCCATATGCTCGAATATAGTCAGTATGGCTTCCAGCCATGACTCTGCAGCCTGAGGTCCTCCCTCCCCCGCGAACGTGGGAGGATGCTGCTGCTGAAAGACCCGCTTCAAGTCTTCCATAGACGAGGTAGGAGGTGCTTCTCCCTAGAAGGCCGGCATCATCCTCATGAAACCTTCCCTGAACTGTGCATCAGTGCCTGCGACTGGTACGACAACCGGTGCCAAGGCTGGCTCAGCTGGGGGATTGACAGGAAATCCCTGATCATCCCTGTCTGGCGTCTGATCACTGCCTGACGATAGACGTATTACCGAAGGACGTCTCGGAGTCATAGATCTGAAATATCAAAAGCACACCTTAGATCAGAACAAAAAGAGTACAAAATGGGAATAGTGGAAAAAAACACACTAGATTGAAAAACACAACTAAACGGCGTGTATAAAACTACACGGCGTGTCTACTTAAACCACCGACATGGGCATGTACTCCTGCCCTACGAGTCGTGTACACTTCAAACTACACGGTGTGTTGACCCCCAAACATGGTGTGTACTTGAAAACTATTCCCCTACCCGAGTCTCCTTACACGACTAACCCACACGGTCTGACTCAACCTGAGACTACACGGCATGTTCAAATTGAACACGGCGTGCACTAGACGAGGCTTCGGCGGTCCGTGTTGTTGAGTACACGGTCGTCTACAGGGTTGGACCTTACACGACGTGTTCCAAACAATCACGGTGTGCATAGGCGAAGTCGATATCGTCCTGTGTTGTTCATGACACGGCCGGGTACCTGGGCAAGACTACACGGCGTGTTCCAAACAAAGACGACATATGGAAAAGAAGGTCACGCCGGCCCGTGTTGTTCGTGACACAGTCGAGCACCTGGAAAAGACTACACGGCGTGTTCCCTACGGACACGGCGTGTTCTACCTGAGCTTTCCAGGCTCATGTTGTTAGTGACACGGCCGGGTACACGGCTCTGAACTCACACGGCGTGTCCCAATGGCACCCGGTGTGTTCCCGAAGTTACTCCCACGACATCGTGTTCTTCTTATACGGTCAGTGAAATGGCTTGAAAGCTACACAACGTATGACCAAAAAGTACACGCCGTGTATTCTGGGTTTTTCTTGGCAATAGCTCAGAAACTGCACAGAATTCCAGAAACACTAAAAACGAGGGAAAAGATTCCAAATTCTGATCCGTGAGGGCCCATAACACCTCAAAAACCAAAATTTGGCATTCATTTTAAGCAAAGAACAATACAAATAGTTTTATAACATAACAGCAGAGAATCTATCAAGCAACTATCACAACAGCATGCAATCACTAATGCACCCTAGATAGCATGGCATGAATGCATGGCATGTGATTCCTACAAGTGTCTATATGATAAATGAGATGACATACCCTCATCTCATCGGGTTGCGACAGAAATAGAACCGAAATATCAAAACAATAACCGCACAAGTCATATGAATCACTCTAGGTGAAAACATACCAACCATAAAATCTCAAAACCAGAAAACTACAATTAATGAGGTAGTATGGATTTCCCCTGTACACGGGTTAGCTACTCTGGAGCACAGCTTAATGCCATGTACCGAATCCATCCTATCCCTGGCTAAGGTCTACAAACAGTAAAGCAAGAGAAAAGAACCCCTTTGATACTACTTTGTAACGTCCCGAGTCCGGAGCCCCTCCACTGGTGCCCCGTACCCGGTTCACAACATGACCTCAAGCGTGTTTCCCTGAATCCCAGAGGATGCCAACTAGCAGCGAGGGCCTTAGTGAGTTAGTGGGGAAACTATGCCCTCACTCAGTAAGGTAAACAAGGTAAGAAACAACAATAAACAGCAGAAGTAGTAATCAACATGCATAACAACAGAAACCAATTAGCGGAAGCAATGCAGATATATAAAAATGATGACAATAATGCAGTAGGTACAAGTGTCGATGGAAAACAGCAAACACGAAAATGTGCTGGAATACAACTGAAACCAAGTGCAAAATAAAAACAAATACAGCTCCTCAGCATCGCGAGCCATGGCTCGGTCCCATGCTCCCCAGCTCCTGGTACAGTCATGATCCTGAAGTAGAAGGGTGCTTTCCATTGTCTATGCCTATAGAAAAATAGTCTGCGTGGGCCCAAAAACATGGCCCAAACAGGGTGTGAGATACAATCCCAGTAGGAAATCACCCAAATATTTGTTCCTAACAGTTAATGAATACATGGCAGTAATAAAACAAGAAGCAGTAAATGGAAAAGTGCAAACAACTTCAATCCACAGTTCTAACAAGTATAACAGTCAACAACAAGAAGAAAATAGGTATCCCTTTGGGCAGCTCTCATAGTCTAGCCCCTATGGTTTAACCTCTAAGTACAAGAAACCCTCTGGGAGGCACACACAGTCTCACCCCTCTGGTTCAGCTACGTAATTAAGCAGACTATCTGGGGAAGCACTCACCGTCAATTCCCCCTATAGTCTCGTATTGTGCTAAAACCTCTCTGGGGAAGCACTCAACATCAATTCTCCCTATAGCCCGCGTCGTAATTAAAATACTCTCTGGATAAGCCCTTCCGTCAATTCTCCACTTGGTCTCGCATCATGATTTAAAAGGCACTCTGGAGAATCCCTTCCGTCAATTCTCCCTTTGGTCTGCTACTCTAGGTTCTCACAGTCCTGAGTAACTAACATGCTCAGCGCATGTGTATCATCCAAGTAAACTTCAAGAACTACTTGGATATCAACTGAGGCTCAATAGTAAAAAAAATAAACAACAGTTCCACTATCCTACGACTAGGCATGGCAACTGGCAAACTCCAAACAGGAAGAACAAGCATGGCAAAGTAATCTGAGCACAAAAAAATTACTCTAATCACAAGCAATAACCTCTACTATAGCAATCAAGAAAAGTGGGCAAGTAACAATGTAAAAACAGGAAACACGCAAAACCACGTTCAAGGGTATTGGTGGAAATTGCACAAAATATTCATCAACTTTCTACGGAAAGGCACAAACCACCTACCTCGATCCTAGGAGATCGATATATGTGAACCTCGACGACAGATATCCCTTATAACGATGTAGATCTGAGAAAATGCACAAAACGTTCATCCCACGATGACTTGAAAACAAGGAGGAATCAAGAAACAAAACTCAAGATGAAGGAATAACTCACTGCTTTGATTCCAACGCAATCGACCATGCTCGAATCAGAGAATGGACGACGAGGCAGGACTCTGTCGACGATTCGGCCGTATGGACGTTCCCTAACGATAGAAAACTGGAGAAGAAGATGTATTTAGGGGTTAGGCGTGACCCATGTCTGTTTAATGAAAAAAAAGAAAGTACATGGCATGTAATTTTAGAGTACATGGCATGTACTTTGAATTTTCCGTACTCCAAAATAATCGGCCTCCACCTTAGCCTTACTCACCGTGTGTGTGGCCCGGACATGGCCAGCACACGGCATCGAGCCGAAACAGAGTACACGACGTGTACTCAGAATGTACACGGCGTGTACTTTGAAAATTTCTACAAAAACCATTTTTCTTAAAAACAACAGAAAATGGAAAAACATACCTGAACGTTGATCCGAGTTCTTACAAACAAACTCTTATACCATGGTAAAAAATTAAAATCTAATCAGAAGACTAAAATATAATTATATAGTGATAACTGTGTGGTTCTAGGAATTCTTTACTCTGGATTTTTAGATATCATGTGTCGTTTATGTTTTTCACAACTAATATCCATTGAATAATAAATAATATCAATAGGTGGTATTATCCTTGAGAACAAGGTATTTGTATCAACATCATTGTTTGTGGGATTCAGATTCATAAAAGTATTATTATACATACATTAGATGAATTTAATGTGATTTTTGAAATGTATTGGTTATCTCTATATAGAATCCATATTAATCATTTAGGTATGGAAATCATATTTTTATTTCAAACAGAATATAATCAACTATAAGGGAAATGATATCAAGGAGATAAAACATAAAATTAAATCTATTACTAGATTTATGATACCTAATCATGCAGGATGTCTAGATGAAATTATTGGAGGATAACTCAAAATTTGGATTATCCTTTTCTAATGGAAAATGATATATTTCACAGGTATTTAAGTTTGATATATATTTATAAATTATATCCTCATTCAAGTATATATTTTAGAAAGTATTAAGTATATAAATTGTTAATATATATTTAAAATTACTAAGTGGACATTTATTGGTGTGGGGGGGTTGAAACACCTCAGTCTTATAAAATTTTATATGCTTTTAAACTATAATGTGTTCAATATCTTGCTTCACCCACAACGCCGAACCAAAACGAACCACATAATATTATATAAGAGATTAAATGTATTCTTTAAAGTATTGGGTAGAATTATAAGTATGTTAATTATGAAATATATATCTAAATAAAATTATTTTCATTTTTATACTAATGAATTGATGAAATTTAATTAATTTATCTAAATAACTAATAGGATCAACTAATGGTAATTTTTTTCTCTAAAATAGGTTTCTATTAAAATTTAAAAACTATAAATATCTAATAAAATAATATTTATATTAATAATATTCTTACACTAATCAAATATTATTTGATATAAACTAAAAATGAAACGACATTAAATTTTAAGAAGTTATAACTTATGAAAATATTTTAACCCATATTTTTATGTTTTTATTTTAAAGTATATTTCCAATGATTTAGATCTTAAATTTTAAAAAAAATTAACTTAATATTTTTCATTATCATTTAAATATTATCATAGTATGAATTTTTGGGATTTTGTTGAAATAATTAATTATTAGGCGAATTGAAAAATACAATTTTTTTTTCTAAAACCAGAGCATTTATGACTATATAACCAAGTAAGAATTGCATTAAAACATAAAAAAATTCATGATAAAAAATGTATTTTTATAGTGAAATTATTTATTGAAACAAACTATTGTAAATAAAACAAAATAATTTTTAAAATTTTTCTAATAAAGCATTGTTTTACTAATAACCATTTATTTTTAGAATTTCAATTTTATATATTTTTTACTTGGTGATTATAGGTTTTAAATTTAATTTAATGTTATATAACTATTATTTTGTTATTAATTATTTTATTAATTTCATTTAAATAAAAAACATAGATAATAATTTTCTATGCATGACATTTAAGCTTAAAAATATATCTTTTCTTAAAATGAGTTATTATGCCTCACATGTGATAATGATAAAATAAATTTTTTATAGATTTAAATTTTATTTCATAAAATGGATTTCATATTTTAAATTTGTAGGTATAAATTATATAATAATTCAAATTTTTTTAGGCATTAAAATATTAATTTGGTAAATATTAGTTAATATAGTAAACATCCAAAAATGGTAAAACTGAAAAATATACAAATAGAAGACTTAATAAAATGATTTTTGAAATGTGTGTTTGAGGAATGTGTGACCATAAATCATCCCAAATACCATTATTTTATTTTTTGGCTCAAATTATCTTTAGAGTCATGTTTTCTCTTTTTTTAAGATATATTTATAAAAAGGGATCCCCTCATCCTTTAAAAGGAGATCATCTCCACCCCATTTCTGCAATCATTATAGATAGTTATCCTATGAAAACAACATTTTTATTATCTCCTCCACACTCTTAACACATTATATAATCCCTATAATTTCCTAAAAACCAACATATGGAGCCTTAATGATTTACCTAAGGGAGAACATCCAAAGGGAGGGGTAATGTTCTCAACCAAGCCCTCTAATTTTTTTTATTCTTATACCTACTTATATATATTCTGTTTATGAATGTATAATAACATCATTTTTATTAATTTATATAAATTTTCTTATTCTAATATAATAACCAAGTCATAACCCTACCAAATCTATCCAAAAAATGAAGATGGTGCTATGTGCACATGTAGACTATCACCTCCATGAACAACAAGTTATATTTTTCATTTCCACCTATCATAAATGAATTTGTATGTACATTATTTTTATAAACATGATTTTCATGATAACATAAATATTATATAATCATAATATTATACATTTTATAATTTACATGAATATCAAACGGTCGTATTAAACTTATCCGCCTTAAATGAGCATATCTGGACACCTGTCATAATTTGTTTCCATTCTGAAAAAACCTAAGAAAATTTATTAATATTTTTCTATGAAAATTACTAAATATATAAAATTTAAAAACTATGGAGATTATGAATATATTTTACATGATATATGACCATGGTCAATATATCCGAAAAATTTTAAAGGTATTATCTGATCCACTTCAAGTAACAGATATAAGAGAAAACAATATAATAAATGATAATAACATGATAATAAATAAGAAATATAAAATGAAATATAGATGTAAAATAATCTTAAATGAGTTTTCTAAAAACATAACATGATTATTAATGATGTTACGAACATCTAAAGAGTGAATCGAGGCCTAATGTAAAGGATTTTATATCATTATTTTGTTTCATTGATAAATTATTTTTAGTCACTAGTTGTTTATTTTTTACCATGTATGTATTGAAAATTATTTTTTTTGATAAATTTAATTAAAGATTATGTATTTAAAATTTTATCCCATGTTCAACAAACAAATGGTCTTAAATTTATATGTTTATGTCTCTGAAAGTGGTTTTTCTAAACTTAAACCCCTCATCATTTGAGTTATAATGTTTCATCTAGAAAATTTTACTTATATTCTAGGTTTCTTCCACCATAAGGTTATATATTTAATTTTCTATTTCTCAATTTTATCTAGAAATTATGATTTCTGTCATCCTCCTTGATGAATTTATTTTCTATAAAATAATGAAGTTTTAAATAATAATTCACATTATCTTTAATGATAATTTTTATTCTATGTATATATTTTCCATTCCCACTTATTTTATCTATAATATTTTTAAAATTAATTATGTTTTTTCCATTGACCATAATATCTCTATTTTAATATTTTTAAAATGATGTATTTATCTCATTTTTATTTTTTAAAAGTAATAGTATTTTAAAAAATTCACCTATACTTTTAGAAAATAACTTTTTAATGTGACACATAACATTGGTTATTTATGATAATATTAAAAATCTTTTCTAAAATATCATTTCAGGGTTTGTACATTTGAAAAAAACTCTTCCACCACTATAACCATTCATTTGGACAAATATTCCTTTTTTTAAAAAATTTGTTTCTAAACAAAATTAATTTATACCAAATTTGAAATGAGATTGGGTATTTCTACTAATTATTCAAAGTGATTTATCCTATGATCCTGGAAATGTATTTTGTATTCATGTTATCAACCATAATTCTCTTTATGTCACACAACAGATTTGTTATTATGCCACTATCCCCCTTATTTACATGTATGACTAATAGAATCTTCTATTGTAGTAGTCATGAAACCCATTTCTTTTGTATGGGTTAATTAAATTAGGATTTAAAGATGAGAGTTTTGATATTCTTATTGAACAAATGTATATGATTCTCAATATATAAAATATATTACAAGAATAATATATCCCTCCAATTTACAAAGTAATGTTTCCATCTAATGAGATTCCATATATAGGGAAACAAGAAGTTTTAATGTCACTCTAGGTTATGTTTTCTTGGCAGTGATCCTTGTCTTGTACTTTTTATGTTAAGAATTATGTGGTTTCCAAATATTTATGATAACATGTATTTGTTATATTACTCTCTTATACAATTTTCTTATGCTTATCTTATATTCTTATTCCATGTTACATGTTTATTCATTTGATATTTCATGTTCTCCTATTATGACCAAAGACCAAATATTATTATTCAATATTTTTTGTGAGATATTTCTATCATACTGATGTTTTTTCATATTTTCTTGACCTAACCCTTAATTATATATTGATTATATTTTACCTTATAGATAATTGGAGCTCACCCCTTTATTATGTATCCATTCCAAAGGTTATAAAGATGATTATAACATACCATAAGTCTATTGTGGAAACATTATGGAGAAAGTTCCACTTGTATCATAAACTATGAATCTTTTTTAGCTAATCATAAAAGGACGTAAAACATACATTATTGGGATTATGTTTTTATTCATGATATCTAATGATTTAAAAATTATGATTATGTAAAATATATAGGATGTGGTTGGGTATACATAAGAAATATTAATTTTTTAAATATAATGATTTAACCTCCAAATTAGGGTACAATCCTTGCTAAGGACCAACAAGTGATATCAAAGAAGTTGTTTCTTAGGAGAGTGTTTCCTTTCTAAAAAAGGATGATTATTTAAAAGACCTTGGTAATTTTTAATTTTTAATGTAATTATTTTTAACTATGGTATTGTTCAATTTATAATTACATTATATAATTTGGAATGGACATATATATGGATATCATGCATGATATTTTGACTAGCACAAAGAATTGAGAACTAAAAATGAGAGACCGTGATGAAATGAATGGAGATTCAAATGATATTAATTCTTTATAGGGATCCTTATAACACACTCTTATTATACATGTTATTTTATGGAACAATTATCATTTTATGTTAGATAATATTATTAATATTTCAAAATTATATTAAAATATATAATAAAAACATTTATAGGAATTATGAATAAATAAAAATATTTTAAGATGATTCCAAATGAAAATGTTGATGAATTATTTTCATAACTAAATATCTAAGTTGAATAAATTCATTTCCTTGGATAAAATCATAATGATATTGAACTTATGATGAGTATAATGTGATCATTTAATCCCTATTTTAATTTAAATGTGTTAGATATTATATACGATGACTTGAAAGTGATTTATCTAGAAAATTTAGATATTACCGTTATTGAATATGAGATGAGTAATGATGATAATTAATTTGGGAAATATGATTGAATTTAGGAATTTGATTTTAAATATACAAAGAAACATGTTTAGAAAGATGAACTTGATAATGGAGAGGTTGATAAAGTTGTTTCTTTTTACACTCTAAAGTAAAATTTTATATAGAAATGTTCATAATACATATTCCAGTTTTTTTCTTCAGATTTAGAAAGGTTGGAGAACCTGTATGAGGATATTTCATGAATGTTTAAGGTGATAATGAAGGATAATTACCCCTTATAACTTTTTTATGGAAATTAAGGGAAGTAATGGAAAATAATGAATATTTTATATAAGCAAACAATTCACTCATAAGAATATAAAAGTTCCATTGAATGCGAGGTTGAAGATGGTGATGATTATGGGTTTTTTAGTGAACAAGCTGTGTTAGATATTAAAAATTATCCATGGGATATTGATAGTGATGTTGAATCTAATTAAGTATAGGGAAGGAATTATTTTTATGAAGAATTTTAAGAATATTTTAATGAAATTGATATTTAGTGGGGAAATTTATAGAACTAGATAGGGTGGTACATGATTCAATGAATTAGAAGAAACATAAGGAGAAATAAAAGATAATTTTTAGGGGTGAAATTAAGAAAATTTAATTTGGATAACTTTTTAATTTTGATAAATATGTCTAATAAAGACTCAAAATTAAAGAGAAGGATCATATATTCAATTGACTATACAAATTTGTAAGATATGAAGTTAAAATAATTGATGTACTCAATATAGAAGACAAGAAATAGTGGTGGATGTATGAATACTAGTAAAGAATCCCCACCCCATGCATTTTAATTTTCTATTCAAGTGAATTGTCGATAAATAATTTTTACACGATGCCTCTTGAAGAATGTTTAACAATTCAAAAGGTGAAATAGTTCAATAACACAAAAAAAATATTTTTTATTTTGAATAGAAGAATAAGAAACCCATAGAAGATACTAAAAATTATGAATCAACACTTATATTATTGATGATATTTATATATCTTACAAGTGTTAACAATTTGAATCAAATTTAAGAAAAATACGATAAATATTAGTTGTTATTAGTATGAATATTTGGGACACATTCATTATATATTTTCCACAGAAAAAATATTTTCTTTTGTGGAAGATTATTTAAAATAAGGAATAATAAATATAGAATTTTATTATACATGTAATGTATAATATTGTTTTTGATGGTTTTGGGCACAAAATAAATCACTATGATTCAAGGGTACAAAAAGAGATTCCTATGGTGACTTGGAAAGGTGAAATACATCATATAGAAGTTTCATAGAACAATATGAATACTAAAAATAGTTTTTTAAATCATGGAAGTTGAATTGGACTCCATGGAATTGGAGAATGAACAGACATACCCAGAATCAAAACAATATGACCAATAATAATGGTTAAATAATATTATCATTAATAAGAAAACATTTATTGCAATTTTTTTAAGAGTAACAGATAGATGAGTATTAAGGACTATTTAAAATGGGTGTACATAACATATGATAGGAAATTTTTATATTATCATGGGATAAAACATGATAATAATAGATTTTTTCAATTTTCAAACGATGATGGGCTTAACATTTATGGCTCTAGATAAGAAAAGTTTATTATAAAATTTAAAGAATAATGATTATTCTCCATGTTGAAGTATTTGTCTATACTCAACTAAGTAGTAATTAATTTTATGACTCAGAACATGTAGTTGAATTTATAAATAAGGGTTTCACTATAAACTATAATGGTGGTCTAATAATTTTATAATGATCAAATAAATATGGAAATATCTATCTTTTTAGTGAATAAAATTTATACATGTCATTCCAAGAGGAGGAAAATATGTTATAGAACAAACATCTATGGTATTTGAGTTAAAAATATTTTTAAAATATGTTGAACAATGACGGAGCTTGAAATATTCGAAGACTAATTTATAACATTCATATTTTTGAAACATTCCAAAATAGAAGATTATTCATATGACCATTGACCCTGTTAGTGGGAAATCACCTATGTTACTCGATCTTTTATATGTGTATGTTTGTGTTTTTATGACACATATTCCTTGAGATGTAATTTTTTATGTATTATTTTTGGTTGATTTTTTATAATTTATTAGATAATGATGATCACCCAAAAGTAATAGTTATTCATGACTATCACTCAAAACCAAAGAGAATATGAGATGATTCTTGATGTAATGATCAAAATTATTCAAATTTATAATGTTAAAAAACAAATTAATAGTAAGGGGTAATAATAATTTTCAAATCAAGATATTCAACATCGAGTATAAATTTTATGTAATCCTCAATAAAGTGAAGTTTTTAGAGGAACCAAGTTGTGAATAACATTGATCAAACAATGTTAATTAAAAAGATAATATTATGGAATTAATTTAATGAAAAAGTATTAAAAAAATCAAAAACTAAAAAAATCATTACTATACCAAAATAAATATAAAACTATCTTTGAAATCATGTATGAAAAGAATCATATTCTAAGATATTTCTCTAAATTTTGAATGAAGTATTATAATCTTCATAAAAAAATGAGTAAACTTTGTAGGGTTTATGGTGAGGAAGGAAACATTCTAAGATATTAATTTAAATTATTTTTTTTCAAAACTAACAAGTTTGATAGAATAATAGTTGAGATTCATGATGTTTTAGAAGATAGGAATGAGAATAATCAATAAAATAAGAGAAGGTTGTTTATTTTGGAATGAAAATTCGACATGAGAAAATTATAATTTTATAAAATTAATGTACTATTAAGGATGTGTAAATAATAATTAAATATATCAATAAATTAGTGAACTATGGTCTATTTTGTAACAGAATATAACAAAAATAATTATTCGGCCTCACCTACAGATATTGGGTAGGATTGGTATATTACTAAGTGTATGCTTCCAATTGTGTTGTTTTTGGTATCACATTTATTTATTATTTAATTAAAAAAAGGATTATATCTCCTTGGGAATGGAATTGGATGAATATATAATAGGAACTCAAGATTGTACAAAACATTTTGGGATGGAGCAACAACTAATGATATTTGAATTTAAGTGGACCCTCTAATTACAATAAGGTGAACCAAATCCAATACAATATATCATAAACTTTTTTTTTTGAAAATTTATTTAAAAAGGGAATTGAGACCAAATAACTATTTATAAATTAGAAGGAATAAAAATTTTATTTTTAAATCATAATATCTATATGACCAATTAAATCACTGATATCATTGTTTTGGTCTCTAGGATGTGGTTTTTAACAATATACATCAGCTGAAAATGTATTTTTAATACCATTTTATTATTTATGAGATATATCCGAAGTTATTTAATTATATATATATATATTATGTTCATAATTAATATACTATGATTTTTATATTCTTATGTCATTTACCATGATTATGTGTTCCTAACAGCATTTTTTGTATATGATGGTTCATTTATTATATTTATTATTGACTCTTAGGAATATCTAAATTATGTCACTTATGATTTTCTTATTATTAGGTTGTTACATAACCCTATCCACTGAGTGTTCTATGATTTTCTTAGGGGATTCCCTCAGACATCATCATTTTCGAACCCCATTAAATTTTTATCTTGTGTTCTTTCATGTTTCTCTATTTTTATTAATAAAAGTTTATAATTTTCAGTCAGTAATATTAATTTGTTAATTATACCAATTTAAAATTAATTAAAATATATGTATATTGCGTATAGGATAGTATAATTTGAATAATATGGGGTTTGGATAAATTTTATCATTTGTTTCAGAGGAATTGAATAATGAAACTTAAATCAATATTGTTTGAACCAATGGTTTAATATGATATGATATGTTAGGATTATGTTTTCAAATACTTATGGTTGTTTAATTTAATTTAAATGGATTTTACATTATTCACACATAACATTTTCATTTTAGTAAATGGATATAAATAGGATAATCCAAGAAAAAAATGAATTTTATGTGATATGAAATAGTTATTCCATAGGAGAAATATATTTAATTTTTTCCATTGTGGAAAATATTATATTATTTTAAAAACTAGATATTTTACATTAAAAATAATACTACTTTTGATTTTATGTACCATATGTAATTGTGAACATAAAATGAACTATACTATAATATTAATGTACAATTTTTGAAATATATATATTATAACTTAACTGTTGGTTTGGTGGGTATGAATATAAATAACCACATTGTAAAATATATTTAAAAAATTTATTCATAATAAAAATTTATTAATTAATTCATAGGAAAGAGGGGCTATGTTTTAAATAATATCATATAATTTTAATGAGATATTTTTTAGATTACTTATTTCAAATTTTTTTGTTAATCACTATATATGACTGATTTTAATCAAATAAATAGGTAATTTTTTTAATAAAATATATTTTCATTCATATATTGGAAGATATTGTATTGTTAATGAGTATAAATTCATTTTATACTTCAAAAATATATCTTCATTAAAAAAAATTAATTCCTTTTTTGCATGGATATTATGATTAATTTCTACCAATTCTGAATATAATATTTGATAGAATGGAAATAATTTTTTAAATTAGGATATTAAAATAAATATATGATAAATATATATTAGTTGTCTAAAATAGTAGATTTCTGTTTGAATAGTTAAAATATTGGTTTTACAAATAATGTCACTTTTATTACAATATCATTTTATAAAAATAAAGTGAAACATTCTGAAGTTTTTTTATTAGATCGAATATATATATTAAAGACGTCTTATAATTCATTTAAAAATAAAATTTAGAACATATAACTCTATGTTTGAAAATTTTGAAATATCGTTTATGTTTTTATTCCAATAAAATATTTTTATTATTCAACACATTTAATAATATTTCCAAAAGGAAAAATTTAGTTTTACTTTGGTTTTCAGATTAAATAATTATAATTTTATTTAACCTAATACAATTAAATCTAATGGGATAAACATTAAACATTATTTTGGAATAAAATAAATTTTTATCATAAAAACTGTATTATTCAAAAACTGTTTTTCATTATGTTTCACAAGATTTTGTAAAAGTTACTTTTTATCATTTATATGAATTAAATCTTAGAAAATAGATTCCATTTTTTGAATCGGTATTTTTAAATTATGAAATATAGTCCATTTCATTTTTATTCAAAATGAATGGTATCAATGGTAAAATCTTATCACCACTTTAAAGGGAAAAAGTGATAATTTTGGTTGAAATTATGGTTTAACATATCAAACCTTTTTACAAACATTCCATAATCTTATTGGATGTAGGTATTTCATACATAATTATTAAATATTTAAAAATCTTACAATTGTTTCCACCTCTTTTGGATTTTAACATTTATATTATTTTAAGCAATGAGTAATTAAAAAAATGCTAGTATCACTCACTTATTACTTTGTCATAATATGCATATAGATAAAAATGACACATGAATGAATATAAATGATAAAATTTAATAATTGTAATATATCTTTATGGTAGTAATTTAATTTTTATTTATTTTTTATATATTTTATAATTACCTTGAATGCTTATATAATGTTGACACAATTCGTGTGGAGGAAATAAAAAATGAGGTAAATAATATTAACAATATTAATATTATTTAATTTTTTATGAACTATGTTATTATATTTATTTCATTAATAATTAATAATTATATTTTATGGATAAATTGTTTATATTTAAAATATACTATTATCATGATACCTTTAATTTCATGATATGTGAATAATCATGAAAAGAACATTAAAATTTATTTAATATTTAAAAATATATTTTCAATCATTATGAAATCAAAAAAAAATACCTCCATATGTCCAGTTTAAGATAAATTTCATGGTTTATAATTATTATTCCCTTTATTTTCCACATTTAAATTTTTATTTTAATTCTTTACACATAAAAATTAAATGTTTTTTACCACCATTAATTTAAAATTGTTAAAAATGGAGCTAAACTAAGATATAAGTTTCCAAATGGAACATAATAATTTATAAATATTATTATTTTCAATTTATTTATACCTTAACCTCCTTATATTATAATATATTCTAGTTATGATACATTTTATAAGATCAAGATAATTATTATATTTTATTATTTCATGCATTTACAAGATTACAACAATCCTCAGTGGAAACTCCAATATTCTTTTTCTTCACTCCTCCTATATCATTTAGAAAAAAACTATACACCCAAATCTATTTCATTACCTCTTACCAATGTCCTTGTGGTTCTGGTCTCACTAAATTACCATCCTAGATGTAGTATTGTGTATGCTCTAGGAGGTTTTAAAAATAAGTGTTATAATTATTAACCATGTGTTTTCATGTTATTTTTTATTCTTGATCCAAAAATTCTATTAAATGAATATATCATAGAATAAGTATCTTCTATATAGTATAATTTTTTTATTATAAATTCATAACCCTTTTTAATATACTTTTCTATCCTATGTGAAATGAAGACATCACTCATTTATAGGTGTGGACTTTTACCTCCATAAAGTGATGTGTTTATTTTTTTTATAAAAACCTCACATTGATAGTTATTATAATGGATTTAATGACATTATATGATATTTAAGACATAATCATGATTCTATAGGGATAATATATTACTTATATTCTTACCCTTCTATATATTGCAAAATTATAATTTCTCTTATGTGTTTGTGGGGATTACCATCTGTATGATGTGATGTTATTTGTTTTTTAACATACTCCATTAATTTATATTTATAATATTATATTTAATTTATAAAAATAATAAATAATAAATTATTAATATTAAAAATATAATTGAACCACAACCCATTTCACCCATGTCAACCAACCAACTCTAGTTTTTGGTTATGAACTGGACATCCGAAAAGAATTTAATGTAAATTTAACATCATTAGTAATGGTAAAAAGGAAATAAAAGGAATAATTATAATTGAAATGACATAAAATGGTACTTAGGAAAGTATAAATATTTTTTAATTTTATTCTTTTGGATTTAGATAATTTAATAAAAATTTAGTACTTGAAGTATGGTATTTTCATTTAAAACCATGTTTTAATGTATTTATTTTAAAATCAGTCACCTCCATGTTCATTATCATCAATCTTTTGCATAATTTTCAGATTTATGACTCATAGATTATTAAAGGTAATTTTCAACTAAATTTTAATTTCAATAATTTTTATTAAATGAGATATTTTCCATTTTTTTATGTATGAGTGACTTTGGACTTTTAAAAACCTGTGAAAAAAATATTCTCTTATAATTTATATTACTTGTATTAATTTTAAAACCATCATTAAAGTTATTTTATTTGAATTTAAATTTACAAGTTAACAAATTTATTTTAAATTAAATGAGTTTTAACAATTTTTTTGGAAATATTTATATAAAATATTTTCAAAATAATGGGACATTTTTTACTTTTTTTCAAAGAAATGATTAGATATTATTTCAATATTATTTTAATCTATATCAACATCCATGTATCATTATTAATCGTTAATGGGGATATAATTTGATGATACAGTCTATCTTATTTCTCTATATATATTATGATCATGTTGTTATACTTAATTTCCCGAGAAAATATTGATATTTTGCATGAATGTTTTTCAGTATGTATTATTATATTGATTATGAATTTTTTTATTCATTTCATTCATATTATAAATTTATTGGATGCAATAAATGATAAAAATGGCATGTTTTTATACCTTGATTCATTAGTAGGTACCATGAGAAAAACTAGATTGGGTATTTTGTGTATTAATTACCACTAGTTTATGAAATATTGGCATAAGCCCTTGATAGCATTATTATGATGTCCTACATTAAGCATTACATCATTATGAATTTAGTTAATTTTATCCATGATCTTATTTTCCCTTTTTAGGTAAATATTTTTTTATTTATGGGTTTTTATGGAAATATTTTTATTTTATATGGTTAGAAAATGATATTATAATTTAAAATAATTTTCATGATCTTCTATCAGGGAAAATTTTCCATTTCAAGGAAATATTTTCCTATTTTCAAAAAAATCCAATGAATTATGATTTTTCATTTATTATTTTTTATGAAATTATTTATGAAATTATTTTTGGAAAATATAATTTCAATAGTAAATGTTATTTTTATATCATACTTTATTACATGATAATGGTAAAAATTTTAATTTTAATTTATATTATTAACTAAACAATCAGATTTCCTTTATTTTTATGTATCTTTCTAAGATTCTTTTTATTATACCATGATATATTTATTTTTATATTGATGGATGATTAGTAAGAACTATAAAATAGACTTTATTAGCTTTATGGGAATCTATCTTAAAATAAGAGAATATGTTTTAAAATAAATGATTTTAAATATAAGATTCTTATTTTTATAGAAAAATATACCTTAAGTTGATGTTCTATCTTTCTATTATAAGGTTTTGAAATGTAATATTTCTTTATAATTATCTAAAATATTTAAATGAAAATATCCCCAAAATATAATAAATTTAATCCCTTGTAAAAATATTTTAATTTTGTGTTTTTATAATACATGACTTGATTGTTAGTATCAAATGAAATTTTTAGATAATATTTTACGTTGGGATTTTCTTTATTCATAATTTATAATTTATCAATACGTATAATGGTTAACAAGATATAGATAATTATAATTATTTAATATAAGATGAGATAATAACATTCTAAAACATTAAATTTTCTTAAAACCCTATTTTATTTATATTCAATATGCTTATATTGGTAAAACAAAAATTATTTTAATTATTAAACTTATAAGTGAAAATTTCATTTTGTAAGGATAACATGTTTGTTTTCAAAGGCTATATAATGTTATAGAGTATTTTACTTATTTTCATAATGGTAATCTAGTTTTTTAGGAACTCGGTATTTTTAACTACAAAATCCAAAAGTATTCATAATGGTAACATTTAACTGCATAATGGTACCTCATCCACTACATAAGGGTAAGAGGAATTACTATATGTTGCATCAGTGTATCCTTATTTTTTCACAAGTTGTGTTAGGGTACCACATATGCTACATAAATATGTGACTAGTTTTCTATGGGGTTTATATGCGAAACTCTTAATTTTAAAATAATGAATAAGGGAAATCAGATACTAATTATAGGTAAGCTCATGTTGTGTAAGGGTAAACCCAAAATTCTAATTGTTAAGTAAGGGTAACGTAGCCGCGTCATTAGGGTATATTATGATATATTAGGTTGACAATATATTTTCAATGGTTTTGTTAGTGTAAACTTCTACACATACATGATAAAAATGAGTTACATAAGGGTAAAATAATGTTTCCCTTAGGTAGCGCACATTTTATCGAAAACAAGTTTTACATCCTATTTTTTTCTTCTCCCCAGATAAAACCTATAAATCATTTTTTGGTTTAATATTATAAAAATTATGGGAATTAATTACTTATCACTTTTAATGGTTTTAAACCCTTAATACAGGATTTTAAAATATATATATATATATATATACATATTCATGTAAAATAACAATTAAATGTGTGATTTATTTTTTGGGATTACTACTATGGACCAATATGTGGTTTTACTTCTTGATTTTTTTTCGCATGCTGCTATCATAATTTTGAGACCGTCGTTAGATTTAATATCCAATTTTTTTTAAAAAAATACTAAAAAAATCCTCTACATGTGATTTGAGACCTTCGCTTAGTTTCTTGGCATGGTATATGTTCTCTATCCCACGTCGACTATTTGGTGAAAAGCTATAAGGAAATAATTTCCCAGTATCCTCACTTGATTTTTTTAATTAAACACTCATAATGTTTCTATAAATTATTTATGAATTCTTGAAATTGTATTAATCACAATATTATTATAAAATAATATTACATGAATATCACATGATTGTCTCAGGTTACTCTAATGTGACAAAAAATTATCACATGAGGTTTTATATTAATTCATTGAGATATAATTTCTATCACATTATTTGGTAACATTTTAAAAATAGTTAATAATCCAAGAGAGAGAACCTATTATATCATTTGAGGGGTTAATTCGGTTTGGAAATAAAATTATTGGAATGGGTTTTATGAATCATTGGAAAGAAGTTTGAGATAAAGATTACATGGATGTGATGTGGGTGATGATTCCTTGATAAACCTCGATATTGAAATCAATTATTTTGAGGTAGGAACTTCCTCACCTTTTGAGGATCTTTTGTATAATGGTTTTCAATAGTATAGTTCTCGTGTTGAAATACATTACTGACCATGATTGATTATGATTGTATGTGGGTAATGTATAACCTAAGATACCTCTTTATGATGCTCGATTTCCTGAGTATTGTTTATCCAATTCTTCCATTTTTAGTGACGAATATATGTATGTATCTTTCCACATTATTTTCGTAATTATATGCTTCCCTCGTACTATATCCCTTGTTATGTATGTTACCATGTCTTCATAGGCACTTCCTTTTTACTTGAAATAGTTAGAACAATTTTATATAATTGTCCCCTAGTGGGGGAGAGTAAATGAATTGGGATAATATAAATGATGGACCTTATCAAAGGGTCATGTTATGATGATATCATTGAGGTAATGAGGATGATGCACTCATGTATTCTCTATAAATTCTAGGTACCGTGTTTTACATGGATTCTTAGTGGATCATGTGTAACTGGGTTTCTCTGAGACTAGAGGGCGTCACTTTAGGGATCAAGAGATAAAGTTTCATAGTGGATAAAATGAAATAATATACAAAGAAACATTTAAAACTACATGTTCAAACATATTTTGTATATGAAACCCTTTAATAATTTGAATTCATTGATTTACAAGATACACCGAAAAATGTGTCACAATGGGTTAAAATAACCTCGACCAACCTCTTCACAACAGGAACACATTTCATGGTGTGTATAAATTTGACACTTTGATATTGTTCACAGTATCTTCTCAGTAATACGTTCACAACCAGTAAACCATTCATTAAGTGAATGTTTCCATAAATTCTTTTTCACCCCTACTCCCATAGAAAGTACTTGAACCACCTTTAATGATTTCCAAACTAATGGAGAACTCTTGTAATCCCTTGTATCATTTATAATAGGGAACATTTAATTTGTAATAATATACATACATAAAATTTATGTAATATTACATGGTAAAATATCTCTAATATAATGAAAAGTTTCTACCACCATTATTTTATAGAGAAAGGAAAACCCAACTAAAAGGAGCTCAACCAAAACTCAAGAGGGATTTACCTTAAAAAATATTTTAAAACCTTCCCACCATATAAATTCTCTTCCACAAGTTGGTCCAAGATTCACAATATTGTCTTACTGAAAAAGTCTGGCCACTATTCTTGCATATCAGATTCTCTCAAACAGGTCTCCTCTTGAAAATACTCATTCTTTCACTACAGTAAAACTAGAGGTATATTCATTCCCCATAGATATTTCACACTTCAGTCCATGATCCATCTCATATGCTCCTTAAAGGAGTAATTTACATCATGCTCGATGTCATCAATATCAATCACATGAGAAGGTTCTAATTAATATATCAGAACTTGTGACATGTGAAAAATGTTGTGCATGAAACAATATCATTTTGGATGGTCTAATTGTCATTCCACTAGACGAAACCTTTAATCTATCTCAAATGGAAAAAATACTAGGGTGACAACATCTACTCTTTATTAATATGATGTTTCTCTAATTTAGGAATAACCTAAAGGAATTTTTTTTGGCGCACCTAAAATAGTAGATTTTATCTCTAATGGTAAGCATAATGTTTTTTCCTACTATGCACGGTCACCAACCACATCAAGATCAACCGAAAAAACATATACATATCATGCATGAGAATAAATCGAAGAATTTTTAAATCATTTACCAATAACCAACAATGTTTTGAATGAATCAAGATCCATATAAAGCCTCAAAAGTTTCCATTTGGATTGATACCTCAATGTTTTTATTATGAGAGAACTCAAAGGGTTTAAAATATTTCTCCAATGAACCACCAAAATCAAATAATTAGGATCATATTATATCCTCCATATTCTAAAGAGTACATTTATATTGGTATTTATTCCATGGATTATTGGGTGTACTAATAGTCACATATGATCCTATATGCTTCTGAGACCCTTTCAAAAAGCCAATACTTGAAATGACGATCTCAATATAAAACCATAATCCTTAAAAAAACATGAAACTAAACTAATTGAAACCATTAAAGTCTACCTAGATCATCTGTAGCAATGGTCTCTCTATTAAGAAAGAACTGGGATTCTGTTGTCATTCAATATACGATAAACCATACTACATCATTCATGTGATGTTTTCTTGGTTTTCCTATCAATAAATCGATAGTGACATCATCCCATTTCCATTCTGGAATGTGAAGTGAATGTAACAACCCAGCTGGCCTCTGATGCTCGAATTTTACCTTATGAAATGTGAAGCATCTCTCCATGAATACCGTGACCTTATTCTTAATTACTTACAAGTAGTATTATTTATGGGTATTAGGATATATATTTGTCAGACCTGGATGTACTACCCACTGAGAATTATAAAACTCTCTCTTAATCTCCTCACACATTCCCATTGGAACACATAATCAACTATTGAAAATAAGATAATTTCTTGTCCCAAAAAACATCCTAAGGGTGGCTCCGTACCATATATGATATCCCTCAAATTTTATCCCTTCGAATTAGATAAATACAATATCTTGATCCATTGAAGAATCATACTTATAACATATGTGAATGTTATAGCTACAGATCCCTAGGACTCTTCAGCATCTAGATGCATGTCTCTAAAGAGTTACATCATACACCACTCATTTCAAGACTCTTTCATTGTCTCCATCTAAATATTTTGGATAATGGAATCAGTGAATACAACAACCTATTCCAGGATATAAACCATATCAAAGTCAAATGAATTTAGATACTCAACCAATATCATCTTCCAATGGTTTTAGTATTAGTAAGAAATGATGTTTTGTGGTTCTATTGGTACACAACAAGATAAGCCTATTCCCAAAAGATAATTCCTCAAGTATCTTAAGTTGTGTACCGTTATGAATAACTCCCAATAATGAGTAGGATAATTTCTCTCATGATTTATAACCTTTTTGGAGCCGTAAGAAATCATTCGATCCTCATGCATTAGAACTACTCCAAGTCTGACTCCAGATGCATAATAAAATATGGTATATGCCTTAAAATAAATATTTAAGGTGAGGATCATTAATGAGGTGATCCTATGCTTGATCCCATATAAATATCCCTATTTACCATCTAACCAAAACATCTCCCCTTTCATTGTAATCTGAAAATTTTGTGCTTCCAAATAAGATAAAACCTTGGTAAAATGCCAATTATAACATGATAATTCTACAAAATTATGAATTTCAAATTTATAATTGGGAAAATCTGATAATACCATGGATGTAATAATAGCTAGGTCCACTAAAATTCCATACACTGAGATGAAATATCCCAATAAGTGAACCTCATTGATCCTATAAATGCATTTGAATAGACTGATGTAATGATTTTGCAATCTCAATTTACTCAAGATGATGTTAAGATGTTTGGCATGATATTTGGAAAAGTAGAAGTATATTGTGATTCAATTGATAAAATATACCAACAAATGATACAGGAAGGGATGAATGATCCAATTAATCAAGTCCATGAATTCCATATGTGTGTTTTCAGACCAATAGAACCACTACTGTAAGGTCCACTAGGCTAGATACCCTGAGGGGGGGGGTGAATTAGGGAAATGACAGATTAAAACAACTGTCCATTTTTTATCTTGTTTTTTTATTAGAAAAAACTCTCTTTTCTCTCCTACTCAATGCTGAGTATGAATAAACCTTAAAGCATTTATATGACACAACTATTTTTACTTGGTTCACCCTCACTGGGCTACGTCCAAGGAGCATACACCAGCAGTGTCCTGATGTAACAATTCCAATATAAGCACACTGTTGTTAAATGTCCGAAGTGGGCTCACTGTCCCTCCAGGTTTACAACCACTCACCATTTGAGAACTCACTGCTCTCTCAACATAAGTGAGCTCCCTTCTTCTTCAGAATATCCACTCACATTTTATAGACATGTAGGTCTCTTCATTACCACTAATTATTGCCTCCTCCACTGTATGTAGATGCTCTACTGAAGTCCAAATTTCATCCACTGAGGAATACCCCTTTTCCCCTGAACACCAGGAAACTCACATTGGCAATACCTTCTCAAAGCACCCTACATCGCGAGGCATCCAATTTAATGACGTTCAAATAAGCCTTCATGAAGCTTCGACCTTTTCATGAAGCTCAAGGATTCTAAAAACATAGTTCTTCATAGAGCTCAAGTCATCGCAGAGTGACATCCTTCACGAAGCTCACTAAGCCAACACAATTCTCGCAACTTTCACGACGCATTATTATCTGCCGCAAAGCTCTTCTTTCGCAAAGCACACTGCCTTCACGAACCACCTTTGTGAGACGAGAGCAAAAGATTTACTTCGAAAACTCTCTACATATCTAGAGGGGGTTGAGTCCAATTTATAGGAAATTCCACCGAACCTTGTACCTTCTGCATGAAGTCAACTCCATGTCATCTCAAATCGGGAAGCTCCGAAATTTTGGCCGAAAATCTCTCAAAATTATGAAGCACCATGGAAATTTTCTGATCGGGGAGCTCAGCATAATTTTGGAGCATCCTGTCAATTCATACATGCCTTCTCCGCGAAGCTCCACTCGCAATGCCCTTTTTTCCATATTGATCTTCAACTCTACCATTCGGGAATCTTGTCGTAATCGCGAAGAATCACCATCAACATTCTTCTGGTCTTTGCGAAATCCAATACATGAAGCCTATCTTCTAGAAACTCATTACATTATCATGGTTCTTTGTCAACATGGATTGTCAATAACATCTCTGGAACTAGAAAATTCACCATGGAAACCTACTTTGTCAACAAACACAATCAACCCGAAAATGATGCAATATTACCTTGAGTGATTTTTTCCCAACAACTATGAACTCATACATGCCATAACTACTCCCGAAAGTGGTCTGAGGTATGTATGACAGTATCACCCCTAGCAGATGATACCGAAATATCATTTAAATAAAAGAAAAAAACTATGAATCTATCAACAGATTGAATATATATTCAATTCCTGGATGTGGATTCATGATTTTGAACATCGTATGGTTCAATGTTTGAATGTCCCTATTCCAGAACAAATTTCCATAAACATTTTTTTTCAAAAAAGACATCGAGAACCCCATTTTGATATATTTGTCTATATAAAAACCTTAACCTCAAAATATGAAAAAGTAACTTTCAACTCATTATGCAAGATTGGTTCCTTCCAGTAAGGATTGAAAGAAACTTTCTATATTTTGAACCCCAGATCGGTCATGAACTCAGTCTCCCACTCAGGTCGTAAGCTGTACAGCACTCTAGGAAAACATTCTAAAAATGGTCTACCACATGTGGAAAATTATACTATATAATTCCACTATCATCTATTTAAATACCTTCTATCTAATATGTGATATAATTCATTATACACTGAATTATCCTCACAGGAAAAGGTTGAAGATCACACATACCACGGTGAAAACTAAAACCTCTTTCTAGAGAAAAAAAGGTAATTCAAATACTATAACAATCAATGTGATGCTGGAACATAACTGATAAATATATACCTAGAATAAAATTGAACATGTCATTTCCTACACAAGTAGTACACAAAATAAATGGTAACCCCCAATTTCTTGATAGAAACCCTTACAACGTTTGATAATCTCTATCATCATTATCGAAAGTGTACAAATGGACTAACCACCATCCAAGGTTTCCATAAAAAAATCCGTAACCATTTAGAAAAATAAAATATATTATGGAATGTGATTATCCAATATCAAAGAAAACATAAGAAATGGTAGTTGATATAATAGTCGTACCTTTTATAGTAGAAGGTCTTACATCGAAACAAAAAAGACTATAATGCATAGCATGTAGCTACCTTCCCCTCTTCACTAGAGAATAGTTTGACTCTACTATACAATTACCTCTTCCTAGAACGACTACTCAAGATCTAGTATACCAAATCCACTTCCTTAACTTGAGTGACTAGTGGAACTCTAGTGATCAGTCTAATTTGGAGTAGTTGAGTCAATTCCAGAATCTAGTTCCCTTCCTGATCCTAGACTCTGCTATTCTATTACATTGTACTATAATTCCTCTTTAGGTGGACCAACATTCCACAAGCAAGAAACTCCAGATTAGGGTATGTAAATTTAATATTCTTCTGAAAAATCATGACACACTGATATAAATGCTACCGATCATCATCTTGAGTTAGATACTCACAAAAATTTCTACTAATCTCTATATTTCTTTGGTGATAACTATCATAGAAGAACTTCATTCCACCAGAATGAGGGATCCCATTTCCCCTTACTAAAATAGGATAATAACTAATCAAGGATCCTATGTAATTTCAATTCATAGTGAGAGCCTTAATCAAAATGTCATAAATTACAATCAATAAAAAAAATTCACCTTTGACTTGATATCACTTTGAAGGCCATCCTAAAAGAATACCACCCTATAGATCTCATCAGTAGCTAAGGATAAAGAAATGTACTTCTAGTTAGTGAGAAATATGATGCAGTCCGTTAATGACTTGGTCTCATGTTTCAGGTGTTTAAAATCACTGAAATTATCATCCCATAACGTCTATAGATATTAATAGGAGATAAAATTCATATCAAATCACTTATAGGGTAACTGGTCTTACATACCAACATTCTCTAATGTGTCCCACAAATGCTTGGATGGCCCAAAAAATATATATATTCATCAAGATTAACCAACCTTAAAATGGGTGTATCAAGGTTCTTAAAGAACATTTGGACTGAATAGATCCATGTCCTGACTTTCTATGGGCCTCCAACCCCAATGAATGTAGGAAGATTCTTTCACTGAAACTCTCTTTCCATCAGAGAGATCAAATTTACAGTATGAAAATTGTCTTTTTCCATGAATCACATGACCTTATCGAATCCTTCATGTGGTTAAACATCAATCTTATCATGGGGGCCTAGAAGAAGCACTGGTTCTGCTTTATTATGAGAGTGATGATTGTCTCTCTCCCAATGCTTAATTAAATGAAAATGAGAAGGAATTATCATTAAATGAAAAATACACACCATAGAATAGTGGATAAAAAATTGAAACCACAAAACGTGGAAAATAAGAGAACCACGGGTTCATGGTGTTTCGAAACATTACTTAACAGGTGAATTAGCATGATATAAAAGTTCATTCATTTCCGTTACTAAATATAACTACGATCTCATTTTATAGTGCATACATGAAAATATGTCACATGTATTAAATATGTGTCTCTAATGAAAAATTCACATCAATATATATCCTTATGTTCTTATCATGATATATTCATACTCATAACAGACCATACTAACCACTGAGTACAAATCCTATGAAAAAATAATATCAAGTAGCATGTGAATCACCCAATGTGATATAATTTAAAATGTGATAAGAGAACATCCGGAACAATTATACTACCTCTAGGAACATAGGGTTTCCCTCCAACATGTGTTAGCTATTCTCATATACAAGATCCTTACTATGTCATGAAACATTATAGTTTTTAATCTTTTCACAAATATAAATGAAATAGAAAATAAAAACCTTATTTCCTATAAATTTTTAACGTCCCTCTGATATGGAACTCTATCACTTAGAGAAATGAGGTTGGTTACTGAACCTCAATTGTGCTTCCCCAAATTCAAGTGGATGTCAACTAGTAGTGGAGGTGTAGATAATATAGTGAGGATACTATACCGCTTGGTACATTATTTTAATACATCAGAAATAAAACAAATATCAATGTAACAGAAATAGAAAAAATACAAAAACATTAAACTAGAAGATAAATGTTCAATAATGTAAACCAAATAATAATGATCCATGTAAATTTAAGGTAAATATAACTAAATTTCATGTTTCAAATTATAAATATAAATTAAAAAACAAAAGGTAGTAATGTATAATGACCCTGGTCTTGAATCCCTGGTCTTTCCTATGTCAATGGACCACCCAACCAATATGAAACAACCAATAATAAGGTCTCTTTCCCTTGTATAAACCTACATCAATGTAATATAAATAGGTACCCAATGATTACCTGAATAGAGTGTAAGTAATATATAATGGGTGAAACTATATAATCTAAATTAAAACAGTCTGAATATCATTATATGAAAATAAGTGACAAAAAAAGAGTATTAATTAAAAAATTGATACAATAAAATAATCAACATGATTTAGCTCCATGATGGAATATCTCTCAGCATGTATCATTACCATTCAATCCCAAAACCCAAGTCCATGTTATAATCACAGAGTAAATAAAAAGGATTTTCTATAATAATTTCAATATAAATGGTCAAAAACATATAAAGAGTACAAAATAACCTATACAACCCTCTATATAAGCATTTAAAAATATCTAATACAAGCTCTATATGTATTACAAGATAACCAGGACAATAACTTTATATAATAATTTCAACATATCCATGTAGACCCCTATAAGCATTATATCATTACTGGGCCACACCATATACATAAGACATTCAACATAACTGGGTAGATCCCAATAATAATTTCAATATGAATCATGAATCAAGTTATAATGGCTGGTATAGAACAAAAAAACATCATAATCCATAATGAGTAAATATTTCAAAAACCATTTGTATATTAATTATAATTTCGTTCTTCAAATAATTTTTTAATCTATTATCATAAAAATATACCCTCCCATATCATATCCAATTGTCACTAGTAATTTCATTAAATAAGTATGTCATTTTCACAGGTGAATGTATAATGAGAAATGACATGAGATCTCATGTCATAGTAAAACCTGTTTTATTCTATTTTCCGATTCATTATTATTCAAGGAAGTCTTACCTAATAAGTATCCAGAATCCCTGTCTTAATACTTTAAGATTTAAATGGATCCACGTAATAGTCCAAATATATGGTTATCATCACCAATTATTTTTTTAGTTAATGCACATGTTGAGTTAGCGAAATTGCATAATATTATGAACCCTCAAACATGTAGAAACATACCATAGGGACTAATTATAGACCACCTACCCTTATCTGGAAATAAAATGAATTCTTTCAATAGTAAACACCAACAATTTTAAAATGTGATGGTTATCAAAAGGAAAACATAGATCATAGAAACATGAATAACAAAATCCTATTCAAAGTGGTCAAGAGATCAAAACACTATAACATAGAATAGATAAATCAAGGGTAAAACCAAATTAGAGAAACTCATCAGAGATTAAATTCTAGTATGATATTTCCAAAAGGTAAATAATTTCTCCAAAATCACTTTTGGTCAACTTATGGTTTTACTAAAAATATATGCAGTGTGAATAAAATAAAATCATATAAACATCATTGTTTGAAACCACAGGTATTGAGATATTTACAATGTGAACCCCTATCATTATATGGATTTCTTAATTTATGAGATACAACAATGATGTGTTCCCCCAGATTAAAATATACCTGATCATAATTTTCACAAAATGAACTTGTTTCATGATATCTAAAAGTTTCACACTCTGAAAAAGTTCCCAACATATTCTTGAAAATTGGTTCACATCCTGTGAAGTGTTCATGAATTGAATGCATACACTTGAAATATGTTTTCCCGAACTCTTATAGAGGGAACACAAACCACCTTTCGTGCTTTCGAAACCCAATGATAGCCTTCATAATCCCTTAGAACAAGTATTCCAAGGCTTCTTTAATTCAAGAAAACAGAAATCCCGAAACATTAGGTCATTTCCACTAAAATGAGCTCTCCATACCCAAGAAAAGGTTAAATTTCCATGGTATTATGGTTTAAATAGAATAAATAAATATGATCAACTAAAAATAAAAGATGTATGTTCATAGAAAATCAAAAATCATACAATGTACGATTGAGTTTTTTGGATGCTTAGTTAGTGCCTGAATTTTATGTACATGATTGGGTGATTTATAGAAATTTATTCATTCATTGTTATTAAATCATACACTTATTATACATGTTAACATTTTTAAGGATTCATAGGTTCCTTTTTACTGTGTTTTATTACTCACACTCTATATAGGCATCCTAATACATGTGTAGAATTCATGTATAGGGATATGAATACGGAAAAGGGGTCAATGGTTGATTTCTAATAAGTGTAGTAAATAGATTTTAGACATCCTATATAGGCTATATATGACACCCACTATTTTATTTATTAATTTATAAAATGATTTTATTACTCTGTTTTTGATTTCCACCTTAATAGACCATTATTTTCTTCAAGAATGTTATTCCCGATTTTAGTTTCCTCAGGACACTCTATCTATTTACTATTTTGTTTTATTATTATTATTTAGGGTATAAAATGATATAAAAGGTATAGTCTCCCCACTGACAGACATATCCCTTCATTTTTATTTAGTTTCCTATTGTGTATGGGGATCAACGCATGAGGTCATGTTACCCTCTATTTCAAACTGGTGGTTCATGTGGGGGAATTAAAAAATGGTATCAATGAATAGTTTTCCACCGTCTTTTTAGACTAACATGGAATATTGTAGAAAGGAGATTGCAATATTTATCTTAGGTAGTGAATTATCTAGGCTCCAAGCCATCATATGTGTACCAAACCTCTATGTTACCAAATATGGGTTTGTTGTTACATTGTTTATGTGATTTCAACTGTGTTCATGAATCATGTTTGGGAATATAGGTTCATATTCCACAAATAATCCATTATTTGTGCTTCAGATTAGTCCATTTTATTTATTCCCTAAATTTTTCTATCTATTATGGAAATTATTTTATTCTATGTATTTTTATATATTTTTTCTCAATTATTTTATGATATATCTGTAGGACCCCGGGACACCCTGAGAGGGGAGGGGTGAATCAGGGTGTCAATTTTTTCTTCCTATAGTTGTGGATCTTGTTCCTGCATTGGTAGGAACTACTTAAACCTGTATGATGGATATGATCAGCAATGAAACATTCACATGAAAAGAGATAACACAACAATTTTACTTGGTTCACCATTAAGGGCTACGTCTAAGGAGCATACGCCAACAAGTTCTCGGTCGTAATAAATTCCACTAATCTCCACTAGTTGTGGATTACAATGGTTCGGGAACAGTAACTCTATCCCAGGCTCACTACCTTTACAAATGGTTCAAAGATATCTCACTACGTCCCTCGGGTCACTCCCATTGACTCCCCCTAGCTCATTGTCATTGGTGAAGTCCCGCTCAGTTTATAGACGTGAAGGTATCTCCAATAGATTTTCATTGAAGTCTTTGTCTCCTATTCAGCATGAGGGTTTTCTTGCATCAGAGTCCCGAGTTGATGCTATTTTGTATTCAACCATCTACATTAGTGAAATAACTTAATGCATTATAACTTCTTCTTCCATTCCTTTGATTATCAATACTAACACCTGAGTGTATTGATATATTCCCCTCTTTTTGTGCAGATCTGAGTTTAGTTACACGAATCGTTCTTCTTCTCTTCGCAAAGAACAATGAGGATGTTAAACACTAGTCATGTGTGTACGGTACCACTTCTATTCATAAAACCATATTTTTTATTGTTCTTCCGTCTTTGCAAATGAATACATCATCTGTTGCACTGAAGGTATAGAGAAATATTTCATCTTTTGTTCAGCTCTAAAAGGATGAGCCTACTCCAATAGCACTTGGCACTTTTCTCCAGGCCCGGCGCGCAAGTCGCAATAAGGCGCACAATTCTTCGGCGCGCAAGTCCAAACTGGCGCGCAAGTGTCACCAAAGCACCTGTGCGACGCTTCCTTCCCCAACTACAAACTTGCGCAGCCCACTTCCTTTCTCTCCTAAACCGCCTTGGGCGTGCATCCAATAACCGGCACACAACCTCTACTTGTGCGACCCAACTACCACTAGTGCGGCTCAATCACCTACACGACTAGAGCATGAACAATATCTCAGTCTTGAACTCCGTGGAAAATGAGGAGGGGTGGTCCAGTATTTATAGGCATATGGTCAGCCTACGCGGTGGCGCGCAAGTCACCCCTCGGCGCGCAGCTCATTTCCCCTTGCCTTTGTCCCGCAACTCACTTGCGCGACCACACCAATAATTGCACAACCTTACTTAATTTGCCATATTTTGAAGTTTTGATCGTGAAAATAAATAGGCGCGCAAGTTTCCAATCCTTCTAGGAACCGGTGCGGAAGTCTCTTCACAGTGCGCATGTCACTTGCGCGACCAACCCAACACTTGCGCGACCCTCGTTCCTTTTAAATTTTTCCATGTTCTGATCTTGAAAAACATATGGCGTGCAAGTTTCCTCTCAAAAAAGTACACGACGCCCATGTCTCTTTGCCACAACCACTTTTCTTTATTTGTTGATTTTCAGGCCCAAAAAGTTTGCAAACACTAGGAAACGACGCCACCTTGTATATGCTCTATTTTTCTGCCTCCAGATCATCCATTACTTTGTCGATGTTTATTGAATAAAACATGGATATTTATCCACAGTCCTTGAACTCGACATGCCACCATGGAATCTCCTTTGTCAAGAATTTTTATGTCATTTGTTTACTTTGTCAACAAGCACGATCACCTCAAAAGCACTTCTTCTTGGTGATCTGTATCCTTCAACAACTCTTCTGATTTTATCACAAACTCCACTATTGTGATATGTATTCTTTGAAGGCATAGATTTAACATCATCAGCTTATATTACACTGTGATGTGCATGGCTATCTCAGAATTCCAATCCCTGCACGACCATATTAGAATTACAATCATTTGCCCATTGTCTTCTTCTTCAACTATCATGATCTACGTCATGAAAACCATATGATTCAATTCCTCAAGAAGCCTCTTGCATGGTTCTCATGCCATCATGAGTAATTGCATGGTCTTCATCACGAACCCATGGTTCTTATGCAATAATGAAGAATTCATGGTCTTCATCCAAAAACCTCATTCTTCTTTAATCATCCTCATATGCATTACTCCTCACATTCTTCATTTTTGTAAACAATGTATCACCATTGACACATGTTCTTTGAACTTATGATCAGTACAATAATTGTCTGAATTACCATTCCTCCACTTCATCGAAGTACTTCATGATCTCCTTCATTTTTATCTTTCATTCCTCCATTTCATTGGAATACTTCTTGATCTCCTTCATTTTGACCATCATTGAAAAAATATTGACAACAAATACAACCTTATACACAAAGTGGTTCCAACAATATCTTTTTTATAATTAATAAGTTGATCATGAGCATGATTTTTTTTTTATATATATGACTGTGACTAACATGTGGGAATGGAGACCTCGGTTAGTTCAAGGATAGATATACCTTGTGTTATGGGTAAACTCATAAAAGAAAATTTTCACAATCCCTTATATGTTTTTGTATATAAATAATTATGTTATACTAATCCTATTTATGTTATATAAGATACCATCTTATAGAATACTGATGGGACTACCAGATGACATGGGTCAGGGTGCTCTGGATGACCTTGTTTCACTACCTGTCATGAAATATGGTATTCTAGAGAATTCTCTCACACCTTCTCTAGTGGGGAAATTATTATTCCCAATCCATCCATGAGTCCTTCCTCCAAGATCAATTGTTGAATATGATATGTATTTTTATCTCTTGTACGCCCATATTTTCTCGGAACTAGAGGACCACATGAGGATAATGATTGGGTCGATATCCATGAGTATATCTTAGACCTATATAATGATATTGCATATACGAATGTGAAACTAGTATCACTCATGCTATAGGGACCCCCTAGGAATTATTGGGGATTCAGGGGACACGAAGGTCATCCATAGGAACTCACTGTGGATGCATTTAGGGGCCAATACATTTGGAAGTTATTTACAGATATGCCGAAGTTTTAAAAAGTGAATGGGTTCATAGTGTTAGTATAGGCTTCTATGATACTTATCTCTTATTCCAGTCATTTTTCTAATATTATTCTATTTTCACAAATTTTTGTTAGTAGTGAGGCTCAAAAGGCTGTGAAATTCATTATTAGACTTCATCTCAACATCAGAAACCATTTTTAGATGTCTAAACTAGATTCATACTAGAGATTCTATGGAAGTCCTTGAAAATGTAGAGGATTTGGGAGGAGTGTATAATATTTTTTCTTATTTTACCCTTTAGTGCTCTGACTTGTTGAACTCCTACTTCGATAGTGAGTACATTTTCTAGTAGTGTGAAGAGAAATTATTTGGGCATGTATCAGAGTAGTGGTATCGAGGTAGAGATGATTTAAACTTATTTGGTTACCTCAATAGGTGATCCATATTACATCAACTATAAGAATATTTGACATTAGTTCCAGAACTTCACAAAACCCCAGATCCACTGTTGAAATGTAGCTAGATGAGGCATCATTAGTAGTTTTATGGTAGAGATATGGGAATTGAGTCGTATAGGTTATTGACTAAGAAAATATATGGGAAGCAGAGATCTATCCGGGGTCCCTAGTAGTTGATCAAGATTATAAGGAATCTAGAGAGTAATGTATAGGATAATAGATCTAAGGATTTCCATGTGTATGTTGTTGATCAAACACCAGAAGATGGAAGTGAATTACCATATACTGTATGAGGTATGGTCTTGATCATGTCTAATTTATTTAGTTGCATATGTTTTACAAGTTTATCCCATTCCTTCATATATTCGTATGTAGTTTTTGTTCTAGATATACCATTATATTTATCTTCTGAGTTGATTTCCCTTGATATACCATTGGGAATGAAATTGGACCATCTCCTGTGATGTTTAGAGTCCCCAACAATTGTTTCTAGTTTTGGAAAATAATTGTATTTCATGATTAAAGAGATGATGAGATTCAAATTGATTCCTAAAATGGATGGGATGAAAAAATTATAAGATCATACTTATTATTATTAGATATATGTTTCATTCCCTTCACTAAAGGGAGATATTCTCATTATGGATGAATAGTGGGAATTGGGAGTTGTAAGAGTTAGTCTAGACATCATTCGATTAAGTATGATCTCAACACACATGGATTTCGTCACTATTTTAGTAGGTCTAATAACACCCCCTTGAATTTTCCTATAGATATGGTTCTTTATCTAGATGTATTTAATGATGAATTAATAAGAATACCTCGTAATAAATGTATTAAATTTGAAAAATATCTTATGTCTGGTGTGGAATGTGGAATCCTAACATTTTAATAAATAAATAATTCATTACATTGTACTCCACTTAATAACACATAATATATTTTATGTTCTAGTTTTTTAGAAATTATAAAAGTAATGCATGAAAAATATAAACAATATTAAAAAAATAGAAAGTTTTCTTCCTATATTCATCCTGAGATAGTTTTACAATATATCATATCATGGGGACTTTGATCCAAAGATAATGGTGATCATAAATCCTAATAATGGGAAAGGGATATTTTTCATGTGATAATGATGAATAATATTAGGAAATGATTACATTAGTATGAGTCATATCATATTATAAATATCATGAATAAAAATGAGGATATTTATCCATAGTATGAAATCATGGAATTAAAAATCATGTCACCATTTTTTATCACCAATGTGTTGTAAGTCACAATTACCAAGGTTATTCACCAAGATATCGTAAAACATTTCATCTCTAGAGAATAATTATTTACCCGATACACTATAGATATATTAGGGTTCTCTATTTATATGTATTAATTCATGTGAGAAAAAATTAATATAATAAATCATTTAATAAATAACCCTTGCTGAATAAATAATGTGTTTAATATAAAATCATTTTGAACATAAGTGGTAAGGGACATGAAAATTACAACCTTTTTAACCCACATTAATGTAATGCAGATTTTTTACATTTAAATATTAAAATAAATAAAAGATATTTACATCTATGTGAATACCCATGGATATAGAAAAGATTTGGGTATTCACAATATATGAATGTTTCATGTTTAAAAGTGAAATTCAAGAAATGCGTTTAGTAGCATGATGGAATAAAATGCGGGGTAAGGGAAAAGACTAATGGGAAGGGAGAATGTTAACACATTAATAACACTTTATTTGGAAGTAGTAGGTTAAAAAAAGGTATGTAAAAATATTTAATCTAACATTACAAAAAACATTACAAATAAGATGTATTTTAACCGAAAATCAGACGTGGAGAATTCCCTTCCCTAGAAATGGTGATTCAGAAAACTCAATGATGACTCCTAAGAACATAATGATACCTTGGTGGTGATTTATGAGAACTAAAATAACAATAAATTCATGTATTATAGATATTTTTGATATATTAATGGTTCCTAGTATTCCATTTTTAGTAAATAATAGGAAATGATTAAAAATTTTAAAATATGGGTCTCCGAATTCTATGTTGGGGAATACAAAAGCATTATCTTGAACATGGATCTTTCTTGTGATTTTTGAAATTAAATTTATATCGTACATTATTTAAGTATATTATAATTGAAACAAAAAATTTGATATTTCATTTCACATAGAATATTTATTTATCCTTAAAATATTTTTTAAAATCCATAATTAATATTTTAGTATTTAGGAAGACATTTTTATATTTTTAAAATGATTTAGATCCATTAAAAATACATAATAATAATATAAAAACATATTTTTGGACGTTTATTATTTTTAATTAATTATTATATAATTATTACATATATATTATGTTAATAAACATGCAAAAAACACAGAACCATATTTTTACTATTAACGAAAATATAACATATTTTATAAAATTCTAAAAAATCCACCCAACCTAATTTATTGATTCTAATATCAAATATAAATTATATTTTATCAAAATTATTTTCTATGTAAGATAATATTACTTTTAAATAAAACATCATTATTTATAAAAAAATACTACTTTTTATGACTTTATCAAATTTCTAAAACATTAAAAATATGCTGGTCATTGAAAAATTATATTATCATTTATATTTAAATAAACTGTTTAATAAAATAAAATTTTAGTAAAATAATATATATATATATATATATATATTGGACAATGTTTTTATGTTTCCTAAAAATAAAATTTTATTTGTATCCAAAAATAAAGAAATCTTATTCATTTTATTTTCATGAATTTTTTTAAAAAATAATGGTAAAAATGGGATTGATAAGATTAATATTTATTTTATACGAAGGAAATTACACTTTTATTATACTAAGGTAAATATGGGTAGACCTTTATTAAACTATCATACTTACTAATGGTGAAGTCTGTTACGGTCGTAGTTTCATGCGGTGGCTCCAGTAGAATTTACCTATCGGTGATCTCAACTAACTTGAACTTTTGATATACAAAATATTATTCAATCCTTCCCTATAAAATCACTTAATGGTATTGGTCAGTTTTTACCTCTTGTGATTCTACATACCTCCCATTTTATGAATAATGGGATTCAAAAGGTATGACTCTAGTGTGTGAGGCCAACATTTCTCATTTTTGGCATCACTTATCATTTTTAATTAACTTCTCTATACACTAAATCCAGCATTAACATTATTAATAATGATCATATTGAATCATGGTGATATTGAAAAAATTTCATATTAATATTCCAATAGCTATATTACCTCCAATAAATACCTTTTCATTTCTTCATACACTAATCAATACCATTCATCCAAAGGATATATATCTTTTCATTTTCTAAAATTTAAATTTGGTTACAAATATTCTAGTTCTTTCTATATATTGTTTTCAGGGAGAGAAGATTCTAGAAGATTGGAAATATTCAAATTTTCTCATTCTATATTTCATATTATATATTTTTTGTCCCATAATAATGGTAAGAATTTTAATGGGTTCAGTTTCTGACAAATGAAATTTTATTCATTAATGAAAATAGTGTTGTTCGTTTCTCTATGTGTTGTTTGAGTATAATTATATATAATATATGAAATAATTATTTAGTAATAAAAATTCACTAATAAAGTTTGGGTCATTACATTATTCCAACAAAAGAAATTTGAACCCTAAATTTTCAACTCATATTGTTGGATGTGAATAGATGAGGGTACCTCTATGTCATTGTTTACTCTAGTTTCCATGTTTCATTTTAATAGTTATGGGTTGGACACAATACATTGACATGTTTGGTTTCCTTGTTTCCAAGAACATTGTCACTATAATCCAATAACATGACCAGTTACTCCTCATAATAGAGGTCCTTATCTTGTTTCACCTTCTTTAAATTCATAACTTTAGAGGGAATTATTATGTATTTTTTTAAGAGTAACATGTGGATAAAATAATTATCTCAAGGAATTATCAGGGGACGTTCTAGCTGAAATGGAACTTCTACTATGTAATCACGGATCTTAAAGGGGACGATTCATCCAAGACTAATCTCCCATTTACATCCAAAACACATAAACCTCTTCTTTAGTGATATTTAAAGAAAAAAATTCACTTAACAATAACTCCATATCTCGTTAATGGTTCTTGGCAAGGTTATTCTGGGGTATCTGCATAGATTTTCTATATAGTTTGATGGCTTGAACCTTTTATAACTTCTCATACACTAGATCTAGTCCATGTTGCTTTCATTCACCATCTTCATCCAAAAAATTAGAAGTTCTATATCACCAACCTTATAGAGATTAGTAAATAGCCACATGAATACTAGAATGAAGGTTCATATTATATGATGACTCAACTAATGGGATATAATTATATCAAACACCAATAATCTCCATTGATCTTTTTTCCATGTATGTTCCAAATTCTATAAATTAAACTTTCATATTGGACATCTGTTTGGGGGAGATATGCCACATGAAAAATTCACTTCACTACTCAGTGTTTGTTGATGAATTATATTATATTTTTATGTGAACCTCATATCAAGATTAGAATTGATTGAAATTAGTACCTATAAAAACTCACCATTTCCTTTACATATATTATTAATTTTTTAGAAGAGAATTCCTTTCAAATAATGATGAAGTGGGATGTATTAGTGAGTTGATCCACTCGAAACCATATATCATTTTTTCTTTTTGATGTATTGGGTATAATAGTAAAAAATTTCATGGTGATGTTCTACCATTTCTAATCAGGTATGAGAAATTGTTGCATCACCCCCTAAAAATTTTGTCACACTATTTTAACATGCTAAAATACCAAGAACTTTGAGGTATACTTAGCAATATATTTATTCATGTTGTCCCGTCAAGAGTACACTGGAAGATCAAAGTGGATCATGGATCTTCCAGAATGGACGTAGACATATGACCTATGTGCATTATACAGTAGCTCTTTCATTTTCTTATGTGATAATGGAATGAAATCTCTTGTACAAAATAGTTTAACAACATCTTCATCAACTATAATTCCTGAAATTTCCCCATAATTACTATTCCCAAATTCATTTAATGATATAAGTAATCCATTTGTCCCACCTTCATACTACATTAGATAGATGGTTGGGAATTAATTTGGGAAAGGTAGGATATATTATCTTCAATTGTGATTTCTAGATCCATACATTTCATATCAATGAAGATATGATCATTACAATTCCTTATCATGGGTAGATTAGCAGGACATTTTTAGCCAAGAGAATCAACTACCACATTATAATTTCAAGTATGTCAGTTAATTGATCAACCATTATTCTTTATTATCTCTAATCATCTTATGTAACACATTATTATCTTATTCTATGTGAATATATACTTTTTGATTTTGTGGTCAATGTATATACCACATTTTCCCCCATAAAGATAGTGTTTTCATATCATTAGAGAAAATATGAAATCAACAAACTCTAGATAATACCATCTATTGTATCCTTCTTCAAAAAATAAATTACAAATATCAGTTATATCAGTAGGAAATAACCACTCATCCACATCATTTTTCTAGGCATGGTCAACTAAGATTCCTTCACAGGTAATGATTTTCCCCAAGAATGAAAATTATTGTATTTAAAGATCATACACAGTAAATTTACCAAATATAATATCCTTGCTCAAATATTGCAATATGACCCTTATAAAATCCTCATACTCCTCACGATATTTGGAATATATCAAAATATCATCAATAATAACCACCAAAAATTTATCATGGTAAAAGTTAACGACTCAATTCATAAAATTTATAAATGTATAAGGATTATTATTTTGGACAAATATCATAAAAAAAACTCATAATTCCCAAATATTGTTTAGAAGGAATCCTTTGGGATATATGTTTTCTTCATCCTTAACTGATAACACCCAAATTAAATGAAAATCATGGAAAATAATTGAGCCCCATGTTGTTGGTCAAACAAATAATCAATCCTTGGAAGAAGATATGTCATTTTCATTGTGATCCCATTATTTTATCTATATTCAATGCATAACTTCACTGATCCATTGTTTTTCTTTGTAAAGAGAACTACTGATCATAAATGAGACACACTCTGTTAAAGAAAACCTTTACCCAAAATAAATCGAAGTCCCTTATTTAGGTCCTATAACTCAACATATGTAATTATATATGGGATAACTGATTTTTTATTAGATACATGTATCATTTTATTAGAGACATATACCATTATTTATGAGGGCGGTCAATATAAATCTTCAAGAAATGCATTAATCTATTCACACACAATGGGGATATTTTCAATCATTATAAATTATTTGTATTCAACTTCTTCATGAATAGATTTAGTATAGAATCTGATAGGAAATGATTATAGATAGAGCTTTGGCTAAGAGATATATGCTTTGAAAATAACACAAGGTTGTATATTAATAACTATTAAATTTTACTTTATTCTATAGTTGATCACAGATTTGTAAATTGAGTTCCATTATATCCCTAGAATATTATTTATTTCTACAATAGGAATAGATAATAAATTTTTTAAGAGTTTATACTCATAAAAGTTGATACATTAATTTCAATACACATCTGATTCAGGGTTTTTTTCCTACCAAGAGGTTTAACTAAAATTTAAAATTCTAGTAGTTCTGGGTTTGATTATGAATTCTTTTAAAACATCAATTAAATTATGAAATGTGAAGAATTAGAGTAAAAAAAGTAATTTATTGATTTTAGGGCACAATTACTATACTCATTACAACTTCATTTAGAGCCTATACTTCAGCTAATGTGACTGCAAAAGCACAATTATACTCCCTTGAACATTCTTGTGGTCGATGGTGGTCTCTATCCATTATCATCTTATTTAGAATTTTATTTTAAAAGTACCCTTGAATTGAACAGTTGAATAATTTAACTTCATGATGTGTTTAAGCCATGTTCCCTTTTTCATTTTCATTGATATGTTCAGGATTCACCAAACCATAATAGTTCCAAGCTATATGGATATCTATTCTACACTTGTAGAACATTACACCCCTAGGACAGTAGTTTGCTGAATGTTTCAACCCATGTTTGTTTCATGTGGAAGGTTTTATCTTATTTCCTTCTTTTTCATGATCAAAATTATTTTGTGAGTTTTGATCCATTTAAATCTTCTTTTCATTTGGTTTATGTGACAACTAAATTTATCTAATCCCCATTTCAAAAATCATAGAAAACATCACTATAGTTTTTATGTATTTAGAGAATTTATTTTATAGATTCGTTTGCAAAAGGTCTCTTAGTATTCCACAAAAAATATCAAAATTTACCTTGGTATTTATAAGAAATATATACATGTATCGAGAATTTATTTAATATTCATTTCATAGTTTCCCACATATTTATTTTCTGTCTTAATTATATTTAATAATTTTTTCTTCGTGTTTTTTATCTTAAAAATATTTATTGAAAATGTTTCCCCTGAAATCTTCCCACAAAGTAAAACTAATATTATCTCATTGCTTCATGTTTCTAATTAGTTTCAACCACTGATCAAAATCTCATTCCAAGTGATATACTACCTAGGCGAATTTCTCTATATAGGAACAATGGAGTATAGAAAATTTATTTTCTATAGCGGTAACCCATTTTTCATTAATTAATATAGTAACAGATCCACTAAGGGATGATGGTTGTTGATAAAAAAGGGATATAAGAACAAGTTATTCTCATTAAGGTGGATCTAGATGCCCAAGATGATTCAGGTTATTGATTATAACGTCTGATAGTTGATTCATCATCCTCATGAAATTTTCCATTGAATCATCCATCATGTTAGGAAGGTCATCAGTTTATCTTCCATTGCACTGAACCTTTACACTATTCATCCTATTTCCCACAATTTTAAAAAAGAAGAATAACATATCCTGAAATATACTACATTTATATCCTTATAATTCTAAATGGATTTTATGTCCTAAATAACATGCTTAATAATTTGATTCTTTTAATGTCCTCTAATCAAACCTAAAATTTTCTATATGTTCCTCCTCAGGGTTCATAAAAAACATTTGATTAAACAATCATATCTCTTTATAGAATCAAACAAAGATTGTAGAAATGCTCATTATTAATCACTAGGTGATTATCAAGTCAAATACCAATGCATTTTTTTTTGTTTTATTACACCTAAATAAAACTGTTCCAGATCCACAACCATCTCTATAATCCAAACATGGAATTAGTTTATTAGAAACCACTGAAATAATATTATACCATAATTCAATGAAGTTTTTTTATAGTTGGAAATAACCATATGGTTCTTAATGTTGTCTTATAATCATTTTTTCCACAAATAATTAAACTGTTCTCTGAAACCAAATATTGAATCCTAACTTTTTCTTATATAAAACTGTAATTATATTTTATAGAAATTAATAAAACATGTGAACTTTGAAGGTTTAGTTTCATGGAAATCATAAACACAACACATTAATAAAACAAACAATATTCAAATACACTTTTAAGGATTCTTCATAGGTTCATCCTAATTTAATTTCACTACATCTCATATCCTAGGGACATACTTCAATAGAAAGGCATTAGTATAAACCCCATTAATGAAATAAAAAAAGAAGATATTTAGAATGTGACCATGAAGCGTAACAATATGGAATGTTCCTAAGAACATTGGCATATAATAATATAAATATCATGAATAATAACATGGAAATTCGGATAAAATATTAAATTGGTACATTCATAATAATATTTCCAGGGATTATCCCCAAGGTGTAATAAAGCTTAATTACTATGGTTATCTAACAAGGTATTACAAAACATGTCATCTATATAGATTAATTCATCACCCAATTCATTAAGGAAATATCAAGATGTACCATTTATATGTCCTAATTCATGTGAGTGACATGGAAAATAATAATTCATTTTATCCATTACCCATAGAGAATAATGAATGGGTTTCTTATAAAATCATTTTGTACATAAGTGCATAATGTCTTGAACATGAAATCATTTTTATTCCATAGAAAAGGAATTTGGGTTTGGTATATGTAAATATATTAGTAAAAAAATTATATATAAATCTATGCAAATACCCATGGATACAGAAATGGTTTGGGTATTCAAAATATAGGAATTGTTTCATGTGAAATAGATAAATTCATGAAATGAATTTGGCAGCAATACGATATAAAATAAGTATTAAGGAAATGAGATAAGGTGAGGATATAAAGGTATCACATTGAAAAACACTATTTTTTCAATAACAAGATAATAAAAAATCATAAGAAAATATTTAAATCCAAAATTTAGATATCATTCCACAAAATAGGTTCGTGAATGGAAAAGATTAAGTGTAGAATTTCCATACTTGGAAGAGTTGTTACCTAATACAATAGGACAAAATCATGAGGAATTAATGATTCATTGGAGGGACTAAATGGGAGATAAAATGACTAAACCATCATCAATTAATGATTTTTTTTAGATACAGATGGGGGATGGGTTGGTATGTTTTGAAAAAGAGGATGAAAAATTAAATTATTTCCAAACACAAGAATTGGATTTATAGGTTTTGTGAAATGAAAAACCAATGGATTAACCATGGTTTTCACTCACATTTTTACTTATTTGAGTATAGTTTTATTGTATTTAAATCTACAAGAATAGAATATAACATTATAATGTTAATCTAGGAATAGACAATTTATTTTTCAACAAATTGTAGTTTTTAAAATTATAATTTCTATTTTATAAATTTAAAAGAAAATTCTCATTTGAAAATCGATGCAAATACAATAAAATTGAAAAGAATAATATAAAAATTATTTTAGGTTTATTATTATATTAAATTAATTATTACATAATTATAATGCATATATGAAGTAAAAATCATTCCCAAAACAAAAAACCGTATTTTTAATATTCAATGGAAGATAATGTATTTTAGAAAATTCTCCAAAATCAACCAAAACCTAATGTCAACATGCTAATTTAAAAAAATATTTCATTCAATCAAAAAATTTATTTAATATATGATAATTCTAATTTTTAAATAAATAATAATTTTTATTTACAAATAATATTTTTTTGGCATATTCAAATAATTGACACATATAAAAATTTCATAGGCCATTATAAAATCAAATTAGCATTTATATTTTCATAAATAGTTATTAAAAAGGATATTACATGAATATAAAATTAATATAGAATACTTGATATTGTTATAAAATTATATACCTATTAACAAAAAATAATTTTATTTGTATCAAAAAAACAATAAATAAAATTCATCTTATTTTCATGAATAAATTTTTAAACAAAAAAATAATGAAAATGGGATTGAAAAAATTAACATTCTCATTTATAAAAATGAAATTAATCATTTATTATACTATGGTCTTGACACATATCCATTTATTACAATGGCATATACACTAAGGATAAGGTGTGTGACAGTGGTAATTTATTGTTGTTTCTCAGCTAACATTGATGTAGTAGTGATCTCCACAAATGTGAACTTCTCCCATAATAAAAATCAATAAAGCATCACTTGTTCACGCCCTAATTAGGATTTTCTATATGGGAACCACAGTGATGATACTTCTCCCTAATGTCTAAAAAATGAGATTCAAATGGAATAACGATACTAGATGATGTTTTTATTTATACTTTATGAATCAATTATCATTTTTTATTAAATTTTATAGACATGAATATATGGGTAACATTATTACTAGTGGTAATACTTCCTAGTGGCCATATAGAAAATTAGTCATATTACTATTAAAATGGACATAATAGCTCCCCTAAATACCATTTCATTTCTTAATACATTATTCACTAAAAATTATTTCAAGGTTCTATGTATTTTTCTTTTCTAAAATGGTTATATGATTAAAAGTAATATTTTTTTCCGCAGTTTAGTTCATGTGGGAGGGAATCCTAGAATATTAGAAATATTCAAAATTTAAAATTTTTACTTTCATATTTTATATTTATTTCCAAATTATAATTTTTGGAATTTACATGTGTTAATTTTCTAAACATTTTAATGTTATTAATTAATAATATAAATTGTAGTATGTTTGTCAATGTGTTATATGATTATAATGATTTATTTCATAAGATTTTTTTTCAAAAAAAGTTAGTAATAAATATGGTTAATTACAGACAACCAATTTAGATACCCTGTTTTGTACAGAACCATACAATTTGAAGGATATTAATGTGAATCTAGTGTACTTAGGGGAAAATGATTTATCAGTATGACAACTCCAACATAAGGTGAACCTATCTTCTTCACCAAAAATGGATATTGCAGTCTTTGGATCTTTTTTTATTATCAAAATCATAATTGGTGATATTGAACAAAAAATATTCTTCTATAAATATTTAAATTAATTTTTTATTAGTAACAATGAATTTTTTGGTTGGGTTAAATTGATCATAGATTGGGATACCACTAGCTATAGGTTTGAGTGGAGGAAATCCCGAAGATGGTGCTTTGGAGTATGTATGGGAAGGAAAAAAATCCTGGTCATTCAATTTAGATTAAATAACATGAAATCAATGTTTATGGATGTTATTAAAAATATATTACACCCTTACCTGGACGATTTCATCAAAGGATTCATTGAAAAAAACATATACTCGTTGAAACTAGAGTGTTAAGAAACACATATTGAGATAGTCTAGACTATAATTTGATCACATTTTCATTACTCATGAAAATTGATATTTCAATATTGGATTTTGACATTAATGTGGTTAGGGAATGTGGTTACTAAGATTGGTATATCCATGTACATAGTGAATGTATTGGAATTGATCTTCTAGACACATTGTTTGTATGTTTTTTAGGTCAAAAGCTTCATTAATTTAGATGGATAGTAAAAGTTTTTTATCATGGAGTTTTTCCATGTATCGTCATTTTTTAATACATTAAAGAAAAAGAAAATAATTTTTTGTGGTAAGAACAATGTGTAGAGTAGTTTATTGAGTTTAAAAGTTTGTTAACTAGATCTATAAAATTGATACATTCGGATATAGGATCAGATATGTTGTATATTGTGATGCATTGGGAATTGGTTTTGGGGTAATACTTACACATATGGATAAACTATTAGATTATATGTCATATCATCAATCACCTCGTGATAATATATACCCTACTCATAACATGGAGTAGGCATCCAGGGTTCACACTCCGATGTGTTGGTGGCACCTTCTCTTTGTTAAGATGTATGTTGTCTTCCCTTACCACAAGAGCCTTCAATAAATATTGAAATAGTTGGACCTGAGTATTAAAAATATGTGTTGGGTTGAGTAATTGTATATATTTAAATTTTATATAGACTACTCATCTAGTAAGGGTAAGGTAATAGATTATGATCATATTCATATGACACAGGTTGACTAGGATCATGGTGATCAGTATTCATAGGAGAAGTGGTTACTTATGAGTTTATTGGATGATCGGAGGATGGAATCTTTTGGGTACCCTTAATTAATTAAATGTTCCCCATTTGTGTTCATAAATTTTCTAGTTTAATTTTAGAATGGTAGACTAGACACTGACATAAAGTGTTCTCTGATGCAGGGACAACTATCTGGAGATGACTCAATACCTAAGTGTTCATTAGTCAATGATGATGTGATTATAATTAATGGGATAGTAGTATTATTATATTCCATTATATAGGAAATTATGTGGGTATTCCATACCTATCTATGGGTGTGATATCCTAATTTATAAATGACCAACCATGATTTCAGATAATAGCTCTGGTTTCATGGGATAAAGAAGGATATTATTGTTTTTTTCTCGATGCCTTACATACAATATAATAGTAGTCCATTAATAGTATCTTGTTGGTTATATTGATCCACTTCTAGTACCCATATTTTAGTAGAAGGATTCCATGATGGACTTTGTGATGTGGTTACCCATGACCCATAGGATTCACAATGTTGTCTCACTGATTATTGATTGACAGAAGAAAATTTCCTAACTATTTCTGATAATATAGAGTAACATAGTATATGAACATGGACATATGTATTTCTATGAGATATTATGATAAAATGGATTTCCTATTAACATAATTTCTAAAAAAATTCATTTCTCACATTGTGATGTTGGAAGGGATTGCTAAAACCCCTAGGGACTTAGCTGAGACTGATCAGCATGATCTACGATAAGATAGAAAAACATTCATAGTAGACAACATGCATACAAGAGGATATTCTCTAATCTTGTCTCTTATACATCAATTTTCTTTAATATGACAATATATTATTTTAATATTTTACATAAAACAATGGATTCCATAATTCTATATTAACGGAACCATTCACGGTTCTCTATGGTTGGTAATGAATCTCACTATTGTGCTGGAATGAGATGGATGATGATATAGATATTATTCTCAATAATGCGCAAGATACCATAGAGATAGTTCAGTTGTTAAAGAAGTAGTTGAGAAAATATTATAGTAGGAAGTTATCATATGTAAAGCACATGAGGGCACCTTTGGAGTTTTCTATTAGAAATCGGGTGTCAAAAGAGAGACTCCCCAATGAGGCCACCAATATTTAGATAAGAAAGGAAAGTCACCCCATGCTACGTTGGGTCCATAAAATATATTAAATTAGATAATATTCAAGAATACCATTTATAACCTATTCAATGTTATTGTGGATTTCATGATGTGTTCTATGTTTTTCATCTTTGAGGTACTGACATGATCGTTCTCATTTATAGATTGTAAGGACATTTAGTTGGATATGGATTTATCTAATGAGTTGTGTCAATTATGGATTATTTACTAGAGTGAGATTTTCCTTTCATGGAATATTGTTCCACTTGTATGGGTCTTATGGTAGGATGGATAGATATAAAAGGAGGCTTGAGAGTGAGATTTGAGCATTGGAGCAAAATTGACTTAGTTGTTTGAGAAATATAAATAGTGACACTTCTTGAGGATGATAATTCATTACAGGTGGATAATTAAAATACTATAAGTCTATAAATTTTCTTAAAACCCTATTTTGATTATATTTTAGAACCCTCTTATGTAAAAAATAAAATTTTACAATTTAATTATTATTGTTTCTCCGGAACTATTCTTTTTAGAAGGGTATCTTTTGTTTTCAAAAGATTGTGTAAGCATAGAGAGGAGTTTTATTATTGTTATAAATATAATATATAGTTTATTTATAATTCATTAGGGTGTCTCGTAAATCCTAATTGTTGGGTAAAGGAGTCCTTTTTTCATAAGTGTACCTCATATAATGTTTATGGGTATGGGGAATTTCAATACATTGTATACGGGGAACCCTATTTTTCTATAGGAATTATACTAATAAAATAGATTTTTCATAAGTGTGATCCTATTTTTCTATGGGTTTCATAATGGCGACCCATACTTTTCAAATGATTTGTAATGGTACCATGGTGTTCTGTAAGGGTAACCATTCATTTCATAATGGTAACTATAAAATTATAAAGGTTAGGTACAGGTATCAGAGTTGTTTTGTAAGGGTTGGATGGGCTCTATAATGACAACTATTTCTTTCCAAAAAGGTTTTCTAAGTTTAATATTATAGAATTATATGATGAATATGATCCATACAAAGATAAAACCATGTCACCATTACACAAACCCTTTTTAAGAAAGAAATTGTTTTCATCTAATTTCAATTTTCTCTACCCAATATCAAATGTATTACAAATTTTCTCTCTATTTTAAAAGTCTAAAATTATTTTAATTAATTACATGAATCATTTAATGGTATTAAATAATTTATGATGGATTTAAATCACATCATGTAAATGAAAAATTAAATATATAATTTAGATTGTAGGGTTTGAATCTTGTGACTTGTACACGGTTCTCGTTCTTGAAAATATCCAAACCCTTGAATCCATTTTACTTTGGAGAAAATATGGAGTTCAATTATCGAAATTTTATTTTATTTAAGTTCAAATGATTTCACTTCATGTGACTCTGGACATTATTCTTATTTCCTGACATGGAATAATTTCACTCTCCCTATTGATCTATTGGATACAATACATTAATTAAATAATATTAAGGTATCCTATAATGAGAACTTTTTAAAATTATATGTCCTAATATTTATGTAAATTGATAAATGTTTTTTTAAATGAAAATAACATAGAATTATAAAATAATAATAATAAATGAATACAACATAATTATCTAAGAATATTCTCAAGAGATAGACTATTACTGTATGTGGTTTTATAATTATTATTTGATGATAAAATTTCTAGCACATGGATTGAAATAATTTATTTAATTATAAATTATATATGTGATATAATATATGATCACTTCTGGTATATTATGTTTTTGGTAATAAAATAATTGGAATTGATTCTAGGAATACATGGAAAGTGGTTGGATTTAAAGAATATATATACATGATTCAAGTGGTGATTCCTTGATAAACCTTGATGTTGGTGTAAATTCCTTTTAAGTAGGAAGTTATATATCTCATGGGGATCTTGTATGCACTTGTTATCATTGGAATAGTTCTTTTATTGGCATAAATTTATGACCATGATTGATTCTGATCACATGTCGGTGTGTTCAAAGACCATGAGACCTATTTATGATTCCTCATTCCATAAGTATTGTTATAGATTTTTTGACCATGTTTAATGATAATCACATATATGTTTTTTTTATTTTTTATTCTCTCAACGGTATTCATTTATTGTATTCTATACCTTGTTTTGTATGTTACGTTTACTTTGGAAGGCATTATCCTTGGTGCTTGGAATATGTAGAGTTTCATGAAATGATTGTCCCTTAGAAGGGGATAATCCATGGTTTGCGATGATATCAACAATCGACTAGGGAATTGGGTAGTGGTACGATGATGATATAGAGGTCGTGTTGAGGATGAAATCAAGGATGATTCATAAATTAAAGGAACCAGGATTCCTAAGGCAGAAGCGGTGCGAGGCCAGGCTATTCCTAGCCCCGAAAAATTTCGTAGAAAAAATACACTGCATACAAGAGATGGGAGGGGTCAAAAGATCCACACCAAAAATCCCATAACAACCCCAAACCCATAACGACCCAAAACCCAAAAAACATACACAAAAGAACACAAAATCTAAACAAATAAGACATTCCAAATCATCATCATCCGTACCTCCCAACCAATCAGCAACAAGCATCTCACAACACATGTTCCATCATCAATCACATTTAGCATCATCATCTCAATCAGCACTATACAGGGTGAGCGTACTCCTCCCATCCAAGAAGCAATAAGAATCCAGTAACTCTTGTTCCAGTACCAGTACCAACTAAACAAACATCTCACAGCATACCACATCTCATATTCTAGTAACCAGTATCTCCTAATCATTCATCGAGAAACTTCTCAGCAAACAGCTTCCAGCAATTGGCACCCATCATGACTATTTCACAACAGAAAAGACCCCTTAGAACACCAAACAACCCCTTCATCAGACAAAACACAAAAACTCTCATCAAAAAGTACTCGTAGTAACTCAAGAGCAGACCATTCAAAACCAATAAATAGAACCACAATCGAAGCACAACCAATCCAACCACACCCCCCCAACCAACACGACAACCAGCAGCCCATTATACAACATCCATCCCCTTCAATCCAGTTAAGACCCAACAACCCAAAATTTGTATCCAGTAGCACCCAACCGACAATATAGGAAAACACAAAAAACAACATTTTATAGCAGCTCCACCTTCTATCAAACTCATGATCTAGATTCAACATTTCGAGTACAAAAGCCACCATATTTGATTCACTCCAGCAGTGACTCATACCATATGATCGGAACCAGTAATCAAGGAAAAACATTAAGATGTACCTCATGATACTTCTTAGGAGAAGCAACCAACCAAATCCATCCTCCACAAAACTAGACCCAAAACCGCAAAAATGTACATGAATGATGTTCAAATGAGGACCCCCGAAGAGACCAAGACACAATATGAGAAGAAATAGTAATGATCTCCCGAAGAAGAAACCAAATTCGAAGAGGCCACATGTTTGAAGCACCATTAGAGGAGAAATCCATGTATAGGCAACCGACCATCGACCGCACCGATGTTGCAACCTTATTTGCTAAAGAGGCCCTAGAACCCATTGAATTGACTGTGGACACTTCAAATCTGCAATCTTGACCCCAAACCATGGCTGATATTCCACATTGTCACTTTCTAGATCAAGAAGATCCAAATCTGCAACAGATCATGCAACAGTAATAGCCCCAAGAGAGGCCACACAATGATATGCAGTCGAAGGCCTGAACAAATACACCTTTCTCGGAAGTCGATTCAACCAAAAAAAGAATACCACCACCACCTTGAGATTGAAGATCATACCCATACCTTACTTTCTCCATTAACCCGTAAGAAAATATCCATAACCGAAGCTACGAGAAGAATCCAGGGGAAACACTAGTAGAGGTGTCGAACGAGGGAGAGAGACGGGAGAGTGTGCTGCCATTTCCTTCAAAATGTCTTTGGGGTTCAACCAGGATTCCTAAGGATTACAAGTGGATTATATAAAATTTGGTTACTCAAATACAATAAGACGATGAGTATCATGAAATACATGACAATAGTAGAGAACCATGTATCATGTACACATGATTCCTTGAGGATTCAAAGAGGCTGATTATCTATCCCCGAGACTATTTTTTGTTACATATAAAATAAAATTGTTATCATTATGGAATGGTTCTGATTTAGTAATGAATATGTTTAATTTTAATATTTTTATCGTAATACAACTATATAAAAGAATCTGTGTTTTTATGCTTGTTCACCCATTTATTTTAATCAATAGACACACTTGTTATATAGTAAATAATTTTTTATGGCCACATTGGTGGTGTAATACTATGTATTACTACTCACTCCCTACAATAGAATTCCAATGCACATAAATAATTCATGTATAGGGATCCAAGTAATGACAAGAGACCATTGGACAGTGGATAAGAAGCATAGCATGGAGCTGGTAGTGGACTGTGATAGACTCTCAAGGCCCTATTTTATTAATTTATCTGCCTCTTTTATTACTATAGTTTAGCTTTCCACATTGGGTACCCGTTATTTCATGTACAACATGTATGCCATATTTTTGTTTCTTCATGGTACCATCATCATTTTAGAAAATGTTTTATTATTAATTCTTATAAAAAATCATACCATGGGTAAATTATCCCCATTGACAGACCCAAACCCTAGCTTCTAGTATGTATCCTCTTATGTATAGAGAGGGACACATGAGGTCATGTGAACCTCCGACATAGACCTGGTGTTTTGGTTCAACATGTTACAGGAATGACTGATGATATATTAGTATGTATCCTCATAATAATACGTCTAATTATTATTTTATATGATTTTATCAATCTAGATGTTTTGGTTTTATTAAATGGATTGAACAAATATGAACTAAGATAAAAGAAAATATGTGAAGGGAAAGGAAATGGTTATCCCAATGGGAAATTAAATTAGATATGATTTTGAGTGAAAACTCTTATGGGTATGAATATCTAAAGTTATTATAAAAAATAAAAATAGGTGTGTTCAATAATTCACCAAATAAGGGAAAAAATGTTTCATAGATTTTTTAGAGATAATGATCATAAAGATAAAAGGGATCATATTCCTAAATGCCATGAATTTTTGATAAACCACACTGGGAAATGTTTCAAAGGAAAATTAGTATGCTTTACATGTAGAAAATGAGGTAATACAGTAATAAATTTATAATGGAAAATGAAAATATATTTATAAGGAAATAAGAAACATCTTTTTAACAAAGGTTTTACAATGAAATATTTTGTTATGGAAATGACAATGAAACTACACATAACCTATATAAGGTATGCTTTGTTTTAAATGTTTTGAAAATATTAATACAAGATTACATAATATATTCTGAATGATTAACACTAAGAAATGGTTTACTTTTCTGATTATATAAAATTAGTGTTAAGTAATAATATAACGTATCATGGTTAAATAATTACGAAGATTGTTGATTAATTAAAGTTTATACATAGCGGATTTCATGAGTTATAACATAGAGGCCTTTTTTATGGTTGATAAATTTATGAATGATCAAAAGTTTAATGTAATTTTATCCCTTTTTATGTTTTAGGTTATGGGATTATATTAGTATACATTTAATATGTTTTACTAGATAGTTGAGGTATATGAAACCCTTAATTTTAACTAGTGTATTTGGGTAAATGTTTTGTAATCATGAATAAATTTTTATTTTATGTATACAGTTAAAAGATATTGATAAGAATTAGGATTAATGTTATCTTTGAATTTGGGGTAATTAAGGATAATTGTGACAAAAGGGTAATTAAAATGTTTGAACATATTTTTTATCACTTTGATGATGATGGGATTGAAAAGTGATATGATGACTAGGTCATTAAAGTTATTTTTGAAGAATTTTACTATATTAGGACCTTTTTAAAATTTAGATACATGGAAATATTTTTATCTATGATGGGTTTTATTTGATGAATAATGGTTGATTTATATTTTGGAAGTATATATTATTTTATTGTTTGATTATAGTTATTTAAGTTATTATGGAAAATATTATAATATTTTTTCAATTATATGATTAGAATATATACATTTTATTTATGGGAAATTATGAGTGAATAATTTAATTTGGAGAAAAATGAAATGTTGGTCATGGATAAGATGTTATCAAACCTTTCTATTTTTTGGTTTTGAAATTGGTCTAACGTATTTGGATTTGTTTTATGGTGATCTATTTCTCGAAGGATTCATGTTAAACATTAGGATTTATTATTAAGGATTTAGAGATTAAATTATTATTTTATCATTTGTTGTATTTTATCATAACTTTTGATATCTATTTTTCATATTTATTAGTGGATTGAAACATGAAAATAAATACTCATCCTTTTGTGGATATTTTGATCCATTAGAAGTTGATTCCAAGGATTTAGGAATAAATAATTCATATTGAATACTCATTTCATGGTGTATGAGATGAGATAGATGTGGAAACTGATCGATGTATAAGCGAAGGATGAAGTTCCACGTATGATGTTCAAATAAATTAAGATTTTATATTTCAGTAAAATAATTATCTTAATGGAAAAATAATTTATAAAATCCAATTGGCCTTATACAGAAACTAACACTCAACTATCAAGGTACACATTTAGAAGCCCATCTTTAATTATGATTCTTATAGATGTAAATTCATTTATAGTATACTTTTAATGTCCTAGAAATTAATGTTAATGATAAAATCGAAATATGATTTTATTAGTATGTTATAATAATTTTTTATGATTGAATCAATCTAAAAATGCAAGGATTTAATTTAATTAATGTAAAAAATGTACTGCCAAGACATTTTACTTTAAATAATACTATATTTTATTTTGATTACCACATGAAATACCGAGCATAAAACAAACTATAATATTATATTAAGATATTATTAATAAAGTATAATTATTATATCCTAGATATTTAATTAGATTTTATTATTATGAGTTACCACATTATTAAATATATTTGTAAATGTTTTCCTTAATAAAAAATGTAATGATTATTTTTTACTAATAAATATTATGAATTAAATAATATAATATAGTATTAAAGGAGATATTTTTTTGAAAATATACTTATAAGTGGAATTATTTAAAAAAGATAGGTTATTCTCTATAGATAAATTATTTTAATCGAATTAATAGATAATATTTTCACCAAAATAAATTTATATTAACCTAATAGCGGTGACTAGAAAATGATTGAATTCAAATTTTTTAGGCTTCCAAAATGGTTTTTATTGCATTTTTTTATTGATATAATAATTAATTAATTCCACTTTTAGAAAGTTAATTTTAAACGTTTTAAATTAGTTTGAAATGATAATTTTATAATTATATTATTGTCGTTATTTTCAATTTTTCTGAAATATACGATTTTTTACAGAGTATTTAAAAATAATGATTTTAGAAATATTTTTAATTTTACGATGGTAACATGATATATGAATGAATTGAATGTTTATTAAATGATTTAAATATATCACATATATATTTAATAATAATTAGGATTCATTTAAAAATATAAATTTTATCTTATTAATCTATATTTGGAATTTTATAAAATCTATGTAATGTTTTTATTCAAATAAAAACTATAATTAGTTATTCTCTTTTAGTCAAGTTTTCATAAGTTAATATTAGGTGTTGTTTTGGTTTTAATGTAAATTAATTATCATCTTATTTAACTAAGTCCAATAAAGTTAGTGAGAATCAATATTATACATGAACTCGGTTAATTCATTTTTAATCATAATTGGGTATTTCTCTAAACAATTTATTACATTGAATTTGGTACACATTTAATAAAATTAATTTTTTACCTTTCTAGAAATTAAATCATAGACAATAAATTCTCTATTTTTTATAAACATATTTAAATTATTTAATAAGGTATATTTCATATTTACTTATATTGAATAGTAACCATTATAAAAGTTTATCACCATGGTAAAGGAGAAAACATGTGAGTTGTGGTTGAAAATACGGAATTAGGCATAAAAATATCTCAAAAACATTTCATAATATCATAATATATATTTATTCCACACATAATCAAAATAATTTCTAAAATATGGTTGTTTTTTAACCACATTTCTAAATTATAATCATTATAATATTATATATATAAGATAATTACAAAAATGTCACTATATCTCAAATATTCTGTTGTTATAATATTTAAATAGATAAAAAATTATATATTATAGAATATATAGGGTATACATATGAATAATAAATTATAATTATTAATTTAATTTATTTTAATTTATAAAAAGGTTTTTATTTCCTAGAACACCTACGCAACATCGACATAGTGCTCGTGTAAACAATAAACAATGTATTTTTTAAAACATAAAAAGTATTATTTTCTAGATGATACATGGTGTTCTAGGTATTAAATGGATAATTTTAACGTATATGTGATGGTAAAGGTTTTTATGTTATAATTTCTTTATTTTATTGATGCCTTTAAATTCAAGGTACATGAATAGTAATGATTAAGATATTAAAAAATATTTAACGTTTAAAAATTATATTTAAATCATTACTGTATAAAAAATTATACAATAACTCAATTTAATAGGAAATATTAAATTATATCAAAATTTTTCCATTTATGCTTCACTTTAAATTTTTAAAATTACTTTCATGACCATTTGATATTGAAAATTGTGTTACTATAATTATGGAAAAATGGTTCTTCAAGGAGGGTAAACTAAGTGATGGGGTTAAAAATGCAACCAAAACAAAAATAAATTTTAATGGTTCAATATATTTCAACATAGTCCCTTATTTCCTAAAATACATACCATAGTTGAGATAGTTTATATGACTTAGACACATATTATATATTAATATTTCATATATTTGTAAGATTTCCAACCACCTCACTTAAAAATGGAAAATTACTCTAAACTATTGATCCCACCAAATATTCCATTTATCTCACTAAACTCTACTAAACTACATTACAAACCATCACATACAAGTAATTTAGTTTTTTATCACACCATAATTCCATTAAAGAAGGATTACGGTGTAATCAAAATGAGTGTTTTCCCAAGAAGATATATAACCCATAACTACATGTTTCCATAATTATTTCTTATTAAAAATGAATGAAATATTCTAGAGAAATGATTATATTATTACATGAAGATATTTAATATATTTTTCTGTTATTATTCCAACAGAACAAGCCTTTTAAATATCTATTCCCATCATATGAGAAATAAAAACATTTCTCGTGTGTATGTGTGGACTACCACCACTATGAAGTGATGTGTTTCATTTTTAACCAATGACTCAAAAATATTGTTATTATTATGAATTTAAGGGATTTATATTATATATAAAACAAAATTATGATAATATAGATATAATATATTACTTATATTCTTACAGTTCAATAAATTGAAAAATGATAGTGTCTCTCGTGCGTATGTGTAGACTGCCACCTCGATGAAGCGATGTGATTCATTTTTCATGTTCACTTTGTATAGATGGTTATAAAATTATATTTTTTATATAAAAATAATAATTTATTAATGATTAGTACTATATTGAATAAGTAAGCATAAAAACATTTACCACGGTTAACCTGCCAATGTTTTTTTGGTATTATGAACAAAACATCCTCAAAACATCAAAAATTTTGTTAAATAATTTAGTAATTAAATAAAACATATTAAAAAATAAAATAAAAGTATTAGTTAAAATGTAATGAAATTAAATTTTTACAAAATATTTTATAAAAATAATATAATTTTATTATTAAGGTGTCCAAAAATGTATTAAACGAGTCGGGACTCTAGGTAAGGCATTTTCCATTAAAACATAGTTATACTATTTCCCTTTAAATCTTTTTATCCTCTATGTGAATTTTTTAAAATGTAATCCTATTTATGTTCCAAAGCTTTTAAATTTAATTTTCAACTAATTTAATAATTTATATATATTTTTTTGATAATATTTTTTAATGTTCTACATGTGACTAACTTCTGAATTTTTGCAAATGGGTGAAGAAAAGTTCCACTCTTAACAGATATATAATACAGAAATTTTCCAACCATCTTAACTATTATATTATTTGAATATTAATTTAAGATATTATATAGTTATATTCTACGAATGAACATTTCTCAATATTCTCTATAGTTTTATTTGAAATGTTATCAAAAGAAAAGGATATATTTCTCAATTTTTTGAAGAATTTTCTAAATTTTATTTTAAAGGTATTTTTCATATTTCTCAACCTCCAATTATGATTATTATGATTATTTTGAGGATATAAAATTATGATAAAATCAACATTATTCATTTGGATGTACTGTGATCATGTTATTCTCATTAATGAATAGGAAAAATATTTACATTTCCGATGATATATTTTTGAAAATGAATGTTCATGTTGATTATGTATTGTGTTGTTGTTAATTTCATTGGTATAATTAATACATCAGAATTAGTATGTGATAATAAAACATTTCTATTATTCCATTATAAATGTATATATCTCATTGAAAAAACTCTTTTTGTTATCTGATGCATTCCTTACCCATTAATGAATGAATTATTCTCATGCGTCCTTAACAGTAAGATTATGGTTTTTATTATAATGAATTCCATAATTATAAAATTAGTTACTCTAATCTATGTTAGTATTTATATTTTCTTTGTATATATTTGAGTTTTACTTTTTTAATGATTTTTATGGAAATATTTTTGATTTCACAATGTTAGAAAATTATATGATGCTTTAAAGTAATGTTTATGATCTTATATCAGTGGGACATTTTTTCATATAAACATTATGTTTGTTTTAAAAAAAATTCTCTTGAATTATGATTTTACCATTATACATTTTATTAATTTTTTTGTGAAAATATTCGGGAAAATAATTGATTTAAAGAGTAAGTAATTTTTTATTTTGTGGTCAATGTTTATAATGTAAAAATGGTAAACATTTTCATAGGGTTTTTTAAAAGGACTATAATATCTCCTTCATTTGTATATCCATTTATTTAATTTTTTTATCAACCTATGTTTTTATAGTTTATCATAGGACTTAAGGATAAAAAGAAAATACATCAAAGAATAACATTCCATTTTATGGATTCATTTTAACATAAAATAACATGATTTTAGTGACATAATTATTTAAATTTGAGAGTAATATTTTTGTCGAAAATGGATTTTGAAAGGATGTTTTCAATTTTTATTATAAGGGTTTTATATTTAAGAGTTTTTTTAATTCTATAAAACTCGAAAAATATATTTCAAATGTAATAAGGTGAATCTCTGGTAAAAAATCAAGTAATTATCATATGTATATGCTATAGGGAATGATATTTAATTATTCTTAAATATATCTAGTTACAGTTAAAAACTTAAATCATACCATGGGATCTATGTATAGTAAATATGAAATAACTCATTATTTAATCCTTTATGAATTAATGATAACCATCCATTAGTGGTTTCTATAATGAATTAGGAATAAATACTTAATACAAATGAATAAAATGATATTTTTTCTGAATCAATGTTTTGAGTAAGAAAATATGTTTTATTCATTTATAATTGGGATGGTGAGGTAAATCAGTTTTATAATGAGAGGAGTTTAGAAAAATATTTATCTTCAAATAATTTCACCAAACTCTTCTTATAAAAATATATAAGTAATTGTTTAGATTAGTAAAAATAAGGATATAGTTATTGGTTTCTAGGAAAAATACATTATAATTCTTGAAAGGTATGTCTCGAACTTCATCATTGATCTTTAAAGGATAAAATATATTAATTATTACTTCATAAAAACCAAGTATCTAAAATTTATCATCGATAAGAGACTTTAAAATATGTAATATTTTTATATTGCATTAATATGGAGATGAAAATTGGAAAATCTTTTTGAAATCATGGATTTGGAGCTAATAAAATTAAAATTGAATTTCAGGGACATTATATTAATAGTTATCATAGTGGAAGAATAATTTATTCAACATCATGTTTAAAATTTTTTATGTATCATTCAAACAATTTTGAATTATGAATTTGGAAATGATTCATGTGTGGAAAATGAGGTCATTAGGTACATGATTTCTGAAGTGACATGAATATTATAGCCAACTTAATTGAAAGTAAGAAATTTTTATTTTTAATGGAATTTCTAATGGTTCAGTGATTCAATTGTAAATAAATAAAGAATTATATAGACCAATGTACAAAAACAAGTGTTAATAAAGATATTTAGAATAGAATCCTCGTAATATAAGATTATAAGGGGGTGTCTATATAATTACACATACTAATGTGAATTATTAAAATTAATTTGTGATTGGTTTTCTTATTATACACTCATGGATTATGAAAATATAATTGTATTTTCATTATTAAAATTATATGATACCTTTTATGTTATTTAAAAATATTGATTCTACACCTTAAATAATTGATACTAATTTAATGATGAAAATGAATAGTGTTTTGATGATTGAATCAATTGTATATAAATCTTTACCATTTTATATTTTTTTATTTGATAATTAATTAAATTCTAGTGTTTCTTCCTTTGGTAAAATTTAATTCAATGTTGGGAATTGATTTTAACTCATTATATAATGATATTAATATCAAATTTTGAAATATTTTAATCTCAACCAAAAATAATCCCATGATAGTATATTGATACTGGACGGACTTTAAAAATAATATGGCAGTTACTTCCTTAATATGGTTTTCAATAATCAATAATAAGGTTTATCCTCCACAAATGGTTAGAGAAAAATTTAATATAAAGATATAATAATTATACTAGAATATATTTCAATAGTTTCAAAATAATTTTCTATTGTACATCTAGATTGTTAGGTGGAGTTTCTAGTTAAAATAACTTATTGTTCAATTATTATTTGATCAATCCCTAAATTAATAACCCCAACAGAATCATAATAGTTAAGGATGCAACTAAAATAAATTTTATAAAATGGTTCTATACACCTAAGCGCTACACCATGGTGTATATACCAGTCCTCTTTATTTTGGAGAATGATGGTTCAAATCATATTTTTCTTAATTATCATTTTCGTTACAAGGCCTCAATAAAAACTAGTATACTATACAATGTATTGTGATATTATTCAGTCAACTTCATCAGGATCAATATATTTCAATATAGGATCCTCATTTAGGATATAATAAATTAGTGGTAAAAGGCGATGATTTATCTAAGGTAACCTTTGGTACATGAAATTGGAACAATGAATTCTTAGTGATTCATTTTATAAATTAAAATTCCCCATTTATTTTAATAATTTTAATGATAATATACAATTGTTAAAACCCAAATAAGTTTTTTTAATTTTTATATATATAATTTTGAAAGACTTATTTTTAACATTAGTTTTTTTTAAATGACATTAAATGGCCTTAAAAAAGTCTCAAATCACTACCTAATACCAATTTTTAATGATGCGTAATAATATTAAAACATTAATTCTATGCATCTTGACCGACCTAAAAAGTTGTTTATGAACCTATTTTCACCGTTTAAAACATTTCCATTACCATAAAGTTAGTATTCCTTAACCATTTCACATTTATTACACTGGTTCATTTCCTATTCACCACATCTCACTCCCCATCCCCAAATTTTTGGGTCATAAATCCTTATTTAATTTATATAGATAATATTTCATCATTTATTATTGAATTATTTATTGGAATAATAATTAGTTTGAAAGTACATATATTTTACATTACATAATACATTGTTGATGAAATTTCCATGATAATTAAAAATTGAGTTATTTATTTAGGTTCAGTTTTATTTATATGATGACTTGTGTTTTGTGGTTATATTAATTCACAATGTTCATTTTAAGGTTTTTCTAATGATATTATTATTTTATAAAATTTATATAAATAGTTTTACATATACATATATACAAACACATAAAAGATTATCAAAACAAGACCAATAAACCCTAGGGGAAAATTAGGGTTTTTTGTTCATGTGGTCTTCCATCACTTACACTTCACATGTCAACAAGAATCCATTAAACATGGTAGTCCCCTATTAGACACAAAATCCTAATTTTGAATGTAAATGTAATAATAAATATTGAATGTAGTTCACCCTGATAAGATAATTCTAGGAGAATTCATTAATGGTCTATTAATGTAAAAGTGGATGACACGACACAATATAGACATTTTAAATATTTATGAAGGATACCATCTTGGTTATAGGGTCACTCTATCATCTTATATCTCCATGAACTACTTTTAGTCATGAATGAAACGATTATGTGACACGATGATCACTTAGACCCATTCCTCACAAAATATAATAATTGGATCAATAAGGGTGTTATCATTGTACCATATGTGTCATTATAAAATAATAAATTTTAATTATATTACTAAAAAAATACCTTCTCTTAATCCTCCAGATATCGATATGTGTTCCTGTCACCAATACTCTATTTTAACCTTTTTATTCTTATAATCTAGAGAAACAATTACTGAATTTGGTTTCATGAATTATCCACTAATCACCCATTTATTTTGTATTAAAACCTTCCATTTATCACCCATTAATTTTTATATTTCAACCATGATATCATAAAATTTATTATTAATTTAAATTTTAAAATATTGATATAAATTAATTTATTGTGTTGTGGTCAACATTCATCTAGCAGGACTCGTTGTGCTTCATCCTTTTAATGGCATGTTGTAATTCACTATATCGTAATACCTCATCCAATAAAAGATAAAAAATATATGTGAATCTTATTAATACTCAATTTAAATTTTTTTCATCAAATTATCATTTCAATTAAAGATATATAATTTTTTTTTGGAATTATTATTAATAATAAAACCTAAGGTATCATTCCATATAATTTCATAGATTTTATACATTATACCAAAATCAACACCTCCACATTTTATCCACTATATCTCATCACAATACTTACCAAAATCCAATTTGTTACAAAATTATATTCCAATTGTCTTTTGACCATCTAATCCATCATCTTATAAGAGTATATTCTCCAGTTCAATATTACATTTATTCTTTCATAGATTCCATTGTGTAATAGTTAATTTGTCCATGAAATATTATAAAATATAACTATCCAAACTAGTTATTAAAATTTCCATGATTTATTTTTACGGATCCAATAAATTGATCATGGATATTCTTATGAAAAATATAATTTGATGTGGTTACTACCTTAATGGAATAATAATCCCTATTCACTTTCATTTATTCCTATGTGTGTTATTAATACTACATATTAATTTTACAAAACATGAGTATACACTAACACACTAATATATTAATATCCCACATCCTCTCATAAAATTCTGAGAATCTCAATTGCATCATACTATAATTCAGATTGAAAAAAAAACCATTAAAACGTCCAAGTTCCATTTACTCTAATTATATCCCAAATATCACCTAAAAACAAGGTTCTAAAAATTATAATTGATAATCATGTATATTCCATCAAATTTTTATATAAATACTACAGGTTGGACACCAGACACATCCATTTATATCTTTGGTTCATTAATTCAACCACATTGGGTTTATTGTAAATCTCAGATAACTTCAATGAAATTAAAGACCACTAAACGCAATCAAATGATAATTACAATTTACTTATAAATTACTCTATTTATCCATTAGTAAATATCATTATAGAAAATAAGAGAACATTAGGGGAAACCATGAATTTTTTCTTCAGCTCATACCACCTGTTGAAAAAACCTAAACTAAAACAAAATTCTTTTGCAGACTCCCCCTACATTCAAATGTATTAAATTTTGCTTCAAGTACAATAATTATGGATCCAAACCCCCCTGTATTCCATACAAAAAACTTCACATCAATGGTAAAATCATAATCAAGAGTAAATTTACTCAATGATGTTTATTATTATACGATTTCTCCCTCTTTTACAAGGAAACCAATTGTTTATTGCCTTATAAAATAAAATCAACATTGTTTGAAAATTAGTATCATATAATGAAATGGAATTTTTGAACCATTTAAAGTAGAATAAGGTGGTTCAATACCAAAAATAAATTAATAATTTTTATATTTGTGTTTATGTTTTTATAGTAGGATGGTTCAATATAATAGGGTATCAAATCCTTCTTCGGAGTGGGCCTGGGGGAGTAAATGTTGGGAAATTTTTCACTAATAATTAATTTTATTTCTTTTACCTATGTGAACAATTAGGATATTGAGTCACCTATTATATTTTACTCATGTATGTATATGAATAATTGTATGAAGTAAAAAATTATATTTGAACAGTGTTCACAACTCAATAAGGGTTTGTATTCCTTTGTATGGTTTAGAAATAATCCAATACCACAAAACCACTGGAATATATTTCTTTAACATGGTTATAGAAATAAGGTAGTATCCCTTCACTTGTGTTTCACTGTAGTTAATCAAAATTACTTGTTTATATCTTTTGTATTGTTCTTTATACAGCCACAATGGATAGCCTTCACAATCTTGTAAAAGTACATTTTATCACCAATAATATCTTTCAAATATTGAAAATTGTGATGGATGTCACCAAGAAATATTCTGATTTTCATCATAATTATTCATTTATAACATGAATATCATTGAGAATCCACTAAACGTTATAAAAAAATATAATTAAAATCAAATATCTAATATTTCTCTTATTCTAGATGGACAAACGTACACCAATATTTTATGATATCTTCTACTCAAAAAATAGAATTGGGGTATAGCTACTTTTTTTTTCATTTGGTGGTGGTTTAAACCATGACCAAATTATTGTTCAATTGTTTTATAAATCTTCTTCTAATGTTGACTTCGACATTCAACTAGAAATAGTATTGAACATTTATCAGTGGTTTCTAGGAAGAGTTGGAAAATGTTGTTTAGCTGCTGTTATTTATGTTTTTAGTGGTGTTTTTCCATTCAAAATTTCCATGTATTTCACAGTAGTTAAAAATTCAAATATCTAATAATATACAATCCTGGTTTAACCCATAATTTTTATTCAATACAAATTGGTGGTTTAGACCACAACAGAATGATTTTCCAATATATAATAGGGACCACCATGATCTATTTCAACTAAGAAAACAAAAACCAATATAATCATCAACCAAATAAAAATTTATACATATTCAAAACATAAAAAAACTATTAATGAACTATAAAAACCCAACAAGTAGAGCTTCAACTAAAAAATTATCAAAATCAAACTACTATGTAAACCAATATTATACACAAAAGAAAATTTCAAACAATGATATATACAAAACATGCGTCATCATTCACAAAATTACACAAAAATGAACAAAAATAAAAAAGACCACAATAATTTGAAAATCTAGGCATCACCCATAAAAGGTCAAACATACCAAATCTAGATCAATCAACTATCCTGGGAGTTCCATTAAAAACATTCAAATCTATTTTACATATCATTTTAAAAAGGTATCAGTTGAAATATTATACATGTTAAATAGAAAGAAAAATCAAATCAAACATTATTTGAAAAAACCATTTTCCATTTTGATGTATATTTTTAAAATCAATTTTATAGATAAACATTTTCCCTTGTAATTAAAATAGGACCCATTAATAGTTCAAAAATCACATTTTAAAATGAAGAACCAAATTACTTTAAAGATTTAATACACACCCCTTAATAATAGTTAATATGGTACATTGAAACTCATTTATCCAAGGCATCACTGTCAAAAAAATTAGCGAGCTAGGAATTCCATGTTTACTATTTGGGTAACATGGGAATCTCTTAATCATATGGGGAAACTCACAGAAGACAAGAAATATATAGAAAACAATAATAATGAAGTTACTTGAATAAAAAATAACTATAAGACTATGAGATGATAATATAGTGGATACCTTCATATAAATAGACCATGAAAGATTAACTATAAATGGATTTTCAATTAAACCTCTGTTAAAATAAAAATAAAACAACTAAATATGACATTTCGAACCTGGGTGTTAATCAAAGTGACCAAAGACCAGTTGGACACATTTCCTCAACCACATCTCCACAAATGTCAGATTCTATTGACTACTAACGAGGGCCTAGAGTGTGTATATGAAGAGACTATGACCTCATTACTAGATTGTAACATAGTGGATACATAACATGTCATAGCAGGTAAACAGTGTACAAAATATAGAATAAAGTGATGGTAGCATATAAGTATAAAGAAAATAAAAAAAGTAAGAAACTGATAATAATATTCAAAAGATGATGATACATGTCATGTCTCTACAATGATGGAAACATAGATAAAAAGTATCTAAAAATACATGCTATATAAAATAGATAAAATTAATCCCAAAATAATGAACTAAAATAGATCTAAAGATCAGTAAATTTCTAATAACTTCATCCTAAGGAAGCATGATGTAATCTTTCTAAAGAGGTACTCTTCCCCTTGTCAAAAACAGAATACATATAATCTACTATGGTTTTAATAGGGTCTTAATCAGTGTGTGAGATAAATATCAATAGGGAACTACCAATGACCTATATAACATGCAATTCATGTAATGTAAACTGAAACTGTGTGAAAGCATTCATATATAAAAGTAAATTAGTACAATAACATAAATACTAATGTATCTGCTTCAACCCCAGCTGGTGTTTGAACATGTAAACTTTTCTGTCTTAAACTATTTTCAATTTTATATATGTGAGTAATGTGAAGTATAACAATCACTAACACACTGACATTATAATAGTAATAAAGAAGCCATGATATAATAAGGCATCCAATTATATTGATAATAGTGAAAGGATCCAAGATATAAGAAGCCACCCTTTGATGATATTAATAATGCTTGGGATCCATGGTAATAACCGAGGCATCCACAATCTCTGGGGTCAAGGAAACTCAGAGATAACATGTAAACATGATTAAGGGGTAAGATGGTAATTATAAGGGAATCTCCCAAGTCATTCCACAATAATGTAAATATAAATGAGTCTAAGGAATACATCCAAAGTAAAACAGAATAAGAAATTAATAGGCCTCATGGATGTAACAATAGAACCTCATGTCCATAGGCATCATGCTGGATCCGAAGTGGGTATGCAAGGAATCATATACTAATAATTATGGGATCCTATAGTGTGATTCCATGAATATATAAGTTGAAAAAGATTAGGTTCCATGTTGGGACTCACTATTGTTAATCAAAATCCCGGAATCGGAATGGCTTCTATGAGTACGAAAAGAATTATCTTTATAATCTATCACTAGATCGAGTCGATCATATACTATAATAATTACAAGGTCCATATGTGATAGAAACCTTTTATTTATATCATTTAATTAATTAGGAAATGTACAAATTCGTTCCATTTAAGAAGTAAAATGGTTCATTCTACACCTTTTATTTGTGTGACAACGTATAAGGACATGAATCCATTTAATAACTCTTATATGTATTATTCAATTCATTATGTTCACTACTCTATATTCCATCTGCATGGACATGTGTGTTATGGACAAGGAATTGGTTTCTTCAATTACATTAAATAATTCAACTCATAAAAATATTATACTTTCAAAGGATCATTTCAATATTCATTGATTAATTAGGACACCTTCCTTATAAGGTCAACTGTTAATTAAAAGGTTATAACAATTTAGAAATTAAAAAGATATTTAATTAAGAGGGATTACCATAATCTGTGTCATTCCTTAGTACTTTATTGATTTAATTAGATGATTTCCTTTAACATGGCCAAGAAAAGTAACATCTGAATGGTGGTGTATATTGGTTTGGATCGATATTAAAAGAATAATTATGGGAAACACACTACTTGGGGTGATCGATGTTAAGGGAACAACCTCCAATGATGGATAACATATTTATCATGTCCCCTAGAAAATAGTTCTAATGACTATAAAAAGGGCACATGAATTAAAAATACTATTTTAATAAAATAATTTCTGAAATATTAATATCTACATTTACTTTAGGCTATGTTTTGTTATTTTTCTAAAAAACATCATTTTCTAATGAATAGTGAAAAAATGAATTTTAATTCAAACCCGCTTTTACGTCTAACTTATTTATATAGTTAAAATACTTTTTATTTTGGATATAAAGTTTAATTACATAACATGAAAATTTATTAATAAAATTTAGTTCATTATAATAAATTTCACATAGATAATGGATATAAAAACATTCCAATCATTAGATATTTTTTCTTAAAAAACTATCTTTGTCGTCCCATCTGTAGAATTTAATTTAAATTAATTTTTCTCAATTTTGTAATTTGAATTTATAAAAATTTATTATATAATTTTCATATTAATAATTTATAATTTCTATTATTATGAACATTGTTTTTGAACAAAAATATTTATAAAATTAATTAAAATTAATTAATTTTATTAAATGAAAAATTAGCCTAATAAAGAACTAAGCACTAAACATAAGGCCCAAAATAACATACAAACTTATCTAAAATCCATTTTCTATACATATTTAGACCCTATTCTCCATTTTATTAATTAATAAAATTATTGGGTCTAATTTACATGGAAAACATGTGTAGAATACCCTCTTTAATAAATTTACACGATTGTCACTCCTCCTCCACTATACAAAATCACTCACCCCTCCGACACATTCACACATCTCAAGATCATTTTCATTCTAAAAATATTATAAAATAAACTAAAAACATACCTATATTAAAAAAATCCTAAATTTGAGAATAAATCCATCCAATGAAGGCCTTTAAAATAAACGAAAAAGTGATTCCCAAAGAAAAGGTAACCTCCTTCCTCAAGCTTCTTTGTATTATTTTCCTTATCCACCTCCTCAGTTATTATTATTCCATGATTACATAATAACTTAATTATCAAAAATATACTAGTGTATTTTCTTCTTATGTTTATACCTAGAAATATATGCACTTCCATACAATAGGTAAAAAATACATCGATCTTATATATGGTGAACTACTGCCTCACGAAACGATGTTATTCATTTTTCCCTGACCACCTTTCATAGAAGGTAATTATGATGGAAAATATTTTTTTATTTGTTATGTATGATATTTAATATCTATTTTTTTTCTTCTTTAATTAGTATATAAAATATATCTTCATGATTTCCTTTTTTGTGTAAACATTATATCTGTGTTTGTGGATGTGTGGATTGCCGCCTCCTCAATGTGATGTGATTAATTCACAATTTACATGGATTGTATTAAGGACAGGTTTAGTAAACATATATCGTAAAATTAAATAAACATTACACTAGAATTATAATATATATATATATGAATGTTTATAATTAATTAATTTAATATATTTCTATCAAAATGATAAATAAATGAAAACAACATTCATGTGCACGTACAGCCTACCATCTCCATGAATTGTGTATTGCATTTCCTATTTATATATTTTATAGTTTATTATAAATATCTATATAGTGAATATATATAATTTATACCTTAGGTTTTATATTATGTAACTAAGTAAATCATTATCTATGTAAGAGGATAAAGAATAAAAACTCAAAATATGTAAGATAAACAAAGTGGTTATTAATCGAATTGTTACTTCAACATGTAATTGTTAATGATTGGATAATATAAAGTCAGAAGATAATGAAATAAGTTATTATATATGATAATATGTTTATTTTTTATATTTACAATAAATTTATTTTTTTATACATGATATTTGAACAATGTTAAAGAAATTCAAGACCTAAGGTAAAGGAATTTCATCTCACATTTTATTCCCATGAGATACATGTCATATTAAAAGTTCATTCCTTTTTTATGGTTTATATAATTTCTTATGACATGTTATATCTTTAATTTCTTTATTTACAAATATTATAGTATTTAAACGATGTTATTATTAATGGGGATCATGATTCAATAATTACTCAAGTATTAATGGGTTTCTCATCTCACTTTTATTTTCGTGAGACTTATGCCCTATCCACAACACATTTTATTTTATTCTGAAATTTGTTTTATTTAAAAACAGTTTTTCCTAAAAACGTTTTTATTTTTTTAATCTTATCCTGTTATGCTCTAAATAAATTTTTACGCATGTTTGACATATTTTAAAAAAACATTTTAATAGGTCATTTTCTGACCAAGGCACCTTTCTAAACAATTATGGTGCAAAAGGAATGTTTGATATGTATGAACTTACTCACCATCATGACCTTTATTTCCATGAAGCATGCATTATTAGTTTATAAGATTATTTTAATTGAATTTTTTTTCCTAATATTTTAATTTTTTTATTTAAATGTGTTTTTCAATGAAATTTTTTTTCAAATATTTTTTCTGTTTAAAATTTTATGTGATTTTCAAAGGTCCGATTTTATGTTTTCAAAAGGTTATTTTCACAGAAAGGGGTTTCAGTGATTTAAATTTTAATTTATAAATTTTCATATGAATTTTCTAGAAAATGGTTTCCAAAATGATTCCACAACTTCTTTTTATTTTTTCAATTTTGTTCAAAAAATTGTTTTTCAAATTTATTTATTTTTTAAACAGGGGTTTTCAAGGCAGAAAATATATTTTACTCAAGAAATGTTTTCAATTAAATTAAAAAACCTTAATTATAAGAAATTTATTTTTGAAATGGTTTTATTAAAATTATTTTTAAATAAATTCTATTTTACTTAAGAAATTATCCGTGGGATATTTAAAAATAATTATCCATATAAGATGACATAATTTATTATAGTTTATTAATTCCATTCATATTTTTTCTAGAATGGTTTTTTTTTTGTTTTTAGTACCAATATATCTTCAACTAGTTATATACTTTTCAAACTCTTCTCTTTTCATAGGCTATGATTTTATGAAATGATTATGAAACCTATCCATTTTCAATAGGCTGTGATGTGATGACACGTTTATGATACACATTTGATATCATTGTTCATGATATGATGAATGTTCTGTTATATTGAGGCACTTGAATGTATGATTTAATTGTGTGAGGGATGGGACCTATATCTCCCTCCAATTAATTGGGTAATGAGAAATGTTTTATGCGCTCAAAAGGGTACACAAGAGGGAATTCCCATCCTGAAAGAATATGGTGCACTAGAGGGAATCTGATGCCCAATACAACAAGGTATATGTGAGGGAATCCCAAACTCAATATAAGAGGATGTATGGGAGGGCATCCCAATACCTAAAAATGAGTTTAAATGAGAGGGAAACCCAAGACTAAAACAATATGGTACATTGGAGGTATCCCAATACTAATCTAAGAGGGTAAAGGTGAGTCCATCTCAAGCCCAAAATAAGATGGTACACGGGAGGGAATCCCAATCCTAGAACAATAAGGTACATTGGAGGGGATCCAAAGGCTGAAGTAGGTACATAGTTTATTATCCCAATACTAGCATGTACTGAAGTTCTTGGTAGTTATACCTTACATAGTATTTTATATGCCTAAGTGAATACCAAAAAATTCATGTATTATTCAAATGTTATGCTTTCATTGATTATCCTTCTAATTCCCAAACGAATCATGTCTTACAAAATGCGAATATTTCTTACATGACTCATGTGTATAATCTTTGATATGTAGGGTATGTTCTTAAAATGTTATGATCATTTTATCATACCCTTATGTTCATGATTTAGATTATGTATCTCCTTTGTTTACACTAACTTTTAATTTGATATCACAATATTATTATATTTCCTTTCCCCATGTTATGAAGAATGGTTTTATGAATAAGTACAAAGGGGGGTAGTTATTTGTGGGAACCATTTATATGTTTTACCATGTTTGGGATTTTATTCCCTATTTCTAAAGACACTAAACTATTATAGTCATTGGGATTGTTTTTTAATCTGCTGAATATTCATCTAAAATTATGTAATATCCATTTATGTTAATCCTAGGTCACTATATCTTTCCACCCCCCCTCTATTGAAAAACATGATCCCAAAAACCCCAATAACTCATCTTATCCCTCACTATAGGCCCCTATTCTCCACTGATCCATCATCTCCACCCCCACCCCTTCTCCCCTCCCACCACCAATTCTTCCCCAAGCCACCAAAGCCTGAGCACCCCCCCCCCCCCGATCAAGAGATTATTCCCTCTCCATTGGGCAACCCTTATTCTGTGAGCCATCTCTTCTTGCTCCCATATCACCCTTCTTCCTGAAATCTCCCTTCTCCTTAATATTTAAAGCTATTTCGAGTGGAAATTCTTCCTTTCTTACTCTTTTCTTCTCCTCTCAACTTCTATTTCCCCTATCTCAGTCATTCTGAATCCTATAAACACAATAGAATTATTGGGTTTTTATTAATGTATGTGTAAGTTATAATGATGAATATTGTTCATATCTAGGTAGATAAAGTTGTTTAATATCATGATTGTGCATTCTTTATCTAGGGAAATAAGTTTCAATGGGTTCTTATTGAAATATGGTAAAATATTCTATGTTATTCGATTATAATTCATGGTCTATATTTAATGGACGAATTTAAATGATTTATTATTAATTTAGGAACATTTTATAAGCCATTTGTAGGATTTAATGGACTTAAAAATAGTTTTTATTCTCTATATTGACATGTCACATGGTATGATCTGCTGAAAATTTCCTTGTGGACCTCTTGAAAATGTCTCCTCGTGGAATTTATCATGCACAATAAACACATTTTATTAATTAAATGTTTTTAAATGGTTTTAAATGTTTTAATTACTTAGAATGTATCGATGTCACATTACAAGGGGCTATTAAAATCATCAGATTCTTTTTTAATGTTAATTAACTATTTAATAAGGTGTTCGACACTAGTTTTTTCTTTAAAATGTTTGTGTGTTGTTTTAGTGGAATGTTTGAAAAATTGAAGGTAGTTAATTATAAATATTTTTTTAAATCATCTTGATACCATAAGTTACATGGTGGCAAGAAATATTTTGAAAAGGGAGAAATTTGGTCTTGAAAAATGGGTTCTTGACTCCATTTGATTTCATTCAAAAAAGGGTGTCTTGATTTTGAATGTTTTTTATTGAAATAATTGGAGTTCTAATGAATTTTTTAATGTGTATTTTGAAAAAGTATTTTAAATAATAGTGTGATATGTAGATTTTAAATGGTGTGAAAGTATCTTGGATTCTCATGATCTTAATGAAATCTTAGTTGACAATTTATGAAAAGTGTTTTCATAAATGTGTGAGACCCTCTTTAGCCTCATATGAAAAATTTTTCCCCAATGAGTCTTGTGATCCCATGAGGGGTATATTTTTATTGATTCATATTATTTATTATCTTAATCATATATGTGATTTATTGTATTTCTTATATGGGTATTAGAGGTCTTTTTAGAGTTTATTTCAAATTCTTTTGACATGTCTTATGTAACTATTTTTGGCATTATTTATAAAGTCACACACATCAATTAGGAACAAATTCTACATGGGGATGTGGTGTGAGGAAAGGTGTGAGAAATGTGCCTCTTAAATCTAAGGTGTATCCCATAACCATAATAAATATACAAAAATTTCAACAATATTTTAGTTCACTGAATAAAACAAACTAATATTGTCAAACAACTAAAAAATTTTCTATAATTAAAAATGATGTAGGTCAAAAGATTATATATAATTAAAAATAATTTTTCGGAAGGGATTATTTAGGTAAATAAGAATATATTATAAATTTATATATAATTTAAATATAATGAATCATATTAATATTTATATATATTTAAATAATATTTTAAATTTAAAATGAAACAAGGGACATGATACTAAAACAATATTTTGTATGATTATATATATAAATTTTTAATATAAATTTAATTTTAATTTTATTATGTAAATAAATGTCACTAAGGTGAAAAAAATTGATGTTGACACAAATTTGGACTTTTTAACCCTAGGGAGTTTTCCAATTATGTTTTTAATTTAATAATTTTATGGTTTTTTCTATTACTTCTATTTTATATTATATTTTCCATTATTGATTTCCTTTGTTTACTTCGACATTTTTAGTACATATATGACTCATCTTATAACTAATTAGGTTTTTTTCAATTTTTTTATCTATTTTTTCTATATATAAAATAGGTTTTTTATTTAATTTAATGAATTGTGTGAACATTGTGAAATAAATGGGTAAAATCTGGATCACATTACTAGGGAACCCACCTCAGTATGCTATGAGTTTAGAGGAGTTTTCATATTTTTTTCAATTTCTAATCAATAAATTTATCGGGTAATATATTTTCTAGGAAGTAATTAAAAATTTAGTATATGGTTGAAGGTACATGATGTTTATGAACACTTGATTTTGAAGAAATTCCATTCTTAGTAATAGTGTTGGATTTGAAATGGATAATCGAAAGTTATAGAAATTTTGATCACTAATGTCAAAAAATGGAATTAAATTATTACTTTTTAAACAATGGGAAATGAAATTAAAAAACTTTTAAAAGATTCCTTTAGAATTTAAAATACAAAAAACTCAATATTGAAACATACCAAAACAATCAGTTGAGGGTGCTACAAATAGTTACTTAACAAGTTAGTTTTTTAAGACTATAGAAGAACTAGATCAAGATTTTAACGTATCATTGGATCCCCCACTTAATTATATATATTATAATGTAATAGATAACATCTCTAAGAAGAATAGTGTGTTTCATGATTTATTTATCGATAGAAATAGAGAGTTTTATATTAGATGTATGATATATTAATAACATTCTTTTATTCTGAAGTCGTACAATATCAAATGCCTATTCATAATTATAGTTGGGGTTTGGCTTAGTAGTAAACACCCGGTAATCCTACATGAAAAATGGGGGTTCAAAACCCAGTTGGTGCAGGTATTGTAGGAGTATTGTAGCATAATGTTGCAACGGTGGGCACTTTTGCAACGACGGGCACTATACTGGAAGCAGAGCACTATAGCAGTGGCGGGGTACTGTGTGGTACTATAGTAGGTGGGGTACTGTAGCCGTACTATTCACTAAATGGGCCTTAGGCCAAAAATTTGGGTAATGTGTGAAAAATGATATTCTAAATGGGTTCTCTATTAAAAAGTGGTATATTTAACTCTTAGAAAAAGTAAATTTTTTGTTCATATAATTTTATTTATTTTTATCTTATGCGTATTAAATCTATTGAATAAATATAAAAAATATTTATTAAAAAAATTTATAAATTTTGTTGAAAAATTCTAAAAAAATGTTTAATTAATTGATATAAAATTATATTTTTACATAGAACAATATTTCTAATAGAAAAGTAATTTCTTTATATTCAAATAGTAATTTTATTAACATATATTAATTTATAACAAAAGAATTCATTTTATATAAATATATATATATATATCATATTTTTAAAATTTAGTTATTGTTTTCTGTGACTTCCATTCCAATGGATAGATGGTAGCTATTATAATATTTTAATAATAACGTTAATAGTATATTTCAGTTTGGTAAAAACTCAGCATTGCATGTAATGAAAGCTATCAATGTAACGCCCCGACCCCAGTTACCCAGAGTCGGTGCATTATTGCGTAACATTGGCATGATCACTAAGTATTAAGTCTTGAAAGACCGATTAGTTTAGTATCCTTGGAAACACTAGATACATTCATAAATGTTACATTACATCATAAAGTGAAAAATCACAATAACATAGTCTCCATAGTCCAAATATCTATCACCTTCAGACTATCCCTGTAGGTCAGTCATAATATACTTCTTTACAGCCTGGGAAAAATAAAACATTGAAATGGGTGAGCTTAGATGCTCAATAGAGATAACATTAAGCGGAAGCTTTTATAAATAAACATAAACATTTAAGGCAGTGTATAACTCAAACAAAAAACTTTTTAAACTTGATCTTCTACATAATATGGCAAATGTAAAATGAGATAATGCCTTTTACTTATTCAAATGGATATTCTACTGGTCGAATAATCACATGAAATATCAATAACCACTTTCATAATGATGGAATGCATAATGCCAGACTATCATAACCACGTAGCCAAGGCCTCGTTCCAAGACTACAAATAAGATTTTTTCAAGGCCTCGTGCCAAGACACTAGTTTGTCTCATGAGACCTGCTGATGCATCGAGGTGCTATAGCAGGCTCCACCTGTCACTTATTACGTCCAATGCATTCCTCATATGAATAGGTTTAAACATATCATAAACCATAACATAATCGTATCACATAAAATATGCAAAAAGGAAACATAACATTTCCATATTTCAATCACAAGATATCAATACAACACATTGATATAATAAAATCATTTTCAAAACCATTTTAAATACCAGAATAAAATAAAATTAAAACATTTTATTTATTTTTCATTTAAAAAAAAGCTATGGCTTGTAGAGGAATCCGAAACTCAAATAATGGTCACGGAAGCGGAGAAGTCGTTGTCGCCGCATACGTAAGAAAAAAACATTATTTTTGTCGTTTATTAAAAATGCTTCGTATAAAAAGATTCCTTTTGAATAAAAGTAAAAGTCAAAGGGGGTTTATACCCCGTATAAAGGGAAAGTTGTGTATAAAACCAAATATGACTAAATGAAAAGATATTGAGACGATGTCCTTACAAAGATCATTTTTTTAAATAAAATATATCTATTATGTGTATTCAATATATGTAAACATAAATAAAGTATAAATACAAGATAGTACATAACAATATCATGACATAACTTGAAATTAGGAGATTAACCCAAAGAATGGAAATTGGGTTAAGAAGTTCCCTTACCTCGTGTCCGTCTTGACTCGACTGCTATTTAACCTCCTGAATAATAAAGTTGAGTTAATCTCTACTTGATTAAGAACCTTTTATAAGTTCATTATCCCTTTTATATCACTTATTACAATGTTACAAAAATTATGTAGTCATTTAAGTTAATAACGGTCGTTTTGTCGATCTTTGTTACTTGAGTCAACAATAAACATCTTATAATTACAAGTTGTTTATGTGGTAGAATATTCATTTTCTCCAGAATTATATCCATGATGTAGATATCATATATATCCTATATATTCAGTATATACATGCATTTATAATATTACATAACATTTAGAGGTAAGAAATGAAATGCACCATTCATGGAGACGGTAAGCCGTACGTACGCAATGAACGCTACATTCATTTATATTTCATATTTAATGGAATTTAGTTATAATTATAAAAAGGTATACTATAATTCTAGTATAATATAATTTATAATACCATTAACTCCATCTTTTATACATCCCACATATGGCATTAACGATTCAAATCACTTTGAGGGGGGCGGTAGTTCGCACTTCCTAAAATAAAATTATCGCGTTTACCATTATGGAAATCGTAAAGGTATACCATAAATGAAAAATACAGAATCATAATGAAAACCAAGACATAATATATATCATATATAAAAATAGCGTCAACATAATGGCCACCATGAGAGGTGTTATATGAGTGTTCAACAATCATCGTTTCGTGAGGCAGAAATTCGCCATCCACAGAAACAGTATGTTCGTTAACCATTAGAAGAAGGTGTGTGTAATTTAAAATCAAATACTTCTAATAAAAACATCCTATTATATTTAAGATACTGGTTTTGTTACAAAATAAAGGAATAAATAGAGTTTAAGGGGTTGAAGAAGCAAAATAAAATAAAATAACATAAGAGAAGACATTACCTTAAAAACGGGTAACTCTTTTTGATTTGAGCTCAAAAGCTTCCTTGGGAAGAATTCTGCCCAAATTGAGGCTTCTAGGAGTAATATAGGGAAGGTGAATGAGTATTTGGGAAGAGGTTTTTCAAGCCAAATGGCATGGAAGGTATGTGTAAGGTGGTAGTGGTGGGGGCCTTTTATAAGAGGAGAGGAGGGGCACTCTTGGAAAGTAATGAAATGTTACTTTATTATATAATGAGTTTTGGATTTTAAAGGTCCCACACTTATATATATCATAGATAAGGTGATAAGGGTTCGAAATATACGCATACAATAGGATCTGAACAAGTGTAATTCTTAGATTTTACATTATCTTTTCATTTTATTTAAAACGTTAATTAATTAGGTAATCGCTGCATCATCAAGGTGTCATTAAAAATTTAATTTTTTTAATGTATAAAAATTATAAAAACTTTACCATAATGTAGGAAATATTTTTATATTTACAATGAATATTTATGGTCAAAAGGATAACTTATATAACCCCATGTAATAATTTTTTTAGTAAAACAACACATGTTTGTGACAATTTTATGTTTACTTTAAATAAAATGTTATTAATGTCATTTTCTTTCCCAAGTGGCTCCATGGAGTCCCCAAGTTGACCCATGGATTTCCTAGGTCGTCCATGACTCATAAAATAATGGTAGGACAATTTTAATGGTATTTTCATATTTTTATAATATCATTTTTACCTTAAATTTCACTAATTACCTTTAATCGTGATTAATTAAACTTAAAAGTTTCTATTCACCAAAAAATTATTTAAATACCATTGAACAACATTTTAATTCCTAATTACAACCATGTATGTCAGATTTTTGAAAATCAAATCACAGAAGTGGTAATGTTTCATTTAAATGAAAAATCTGTTTTTTAATTATCACTTAGTGGTTTCACTATTCATCAAAAATTGAAGTTTTTCAGAACAATGCCAAAATTTCACCCTAAGCTATAATTGATATTCCGAATTCAAAAATGATGCCTATTTTAAAAAATTCCAAACATATAAGTTGCATTAATTATTTGTATAATTAATTTCCACTATCACAACAAATAGCGTGTTTTTAAGAAAAAATATATATCAAAAGATTGATAATTGTTTATGTCCAATTTCAAAGTGAAATTAATTCTATTGAACACCATTGGATAAAATGGGTAAAAATATATTCTAATTATACTTTAAAACCACTCAATAGTATAATTTATCACTATAAATTATTTTGATTAAAAAATTTGTTTTTAAGTATTTTTCACTATTCATAAAAAATTGGAATTTCTCAGAAAAATACCAAAAATTCAACTTAGGATAATTTCGATAATCCGAATCCAAAAATGAAGTCCATTTTGAAATATAATATATATATAATTTCAAAATTTGGGTATTACTATTCATAATGGCTATTTTGATTGGTCACGGTGTGTTAGTATCTCGAACTTGCGTACAATGCAAGCTATTGGATTATTGAAAGAGAAGCGTATCGTGGAAGCTCGGGGTGTTACGTTCTCCCCCTCCTTCAATAATTGAGTCCTTGCAATTTGAAATTTTTCTTTTAAAATAAAAGTTTGAAAATAAAAAATACCTTTTTGTAAAACCCACATCGGAAATATGGTTAATAAAAATATAACTTTAAAAGAAAGAAAGACAAGTACAAAGGTCACCCAAGATAGCCCATACTAGGATTCTATGAAAATACGGATATGGAAGAAAAAAACCATCAAGTTCTGTTAGAGAGTTATAGAAAACAGGATTAGGAGAATGTTAACCACAAGAGAATCACAACTTGTGATTGGTTAAATGGTCATTGAATCCCCAGTTCGAAATATTAACCAGCAATGTTTTTGTTTTAAGTTACCTTTTATAAAGTTGAGGAATTTATTTAGGAGATTTACTAAGAATGTAAGGAAATATACTTACATGTCATGTAGACTTTCATTCTTTAATAAATGTTTACCACAAACCCATCATTCACTCCAAAAGGTAATAGAACTCAAAAATATTCTATTTATCCTAATTGTATAAGGTTCCAAATATTAACACATACCATTTAGATTAGGAAAACTTTTTTGTAATAACCAAGAACTTCCTGTAGGCTAGTGGTAGGTAATAATGCCCTGTCGCACTATGGTTGTGGGTTCGATTCCTACAGCTTTGTACGACGCGATGGGTTGTCCCCCGACCTACAGGTTGTCCTTTTCCTAAAACTATAGTATTATAATATTCCAAAAATAATATTCAGAAACATTTTAACCTTAAACAATACTATCCAACGTTCAACTTAATCCATTCCGACCTTTATAGTTATCCAAAATACTTTTGTCCAACTCACAGTCCAAATTTTATAAGGAAGGTAAATATAATGAAGATCCTTTTTTTCACGTAACAAAATGTGAACACCTTCATCATGTATTGTTTTCAAAAATTGCAACATCCTGAATTACCATAAATCCTTATTTATTACATTCATGTTCCCTTATTCCTTATAGAATACTGAATATACTCCTATCAAAAAATGTATACAAATCATTAATCAGTTTCAAGGAAGTTAACGATATCCAATATAATTTATCCAAATCAATCATGTATTATTCCAAAATCACAATCTCAGGTATCATAACCATATTATGGTTTATCTTTCTCTCAACCATATATATTCCAAAAATTTAACCTGCTGTGGAGTCACTTTTCTTGGTTCCACAAAATCTCAAGTCCTTGATGAAATAGTACTGCAGTACAATCCTTATATACTCCATAATTATTATAACCATTACATCATTGATACAACACTCGAATGAAAAAATTCTTTAATAACAACATAAGAACTCTAATCATTCCTCCTCATCTATGGTAGTATCATAACTTGATTATTTTCCAATAACATCATTTGAGGCATACTCTGATGATTTGGACATTGGTTTGTGTAGTGTCCCCACTCCTTGTAGATGAATCATTGTACATTTGAAACCATTTTCTTACCCTTGCAGCCACACACTTGGTGTCCTTTTTCTCCATAGTTATAACAAACTCCCATTCACTTCAGGAAAGTTTCAAGGTGTTTCTTCCCACAGTTATCACATATTGGAAAATTCTTCTTTTCCCTCAACCCTTTATCCATCATTCTCTCTTCCATCCTTTTCTTCTATTTCTTCCCTTAAAAGCCATAAGACTCGGAGAATTATTTACTTATCTTATTAACACATGATACTATTTCCTCATATGTTGAGAACACATGGGAGACTATTTCCCTTCTAGATGTTGGCTTAATACCATGAAAGATATGATCCTTCTTACTCTTTGGATCATACGTATTGACGGAGTCCACATTCCTTCTACTAGGCGCCATTTCTAAAAAATGGCATACACTAGATTAGTTTATGAATCAAAATACATAATTACAATTTTGAAAAACACTTAACATAAATTGAACTATTTATGGATATAATCCATAATCATAAAAATGTTTTCTTTGAGGAATTATATACTCATAACCCTTTATAGTGGTTTGTAAGGAAAATGAGAATTATCCTAAGAATATCCCCCAGGAGTGTCGTAACCAAGAGTGCAGCAAGGCCCGTTTTCATGCACCAGTTCCTGTTCGATTCTAGCTCAAAGCGGTATTTTCGGGTTTTACCCCTAGGTACATCTGTGCCAGAGCCACCTCTACCTGCTCGTATCCCGATAGGGATTTATTGCTTGGAAAACTCAGAAAATCTCTATAATAACAAAATTATAGGAAGTTCTTCTATACTAATCCTCAAACTCTATCTTAGGGCTATGTGATCTAATCAGAGTTTATCTAAATCTAGCTTCCATGGTTAGTACTAAACTGCCTCTGATACCAACTGTAACTCCCCGACCCCAGTTACCCAGAGTCGGTGCATTATTGCGTAACATTGGCATGATCAAAAAGGATCAATTCACGAAAGACCAACTAGTTTAGTAGCCTTGGAAACACAAGATACATTCATAAATGTTACATTACATCATAAAGTGAAAAATCACAATAACATAGTCTCCATATTCCACACTTCTATCCCTTTCAGACTATCCCTGTAGGTCAGTCATAATATACTTCTTTACATCCTGGGAAAAATAAAACATTGAAAGGGGTGAGCTCAGATGCTCAGTAAGGATAACAATATTGCAGAGGCTTTCATAAATAAACATAAACATTTAAGGCAATGTATAACTAAAACAAAAGAATTTTTAAACATGAACTTCAATATAATATTTCAAAAGTAAAATGAGATAATTCCTTTTACTTATTCACATGGATATTCTACTGGTCGAATAATCACATGCAATATCAATAACCACTTTCATAATGATGGAATGCATAATGCCAGACTATCATAACCACGTAGCCAAGGCCTCATGCCAAGACTACAAATAAGATTTTGTCAAGGCCTTGTGCCAAGACACTAGTTTGTCTCATGAGACCTGCCGATGCATCGAGGAGCAATAGCGGGCACCACCCGTCACTTATTAAGTCCAATTCATTCCTCATATGAATAGGTTTAAACATATCATAAACCATAACATAATCGTATCACATAAAACATGCATAAAGGAAACATAAAATTTACATATTTCAATAAAAAGATATCAATAAAACACATTGATTTAATAAAAACATTTTCAAACCCATTTTCAATACCAGAATAAAATAAAATTAAAACATTGTATTTATTTTTCATTTAAAAAAACTTATGGCTTGTAGAGGAAGCCGAAACTCAAATAATGGTCACTGTGGCGGAGAATTCGTTGTCGCCACATATGTAAGAAAAAAACATTCCTTTTGTCATTTATTAAAAACGCTTCGTATAAAAAGATTCCTTTTGAATAAAAGTAAAAGTCAAATGGGTTTATACACCGTATAAAGGAAAGTAGTTTATAAAACCAAATATGCCTCAATCAAAGGAGATTGAGACGAAGTCCTTACAAAGATCATTTTTTTAAATAAAATATATCTATTATGTGTATTCACGATATGTACACATAATGAAAGTATAAATACAAGATAGTACATAACAATAAAATGACATAATTTGAAAGTATGAGATTAAACCAAAGAATGGAAATTGGGTAAAGAAGTTCCCTTACCTCATGTCCGTCTTGACTCGACCGCTCTTTAACCTCCTGAATAATAAAATAGAGTTAATCTCTACTTGATTAAGAACCTTTTTCAAGTTCATTATCCATTTTATATCACTAATTACAATGTTTTAAAAATTATGTAGTCATTTAAGATAATAACAGTCTTTTTGTCGATCTTTGGTACTTGAGTCAACAATAAACTTCTTATAATTACAAGTTGTTTATGTGGTAGAATATCCATTTTCTCCAGAATAATATTCATGATTTATATATCATATATATCCTATATATCCAGTATATACATGCATTTATAACATTACATAACATTTAGAGGTAAGAAATGAAATGCACTGTTCATGGAGACTGTAAGCCGTACGAACGCATGAATGATACTTTCATTTCTATTTCGTATTTAATGGAATGAAGTTATAATTATATAAAGGTATAATATAATTCTATTATAATATAATGTATAATACCATTTACTCCATCCTTTATACATCCCACATATGGCATTAACGATTCAAATCACATTGAGGGGGCGGTAGTCCGCACTTCCTAAAATGAAATTATCACGTTTACCAATAATGGAAATCATAATGGTATGGAATAAATTAAAAATAAAGAATCATAAGGAAAACAAAAACATAATATATATCATATATAAAAATAGTGTCATCATAATGGCCACCATGAGAGGTGTTATATGAGTGTTGAACAATCATCGTTTCGTGAGACAGAAATTCGCCATCCACAAAAACAATATGTTCTTTAACCATTATATGAAAATGTGTGTAAGTGTAAATCAAATACTTCTCATCAAAATATCCTAGTATATTGAAGATACTGGTTTTGTTACAAAATAATGTAATAAAAAGAGTTTAAGTGGTTGAAGAAGCAAAATAAAACAAAATAACATAAGAGAATACATTACCTTAAAAACGGGTAACTCTTTTTCATTTGAGCTCAAAAGCTTCCTTGGGAAGACTTTTTCCCAAGGTGAGGATTCTAGGAGAAAGAGAGGGAAGTTTAGAGAGTATTTGGGTAGAGGTTGGCCGAGCCAAATGGCTTGGAAGGTGTGAATAAGGTGGTAGTGGTGGGGGCCTTTTATAAGAGGAGAGGAGGGGCACTCTTGGAAATTAATGAAATGTTACTTTATTATATAATGAGTTTCAGATTTTAATGGTCCCAAAATTATATATTTCTAGGATAATGTGATAAGGGTTTGAAATATAATCATCCAATAGGCTTTGGACAAGTGTTATTCTTAGATGTTACATTATCTTTTCATTTTATTTAAATCGTTAATTAATGAGGTAATCGCTGCATCATCATGGTGTAATTAAAAATTTAATTTATTTAATGTCTAAAAATTATAAAAAAATTACCATTATGTAGGAAATATTTTTATCTTTCCAATTAATATTTATGGTCAAAACGTTAAATTTTATACCCCCATGTAATAATTGTTTTAGTAAAACAACACATGTTTGTGACAATTTTATTTTTACTTTAAATAAAAAGTTATTAATGTCATTTTCTTACCCAAGTGGCTCCATGGGGTCCCCAAGTTGACCCATGGATTGTCTTGGTCGGCCATGACTCATCCAATAAGGGTAGGACAAGTGTATTGGTATTTTCATATTTTTATAATATCATTTTTCCTTAAATTTCACTAATTACATTTAATCGTGATTAATTAAACTTAAAAGTTACTATTCACCAAAAAATTATTTTAATCCCATTGAACCACATTTTACATCCTAATGACAACCATGTATGTTTGATTTTTTAAAATCAAATCACAGAAGTGGTAGTGATTCATTTAAATGAAAAATCAGTTTTTTAACTATCACTTAGTGGTTTCACTATTAATCAAAAATTGAAGTTTTTCAGAACAATGCCAAAATTTAACCCTAAGCTATAATTGATATTCCGAATTCAAAAACGATGTCTATCCTACAAAATTACAAACATATAAGTTGAATTAATTAATTTTATAATTAATTCCTGCTGTCACAACAAACAGCGTGTTTTAAAGAAATAATATATATCAATAGATTGACAATTGTTTATGTCCAATTTCAAAGTGAAATTAATTATATTGAACACCATTGGATAAAATGGTAAAAATTTATTCAAATTATAATTTAAAACCACTAAATAGTATAATTGATCACTATAAATTATTTTTATTAAAAAAGTTGTTTTTAAGTATTGTTCGCTATTCATAAAAAATTGGAAGTTCTCAGAAAAATACCAAAAATTCAACTTAGGATAATTTCGATATTCCGAATCCAAAAATGAAGTCTATTTTGAAATATAAAATATATATAATTTCAAAAAGTGGGTATTACTATTCATAATGGCTATTTTGATTGGTTGCGGTGTGTTAGTATCTCGAACTTGCGTACAATGCAAGCTATTGCATTTTTTGAAAGAGAAACATATCGTGGAAGCTCGGTGTGTTACAATCCAAGGCACTAAATATTATTTGTAATAAATTAAATATATAGTGTTTTATGTATCATTATATAATCAAGGATATTCATGTTTCTCAAGATTAACCAGGGGTGGTGTATAATTCATGCTAAATTTTTTTTATTTCATATAAAAAAATATTTATTGTTGCATGAAATAAATGATTTTAAAAGATTAAATTAATTCAAAAAAATAATTCACAAATTCTAGGGGTGTTACATTGTAACCCCATTGCAATTAATTTCACCCTCAAATGTTTTTTTGGGTTATCAATGGTTTAATACTTGAATGTTCTTTTCTTAGAAACCCACATAGTAAAAATGAATACTAAAAAATCCTTCAAATAATGAATGTTGGAAACATAACGGTTAGCCAATGTAACATGTAACATGGTTTCCACATATGAGCACAAAGGTTTCTTGTAAGAACATTTATTTAAAAAGAAATATTAAAACCAATTTCTAATTGAGACTGATAGAGGACATGATTACGAAAATGTTGAAAATCACAAATCCATTGCCAAAAATGCTTTAAAACGATCATTTATATTATCAAATATGATGATAAGATGAACATAATTATTTAAAAAAATAGGAAAAGAAGAATAATTTTCATTAGAAGATATAATTACATGATTTCATGTAAGAACATTTATTTAAAAAGAAATATTAAAACCAAGTTCTAATTGAGACTGATAGAGGACATGGTTATGAAAATGTTGAAAATCACAAATAAATTGCCAAAAATGCTTTAAAACGTTCATTGATATTATCAAATATGATGATAAGATGAAAATAATTATTTAAAAAAATAGGAAAAGAAGAAGAATTTTCATTAGATGATATAATTACATGATTTTATGGCATCCTTAACCTTTTTGTTCCATGATCGGTTTCCACATCATCTATTATTCAAAAAAATGATAGTGAATTCATCATTCCTAAAGTAATAACAAATCATGGTTGTGACAACTGGGCCCTGCCCACCAGTTTCTCTGAAGACACATGGGTCCCACCCTAGGTCCCACCCACATGCCCGAACGGGTTATCTAACTAATGATAGTCCCCATAAGCCAACACATGTCCTTTCTAGTGTGTTTTCTCCTCACTCACACACATCCTGAAAAACTTCCAAGGAGGTCACCCATCCTGATCACTACCCCAAGCCAATCACGCTTAACCGTGGAGTTCTAATCAGACAGGCTCCTAAAAAGGAAGGTGCACCTTGTTGACATGAGTCATATCATTTATTCATTTAACCCTTTATCATATGGGGATGTTACAATCACCACCCTTTAGAGAACAACACCCTCATAGTGGGCCCTACATCTCAACCCAGGAAGTGCACCACACTTAAGGCTGTGTTCCACCTCTGATACCAAATGTGACAACTGGGCCCCTCCCACCAGTTGCACCGCAGACACGTGGGTCCCACCCTTGGTCCCACCCACATGCCTGAATGTGTTATCTTACTAATGATAGTCCCCATAGGCCAACACATGTCCTTTCCGATGTGTTTTTTCCTCACTCACACACATCTTGAGAAACATTCCAGGAGGTCACCCATCCTGATCACTAACCCAAGCCAAGCATGCTTAACTGTGGAGTTCTAATCAGACAGGCTCCCGAAAAGGAAGGTGAACCTTGTTGAGATGAGTCATATCATTTAGTCATTTAACCCTTTATCATTTGGGTATGTTACAATGGGGTAGAGTGATAATTAATTCCATCTATTTTTAGTTATATTCCTATTGCAAATGGTTATAATAGGTTATTCATCATGAATAAATCCTCATATGGTGAGATAATACTTTAATCTCACAAGCTTCATTCAATGTTTAACTTAAAACTGCAATAAATGTTTAACCTTATAACCCTTCCTAAATCTGAAATACAAAACATTATAAAGAAGGTTACTAAATCTGAATAAAATTGTTCCCCAATATATCATAAATTTGACCTTGGTTTTCATATTACCAATATGTGAATACCCAAATTATATATTCTCTTGAAACATGGTAATAACTAGAATTACCATAAAAACTTTTATAAAACTTAAATTTTCCATATACCAAATATTATTTGATATTTTTTATAAATAGATGAAGGGATATACTTCACCCATGATAACATTGACTTATTTTTCAAAAAAAAAACACTATCAGGATAAGGATCCTCAATTTTTCACACAAAGATCTCCCCCATTAGTACATCTACTTAACACCATTATTTATAACATGGGTAAAGGTATCATAATGAAGGTTTGAGCTCATATTACTAGTAAGGGTACAAAAAGATATACAAAAGAAAAATCACGAATAAATGTGTATGAGAACTTGAGAATAACATTATAAGATCATATCAATCATAGAAAATATCATACACATGATTCATGACATAAATATTGGTAGAATGTGAGACATAATTCAGAAGGGAATAATGAGCATAAGAAATAAAATAATGAAATGGGAAAAAGACATGTAATTTGTGGCATACACAAAATCATAGAAAATCATATGTCTTAGAAAAACATCAAAACATTCATAACAAGTTTTGATTTGGATAATAAACCATGTACCTACATTGGTATTGGGATTGTATACGATGTACCCTCTTGTTTAGGGATTGGAATTCCCTCTTGTGTACCCTCTTGTTTCAGTCTTGGGATTCCCTCAAGTATACCCTCTTATTTTGGGCTTTGGATTCCTTCCCATCCATCCTATTGTATCGGGCATGGGATTCCCTCCCATGTACCATCTTGTTTGGAGATTGGGATTCCCTATCATGTACCCTCTTTTCTTGGGATTTGGTTTCCCTCCAGTGTAACCTCCTCTTTAAGGATTAGTATTCCCTATTATGCAACCTCTTGTTTCGGTCATGAGAGACCCTCCAATATACCCTTTAGTTTTGGGATCAGGATTCCCTCAGGTGTTCCATCTTGATCACACAAAAAAATTATCATTACCCAATTAATTTGATGAAGATATAGGTCCCACTAATAAAATAATGAAACTATACATGCATGTGTCACAGTATAACAAGATATTCATCATATCATGAACTATGAAAAGAAATGTGTATCATTAATGATTCATAACATCATATTATACATAAAATGGATTGGTTTCATTTTAATTTCATTAAAGAATAACCCATGAGAAAAAGAGGGTTTCAAAATCATATAACCAATTGGAGAGAAACAGATATTATAAACACCATTCCATCAAAACATAAACCATTAAATAAATAATATTAATGGTATTCATAAACTATAACAAATTAAGTCATCTTAGATAGAGAATGACTTTCAAAGATCACAGGGATCATTTCTCAAACAAAATATAATTTCTCTGAATATCCTTTTCATTAAAAAATTTCAATAAAAAATTTATTATAAAGTAATATTTTAAATTTCATTTAAATAATTTCTTGAAGAAAATATCATTTCTTCTTAAACTATTTTCAAAACAAAAAGCATTTTGAGAACTATTTTATTTGAAAACACCTTTATAAAATAAAAAGAGGGCTTCAAATTATTTTGGAAACTATTTTTAAGTAAATTATTTTGAAAAAATTTAAATAAAACCTGAAATAATTGAAATAATATTTGTTGAAAATAACATTTAAAAAAAATATAAATGGAGAATTGAAATTTATTTAAAATCATTTTTTATCAGAAAACATTTTTGATAACTCTTTATTTTAAAACCACTTAAAAATATAAAAAATTCAAGAATGTTAGGAAAATATTCTCTTTAAATATTAAATTGTAAAAATGTAGTTGAATATTTAGTGAAATGATAGTCATGATATTGTGTAAGTCTGTACATTCCGAACATTCTTTTTACATGATAAAAATTTAAAAAACTACCTTGATTTAAAAAATCAAGATTCCATTTAAAATAGTTTCTTTAAAAAATATATCATGGGTAAAAATTTACTTTAAACATCATTATATAATAGTAAAAATAATTCTCAAACATTTTTTTTAAATGAACTGTTGAATAAACACAGACTTCTAATCAGTAGAAGAAATAAAGTTTGATTTTCATAAATAAATTTCACAATAATCTTCATTACTAATGAATGGAAAATGGAAGTAATAACTGATTTTTTCATGGATAAACGTAGGAGAATAAAATTTATGAGTTTTATTGATATATGGATCATAATATTTTATCAATGGAAGCATAATCTTAAACAATCTTGGGGAATGATGAGATTATAACATTAAATTATTATTACTTTAGTAATTGTGATCCATAATATACATGAGATAATAAATGTACATGAATTTTAACATATCATTAAATAATAATAATCCGGATATTTCATGTAAAAGGGAAGTATATACACAACATAAATAAATATAGGTTCCTAACATGCCATGTACATCAACGATTTATAATTGAGAGAACATTACTTTACCGATTTGATAACTTGTGAACTACACACCCCATGAAATAATGATCACAAAATAGATATAAAATAACCATAAATTTAATAATATGGATCATAAAATACATTCATGTTTAGTATATACACCACAAAATATAAATTAGTAGTGAATAAGGCATAAGTCTCACAGAAATAAAAGTGAGTTGAGAAAACCCTTACTACTTGAGTGAAATTAGAATCTCGATCCCAATGAAAGAATAACATAATTAAAATCATTTAATATAATTATATAAAATATATTAATTATATTAAATTTCATTGGGATGTATATATACCACACAAAATAAGTGAGCGTTGAATATGGAATGTATCTGATGGGAATAAAAAGTGAGATGAAATCCCCTTACCATACATCTTTACTTTCATAGTACAAATTCAAATCTCCTATATAACAAATATAAGTTTATTATACATGTAAAAAAGAAAAATATTATTATTTATAATACCATATATTAATCCCTTATGAATTTTAATTACATGTTTATTAACAATTCCATGCTAATGTAACATTTCGGGTAATAAGTTCTTTGTTTATCATATATGTTTTGACATTTTATTCATGTTCCTCTTTATTAGATCATGGTATAATTATTTAATGAATTTAAAAAAATTTATATGTTTCATATATATTCTATATTAGTTTTTTATAATAATCTATAAAATATAGAAATATGAAATGGAATACACCTTTTATGGATACGGTAGGTTTTACATATGCATGAACATTGTTTTCATTTATTTATCATTTACGAAGAAAGTAAAAAGTAAATGATATATATATATATGAATATATATAATTTATAAATGTATCATTATTATTTTATATATATCATAAATTTTTACTAAACCCATCCTTAATTCATTCTTTTTTATGTGTGAATGAATCACATCTCTTTAAGGAGGCGGTAGTCCACACATCCACAAAAAACGTTAACATATTAATGTATCGTTATTATTTCATATATATCATAAATTTTAACTAAATTCATCCTTAATTCATTATTTGTAAAGTTTAAATAATATATTTTTTATATATCATATAAAATATATATTTTCCATTATAATTCCCATCCATGAGAGGTGGAAATAAAAAAAAGAACAATAATGTTTACTGAGGTGACAGTTCTCCGAACACAAGAAAAGTAAGTTCATTATCCATTTAATGAAGTGTGTGTAAGTGTAGGTAAAAACCGTAGAATGAAAAAATATATATTAAGGATACTGAGTTTATTATATAATAACAGAATAAAAATAATTGAGTTGGTGGAGAATGAAAATAAAATAAAGTAGCATGATGATGGATGTTACTTCTACTTTGGGTAACTCCTTTTGGTTTTCCCCAAATGGCTTCCTTGGATGGATTTATGACCATTGGGAGGATTCTAGGATTAAAATCTAGTTTTTTGGATATTATATTATCATAGTTTTGGGGGAAAAGGATTTAGAGGTGTTAATAAATGGGATGTGTGAGTGCATTTTTATAGTGGATGTGGAGTGGCATTTTTGTTAATTTTTTTAATAGGTAATTCCAACCAAAATTTTCACAATTCATGTGTCTACAATAATATTCAAAATTTTATAATAGTTATTATATAGTCTAAATGTTATAGAAATTTTATTTCATAAATGTTTATATGTGCTTTTGGTCATCAATTTTACGGCTTAGTCCTTTGTTAAGAAATGTTTTCTCTTGATCACTGTAATTAATTTTAATTACCTTCACCAAATTTTTTTGGTGAAATATTTTTTTGAACATATTAGAAATTATAAATTATTCTAAATCAAAATATAAAATCCATTTTTCCAATTAGAATCATATCAGTGACAAATATTGATTTTAAATTTCTTCCCACAAATGGGACGACAAAGCATATTTTTATTGTAAAAAGCATCAAATGATTGGAATGTTTTTATATCTAATATCTATGTGCAAATGGTTTTAATGACTTAAATTCGATTAATTGATGTAAATTTCATCTAATTAAATTTTTAACTGAAAATAAAATAAAATATAGCAATATAAATAAATTTGACTAAACAGGTAGTTTTGAATTAAAATTTAGTATGTTTCAATATTCATCCAAAATGGTGTTTCTCATAAAATAACAAAAATTCACCCAATATAAATTTTTATATTCCACAATAAAAAAATTATGTTTATTTTTTCAAATAAAAAAATAAATGTTTCAAAAAATAAATTTATAATGGGTTCCCCATTAAATTCTGTAAATTTACCTTTTACAAAAATACATGTTTTTATTCATAAAATTGGAATAATTCTTAACTTATACCTATAAAATATATTTTATGAGTATTAAAAATATTTATTGAATATGTAATATATAAAATTATTCTCAAAATTAATCAAAAGTTTTTTTTCTTATTGAGATAAAATTATGTATGTACATTGAAAAAAAATTATTAGAAAAGTAATTTCTTTATTTCTAGATAGATCTTTAATTCCATTATAATAATTTATAACCAATGGATTATTTTTATATAAATGGATGAATAATATTTTTAAAATTTATTAACTAGTATTGGTGACTTACATTTTGACGGATAGGTGGTAGCTGTAATAATATTTTAATAATATTATTAATAGTATAGTGTAGTTCTCTACAAACCCCAGCTTGTCTATAACACAATCTATTGGATGGTCTCAGTATAGTTTGAAAAAAAAAATCCAATCATAGTGTTTCATGTACTGAATTATAATATATTTTTTTCATTTGAAAAAATGATTAATATCTGCTTACATATAAAGAAAACCAAACATAGTTCTTTTATATAAAAAACTACATTCAGTTGTGTATGAAATGTAGAATATCAAAATATTAAACAAATTTGAAAAGAATAATTCAAAATTGTTTAGGGTGTTATTTGAGAAGAAGTGATGTTATTTTTTGATCATATAAATACCAATTAGTGGGTGTTTTATAGAATTTATGCTAAATGGTTTGGATATTTTTAGTGGAAGTTTAAGAAACTTCTGCTAAATACCGAATGTTAATTATTTAATTTGTTTTAGTGTTTATTTATTCTTCTTACATTTAAAATAGTTATTCACATTAATTCACATTTTTCATCTATTCTAGTATCTTAAATCAAATTTTGAACTAATATGAATATGTCATAGACTATATATCTCAAGATAGTTTTTCAACCTAAAAGATAATCATTTGAATAAAGACTGAAAAATAAATTCATCTGCATATGGTCATTGATATAGAATAATATGAAATTATGCACTAGTGTGAAAATGCCTTTCTTTGAACCACAATATCAAAAAATGAGTTCAGTATAAATTTCCTTTTAGTGAAATTGATTATTTTTAAACACTACTTACTGTGCACTGAACATCAAATATCATATTATGAATGTATTTCAATTATTCATAGATTTATTAAAAAAACTCCAAAAGAAAAATAAATCTCTATTTTATTATTAATATGTTTTGGTTCACAATTTAACAATTACATTATTCATTGATTAATTATTATTCTATTTTTAACATTTATGCATACCCATTTGACTCAATGTTCATGTGAAATAAAAGAGTTCTTGTTGTAGATTAATTATTTAAAAAAGAATAGATCATGAAGGTTCATATGATCTATCATCTCCACATAAATATATTATATGGATATCCACCTTATGTAATCTTTAAACAACTTCTGATTCATATTACTACATCATCTTTGTGAAATAGTATATATATGTGAGTAGGTTACGTGAGATCTTAAGTAGTTAAAACCTTCAAACATGGATATTCACCTTCACATTAGAGATTAAAAAAAACATAAATGTGGTTTATAGAAATATTTCATCATGATGAATTTTGAGTGTGTGTAACACATGTTGAAGAACCCTTGTTTCTTTTTTCATTTTCATGTTAATGCTGCAAGAGGTATCATTCTTAACACAAATGGATTCTTAGAACCACCCTCTCTGTAAAGCTGAGTGGATCCTTGAAGAAGTTTCTCTTCATGAAAAAATATTTAGTGATTTATGTTTTTCTCTAGAAATGTATGTTCTTATGATAATTACAACTCCAATCTATCAGGTTAGATACAATCAATTTATAGGAATGTTCTCCATCACCTCAAACCATATAGTCATGCCACATCAACACTATCATTATATATATTCAAAACAATCCATGCAGAGTATATTTCATATATATGAAGATCATGGTATTCATATTATTTGTACATGGGCTTCAATATAATGAGATATTGAAAAAATAGTGTCAATAACATCAGTGCAATCACATTATTTTCAAATGAAGTCTCATATGCATAAAAAGATTCATCTATTCTATGACTGTATGAGAAACACATTGAACGTTCATATCATCCTCAATCCGTATCATTTTCTTTAAACAAATACATTCCTTCTTCATACAGACTGAACATATAGATGTTATTTCCCTCATCTCATCATGTTAATGACCTTATAATAATGATGGAATCCTCATGTTCAATCATTATAGGTTCAATATGAATATCTGGTGAAAAAACCCCTTATTTGAAGCTGGGGGTGAAGAAAACTTTTATTGGTGGTCAGACAGATCAGATCATCCTCATTGATTTATGGTTCTTATATTAGTAACATTTTAAATGGATAAATAGTTCACAACCCACTGAATTTACCACACCATAATTCATCATGATTGAGAAATCCCTTATAACCAATATTATTTCAGTGATTGTTCGAGTCAGCTACATGGTTCAAAACTACTAATCGGGCCACACCACACTAGCATGGTCTACCCTGGAACTCTCCTATGCACCATGCACATGATTTTTTGGAACTATCCATACACCCTTTTTTAGTTAATCCAATAACATCCTATGGGTTATATTCTCCCTCTTACCTCCATGGGATGGCCATGTTGAATTCCTCCCATATGGTTGACCCTAGGGACCCACATGCATGGTTGATGTGGTCTTTGTTTGGATTATGGATTATCATATTTTTAAGTTTATTAACAAAATGTATTATCCAAATATTCAACATATGTAGAATATAATTCACAAAATAAAATTCCAAATAAATTAATCAAAATTTCTTTTAATCTATTCCTTATGGTATTAATATTTATATTTCATAGACTTCATCTTCTTCATGAATTATAATAGTTTTCATATACTTCATTAAACTAATATCCTTTAAAATCAATATTTGCATGGTCTTCAATTCATATTCATTATTAAAAACAATGTTTCATTATCAACAAAATTGACACACATATTTTGAACTAATCACTAGTAAAATAATCACAAAAAAAAAACTAAAAGTATTTATAAAAACATCAGTAAGAAAATAATACTTGTGTAATTTATTCCACACCTTTTTATCCATGTTACATTCATTTTTTTAATCAATTATCTATTAAACATAAATGAGTTCAATAGAATATCCTTAATATAATAAGACTTTAGTACATTATATTTTATATTTTTTTCCAATATATATTCACATTGTGACCAGGCATACATATCTTAGTTTTATTAAGATTTTCATCCAGAAACATCATTAATTATATATTAATAAACATATTTAAATCAGTCTAATCAGATAATTATATTGACTAACATTGAAAACCAATAAAATCAAAAGAAAGAAATACAAATTACACACAATGTTTTATATTAAATCTCCACATTTTGATTTATTGTAAATACCTTAAATGTTTATTTCAAATGAATATATCAATATATAAATCTATAACCACTACTTTTCCCAGAATTCATTATACATTCTCTCCCATTATTGGAAAGGAAATGAATATTTCCTAAGAAAATGGTATCAATCCATAAATAATCAATGTTTCATCCACCATTTAATTCTATGTTAATGTGAAACATGCCTAGGGTAGAGAACATGATGATTTGATTTAGAAAAGAAGATATACCTTTCAAACTTATCATAAAATATCATCAAATGTGAACTTTTACACGTGTCTCTAAGGGTCATTGAAATTTATTCCAAGGTTATGATACTAAATGAGACATAAATATGTTTATGTATGATTATCCAAAAAAATATTACAATCACATTACCAAATATATCAAAATCATTCATGTTTAAAAAGTGGGATAAGAAACCCTGGACAAAATTCATATGTAATCCTTTATTTTTTGCATTAATAGATTAAATTACTTTCCTTAGGTGTAAAATTTCATTTTATTTTAATCAAGGATGAGATATTTTGAAAACAAAATTTTTATAGACATAATATTCATGTTATTTCCAGATTAATTATATTTATTTGAAAAAAATTATATCTCCTTTTTCATTTTTCTCATTTGTATCCCACCCAACAGAAATAATCTTAGACATCTCAAAAATGGTGTATCTCTTAAAAATAGATTTCAGGACGTTATATTATAAATAATACACCAAAAGTGGTCTTTCACTTGTGACTCTCTTGATATGAAATCATTAAAAACATCACTAAGGATAATTCCATTCAATATTTATTTTTTATGATATTATTTACCTCAAAATTTCATTGTTTGATGATTGATTCTGTGGTGTTTAATTTTGTGCCATCACTCATGTTGTGTCCACTATTTCAAAATTATATCCAAGGGGGTTAGTAATATATATAAAAACACCAAATGGTTTTATATCTATGAGGGACCTACTTTCAAAAGGGAGGAACGCGTTTGGGAGTTTGGACAATGATACTTAAGAAGTCACATTTCCTAAGAGGATGGATGATCAAGGCTATCACTCCATTTTGGGGGAAATTTAAGAGAACTCTAAGACACTCTTATAGATTTAAGATATTTTCATGAATCTGACATTAATTCCCAAGTATGACATTGGTCAACCTAGAGTTAACAATCAATTATTAGTGTGCATGGATTTTAGAATCATTTATACATATCTAAGGTTCTTCATAAATAGAGACATTTGTACATATATGAGGTTCTCCATCAATGGTGTAACCCTATATACAAATTAGATTTTGTTTGGTCATTATTATAATGATTTTAGATTTCTAGCCACAAGGTGAGAAACTTTGGATTTTTTCATCACCTAGGGAGACATGAGTTATTTTGATGATGGAATTAAAACAAAAAATGGGTTTCCAACATATCCTTGTGAAAATATTAGAACCCACAAAGTTTATCACCTCTTAATGGGGAAAATAATGCATTTTAAGGTCATTTGATAATGACATAACCATACACTTTTTCTTTATGTGGAATGGACATTTAGGTAGAAGGTGACTAGTCAATGTTTTTTTGTGGAACTAAGGCTGAACTGGAACAGAGAACTGAGAAGGTATGTTGGATCCAAATTTGGGATAAAACCTAACCTTAATGTGTACTAGAGCAGAGAGGGTTGACTTGGGGTGTTAGGTTTGGACCTCATTGAGCCTTCTTACTTATCCAAGTTGGACAGGAATCAAAGACCACATAGTTTAATGGAAAGGACCACCGTTTATGGAGGCCCACAATTTTATCTCAATGGATAGTATAAACCCTTGAAATTATTTTGTTTTTGATTATTCCTAATAAGAATTACCTATGTTTATTTAGATAAATTGTTTCGAGCTTACTATAAGGAATGATTCCCTTTTATCTCAAGTTGTAGGTAGGCATCCTATGTTTCTTGGTTTTAACATGAATCCGAGTTCTCATAGTTCAATATCTTGGGTCATATACATAGAGGTATCCTGGTATTGGTTTTATTAGGGATTACTCCTATGGATAAATCCTATGTAGGATGGTTTGGGGATTATTACAGAGAACGATTCCCATATAGGTTGGGATAGGGCTTACTCATGAGGAGGACACCCAAATAGGTTAGGCTGGGGATTATAATGGGCCATATATTACATATATATATATATTTACTACTTAAAAATTGTATAATATTTATTTCATAACATGAAAAAAACTATTCCAGGATCATATATGTTTACTGTCTTTAGAAACAGAGAAACATAAACAATTGGTTTATAAAACATCCACACTGTCTCCAGCTAATTTCTTCATAACTAGAATCCTTTTTGACATATCGTACTTAATACCCTTCTTCATGACCTAGAGAAAATAAACATATGAAAGGGTGATCTCAAATTATCAGTAAGGGTAAAAAGGGAAATATAAATCATATCATAATCATAGGAACATAACATTTTCAAATCATATTCGGCATATAAAAGATCGTAATAACATGTCATTGGATAAATCAAGAAAGGGAAATGTAATACCAATATCTATAATACAAGACATGACATTTCAGGTCATACACACGTAGGAATTGAAAATCATTTCATATTAGTCCAGACTCATTTTCGAGATCATCATAGTGGAAAAAGTCTATTACTGAACCGAGTTCCATCCTCGTTCCAGCCCTGTATTACTGACCCAGATATACAATCCATTCCAGCCATATATATCTCATGAGTTATAAATATTTACCCAATCAATTAGAGAGATATATAGGTCCCACTCATCTCATAATGATATCATTCTTATATGTGCCACAAAAATATAAATCATTCATCACAGAATGAACAATGAAATAAAATGGGTTTCTTAAACATCATTCCATCATAACATTTTCTTGTAAAATTTCCTTCCATCATTAACACAATCAAATCATAGTAATAATAGGGATACATACATAACCCTATTTAAATAGAGACATCATATATGGAAAATAATTTTGATAAAACACCAAAAATTTATTCGTAAGGAAAATATCCTTTCTTATTCAAAACTGTTTTCCTTCCCCAAAATGACACACAATTTTAGAATAAATTATTTTATGTTAAAATAAACTTGTATGATTTTAGGGTATGAATCTTGGAAATAAGGAATTATGAAAGAATAAAAATTCATTCATGTCTTACAAGCTAAAAAACATTCTTCTCGTACATTTTCCAGAAAAGTCAAAAAGTACAGCATACCGAAAACGAAAAAAGATTCCATTAAATAGATTTAGTAAAAATTTATCAATCGTTAGACGTGAATTTAATAAATTATAGAATTATATAAAGAATATTTTGAAACATATATTTAGGAAACATGGACATGGATGAGAAATATTCCCCAGTAAATACTTAGAAATAAACAATCTCAAATAAAAATGAGATTTGCAAAGTTATCCCTTACCATACGTCTGATATCCTTTGTATGTATCTGGACCTCTTATGTAATGATTTATAAAATATTATTGATTTATTGTAGAATAATAATAAATTTTATTATAACATTTAGGATCATATTTTCATCCATTTTTTAGTAACATTTCATTGTTACTTGTTATTCTGGTATTAAGAGCTTTAAGTTCTTATGCATGTTTTTTCAAATAATTTTCAATTCATCTTTTTTAGGATATAGTTATATCATTTACAGAGTGATATTAGTATAATATGTATCAAATTTATTCATTAAATGCTTTTATATAATCATGTTTTAATGAATATCATGTACAGTGAATCATATCGCATAGTGAAGACTGTAGGCCGTAAGTACGCACAAACGATGATATCATTCCCAAAAATATTAAATGGTATTGAATTGGATGTTGTATTATATTTCCTAATTATTATCATGTCATAATAATCATATATTTTTATTATTTCCATGATTATTCCAATCCAAGTATGGTGGTGGTGAAAAACATATTACACCACTGCATGGAGACGGTAAGCCATATGTGCGCACATGAGGTGATTTTATATTTCGTAGGATGGATATAATGTGAAATATGGTTGTCAAATATTTATCCTAACATATAATTATATGAATTATACTAATTTTTTTACAAAAAAATTAATAACAAATGTAGAGGAAATATAATAATAAACGATTTTGAAAGAATGAGTTGAAGATATTTCCTCTTCCTTGACGTGCTTCCTCTAAATATCTTCTCAGAGAACTAGGGTTGGTATTTATAGATTGCCACAACCTCTATAATTAAAATTGGTATGTTTTTAGGTAAAAAGGGAAGGAATTGGAAGAGCTTTAGGGATCAAAATAAATTGCAGAGGTGAGGGAGGAGGTGCCCTTTTATAATTTAGGTGAGGGGAACTTTCGGAATCATCATAAATAATAATTTATAATAAAATAAAACCCTTCCCAAAAACCTAAAAAAATCCTAATTTTGAACATTAAATGAAATAGGGTTATAATGTCCTCAAAAAATTAATTTTGTTCATGTTATTTTGTTAATTTAAACCATAACCTTTTAATTGACTATTAGATATTCTATTTAAATTTAATGGGGATAAGAACATTTTAAATATTTAATTGTCATAAATATTTACTTGTATGGTGTTACATGATGATAAATGGATATTTTATGAAATTTTAGACCTTAATATTATCACTTTGTAATTTTTAATGATTTTAATTTTTTTTATATAATTTAATAAAATGTTATTTTATAAAATATCAATAGTGTATATTTTAAAACTATTCATTATTTTGATTTTTAAAAAACCTCACAGAAGATAAATTCGATCCAAAATATTCGATAAAATCCAAAAATTTCAAAGTAATCTGAAAAATTGGATCACATTAATTATTTTATATGATATTTAATTTAATATTTTTAAATCCATTTATTTTTTATTTATATTAATAAAATAATTTCAACATCGCTATTGTGTCATCACTAATAGAAATTATTTAATCTCTAAAAATTATTAAGAAATTTTAATGATATATGTAATTATTTTATATTTACAGAGACTATATATAGTAAATATTATCTCATTTTTATCCATATATTAAAATTAATATACATATATAAAATGAGATTGTGACATTTTTCACATTTATTAGTTTTTATTATATTCATGTCATATTCATAATTAAGGAGCCATTAAGTGATTCCATTTCGAAAAATTGATGATAAGGGTCGAATTTAGTAATCCAATTGGATTTTTTTATAAGTGTTAATGTAATTTTATTATATTATATTTACCTTTAATTACCTGATTTACCTTTAACCATTGCAACAAAAATAATTACCAAATTAACTGTTTATAATTACCAAAAATAAAATTATCCTATTAGAATAATTTGAACTTAATTATGCCAAATTTTGAGTCTATTTTTAAGAATTGAAAAAATAGAAGTTGCGATAATTAATTTAAAATCAATCCTGTTATCAGAATGAGAGAACATGTTTTTTTTAAAGACAAAACATTTCAAAAGATTAATTCTTTTACAAAAGTATTCATTGAAAAATTATTTCTAATGACGTAAATTATATTTAATGATAAAAATATATTCTATTTATACTATAAAACCATTCAATATTATAATTTAACCATATAAATTATATCAATGAAAAAAGTGGTTTTCACTTTAAATATAGTGGGTTTTTACTAATCAACATAACATGAATGTTATTATAAAATACCAAAAATCTAACCTTATTATAATTTTATATCCCCATTTAAAAAAATATTTTTATTTTTTCATATAAAAACTACTAAAGTCGCATAATATTAATTTTAAAGGGTTTCTCTATTCAATGGTGTAAGAATTCCCTTTTTTTAAAGCAGGTTTTTAAACAACGAATAGGGTTTATTCACACCATATTATTAAAATAAATATTGGATGAATAAAAAATATTTTTTTAATTATATAAAATATATATCTCATTAATTTCATTACCAATACTAATTCCCTATAAAATACAAATATCTAATTTATATTTTCCATAAATGATTAATTGAAAAATAATTCACAATGAATTTTAATATGTTAGTTATAATTATTTCTCTAACCAAATGGATAGGATATAATGGTAATTTTATACTAAGGGAATCACATGATTTTTTAGACTCAATATTGTGTGTAACACAAGCTACTGATGAATTAAAATTATTTAAAGAAATTTTTTCATAAAAAAAGTCCAGGTGTTACATGGATTACTCCTATGGAGGATGCCCCTGATTGGTTTGGTCTTACACATGGAATGAGGCCCATGGGTTTAGATTCATGTGAACATTGTGATCACCATTGACCTGTATGAAAACATTAATCATACTAATTGTGAGAAATATGAGCAAGAGAAAGATCTGAGAATCCAAACAATATAAATTTCCCTGATATCAGAAACATGGCCTTCTGAACCCACCCATATTGGGGTACTCTAGAGGAAGGAAATATAAAGATTCAATGAAAAATTATATATCATAAAATACATCCGATTTTGTAGGTGTTGTGGTCTTTACTATCCCTTAATACTATAAGTCATTATGTGTCCTAATATAACATGAAAAACAAGACGAAGAAAAAGCTCTAGCAAGACACAAAATTCACCTCCTCCATTGGTGGAAGATGCTAGGTTTATGTATCTTCCTTCCAATTTATTTACCACAAACATGGTCCAGGGAATGAATAATATTTAGGGAATGATTTGGGGTAATGGAGGAGATGACTCCTTCGACTATAGCCTCACTAAACATGTAGCCATGGTGAGAGGAGGAGAAGGAATTCATCCTAATTCAAGAATGGAGACGTGTTTAATATTGGAGGGATTCTCTAAAATTGGTTATGATGTGATGGAGGAGGATGTCATTCCATGTAAAAAAATGAAACATAATTTTGATTCTCTACCTCCCCTCTTAGATCCAGAGGCTCTTAGTCTTAGAGATGAATAGGGTATGACATGGTTCGAACCCATGTATCTGAGAGCAGGAATTCCATATCGTTATTACCTGGGTTGGGGTCCTCATGACCATGAAAATTAAAATACCCCGAAACCTTGAGGATCCTAATAATATATAAGGAAAATTGTAGGAAACCTATGACTATAGGAATAAAAATCTATATTGGAGACATACTAGTGTGCCTTTACCAATGGGTATTCATGTCAAGAGGCTTCAGTGTAAGTATCAATTTGGTACCTTTCAGATAATGGATCCACATGAAGAGGATTTTGGCAATTGGAGGCTTGTAAAAGGACTAAAATGGGGGCTCACATAGTTCATGGCCTAGAAAGAATAGGTGCCACTTGCAATCCCTAGGAGGAACTAGACGTTCTTCACATATGGGGGATAGGTCTGCATGAGTTGTATTTTCCTTTAATAATGGACCTCCTAGGTGAAAAAATTAGGAAAGGATTTAACCTAGAACCATAGGTCTCATCAGGTGTCCTTGGAAGGGTCACGTGTAGGACCCTTATTATGGAAATTATTCACGTGCAGGAGGTTCTCACTAGGGAGGACATGTCATCTAGTGGGTGTCTTATGTTAGATTCCATGAAGTGAATTTGATATCACTTACACACCTTAATTTTATCTTCTCTCAAGATGTGGATAACTACCTAGAGAATTCATAGAGACCAAGGTGAAGAATCTATGTGACTGGATGATGGGGGATTCATCCAATTTTCTAATTGATTAAATGATGATCCCAAGGTTATTAATTATCGGAAAATAGCGGACCCTAGTCGAGCAGTTACCCCATGTTGGTACTTGATGTTAGTTCTTGGTGCAGGTTATTGGATTAGGGGTTTCATTACCTTTGGTGTCACGCATGGTGTGCCATACAGGCCTCGTAATGTATAGGGGTATGAATGTGTTGGTTGATTTGGGAAAGTCCCTTTGATCCTCCTTAGGGAAACTTGGCTCTTGAAAATGCAAAACGTATGCTTCATAATCTTGTCACATGACTTGAAAAAATAGAGTGTTAACAGATACCAAAAATATTATCAAAAAATGATGGTATCTCCTTTATAATTTCTATTTATGATATATGAACACAATATTTGAAATCCTTAAAGAAAACCCTCTATCATATTTTTCTTTCAATACCAATTGGGGAATTATTCATTGATAGTGAATTTTCATATTTTCTATCAATAATTAATAGAACATACTAGTTTTCTAGTTTTACCAAAGAGAACATTCTTCAACTTAAATTATTCTCAATATAAGTAGATATACAATAAAAAATATTTATGTGAAAAAGTTGGATCATACTTTGTTCTTACTATGAACAAAATGGTTGAGATAGTTTTTTCAACCCTGTTTCCCCATTTTCTTCATTATTAAGTCTTGCACATCAAAAATTATATTTTGGTCGGGACTATGTGGATCTTATCACTTCATAATATTATATGTCTGTGGAGATTTATTATTAAAGAGCCTTTAATTCACTAGTATAACCATGTGAAACTTGTATATTTTAAATGAACTCATAATGTGGTGAAATTATTGAAAAATAATTTTTTGGAGTGTGTCCAAGAATGACAGGCCATACACACGAATCTTCTTCATCTTCATGTGAAATCTTTTCACTTCCTTTTTCACTATACTTTTCCTATTTGGATCCCACATACCAAATTATTTTGAAATATTATATCCAAATAACAATCATATCATTAAGAATATTGGAAACATGATTAGATCTTCCAAATATATTTATTCTTGTTTTGGCCATTTAAGTAGTTATATTACATGTTTAATTTTACTTGAACTTATTGGATTTTCTATCAAAGGTCTTATCACCATTATTCTTTAATACCTTGTTAGGAAAATTTATGTTTAAAACATTTTACAAATTTCATCCCAAGGTTTATTATTCTTTCTTAGCCATCTAATGTGGCATTATTTTATCATTATCTTTGGATACATGTTGGTATGAGCATTCACTATTCATGTGAAAACTAGTATTGTATGAATCATATGAATTTTCTATTTTTCCTATTTTTTTAATTATATAGATTTTTATTAATCTTTTCATGTTGATTATACATACCTGGATTTTTACCTTGACATGATAATACTTTTTTACTTTTATATTTAAATGATTTTACCAAAAATATAATACACAATTCTTAGATATGGTGCAATAACATTATAGACTCACAACCCATGAATTTTTTTTACCTGTGTATGATGTTTCTTAGTCTTCATAATAGTTTTTTCCCTTTATGGGGAACTATATTCCCACTCTTTTTCCTACCCACCCTGGTTATGGTGGCAGGATTCCCATCATCAGTCTCCAAATATAATTATATATATATATTTTTTCTACCTTACACTATTCATGATTACTGGTTTTGAAACATTATTACAATATGGTATGGATAGTAACTCTTTAATGTAGAATCCTGAGATAAATCATTGAATAAATTCATGATCTTATTATATCAAGTTGGATGGATTTTATTCTTTGAATCCTTTAGTTGGAATTGAGCTGCAGTGTTGAAATTATCATTCTTCTGTCACATCTCATTCTGTATTTTCTAAAAATTGGGCAACTAGACATTAAACTCTAGACATAATATATTGAGGGTGTTTTTCTAATCATCAGTAACAATACCCTTATATTCAAAAACATCTATCATGCTTTCAACATCCTATTCATGAAGCCTATCATTATATGGTAACAATGATAAATGTACCATGATCTCCATGAATTTTACATCAACAAAAAAATATTGTAAATCAATGACATTTTTTAGAAATTTGTCAAAGTTATAGATATCATATTCTAGATTCCATTTGACACCTTTATCATCATCTTCTTTAATCCTTTTATTTTCTAACTATGAGGAACAAATTTATTTCCCCACTCTTTCTTCTACAAATTCACCGACATGAATGTATAGATTTATATAATCTAGAAGTTATTATTTTAAAACCTTATCCATTCCTTTTGAATTATCATTAATCTAAGTAATAATTTATCTCATGGTTTCAAATATCTAATAGATAATTTTGAATAATAATTTGGGAAAATAATAAATCAAATCTCTTAATAAATCAATTGAAGTATTATTTGGTACGTAATCACTCCCACTAGTTCTTGGATGATATTTCATAAACATTTGAAAAAAAACTAACATATACCACATAATCACTTGAATCAATTAATTTAATTAAGGTAGAGAGACTGTGCATCACATTATTGGAAACATGATCCACCAACTCTTCACATTGAAAAACTCATATGTCATTATTATTTCAGTGGAAACGAGATACTGATACATCCTCTTCATTAGATAAGAGTGATGTTTTCATTCATATTTTCATATATTTATTTTTCTGATACATAATGTACTTGGTATAAATAAAATCCTACTCAAGATAATTTAATCTTCACCAAAACTGTACTTCATTGTTAAAAATGGAAAGAAACACTAATATTCAAATGAAAATAACTATAATGTAGAGAATCTAATTAATTAAAACCATTATTTGGATACAGATTGAGATGACCAAACATGGATATACTATACAGTGGGGGAGGGTGGGGGAAAATAATTTTTGCGAACATTTTCTATAATAATTAATTTTATTGTTTTTACCACTTAGATATGTTATGATCTTGAATATCTTATTCTTTTTTCGATATTATATGTAAGTATGTGAGAGCTAGTAAAAACTGAAAAAGATATTTTTAAAATTTTTAAAATTAAATAAGAGTATCTAGTAATTTTAATGGCTATAAAATAATATAATACAACATAAGCACTAGAAAATAATTAATTAGTGTGGTTACTACAAGAATATAATAACCTTTCACTTGTGTCACACTATAGTCAATCGTTGGTTCTTTTTTATTGCACCTTTCTATTAATTATACATCCTATGAAGACATATTGAAATTCATATTATGGTATTTCATAACACAAATAATGTTATACAACTCTTAACACATTTGATGTATTTCATATTGCTACTTTTCTCTTTAAATCCTACTTATTTACCTATTACTTGAACAATGGTGGGAAAGAAACATTACTTCATTACAGTAGAAAACAGAAAGATTCACTGTCTACTTCCTCTTGTTTTCTGTATATAATTGTTCATAGAAGATCACATCTCTCTACATCTATTTCTTCTTCATCCTATGAAAAATGGAATTCCTAGTGTGCTATTTTATTCTTATCTTATTCTCTCATTCTTCTTCATTATGAATAATTAGACTATTTCATAGATTGGATGTCTCAAAATTATATTTGGATCCCAATGATAGTCAAATAAATATAGAATGGCCACTCAGTTCTTATTTTTGGAATCTTTGACACACAATAATATGATATAGTGTATGAGTTTCATAATCACATTCATCATTACACAATATCAGTAATTGAGTATAGTATTTAATTGTTATCAGTGAAATCAATTATTTTTTAATCAAAATATAAACATAAAATCACATTTCATATTATGAATTTATTTCAATTATACATGGCATTATAAAAAAACTAATGTGAACACTAAAACCCTATTTTATTGTTAATACATTTTCATTCATATTTTAGACTTCTTTTATTACTTCACGCATTGATATTTCCATTTTAACATGTTAAAAAAGCTTTATTACCAACTTTCTATTCTAATAAAAAGTGTGATTTGAATTGAATATTTCCATTAAAGTTCATGGATCATGTGGGACCATGTGATCATTATTTTTTATATAAACATTAAATAAAAACTATATTTCATAAATTATCTTCAAAAAACTATTATTGCAAAGGAATACTTCTTCTTCAAAAAATATTACATATTTCGGAGTAGGTTCTACAAGATCAAAAGTAGTTACAACCTTCATGTAAGGGTCTAAACCTTCAAGTAAGAGATTCATTAGAACTTGAAGAAATTTTTATAACTAGATCTTCAGCAATCCATTTTATTGTGTACAAAAAAATGTATAACTGTGATTTCCTCTTCTATATTAAATAAGAGTATCTCATGAGGCCTTCTTCTTCATTAAAATGGAAAAGAAAACCTCCCCACAACATTATTAATAGTGTATCAAGTAACACCTAACTATTCACAAAAAAGGATTCATGATGATCTATTTTCATTAAAAATGATATTCATTCAAAAAAAATAAAACCACGGTAAATTGGGTTAGATACTCTTCATTTATTGGTGATTTCCCAACTACCTCATACCTGAGAATCATATTTGATCATGTATATCTTTAAATATTCACAAAATAGACTACTTAATTCATATTTCATGTATTTAAAGATCTCAATGTTCATATTTTTCAAACAGAGGTTACCATCTAAGAAGACTCTAAAAAACATGGTGTCCTAATCATCAAGATTACCTTCTTCTTTTCTAATGAAGTATCTCATGAACGAAAAGTTCAAACTCATCCATTCCTTTATAAATGAATCCCCATATCTTCATAACATCCTCACGTTGTATAATTATGTGAATACTAAATAATCCATTAATAATGGAGATTTCATACATAGAGGTATTGTTCCTCATCATCTAAGAGTCATAGTGTCAAAACAACTATGGAAACCTCATGTTCGATCATCATATATTCAACAAAAAATTCTAATGAATCAAAATGCTTTTGAAAAAGAGGAATATAAATGCATTATTTGGAGATATGTATAAAATAATATTTATCAAATAGTGAAACATATATATGTAACAATATAAATGGAAGAACGGTGTATAACCTACTCCAAGAATTGCATTAGAGTTCGTCCCAATTGAGATCTCATATACAAATAATCCAGTCATGATGACCATTTGATTTGACAATGAGGTTCGACACTCCCAAAATTTCACACACACACACACACTCACTGAGATATGGCACACCAACTTTGTCCACTAGGGAATTCTCCTACGCACAATGCACACACCCTTATGGGTGATATGCGTATAAAATCCTATGATTCCTCTAAACATTCCATGTGTGAGCTATGGTACCTCTAATAACCAGGGGATGATCAGGTCATGTGCCTCCCATGGGGTTGAACATAGATTCCCACATGTGTTGTTTGGGTGGTCCTTGGTTGGTTAATGACTGACTATGTTTTCTTGGTAATATCCCATAAATTGTTTTCCAAATAATCAAGATAACTTCCATATAATACTCAATATAAAATTACAAACTATCATACTCCTCAATTCCATTAAAAATATTATTCATTCTATTTTAATTTATATTTCATAGATTTATTCTTCTCCATGATGAATAATATTTACCATGTACTTATTTAAATGATTCTTGATAAAAATCAATATTTTCATGGTCTTCACTTCTAGTTACTCATTGAAAGAAATTTGTCATCATTAACATAATTGACACAAATCCGAGGAAATTATAATATATGTGACAATCATCAAACTAATAAATTCAAATTAATAGAAATAAATTCCTTATTATAACAAGACTAGATTACTTTATTATATATACATTCATCCACGATATATTCAATTCGTTATTAATCTTTCTAATAAAGTAAATGTATTAAAAAATCCTTAATATAATAAGACTTGTGTAATTTATTGTTCACAAATTATTCAAAGATATATTCAATTTTTTTTAATCTCTATATCATGGTTGGATTCTTCCTCAAATCCCAGAACATTTTTATTTTTATAACATTCAATATATTGAAATCAACAAAATCACATTATGTCATTAAACACCATTAGAATCCAATAAAATCCATTGAAAAAAATAGAACTCATACACAACATTAGATTTCTAATATCCCCTTTTGTTTTTTTGGAAACATATTCAATGCTCATTCGAAATGAATATGTCAATATTTTAATCTATCCCCTTGACATTTCCAAACAACTTTTTGACTTTATCTACCCCTTATTAATAATAAAAAAAATTAGTGGAAAAGGGTTTAATTCCATACCTAAGAAATATGATATTCATAATTTCACTCAATGTATACATGATCCATCCTCGATATAGAACAAAAGTGGATTTGATTTAGATAATAGATAACTCCATTAAAAACTTATCATGATACCTCATGGAATGAGGACATTTAAAGGAGTATTTAATGGTTATACAATTTTCATCCATGAAGAAGATACTAAAAGAGATATAAATATTTTTTAATAACATTAAACCTTAAAATATTACACTCATGTCAAATAATTGATGAAAAACATACATGTGAAACAAGAAGGATAATAAGAATGTTAGAAATTCAATAAACCCACTTTTCTTATATCATTGATTAATTTTATTACTCACCCTTTGTTTTATGTTTCTTATTTTTTAACCAAAGATGTGAGATTTATAAAAATTTTCCTTTCCCCATGATATTTTATTTGAGAAATATCTAGAGTAATAATAATTATACGAACCAATATTTTATGGTATCTTCTTCCAAATTCATCAGTTGTCTCCACCTCAAGAGAAGAACAACATAGCATCTGCATCAAGGTTCATCTCCTTAAAAATGGATTCCAAGATGTTAAAATATCTAGTATACAATATAATACAACTTATGATAGTGACTATCCATATTTGAAAACATTCTCAATTTAGGAAATAATTATCCACTACAATATTTATTCATCAGTATACCCAATATAATATAAGACCATGATGGTATCTTATTTACCATTACAATCCAAGATATTCTTTCACCGTTTTTATCTTCATCAACAATTATAATGCATCATATTAGTATTTGGTTATCAATTAATGTATCAATAAATTATTATTAATTTTTTTTATTTTCTATCAATAATTGAAACCACTCACTACTTCTTAGATTATCTCCCTAATAACATTCTTCACCTTTAACTATCTACATTATAATCACAAATACAATAAAAAAATATTAATTACAAAAAATGAATCTTCTATTCTTTTTAATGATAATAGTAGGGTTGAGATAGTTTCTCAACAAATTTTCTATATTACCTATATTATTTACACTTTCATATTTGAACATCAATTATGATTTGGGATGTTTGGATCTTATCACTTCCTCAAAATTTTTAACCTTATTACTTAATAAGAATTTAATGTAATTATATCACCTTTGGTAGCTTTATTATTCTTAAAGAATTCATAATGATCTTTCATTATTGTATAATACTATTTTTGAGTGTGTCTACCTATGTTGTACCACATACACAAAATATATTCTTCCCCATGTGTAATATTTTCTCTTTATTTTCCAGTATCTTTTTCTACGCTTTTATAATTTTCTTCATTTTTTACAAATCATCTGACTAGATAACTGACATATCATTAGGAATTTTTTTATAAATATTGTATCTTCTACATATCTGATTATGAGTTAAAAAATATTTCGAGTTATTTTGGATGATTTAGTTTTCATCAACTTATAATATTTTAATTCCAAGGCCTTCCCTACATTCGTATTTGATAACTTCTTCGGAGAATGTTTTTTTATAATTTAATATATCTACTGATCATGTATTTCCAACATACACTTGTCAAACTGTGGTTTTTCCGTGTCATTAATCACATATGTGCCACTCAAACAGAGTTCCACGCCTCCCCTCCCCACGTAGTCTCCCATTTGCGCCCCGTGCACAAACTGCGAGTCGAAAATTTTCATCTGCCTCCTGCTACATCTCCCGACTGAAACATTGCACCTGGGGAGCTCTCGATCCCTCGAGTACCCCCTCTTTCATCGCTAAATATTGATCTAGCAGTTGTCCTTTGCCGACCACCTCGTCCCGATTTCAACTGTGGTCTCACAATTTTTGGCTTCTCCCGGTTTGGGTCAGGGTAAGTTTATTGATGGCCTAGGGTTTCGGTTATCTTTGCACGTGGCCTTCATCTACCTCCCAAATATCATGAAGACTGTCTTTCTCACAATTCGTCTTCCTCCTTGCACCAGTTGCAGCATGCTCCTCCTTTCTTCTTGAAATCACACTCATATTTCCAACATTCTAGATTGACTCGCGGAACCCTTTGAACCAAACAGCTCAACCTCCCGGTAATCATTCTAAAACCTACACTACTTCGTTTAATTTTGATGCTACTCCATAATATCTAATTGTAACCGCTCTATTTACATAATTTAGACACCCCCTGCATATTTTAATCTCAGTTTGGTATTCCATGAATTGTTCGGATTCCTATTTCAGCGGTACTGTCATTTGGATCTCAACAGCTTTCAGGCTATTTGTATTCACTCCCGCATCATCTTTGCAGCAAAGGTAATAACATATATTCATAATAGAAAAAGTTAATCATTTACACCGCATGTATGGATCTAATTATCTTATATAACTATTTTCAGTCACTTAGCGTTAGTTATACATTGGTTTCCTATATGAGGTTCCAAGAACAACTTATTTCATTTTCATTTCAATTTACCATGTTCATATCCCACTGCATGTTTATTTGTCTGATTTTAGAATACCATTTATGAAAAAATAAACTTATACTATCATCCGATGTTAATGTTTCTTTTATAGTTTTTTCGACTATATTTTTGATATCCACATAAATATATGGTTTGCGGATATTACTTTAACTAAATGAAACATAAATGTCAACTATTTTATTTTATGGACTATTACATATTTTCCTTTATTATGTCAAATTGTTTTACTGTTATGTCCTCTGTGCATTATACGGTCTCATTGCCCACCTTGACTATAAGTTATAAATAAAGAAACAAACATGAATTTTCCATCAAACTCTAGAGATGCGAGGTTGAAACAGAGGCTACTTATGAAGGAATGACAGACAGTTTGTGAGTTCTCTATTTAGTACCCTTGTAAATGTTTTCTTTACTACCCTCTATTGAGTTTTTTCAATAATTATACTTGCATCATGATCAGGGCCAAAAAATACTCGAAACTATTTAATATCATCAACCAATGACTCTGCTACTCCATCAAGTAAACCAATATCAACAGGTGACATCACACGTGGGATCTCACAGATTCCACTGTCAACTCTATGTATCAATGGTTAGTTTTGTTTACATTATGAATTAGAGTCTTTGCGATGTATAAAACTACATATAAGATTAATTCCATGCATCTTACAAAATTGATTTTCTTACAGCGCCTGAACCGATGTCTTCTCGATCAAATAATAACTTGAATTTCCCATCAAAATGTACATATGCATGGTTACAACGCAGTCTGATGATGAAGGAGCGACATAAAGATGGTGAGTTTACTAATACCATAAATTTTAATTGTTAAATTTATTTACATTTAGTTATTATCAATATTTGATTAAATTACAACAATAACAGTGTCTACATGTACTGGAAACTCAACTGTGGAAGCTGGTAGTATGTTTAGAACTCCAAACACTCAAACTTTACCAACAAATATATTCATGAATGATTTGACACAAATTCCATTATCATGTCTCTGTAACAATGGTTAGTTCCATTTAAATTTAAATGTATTTCCCATTGAACTACACAGTTTATTTGACCCTAACACAAATTATTACTGATAAACTGCTTCTCTGTCTTCAGTACCTGAAACATCTGCACCTTGGTCAACATTTTCAGCTTGATCTTACATAAGAAAACAATGTCCGAGAGTACTGAATAATTCTCATGTGCCTTTTAGTAAGTATGATAACATATTTATTTCATGACCATATGTTATGTGGTACTGCATTTTTATTTACCTTATAAAATTTTGGCCGTCACTTTGCCTAGATTTAGCGGAGGAAGAAAATACACTCTCAAACTCATTAGCTGTGACCTCGACGCAGTAAGAATGACTACTGTTTTTATACATTACCATTTACTGATCTTCCACTTATATTTCTTCTGCTTCCCTGTACAAACAGATGCAGCTTAACTCCTACTGAAGGAAACTACAATACGATATCCTTTACAAGTATGATGTACACTATAAGTTGACACACACACATATATATACCACTACACATCCTGTAGAGTATTGAGTTGTTTTCAATAACTACATTCAGGTACTGGTTGACAATCATTTTTCTGAGAAGCAATGATACCAAATAATATTGAGGCTCAAGAAAACATAAATATTAACAGTAATAGTACAGAAAACTATAGAGGTAATTTAATGAACACACTTCTCCTAAAACATTGTTGATTTTTTTATTATTTAAGAAAGGCCAGTGTTACATAGTGCTAGCTGCTGCAGGAGAGTCAGTGGAAGAAGACACTATTGATAACATGGGTTTAAGTTCTTACTAAACATGAATTAATGGTTCCTTAATACAAAATCATCATCTCTTATAGCAACTAAATTTTACTAATAACATTTTATGTATTGCTGTTATGTACAATATAGTTATTATGATATTGGAGACCCTACTAACGTCTACCAATATTGTCACACTTTTTTTGGTTTTATGAGCGAAACAATAAATTCATCAATAGTCAAAACCAACGCTTCTCTCTGTGCTGCTCAATGGGAAAGGATGCATTGGACTTACTACCAGAATGTCCTGAATATCTTAGGATGTTTGTGTTAGATCAAACAACTACTGAAGCCTGATTATTCCAAGACCACATGCATATATAAAATGTGATTTTTTCATTCACGTCAATGGGTGGAAAGGTAGATAGGTCATTTAATAATGGTTGATGTCCATGTATATTTAGATTAAATGGACAAAACTACCATCGCATATGTAGTTTATGCCTTCCTGATGGACAACCACCAAGGTTTGAACAACTTTACATGTATCATACTGCACATGAGTGTCAAAATAGATTTCGTGGAATGAGGTATCGTTTATATTCAATGATTTATGTTACGTTGAAAAATCCTTCACCTTTTTATGCTAACATTTATTATTGATCCATCTTTGATGTCGGAAATCATCAATCAGTTTATAACTACAATACTATTGAAAACATACAATAATTGCTTCATCAAAACAATGCATTGGCTCGATAATCTATAAGTGCAAAAGAGGTTCTTAGTCGTTAGGAGGTTCCAACTGTAAAGCTACGGCTGCTTAAAAAAAGAGGAACACATTATGCCACATATAACCTTCCAAATACATCTGAAATTGTGATGTTAATTATCGGTGACATTGAGTATCTCAACCAAGAATGGGATATCATCATTCAAACCAAAATTGGAGATTTACAACGAATTTATTAGCTTCCCCCTTTGTATCTTCCATTCCAGTATCCTTTGATTTTCCCAGGTGGCCAGGATTGATATTGCGACAACATGTTGCATCATGCAACTCAATTAAAAAAATTACTACACTCAGAAAGGTAACAATGCGAGAGTAATTTTTATTCCACTTGCAATTCTGTGAAAATGAAGCATCGATCTTTATACATTCTAGACTATTACTGCAACAGCTTACTGTTGATTCTTATACAATGATTGAGTCTCAATGAATTTCATTCATTCGCTTCAATCAGAATAAACTGAGGGTAGAACTTTACAATGGGTTACATGATGCATTGCTTTGAGGTGACCGTGAAGGGACATCCTACGGAAAGTGTATTTTGTTACCATCTACATTTATGGGCGGTCCAAGGTATATGTTTTAGAAATACCAAGATGCTATCTCAATATGTAATTGGGCAGGGTATCCAGATCTATTTTTAACATTTACATGTAACCTGATGTGGTGTGAAATAACTCGATTTCTTAGACATTGCATTCTTCGTTCAGCATATTGACTGCAAATATTATCTCGGGTTTTCAATATTAAGGTTGAACGTCTACTGAAAGATTTATTCCAAGGTTGTTTATTTTGGAATTCATGTGTAGGTTAGTTTTTATGAACTCAATATCCCATATTCTCAATTCCTTATTATGTATTATGTCATCTAATATTAACCATCAAACTATTTTTATCTCATGTAGTTGTTCGAATAGTGGAGTTTAGAAAATGTGGCTTATATCATGTGAAAATCCTACTATTTATCTGTCATGAAAACAAAAATCATAGTCCAACGGATGTAAAAAAGAACGTATGTGCTGAAATTACCAATAATTGTGCCTACCCAAGACTACATGAAGCTGTTAAGAATTTTATGATCCATGGCCCTTGTGGTGATGCCAACCATAATTCTCCCTGTATGAGAAATGGTAAATGTACCAAATATTTTTCTAAAGAAATTTGTGGGGCATAACACTGCGGATGATGATGGTTACGTGGCCTATCACAGAAGGTATGATGGAAGAACAGTTCTAAAAAATGGAGTCCCCTTACATAATCGATTTGATGTTCCATACAGTTTGGTGTTGCTATTAAAGTATCAAGCACATATAAATATTGATGTTTGTAGTCAGTCATCTTCAATCAAATATCTTTTCAAGTATATTAACTAGGGGAATGATCTGGTAATAGCAGCACTCTATGAGAGTAGCAATAGAGATTTATCAGAGAATGATGTAGATGAAATACAGATGTACTGTGATTGTCGGTACAAATCTCCTTGTGAGGCCACTTGGAGAATATTTTCACATGATATCCATTATAGGTATCCACTGGTTGATAGGTTAGGTTTCCATTTACCCGGACAACATTCTGTGACCTTCATGGATAATGCTAATACTAGAGATGTATTAAATCACACTAACATATCTGAAAAAATGATCACCTCTTGGTTTCCAGCAAATATTATGTACCCTGAGGGAAGATCTCTTACATTTTTAGAATTCCCTACAATATTTGTTTACCACCGAAATGACAGGACATGGAATCTCAGAAGGTAGGGATTTTCTATCGGTAGGCTATACTACGTTCCCCCAAAAGCTGGGGAACTATTTTACTTATAGATACTTCTAACAAAAATCAATGGTTCTACTTCATATGAAGATCTCAGAAAAGAGAACAACATTACTCATGGAACATTTAGAGAGGCTTGTTATGCGCTGGGACTGCTAGCAGATGACACAGAATTTATTGAAGCAATAAAAGAGGAGTAATCTTGGGTAATGGGACATTATGCTCATAGGCTCTTTGCAAGCATGTTATTTTCCAATAAAATTTCTCATCCAGACATTGTTTGGCAACAAACATGTCACATCCTAGTTAAAGATATATTACACTATCATAGAAGAAGGCTACAACTGCCATGTACAAATCTATTTCTCAGCTTATATTTTATAACACGTCGCTGCTAACTAATTACAGAAATATCATTTTCCTTATGTTGTTGACAAAAGTATTTATATAATATTTACATTAATATTAACAGAAAAACATTGGTTATATAGAAATTAAATGATACTTATTGGTTTCCATGTAATTAGAGAGGGTCATAAATAAAGGCTGATCATTTCAAGTTACTATATTTATTTAAATAACTGTTTAGCCTCAAATGACATAAAATATAGAAAATTAAAATCCAATGGGTTATTCAAATAACAGTTCAGCCTCAAATGACAGAAAACATGAAAAAATTTGCATCCATGTGAGGTTATTTAAATAACAGTTTAGCCTCAAATGACATAAAACATTAAAATCCAAGGGGTCAACAACTGTCCATATGAATGCATAAATATAATAAATATTCATTAATGATGATATTTTAATACTTTTCATTCTATTTTATTATTACATTACCTATTTTATTCTAGAAATAATATTTTTCTAATTTATTACCAACACATAGTTGCGCAAGTCTACTGTCAATCAACTATTAGTGGGAATGCATAATTCATACTTTATTATATATAATAAATTCTCTCATGAGCAATTTGTTTTATTATTTCAGTTAATATTAATTAACTGATTCAGTGAATGTTGTTTTCATTATACAACTCTGAAACAACGTTCCTCATTCTTCTAGATTTGACACTCACAGAAGATCAAATACATATGCATGATCTGCTTGAAATAGAACATATATTATGGGCCAATGGAACATCTCTTCGATTTTATCCTCCCATTCCAGTTACAGATTCTCCAATTGATACTCATTTGAATCATTTAGTTGGATAAGAACTAAATTATAATTGAGAAAACCTACGAAGAGAGTACAAAACTTTACAGACTATGCAAACTGTTGAACAGAAAGAGGTGATGGATGTCATTTTGTCTTTGTTATCTATAAATATCGGAGGATTCTTCTTCTTGCATAGATATGGAGGCACAGGTAAAAAAATCATTTGGAATATTTTAACATCATTTCTACAATATGAGGGATCTATTGTACTTGCAGTAGCTTCGAGTGGAATAGCATCATTACTGCTTCCTGGTGGACGCACTGAACATTCTAAATTTTGTATTCCAGTCTCCATTACTGAGCAATCTATTTGAAATATTCAACAAGGGAGTGATGTAGCAGAACTTCTTCACTCTAAAAAACTAATTATTTGGGATGAATATTCTATGGTTTATAAATACAGCTTTGAGGCTCTAGACCGTACTCTCAGGGATATTATGAGAGAAAAAAATTATAATGCAATAAATTTTCCATTAGGTGGTATAACAGTAGTATTGGGTGGAGATTTCAGACAAATATTACCTTTAGTACTTGGTTTTAATAGAAATGACATTGTATTTGCATGTATTAAGTCATCGTATCTTTGGAATCACGGTTAGGTCTTAACTCTAACTAAGAACATGATATTTCTTTCCTCTAAATCCACTGATTGTTCACATGTGATTCGTGATTTTGCTAAATGGACTTTGGATATTGGCGAAGGATGAGTTGGATAACCTAATGTTGGTGAAGTGTCCTTAAAAATTCCTTCATCATATTTTCTTTACTACACTAGAAATCCAATGGTTGCAATTATCGAGCATACATATCCTACTTTTAGTGACAAATACAATGAGGTCTTTTATTTGAAAGATCATGCCATTCTTACTCCAACCTGTGATGTTTTTCAAGAAGTAAATTATCACACGCTGTCTCTCACAAATTCTGAAAAAACGACTACTTCAACTCTGATTCAGTCTGCAATGCCAGTTTTGATACAGATAGGGAAGAAAACATATATACCTCGGAGATGTTAAATGGGATAAAAATCTCCAGTTTGGCTGACCATAAAATTTATTTAAAAATTGGTGTCCCCATTATGTTATTAAGAAAGTTAATCAATCTGTTGGTTTATGTAACGGTACTCGTATTATTGTTACACACTTATGGGATCATGTCATTGGAGGAAAAATTTTGACTGGCTGTCATTCGGGGTATTCAGAATTCATTCCAAGACTAACTATGGTGCACTCTGATCATATATGGCCTTTAAAATTACAAAGAATGTAATATCATTTGACAGTTTCTTATGCAATGACGATTAATAAAAGTCAAGGACAGTCATTGTCTTCTGTTGGGTTATTTATTTGCAAACCTGTGTTTTCTCATGGTCAATTATATGTTGCAGTTTCTAGGGTCACATCAGCTACTTGTTTGAAAATTTTTGTTGATGATAACAGTAACACATCCTCTAATTAAACACATAATATTGTGTAAAAAGAAATATTTGAAAACCTCTGTTAGGTACATTTCAACTAGCACATCAATTGTTTTACTGCTGTTTGGGACTGCAATATGTAATTCCTAAAGTCTATAACTACTTACTGTATTATTGTTTTCAGCACTAATTGTATTTTACACTGTCAAAAAAAATGTCCAGATAAATTACCCTATTGAATGCGATTACACCAGAGGATGATGAAACCCTATGGGTTGAGGTTCGTGTTTTAAATATGTGGTGAAATTCGTCTCCAAAACACTCTAATGTTGTTGTTTCTATTGATCTAATACTTACTGATAAAGAGGTCAGTTTACATTTCATGAGTAATGTTTGTTTATTTAAACCTATAATCATGTTTCAATGTATATAATTGTCAATACATCTAAATTATCTTTTTGTCCTTTCACATTGATATTTTTAATTTATTCATCTATGTTTTAACATGCTATGACTAGGGAATGATAATTCAGTATAAAATCAGTAGCCACCAGCTTATCTCTAAGTACAAAAATATATTGCGTGAGAGGCTATGCTATATGATACAAAACATCCAGACAGGTTCAAACCATGCCAGTTACATGGGATGTAGACATAACTGTAGACTAATATTCATGAAAATAACATATGTTCGTCCATGTGATGCAGAAATTCCACTTTTTAGTTTTGATTTTACTTCATATGATGATATTATTCAATTTAATGTTCCCAAAGAACAATTAATATGTACATTCCACTACGCAGTAAATGTTACTTTTCAGTCTGGAATGATTAATAGATTTAGGATTATAGTATTTTATAATACCTCTATATTATTTTCAATTAAAGCCTCTTTCTATCATCTATCTTATAGAAATAATTTTCCTTCTTCGATACACAAAACCGGTGAAATCTATGGGTCCTTCCAACCATAGGATGCAAATTACTCTTGAGGATGAAAGGTCAATATTTTTTTAAATATATATTTAGTGACTGATAAATATTTATATGTATTTATATTGTTACTCAATTTTCGTACAGAGGTTTTCAAATAAACTGTCGTTTCTGGGGGGACTACATAAATGAATTAATGAATTACATGGAAAAAATAAGGAGTCGTATACCATTATAATATTACAACTCGTTCTGGTGAATCGGTTGAGCAGTAGGGTTTCTGTCTATATAATATAATTTTTTTGTTTCTAAATAAATCGTAAAATATGTTGCATGACCACCTGACTCTCTAATTATGTGTTATTAGACTTCAAACTCCTTTTAGCCTCTGTTATTGTCACAACTACTATGAATGCAACAAAAATTCATTAAAATCGTCATATTCATGAAGTAGAAAATTTCCGAAACATGTAACATTATACATACTCGGTGTTCTGTCTTTTTACAACTTTATACTCTGTGCATCACAATTGTAATATAGATATGTTCTTATATTTTATTCTAAAGTCTATCCTTCTATATTTACTAGGTTTGGGCTATTAAAAAATCACATTTACAAAGCCCACAACCAACTAATGTCAACCCCACTATAGAAGTCTTGTATTGGAATTACAAGAAAAAAATATCAAAAGTGAAAAGCTCTCTCGAGGTAACTATAACATCCTTATAATCTGAAATACAATAAACTCTATTATGAACTTTTTACATCTGTCCTTTACTAATGAGTTTATTATTATGTACAAATTCTTCTACAACCTACACGGTGCTTAATAGAAGCAAAAATAATAAAAATTCAAAGAAATCACCGCTGGTATTTTGAATCATGTAACTTTTTCATGAAGAAAATACATGTTTTAGATGACAAAATATGGTGCCACAGATGTAAATTATCTCCCAACAACACTACTCCCAAGTTTCAAATCTTATTTTAAATTCCTTTTGTTCAATATTTTTCTATATACCTAATAAATCATAATACTCAAATTGGTGTATTTGTAACCAAAATATTAAATTCAACAGATTCAGAGTCCAACTAATGGTTGCTGATACGACAGACTCATGTTTAATTGTTTTATTTGAAAAACAAGTCATCCAATTCTTACATAAAACAGCTGCAGAGTTAAGAGCTCCTTTGATACAGGTAGAACCAATTTCTTCTATGAACTCAATATCTCGTTCCATTATATATTCTAAACCTACTTAGCGTTTTTAATTTAGGTCGATGATGAGTATGGTTTTACTACGGAATTAGATATTTTCAAATCAAAGAAAGTGCTATCATCAATTGATGTAACCATTTATAATATTCAAAACCTTCATCGTTTGTTTAAACAAAACAGCTTCAAAGTTCTATTTATCAGTGATAATGATTACTAAATCACCAATTTTAATAATATCCTCTAATAGAATAAGGTAATACACTATAGTCATCCATATCTTTCTTAAATAATTATATGTTACAAAATTTGACGGTCTATCATTACTTTACTGTATAGGGACATCAAACCAGTGGGTACTCACATTTCTGTAGTGGAATTGAATATATCAACGTATTATATGTCTCAGTTTTTTCCCACTTCCTAAAAAAAAATATGCTTACTTTAATTTTCCTTCCAACCTTGCACAATAGGAGCATCAAACTGGTAGGTCTTCACCATTAAGCTCTAGTATTGCGAGTAGATATGATGGTTGTACCTCAAATATTTCATCTACTAAGGTATGTTTCAATTCTCCTCATTCACTATTTACTTAATTCCATTTATGATAATACACATCCATCATTATTATAGAGTTTTGTTGTTTTTTATATTTTTGACACACACTACTTTATATATGTAAATGTCTACTATTAACTAAAAGATATGTTCTTCATTGATTTCTACTACAACAAGTACTTTCCAATTGTTCTAACTATATAATCTATGTAGAAAAACCTCTCACATGAATTTCATATTGAGGATGATGTTCGGCATGATCCTAAGATAAGTTGAGACAGTTTCGGTACAACAAGTCATTGTACTCAAGTAGAGATGCCAATGAAGGGAAATTTGGACGACTCAAATGAGCAGTCAAACTGAGATGTTCTTCCCCAACATCTTGGTAATAAAACTTTATGGGTATTTATTTTTTAATTCACTCCTTTTTTGTGATATCTTATGATCATTACATAATGTTCAAGAACAAGTGAACAGTTAAATAAATAATAAGACTAGCCATTGGTGTCTTCAATATTATTTGGAGTACAAAATGATTAAATATTCTCTTTAGTTGATTGGTATATGATCTAACAGTTCAATGGAGTTGACCTTGAAGTTCCTTTTCATTTCCATTTACCTTGCATGATTTATACTTACTACATTTGATCATATTATTTGACCGATTCATAACCATCATATTTAATCTAACACAACTGCTATTTCAGTTTGCAGTGAAACATAATTACATGCAAGAGAACGTTTTACCAGTATTATAATACTAACCATTACTGTAACATATGGTCAATTTACTAATACTGTAATTTTCACTAACAATGACCAGATTATTTATTCCTTATAACAATGACCAAAGTTTAAGGGTTACCCTATTTATTTGTTTTTTAACACAGTCAAAAGGATTGATTGTGGATGTGTTAAAAAAATTGGACAATTCAATTTATAGTGGATACTGTTTGGGATAAGATACTTGGGTTTTCTTACACACAGTTTTCACAAAGAGATAGATTGTAAACATATATTACATAATGTTAGTATACACTGGGAAGTGGGTTCGATGGGATCCCCCTGTATCAGGCTACAAGCTCAATACTGATGGAGCTTCCTCAGTGGGGGTGATCTCCGGAGGGGGGGTTGTTAGAGACCATAAGGGTGATGTGATCTTGGATTTCTCTTGTTTCCTGGGAAGGGGAAATTCCATACTAGCAGAGGCCCGGGCTATATTCACAGGGCTTTCTTTGTGCATCCAGGAGGAGGTTGCCATTTCGGAAGTGGAGGTGGACTCACTTGTCCTCCTTAATTCCCTTAAAGTTAATCGCTATACACCTTGGTCCATAGCGTACGTGGTCAGTAAATGTCATGGTATGCTTAGTCATAACATCACTCTTTCACGCATATGCCGAGAGGGGAACAAGTTCGCAGACTATTTGGCTTCCATGGATGACCATTGTTCCACAGACATGCATATCTTCCAGATTAACAGTTTGGAGGCAGAATGTGTTAATTTGATCAGAAGGGATGCCCTCGGTCTGCATTACTTTATACCTCCGTAGTTTGTTTAGGGTACTTTCTTATTCTCTTAATAAAAATTTAATTTGTATGGAAGGATGGTTTACTCATGTAGTTTATGGAAACAAATCAAACACTATAGTTTACAGACACAAATTACACAATGACTGCACGCAAAGACTGCAGTTTACACACTGACTGCATGCATAGACTGCAGTTTACGCACAGACTGTAGTTTACATACTACAGTTTACACACATATTTATCCTATAGTCACAGACCGCACCCCAAAAATACACACTGATAGCACGCACAGATTTTACACAGAGTTTTCACATAGAAACAGATTACACACACAGACTGCATACTAAGGTTACACAATGAACATACACACTGAGTTTACAATGAAGTGAACACACAATTTTCATACACATACCCAAAATTCTCACATAGATTACACATGGAGATTACACAATGATCTTACACAGTGTGTTTGCAGACAAAATAAACACTGTGTTTTCAGAAACAGATTTTACATTGAGTTTATAGACTCTGATTACACACAAGGATTATTCACATAGACTTCACAAATGTATTTTTACATATATTACATACTATGAGTTTATAGAAAAAGATTTTAGATTTTAGATTTCTGTGTAGAGTATAATAAAAATTTTGACATGTCATTTAGAGAAAAATAATTGCATTATACATCAGGTCATGTAACTTTTTACATATATTATGACATGTCATTTTATTTTACATTAAATATTTGAAAAAATATAACTGCACTATGGTCTAATTTTTTCTACATTTTTTCTACATGTTCTAATCGGTACCTGTTGTTCAGCCTTTTTTATACATGTTATAAGTTTCTGTATTCATTCTTAGTACTAAAATCTGCATAGTCTGTAAAGTATTTCTACTGTGGTCTTTTCTAATGACTCATGTATTTGTGATTTCTCATGCTGTACATTTTAGTATGATTTTTCTACAGGTTGATTATCATTTTTTCTTATGGTATTTTTTTCATGGAAAATGTTTCTTCATGCTAGATGGTTATCTTTCCATGCTTGACGGTTTTCATAGTGGATGATTTTGTATCCGTTTTTCATAATGAAAGTTTATCATCATGCTAGAAGTTACTCGTGTTGGAGGAGGATAATGCTGGATGTTTTTTTATTATACTGTAGGTTCTTGATGGTGGAAGTTTATGTTTCAAGTTTACTCAACTTTTGTTTTTCATACTAGACATTATTTCCTGCTGGATGGTTTGTTGTATTTGATGTTCTCCATTTACATAGAAGGTTTTCATCAGATTTTGATAAGTTGGTTTAGTCATGTTGCCATATTTAATTCAATCATTTTCACATATCTCCGTTTTATTATTAAAATATGTCTAATTTTTTGACTTATATTTCACTTTTTATTGAACATTATTGTTTGATCTAACTATTATAAATACTAATCACTTACTAAAAGAAATAAGAGTAATCAAATACTCCATGAAATAGCACGAGCGAGTAATATATTTTTTAATTGCATCAATGTAATTCTTCATCTTTCTTAGGAAACCTCTATGGTTTTATTTTATCAACTTTGGATACATGTCAACATGATAATGATCCACTCTTGTGACCAAAACCATTTCATTCTTCACATATATTTCCATGTTCTTAATACATGTTTCAAGTTTAAAATATTTTCATAATATTTTCATCTTTCTTCATCATCCCAGGGTTTCTCCCCCTTGACAAGGTATTAAATTATTAATTTTCATTTATATGATTTTACAAAATTATAGTGCACAATCCATGAATATATTAGAAAGAATTATTGAATAAAAAATCATGATCTAATTATTTATTATATATATTGTTTTCTGGTATTCTTCGTAGACTATTGGAATCATTATAAGGAACCTGTTTGAAAACACTTTTTATCCACCTTAGTAATGGTGGAAGCCAAATCATATCTTTTATTTATCAATACATGTATTTTTTTGACCTTTACTATTCATGATAAAAATTTGGAAAATATTATTACTGTATGATATGAATGGTACCAATTTCATTAATATTCATGTGATAAATCATTAAAGAAATTACTGATCATATTATCAAATGTTGGTATAATTTAAAACAAAGAATCCAACAATGATCATTTAGTAGATACATTAAATTTATCATTATTTTTTGACATATAAATGTGTGTGTAATAAACATTCACTAACTATGAAACCAATTAATGATATGTCATTTTGAGGGTGTATTCCGATCATCAATTTTATGCACCATCTCTTTAGAAAATTTATTTGATATTCCAATCTACTCATTGTAAAATATAAATTTTTTTAAATGGTATTTTTAGATAACCTTGGGCTTTAATTCAACCTTCAAATCCTTTACATCAAGGATATTTATCAATGTTTATTCATGTACATAAATCTACACATTAAGATTATTATTGTCTCATTCTTTCTCTTCAACATCATTATTCTACTTGTGTTGAAACTCTAAAGATGAAGTTAAAATATAATATCTTTCTACACTAAAGGCTCCATCATTTTTAGAGGGAATTATACATTCTTGATTTTTTTTAAATTCTTCTCAATAATATTTTAATTCAATTAGGGTGATGTGGTCTCATTATACATGCTTTGAAATATCCCATATATAATAGAGAAAAATTAATCCAAATAACCATTTATTATAAACCTTAACGATTCAACTAAAAAACTGACATGTTATTAGACCAATTATTTCATGGATCATAATGATGGATGTTTTGATATTAACTAACACATACCTCTTGATAACTTGAATCTATTGATGCATTTGAGGTAGTGAGACTATCCATATACTTAGGGGAAACATTATCAACCTAATTTTCACTATTTAAGACTGATATATATTCATTTATGGAAATGGATAGTAAAATTGATGCATTAAATTACTTAGTTAAGAGGTTTTCCTTCTTCATCTTTTTATTCTTGTTATTTATCTTTTTCTTCATGGTATTGGTGGAAATAATATTCTTCATGGAGATGACTAGATCTTTTCCATAACTATAGTTTATTATAAACATAATAATGAAATTAAAATATTCGAAAGAGAATAATTTCAAAATAGAGAATATAATAAAGGTGAACCATCCCACTAATATCAATTGAGAGGAAAAATTTGGGATATAGTCCACTCATAGAAGGGAATGAATCAATTTTGTATACTTTTTCCCAAATTTTTTCTTTTATCCACTTTACCTCAAAGACCATATAAGATTGTGATTCTCTTATTCTCATTTCCTTGTGGAATGAATATATATGAATGGTGTTAAATATGGTATATGATATTTTTACAAGTTTGAATATACAATAATTTTATATATTCCTTTGAATAGTTTTGAAATAATCCAATACCACAAAACCACTTGAAAATAAATCTTTTTACATGGTTCCTATATGAAAATAATTTTCATTCTCTTGCATCATTGTATAGTCAATTGAAAATGCTTGTTTTTAGCTCCTACATGGTACAATAAACACCCTATGATGATTTTAATCCCATTATTATGAAGGCACATTATGACACCAAATATGCTTCCACCTATTGAGTCTTCTGATGGATGTAACATTTCTGATATTTTTTCTTCTCTTCTAAACTATTCAATTATTACTTACAAAATATTGAGAAAACATATTTCCTTCTTCACATAAAAAATTTTAATTTTCCCATTCTTATTCTTATTCTTCTTCTCTATAGATAATTTTACATAGATCAATTATTCTCTCTTATTTTATTTTTTCTTGTTCTTATGAAATCAAATAAGCATAATACATTTTTATCTTCTTCTCTGTTAATAAAATAGTATAAATAATATGAATGTGTAATAGACTAGATATATCATAATTCATATTTTATTGAAATTATAATAAAATAAATAAGTATTATCTACTCAATTATTCTTCATATGACCTTTCACACATAATAATATATTGTAGTGTAATAGTTTTTCAATCAGTTATTTGATATTAAATATCAATAATTGAGTGTATTATCAATTTAATCTTAGTGAAATTGATTATTTTTAAATAATATATATAATTCACAAAACATGTCACATCACATTATAAAAGTATTTTAATTATATATGAAATTATTACTAAAAATCTATGATAACACTAAGCCTCTATTTTATTTTCAAAATTTTATTGCTCGCCATTTATCACTTCTTTTAATCATACATACATTGTTATTTTCTCTTTAAAATGCATGAAAACCCATAATACTCATGTTTTCTGTGAACAAAAGGTGTGATTAAAATAGATTATTTACATCACAAATTAAGTATCATGAAGGATTGTTTAATCTATATTATTACACTAAACATTATATATAGAACTTCACCATGTGTTATCATCATGAAACTATAATTTCATAGACCTAAAAAAATATTTTCCAAATAATATTTGTATGTGTGTAGGGTTGTTGACATCCCTTATAGTAAAATTTTTTTTGTAAGTGTTTATACCCTCTATTGGTCGGAGTAGACCACATAAGAGTGGGGTTAATTGAGTATCTATGAAAATTTCTATTAAAAAGATTCTTTGAAATATATCCCCCAATTAAAATATAATCAATGTTAGTTTGTAGAGAATTTATAAAATTCATGAATGTTCAATTAGTTTTTTAGAAGCTTGATTAGTTCTCACCATTACTAGGTTAAATATTAGTCAAACTTTTGAAACTAACCCATTGATTCAAAAATGATATAAAAACTTTCTAAACCAACTATGAAAGGTCAATTTATATTTATTTGAAATTAAATAAAGTCAGATCATATTAAACTAAAAGATAAATACATAGCAGATAAAAACAAGAGGTTCAATTTCATGCTAAGACTTAATCCTCTCCACTTTGTGATCACCTACAACCAAGTAGTTTATATTAATAAAATTTTGGATCCACACCCTAGATCGGGGTTCACAATAGCCAACATGTCTTTCTAGGTCACACTTGACCTCTACCACCGTTATTCATTGAAAAAATGACAAACAGATAACACTTTCTCACTCCCACTATTCTATGTGGCATATTAGATCAAAAAGAGAGTGAGTGTGAGGATATTGAGTATCTTCCCGTTTGGCACTAGTGATAGTGACTGTGAATGAAACAGATGTTCGCACTGATCAAAAAGGTAAAAAAAATACCACAATAATATTATAAATTAAGAATGGAGTTTAGAAATATCTTCGTGTTATATAGTGAATCTCTGAAACAGACTGAAGTATAGAAAATGATATTCGAGTATTCTTCTGGAAGATGGCTTCAGAATAGACTATTACAGCCACAATATTCTATCTTTCATGTGATAAAAATTCATCTCGTCAACGTTAAGATGTTCATATAAATTTAGAATGTTCTTATTTGTCTTATTGAAATCCGTGTGTACTCTAGCTTTGAGTTCTTGCTCAGCTTTTCAAGTTCTTCTCTTTCCACTATTTAGCACATTTTCCCAATCTGTGTCACACACACACTGTACACGGTTTATCATATAATCCTTTTATAATTCACGTTCCAACAGGAATGAAGATCTCTTCACATGTTTTCACCTTGTAATGTCTACAAATTGTCCTATAGAGAGAATTAAATAATGTCAGAAACATTATCTTGGCCAAATATGATCGTTAGAAATAAATTTGTATTAATAAATATGAAATAGTATTTATTATTATTGATGAGTCATATGTATCAATGACTCATTTGTGTTTGTCTATCTTCATCGGTATATCAGCATTGGTCTGTCATTATTGATCTATCAGCATCAGTTTGTCAGCATCGGTTTGTCAGCATCGGCTTGTCAGCATCGGTGACTCCAAGTATCAGTGAGTTATTTACATCGTTATCGTTGTCTCAGAGTATTAGTGATTCAATTGTTCTATCGATATGTAACCCATCTATGAGTTGTTCATCGGTGACTTATCCATCGGTGAGTCGATCATCAGCGAGTCATCCATCGGTGTGTCGATCATTAGTGTGTCCTCCATTGGTGTGTTGATCATTGGTGTGTCATCCATCGGTGCATCGATCATCAGTGTGTCGATCATCGATATGTCATCCATCAGTGATTCAATAATCTGTGTGTCATCCATCGGTGTGTCGATCATCGGTGTGTCCTCCATCGGTGTGTCGATCATTGGTGTGCAGTCCATCGGTCTGGCAATCTAAACTAATGGTGCCAAGGACTTCTGAGGAACATATGAAGTGTCTTCCCTACACAGAGCACTACTAAATTACGTGATATCCTTAAATACATGGAAATATACACTTTTAAATATATTGAAGCATAGATAGTGTTTATTGAGTTAGTGAAGTTTATTTTACATTATGACATAATTGATTAACTTATAGATATCAAATAAATGAAATAATATAATCTATTCATTGATATTATTTGTGATTATGAAAACCACTATATCATGGTGGGTCCAATAAACTCCCCCTTTTTGATTATCACAAATTATGACATACATGTGATGATAAGGAGTATGAATTACACGACATAGCATACCTCACTGCATGTGATTTTTCAATATAACTTAAACATTACCTTGTTTGGGTTTTAAAAAAAAGATCCCCCTCAATTTTTAGATCAACAAAAATGTGTATATATATATATATCTATATATTATGGTGGGTACATGCCATGTGACCTATGCCAAAGTTACTCTCCCTGATATTGATAATTTATTCCTATACCATTCTTCCCTTTTGGGATTAGTAAAAAATAGATTAAGAGATGTAGAAATACGAAAGAGAAATAACATAATGATAATGAGAAACATAGTGGAGAAAAAAAGGATTTCTATTAAGGGTCAAAAGAGTAAAATCCACAAAATAATGATTCAAATACATATCAAATAAACAATCCACCACTAAGGGGTTGGATTTTGAGGTGTTATTCCTTTATATGAAGGATAAGGAGTATAATCAGATGGTTTTGGTTTGGAAGTGGGAAGAGGTAGCCTGAAGACAACACCAGGCAAGGCAACACATGTAGGGGCATTTGTTGCAAGTCTAGGTCTTCTTTATGAAAATACACGGTATCGAGGTTGCTCAGTAATGACTGGTAAAATATGATAAATGGCATGAGAGATAGTCATCATAGCAAGAGGCAAATAGGTAGTGCCAATGAAAGAAGGAGGAGGAACCACAATTTCATTAGCTTGAACATGTAGATATGGATTAAAGAACTTGATTAAATAATTAATGATTTCACCACCATATTTCATGTCTTTCTTAAAATAATCCTTATTCTCCAAGAATTTATTACGTAGAGGTGTAAATTCCATTAACTATGACACTTGTTTCCTGAAGTCTTCTATTACTGGAGGAATTTTAGGATTTTCGGAGAAAAACGTGAATCTATTGATGAGATCATACATGGTAAAGATCATAGTAATGTACTTATCCCATTTCTCTTTAATCTCTTTCTGAGAAGTAGGGGAATCATTGGTGCACATCCTTACCTTTTTGTAAATGAGGTCTGTATTTCTATGTAACTTTTCAAGAGTTTATTTCTCTAAATCACTCTAAATATTCTAGAGTTCATCTCTTTTTATAGCCTTCATAGATTCCAAATTAGCAACTACACCTCTCCCACATCTAGAAAGGGATGGACCGGTGATCATTTTCCCAAGATCTTCTTTTAATTTCTTCAAATTTACATAGGTAGATGTGTCACTAAGTTCCCATGAACATACTGCACACCACTTAAATAGGTCTTGAAATTAGTGGTTATAGAATTTAACCCATTGCTCATCTTCCTTTCTTCTTCCCTCAAAAATGTATTATGTCAAATGATGGTTTCAACTGTGGTAATGATATTAGGTGGTATTTTCTGGATCACCATTTGAAATTTTTGAACAATCATTTTTGAAGTACTCATTAAAGTAGAGGCTTCACTTATTGAACCAATTGAGTCTCTCAGCGACTCATATATATCATTTTTGAATTTCTCTAAACCATCCTTAGTGAAATAGTCAATAGGCAAAGGTTGTGCTACTGGCACATCTATAGAGGATGTAACAAGTGAAACCAATGTAAATGTTTCTTCTTCAGCTTGAACTCGATGAGTAGGAGGAGGTGATGTTATCTTCTTATCATAGTTATATTCCAAACCAAATTGAATGTAACCAGGATCTTTATTCCAGTATTGAGTACAAGTCCAGTCTCTTGGCTCAACTATGTCAATAATAACTCTTCTTCCCCATTGCTCAGGAAAAATTTCATCTTCGTATTCATCTCCATACTTTCCTCTAGCCAAAATAACTTTTCTGGGTACAGGTACCAACTGAAAATTAGGTTCTTCATGTGCTCCATCCAATTCAACATCTTCAGGAACCTCCTCAATCTCATAATTCATAGCCACTTCATCTTGGCTACCAACCATAATTTCACTCAACTCATGAATGATTTCATGATTTTAATAAAAAGAATGATTATGTCTATCCTCATTACCATCATATATATGATCAACACCCTCCTATACAACATGATAAAAACCATATACAACTCCATGTATAGATTACTCATTGGATCTGTCAACTACTTATTGTCCCACTTCTAAAGAATTACTGACATGCTCATCATCTCCATATTCATCACAATCATAATCATCACCAGACTCCTCATTTGACTTACTTATATATCCTTTCACACCAGTAACCTCTGTCACTTCTTCATCCTCATCACCTAATAAAGTTTCCATTGATGGTTAATCCAATGGTGGACTAGCAGGTCCATAAGACATATCATTTGGGATTTAAACAATATAAGGATCACTCCTATCATCAAAAGGAGATCCTTATTCCTTTGGAAACTCAACCTCAACTTCCTCATCTGAATAGACAACTTCCTCTCCTGGTTTTATTTGTGGATCAACCTGATCCTTTGGTCTGGTATGATGGTTAATCAGATTAAACTCCACATATAGTATTTCCTCATCTCTTACCAAGCATTTCTTCCATGGGTTCCAGAAAATATTCATTCTCCTACAAATCTATTTCTGAAGGAATAAACCACTACAAGGACTAATCATTTGATATCCATCTTCCACATAGCCCAAATTCATTAGCATTGCAAAGATCATCCTAGGATAGTACAAACAAGTTTTTTCTTGGAGGGTTTTATCATTTCAGAAATGTGCACCACTAGATACATAAATAGATTCACATCTATCCCATTTTTTAATAAGTAAATAAGGAATACATATTGATACCTCATAGTAGATAAATCTCCCTTCCTTGGGTAGATTTGATGTTGGATACACATAAAAAGTAATCTTGCCTCTCCTTCAAATTCACTGGTAGCATCTCTTCACGATTATTCACTTCCAGTCATCTCCTTCAGAGCATCATCATAAGAAAACAAATTAGAATAATTTGAAATATTACCATTATAACTAGAAAAGACACCTTCATAAGGAATTTCAAAAAATTCAACCCATCACATGGATGAGAAAGATATCTTTTTTCCCTATACTACAGACTTCATCCTCGATTCTTGAGCTCTATACATAAATATTTTCAGTTTGAGATAAAAAAAACATCCACAAGATAAGGATAGAATGATATTTCATAGTTTCAGAACCATCTTATCCATACATGAGATTCTAGAACCCTTGGAAAAAGTGACATGCTTGAAAAAATCCATTCTTCAAATACTTCTTTATCGACTGTAACAACTCAGCTTCCTAAACCTATCTTTGCAGTATCACTGGTCTCACCCTTCTGATGCTTAGCTGAGAGAGATTCCCTTAGATCTTCCCTCACACACTTTTTCCAAGCAATTACGAGGGTTTGGATTCAAAGGGAGTCGAAAGGTCTAAGGTAGAGAAGTGGAGTTTCGAAGAGAAGAAGGTTCAAAGGCAGAGAAGATGGTGAAAGGTTGTGATGGATGGAATTTGTCATATAATTTAGGTATTGTAAATATTAAAGAACATTAAAATGAGAAGACATAAAAGGAACATAAAATTGTGCCTTTTTAATGAAAGAAAACAAAATTACAAAAGGGTCCTTAAGGAACCGGTTTTGCACGATCAGTTTCAGGTGACCGGTTTTATAGATCGGTTTCATAGATCGGTTTCAGAGATCAGTTTCACAAATCAGTTTCATAGATCGATTTCACATATCGGTTTCATAGATAAATGAGGTTAGACAGAACTTTATAGAATTATCATTCTTTGTTCATGTATGATGAAGTTAATTATCTCATAGTTTTAGAGTTTAGTGAATATGCCATAAAGTTGATGTTCGGTCCCGATGAACACAAGAGTTATATCACCTTTTTGATAATGATCTCTCAAAAAGTGATGTGTTACATAAATATGTTTTGTTCTTGATTGAGAAATCAGATTTGTAGAAATTTTAATAGCACATGTGTTGTCTTAATTTATGGGGATATGTATGAGTTGAAATGCATAGTCTAATAAGGTGTGTTTCATCCACAAAATTTGTGTAAAGCAACTACCAGCAACAATATATTCTGATGCAACAGTTGATAATGCAAATGAATTTTTCTTTTTACAACACCATAATATTATATATCTTCCAAAAAGGTGACATGTTCCATAGGTACTCTTTTTATCTAACTTATAACCACCAAATTCTGCATCTGAATAAGTAAATAAATCAAAAGGTTTTCCTTTTGGATGAAATATTCCTAAATTAGTTGTATACTTGAGTTATTTAAAAACTCTTTTAACAAAAATTAAATGTGCCTCTTTTGAGTTTTATTGAAATATTGCACACATACACAGACTAACCATAATATCTAGCCTAAAAAAAGTTATGTACAACAAACTCCCAATCATTCCTCTGTATGCAGTTTGATCAACAGATTTTTCATTTTCATCCAGATCTAACTTACATGTAGAACTAAAAGGGGTTTCACTAGACTTAATGTGATCAAGGGCAAATATTTTCAAAAGATCTTTATTATACTTATTTTTATTTAAAATAATATTTTGAAATATTTTAAATCCTAGAAAATATTAAAGTTCACCCATCAAACTCATTTCAATCTCACTTTACATTATTTTAGAAAAATCATTAACTAAAGAATCTTTAGATGATCCATAAATAACATCATCTACATATATTTGAGTAATTAAAACTTATTTTTAAATTCATTTTATGATCAAATTAGGATATACATGTCCTTTTTTAATGAATTTATAAATAATAAAATTACATAATAATTCATATCATGCTCTTGGAGCTTGTTTCAACCTGTAAAAAGTTTTAGATAATTTGAACACGTGATTTGGAAAATGTGAATTTGTAAAACCTAGGGGTTGTTCAACAAAAACATCCTCAACTATATAACCATTCTATAATGAACTTTTGACATCAATATGATAAATTTTAAAATCCAAGTGTTCAGCATAGGCATGTAAGATTCTAATGTCTTTAAGACAAGCTACTGGTGCAAAGGTTTCTTCATAATGAATTCCTTTTTCATGATTATATCCTTTTGCAACCAACCTAGAATTGTTTCTTAGTATATTTCAAGATTCATAAACATTATTTCTGAACACCCATTTGGTTCCAACGGTCAAAATATCCTTTGGTCTATCTAAAACTTTCCCAAAATTATTTATTTCCAACTGGATATGTTCTTTTTTGCATGGACATTACCCAAAATTCTTCATTGATTGCATCATTGATATTTTTATGTTCATGTTTTGAAAAGAATGCTTGATATTCAACTAAGTTTCCCCAGGAATCTCTAGTTTGTGTTACTCTATCAAAATATACAACAACAATAACTAAGGGATGATTTTTAAGTGTCCCAGTTGTCTAGTAAAGGCAGGACTAGTTATTTCAGGTTTGTTATTATGATCTAGTTCATTATGGATAGGATGTGGAGAATTTCTAGAACTGGGAGTTTTCACGGATTCTTTCATATGATGATTTGAGGTTTTAACATTAAAATTCAGCTTGGGCATATACTATAAACTATTTTCTAGTGAGGTATTAGGCTCATGTGGATATGTTTCATCAAACATGACATGTATAGATTCCTCTAAACATTTTTTTTCTTATTAACGACACGATTGGATTTTCATGGGTTAGAATATCCCAGAAACATTCCTTCATCACTTTGGGGGTAAAATTTATCTACATTATATTTATTGTTTAGAATAGAAACATTACATCCAAACATTATAAAATAACTTACATTGGGTTTCCTATTATTCCACAATACATATTGGGTTTTATTAAGGATGTGTCTGATTAAGACTATATTTTTTATGTAACAACCTGAATTAATAGCTTCATCTCAGATATAAATTGGTAGGACCTATTCTATTATAATAATTCAGGAAATTTATTCTAGGGGTATATTTCTTTACTAAACAAAACCATTTTATTGAGATTTCCTAGGCATAGAGATTTTATGATTATAGCCATATTGTGAGCAAAAAGATTGAAAATCTTGATTCTCAAACACATGGCCATGATCACTTATTAAAGATTTAATCTTAAGCCCACTATGAGTTTCTGTAGTCCGAGCAAACTTTGTAAAGTGAGGACAAGCTTCACTCTTGTTAGCTTAGAAAAAGGTCCAGGTATACCTAGAGAACTCATCTATAAGAACATAAACATGGTGTTTCCCATTGAGACTCAATACTCTGGATGGTCCAAAAAAATTCATGTGAGCCAACCCAATAGGTTGAGAAGCAGTTACTTCTTTCTTTGGTTTCAAATAGATTTTATTTTTCTTTCCTTTTTGACAAGGATTGCACACCTTATTGTTTGGAAACTCTTATTTAGGTAGGTCTTTAAATAAAAAATTTCTAGTTAACTACTTAAGAGATTGTATGTTGAAATGTCCTAGTATTTTATGCCAAGGAAATGAATCTTTGAGAACGTCATTTACACAAGAAACACTATGTGAGGCTACTGTGTCTCAATTTATAGAAAATACATTATCATTTATAAGAGATGTAAATACTATGTTATTCTTGGCATAAAAAACATGGAATGAATAAATTTTTAATTTAACATTAAATCCATCATCACACCATTGATATATGTTAATCATGTTATACTTTAATCCATCAACATAAAGAACATAGGAAATTGAAATAGTGTTAGGATTACCAATCTTCCCAAGATTGATGATTTTTTCTTTACCATTGTCACAAAATGTGAAATGTCCTCCATCAATATTGATAAGAATTTTAAAGTTAAAATAGTCCCCTATCACATGTCTTGAACACCCACTATCCATGTACCATAGATTTCTACAAGAGTTGTTTAAGTAGTTTACCTATAAAATAGTCCATCCAAGAGACGATTTTGGTACCCATATTTTTTGGGGTTCACATACATTAGTAATATAAGCTCTAGTAGTCCACAATTATCTTATGGGATTCCTATATGAATAATTTAGAGTGTTTTAAAAATAAGATTTGGTTGGTCTCGAATAATTTAATGTAGTAAAATAATTCTTTGGACTAGAACATGCAGTAAAATTTTGGTTTTTAAAAAAATAAGAAGATTTTCCAGATTTGGTTACAAAATGTGGTTTGGATAAATTCTATTGACCTGGTTGATATATTTTCCTAGAAGTATACTTAGGAGTTATTTTTACCAAGAATTTGACTAAGGGTATGTTTTCCATTGTTAAATTTTTCTAATTCCTTCTTCAATTTCTCATTAGTCATTTTTAACTCATTGTTTTCCTAGATAAGTTGATCATTTTTATATTTTTTAGTTGTATGTTCAGATTTTATAGTCAGAGTAAATGCCTGTTGTTTCTCCAAATATTTATACTTATCATTTTACACACTGCATGTTTCTTCTATCATGTTTCAATATTCATATAATTCATCATTTGTCATATACTCAAACTCACATTCTTTTTCAGTATAATAAGAATTATGTGTAGGAGAGTATATGTTTACCTCAGTTGTGTTTGTCCAAAAACACATATTATCCATATCATCCTTCTCATGATGAGATGGATCGAATTCACTGGAGCTGTCCTCAGAGGCACTCCATGTGGCCTTCATTTCATTCTTATACTTTCTATCCTTAATTTCATACTTATTTTTGTATTTTATTTTTGGAAAGGTGGCCTTAATGAGTCCATTCCCTTTACATTTTTATCAAATTATCTCTTTTTATTTATCATTTATCATCCATTCCTTTTTATAGTTTCCCTTGTTATCATACTTTCCGTTATAATTTGGATTTCTAAAAAACTTCTTTTTCCTATAAAATTATGTGAATATTCTGTCCAGCTAGTCCAATTTTCCATCGCTATCTGAAACTGATTCTTAACTACTAAATCTTTTAACAGCTGCTAAAACATTCTCCTTGTCTTTAATTTATGAGGCAATAGTCTTGAAGGCTACAAACTCTTTTTTGTTTCATCCTCTTCTCGATTTAACTTCAATAATTTTTCATACATTATTAATTTTCCAATTAATTCATTTACTATCATCTTATCAATGTCACATGATTCTCTAATGGACATAGATGTCCCTCTCCATTTTTCTAGTAAGCATCATAGAATCCCTATATTCTACTCCTTGGATGTAACTTATCATCCTTAGAAAATCATGTAATTCACAATTTCGCTGAACCGGAGATACATATCAGAAATATATTCTTCATGCTTCATTATAAAGTTTTCATATTTAATAATATATGTACTTAATCTCATTTCATTAACATTAGATGTCCCCTCATGAGAAATAGACAGAGTGTCTGAAATATCATGTGCAGTTTTACAAGTAGAAATACAATTAAACTCTTCATGTCATAGTGCATAGTACAGAGCATTCATTGCTTTATGATTATTATTATAGGCAGTCTTGGTTGGTTAATATCAAGTGTTTTTCATAGTTTCATGAATTTCATATTTATTTTCAATAGCAGTCCATATTTCAAACCCCATGCTTTCTAGATCTATATTCATTTTAAGATTCCATAGAGCATAGTTGGTTTAATTAACGAAATTCGGTCTATTCATAGAATCCTGTTATAATATCTTATCCATGATATAAATTGTAAAATAAATTAAAATGAATTTTTAATAGAAATAACACAATTTTTAAGATCTTTTAAAATAACTACAATCACAGTTGAAAATATTTGAAAGCTCACTATAATTGTAAGATCACACTGAAACCAACTGTTTGTCGGAGTAGATAACTCAAGAGAGGTCAATTGTGTATCTATAAAAATTTCTCTTAAAATGGATCTTTTAAGGATATCGCCCTATTAAAATATAATCAAAGTCAGTTTGTAGTGAATTTATAAAAGTCCTTAATGTTCAATTAATTTCTCATAACATTGATTAGTTTTCGGCTTTACCAACATAAATATTTGTCAAACTTTTGAAACTAACCTACTGATTTAAAATATATATAAACACTTTCTAAACAAACTATCAAAGTTAAATTTATTTTTATTTGAAATGAAATACACACAGATTGGATTAAATTAAAAGATAAATACACAGAGGATAAAAACAAGAGGTTCAGTCCCAAACTGAGTCTTAGACCTCTAAACATGGTGATCACCTGCCACAAGGTAGTTTATATTAAAAAACATTTGGATCCACAACATGGAATGGGGTTCACAACAGCCCACAATGTGATCTAGGCCAAACATGACCTCTACCACAATTATTCATGGAAAAAACAACAAAAATGTCACAGTTGTTCTCTTCCCATGTTCCTCATAGGATACAAGAGAAAAAATAGAGTGAGTGTGATGATATTGAGTATACTTTAGTATGAATAGTATAAAGTGTATATGAACCAAAGATATTCACACACTGCTCAAAAAGGTAAACACTAGACCATTAAAAATGTATAAATTAATAATGGAGTTTAGAAATCTCTGCATGTTATGTAGTGAAGCTCTAGACTAGATTGAAGTGGATAAAATTTTATTCGATTCCTCTTCTGGAAGATGGCTTCAGAACAGAGTATCGCAGCCTCAGTAATCGTTCTTTTAGGTGAGAAACGTTCATCTCGTTGATGTTAGGATGATAAGATAAATCTAGCATGTTCTTGATTGTCTTATTGAACCCATTGTGTACTCTAGTTTTGAGTCCTTGCACAAATTTTGATGTTCTTCTGTTTTCACTATTTAACAAAAATTTTCACTCTGTCTCACATGCATGTTGGGCACAATTTTGCTTGTAATCCATTTTCACTTCAAGGTCCAGCATGCATGAAGATCTCCCCACATGAATGTACCCCGTAAATTCTATGGACAGTCCTATAGAAAACATTAAAAAATGTTAGAAACATTAATTTGTCTAAATATGACTGTTATAAATAAAATTTAATTAATAAATTTGAAATAGTATTTTTGACTATCAGTGAGTCATAAGTATCGGTGACTCATCTTTATTGGTCTTTCATCAACGGTCTGTCAGAATTGGTCAGTCAGCATCAGTCTTTCAGTATTGGTCTGTTAGCATTGGTCTCTCAGCATTGTTCTATCAGTATCGGTCTGTTAGCATCAATATTTCTGCATCGGTCTATCATCATCAGTGACTCCAAGTGTTGGTGAGTTATTTACATCGGTATCAGTGACTTAGAGTATCCGTTTGACATTTGTGCTATCATTTTTTCACCCGGCAGTGAGTCATTCATCAGTGACTTATCCATCGGTGAGTTGATCATCAGTGTTTTATCCATCAGTGTGTCGATCATCAGTGTGTCATCCATCGGTGTTTCAATCGTTGGTGTGTCATCCATAGATGTGTTGATCATCAATGTGTCGATCATCAATGTGTCGATCATCAATGTGTCATCCATCAATGAGTTGATCATCGGTGTGTCTTCCATTGGTGTGTCGATCATCAGTGTGTCGATCATCAGTGTGTCTTCCATCAGTGTGTCAATAATATCTAATGGTTCCATGGACTTTTGAGGAACTTACAAAGTTTCTGTCTTACAAAGAGCACTACTAAATTATGTGACATCCATAAATACATTGAAATATACACTTGTAAATATATTGAAGAATTAATATAGTTTGTTGAGTTATTGAAATAAATTTTACAATATGACATAGTAGATTTATAGAGAGATATTAAATGGAAAGTAATAATAGAATCTACAGATCGACATTATTGGAGATTATGAAAAACACTATATCATAGAGGGTCCAACACCCTCAAATAATATCTCTACACAAAAAAGAAGAGTTTATTATAACTTGATATTTGTAAAACACTATGATTGTCTCTAAAACAATTTTAAGTCCCATTATTTGAAATTTTCTTCTTTGTAAGAGTATCATGGGATGTTTTCTTATATGGAAAATTGGTGCATCGAACTCTCTTATTAAAGATTAAGAGTAGATTTTGGGACATAATACACTTCATGAAATATGGATTTATGATGCAATGTTTTATCTGAAAAATGAGACCCTTTCTCATAACTACAACAATTCTATATTTGGTTGGTTACTCATATTTTAATAGTGAGTTCTTCACTTCCTTATAATGAGAATCAATTCATAATGAGTTTATTATTAATGATAGAATAATATTCCATGTTGAGCATATTTTAAATTTAAAAAGGTTATAACTTATAGATTGTTTTTGTTTTCATGTTTCTATATTACATGATGTTGAAGAACACATCGTTCTAATATTCATGACTATATTTTTCATCGCTGGAGAAGTATAATGTCCATGAAATGATTGAACTCATCCATACCTATTTGAAAAAATGATTCCACCCATATATTCTTCTATAAATAGCACAATATTCAAAAAAAATACATCCATGCAATATAAGGATTGTATGCATATATAGTTTCTTCCTCATAACCTCATAGTCATGAGCTCAGAATAACTATTGCATCATCATTTTCAATAATTTTTATTTTAACATGTAATTATTATAAAAATAAAACCTCTGGTGAATCTACAGGTATAGGACAACATTATGTGGTGATCTTATGACTCTGTTTATCTTCATTAAATGATGATTCCTATATGTGTAACATTTTATACCGATGATAAATAAATGAAACTCTCCTTATCCCACATTAGAGTTCATTATTGATGAGAAATTACACCTAAATATTCCTATCCCGTTGATCCATCATGTATAAAATATATTTTATCACCCAGAACACTATAAACACACCCTCACAATAAATTTCCACAACATTTTGGTCCTCCCGGGTACCCCTGATGCGCTATGTGAATGCCTCTATAGATGCTATGAGTTTCCAATCTTAAGGTTCCTCGAAGACTTCCATGTGGGTTCTATACTCCCTCCAATAGCCATGAGATGGTGAGGTTTACTTCCTCTCATTTGGTTGACCTTATAGTCCCACATGTCTTGCTAATGTGGTCGTTAATTTTAGTATGGTTTCCATATATTTTTGTAAAATCCCATAAAGAGTTATCCAAATCTTCAACAATAGTGCCATAAAATTATTAACATAAAATTCCAATAAAAATTAATCATCAATTAACTTCTTTCATTACTCGTGGAATTAATATTTATACTAAATGGAAATCTTTTACTTCATAAAAAATAAATGTTTTCATGATCATCATTAAATTTTTCAACATGAAAATCAAACTTTTCATGGTTTTCGCTTCTTCTTACCTATTACAAAAAATTCATCATCCGAAAAATAATTGAAACATTTCTTTTTAAGATAAGATTGGTTAATAAAATTTAAATAAAATTAAATCAATGTCATCAAATTAACTTCATTATGATAATGTGACATTAGTACTTTATTATACATTCCCTTATCCATAATATATTAACATTATTAATCGAAAGCCTAATATAATCAATGTCTCCAAAATAAATTCCATTAGATAATATTTCATGAGTTGATTATTATAGATCTACATATATAAGATATATTAACTTTTATTACCAATATTGGATATCTTGGTTGGCTTCTACAGAACATCAAATAACATATTTCTTTCTAACTTCTTCAACATATTGACATCAATTAAATATTTCAATATCGTTGACCAGCATTGAAAACCAATAAAAAAATTTATGACAAATAAAAATCATACACAAAGTGGGATCCTCATCTAGTCATTGGGAGAGTAATAGTAGTATTGAGTTAGACTCTCATAAATCAAGGGGTGGGTGAAAGAAATTCATAAACCACTCTTTGTCAAAAATAAACATTCAGTTACCATGGGGGTTTTTAGAATTATTCATTGCATTAGATATTTATTGTTAGGTGGTTTTGTATGACTCTATGTGATTTCATATTTTTATATTTTCTTATAAATCCCAAGAATTATTTGTAGAATGTTCATGTTTTTGGGTGGGAGTGGGAAAACCCCAGAGTAAGATGGTTTAGGTGCGTGGTCTAGTTATCCGTGAGGAATTAATACATCTAAGAATAATAAATATCCAAATTTCAATCAAATTAATGATCAATTTCTATCCCAAGTACAAGTTAAAACATGAATAATGGTAAATTTTTGCAAAAATTAGTGTTTTGACACATTTGGTATTTGAAGTCCATATTATAATTATTGTAAGTTGTTTATAGGTAATTGGATGGAATTTTTTTTCTCTATAATTTTAATCTATAATTGAATTATTTTTTGATCATATTTTATGATTTATATTTATTTTATCCTCCAAATATATTTTTTTATCGTAGAGATTGATTCAGAGAGCATACATCATAATATTACCCTCCTATAGACACAAATTTCATTAATCGGATCAGCATAACTATTATATATATGGGGTAGTGAGAAAATAATGGATAAAAATGAGAAATATATCATTATAAAGAATTCAATATGAAAAATAAACATGTAATTCCTGGTGATCAAGAGCCTCAAGAACATAAAAATGGATGGAAAATATTAAGCATTTATTTAAATTTTTTATGATTCCTAAGACCTATAAGGTCAGTTGATCCATATATATGCTAGAGATACATATCTAGAGATAATATCAATCCATAATTAAGTCCATAATATATGAGGATCTCACATATATTAGGTTTAATGTGTTGTTCAATTACCATTTTTACCTAGATTTTTTCAATTGGATAAGGCTACAATGGTTATGATGGGGGGGAAGGAGAATCACAAAGTAATATAGTATGCCTATTGCTTTTTTTGATATGGTCCACCATTATATTTAAATCCTCATGAATGTATATATAATGGATCAAATATTTAGGATGGGTTTTAGACCCATGGTTTGGAGGAATACAACTATTATTTTTTATATCTTCCTATGCTGAGGTGGTTAACTTATAAACGATGGATGAGAAAGATATGGCAATGTTGATTGGTACTAGTGGCAGTTCATCTTATATAAATGGAATTTGAAGTTTATATTTTTTAATAATATAGATTCACTATGAATATTGACTTATTATCAATTGGATTGTTTGAAATTGTCCTAATACATCCCCATGGTTCCCATTGGGAATAGGATGGTGGTTTACAATTAGTGTGGGTAGGTAAGGTATAGTAAGCATGATTTCTAAGAAACCCCAAAATATTTCCCCCAATTTCAATGGTTGGGATATCTATAAATATTTCATAGGGACCATTATATGTCCATTAAGTTTGTATACTCTTTTAATATATCCTCTCAAGTGCTCCATGATTCATAGAAGGGAGAATTATCTCATCCTAAAATGAAGGAATACTCTCATCCAACAAAGAATTCAAAAGTTTGACCTAAATCTAAGAATTAAATTACGTTTGGACATGTTCCAGTGGATTAAAATATCATGTTAAGGGATGTAAAACACATGACATTTACTTATTCATTTATGGTATAGGCCTTGATTTAATAAGTTACTTATACATCTTTTATATCATATAATATAATTGATTCTTCAGGGTTATGACATATATTATTATTGTATGTGATGGATCTTTCACATCATTTGGAAAGATGAAGGAGTGGGATTATAAATTCCTTGAGTTCCACCTAATAGTTTCAAATTCTAAAATTGTGTTAGATTTCATGGTGCATGATTTAGATATCTAAACCATTATCCTTATAATGAATTGGGTGGTTAGTAATAATGTTTAGATCTTCTGATACCATCCCAATGTTCGATTCTTTTCACCTAATAAAAATACCAACATATTCCAATGGGACTAGCATCCATGATCGGTTATTTCATGTCATATTTCTCTTTTTATTTGATATTAGATATATTGTTTTCCATTCTATGAAGTAGAAAACAAATAAGATAGTTTGCTAATAATGGTAGAGGATTTGTTACAACCTAATTTATTATGATTGTTTTTAAAATTAATTTTACCTTTTTAATTTTATTATTTACATGATACATTATGATTATATTGAGTTACATGAAAAAATGGGTTGGTATTCTATTATAGGAACCACTGATCTTAGATTTCATTACACATAACAATTTGTTTAACCGAAACATGAAATATTAATTAAACAATTATAATTTAATATAATAGATATCACATAGTCACTGGAATTGTGGGTTCGAATTGGAATGACTAACTTATGAAAAAAATATCATTTAAACATGTATATAAAATGAATTTTTTGGAGACTAATTAATTATAAATGAAAATGAATATATTTTGAAAATAAAAGAAATCATTTTCCAAAAAACTATTTTTATAACCATAAATGTGTTTTACATAAAATTATTAAACAGGTAAAATTGGGGGAATTATTTTAATGAACATTATATATTATGAATTCAATAAAATCATTGACATGTATCTTATGTGTTTTCTAGAAAAAATAAGAATAAACCCAATTATATATATAACTCTATTTTTTCTCGAAAACATTTTTATTGACTAAGGTGCCCTTATTTCAAATTTAACTTTTAAGAGTTTTGAAAAATAAATTTTATAAATAAACAAAATATTTTAAATAACAATTGTAAAAATATTTAAGGGTGATATTTTTTAATTTTTCTAAAAAGATTACTTTTTTTATGAGCTTTGAAAAGTACAAAATTTTAATTAAAAACTGTAATTTAGATTAATTTATATATAAATATAAGTAATATTATAATTTTTTAATTTAAATTAGATCTATTATAATTCAAATAATCTTATTTTGGTCATCTAATGAAATTTCATAATGAATTTTTATATAATAACATTTCAATCTTTTGAACATTTTCTCTTTAAAAACCAACTTTGTTATCGCATATCTGGAATTAATTTTGATATAACCTTCTCCACCTATATTAATAGAGTTTTAAAAAATGCATTAAATATTCAGAATAATAATATTTTTTATTATATAATAAGGACATATTAATTATTTACCATAATGAATAGAAAATTATTTAATGTTTAATTACCATGATTAAGGTAAAATGGATTTAATTAGGGATAAACTAATAAAAGAAGGGATAAATTTACATATACAGTTATCTAAAAACAATTGTATGTAAATATTAAAACCAATAAACCTATATTTTTCCATAATGTTCCAATTTTATCACTTTTTATATATGAAAAATATGGGAGCAATCAATTCTTTTAAAAAATACCAAGTGTGTCCTCTCCCCCACATATACAAGGACACATCCTCTATGACATCCCTGCTTATTATTACAACTTAAACATGCTTTATTACAAAAAACATCACTTGATACAACAAAGAAGATCGAGATATTTAGTTTCTTTGGGGCTTAGGATCATTACATAAAAACATAAAACATGAAATACAACATCTTTATTGAAAACTTCCTTTACATGACCACTACATTCCCTCGTACTTAGAATTACATGGGATAACATGAGGACATGCATAAGAAAAGGGTGAGCTATAAAGCTTAGTAAGGGAGTACACATAGAATAACATGAGTAGTACAATACTTGTTAGGAAATAGGAATGTCAATAGTGCATAAGATAAACATGAAAATAAAGGCATGATAAAGCATGATAATCATAACATGGAAATGTGGCAACAACACTTAACATTGAATTAGCATGAGCCAAGGCTCATTGCACATAAAGCTTGAGTAAACCCTCATTGCACATGAAGCACGATTAAACCTTCGTTGCACTTTAATTATCATGTGTCAACACTCATTTCACATGACGTATCATGATACTATACTTTACCCAATGCATTGGAGCACTATAAGGGCGCACCCTACTTAAACATTTCATTAAATGCATAAGTGTGCCACATGGATCATAAAACATAGATTTATAAAAAATAATCATTTATTCCATGATAAAGGAATGTGGAATTCATACATGAAACTTTATAATCAATAATAAAATGTTCATAAAGGTGAATACCCTTGATGGAGAAATGGGAAAGGTATTCACTACACAATGACACTGGCTTAGAAAATCGGTGCGATTTCGGCAGCGTAACGGCGTGACATAAGAAATCATAAAAAAGGTTTATGAGAGAGAAAGGGGTTTCTCATCATATTTAAATGCAATGGAAAGTAAGGAGGTTATATAGATACATGTCCCAACAATTGTAATGGAATTTAGATTCATGATACAAAAAGTATTGCTTGAATGTAAAAGAGGAGAGAGAAGTTCCTTTCGGAATTTCGGCATAGTAACGGGTGTACATGGGAGGAATTTAATGAGATAGAAAGGGGTCTCCCATAATTAAAACAATAAGAGGGTATTATGGGGGAGGTGATAAATCATACCCCAACATTCATAATTGAAATTAAATGGGAAATACAATTTAAAATAAATTGGCAAAAATGAGAAAGGAAGAAAAAACCCTTACATGTAAGTGTGCTTCCAAAGGCTAGAGAGAGGCTTGTGAGAGGCTTTTTGGGAGCTTGGCGCACCTTGGGAGGATTATATAGAGAGTAGGGCAGAGGTTGGACGAACTCCAAGGGATTTTAGTGAGGAGGAAGTGGGATCTTGGGTGGGTTTATATAGGAAATGGGAGGGAATTCTTTAGTATTTAGGTTTGGGTCCCCTTACATTAAACTAATCCAAACCAAAATCCATCCCATGGTTTTTGCCCATGGTTTTTGGAAAAGGGAAGAGGAAAAAAATATTTTATAAGGCCCATTTCCGAACTTCTTAAAATAAAAAAGGTTTCTTATGTGGAGGTGATTCACACTCCCATTGAAATTAATTTAAAAAGGAAAAGTGTTGAATATGTCTTGAGGGGTCCATTAATGCTTTTAAAAGTTAGTCAAACAAACCCAAAATCACATTATTTTAATGATAAAACATATATTGACCGACCATAAGGATTATGGTATTTTATTACATCACCATTGGGTCATTATGATGTCATAAAACACATTATAAATTTAAACGGTATTTAATTTTTACCCAAAAATTTCACTGTCTCAGAAAATTCTGAAAATTTCACCGTTGGATAATTTCGACGTCTTGATTCCAGAAATGACGTTTATTTTATATAAATTTTTTTCTAAATATGTTAATTTTTTACTTTTAAAATAAAAACCAATATTTATTGAAAATTCACGGGTTTTGACAGAAATGGCTTTCAAACCTTAATAAAAAAATTTAATTGCATTCATAAAATTATAAGATCATTTATATTTAATAAAAATTAATTTAATATTAATAAAAATATTTTATTAAAATATTATTTAATTCATAAATCCCTTAATTTAATAAAATTGAATTCTTAATTAAATAATAACTAAAAACACCATTTGTACTTTAAAAACTATTTACAATGTAGCAAAAATGACTAGAAATTATATTCATTATTATATACAAAAGAAACAATGTACATGATCATAGTACTAATTATTTGTTACATAACCCATTAAAACAGCCGCATAAGACCTAAGGGTAAGGTGTGCGATGGTGACAGACTCCTGGGGTGGCTCGGATAACTTCGCTCGAGTGGTAATTTCAATCAACTTCTACTTTTCCCGTATACGGTCACGTTCGAGATTGACATGATGAAGCTCAGCTTGGGCTTGGTCAAGGGTGAAGCCCAAGGATGCCACCTCTTTTCTGAGCTCTGACAAATGGGCTTTGTATGGGGCAATTCTACTAGATGAGGCCATCGCTTCCTTTGTCTGAGTAAAATTGGGTTCCTTAAAGCCTTATATTTATACTAATCATGTGATCACTGTTCAACGGCTATAAAAGTAACGGTCACAACTATTAAAATAAAATCAAATAAGTTGACATCTTATAAAAACATTTTTCATAAAGAGACATTTAACTGGATCAAGAGGTATTTTCCATTAATGAAACATTGGGTTGTTACAATATTCCCCCCTTAAGAAATTTCTCCCTCGAAATTTTCCTTTTCCCACACTAAAACAAATGTGGGTAACTCAGCTTCATCATATCCTCTGACTCCCAAGTTGCTTCTTCAAACATGTGGTTTCTCTACAACACCTTGACAAGTGGAATTGTCTTATTTCATAGAACTTTTTTTCTATGATCTAAGATCTTCACTGGTTTCTCCTCATAAGAAAGATCATCTTCCAATTGTACCACCTCGGAAGAGAGTACATGTGAAGGGTCTGGTATGTACTTCCATAGGAGAGATACATGAAAGACATCTTGCACCTGGGCCATATTAGGTGGAAGTTCTAGTCGATAGGCCACATCCCCAACACGATCAAGAATCTCAAAGGGTCCGATGTACCTTGGACTTAACTTCCCTTTCTTTCCAAACCTCATGACCTTCTTCCACGGAGATATGCATAAAAACACCATGTATCCAACTTTAAATTCAAGGTCTCGTCGACGATTATCTTCATAACTCTTCTGCCGACTCTGGGCTGCCTTGATATGCTCCTGAATGGTTTTCACCTTCTCCACCATTTCTTCGACCGACCTCATCCCAACATGTCAGTGTTCTGAACCTTTTCCTATACAGGGCTTCATATGGTTCCATTTGGATGCTCGAGTGGAAACTGTTATTATAAGAGAACTCAACCAGAGGAAGATGTTGATCCCATCCTCCTTTAAAGTCCATTGAGCATGCACTCAACATATCCCCAAGTGTTTGGATAGTCCACTCGGATTGGCCATCAGTTTGAGGATGATAGGCCGTACTAAAGATCATTTCAGTATTTAGAGCATGTTGATGACTCTTCCAAAACATAGAGGTGAAACTTGGATCTCGGTCAGACACAATAGATAGTGGGACTCCATGCAACCGTACCACTTTTATGATATATATATATGCCAGTTGATCCAAAGAAAAATAGTCCCGAATAGAAATGAAGCGTGCAGTCTTTGTAAGATGATCCACAACCACCCAGATTGCATTGTTGCCTTTGGATGTCCTTGGAAGTCCAGTGACAAAGTCCATGGTGATTTTTTCACATTTCCATTCTGGTATGGGAAATGGTTGCATCATCCCCTTAGACTTATGCCTCTCTTCCTTCACTTGCTGACACACCAGGCACTTTGATGTATATTCGGAGATCTCCTTCTTCATATTATCCCACCAAAAGTTTTCTCGGAGATCTCGATACATCTTTGTGCTCCCTGGGTGAATAGAGAAATTTGAACTATGTGCATCATTTAAGAGTTCCTTCTTCTGCTCTGGACTTGATGGAACACATAGTCTTTTCCCAAACCGCACAATTCCTTCTTCATTAACATTAAACTCCAAGGATTTACCCTTTTTGATAGCTTCCACTTTTTCATGAATTCCCACATCATCCTTTTGAGCATCCTTTTACCGTTCCAAAAGATATTGTTGAGCAATAATTTGTGAAAGTATTGATGATGTTCCCTTCATTATGATTCCCACATCCATCTTCATCAAGTCTATGAAGATTGGATCCTTGTCAATTCTCATCATTGATAGAATCACTAGATCCTTTCTACTTAGGGCATCAGCCACCTTGTTCACTTTCCCAGGGTGGTAATGTATTGTACAGTCATAATCCTTGATGAACTCTATCCATCTTCTCTGGCGCATATTAAGATCTTTCTGTGTGAATATATATTTAAGACTCTTGTGGTCAGTATATAACTCACATTTCTCTCCATAGAGATAATGCTGCCAGATTTTCAATGAAAATATCACAGCCGCCAACTCCATATCATGCGTTGGATAGTTTCGCTCATGGATTTTCAATTGCCTTGAGGCATAGGATATCACTTTATCATTCTACATCAGCACACATCCTAATCCCTTCTTCGAAGCATCACTGAATACCACAAAAATCACCCCACTTGCGAGTAAAGTGAGCATGGTTACAGTGATAAGCCTCCTTTTCAACTCCTTGAAGCTTTATTCACATTCATCACTCCAAGGAAACTTTACTCCCATTCGAGTTAGCTTGGTAAGAGGGCTGGACAATCGTGAGAAATGTCTCACAAATCATCGATAATATCCAGCTAACCCCAAGAAGCTACGAATATTCGTTACCGATATTGGCCTCGGCCATCCCTCAAATGCATCTATTTTGGACGGGTCCACAGATATCACATTGATTGTGATGATGTGGCCCAAGAATGAGACCTCCTTCAACCAGAACTCACACTTTCTGTACTTTTCATAGAGCTTCTCCTTGCACAAAGTCTCTAGTACAGTTTTTAAATGCACCTCAAGATCCTCCTTGGTTTTGGAGTATATTATAATATCATCTATAAATACTTCCACAAATTTGTCAAGGTAATCTCTAAAGACTATATTTGTCAAGTCCATGAATATTTTTGGAGCATTGGTGAGTCCGAAAGGCATTAGTATGAATTCATAGTGCTCGTACCTTGTACAAAAAGCAGTCTTGGGGACATCTTCCTTCTTCACCCTTACTTGATAATATCCTGACCGCAAGTCCACCTTGGAGAAGTATTGTGCTCCACGCAACTAATCAAACAATTCATCAATATGTGGGAGAGGATACTTGTTATTTATCGTGATTTTGTTAAGTTTACGATAATCGATGCAAAGTCGCATTGACCCATCCTTCTTCTTGATGAAGAGGACTGGTGCACCCCATGGTGAAGCACTTGGGCGTATGAACCCTTTATCCATATTCTCTTGTAGTTGTTTCTTTAGCTATTCAAGCTCAAAAACAACCATTCTATATGTAGTCGTGGATATTGGTAGAGCCCCTAGTATTAGTTCAATTGAGAACTCAACATCTCTTGTTGGAGGAAGACCAGGCAGTTCCTCAGGAAACACTTCAGCGAATTCCCTCACAGTAGGAATTTCTTCAAGGATGGTTTCTTCCTTGGACTCAATCATCTGAGCCAGATATGCATTCTCATAAGGCAGTAATATCCATGCTTGAGATGATTGAGTTAAAGGAGATTCATCTTCCTCCTGACACATGTAAAGAATCGGGGGTCGATTCTCCATATGGAGTGTGATTTCCCTCTCCCGAAAATTTATGTTCGCTCTATAAAAGGAAATCCAATTCATGCCAAGAATTGAATCAAATTCCACCAGAGGGAGTATGAAGTGGTTCGCCGAGAAATTCAATCAACATATTATAATAGGGGAGGACTTATATTCATGGGATGAAATGATTGCCCCATTTTCCGTACTCACCGACATCTTTACTTCCATGATTTGTGGGGGTGCTAGGATTGTTCTACTAAACATTAAGGATATAAAAGAATGCGTAGAACCTAAATAAAAAAGTGTGTTAGATATTCTTCAATAAATAACTAGCGTACCTGTCACCACTTCGTTGTCGGGGTTCACTTCGGCAGAAGTGATGGGAAAAGCTCTTCCTTGCTGTCTTGGAGGTTGTTGGTTGCCTCTGATAACCCTTGGATTAGGGCAGTGATTTGAAAAATGACCCAGTTGTTTGCATTTATAGCATTGAAAAATGTGTTGAGGTTCGAACAGAGCATTCCTCTCCTCTATCACAGCCGCGGGTCCTTCTTGTCGGTAGTTAACAGCTAGGTGCCCTTCGCTTCCACACCTGAAGCATTTTCATGTCCCCTTAAGGAAATTTCCAGGGTGCTTCTTTCGGCACTTTTGGCAAGTGGGGTGCTGGAACTTTTTAGCACCGTTGGATTTATCCATAGGACCACCAGCAATGATTTCCACCTTACGCTTCTTGTCCCCATGATACCCCTGTGATTCACCGATCTCCATTTCAACCTTGAGGGAACATCAGACAATTTCCTCATAGCTGTTGAAGTCACGGATCGCTAATGCTTTCCACAAGCTAGGCTTCAGCCCACCAAAGAAGCAGTCTACCTTGCATTTCAGGGGCAACGACAAAGCCTTAAGCGTATCGTGTAAGCCTTGTGACGTTTTCCTCATACGGTCCAACATATTCTTCATCTATTTGCTTGAGGTAAACAGAGTCCCTTTTCATCTTAATACGAAGGGTGCGCAGAAAATATTTATCGAAAAACATCTTCCGGAAATCCTTCCATTCCAATGCCTCGATCTCCTCCTCAGGCATCGTATTTTTGATCAACGTCCACCATTTATCAACTTCACCCTCCATACGATAACCCTCAAGGAGAACCTTTTCTTGTTCAGAACATTGGAGGATGGAGAAGATCTTTTCAATGGAGTTGATCCATTGTTCAGCGATCATTGGATCGGATGATCCACTAAAAGTATGAGGCCTTTGTCTCATGAATCTCTGATAGCGACTTTTTCTTTCTTAGGGGGGGATGAACGTTCCTCTTGAACTGTGTTTCTATTCAAAATATGAGTTAGTTGAGAGAGAAGCGTGACAAAGTTCGCGATTCCCGCTCCCATTGGATTTGGCATCTCATTAGTACAGTCATCACACTGATCATCACAACGGTTGTTAGCCCGAGTTTTCCTATTATCGGTCATTGGTTGGAATAAAAGGAAAGTTAGGGGTAACACATAAAGGGTAATCCAAAGACAAAAGTTGATGACTCAAAAATAAACTTTTCTTTCCTTAACTCATGAGTCTATAGGCATCAATCTAGGATTTTCATGATCTACATTCTAACATATATTCTTAGGGGAATTTTTCCCTTAATAAGGGTTCATACTAAGATTGTAAATTTATCCAAACATGTCCCTCGGGAGTGTCGTAACCAAGAGTGAAGCAAGGCCCGTTGTCATGCACCAGTTCTCGTTCAAGTCTAGCTCAAAACGGTGTTTTCAGGTTTTACCCCTAGGATACATTTGTGCCAGAGCCGCCTCTACCTACTCGTATCCAGACAGGGATGTATTTGTTTGATAAACCACTTACTTAGTATTTACCAAAACTTAGGGATGTTTTTATTATACTTAGCATTGTATCTAAGGCTTTACTAGGGTTTTCCTAATCCAAAAAATAACTAAACCTATCCTCTGATACCAACTATGACAACCCTACTTTTTATTACAAATTAAACATGATTTATTGCATAAAACATCACTTTATAGAACAAAGAAGATCGAGAGTTTTAGTGTCTTTGAGGATTAGAGTCATTACATAAAAACTTAAAACATGAAATAAAACATCTTTATTGAAAAATTCCTTTACATGACCACTACATTCCCTCGTACTTAGCATTGCATGGGATAACCTGAGGACATGCATAAGAAAAGGGTGAGCTATAAAGCCCATTAATGGATTACACATGGAATAACATGAGGAGTACAATACATGTTAGGAAATAGGCATTTCAATAGAGCATAAGATAAACATGAACTTAAAGGAATGATAAAGCATGATAATCATAACATGGAAATGTGGCAACAACACTAAACATTGAATTAGCATGAGCCAAGGCTCATTGCACATGGAGCATGAGTAAACCCTCATTGCACATGAAGCACGAGTAAACCCTCGTTTCACTTTAATTAGAATGAGTCAACACTCATTTCACATGATGTATCAAGATACTATACTTTACCCAATGCATTGGAGCTCTATAAGGGCGCACCCTTCTTAAACATTTCATTTCATGCGTAAGTGTGCCACATGGATCATAAAACATGGATTCATAAAACATAATCATTTATTCCACGATAAAGGAATGTGGAATTCATAAATGAAACTTTATAATCAATAATAAAATGTGCATAAAGGTGAATACCCTTGATGTAGAAATGGGAATGGTATTCACTACACAATGACACTGGCTTAGAAAATCGGTGCGATTTCGGCAGCGTAACGGCGTGACATTAGAATTAATAAAAAAGGTTGATGAGAGATAAAGGGGTTTCTCATCATATTTACATGTAATGGACAGTAAGGAGGTCATATAGATACATGTACCAATAATTTTAATGGAATTTACATTCATGATACAAAAAGTATTTCTTGAATGTAAAAGAGGAGAGAGAATTTCCTTTTGGAATTTCGGCATGGTAACAGGTGTACATGGGAGGCATTTAATGAGAGAGAAAGGGGTATGACATCATTCAAACAATAAGAGGGAAGTATGGGGGAGGTGCGAAACCATACCCCAACATTCATAATTGAAATTAAAAGGGAAATAAAATTTAAATAAAATTGACAAAAATGAGAATGGAAGAAAAAACCCTTACTTGGAAGTGTGCTTCCAAAGGCTAGAGAGAGGCTTGTGAGAGGATTCTTGGGAGCTTGGGGAAACTTGGGAGGATTCAAGAGAGAGTAGGGAAGAGGTTGGACGAACTACAAGGGATTGTAGTGAGGAGGAAGTGGGATCTTGGGTGAGTTTATATAGGAAAGGGGAGGGAATTCTTTATTATTTAGGTTTGGGTCCCCTTACATTAAAGTAATCCAAACCACAAACCATACCATGGTTTTTGCCCATGTATTTTAGAAAAGGGAAGAGGAAAACAATATTTTATAAGGTCCATGTCCGAAATTCTTAAAATAATAAGGTTTCTTATGTGGAGGTGAGTCACAATCCCATGGAAATTAATTTTAAAAGGCAAAGTGTTGAATATGTCTTGAGGGGTCCATTAATTCATTGAAAAGTAAGTCCAACAAACCCAAAATCACATTATTTTATTGATAAAACATATATTGGCCGAACATAAGGATTATGGTATTTTATTACATCACCATTGGGTCATTAGGATGTCATAAAACACATTATATATTTTAACGGTATTTAATTTTTACCCAAAAATTTGACGGTCTCAGAAAATTATGAAAAAATCACCGTTGGATAATTTCAATGCCCTGATTCCAGAAATGAAATTTATTTTATCTAAAAAAATTTCTAAATATGTTAATTTTCACTTTTAAAATAAAAACCAATATTTATTGAAAATTCACGGGTTTTGACAGAAATGGCTTTCAAAGCTTAATAAAAAAATTTAATTGCATTCATAAAATTATAAGATCATTTATATTTAATAAAAATTAATTTAATATTAACAATAATATTTTATTAAAATATTATTTAATTCAAAAATCCCTTAATTTAATAAAATTTAATTCTTAATTAAATAATAACTAAAAACACCATTTGTACTTTAAAAACTATTTACAATGTAGCAAAAATGACTAGATATTATATTCATTATTATATACGAAAAAACAAAGTACATGAACATAGTTCTAATTATTTTTTACATAACCCCTTAAAACAGCCACATAAGACGTAAGGGTAAGGTGTGCGATGGTGACAGACTCTTGGGGTGGCTCGGATAACATCGCTCGAGTGGTAATTTCAATCAACTTCCTTTTTTCCCGTAGACAGTCACATTCAAGCATGACATGATGAAGCTCAGCTTGTGCTTGGTCAAGGGCAAAGCCCAAGGATGCCACCTCTTTTTTGAGATCTGACAAATGGGCTTCATATGGGGCAATTCTACTGGATGAGGCCATCGCTTCATTCGTCTAAGTAAAATTGGGTTCGTTAAAGCCTTATATTTATACTAATCATCCGATCACTGTTCAATGACTATAAAAGTAACGGTCACAACTATTAACATAAAACCAAAGAAGTTGACATCTTATAAAAACATTTTTCATAAAGAGACATTTAACTGGATCAAGAGAGATTTTCCATTAATGAAACTTTGGGTCGTTACATCCTCTCCACCATTACATACACATTAAAACCATTTTGGTTAAGCAAATCCCTTCCTATATAAATTTAACAATTCTTTATCCTCATCCTAAAATATATATTTTGTATATAAATCCATCCATGGTAGGATTATTGTACAATCCTAAGGAGGGCACCGGAAGAATATGCAACATTCATCAACGAGTGTTTTATTACTTCCTCCACCTCATTAAATTAGTATTATATGAAGATTATATAATTAAATATGTATATTGTATATAATATTATGTTATTATGATAATTTAATGACATATAACCATATCCATCTACATAAAATGGGTTAAACAATCATTATTAATGTGTAAGATTGACTATCTCTTCATGAATCGAGGCCATTGATTTATCCCTTACCAACTCTCAAGGATGAAATTAATAATTTAATTAAAAATTGGTATATTATATATATATATATATATATTATTTATGATTTTATTATGATTAAAGTGTTTTTAGGCATCACATACCTTTATATTTTTCATTTTTGGGAGTATGATGAAAACATTCATGTGTACGGTGGAGTATTGCCTCATGATGCAATATGGTTCATTCATGCATTAAACTGAAGGTATTAATGATGGGATTAATGAAAATATGTGATATATAATATGAAACTAATTTTATAAGGATAATATAGATATTAATTATTTTTATTCCTTTCAATTGGAAATTAAATTGGAAATAATGTTCATGTGTACATACGACCAACCATCTTCATGAATGGTGTATTTCATTTATTGTCAGTAAATTTTATAGAATACTATAAATAAATATATATGTATTAAATATTATATTTAAAAAATAATTTATTGATTTGAATGATGAAACCATGATTAATGTAGGTGTATCATGAAATAACATGTTAAAACATACATTAAAACAAATTAGTTATACCCTAAAACATAACATTAACATGAATGTTTTAGTCAAAAAGGTAATAAAGTCCGAATAAAATAATATGTCATAAGATATACATGAATATTTTTCTATAAAAACTGTTTAATAACAATAAATTTACTATATATGTGGTCTATAAAATAGCCAAGGAAGTCAAGAAGTTTGGTATGGTGATTTCTAGTATCTCTGTTATTTTTGGAAGAAAAATTCAAATTCACCCATCATATATTTTTGGTGGAATATGTACTTCCCCATTGATAATTTATATCATTTATATAATTATTTTCATGATATTTTCTTTTTTAATTTTATTCTATGATTTATTGGGTTATGCAATTTTAAATTTTAGTAAAGTAGTAAGGGTTTTTTGTCTCACTCTTTGAATACGTGAGATGCATTAGATATTCACCACCTATTTATTTGATGTGATTTATGTAATTACCATGAATTTATGTTATGATTTTTATCCTTAATATTGTTTTTTATTTACATATCTAGTTTATGATCTATATTTGAAGGGGATTAAAATTAAAAAGTTACTAATTTAGTAAGGGATTTTTGTCACAATTTTCCTTCTTTGAGACACACATGATGTTATGTATCTATATTATTTTATGGCATGTATATACATCACATTTGAAATGAAATATCATGAATTTATTTTCCCTATTTATATTTTTATTTCATTTTTATGTTATTAATTTTTGTGTCTTACGATTAAAATTTACCAATGTATTAATGATTTTTTTTCACAAACATTTCATTTATCGAGATTATTTATGATTATTTTTGGATGATATAATACAATGGTAAAAGTAATGAACCAAAATTATATCAATGTAAATTACCTTCTTATAATTATTCCAGATTGTATAAACCACATAAAATCACATTGAAAACATAATACAAACTAAATAAATAACGAATGAATGAAATGAAAAGTATTTCTTGAAAGAGTAGTTCTCAATACTGCTAATGAGCATGCATATTGACATTAGAAAACATAGTTTTCAATTCAAGATAGATTGGGGACTCCCTGTAATGAAGTTTTCTAGACATTAAAGGCTCCATAAGTCTTACTATTAATAGTTATAGGGATATATAATTTTTCTTGTCCAGCTTCCACATGAACTGATCTTGGGGGGATTTCTTAAACAATTTTATGTTTTTGAATCCTAGCCCCCAAGATTGTATGGTTTAAAAAATTGTTTCTAGTTAACTGTGAAAAAATTAATCTATTATATTCTACCACTAAAAATGAAATTTTTCATAGAAGCATTGATAATTTTTATCTGTGAGTCCTACCATATACCGACCATGATGGAGTAAAATGGTTTAGAAATCACAATTTTCTTAATAAGAAATATTATCCCTACTATTGAAATAGATTTTCCCTTCCTTGATTACAATTTTCATATAATTAGAATCAAGATTATTGTGAATTGGATAGCCTTAGGTCAACCTGAAAAAATTGGAACATATAAGTAGTTTAAGGTAAGATCATCCTCTATTACTCCAAAACTATTAAGGATATTCCCTCTTCTGGTAGGATTGAAATCTTTTCCAAAGAAAATAAAGGATTTCCCCTTCTTATCTCTTTACCTAAAACACTTTCATTATGTGAAACATCATTCCTGATGTTTTTATTATATTCATGTCTCCTAGATTAAAAAGATTAATTTCATCATCAAAAGAATATGAGAGGACATAGAGGTTCCTCAAGAAGGTTTGATATTATTCAAATCACTTTTTTCATCCATTTTAATGAAAATATACTATGATAGTCTTTAGTAATGGAAACATAATCACAGAGAGTGGGTCACCTTACCTCCTCCCCCATGAGAATGTGAATTACCTTTCTCATAATATATTTTTGAGAATAGACAGATGAGCTGAGCCAAACATATCTTTGATCCAAATAATTAATTTCATGTCAAATCTAAATAGGAAAAACACATCACAAATAATATTCCAATCATTTGTATCAAAGGAATTTTTTATTTCCATGTTGAGGAAAACATTGCCTCCCATGTTTGTCTTTTTAATAATATTGACACATTCCAAGGTAGTGAGTAATAAGTCTTGGATATTTATGCAATTGAAAAAACATAATGGATTCAATAATAAAATTTTATATAATATATTAGCAAGCCTGCTAGCCATAATTTTACGGAACACCATTTGCATGGTATTGTTCTATTCAATTAGCCTAAATTTACTGATGTCACTAGCATTATCTACTTTAGGAATTTATGTAATAAATTGAGCATTAATTTGAGGTCAAAGAGTGTCATTCTTGAAGTAATATTTAACCATATTGAAAATATAGATTTGAATGAAATCCTAGTAAAATTGAATTAAATTTTTGGAAAAGAAATTCATGCTAAGGGAACTCCCTTTACTAAGGCTGAAAACCTAATAATTAATTTCAATATCCATTGGAGAGCATGTAGAATTATATTTTATTCTTCATCAATGAGTTTGTGAATGGAATATTCCACCAGAGATTAATTTTTGGCTGGGAAATTAAAGAGTTTCAAGTAAAAAGAAACAATGTGCTTTGAAAGGGCTTTCCTTTCCTGAAGAATATGGTCCCCTCCCTTAAGAAGAGAAAGTGGATAGTTAGACTATATGATTCTCCAATGTGAATTGAAAAACATCATATTTCTATCCCCTTAAATTGGCCATATGAGTTTAAAGGTACCCCTTTGAGTGATATCTTTATGTTTGTAATAGTTTTGAAGTTTGCCAGCCAGATCATGTTATTAAGAAAGACTTACAAGAAATTATTCATTAGGAATGGATCTTGGAGGGATTTGAGAGAACACTTTAGGGATTTAATTTACTCATCCATATAGAAAAATATTCTCTTTCTCTAATCGTTTATTCTTACATCAAGACTTTTAAGCATGGTGATACATTCCATGGAATTGTTAACCTCATCATATGATTCCCATGCTTCATGAAAAAATTCATTGTATTCATATTTAGTAGTATAGAAATTGTTGAATCTAAATAAAAGTGGATTTCTTCTAACTTTTTCAAGGTTAATCAAAACATTGAGGTGGTGGTCAATGTTATGCTGAGAATTATTGACACAAGAAAATGAGTTACAGTTATCGAGTGAAGAGTCATTAGAATTTTTTTACAAATTATGGAACCTTTTATATAGTTGAGGTGTTTTCTATACTAGGTTAATCTCTCCACAAATAAGACGATCTTAGTGATATTTGATCCTTCAATTAATTCCCTGAAATATTTGGTAGATACAGATTGTAAAACTATTCCATGCTTTTCATCCATTTTTCAGTATTAAGTTGAAATTAGCCACAAATATCCATGATTTTATGATGTTTCATGAATGGTGGTTCAAGTGTGACCCTAGTGATATACTATCAATATAGGAATCAAATAAATAAACTGCTGTACTGAATATTGTATTACATTAAACAAAGAACCTATAGGTTATGGACTACTCATATGCATTGAAAATCAGAGGATTATCCACATGTTTTTGAACCAAGAGCTAGAGTCTGTCAGAGCTATTTCTTCTAAGACTATTTCCACATATAAAATAATACTTTCCGATAGAAGGAGTGTCATGATCTAGGAGGTTCATCATAGGCTTCGAGAATCCAAAAATTATAGCACTATATTTTCCAAAAAAGATCCCACGATAACTTACTGTGTCAAGGATGGATATTCCATGAAAATTCCGACATAGTATCTTCATTTTAAACTATATATTGGAGGGAAACCCCATTTTTTTATATTAACTATTTTTTTACATTTCTTCATTGGTTCAGCTTATTTGGAGGATGCGACATGTTTTCTGGTTTTTTAAAAGTAACTGAACTACGTTTCTAGGATGAAACAACCATTTTCTTGGATTTCTTATCAGGACCAATGGAAAATAATGACGCTAAAGAATATTAAATATTAACTAAAACAACTTCTGACCACATTCAGAAAAATGTTGGATCCCAACTTGTTTATTAGTATGTTGTATTTTCATAATGCAAGGACATATCTTTGTCATTATATATCATGTTAATAAAAAATAATTTACATTACAACGATATTGAGAAATAATTAATATCGGAGGAAACATCCAACAAGCATCCCCCATCCTTCTTCAGTAGAGAGTTAGCCTTATTTTGCACACGGATTTTCTCAGTCTTATCAGATGCTGGGAGATGTCTATCATCCAATGGGTCTTCTTCTTCCATATCTTTCCATTTAGTGCTAGTGTTAGCTAATACCTTTGGTGGTTCCACCCATGCTTTAATTTTTGTATCTTTTCTCTATTTTTCTTTTTGAACATGTTTTCATGCCATTCAGTTTTGACTTGTCTTAGGATGTTTGGGAACTATTCTGAACCTATGTATTGAGTGCCCAACCATCTTTCAGTATTCAAAGTAAGGGGGGCGTTACTTTAATTCAATATTGATGTCAAAATCTTGAACATTGGAAATTAGAGAAATAGGATCTGGATTTTGGATCTCCATGTTAATTCCAATTAAAAGACTTGAAAAGAAACTAATATATGTATTCAGAGTACGTTCATCAATTTTAAGTGGTATTCCAATGCCTATTTACAAATCTATAAGAATCATGGGATTCCAATAAACCCAAGGGTGTTCTTGCATCCAAACCCCAACGTTGGTGTTTTAGTCTCACTTTTTGAAGGGGTTTAAATTTTCACGCCATACCAAACTCACAAGAATCCTGGTCTGATGATATGGTTTCTATTCCTCCACAATGCATTGAATTATTTTTTATTTTCAACGATGATGTGGAGGAATTCATTTTTTATAGAAATCTGTCACCCCCTAAAAAATTCCAAACAATTATAAATTCGATTTTTTATATCCATATATAACCATGTTTTCTCACCATTCATATAGTATTTTTGACTGAGAATTGAGAATGTGAAAAGATTGATATGTTTCTAAAGTGTGCCCAGATAGGCAACCACAGAGATGGTTCCATCCTTTGATTTATTGATAATCAGGGGTCTATGAGAATCTTTAAAAGTGGGATCTGATCTAGAGATTAAATCATCAATAGAAATTCCTTTATAGTTTTCCTCAGCTAGATGATATCCTTATAGGGTCCGAGATTGAGGTTGCTTCTCTTGTAGTCCATAGAAGAGAGCATTGTTTGCCTGAAGTCATTCTGAATTAGGGCGTATGAGTACATGTTTATTCCTCACAAATGATTAATGGAAAACGTATTGGTGGGATCATGATTGAAGATCATTACCATTCATCAATAATTTAATACATTTAGTGATAATGATCAAACTACTCATAAAATTCATCCAAAATAATAAACTAATGAATATAATAATGATAAAACACCACTCCCCTGCCCTATAAATACCACCATCAACACCTATTATCCTCACACATTACATGCTTTGAGCTTTGTTGAATTTATAACTAATCCCCTTCCCAGGATCCTCCACCACATCAAAGATCATTTTTTCTCAACAGAATATCAAAACCTTTTCCTTAAGGAGGTTCTCAAGGAGGAGAAATTCAAGAGGTAAAATCCAATTTCTTTTCTTTTAATTTATTTTCAAGTTCTTTTCTTTTCTTATTCTATCCTCAACTCCCCTCATAGAAATTTAATTAAAACTCAAGTAACTTACATATTCTATAATTTTACTATTATAATGTAATAATTCAATATAAATCCACTTATTCTCTCCCCTTCTATTCTACAATGGGAAACACACTCCTTGAGGTGTTGTTTTTTCACCTTCATAGTCGACAAGATTTCATTTTCCTTCACCAACTTCAAGAGTATTCATGAAACCATTATAATGGTTGAAACATATTGTAAAATTTATTTTATAACCTTTTTATGTTTTATAATATATTAATAAAAATAATTCTAAATAATTAAAGAAAACATCTTTTTTGTGATCGAAAACCACAAACAAAATCTAAATAATTATAATAAACTTTTAATTTAGGATTAAACCTCATAAAAATGAATGAAATCATTTATTAGAGAATTTATTATACTATAATTTAATTAATAACATATAATATCAGTTCTTTATAATTGTCCCCATTTTCACAATCTTACTTTCTCATATATAAACCAACGGATCAGGAAAACTAAGAAAATGAACACCCCCGAATGATGAAATTAGACTATATAACTCATCAAACCCCCATAAATGAACTTAATAAAAAAATAAGGATTAATATTCCTATATAAAAGGTTCATTATTTGTTAAATAACTAATTTACTTTGGTTATCCATGATATTAATGTGAATAAATCATGCTGACATAAGTTAAAGAGTTTCTCGATCCATAGTCTCTTTCTTTTGGTTTTCCCCATTTCACACCATTTTCGGTATCAATGTTCCATTAATGTTCCTTAAAATTATTTTACTTATCCTTCCCTTTGATTTATAGTATATACATGCTTCCAATTTTATTTCATGAAATAAGGAAATATTTTTCCAAATGATCTCTTGTTTCAAAAAGATAACTTCTACATCACTTGAGATTGTTTCTTCTTCACCCAATATCGATGATTCTTATAGAATGAATGGAATTCACTATTTATTTTGTGAAACTAAAAGTTTATTCATGAATGTATTCATTAGGAAATGAAACTCGTTCCTTTCAATGGTTTAATTGATGTCCAATATTAATATATGTTTATATATAGCATGCATGATAATATAAATGTTATGATTTGATGGGTGCGCCCAGAATTATATAGTGTATTTAAAAGATATGATTTGATGGGTGTACCCACAATTTTATACCACTCCAATTCATTGGGTAATGTGATTTATCTTATGTGAAAAGTAAAAAATTCATGAAGATGATGCTATCTTTGTTCACAACTATGTGTGGTTGTTAACCACTGAGACATGATGTTTTATTTTTATGCATGGCTACATTACATGCCTTTATCTCATGGTTCTAATTATTAGTATTATGATAATACAATGGTTATTTTATCCTGATGCTGAATATTCCCACCACAGGTTATATTGATTCATGTTATTATCAATCCTCATCCTAGGATTTTAGCTCCCCCATTATTTTTATGTATATCCTCAGGTTAATACTTATACTAAGGAGAAAAAGTTCTAATAAGAAGCTAGAGAAGAATTAATTAAATAAATTTTTTTCATTTAATATGAAAATTTAATTTATGTTTATAATTATCCAATGAAACTAAACTTTTGGATCCAATTTTTGTAGCACTATTATTTTATTTTTCATTAAAAATGATATAATACTTATGTAAGAAAAATCAGGGTCACTATAGTTGTTATCAAAGCAAGATTTCGTTAATTTGGGAATTAGGATTAATTAAATATTGACAGTCCCTTTTTCAGTATTGGAAGGAAAAAGATTGTGAAGAGTGAATTGTATATATTAAGTATCAAGTTATCTAAAGAGAAGCCAAGTGATATGTCCAAATAGACCTACATGGAAAACCAGTGCTCCATGATGACATCATAGGTCCAACCAAGGTAGCACAAAAGACACATCCCCTGCTATGCTGACGACCTATGTTGTGAACCACTATGTAAATTTTAGCACCCCTAAGAGGGTGACCTATACCTCCGATCTACGCGGAAGACCTAGTCTGATGAATCCATCCATACAGGTCTCCGCTTTCCTTATAAAAAGGATCCATGGGTTCATTCATGAGTCAACTAAAAAATAGTGTGAAAACCATGTTCTCTTATTTTTCATCCCCTTCACCCTCCCAAAAATTTCTCAGTTATCTTTATTATACATTAGATACTCTAGAATTAAGGGAATAAGTAAGATCATGGCCCCCTCAGGGTCTAAATAGATAAGAAACCTACACAAGGACCATTCTCACATATGGAGAAATTTCATATGTGAGGTCCCTCTCCCTAATTTGGGCCCTATGGGAGGCCTTTTTAGGATCACCTATGGAGATCTAAGGTGTCTTGGATAAAGCCTCATCCAACTGTTTCACCATGGTATCCTATTAATATTGGTTTATCCAACTGGCACAACCCTTGTTCCCCTATAAAATTCCCTTTTTCAGTTACTCTTATGGCATGTGCAGCATACCTATGTGGTACACACACGTCGATCACCTGTAATCATGACCTACACGATCCACCCTTTATGACCTCTTCAAATCCACCAATGGTAGGGACTATCCTTCCATGGATATCTTGATTGAATGGGACTAAGTGGAAACCTCCCCCAAGACCTCCTGATTTTAAAATTCCTGGGAAAAGACACATATTCATGTCTTCCATTTTGGATTTGAATTTCCGTTGTCAGAGGATTCACAAAATTGTCATATCATATGGTAAGGATCCTCGGGGAATATATAAATTTTGATATCTATGGTCATGTTAAACATTACTCTAGGGAGAAGTTTGGGGAGTTCTTAGTAACATATTCTAGGGATAGGACTCTGTCCGTCCCTTCAAGTATCTGAGTACCAAAGCCTCTGGACTATAGTAGGGAGGCTGAGAGGGACATGTCTTATCCTTGAAGGTAAGCCCCTAACCATTCATGGGGTAATCCCCTAACCAATCATGTAGGAGGTTTTTGTCATGATCCTCTTTACATCCTTAATTGTCATTCCTTACATTGGACCCATGTCCAATGTAAAGTTGAGAGAGGGACATGTCATATCCTTGAACTCTTCCATGGTCTTTCCGACCTCTTCAATGGTCACCCTTGGCTCTTCCACCATCATACATCACCTCTTTCACTATAGCCCTAATCTCTTCCACCAGTGAATGATGAAAAACAATGGCAATTCAAATCTTCTACTTCCTATTGTTTCTCTCAATGAGTGAGATTCATGTGGGAGTATAGGATACAGATAATCATGACATCCACACTATCCACTAAAAGGATTGAACTATGAGAACTTTGATTCCCACTTACTGAGATATGTAAGAAGTCCACTTAGGGCCTGAGCTCAATTGGAATAGTCATTTGGAATAATTCCCAATCATAATTCCCTTAATATAGGTATCCTCATCATGAGTAAACCCGCAGTTTTTCCCTAAAAGTATCATTAGATAAAAAATAGCTCATTGTTCCTTCATTGGGGACAACCTTCTTAGGAATAACTCCCAACCTATCATCTCTAATGTCCATACACCCCTAAAAAAACATAAGGGCCACAATAGGCATATTTCCATTCTAACAGACCATGTTGGCTATGATAACCATTTAACAAGATATGTAGGAAGCCTCCCTAAGGTTAAAACCCAAAATCTTAAACCAGCCCATGTTTTTTTGGGTTAAATCCCTAGTGGGATCTAATTATACATGGAAACTCATATCCCTTCCAATTTATATGGGATATTTGGACATAAGTACCACACCAAACATTAACTCATAACCTTCCACCTAGACATCCTTGACTTATGACATTAAACTATATGGTTGGGTCCTCATGACATGACCATAAATGGTATGATGTTCCCCATTAAATGGAACTCAACTACATGGGTTCATATTACTTTCATAATTATACTTAAAAAGCCCATTTATGTGTTCAATCCCAACATCAAACAACTTCCATCTCCCTGGATGACAATAAATTCAAGAGTGAAATTTTTCTACAAGGATGACCATAAACTCTAGGGTTCCCTACACTATGGCTATTAAACCAGTATCTTTATAATAATGAACAAAGAATCTATAAGTATTATATAAGAGGATACCATCAACGTATAATCTCGTTTAGATATAGATATATCCATTGATGATAAACCTTGAATACATATAGATGATTCTGAATTCCGCACATGCTAATAATTGATTTCTAATCCCTAGATATACCACATCATACTTGGGAATTAATTAAGGATTCGTGAACAAAACATAAATCTATAAGAGAATCTTGGAGTGTGAAATAAATCCCCCCAAAAGGGTGTGTTGAGCCTGACCTCCCATCCTCTAACCAATACGAGATTTGAAGCATCATAGGAAAAAAATTCCCAATGAGAAATATCCTTTGGAATGTAGGTACTTATATATATAGAACCATTTTCTATTTCTGGTTCAATGAACAAACCCATTGGAAACCATTAAAAAAATTCCCAAATGAAGTCACATATCTATCAGAAAAAATGGTAAACCTTACATGAATCCTCAAACTAGATGATTGTATCATAAGGAAATCAATCATTCATGTGTTCATAGAAAATGGTTCTAATTTTAAAAGGTTTTCTTGATTACGTCTCTTATATTTCCTCAAGAACATATATATAAGAAATTCCTTTGATCCAATGGCTTCCTTAAAGTTTTAACCAATTAAAACACTAGCTTCTACTCTAGCTGGATCATTGTCTTCATGAAGGAAAACATCACCAACATAGCATTGTGAAAACTTGTTCTCTAATACATAGGTCCGAGTGTAACATCAAAATCAAATGATCCAGACATTTGAGGCTCCCCAACAGGTCCTCCAACTCAACTAGCGCAACCAACAGTTTGGTCAACAATGATTGGAGATCCTGAAATAGATGGGGCTGAACACTGTCTTCAATTGTTTTTGGAGCTTATACAATGAACCTAAAAACCTATCCCATCCATATTTAATGGAGGTGGATCCAGAGGCCACTTAAAACCTTGTCACAGAGACACAAGGGTACTTCCCAAGGGTTCCTTCCACCAATCTTCATCGTGTACACCACATAATATTGAACACTCAACATGACGAGGGTGTCAACTTGGGCTATCAAAAATAGGTCCCCTAAGCTCAGGCATGCAAGATAGCCCATTTGGGATGACAACTAGACTAAAGTGATAATATTCACATGCTTTTCCCCTTTGTATAATCCCACTATGATTGTTTTGAGGAATATATCGAGTGAGCACATACGCCCATATTCATTAATTAGGCTATTCAGTAGACTCATGTAATGGCCTTAAGTGAATCCCACCTACCAAAAACGATGGAAGATTGAAAGAATGAAAAAACTCCAACATTCAACCAGAATGCATGCTAGAAGAATTGTCTGGAATCAATCAAAAAAAGTCCATAAAACAAGTTTGGTGGTAAAAAATGAGCATTCACACACAACATCCATCATTTATCAAGCCTTCTATCAGCCTTGTCTATAAGTAGACAGAGAATTCAGTTGGAATGTCCTGATGACAAGAAGAGGGTATACTTAAGTTTTTTCTAGTGACTATTGTTAGTATCCACTGATAAGAAAGGGAAGAATGGAGAAGGGACATACACCTACTCTTGATGCGATGTGGACATATATCATCATTCTAGTCACTGAAGTCACAAATAATATCTTAGTCTTGTAAAGGGGCAGATGAAAATCACATCCTACATCCTACAAACTTTCCAAGATATCATTACAATTATGATAATAGTGTATAAGGTATTGAAAAATAAAATTTTCCCAAGAAATGGGGTGGACAATCAGCATAACACCCCGAAGTAGACACATACATCTGCTATCATACATGAAGGTCATGGGGAAAACATCCCCATAACAAACGAACAACAAGATTAGTAACATACATCATATCCAATTAAAGATAATTGACAAATTCCAATGGAAACTAAAGGGTAAGTACGGAAACCTTCCCCTGATGACCACATCTCCTAGTAAGTTCGCCTGACTGCTTGTAAGAAGACATATAAGAAGAAGTATCATAAATCATGGTTGGAGAACCAAAGGCTGATCTACAAATAGTTTTCACTTGAAAATGGGGTTCTTGAATCCAAAAAACATTTATTTATTAAAACTAAAGATCCAACCCTCTAGTACCCAAATTACGAGAGTAGTAACAGTAATTCTGAAGGTCCTCATTAAACCCTTCGACATGAAGGATTGCTTCAGGGGAACAGTTTGGTCGATCTCAAGAGCCTATCGATTGACGATATCCACTTCAACCCTCTTTGTGGTTAGGACACCAAGGAGTAATATGACCTTTACCTTGTTGTAATTCACCATGGTGGTCCGACCCATGATGGATATCACTTTTAATGTTCTCTCCATAGTATGGACTCTCATTGTCAAAAGAATTATCCATTTGAAAATGTAGTAATGATAAGTCCATCTTATCATGAGGAACTTAAAAATACAAGACCAACCATTTATGATGCCTTTTAGATAGTAGGTAAATTCCTTTATCAACTACAAGATAGCCTAAGGAGATTGTCATTGTTAGAACCTCCCATGGGTTGTTTTCCTTCCAATATAGTACAAGAAACCCCGGTCGATCCCATTTCATGTGGTAAAACAAATGGGAAGCATCCACTATGGTCAAACCAGGTCACGAAACATCTTGTTAAATATGAAGAATATATGCTAAACATGAGGAAATAGCTAGAAAACGATTATGTACCGGTCATGTTATGGCCTTTATCCGCCTCTCAATATATCATTACAACGGTCTTGGGGGAATACCGTATGTTTCACATCCGCCTCAACATATGTAAAACTATCCATCACCTAAAAGAAAGGATATTACCCAATGATGAATATCAGTCTCACATCATGTTAATAGAAGGGTTGTAGTGACAAATTTACTTTCCATCTACCCAGGATTCCTAGAAACCAAAAACATAGAAGAAATAGGGAGCCCTTCGACGTGCACGACATGATGTATTAATGAGGTTTTGAAAGCAGGTCACAGGTACCCCATTGGGTTTCCGCATCCAGGGTTGGGGTTTACATGGAGAAAAATATTTCACTGAGATCCCAAGCTAGAATATATATCCAAAGGTGTAATCATGAAATGTTATTTCCCTAGTCCAGCTACAACAGACAGAATCTATACAAGACTAGAGATATGCTTAGTAAGAACATGCCTCGACTGACTGTCACCGATGTAAGGGTAGAAGAGATAATATTGATGAGATACTTTTGTGTCGTTCATATATGACCATTTAGATGGATTAACTCTTAGGATATTCTATCCATCATATTGAGAATATTTTATAAATACCTCAATGATCTTCTGAAATGGGTGATTTAACTATGTGTTGAATAACTCACCCATCCCACGTTTAAACCAAAATATGTAAAATTAGAAGAGAAGATTCTGAAATATCTTCAACAATAGTTTCGTAACATCCCCAGCCCACATGGGTAGTGAATGTTTTAACTCAACCCACAGGATCGTCCAACAATGATTGAAGGGTTGTGAAGGAATAACAAGAACAACCCTAGTCCTCATGACTGGGGGATTTTTCACCATAACAATGCACTATATAGTGAGAATTTATCTTTTCATGATTGGGTAATATGTCACTGAGTGAATCCTATCAGTTTTTCTTTTTCCATGATCAGGCGCAATCACTTAGAATGTGCATGAATAAACACTTTTGGAATTAATTTCAGTTAAATTTTCATTAAATAAACCTTGGGGAACCAACAAAGAAGAGGAAAAGGTCTCATGGGGGTGTATAAAAGGGAGATCTTGTAGAAATTAAAATATAATTACTGTTATGCACAACACATATGTGAATGTTATCAATTCCATCATTTAAGACCCTCCAGTACATAAGACCAATTTAGAGGATTATGGAGAAGAATTTCTTATTCATGAGATAGTCCACAATGAAATTAATGTAGAAGGTGTGCATACTCCAATCTAGAGGCTCACCCAAAAATTATAAAACCTCTCAAATATTCCAACTCTACCTCCTCAAAAGGATTCTAATAGAGGAAAAGGTAAGGGTCATACAATGTCTCACCTTCCCCTAGAGAAAAAATATCATTTTCTCTAGATGAATTATTTTCTCATCTAGAGGAAAAAAATTAGATAGTTAATGAGAATAAATGAATAATTACTATGAGGAAATATTACTTCTACATATGATCTATATGGAGTCCCTGGACTCACACTTCATATTGGATCACATTACCAAAGAGGATTTTCCGCTACAAGTGAAGTAGATAGGGAACATCTTCTCGACAAGGGACATCAGCCGACAATATATTTGAATCCCATAATAGGAGATCAGGAATTCCTTCCACTGGGTACACAACCAGAACATTGTCTGGTACATCCTTACAAGCCTTCACCTATTGGTTACCAATAACATATAATACTGGTGCCACAACCAATGGTCCCTCCAGTCATCAAACCTACTCTTGATCCAGCCTCCAGACCTATTTACGTCCTGGATTAGTCGAATATTCCTAGAATTCTTATGAATACCATTGATTCATTAATGACTCGATTGGAATCTATGGAAGTATAGAGTGTACTAATTTATCTGGAAAACAAGTTCTATCCAGAATGGGTGAATCCTACCCATCCAATAACAATATTTTGGAATCCTGTAATTTCTATTTTCAACAGCTCAAGAGATCTGAAGTAGAACATGAAACAATTTGTATGTTGCTATAATCCAATAATGGGAACCCTTAGTAGAAGAAAGTAGTTTAACATAGATGCATCATTCAATCATTTTAGGAGATAAACATTTTACGGTATATGAATTTTTAGTCTAGATCGATCACTGGATTGGATGATCTCTATTAGAAGTTCCTCGTCTTGTTTAGCTAATGGCTATAGAATACAATAGTCTTAAATCTCACTAATTAGAAGGAAAAATGGAATTAAAGAGTCTTAGACATCAATTCAGGGTGGAATGTATTGACTTACTCCTTGAGTCAATTGCTCCCTCAATAAGAGCTATTACCTATCTACGTAGGAAATCACCCTGATGAGTTTTATACACCATTGATCCCTATGAAATATATAGGAGGGTTTCAGGATCTATCAACAATTGCTCAAAAGTAAGAAAAACCCATGTTAGAGATCAACTCCAAGTCCCTAGTAATCCCATTTTCTCAAGGAAGGAGAAAAGGAAAGTAATATTCCACAAAAGTTACAATCCTATAGGAACATATACCCACTACTACCTCAAAGCCAACTTTGTACCACAAGGCTCCCCATACTTAGTGGCAACAATAATGACCTCCTCATCATGGTGATCAAGGAGATCAGAGGAAGAGATAGTTTGAGGAATTTAGAAACAAGGTATATTACTTTTGGAATGCTCATGTCCCCATCTACTTTATCAATGATTTGGAAAACAACATGTATAGATTCCAAATATCAAGAATCCAAAAAAAAGGTTATGAGGATCTCACAAACTATTTACCTTTTCATAAAATGTTGGTGAATTCAGTCCATAAGTGTATTTTTCAAGGAAATCCTAAAAAAAATAGTAGATTCTGGACAAGTGAAGATAAAAAATTCACTAGAGTAGGTTTCATATGTTTCTATTACCAATCCAGAGGCTGAAGGCGAGTGGAAAACATTAAAATTAATAATCCCAAAAGGCTCAGTGATTGGATGGTTAGAAAGACAATCAATCCAAATCATTCCATTCTATGAACAATGTTGAAATTTAAAATATTTCCACCTATAGATACTGGTAGAGAAAGGCTAGCTTCATCAAAAGCCCCATCCTCTTATGTTCAATCATCAATGGAGTGACATGGATAGAAGGATACCAAAAAAGTAGAAGAAAATGAGTTTGTATCAATGCCAATTTTTTCCTTGATCATAGCATATTTAATTCCATCTAAATGAAAATCATGAGAACTGGTTATCTAATGGTTAAAAAAATAATCAATCTCCAGGAAGAATCTTCATCGAATGATGAGTTGATCTGTGGATCCGTTTATGTTATTATTTTAATGGATCAGTAGTCAAATGATGTTTCTAATTATGAACATGGTTTCTCTAAAATTTATACGGAATTGTGGGAATATTTCACGAAGATGAAGGATATGAGGGAATACGTGGTCATGCTAGGTGCCACTACTTCAACTGAACCCCCGCTTGAACAGTCTACATGGAAGAAACTCGTGGGAAAGCTCTCCAGAAAGCTCAATAAAAACATGTGATTTCTTCAACCCCACATGAAAGGGGTTGACCTAATATAAATATTTTGGAATAGTAGTTATAGGATACTCCACCACCTCCTCAGTATGTGGGTATACATAGATGGCCTAATCCACCATGAGTAGGATCACTTTCAGCTCTTTTCCCAAGAAACAACTCATCCACATTAGAACATCATCTCCTATAGTGCCTCAAAAAGTGATTCTTCATTAATGAAAACAAAGAACTCTGGATTAAAAATATGATTTCTAGAAGAAACAATCCTAAGTGTTGGATAAGTAATCAATCCTAGATTCTCTATGTATATCAAAATAACTCCAGGAAGCAATCATTGAGGTATTGTTATGCACTCATCAATTTGAGGTTGAGGTCAATACTATTGAAATATATCACGTAGAAGATGATATGAAAGAATTCCATGTAATAATTTCCTTCATAGACCATGTTGAATATTTTTTCATACAACATGTTAGACCCTTGTATATATTCAACCTGTTAAATGACATTGATATCTGACGCACCTTCATTGAAAATAGACCAAGAGTTAATCCTCATCCCAGTTCAGACCCTGGGTCTCAATGAATCGCCCTTGTCTCCCTATACTCTAATTTTATAGGGTTATGACAATAATTTTCAATATCCTCTCAATGATATCACACTTAAAAATCAATTCAAAATATCTTGTGTCTGATTATGGATTCATGGTGGTCTGACATGACATAGCCTTAAATATTCTATTGGGAAAACCTTGCATTCATCAACATGTGACCATTACTTCATCACAACACCAATTTATCAAATATTAAATTAATTGTAAAATTGGTAAATTTTATGGAGACAATTCCCCATTCAATTTCTGCAAGAAACAATTCATTGAAGCAGGGTTCAATCGCCATGATGTTAAGAAATAAATAGATAATGATTTTACCCGAATTGATTCCCCAAATGGTTTGGAGAAGATCCCAACTAACCCATTCAAGAATCCCACTTTAGATTATGAATTTCCAATTAATAAAATTGAATGTATGGGTCAGAAATCAAAAATTCATTCAACAATTTTCTTAATGTTAGACACAAAAATTGAGACCAATGGAGCTGATGAAGTTATCAACCCTCCAAATGATTATGAAATCCTGAATGAAAATGTCTTCATTCTATCCCCTAAGTTTCAACAATGCCCGGTTCATCTAGCATAATTAGAATAAGGCATCATTAATATAGGATAAAGTGATGGGAATAATTCTTAGTCTCTTTCTTACACTTCCAGACTCCAAGAATGTTGCATTCCAGCATTTGAGCCCTAAATGATTACATCATCCTCTAGATGTTCAAATGGTGGGACCACTCATATCTCTGAGGAACTTGATTTATCATCTCACCCCTAGGAATAAGAACAATGTATTATGTTTGAGGAAGAGGAAGAGGGAGAAAAATAAGAATAATAATAATAATAAAGTCTCAAGGACACCCCTATAAGATTTGAGGAAGGCTTCTCCACCATCATGGATGAAATAAGAGAAATAAATATGGGTAAAAAAGATACATTAACGAATCTAATTAGTCCTGCCTTGATTTTTGAAGAATAGGTGGAATACACCTCCTTTCTAAAGAAACATCGATATGTGTTTTCCTTGAATTACATAGAGATGATTGATGTTGACCCGGAGGTTTACACCCATCATTTAGGTTTTTGAGAAGATCGTCATGGATACAAGAAAGCAGCATAGAGGATACTCCTAACTCATGCCTCCATGGTTGTGGTCGAAGGTATAGACTCATCAAGGATGAAATTATGTGAGATGTCAAAGACACAAAATGGTTATCAAACATTTTCAATGTAAAAAATAAGAACATAAAAATCAGAGTTTGCATCGATTTTAGATATCTGAAAATGCATTTTTCTAAATATGACTTCCTAGATCCGATTACAAAACTCTTGATTAAGGAAAAAAATACATATCCGGCTCTCTCCATTATGGATGGATACCCACGATACAATCAAATCCTGATGGACTCAAAAGATGAAGAATCTATAGCCTTCAAAGCACCTCATGTTTTATTTTAATATTGGGTACTCCCCTTTGGTTTGATGAATGTTGGTGCTACATAGTAATATCCTACAAATAAAATCATCCTACACTTATTGGGAATGTTTTTAAAATGCTACATTGATGATCCAGTGGTCAAATCGTAAAAATGTTCTGATCACCTGGATGAATTATAAATCATATTGTTTAAGATATGATAACATAATCTAATGGTGAATCCCTTGAAAGGTGCTTTCAATGTAACCTCAATAAAATTTAATAGCTTCATTATGCACCATCACGGAATCAAAGTTGATCCTTAGAAGACTAGTGAGATCCTTAAAATTTCACATTTTTCAAATATGAAAGAGTTAAGGGGACACCAGGGACACATGGCCTTCATTTTTTGCTTCATAACCAACCTTACATGAAAGTTTTTACCCTTCACTAAATTTATTAAGAAAGGGTCACTTATCAGTGGACCAATAAATGTCCAGAATAATTTTATGCACTCAATAAATACATATTAAGCCCACCGATATTGATTTAAACTATTTAAGGAAAGACACTCATTCTATATGAAACAACCTTGGAGTGATCACATGGTTCACTTCTCATAAATAATAATGATTATGGGAATGAAAATTGTCATTATTATCTCAATCAAGCCATGCTCGATGTGGAGTCATGATATTCAGATATTGAGAATAGATGCCTAGCATTAATTTTTAATGTATACAAATTGAGGCATTACCTGCAACACCATGATATACACTTGGTTTCTCATGGATTCCTGATCAAATTTATCCTCAGTTTCCCTATATTAATATGATGTATAGCAATGTGGGATGTTTTCTTGTAGAAGTTTGATATACCGTTTATGTCTGAGAAAGCATTGAAAGGACAAACCATAGTTGTGTTCCTCACTGAGCACCCATCTACCAAAGAGACAACATTAAATACATAACTACGTGATGATTAAATTTTTTCTATTCCAAATATCCCCTGAACCACAAAGATTTATTTTGATAGTGAATCCCAAAGATCAACTGGGAAGAGAAGTGAAAAACATAAAAAACATTAGGGATAGGAATTGTGATTATCCCCTTAGGAAAGGTAGTATTACCATAATCATTCTTTTCATCAAAAGGTGCTACCAATAATGTGGCAGAATATCAGGCTCTCATTGCAGGATAGGAGTTGGAACTCTAAGTAATAGTGAACCAAATAGTTATTAAGGGTAATTCATAATTTATAATATAGAATATCAAAGTGGATTATGAAATTAGAAAAGAATATATAATTACCCTGTTTTATTATGTATCAGGGTTAATGGAATAATTTTCCTCATAGACAACACTGAATCATGTATCTGATCACAAAATTCTTGTGTAGATGCATTGGAAAATGCACATACAACTTTCGCAGATCGAAATTGGGGTGAACCAAACATAAGTATTTCCCAATTCCTAATGGTTTCACCTTTTTTCATATCAGAGCATAAGAGATAAATGAAACTAGTCCCATCCCTATGACATATATCCCTACCATGTGATTAATCACATCTATCATGATGTATCTCCATGTTGGAGTACATACATTAGATAGGGTAAGAATAGAAAATATTTGGATATAATTTTCTAATTTCACACTTTATGATGGCCTGAATCACTAGAAAAACCTATGAAACCAAGGATTTGATTGTGTTCTTTTCAGATGTGTTGGTCAATAAGAGACTAAAGATTTTATAGAATAATTACATGCAGAACCCTATCATTCCCACAAATTAGGGTGCAGTATTTCTGATCAAATATGAAACCTTTAATACTATTGGCCTTCGATGACGTAGGATTGAAAATAATTCTCTAAGATGTTTGATCCTTACCTTGTGCATTCTAATTTCATTCATCAACCCACACAGTTTCTATATATAGATAAATAATCCTGGCCATTTTCCACATGGGGAATAGATGTTGTTGTACCATATCTTTAAGATATTACAATGAAATTCAAGTAAATCAATATTTCTAATTATTTCTTCTCAAAATAGATAGAGGAAATACTTGTCAATGATATCAGAGCCAAAATCATTGTTTGTTTTGTTAATGATAACATCTTGACATGATTTGGTGTCTCTAATATTGTTTTGACGTAAAATAACACTAATTTCTGTTCTTATGAGGTGGAGAAGCTATATTTGGAATATAATATCAAATCCAACCATTCATCCTGCTATCATGCAGTCAAAAATGGATAGATAGATTTTGTTAAAAATACCATGTGAAATATACTCCATAAGATGGTGAAAAGGATAAGAAATCATGTCCTTATAAGCTCTTCCATGCCTTATTAACTTATCAAATAATAACCTACAATGCTATGTGAGAAACCCCATACTCATTTGTGTAAATATCGGAAGTAGTCTTTCCCATTGAGGTTTAGTTTCCATCATTCCATTTTTTCCTTTTGTGACAGGCTATCCAAAGATGAAAAATCCAAAAAATGATAGTATGAGATTGAGTGGCTAGAAGAATATATATTACACAACTTGAATCACCTTGTTTTCTATCAGAACCAGATAACAAGAGCCATTATCCAGAAGATATATCTTCTTTCATTCATCCAAGGAGAATCCATATTGGTCCTTGAGACTCTTATGATACATGTAAGGAAGACTCTATAGCATTATCCAATGTGGGAGAGAACACACTCTATACATAAGGTCCACTATAATCAATATTATTCCTTAATATTAATGGATGGAGAACTCACTACCACTCCAAAAAATGCATGTTTCATGAAAAAGTACGTTCTGTAACCACACATAGTTCATCTTATCTTTAGGATGTTAAACTTAATAGAACAATCTTCATCCAAGTCGCACGATGTTAAACTGTGTATCATCATCATCCTTGTGATGTGATCATAAAATGCACGACATGGGGTCCAAGATTTGAGACGTTACATTGTGTAGCACTAGTTTTCCTCACCATAAGATGTTAATTTTTTTGGTTAACATCTCTCTAATTGTATGTTAGGAAATACCCATGATAATGTTAGTAGAAATTCATTGTGAATCCTGAAAATATGAGTATCATCCATGTGTAAATCTCACTAATCTCATTTACACTCCATAGTGGAAATTGAGCCCCATTTCTCCCTTTGTTCATATTAGTTCTATATGGAGAATACCTATCAAGAACTTTGTGTGGAATGATTCTTGTCCCAAAAAGATATGGAGTGACACATGGGTCTTATCCTCTGGTCTATCCCCAACGTTTCGTTCACATTTGGTGACATCACATCCTCCCTTCATGATGATAAACTACATAATTTACAAAGAATAGTTTGTGGCTTGATTCATTCCCTAGCAAGGTATTTAGTGACACATAGATCTCATATCTCGGGTCTAGTTGTATTGTTTAAAAAATTATCCTTAACCCCTAAATCCTGAATAAAATCATCACATGGAGAATTTTCAATAACTATGTGTGACAAGATTCTTAAACCATCGAGACATATAGTGACACCCAGATCTCCAATCCTAAGTCTATAGGTGATTTTGCTAAAGAACCCCCCTCCTTTTCCCTGTTCTTGAACCATATCTGCATAAGGAACCTTTCAAAGACTTATGACTTGATTCAAATTACAATTAGATGCATGAATATACATAGACTTCATTCTTTGGGACCAACCATCAGTATGAAAGTTATCAAATGTCTCCTTTCCCAGATAAAAGTATGAATGTTGTGGGAAAACATTAAATAATCAAGTATGGATTTATTCTCATCACATTGAGATATATAGTGATTCCTAGATCTCTAATACATGGACCGGTAGTGATTAAATCAAAAATCTATTTCACTTCATGGGCATGAATCAGATCTACATAGGGAGCCTATCAAGAACTATGTGAGGCATTATTCTCGCCCTTGTGCGATACATTGTGATTCCCAAAAATTAACTCTTGGTCCCAACTACAATATTTCAATCACATCACATAGTATCACCATAATATTTACCACATGACATTAAACTGCCTGGAATTAGAAGAACTATGTGTCTCATGATTCGCATCCTCTTAAGATACAAAGTGACACCTGGGTTATATCCCCTGGTGTAACTGCAATTTGAAATCCCCACTCCCTATATATGGATCAGACCTGCATGAGGAACATTATCTATAAATAAGTGTGGATTTATTATTACCCCAGCAAGATACATAGTGACACATGGGCTTTACACCTTGGTCTAGCCAAAATATTCATTTTCACATTAAAATCACCCATTTTCTTTCTGTATGACGTTAAATTGCATGGACAATGTCCTCACCACCTGACTTCATGCTACATGGTACCTCTAAAACTATGTGTGGAATGATTCACATCCCATTTATATGCATAGTTAAACATATTCCGTACACCCTAGCCCTATCCACAAGGTAAAATAAAAACATCCCCTATCATAAATACAACTAAAAATATATGCAGTAGATTTTATTTTTGGGTCCTCTCCTTAGAGATCCCACCAAGGAAACAAGAGTTGTCCCAATTCGACATTATTAGTCAGATCTATTTAAGGTACTCAAAATTCCTGGAATGTATTAGTAAAAATTCTTAACTTGTGAATTGTACATTTCCTTTTTGGAATATCATACTCCTAATATCTAATACTTTTTTATCTTCATAATCATTACATGCCTTCTAGTGGTTGAATATTTGATAATGGGATATCGTTTTCTGGACAATATTGTACATGCTCCAATTTTACATCAATCAGGTTCCCACATAACAGGCCTCTAAGACTAAGGTTTCCATTGTTTCACTATTTAGTATGTTCCCCAGTTTTCCTTGCATTTAATAGCCCCCATATTAGGGTTTTCACCCAGTTGTAATGTTTCCAATTTGATAAGCCTTTTCTCTCCCTTTATGCTTCTATGGAGGAATACTGGAACCTAAAAATTTGTAGTTATACATTGTATATTTGTACCATATAGTTTCTTATGACCTAAAAGTATTAGAGACACTATTTTACACTTTCCTCTTTCATTTTTTCAAATAATACTGGAATAACCTTGGACCATTTAAACATATATCACCCATTGATTTCATAATATTTTGGTCCTAGTCATATGACCTAAAACTACATGTACCATAATTCCTACGTTTGGGTTATAAATTTATAGGGATCCTATCACCCATTTTCTATGTAAATGATGAATTAAAACATACCTTATATATTTAATAATTTTTTCCCACAATCCAATCTCTGTGACAGGGAATACCTTAACCTCCATAAACATTAATTTCCTTTTAGCTATAGAATGTCATAATTCATAAGAGATCCGTTACCTAACCATGCAGTACGTGCCTCAATTGGCCATGAAAAATTTCCCACATAGCAGGTCTATCTGCCAGAGGATTCAATTATTGACTATGCAGTATTTTCCCCAAATGGACTTGAATTAAATTGCCCCCAAAATGGGGTTTTGAAGTAACGGTAACATCATTCTTATAAGGGAACTCCTATATTTCTACTAGCTCTTTTTCCCATATCACTATTTGCATATGGGAATCCCCAAATCATAGCATACAATTCTCAATCCATACCTGAATACATAAGATCATTTTTAGAAAATTAGCAAGAGCGGGGAAACCATAAAACCCTAATGTCCTTGCATCATGACTTGAAACTATACAGCTCTCCAAGTGTCCTTATCACATTACATTAAATTTCACAACATAATGTCCTTGCTTCATGAATTTAAACTAAATGACATAATGTATTTGTTTCATGACATGAAAATGCACTGATCTCATAATATCCTTGTTACATGAATTTAAACTAGAAAACCCCTAATTTCTATTCTACAAGACATCAAAATGCACAAAAAATATCAATAATCCTCTTTATGAAAAAATTTACCCTCTTTTACACATCTAATTCATCTAGAATTGGATTCATATTCATCACCTAAGTCAGAATGGATGATTCCATTATTCTTAGACATCTTTCCTTGGAAAAGCCACCCATTGTGATCTTGAGACATAAAAATATTAATCAATATTTTTTCATCTATAAAAGAATGCTAGAATTATTGAAAACTATTATACCTGACTATGAAGTACATGCCCCCACTTTTCCTTGTATAATTCTCCCACATAACAGGCCAACCATCATAAGGATACCACCACCTTACTATGTTGTATGTTCCCTATTTTTTCTTCCATAAAATATCCCTCATAACATGTTTTTCAACGAGTTATAACTTTGTTCCAAGGAGAAACATTCTATATTCTCGAATACCATATTTTTTTATTTGGAGAACAATTTTTTTTCATGATTCCCCTTGGATGTATCTGAGGAATATTAAAAAAATCCTTGCTATCAAGCCTTTTTTGGTTTATAATATCAAAATTCATGGTCAAATATATTCACCAAAAACCACTATCATTAGTCTATCATGCATGACTATTAACAACACAAAAAAAATAGAGATAGTAATCACATGGATGATAATCTAAAAGGGAACTCTAGATAAAATTTGAGTGATAGCTCGCTAGACCTATACTCTGTATGGTTTAGGAAATACTGATCTATAAAAAGATAAAATTTTCAAATATTTTTTGGATGAGAACACAAAAATAAAAATGGAAGACTAATAAAAAATAATCCTCATCCACTAAGTCTCCTCCATGTTAAGCTTCTGAAAAAATTAGGGTGATAAAACAAAAGACAAAGAGTTTGTAGGGTTGTCCATACGACCCTTGTAATGGTTAAACTACACTCACTAAGCCTCTTGGATTTGGTAAAAAAATTTATAAATCCCCCATACATATCAGTGTGATTATGATTAGCTAACAAGATGATGCAGTGATTTGAAAATCAGATTTGATATAATGATCACATAAAGAATTCAGGGATGAAGACATATATGATTTAAGAGAAAATCCTTTTCATTTTTTGTAGAGAAATTATAGGAACATCCACAAAATTGTGTCTCCCTTTCAGATATTAGAAAAGGCCTTCAACATAACACTTTATCTAATTAACAACATCTTGAGCCCTATCAGCCGCTTGTTGAAGCTCCATCAGCCAACTAGATTCAGTCTCCTCAGCCTAATGAAGCGCTTCCATGGAATCTAAAATGGGAGGTAACCCATCCAATTAGGCTTATTATAATGATTAATGGATCTTTTTGAGTCTCTTCTGAGTGGATTAAAATTCATGGCGATGGAACGACACTTCAAATGTTTCCTGTATAATTGTTTGACAGAACTCTACCAAATTTGTGTGATGCTTGGACTCTTCTTTGGATACTTCATCTCAAAAACCATTAATATTGGTGATTTTTTTATCTGTTATGTGGTATTGATGAGTTTTATTCTCTTTCTCCATCCCAAAAATAGTCACCTTTATAGCAGTATAGATTTGGATGATAATCACATACACTAAATCATAGTATGCTAAACAAAGATGGAATTATTCATTAATTTGAAGACAATTATTTCAGACGTGTCTTAGAGATCATCTTCAAGATGATCCACCATGTCCTTCCCCGTGTGATACTAAGGGAAATCTATAGTTGTATGTCTGAATTTATGACACTATCAGGGGGAATTATGTACTCAAGAATATAAGAACTTAAGGAAGTTCCTTGATCTACTCCCTATAAGATAGTGTCCTCCTCACCTCTTGTTTTTGGTTGAGACAATGAAGAGGTTCTCCCTCAGACCAAACCATAGTAGTTGATAATCTTAAATTGTGTATCATAGTTATTATTATCAACCAAATATTAGTAAAATCATATCATGATTAAGACTGTTAGGTATGTTCACTTAGTAGTAATTCAGATGCTTGAGTTGATTCCTCCCTAATATTCCTATCTTCAGATGTCCGAATAAGTAATTCATAGGGAAGGGAAATATTATGAGCATTTTTAGTAACTGTATTCATAGGATCTAAGGAATATCCAAATTATAGATTCTTAGATGGTATTTCTCTGATTTCAATTGAAGTAAGATATTTTGGAAAGCCCCGATCCTGAAGGACCTTTTTTATCATTCTCTATAGACAAACCTACATGAAATAAACTTAGATGTGAAGAATCAGATAAAGTAACAACTAACTAAGGAAAATGATAGAATGAGAAATCCCAAATCCTTTTAGTTCCTCATGAAAATATCCAAACATCTTGATGGAACTAGAAATATATTTATATATCTAGATTATGATCATCCATCATTTCCATATATAAGGTTTTTCATGCCATAGAATCCTCACCCTTTAGAGGATTCATAAAATTTTGATCAATACCTACATTGGCTCTACTGATGTTACTCTCCATCAGCTCTTCATCCGATGTGTTGTTCTCATGCTTTGTTGAGTTAGGATCAATAATGACACCATCCTCAGACTTCCCAAGATCCTCATTTCTCCCTCCTGAAGCAACATGAATATTAGTATTGACTGTCATAGAATTCTTTGGTGCAAGCAACATATCCAATATATCATAGGGAGATCAATGTTGCAAACAAAATACAAAACCCAAAATAAGTTATCTGACATTACTGTGACATTCTTCCCTATCTATAGACGAAATAGCAGACGCAAACACAACTCTTGACATTTCCTCTATTAATAAAAGTGATTTATCAGCACAAATCATTACTTCCCCCTAGGTTACCATATCAACCCTCGAATGACCAGCTCTATATTGTTTAATAGAATAACAAAAATGTGGGTATTTTGAAAAGATGAATATAGTAAGAATGGAGTGTCCAAAATGTTATTGTACTGGATGACTGCACAAATTCTCACTATGATTTATTCTCAAAACCAACATTAATTATCTCTTTCAATTTCTCTCAAAAGATAGTATAGAAACAATATTACACTTCTCAAAAACAATTTCCTAAGGTAAAAGATGAATAATTTTCATCGCCATCACCTCCATCATGGTCCGCCCATGTGGAAAGAGATATGGAGACTCAATGGACTCATTTACCATGTCAATAGTGGTACCCATTGGCCATTATTTCGATGAATCAAGATCTATTATTTCCACTTATCCTCTTTTTTCCAATTGAAAAATGAAATCCCATAAATATTAGTGATGGTGGATGAAGAGAAGAAAAGAGAAAAGTGGAAAATGAAAAAAAAATCATTAGTGATAACATAAAAGTCTTATTCCTCCCTAGTGTGAACATTTATCCCTTTATGTAGTGTGTGATCCAACATGTTGGATACTCACTTCGATATTGATACATGACAATCAATTGCATATATGAATGCCTTTAGATCTTTGATATACTCTTTTTTGTCAAGAAAATTATTTTCAGAGTGAAAATCAGAGGGTACATTAATATAACTCAATTCAAAAATTCTAAGGCCATCTTGGAGAAACTACCAAGAATCCTTGAGATTACGAGTCAAGATTTCCAAATAATGTATTGATAAGGGTTTCACATAGTCCTAATTTGATGTATTTGTATATGGGGAAAACTAAACACCATCATATTGGAAAGCATCTTCGGGCCTCCTTTCTACTTTAGAATATTTAGGGGACAAGGTAAAAACCGTCATCCAACAATGGTAAATATATGACCTAGGAACTGGGGGTGTTACCTCCTTAAACCTATATTTCATGGTATACATTATATAAGAAAATATTTATGGTTTAGGATCCTCTATATCAGATATGGGTTTAAAATTCTTTCCATGAATTCCACAACCAGTAGAAGTTGTGGCATCTACCCGATATTTGCTCTTGGACAAAGACCCATGAGGGTATAAAGAAACCCAGACCTCAGTATATCTGGTTAACATTTCAATTTGTGCTTATAATGGATGTAATGTGATTAGCATTTTAGAAGCATCTGAAGCCATTAGGATCCAAGTTTTTTAAGATACGATTGGATGTTTCTCATAACTAACATATGTGGGAGGGATGGTGCTTGATTATTGAAGACATGTAAACTACTGAGAAAACATATAATGGATATAAGCCACATAAATAATGTCTTTTTCAATATATTCTAATAATACATTATCCCTATAATCCATCATTCATTCCCTTAGATCATAATTATTTTTCTTATGATCATCAAAAAACATTTTGGTTCATCGGTTACCATATGGAAAGATGTTAAAGTCTCCAAATACATTCAGTTCCTTCAGCACCTCATCAATATTCATACTCATAGGCTGAATCTTAGAGACATTCTATAAAAATAGGTTAAATAATCTGTTTGGGATCCTAACAGAATTCAGCGATGAATTATGAACTAAAATGTTCTGCAATCCTTCCCCATGTCACCAGGAATGGTCCTTCATGTTTAAATGGATCCTTCCCATTGTATAAAGGTAGTATGCAGTGATAAATCCATGCTAAAACAGGGGCATCCAACCTAATATATGTCCCCTCTAATGAATTTGTCGCAATAACAAAAGTCCTAGGACTCACTCCGCCACCGAACTCATGGACTTGAAGAATATAAATTCATAGCCCCATAGAAATTAAGACAACTAGGCGTACCTTTTCATCAATCATGGGCTTGACATTGTAACCCTAATTTTGTAATAATCATTCTCAAATGTAGGCTAAAACATGCCATAATCACCTTGATTATTGATAGTGGTGAAAATGATTGGACACCAACTAGTTGGAACCTTCTCTATTGATGGTTCTATGAAATCCACCATCCACATTTCCATATTTAAATCTTCCCTAGTATGAAGATACTTTTTATTCTATAGATTCCGCACTAGTTTCAATAGATCATGGCCAATGATGGCTTCCTATCAACATCATCCAACATTTTCCTTGGTGGAATAAATTCATCATACATTTTCCTAATAATAAGATCCCCAAAGATCTGGTAGACATCCCAAAAAATGATGCGCCCTCATCATGTGTCAAATGAAAATAATTTTTTTGAAGGTTCCATCGAATTAATAATTCAAGAATGATATCTAAATTCATGTTAACATAGTTCTATCATACCCGGATAGCTTAAAAAATGTGAACATCTTGTAGCACGTTTCTAAACACCGAACATGTTTTTCACACCCAAAATGCCCACATCCATTCAGGCATGACTCCCCCTCCAGATCAGAGATCTCAATCTTTTTTCTAGCCATGAGACTAATTTTTCTTCAAATCATGAATGTTAAAATCATTGTAATGATTCCATGTCTCTACAGCATGATCCTTCATATCATTACTATGACCACTATGATGTAAGAAGAATCCAATAGGGATTTTCAATCAATATGTGGAATACCTTCACAGAGATTTTTAAATAAGGGAAGCTAATGTGTTTGCGAAAAAATGTCTTTGGGAATTATTTCTTATATGATAGAATGTGGTCATACCTCAGAATCCCATGCATGTACAGAGGTATTCAATTTCTTCATGAATACTCACGTAGATATGGAATCAAACCATTGAAATTTTGGTAAGGGTAGTAACAAAACATCATAATAATATGTTATGATAACCTTCATCATTTCTGTATGACACACAATAGCATCCTCAGTTTCAGTAACTAAAGGATCCATTTGGAAACCTACATGATGAAAAAAAGTCTCATTAAGTTAAAATATTGACTTAAGAAATTCAAAGTGATAACTCGGTAGGAAAAGGAAAATCAACACTGGTCCTTCACCAAGATTCCCCATGCAGGTCCTTTAGCATGGTTCCCCACACAGGTCCTTCAACACGGTTCCCCACATAGTACCTTCAATAAAGGCACTCAACAAGGTTCTTCCACACAACCCATTTTACTAGGATAAATCTGTGAATACCTTTTGCTCTGTTTTTATATACCTTTAGAAAACCTTTGGAGGACCTTCATAGTTTCACAACACAACATAACTGGATGGAATACCATCATGATGAGAGAAAAAAATCAGAAAACACAGGTGAAGAAAGATACAAATGAAAGGGGGGTATTATAGGAACCGCCTTCCTATGCCACTCTACAATGCCGATGACCTAAACCCAAAATCCTATGCTGACGACCTCCATTGGAATGATACATAGAGTAACTGTGTGATCGAATGATGATACTTTATAATATTTTCTAGGATTTTTTCCTTAGGGCCTCACACTCCTCTTTCATTCAGATCCAATCCTAAGGTGGGGTTGATTTTTCTAACACTCCATTTTTTAATAAGGGAAGGATAAGAAGAATTATTAAGAGTAAATTGAATGTATTAGGTATCAATGGATCATAATATAATCCAAGAGATCTATCTAAAGAGACCTGAGTGACACATATGTGCTCCAAGATGATAGTGAAACTCCTGCCGGTGTAGCCGAAAATATTCAGCACTCCATACGCTAAGGATCAACACCGATGAACTACACTAGGTACCTATGATGAGAACCTATGATACCATGTTTTTATTGCACACTTGTATAGGAGAAATGTGCTGAAGATCTATATGGAAGACCAATTCCAACAACTCCATTTGACCAGGTCCCCACTTTGCCAACAAATAGGATCTATTGGCTCCTCATTAAGTAAACTAAAAAATTCATAAGAAACCCCGAATCTCCATTTCATTGACTCTTATACTAGGTATCCTGAAATTTCTTAGTTATATCTCAAAAACATGGGAGAATATAGGATTAAGGGAATAATAAAGATCAAGGGCCCCTCATGGTCTAAAGAGATAAGTCACCTAAATGAGGAATATTCTCCCTTAACGAGAATTCACCTTCACATGGTCCATCTCCCTAATACAGAACATATGTGAGACCTTTTTAGTAACAATAGAGGGGACCCAGAGTGTCTTGGATAAATAATCATCCATGTATTGTCACCTTGATATCCTATTAATTTATTTTTATCAAGCCCATGCATCCCTGATCCCCTATGTGAATCCCTTTTTCAATTCCTCTAGAGACATGTGTGGCACACCAGTGCGGCACACCTATGTGGTACACCTGTGATGAGCACATGGGTTTAGGACCTACATAATCAAATCATTATTCCTTATTAAAATTCACCCCTGGATTGATCTCTCCTTTCGTGTCCCCATTGTCTGAAATGGACAAATTGAAAGCCTCCACCAATACCTCCTGATTTTTAAATCCTTGGGAAAAGACACACCTATGTGTATCCCATTTGGTATTGAATTTATATGGTCAAAGTATCCCCAAACTTGAACTATCCAAATTTAAGTATACTCAATGAATTTGTATATTTGAATATCTATTGTCACATGAAACCATAGAAAAAGGGCAATGATGAAGAGTTCTCTGTCTCAGATTCAAAGGATAGGACTCTGTCTATCCCTTCTCATATCTATGATCCTGATCCTCCAGTATATAGTATAGAGAGTGAGTATTAGACTTGAATTTCCATTTTGGCATGGAATCAAATCATCCTCCCTCACTATGTGAACAATATTTGGGCAACCATGATAGTGTAAGCCATTAGCCTTTCATATAGGACTTTTCATTTTTTTCTCCTCTCTATACTCTTAACCATCATTCCTTACACTGGACCTTGTCCAATGTAATGTGAAGTGAAAGATATTCCATATCCTCTGCTACATTAATTGTCTCCCCAACCTTATCCATGGTTTCCCAGACCTCTACCCCCATTGTCCTTCTCCTATTCTGCCTAGGCCCTAACTTCTTCCACCACTGTAGGAGGAAAAGCATGTGGTTTGTCTAATATTCTCCTTTCACTTGTTATTCACATCGTGTGTGAATCATGTGGGATTATGGGTTAATGATAGTTAAGACATCCAAAAAATCCACATGAAGTATTGAACTTTGAGAACTCGAATTCATGATAATTGGGATACATAGGAATCCAAATTAGGGCTCGAGATCAATGGTCCCCATGGTTATAAATATGTCCCAATCATAATTCCCTTAATCTAGGTAACCTCCTCATGATTAAACCCTGAGTTAATCCCTAAAACCCCCATGAGTAAAAACATTACTCATGGTCCCTTCACGAGGGATATACTTCTCATGAGTAACTCCAAACCTATCATCACAAAGGGTCATACGGCACAACAAGTCATACCCTTGAGGGCCTCTATAGGAATGGGTTCCCACTAATGAACTATGTGGGATTTGATTCCCATCTAAATGAGATACATTGGAAGCCTCCATGAGGTTTAAACCCAACATCTTTAACCCACCATGTTCTTTTTGGCCCAATCCTTAGTAGGTTCAAATTCACCTTGGAAACTCATATACCTTCTTTGTTCTATGGGCAATTTCGACATAAGTCCCACAAAAAACATTGACATAGAACTTTCCCCCAAGGTTTCCTTTCCACATGACATTAAACGGAATGGTTGGTTCCTCATCACATGACCTTAAAAGATAAAATATTCCATTTTATGTGTCCCTGAACTACGTGGGTTATAATTCCATTCATAGGAATACATTAGAGGCCCATTTATGGGCTTGATCCCAACATAAAAAAACATTTGTATCCTTAAATGATGATAAATTCTAGAGTGACATCCATTTACCTAGATGACCATGAACTCTAGAGTTCCCTACTACTGGTCTAGAAAACCAGCATCATCATGATAATGAACGTATAATGTCAAAGTAGTATATTATAGGATTCTATCAATGGAGAAATTTAGATACATACAAATATCACCATGGATGAAGAACCACAAATACATACGGATGATTATGAATTCCACTCATGTTAATAATAGATTTTTAATATATGAATAACCCACATACTAATTTTTATTTAATTAACGATTCATAAAAATATCATAAAACTATAAGATATTCTTAGACTAGAAAATAATTCCCCCCAATAGGGTGTGAAGAGATGGACCTCCCATCATCTCGAACAATACATGTTCTTAAGCATTTTACGTCAAAGTCACTAATGAGAACATACCTTAAAGAATTAGGTCCATATATAGACAAACTCATTGGGTGGTTCCGATTCCAGGAAAAACCCATTTGAAACCCTTCAGAAATAATGATTTCCCCAATAAAGCCATATATTCACCAGACACAAGAACATTAGTGAAAACACTTAGTATGATACTAAGTATAAGTAACCATCATGGAATATTTTCTAAGCATATGGATTCAACAAGGAATTCTTATATAGTTAATTGAACAAAGAAATAAGCTATTCATGACTTCTTGACTAGTTTATTTCTAACACTGTCTTTTTTTTGAAAATTTTGGGAACATAGAGAAACCAGGCCAAGACCCCAAACAAGGTACCATGTAGTGATTACTGAAATGGAATCCCCAATAGCTTGGGAGGTGATGTTTAAAATATCATTGTGATTCATACCCGGATAGTTCAGGATATGTATAATAACCTGAATAAAGGGGAACACCATCCTTCACCTAAGAGGGATAAGTTTTATATCATGTATTTTATGAGCCTATAATAGCATAAATTTAGCAGATCATCCAATCCACTAGTCCATTAATACTTGTTCAAGTCAATAGAGAGAATCTTTTAACTCTTACTAATTCAGAGATGGTGATGGTGACTTAGGTTATTTATCATTTACATGGAAAGGATGATCAATAGTGGGAATATATTAAGAACATAAAGATAAAGGAATAAATTGATTGGATCGAGTTGGAATACTTTAAGATAATGTTTATTTACAATTATTTCCCTCGGACTCTTCATACAATGATAGAGAGGGAATTCGTAGTGCTGATGCAAAAGAGATGGTGAATCTATCATATAATACAAATAAAATTTCACAAGGCATGCAAGGTATGCTTTGAGTTTGGTTATGAAAAATGATCAAAAATTGATAGATTCTATAGTTGTTTAAAAACAAACCTTTGAAATGATATAGAAAATTGAGACTTTTGGAGTAATGGAAAAGTTTATTGATGTGATCTCAATGTATAGATAATGTTTGGATAATGCTCCCATGGAATTTGGGAAAATAAATGATAGATTATGTTTCAATCTGGTTAATATAATGACAAAGGTGGAAAGATATCTTGACCAAGCACATGTCAATTATGTGGTAAGATTCATCATGGGAACTCCCTCAAAGGGATGGGGAAATTCTATATGTATAAGAGATAAGGACACAAAGATAATGAATGTCTAAAATACATGAGGAAGTTGGAAAATAAGGGGGAATAAAGGAGAGAACCACCTAAGGTTCAATGATTCAACTATAGGGAGCAAGGGAACTATGAATTATAGTGAACTATACCCCGAAGCTTTGAAGGTAATCTGCATCATTTGCCTCCCAATCAAATGTAGCAAGGAAAGGCTTATTCCCTCAATATTTCTGAAGTGGAGCCAAAAAATATGTGTGAAATGTATGATGGTTATTAATAAAAGAATAGATAATGAAATATTTGATTATAGTTCTACTAATTATTTCATACCTCAATAAGACATGTCACTACTACTTTGATATTATCAAGAGCATCCCATTAGGTCAAAGGCTAGATTGAATCATATCGACAAATTTCAACACCATGATTTCAGTAGTGTAGGAGTCCCCTAATGAATATTGCACTGTGGATTAGGCTGGAACCAACATTCCTTCAGAATCAGCTAACTTAGAATGATTTCCCCTACTACTGATCATCTCGTTGTGGAAAATGAAGAGGATTCAGAGTATGCCCCTCTGATTTTTTATAATGGTTTCTACCCCACCGTTGATGTGTTAGTAAAAGATAACATCATCACCTAGACAAATCTGAAACCAAAACTGCTCATCAAATCCATATATGTAGAGAGAAGCAACAGGATGTAGGTTTCTATAAGTAGCATCAAGATGTATTCACCTTGAGCTATGATGATTTGCGAGAACTAGATCCTCAGGTCATTGATCACTACCTTGTTCTCCCGATAAGCCATCACGAGTACAAACAACCTCCCAAAAAGATGCACCCTTCTAACAAAGTCGTGTCCCATTATGAAGTTGATGAGATCATTGATTCCATATTTTCCAAGTAATACCATACCCCAAATGGATAGCCAACATAATTCCATCCGAAAGAAGATTGGATAGATCAGAGTATGCATCGACTTTTGGGGTCTCAACCATCACTGTCCAACGGATTATTTTATCCTTCTTGTGATAGATCTATTGATAGATGCTACCATTGGATTACAAAATCTCTCCCTCATGGATGGGTATTTTGGATAGAATCAAATTTAAATGGAATCTGATGATTAAGAGTCTACCACCTTATAAGAACTACAAGGTACGTTCTGTTTCACTTTAATTCCCATCTGTATGAGGAATGTGGGATCCACATACCAGTGTTCTATGAACATCATAATCAATATGAACCTCAGTACATTTTTCTAATGATATATGGATGATTTGGTGGTCAAATCCCTCCAGCGTTAGGACAATATTAGAGATATTGAGAAATTGATTCGCTTCCTCCACTCCCGCTATTTAGATGTGAACCCTTGGAAGTGTGCATTCATCGATACCTCTAGAAAATTTCATGGCTTTTTCATCAGATATAGATTCATTGTGGTCAATCCATAGAAATAATAGGTTATTAGTCAAATGGATCCTCTGAGAAAAATTCAAGACCACTGAAATTTTCAAGTCCACTTTGCCTACATACGCCGATTCGTTGAGAATTTTTCTAGAATGTGTAATATGTTCTCTAGACTAATGAAAAAGGTGCTGACTACTAGTGGGATGTGGAGTGTTATGAATATTTTTAGGATATCAAACAGTAACTACTACAACCTCTGGTTTTGATGCGAACCATCTCTAGAATGCCACTGTTCCTTTATGTGAACGCCTTGCAATGGTCCTTCGATGCCCTTATTTACCATAAGAACAACAAGGGGAAAGAGAATAGTTTATACTATCTCCATCACAGGCTCCTCGATATAGTGACCAAATATTCTACTATTGATAAGAGTTGTCTCACAACAGTATTCACGGTCCATAAATTGTGACATTACCTACTGCACCATGAGATACATTCGGTGTCTTGCATAGACCCGCTGAAATATAATCTTGAACCTCCGATTATGATAGGACATCTATCTCTATGGGTAGTACTCCTTCAAGAGTTTGAAATCAGGTTTATTCATCAAAATAATATCATGGTTCAGGTGCTGGAAGACTTTATTAACTACCATCCAACCCTCATTGAGTAGTCTCTAGATCATGATTTCTTAGAAGAGGCAATCCTCTATGTGGATCAACTCATTCAATGTTAGAAAACACACTTCGACGATACTTCTTGAATCCCTACTGGTAGAAGACTCAGTAATTCCAGGTTTAACAAACTGTCCATTCGTATCATCTTCACCACACCTACATAGGTTGTCCTACCCTATTCATTCTTGTTATCAGTAGTCTGAACCAACAATGAGGTAGAGTATCATGTCCTCATCAATGGTCATGATCTGGCCCATAAGAATAATTTTCCCCACCTACACGTGAAAGGGGACACCAAAATGGTCATCAAGAATATCAACGGTGACTACCTCATCAGGAAACCAGTGCTTGTACCCCTATTAGAGTGCACATAGTATTTAAAGGCCTAGTTCCCTTCATGACTTGAGGTCATGCATGTTATTTGATCATAGAATGGTTGAACTAATGCCTTGTCTATCTTGGTCGCATCTCCTACACAGACTAACTAGGATGATTTTATTATCCATGTGGCGAATCAAAGAGATGTCACTACTGTGACTACAGACGATGAGGATTGTCTGCAGGTGAGTAAACTCACCAAAGATGCATCCACATCAGGACCTCTATGTTGTACCTCTCGAACCCCTCAAGGTGTTATTTTCATGATCACAATCACCCTCATATTTATCTAATCCTTTTTCAAGTGTTTTGGATGATAGGAATCAATTCAGGTGGCCAAGGAATTAGGCCAAGAAAGCAAGAAGCAAAACTGGACTGAAATTCAGTCCACCGGCCAACCGGTGGCTTCACCACCGGTCGACCGATGGACCCTGGGCAGAAGGCAGAGCCACTGCCTCAGCACCGGCCAACCGGTGGCCGCCGCACCGGTCAGCCGGTGGCACCTGCACAGAATGGCAAGCTACTGTCTTGCCACCGGCCAGCCGGTGTCTCTGGCACCGGTCAGCCGGTGGCCCCTGGACAGAAATCCTCATCCTTCTCCAAGGCACCGGCCAACCGGTGGGACTGTACCGGCCAGCCGGTGGAGCCAGTCAAACTAGCCATTGCAGTTTGACCAGGCTGGCCCACTTGGCTCCCAACGGCTCTTTAAGCCTCTCCAACGGCTCCGAAGGCCCCCAATGGGTTCCATGCCTATAAATAAAGGCTTAGGAAGCCCCGGACACTAACTGGATCATATACGAAGCCAACAGACACATTTCTTATCAATTGGCCAACCTCCGGAGACTTCCTTCAAAGGAACCTCAACGTGCTCCAATCCAATTCCACATCTAGGAGCACCTCAAGAAGCTTGGGAGAGCACGCTACATCAACTTCATCATACCTTGGCGCCCAAGTCTTCTCATATACGGTTTTTTATTGTATATTTATTTTTGAGCTTTAAATTTGGGTTTGTGCCTACAAACCCCAAACTCTTTTCTCATCCTCCCTTTCTTTTGGGTTTCACATCACCACTAAGGTGTGAAGAGGTTCACAAGCTTTTCCTTTAAAAAGATTGAGACAAAGGTGAGTTATCCTTCACCTGTAAGAAGGATAGTGGGTTCTTGCTAAACCATTAAAAGAAAGTGGGTTCTTGCTAAACCACAAAAAGCAAGCTGTAATAGGTCCTAGTGCTACCTCAAAGCCTAGTGGGTTTCTTGCTAAAACCATTGAAAAGCAAGCGGTAGGAATCTCTCAACGGTTGAGTTGGGAGCGGAGACGTAGGCCGGGTTTTGGCCGAACTCCGTTATCAATTTCTTGTGTGATTGCCTCCTTTATTTTCCGCTGCACATACTTTGATTTTTAATTTGTTTAATCATTAATTTTTAAAAGGCAATTCACCCCCCTCTTGCCATCATTCCCTTGTTTTCTCCGACCCAACATTTGGTATCAGAGCGAGGTTTTTGAATAATTCCCTAACCGGTTTCAAATTAAAGATCCTATTTTTTTTTATGGCTTCTACCGCTTCTTCCTCTCAATTCCCCGAAGGACATTCTTTGGATCGTGCTCCATTCTTTGATGGAGCCGATTATACTTTTTTGAAAACCCGCATGTCAACATTTCTTAAAAGCATTGGATTTCCTATTTTTAACATTGTCATGCATGGTTATTCTTTTTCCTCTCCCGATGAATCTAAATGGACCCCCAATGACATTTCAAATTTTGAGCTTGATGGCAAAGCCATGAATGCTCTTCATTGGGGGCTTGACCGAAATGTTTTTAATTGTATTTCTTCTTGCACATCTTCTAATGATATTTGGAAGCTTTTAGAACTAACCTATGAAGGTACTAGCGAGGCTCCAAAGCAAGAACCCGCTCAAAAGCAAGAACCCGATGACAAATCCGTGCCCAATTGCCCACTCCACAAGAAAAGGGCCAAGAAAAAGAAGAAGAAGAAGGCTTTAAAGAAAACTTGGAGTGGTAGCTCCTCCTTCTCTTCTTTCTCCTCGAGCGACAATGGTAATAATTTCCTAATGGCAAAACATGAGGTATCTTCCTCCTCTTCCTCCTCTTCCTCCTCTAGTTCTTCTAATTCATTTAATCATTTATCATATGAAGAACTCCAACATGCTAGAGACCAATTAGAAAATGGTTTTCATGAGCTTTCTTCAAAATTCGTTGCTTTAAAAAAGAATTTCAAAAAGCTTTCCTCCGAAAAAGAACAACTTCTCAAAGAAAAGGAGGAACTCTCCCTTAAAATCCAAAATTTTCCCAATGTTGATTCCTTGGAATCAACCATCAAAGACCTAATGGAAACTCTAGCCAAGTTCACCCAAGGGGATCAAAATTTGAACAATATACTTGGTTCCCAATGCGTTTCCCGAACCACCAATGGACTTGGCTATACCAACCAAGCCTCCTCCTCCCATGCACCCACTGTTTTTGTAAGAGGGAGCTCTAGCTTTAAATTTTGCAACTATTGTAAAAACCCCGGGCACCTTATTTATGAATGTAATTGTAAAAACGCCCGGTATGGCCAACCCAAGTCTATTTTCTATTCCGACGAATTTTATAGGAGAAGACCCTCTATGAGACAAGTTTGGATTGAAAAATCCCTTCTAGCGAGTCTCTCCGGGCCTAAAATTGTGTCTTTTCAAAATCCCTCTCCCCGGTGATTCATTGTTTTTATTTAGGGGGAGTTAGGATCTTTTAAGCTTTTTTGTGTATTCAAAGTTTTCATTTCAAACTCAACTCTTGGTATCAAAACTCTCAATTTTTCCTTTTCAACTCTTGGTTTCAAATTCTTTCAATTCAGAATTTTCTTTCAATTTTCATTTCTAAATTTCCAACAGTTGGTATCGAATTTTTTTTTCAAAAACTTTCAATTCAAACTGTTATTCATTTTTTGATTCAAAATTTCAAAACTTTCAATTGGTTTAAAATCATCATTTCCCTCAATCAAGTTTCATGCCCCACGCTATTTTGATAATCACAAAGGGGGAGAAATTTCTTGATTGATTGGGGGAGAATCTTTTCTATCATGCTTTAATTTATTTTCAAATTTTCCTTTAAGAATGTCTTTAATTTCAGTATTTTTTCATTGTTTGTTTCGGTGATTGTGATCATCAAAATAGGGGGAGATTGTTGTACCTCTCGAACCCCTCAAGGTGTTATTTTCATGATCACAATAAGCCTCATATTTATCTAATCCTTTTTCAAGTGTTTTTGGATGATAGGAATCAATTCAGGTGGCCAAGGAATTAGGCCAAGAAAGCAAGAAGCAAAACTGGACTGAAATTCAGTCCACCGGCCAACCGGTGGCTTCACCACCGGTCGACCGATGGACCCTGGGCAGAAGGCAGAGCCACTGCCTCAGCACCGGCCAACCGGTGGCCGCCGCACCGGTCAGCCGGTGGCACCTGCACAGAATGGCAAGCTACTGTCTTGCCACCGGCCAGCCGGTGTCTCTGGCACCGGTCAGCCGGTGGCCCCTGGACAGAAATCTTCATCCTTCTCCAAGGCACCGGCCAACCGGTGGGACTGTACCGGCCAGCCGGTGGAGCCAGTCAAACTAGCCGTTGCAGTTTGACCAGGCTGGCCCACTTGGCTCCCAACGGCTGTTTAAGCCTCTCCAACGGCTCCGAAGGCCCCCAATGGGTTCCATGCCTATAAATAAAGGCTTAGGAAGCCCCGGACACTAACTGGATCATATACGAAGCCAACAGACACATTTCCTATCAATTGGACAACCTCCGGAGACTTCCTTCAAAGGAACCTCAACGTGCTCCAATCCAATTCCACATCTAGGAGCACCTCAAGAAGCTTGGGAGAGAACGCTACATCAACTTCATCATACCTTGGCGCCCAAGTCTTCTCATATACGGTTTTTTTATTGTATATTTATTTTTGAGCTTTAAATTTGGGTTTGTGCCTACAAACCCCAAACTCTTTTCTCATCCTCCCTTTCTTTTGGGTTTCACATCACCACTAAGGTGTGAAGAGGTTCACAAGCTTTTCCTTTAAAAATCTTGAGACAAAGGTGAGCTATCCTTCACCTGTAAGAAGGATAGTGGGTTCTTGCTAAACCATTAAAAGCAAGTGGGTTCTTGCTAAACCACAAAAAGCAAGCTGTAATAGGTCCTAGTGCTACCTCAAAGCCTAGTGGGTTTCTTGCTAAAACCATTGAAAAGCAAGCGGTAGGAATCTCTCAACGGTTGAGTTGGGAGCGGAGACGTAGGCCGGGTTTTGGCCGAACTCCGTTATCAATTTCTTGTGTGATTGCCTCCTTTATTTTCAGCTGCACATACTTTGATTTTTAATTTGTTTAATCATTAATTTTTAAAAGGCAATTCACCCCCCTCTTGCCATCATTCCCTTGTTTTCTCCGACCCAACACTCTAGGTACTCTTGCAATAGTATTATAAGATACCCCTAATTGGTCAACATATTTCATCATGTCCCTCCAACACATCATTCTCCCAACAGATAGAGCCCAACATGAGCGAATTCTTTAGCGTGTAGTGAAGTTCACCCTCCTGAATAGTCCCAACCTTGAGTAGATCTCTATAATAATTTGTTCGATGGAGATATCCTATTCTTTTTTTATTGAGAAAAGATACCACAGGTCATGCAGGAAGTTCATGAAGGTTCCTGTAGAGCTCCTCGGGTAGTTTCGAGGCCCTCCCACCAAATCCAAAGACTGTTTTACTTCTGGACAACCATGATCCATGACTGCATTGAGTTAAACAAGATGTTCCAGGTGTTCTAGACCCATGTTAATTTTTTTACATCGACTGCTAGAGACCCTTCATACAACCATGTACTCTTGGCCCTTTTCTGTATGGGGAGTAGTTGTTGTGGGGCGATATTCATCGGCGATGGCTCACTAGTGAAATTTCATCCTAACTGCTACATATTTCTTATCCAAGTGGGTAGAGTGAATTCTTCTCAAGGAACTCAATGCACGTTCTATAATTAATTTTATAAGATACAATATCATCCAACTATTTAGAGTCTCTCATGATTTCCTCACTGATAATGGAACCAAAATTCGGGTAGTAGAGATAAAGAAAATATAAACCTAGTACAATATACATTATAATCATACCTCTAACTATCACTTGAAAAAAATGGGACGATCAATACATTCAACATAACCCTCAATAATATCTTGCAGAAGATCATTGGTCAGAACAACATGGGTTTTTCAAAAAATCTTCCCTACAATCTATGGGCTTACCACACGAGAAATATTAATTACACCCAAGTGACCTCATATTACCTAGTGTACGTAACATAGGTGGTCTTCCCCATTGAGATTCAATATTTGTCACTCTATCCAACCTTCTACGATCAGAATATGTCAGACTAGGTAACGGGTGCCCATATGATTGAATTAGAAGCTCCCGATGAGAATAGGCTCTAGGCCATGCATAATCTGGGGAGGCATCAGAATAAGATTGAAATAGTCTTCAATAAGAATTTTTATCTCCATTATTTCTTTCTGGGTGGCATGGTATTGGCCCTGAGATCACAAATTAAACCTGGAAGATAGCCAGAAAAACTTTAACCCAAATGGGGGGGAGGACCATATATCATTCTCATTGTTTAGCCTAATAGTGAATACACCTTAGTCACCATGGATGGTGAGAACATTACTCCCCCATCCAAATTTAGGTTTCTCACTAAGTACTACACATGGGAACCCTCTTCTTACCTGAAAAAATAGTGAACAATGAATAAATCTTGTGGATCGAGCTCTAAAAAATCAATCTAAGTTATTTTCCATCTCTACAACTTGATGTTAAACTGGACGACTAGTCCTTTAATGAGGTAAAATTACCCAAAACCCTAATCATTCATGAATATAAACTTTAAGTGGTAAAAATACCCCTTGTTCTATGCTCTGTGAACTTAAACTAAGATCTCCATCATCCTATTCGTAAGGTGTTAAACTATTCGGGTAATTCAATGCTTGAAGCATACCCTTAATTTTGGTCTTCATCATATTTTTTCATCTGAAAGGACCCCCTAGTGGATTTGTCTCATTCCACATTGGATAACATAAAATTCTAGACCAACGTCTCTGAGGATCACTAATGAAAATTTAATACAAGTCTCGCACTATGAATATGGTCAGCATATGTTGTTCAATTGTTTGTTCTCGTTTTAGGTTTCATGATATGGATACTATGTTTTGAGCAGGGTCATGATTTATCCTCAATCATTATTTCAATCCCCATGGTGTCCCAAATATCGGGTGTGGTGATTCACCTTTTTCTTCCCTTCTATCCCACACACACAACATTAAAATGGGCCTCTATTGTCCAAGCTATAGAACCTTAAACTATGATCATTTTCTTCCTTACCACATGGCGTTAAACTTCATGAAATCATGAGAACTACATGTGGTTTTATTTCCATTGTTATGGGATATGTAGGAATTAATGAACACTTTATCTTGAGGTCTAGCCCCATGTACAACAGATTCTTCCTTCTTTCTAGCATGTCGGCCTAAGTATACCGAAGTACGTGACGCCATGAAAACTTCTCCTACACCTATTAAAATTAGGCTAACAACTATCACAACATGTATACTGTAACACCTCAAGATTTCATAGTGCATTATCACTACAAAAAAATTCAATAACTTGCGCTACACTCAACACCGAGCTCGAGCGCACCATGACTTACCAAACTCACCGTTCAAAAAGTTATTATGAATAATATGAACTAAATTTTAAATTTTATATACTCTAACGAATTATAGAATGCATGTTTCTTGTTTCTTAGACATAATATAAGGACCAATTCTATTTTCAGATAATAGAAGATTTTTAAAAAAAATGCAATTATACCACTTATTTAATGGATCATCCTTTTTAAAACAAACATTTTACACTTTATTACACTCAATTTAATGAAATTAAATCCTTATTAAGAACTGGGACATAAAAATTTAGTTTGGATAAATTTTTGGTACTTTTCTGATAACTTTCATATTTTGATGAATAGTGAAAAATACTAAATTTTTACTAAAAACACCTTTTTTAATCGATAAAATTTATAGTTTAAAGATATGAATTTGAATGGTTTGGAAGTATAATTATATAATATTTTTTTCATTTAATAAAATATAGGTCATTATAAGTAATTTCAAATTTAAATTTGACATAAACACATGTCAATCTTTTGATAGTTTTTACTTTTTAAAAACCCACTTTTTGGTTTTGATAACGAGAATTAATTTTAAATTAATTAATTAAACTTCTATGTTTTCAATATGGTAAAATAGAATTTATTTTTGAATTTATAATATCAAAATTATCTTTTAGTGAATTTTTGGTATTTTTCTGAAAACATTCAAATTTGGATGAATAGTGAAAACACTACATTATTGCTTTAAACCGACTTTTTTTGAATAATTTTTTATTTTATTTAAATTTAAATTAAGTAAATATATATATATATATAATACATATATAAGTTCAATTTAGTTCATTGGAGTCATTTTATAATAAAATTAGATATATAAATTTTTATTGAACTTTTTACCATCTTTTACCCACCTTCTAGGAGCATTTTCAAATTTGCATAAATTTAATTTTACTACTTCTGTGAGTTGAATTTCAAAAATCAGAGAGACACAGTTGAAATCAGTAAGAAAAATTTGGTTTAATAAGATGAAAATAATTTTTTGTGAATAGTAACTTTTAACTATAATTTACCTTTGTTAAAATTAAATAGGGTAATTAAAACTAAAATTGACATTATATTTACCCTAACACATGTCATAATGCTATTGGATAGGTGTTATTTGACCCAAAAAAACCTTAGGAATAAAATATGATCATTTGGGTCCAATTTTATTGGACTAGGACATTTATTATTATTTAATTTAAAGAAGAGTTAAAAGTGTTAAAAACAAATTTTCATAACTAAAACTTTTTTAATATATGGTTAGAACTAAGATAAATTTGATTATAAATATTCATGAGAAATATAAAAAAATTAACTACAAAGTGTTATTTTTTATATAATTTTAATACTTTATATAATTAAATTTATTTGTGACACAATGATGATGGAATAATTATCTTATTAATGAAGGCTTAAAATAATTGATATTATAAATATCCAAATAAGTAAAATTTGAGACTTTTGATGAATTACACTAATTTTATAGGTTACTATGACATTTTATGGTTGATTAAATGATTTTTTTGAGTAATCATGTTGTTATGACTTTAACAAAAAATACTAAATAGCTTCAAAATTGACTTAAATGTGTTTTTAAAACAAATATTATATTATTAAATGATATAATATTCCTAAAAATATAAGGTTCAGACAAAGGACTTAGATAAGGTTATATATATTAATAATGAACAACTTCGGAATTACTTGGCTTGTTATAGTATGTTTATTAACCAAATTATATAAAAATACAATGAGATGTGGTAAATGTCTAACTATTTAACAAAGAGTAAAATCTAAAAGATAAGGTTAATATGATGACCTAAACCAATCTAAAAAATACTGTTTGAGCTGTTTTCAACCCATACCCACCTTATCATAAAAAAAATCATTTTTGAGCCATTAGAAACTGAAAATGATATTATTATGAAATAATATTTCAAGCTTTTCCTAAAGTGACCCTCACCTCTCTTATAAAATGGAACTTCAGCTTATCTTAATTTCTCACCTCCTTAGCCTTTTGGCTAGGCCATCCCCGGACCAAATATCCTCCCAACTTCCCTCACTTCACCCTAGAAGCATTAATTTGACCATAAATCCAACCTAAGGATCCCTTTTGATCAACTCAAAAGGAAACACTAGAAGGAGGGGTAATAATTTTTCCATCCTCTTTCAAGTTATTTTCTTATTCCACTTCCTCTTTCTTTGTTATTTCCAAACCAAAATTATAAATCTAGTACCTTCTAAATATTGTGATGTTATTATAAATATGGTACAACCATATTCATTATTCTATCCATCATATAAATGATAAAGTCATCATACGTGCATACGTACGGCTTACCGTCTCCAGGTCATGGTGCAGTTTGTTATTCAAATAGTTCATTATTTTGATTGGTTTATTAATCAGCATAACTAATGTAAATAATAAATATAACAGGTTAATGATTCTGTATATATGACATATCATCCACTTACATAAGATTCCCCCATCATTATAGTGATATTGTTGCTCATGCGTATGTATGGATTAGTGTCTCAACGAACACGATGAGATTCATTTCCCCATCGCAACCATTCAACAATAATTTTAATTTTATGATTAAAAATAATGCTTAAGAACATAATATCATTATGGATATGAATAAAATACATCCTTTACATATCAAAGATGACATATCTAACAAAACATATAAAGGAAAATGAATCTGTTAATACATGAAACGACGATAATACTAAAATATGATTAAGAAATCAATATTAGAAGATCATATATGCTAAGATATTTACATATATGGTACTTGTATATTTTAATAACAATTATTTAACTATTATATAGGAGGTAAACATACCCTTGACCAAGGAAATGTACAAGGTAATGGTTAATTTCACTATCTCTTTATTATTCGAGGTTGTTTTTACGTAAGTATCTATTGAGACCTCATTATCATCCACAATTGTGTTTTCTTAAAAATGCATTTCAAAACATTTTTACTATTTATTAGTATATGGGTTAATGTCATTTATACCCTTATTTTACCTTATATGTTTGGAAAGTAATCTTTCTGTGGTTTTCCAAACAAGGTACTTTATGACCTTTGAGAGAAAATTATTGTAAGAATGTTTTTTTAACTTATATGGCAGGTGTGGCTATTTTCCGCCGTTATAACATCATTGAAGATTCCCATTCAATCTTATTAGAACATTTTCAAAATAAATGTTTTCTTTTATAATTATGTAACTCTTAAATGATTTCAAAATAGAAAGAGATATTTCTCTCAAATAGTTTTGATTTCATCTAGGTTAACATCCTTTGATAAATTTTACAGTTGTTTGATGTTGATTTATTATGATACAAATATTTCATATTGTATTTTAGGTTTTGTGATATTTTTTACTATGGATGTGTTATTTTTATACCCTTCATGGTTTATGGTTAAAGTATTGAAATTTCGTATGTTAGTTTTAATACTAATGTTTATGTTAGGTTTAATCCATTTCATATGAGGAATGTATTGGACTTAGTATGTGAAGGGTGTAGCCTGCTATAGCTCCTCCGTGCATCGGTAGGTCTCATGAGACAATTAGACGTTGAATTAGCTGAGGCCTTTCCCGATTTGATATATGGTTTTGGCCAATGCCTAAATAATTTTTAGACGTCTTGACCGAGTTCTTAACAATATGTTTTAGAATGTCCGACATTATACATTCGCTCATTATAAAAATAATAATGATGGTTAATGTGGTTATTTTACTAGTAGAATACCCATGACAATGTTTTATTGTGACATTATTTACTCATCTCATAGACTTTCCACAAAGTGTTCATGTTTATTATTTTAAATTTCATGTGTTTTTAATTATTCACCATGCCAATTTTTTGTGTTATCTTCTGTTGTATTGCATACCCTTACTGATTGTTTGAGCTCACCCCTTTCTTATATTTCATTTTCCCAGGATATGAAGTAGTTATTTATGAGTGACGTGAAGGCATAATCTGGGAGTCTTGGATGTTTTAATGGAATAAATTAGTGTTGTATTTCTTTTCGTGTTGTATTGTTGAACTTATGTATGTATCCTGTTTCCAATAATATTAAACTGATTGGTCTTTCAGGACACGATTCCTTGTATTGTGCCAATTTTATGAAATAAAGAACTGAATCTGGGAAACTGGGGTTGGGATGTTACAGTTAGTATCAAAGGATGTTTAATAAAAACCTTGGAAACCAGACACACTTCTCTTTCAATAATGCAATAGCTTGCATTGTACGCCAGTTCGAGATTCTAACACATTGTGACCAATCAAAATAGCCATTATGAATATTAATACCCACCTTTTGAAATTATATAAATTTTATATTTCAAAATGGACTTCATTTTTGGATTCGGAATATCGAAATTAGCCTATGTCGAATTTTTGTTATTTTTATGAGAACATACAATTTTCTATGAATAGTAAAAATACTTATAACCTACTTTTTTACTCAAAATAATTTATAGTGATAACTTATAATATTGAGTGGTTTTAAAGTATAATTATAATATATTTTTACAATTTTATCCAATGGTGGTCTTTATAATTAATTTCACTATGAAATTGGACAGAAACAATTGTCAATCTTTTGATTGATATTGTTTTTTAAAAACACGCTATTTGTTGTGACAGTGGAATTAATTATAAAATTAATTAATGAAACATATATGTTTGGAATTTTGTAAAATAGACAACATTTTTGAATTCGGAATATCAATTATAGCTTAGGATGAAATTTTGGCATTATTCTGAGAGACATCAATTTTTGATGAATAGTGAAACCAATAAGTGGTAGTTAAAAAACTGATTTTTCATTTAAATGAAACATTACCACTTCTGTGATTTAATTTTCAAAACTCCAACATACATGGTTGTCATTAGGAAGTAAAATTTTGTTCAATGGGATTAAAATAATTTTTTGGTGAATAGTAACTTTTAAGTTTAATTAATCGCGATTAAAGGTATTTAGTAAAATTTAAGGTAAAGATAATGTTATAATAATATTAAATGACCTTGACACTTGTTCTACACTTATTGGATGAGTCATGGCTGATCAGGACAATCTGTGGGTCAACTTGGGGACCTCATTGAGCCACTTGGGTAGGAAAATGACATTAAAAACTTTTTATTTAATGTTAAAATAAAAATGTCACAAACATGAGTTGTTTTACTATAAAAAAAATTTAAATGGGGTTGTACAAGTAATATTTTTGACTATAAATATTAATTAGAAAGATAAAATGATTTCCTACATCATGATATTTTTTTTATAATTTTTACACATTAAATAAATTAAATTATTTATGACACCATGATGATGCAGCGACTACATCATTAATTAACAATTTAAATAAAATGAAAAGATACTGTAAAATCTAAGACTTACACTTGTCAAAAACCCATTGTATGAGTATATTTAGAACCCTTATCACCTTATCCTCGAAATATATTTGTGTGGGACCTTTAATATCCGAAACTCATTATATAATAAAGTAACATTTGATGACTTTCCAAGAGTGCCCCTCCTCTCCTCTTATAACAGGCCCCCACCACTACCACCTTATTCACACCTTCAAAGATTTTTGGCTCGGACAACCTCTGCCCAAATATTCTCTCAACTTCCCTCTATTACTCCTATAAGCCTAACTTTGGGCATAATTCTTCCCAAGGAAGCCTTTGGCTCAAATCAAAAAAAGAGTTACCCGATTTTAAGGTAATGTATTCTCTTATGTTATTTTGTTTTATTTTGCTTTTCCAACCCCATAAACTCTTTTTATTCCTTTATTTTGTAACAAAACAAGTATCTTCAATATACTAGGATTTTTTTATGAGATGGATTTGATTTACACTTACACACACCTTCATATAATGGTTAAAGAATATATTGTTTCTGTGGTTGTCAAATTTCGGCCTCACGAAACGATGATTGTTCAATCTTCATTTAACACCTCTCATGGTGGCCATTATTATGACACTATTTTTATATATGATATATATTATGTTTTTGTTTTCCTTATGATTCTGTATTTTTAATTTATGGCATACCTTTACGATTTCCATTATGGGTAAACGTGATAATTTCATTTTAGGAAGTGCGGACTACCGCCCCCTCAAAGTGATTTGAATCGTTAATGCTATATGTGGGATGTATAAAGGATGGAGTAAATAATATTATACATTATATTATACTGGAATTATATTATACCTTTATATAATTATAATTTCATTCCATTAAATACGAAATAGAAATGAAAGTAGCGTTCATGCGTGCGTACGGGTTACCGTCTCCATGAACGGTTCGTTTCATTTCATACCTCTAAACGTTATGTAATATTATAAATGCATGTATATACTGTATATATATGATATATATGATATCTAAATAATTAATATGATTCTGGATATAATGGATATTTCACCACATGAACAATTTGTAATTATAAGAACTTTAGTTCCGACCAAGTACCAAAGATCGACAAAACGACCGTTATTAACATAAATAATTAAATAATGTTCATAACATGGTAATACGTGATATAAAACGAATAATGAACCTGAAAAGGTTCTTAAGAAAGTAGAAATTAACTCTAGTTTACTATTCAGGAGGTTAATGAACGGTCGAGTCAAGTCGGACATGAGGTATGGGAAATTCTTAACCCAATTTCTCTTCGTTGGGTTAATCTCCTACTTTCAAATTATATCATGATATTATTATGTCCTATATTGTATTTTTACTTTATTATGTGTAATTATAGTTAATACACATAATATATCTATTTTATTTAAAAATAATGATCCTTGTATGGGAACATCTTAACCCAATTTCTATTCTTCGGGTTAATCTCTTTCGTTCAAATTATGTCATTATATTATTATTTCATATGTTGTATTTGTACTTTCATTATGTGTACATAAATTGAATACACATAATAGATTTATTTTATTTAAAAAAAATGATCTTTGTAAGGTAATTTGTCTCAATCTCCATTCATTGAGTCATATATTGTTTTATACACAAATTTCTTTTACACGGTGTATAAACCCCTTTGACTTTTACATTTATTCAAAAGGAATCTTTTTATACGATTACTTTTACTAAAAAACAAAAAGGAATGTTTTTCTTGTCATACGTATGCGGAGAAAACGACTTCTCTTCCACCATGACCATTATTTGAGTTTCGGCTTCCTCTACAAGCCATAACTTTTTTTAAAATGAAAAATAAATAAAAAGTTTTAATTTTATTTTATTTTGGTATTGAAAATGGTTTTGAAAGTGTTTTTTATTATATCAATGTGTTGTATTTATATATTGTGATTGAAATGTGGAAATGTTATGTTTCATTTATGCATGATTTAGGTGATACAATTATGTTATGGTTTATGATATGTTTATACCTATTCATATAAGGAATTCATTGGACTTAATAAGTGACGGGTGGAGCCTGCTATAGCTCATTGATGCATTGACAGGTCTCATGAGACAAACTAGTGTCTTGGCACGAGGCCTTGACCAAATATTATTTGTAGTCTTGGCAGGAGGCCTTGGCTACGTGGTTATGATAGTCTGGCATTATGCATTCCATCAATGTGAAAGTGGTTATTGATATTGCATGTGATTATTTGACCAATAGAATATCCATGTGAATAAGTAAATGACATTTTCTCATTTTAGTTTTTCCATATTATGTTGAAGTTCAAGTTTAAAAGGATTTTGTTTTAGTTATACATTTCCTTAAATGTTTATATTTATTTATAAAAGCATCCGCTATATTGTTATCCTTACTGAGCATCTGATCTCACCCCTTTAAATGTTTTAACATTTTCCAGGATGTGAAGAAGTATTTTTTGAATGACCTGCAGGGATAGTCAGAAGGGGATATGAGTGTGGACTATGGAGACCATGTTATTGTAGTTTTTCACTTTATGATTTAATGTAAATTTAAGAATGTATCTAGTGTTTCCAAGTCTACTAAACTAATCAGTCTTTCGAGACTTGATCTTTTGTGATCATGCCGATGTTACACAATAATGCACTGACTCTGGGTAACTGGGGTCGGGGCGTTACAGTTGGGTAAGAGATAATAATATATTTGGCTGCACTTAATTTTCAAAACAACATAATCAAATTTTGTCTTCTCTTGAAACTAACCGAAACATTCAATCGACTATGTAGGGAAATAGATTTTAGTGGTTAGATATGGAGCTGAAGCCTCATCCTCCGCCCTAACGGGAATTAAAAGTGAAATAACAAGGTTTAGGGGGAAGGACCATAACAGGGCACTTTCAAAGTGCATTAATCCCAGATTATATTCCCCATGTGACAGTGATTCTATGTTAGACCCAGATGTATGAAAGGCGCTCCAATTTGCATGTCGTAAGGCATGACAGAACATATGGAAGATTATATCTGAGGTTCCTCTTAAAGGGTTGTCTTCGAAGATCCCACAATTGTCATCCATGTTTGTCATGTAGGGACATGGAAGTTTTGGATATCAGAAGATCCATTCTATGGTGAAACAAGTAATTTTAAGGAGGGATCAGGAGTATAGGTACCATCAAGACCTGACCAGAATGAGGATGTTGGCCAATATCAGCGAATTTGAGGCTGTGATGTCCCAAGATGAGGCTGATCATGCTGCCATGTTAAAAGAGCTGAAGCATAAGATCTAGTAAAATGTTGTCTAGTATATGCACCTTCAGAGAAATTTATATATTGTTACTAGGGAACTTAACCAGCATAACAATTCATTGGAAGGAGATCAAAAAAATGGTATGAAATCCATTGTAGATGCCAAGAAATCACTCCATCAATCTAAAAAGAGTGAAGTTGGTCGAGTGCATGAACTTCAAGTGGTTGCCGATGAATCTCGGGATAACGTGAATCAAGTGAAGAGTTATGTTGAAAACCTCTTTTAATTATTAGAAAAGAGAAGAGAATCCAATATGTGGATGTCCTTCTAACTCTCGTGCATCAATGAAGAATACTTTCATCTTCAATCATTTCTGTCTGTACTCTTTTGCTACCTGGTTTAATATTTTTTACATAAGCCAATGGTCCTAGTAAACATAGTTTGATTTTTTATAGGATTATAAAAATAACCCTACAAATGTTTAATCTTTCTATTGCTCAATGTTACCTAAATCATACAAAATGTATGTTTAGTGATTTGGGACTTCACTTTTGTTCAGAGTTCCCTTCTCTTTTGTGGGTAGTTTAAATTCATGAACGTCGGACATAAAAAGGCTAATGTTTAAGGTCGAATAGCATTAACCGAATGGATTAAAATTGACTCAATTCCCTGATAATTTATCAGAAAACATATTTCCATATTTCAGTATGGGGAAAAATATATAAACTGTTACTTAAGAAATAATGAATCCGAGGAATTATATGAAAAATGGCTCAAAGGAATTAGAAGAAGTATTTCCCATAAATTAAGTTACCAATATTTAACAAACCCATTAGGGGGTTGAATTATGAAGGGCCGCTTAAGGGAATTGGCTGCATATTCAAATAATAGAATCTTTTGGATGGCATGTCTGTTATGTAAAGTACTTATGCAAGGCCGCCTAAGGGAACGTGCTGCATAGTCAGGAAAATGAAATCTCAGAAATTTTACTTTTCTATTGCTAAAAAGCCAGTGAAAGTTTATGGAGATTCAAATTTTCCAAAGCACAGAGTCTACTATATGGAGGGAGGCACTGAATATGGTTATTATATTTCCAATCAAGATTGTCTAAGAATTGGATGAATGTTACTCCTGCGAAGGTCTGACCCAAATGTAGGGAAGGGAAATATAAACCATAGGCTTGAAAATTTTCATATCATGAAAAAGAGTAAGGGACAAATATATTATGGATGGACATTTTTTGTGGATCCCTACATATTGTTGTTAAGACACAAAAAGAATAAAAGAGGTTTTCCTCCAAGGAATGAAGTTACCACTATTTGGAAAACTTGTTAGGGGGTTGAATTATGAAGGGCCACCTAAGGGAATTGGTTACATAGTAAAATAATAGCATCTTTTGGCTGATAGGGCCGTTATGTAGATTTTTTATGCAAGGCTGCCTAAGGGAACATGCTGCATAGTCAGGAAAAAGAACTTTCGGGTATCAGACATTTTGGGACTAGAAGTCAACAAAAGGGTTATGTATATCTAAAAGTATTTAAGGTTAAGAGTCTGACACATCAAAATGGGAATTTTCCAATGTATGTAGAGATACACAGAACAATGCTAACCAAATCATGTTTTGGTTGGGACCTGTATTGAGGTGTTGGACTTCACTACGTATCCCATAAGGATGGGAATAAATCCATACGTAGTTATTGAAATATAGTTTAATGTCGTGTGGGAGGAGAAAGTAAAATATTTTAGTTTAGGGTAAAAGAGCTCGGACCATAATTAGGAATACATATTTTGTGGTTGTTATAAACTTGATGTGAATGAAGACCAAGGTTTTCATATCACATTCATGATTTCACAGGAGGAATTTTCAGTCCAGGGACTGAAAGTGGAATTTTGGGTTAGGTCCAAAGACATGGGGATGGATTCAAGGGATGCTCGAACATTCTTACGTATCCCATAAGGATGTGAATCAAGCCGCACAAAGTTCTTGAAATACCTTTTGTAAAGATTTGATTCGTACATGTGAAGGGTGAAAGGGGACTTTAGTGCAAGGATGGTTTGACCGAATATTAAAGGATTGGGATATTCCATGTATGCACGTAATCTTTGGAATATAAAATGATTGGAAATCAAAGTAAATAATGATTCCCTCTTAGGTGACGGTGTCAAAGAATGTTGTAGTTTTTTGTCGTACAGGACAAAAGTGAAATAGTTTAAGCCATATAGCAAGGACGATGGTGAACCAATGTAAAAAATATTGGTTCTGGGGGTGGCTTCACGATTCAACATCGTATGAGATGAAGGTGAACTGATGTGAAAATATTGGTTTTGGGCTTGATCCTCAAGAGGTTTCCTACGTACCCACCCTAGAAATCAACGATCAAAGTCCGCGTAGTTCGATTAAAAAATTAATTGGAGATAATTTTGTTCTTGAGGATAATGACCTAAAAATGGTGTAGGGACTTACACATTGTTAGCAGCCTAGAGAGGGTGTTATGGTTGAAGTTTACACTAAGCTCACGTGAGTCATACTCGGTGTGAGAAACAAGAGGTAGAAACAACCCTAACAATGATATTTTAATTCCATGTAGGACATATAAGGGACAAGACATAATTTTAATGTCATGTTGGATGGACATAGGGGGACTATGTAGTTTAATGTCATGTAGTAAGAACAAAAGAGGGGAAGTATAGTTTTACTTCATATAGCAAGGACGAGTGCTGCACAGTTTAGCGTCATATAGCTAGGACAATAAAGTCTAACGTCATGTTGGATGAAAGTTTGTTGTACAGTTAATCGTCTTGTAGCTGTGACGTATGGCTATGTAGTTTAATGTCTTGTAGTGAGGAAAATGGGGACACCATTTAATGTCATGTTGGATGTATTAGGGACTTTCTCATAGTTTAATGTCATGTGGGACGAAGAGATTCATAGTTTAACATCCTATAGCTAGGACGATACAGTTTAACATCATGTTGGATGACAGCATAGTTTAATGTCATGTTAGACGTCAGGGAAACAATACAGTTTAATGTCATGTTGGATGATGGTGAGAAATGTATAAGGTCATATGCATGGACTATAGTGAGGTATTTTTGTTATACAAAATACTTCTTAAAAAATCTGGCATTAGTTGGAGTCGTGATGAGTTCTCCATCAATTGAGATTAAAGAATAAGCTCCATTGGAGTAGACCTTATGTTTTGAGTAAGGTCCTTCCCATTTTGGATCAAGATTGGGAGGTTTATTTCCTGGAATTTTTGGAGTTCTAAGAACTAATACCAATTCTCCCTGAATTAATGAACGAAGAAGAACGTTTTTGTTGAAATCTCGTGCTATTCGATTCTGATTGACTTCCAAGTGGTTCATGGTGCACAATCCTTTTTCATCTAATCATTCCAATTCATCCAATCGCTTTTGAGATTGTTCATCTGTAGATGACTGATCGCAAATGGCTACTTTGAGTGAGGTTAATTGAACCTCAATGGGCCAGACTACTTCTATTCCATATACCAATGAATATGGAGTTGACCGCTAGTAGTGTGGGTGGTGGTCCGATAAGGCCATAAAGCATGAAAACGTTTATCAGGCCATGATTTCCTTTCTTTATCCACCATCTTTTGCAGTGCGTTTGAAAGAGTCTTGTTGAAGGCTTCTATTTGGCCATTGGCCACTGCATGATACCACGATGAATGACTAGAATTAATGTTGTATTCTTGATACAACTTCCTTACCTCGGACGAACGGAAGTTGGTGTCATTGTCTGTTGATACGATGTGATGGACACCAAATCTAGTAATGATGTTAGACTTGATGAAGCTAACAATGCTTTTATAACTAAATTCTTTGAGAGGTATTGCCTCTTCCCATTTGGAAAAGATGTCAGTAGCAGTAAGAATATACTTAAACTACTTGGATGTAGCCAAAGGATAGGGTCCTACAATATCCATTCCCCATGTGGAAAATGGCCATGAGTATTTAGCTGTATAAAGGAACTCTGGGGTTTGATGAATGAAGATTGCATGTACATGGAAAGAATGACACTCTTAGTGAAATTATCACAATCTTGAATCATTGAAGGCCAAAAGTATCCAAGCCTTCAAATTTGATCTGATATGTAAGAACCCAGTTCATATCATTGAGGTACGGGTTTATTCCTTTCTCCTTTTATTATGTGTTTTTAGGAAAATAACGAAAATGGGGAAAATCCTAAATTTTGGAAGTACATGCCATGTACTTTTCCACACGCCGTGTACATCTGGCCATGTGGGATGAGTACACGGGGCGTGTGGTTGTGCCAGGGATGAAGGGTGTAGGAACTGACTACACGCCGTGTAGTGGTCCTTTACACGTCGTCTAGTCAGTTGACCGGAAAATATTAAGGCGCTGGCTAGCTGTGCGATAGCACACATCATGTACTCATGAAGACACGTCGTGTAGTCATGTCGGCAGATGAACAGTGCCACGCTTGTGGAAAGCCGCCAGAGGAACATTTTAAAAATGGAAATTACACACCGTGTACTCAGAAGTACATGCTACGTACTATTTTTCCGCTTAAAATGGGCATTAGCCTCCCTTGTTCAAAGGAAAGGCTTAGAACCGGAGGAAGGAGCGGGAGGGGATGACCGAACCTTTGGAGATCCGTTGATCTCAAACCAGGAATCTGTTTCCACCTCGGACGATCTTGTTGGAACCGTACGGGTAAGCCCTCTGCTCTCCTTAAGCCGTTCATACCAATTCTTTCCCGAGGGAATGTTATTTAGGTTTTAATGGGTTTTCATTTACCTCATATCTATGACATCTTTGGGAATTTCTGGAATCAATGTTCACGTATAATGTTCATTGGCGTTAAAGGTAGGTGGCATGGTGTTTATTTTTTCCAACTTCTGTGTGTTTTGTACGCTATTGAGCTACGAACCCATGTATGGGTGTCGGGTGGCTGAGGTCGTGGCTATTTTAGCACCTATAATTGTATAGATGATTAAATAAAGTTGTAAAACTGCTGTTTGGGATCAGTGCTTGGATCCAGGACCGCCCCGGGGGTGTGTTCCTCTATTTAGCCATTTGTCCAGGATACTTGAGGGTATTCCTAGTTTACTTCATGCCTTAAATGAAATGATAGTGGAATTTCATTCAGAGAAATTGCTCGTTTAGTACTTGTTTACATGTTGGGCTTACCCCGGTTACCTGTTAGCCTGAGAGAAGTGTTGTGATTAGCCTGTGGGCAGTGTACTACATAGCCTATGGGAAACTTCTTCCGTTCCTATGGACAGTTGATTCTATGGTTGTGGGAGACACTACATATGCCTATGGGTAATATCTGTATGCCTGTGGGAAGATTCTTGTGTATTTGGATACTCTTACCTGAGGGTACGGGTTTATGTGTCTAAGGATATTTGGTTTTTTACTTAGAATATTCACTGTGGTGGTGTTTTAAAATAAATGATTAAATGGATATGATAAAGGCAATATAACTGGTTAAGTTAGTTACTTTGAGTACTACTTACATTATTGAATTTTATTACTGCGCACTGTTGGTGAATGTTTACACACAGTTGGGAATAGGTCTTTGGTGGGTGCCTATTGAGATATATTTCTCACACCCTGTTTGGTCCATTCTTTTTGTCCCAAACAGTTTACGTTTCTGCAGGTATAGATAAGGGTAAGGGTCCCTATACAGGTACTTGATTGCTGCTGAGGTGTAGGAGACAATGGGAACGAGCATTGGCTCGAGATGCCGCTGGATGTTTTGTTATTTCTTGCCTGTATTTGTACTTCAGTTGTATTGTACTGTATTGTAGTGTAACATGTTCTGGCTATTTTATAGAATAGTGACATGCTGCATCTTCATATATATATATATATGACAACTGGTTTCACTTTTTTTTGTCAATTATCCATTTCAGTTATATATACCATTATTGCTTCCGCTGTGTTGTTTGTTTAGATTATATTCTGTTGCGCTACACTTTGAAAAATGAGGGAATAGTTTCCCCACTATCAGACTTGGGCCCTCGCTACTAGTCGGCATACTCTGGCGTTTGGGGAATTTCACTTGAGGTCATGTGGCGAACAGGGTTCGGGGCACCCGTTGAGTGGCACCCGGAACATGGACGTTACAAAGTGGTATTAGAGGGGGTTCTTTTCTTTGACTTACTATTTGGAGCCTTAGTCAGGGATAGGATGATAATGTTAGTTGGTAATAAGTTGTGCCCGGGCGTAGCTAACCCGTGTATAGGGAAAATCAAATTTACCTCGTGTTTCACTTTTCTGATTTTGCAATTTGCAGTTGATTTGATTTCACCGTTGGGTGACGCACTTGTGATTATGCTAGTTATATTTTATCAATGGGTTATATTTGGTTTCAACCTGATGAGATGAGGGTATGAAATCTCATAAATCATTTAGGCACATGCTAGAAATCATATTACATGCATAGTTCCCTGCCATGTAGGTGCATTAGAAATTTCATGTTATTGTTATAGTTGTTGTGCTAGAAATTCATGATGTTGTGATAGCTGCTTGATAAATACCTGCTATGTGATATGGTATTTATGTATAAATATGTGGATATAATGGATGCCAAACTTTGGTTTTTGGGGAGTACGGGCCCCCATTGACCATAATTTGGTGGATCATTGACTATTTATCATTTTATATCACAGATAAGATGTCAAACTTTGATTTGTGTCGAGTATGGGCCCTCACAAGTCAAAATTTGGCACTTAAGTGTTTTTTTCAGTATTATCTAGGTTCCAAAGAAGTTTCTAAGGCATACTGTCCGGAAACCCATTATACACGTCGTGTAGTATTTTAGACACTCAATGTATGTTCTTCTGTTCGGGAAGAAAAATGAACTTTTTGGGTACACACCGTGTATCCTGATTACATGCCATGTACTTTCTTCCCGTGTCACAAACCGTGTGGGCGGTGACACAGGGAACGGAAGAGCTTGGGGAAAACATGTCGTTTCACTTATGTACACATAGTGTAGTGAGGACCTGGTTTCCACCGTGTAACCAACAACACAGGCGGAGGAAACTTTATGATGAACATGTCATGTCAATGAAGAACATGCCGTGTAGTGTGACATGGGGACCCGTCCGTGTAACTAACAACATGGGTCGATGAAATCCTTCGAGTACACTGTGTGTGTATATCGAACATGCCATGTTGGTTGAGCCGTGTATACGTACGTGTAACTAACAACACGGGACAGCAGAGCTCATCTAGAACATGTCGTGTATCTGTGGGACACATCGTGTAGTCTTGTCTGAGGACAGACTGTGTGAAATTAGCCGTGTGGCTTGTAAACGGGGTAGTGTACATGTCGTGTAGTGTCAAGCCGAGTATTCGTCCATGTCACAAGCGACACGGACAGTTGGAAGTAACACCATACATGCTGTGTAGATAATATACACGCTGTGTAGTTTTGTTCAAATGGGAGCCGTGTGGATTAGCCGGGATGAAGAACCCAGGCAAGGGAAGGGAAGTCATGTACAGGTCGTGTGGCCATTATACACGCCATGTAGTCTGGTTTTGAAAATCATGAAATTCCTTATTCCTCTTGTTCCATTTGTGGTTTCTTCGTTTTCAGTCTTTTTAATATTGAATCCAAGGCATGTTTCTAACTTTGTAGAGTCATGCCGCCTAGACGACCGTGCGTTGTTCTCTAAGAGATCGAAAACGAGAATACTCCAGAGATGGTGGGCCATGGGCTACCAGTGGTTCCTACAGAAGTTCCAGATGTGGCGCCAGCTGCTATACCGGACACAGGCACGGAGGCGTAGTTCCATGAAGGCTTATTGCGGTTCATGCAGACCTTTTAGGGAGCACTGCTAGCTGCCACATCTATGACAGAGCTGACACGTGTATTCCAGCAGCAGCTTCCACCGACATTTTTAGGGGATGGCAGACCACAGGCTACTGAGCCTTGGTTGGGGTAGATGTAGACTATTTTCAAGCATCTTGAGACGCCTTCAGGGTGGAGGGTCAAGCTCACAACATAAATGCTGCATGATTCTGCAAAAGTTGGTGGGATGTTACCACCAAGTCATAGAATCATAGAGCTATGGCATGGGAGGATTTTCAGGCAGTCTTCTATTACTTCTTCTTCCCAGAGACGCTAAGGGAAGATAGAGATCGAGAGTTCATGAATCTGCAGTAGGGCGCTATGTCGGTGATGGAATATTCTGCTCACTTTACCAAGCTTTAGCATTTTTCACCCGTTCTTGTGGGTGATGAGACACTAAGATCCAGACGCGTTGAGGATGGTCTTCGGTATGACATTCGGGTGTTGGTAAATATTTTCAGGTTTCCTATTGTACATTCTATTGTGAATAAGGCACTGATCACAGAGAGGAACCTGCAGGAATATAGTGGTGTGGGCCAGGGCGGTTCTACACCATTTACTGGTACTATTTCTACTAACTAGAGAAAGAGATAGATGGACTTATCTCAGGGTGGAAGTAACAGTCAGAAGAATGCTTCAGGTGGCTAGGTCATGTGCTATCAGTGTGGTAGAGAGGGGCACAATTGGCCACAGTGTCCACGAGACCTAGTGGAGTGCCGAGCTTGCAGCAGGATGGGTCATCTGCAATGCTTTTGCCGGGAGTTTCCACCGATGGCTAGTGAGAGGGGTTCTGTGCAGACTCCGCGCACAGGAGTAGAACCAGCAGCTTCTTACTAGTCAGGAACTCTAATATGTCAGGGTGTGTAGGTAGATATGGTGGTCGTGGCCATGGTATCCAGACACTGGGATCTCATAGGCAGAAGGGCGGGACAGCTCAGGGTAATCAGGCTGTGTCGCAGGATCATGGCACTGAGCAGACATATGGAGTGCAATAGACCTAGCAGGAGTAGGATCCTGGACCTTCTACAGGAAGAGGTACTATTCTAGTAGCTTCTGTCTTATCCTCCATATTTTTAGATATGGGTGCTACACATAGTTTCATATATGTACCCGTTGTAGAGAGCCTTGGGCTCTGTGTTTCTACTTCTTTTGATATCATGATTCTAGACACTCCGTTGGGGACTAGAATGGCTGGTGTGTGTCAGCGCAAGGAGTTCCCCCTTGAGTTTGGTGGGTTTCACATCCTTTGGAACCTCTATGTCTTTGAGATGAAAACCTATGATGTCATTCTCAGGATGGACTGGTCTGTTCCCTTTTGAGCCTTTGTAGACTGCTATCGTCGGAGGGTGTGTTTCACATCACCATAGAGCAGAGAGTTTCTATACAAGGGAGAATGGGATGTTCAGGCGAGTCGAGCTGGACCAGAGCATCATGGGCGAGGTGGAGTCACAGCCCAAATTGTGAGTTTATATCAGGACGACCAGGGGACTTGTCAGACGGATTTCCTTCCAGTGGTTGATCGTTTCAAGGATGTTTTCCTGGACTACTTTTCAGGTATTCTTCCTGAGCGTGAGGTGTATTTCCTTATTGAGCCTATGCCAGGAGCAGCACCGGTGTCCATTCCTCCTTATAGGATGGATACACCTGAGTTGTAGGAGCTCAAGTGGCAGATAGAGGAGTTACAGGAAGATGGTTTCATCCGACCCAATACTTCTCTGTGGGGTTCTCCTTTCCTTTTTGTGAAGAAGGCGGACAGTGCCCTCAGACTCTGTGTGGATTATCAGAAGCTGGACCAGTTGACTGTTAAGAACTGATATCCCTTACTAATGATTGATGACCTTTTTGATAAACTTATGGGAGCACGAGTGTTCTTGAAGATTGACTTGAGATCAGGATATCATCAGCTGTGTGTTAGACCATATGATATACCTCTCATAGCTTTCAGAAGCAGGTATGGTCTATATGAGTATACAGTTAAGCCGTTCAGACTCACAAAGGTGCCAGCAGTTTTCATGGCTCTAATGAATCGTGTGTTCCATCCGTATCTTGATTCTTTTGTGGAAGTATTCATGGATGACATCTTGGTATAATATCACACTCGACACGACTATGACACCCATCTTGAGATCGTATTGAGTACACTGATAGAGCATCGACTATATGCTGATCTCTCAAAGTGCCACTTTTGGATGGACCAGATTCATGTCCCGGGTCACATCATCTCTGAGGCAGGAGTTTCGGTAGACCCAGAGAAGGTGAGAGCAGTAGTTTGCTGGGAGAAGGCTAAGAACGTGTTTGAGATACAGAGTTTCATGGGGCCGGCTGGTTACTACATGTGTTTAATCTAGGACTTCTCCTGCTTAGCAGCGCCGTTGACAGGTTTGACTAATAAGGGTGTCATGTTTGTACGGTCGGAAGCATGCGAGACAGCCTTTCAGGACCTGAAAGGAAGGTTGACCTCATCACCGATCCTGATACTCCCAGAGCAAGGGAAAAGATACACAGTTTACTGTGAGGCATCAGTAATTGGGCTGAGAGCATTGTTGATGCAGGGCGATCAAGTTGTTTCTTACGGGTCTCGGCAGTTGAGGCCGCATGAGAGGAGTTACCCAACGCATGATCTAGAGTTGGCTGCAGTTGTTCATGTGTTGCGTTGTTGGAGACATTAACTATTGGGAGAACGTTTTGTGGTCTTCACGGATCACAAAAGCCTCAAGTATATCTTTACTCAGCGTGCCTTGAATCTGAGGCAGTGAAGGTGGGTTGAATACCTTCAGTCTTTTGATTTTGAGCTTGCCTATACACCTAGTAAAGGTAATGTAGTAGTTGATGCACAAAGCAGGAAGACATAGATACAGGCTGTGTAGGATGTCAGTGGCAAGTGGAAGCTCGTGTCTTTGTTCTCTGAGATGCATTTGGAGGTGCACAATAGTGAGGGGCAGACCTATCTTTCATCTTTAGCTGTGACTTCTACCCTCATGGATAGAGTGAGGATGAGACAGATATCTTATTCAGAGGGCCTAGTTCTACGGGAGTCGGTGGAATGTGAGGACCCTCCTTCTGGTTGGACGATGGGAGATGATGAAGTTCTGCATTTCCATGGACGAGTGTGGGTTCCAGGGGATATACACGAGGAGATATTGCGAGAGTTTCATGCTTCAGCTTGGGAAATTCATCCCAGGGTTACAAAGATGTACTGTGACATGAGACGTCAGTACTGGTGGCCGGGTATGAAGAGAGAAGTAGCTGGTTTTGTTACGATGTGTTCCACCAGTCAGTAGGTGAAGGAGGAGCATCAGAGACCGGTTGGACTGTTACATCAGTTACCCATTCTGGAGTGGAAATGGGATGATGTCGCGGTGGATTTCATGACTAGTTTTCTGAGATAACCTCGAGGTAATGATGTTGTGTGTGTTGTTGTGGATAGACTCACGAAGGTAGCTCACTTTTTGCCGATCAAGGAGACCTTCGGTGTTGAAAAGCTCCGGAGGTTGTATATCCGAGATATCGTACGTCTTAATGGGGTCCCTCGTTCTATCATTTCTGATATGGACACCCGTTTTACGTCTCGTTTCTGGAAGAGTTTTCATAGGGCACTGGGTATACAGGTTCTTCTGAGCACATCTTACCACCCTCAGAACAATGGCCAGTCAGAGCGTACTATACAGGTCCTTGACTACATGCTGCGAGCATGCGTCCTAGACTTTTGGGGCTCTTGGGAAAAGCACATACCCCTAGTTGAGTTTGCCTATAATAATAGTTTTTTAGGAAATGATTGAGATGGCACCATACAAGGCTTTATATGGTAGGCGATGTTGATCACCATTGTGCTTGTTAGAGGCAGGTGAGGAAGCTTTACTGGGACCACATCTCATGTAGGAGACTTCTTCGAAGGTCCTGTTGATTCAGAAGAGGATGGCTACCGTGTAGTCTCATCAGAAGTCTTCTGCTAATCGCCGCATACATCCTTTGGAGTTTGTGGTTGGGGATTAGGTTTTCTTGCATGTTTCTCTAAGGCTGGGACACAAGCGGATCAGGAGACAAGGTAATCATTCACCGAGGTATGTGGGGCCATTTGAAATTCTGGAGAGTGTCAGGCTGGTTGCCTACCAGTTGCAGTTACCACCGAGTTACTGGGCCATGCACGACGGCTTCCATGTATCTCAGTTGCGCCGCTATAATTCAGACCCATCTCACCTCTTTCATCCCGAGGAGTATGAGCATCAAAAAGATGCGTCCTTCGAGGAGCATCCAATTCGTATCGTTGATAGGAGAACGAAGGTTCTCTGAGGCTAGTCAGTTCAGATCGTACGGGTGTTATGGCAGCATGGCCGAGTATTAGATGAATCCTGGGAGCGGGAGACCGATGTACGCGCTCAGTGGCCAGAGTTATTCTCAGCTTTATCTTCTCTACCATTGTAAGGGAAATTCGGGGATGATTTTCATTAAGGGGGGATGTTTGTAAGAACCCGGTTCTTATCCTTCAGTTATGGGTTTCTACCTTTCTCCTTTCCTTTTGTGTTTTTAACAAAATAAGGAAAATGGGGGAAAATCCCAAATTTTGGAAGTACATGTCGTATACTTTTCCACACGCCATGTACTTCTGGCCATGTGAGATTAGTACACGGGGCGTGTGGCCATGCCGGGGATGAACGGTGTAGGAACCGACTACACACCGTGTAGTGGTCCTTTACACACCGTGTAGTCAGTCAGCTAGAAAATAGTAAGGTGGTGGCCATTTGTGCGACAGCACAGGCCGTGTACTCATGAAGACACGCAGTGTAGTCATGTCAGCAGATGAACAGTGCCACGTTGGTGGAAAGCTGCCAGAGGAACAGTTTAAAAATGGGAAGTACACGCTGTGTACTCGGAAGTACATGCCGTGTAATTTATTTTTTTCGCTTAAAATGGGCAGTAGCCTACCCTGTTCACAAGGAAGGCTTAGAACCAAAGGAAGGAGCGGGAGGGGATGGTCGAACCTTTTTTGATCCGCTGTTCGCGAACCGGGAATCCGTTTCCGCCTAAGACAATCTCGTTGGAACCGCACGGGAATGCCCTCCGCTCTCCTTAATATTTTCTCACCAATTCTTTCCTTAGGGAAAGTTATTTACATTTGAATGGGTTTTCTTTTACCTCAGATCTACGACGTCTTTGGGTATTTCTAGAATCGACGTTCATGTATAACGTTTGTAGTCGTTATAGGTAGGTGTCTTGGGGTTTATTTTTTCCAACTGCTGTGTGTTTTGTGCATTGTTGAGCTACGAACCCATGTTTGGGTGTCGTGTGGCTGAGGTCGTGGCTATTTTATTACCTAGAATTTTATAGGTGATTAAATAAAGTTGTAAAACTGCTGTTTGGGATCAGTTCTTGGATCCAGGACCACCCCAGGGCTGCGTTCCTCTGTTCAGCCGTTTGGCCAGGATACCCAAGGGTATGACTCGTTTACTTAATGCCTTAAATGAAATGATAGTGGAAATCCTTGAGAGGAATTACTAGTTTACTACTTGTTTGCATGTTGGGATTGGCCCAGTTACCTGTTATCCTAAGGGTAGTGTTGTGATTAGCATGTAGGCAGTGTACTACTTTGCCTATGGGAAACTTCTTCCGTGCCTGTGGGTAGTTGATTCTGTACCTGTGGGTGATGCTACTTACGCTTGTGGGAAATATCTGTATGCATGTGGGAAGATTCTTGTGTATTTGGATACTCTTTACCTGAGGGTAGGGGTTTATGTGTCTGAGGACATTTATCTATTTACATAGTATATTCACTATGGTGGTATTTTAAATTAAATTATTAAATGTATATGATACAGGAAATATAAATGGTTAAGTTAGTTACTTTCAGTACTACTTACTTTATTGCATTTTATTACTGCGCACTGTTGGTGCATGTTTACAAACAGTTGGGCATGGGCCTTTGGTGGGTGCCTACTGAGATATATTTCTCACACTCTATTTGGGAAATTCTCTTCGGCCCAAATAGATTACGTTTCTTCAGGTATAGATAAGGGAAAGGGTCCCTATACAGGTACTTGATTGATGCTAAGTTGTAGGAGAGCACGGGACCAAGCATTGGCTCGCGGTGCCGCTGGCTGTTTTGTTTTTGCTTTCCTATATTTGTACTTCAGTTGCATTGTACTATATTGCAGTGTAACATGTTTTGGTTGTTTTATATAATAGTGACATGCTTCATCTTCATATATATATATATATATATGACTGCTGGTTTTTATTTTTGTTGTCAGTTATCCATTTCAGTTATATATACCTATGCTACTTCCGCTGTGTTGTATGTTTAAATTATATTCTGTTGCGCTACACTTTGACAAATGAGGGCATAGTTTCCCCACTATCAGATGCGGTCCCTCACTGCTAGTCGGAAACCACTGGCGTTTGGGGAAATGCGCTTGAGTTCATGTGGCAAACCGGGTTCAGGGGACCCATTGAGTGGCACCCAAAACCGGGACGTTTCAAGATAGTCTATGTTCAGACTGGTGGGCACCATAGAATCCTGCATGTACTTCATTCAGGATAGCCATTGTCTCTTCCCCATCAATTCATCTGATGATAATTCCATCAAAACCTCACTTGTATAGAATTTTCTCTATGTGATCAGGGCTATCATAAAGATTCAAATTGACCACACGTCACTGGACTTGTTATTTTTTGAGTCTATCAGGTGGGAGTGTTCCATTTTGAAGGTATTACCAGATTGGTGTAATCCATCCTGTAGTATGACCATATAGTTCAAAAATGGGACTAATTTCATTGATTACTTTTTTTCTGGTTTGAACGTAAGGTGAAATTGTACGATGGTGGGCAATACTGATGATTGTCTCGTCCCGATTTGGATCTGCCAGAGTTGTGGCTATATTAGCCAGTGCATTAGCTTGGGCATTTTGTGATCGCGGTACATAAGAAAATGTCAATTCCAAAGGAAATTCCACCATAAAATATTTGATGTAATCATAAAAAGGGATTAACTCTTATTTTATGATGGCATAATCCCCATTGACTTGTTTGATTACCAGGTTTGAATCACCTTTCACCTTTAAGTGATTCGATTTTGCCTGAAGCGCCAACACCAATATTGCGATGAGAGCTTGATATTCTGCTTAATTATTTGTACCGCCTTCCCTCTATAAGAAGGAATATGGTAGCACGGCCTTTTCTGTGGAAATAAGAATAATTCCTAAGACAAATTTTTTGAATTTAGAATCATCCAATTTCTTCCCTGTTGGACTTTTCGATGCACAATCGAAGTACATTTCCCATGTTTGAAGATTATCATGAATAGAGAAGACTTCCTCATCAGGAAGTTCAGTATCTAAAGATGTATCTTCTATTGAAGTATGTTCAGCAAGGAAATCAGCCTGAGCTTGGCCCTTTATTGCCTTTAGAGACACATACTTGATATCCAATTGCTGCAAAATAACTGCCCACCTTTCCAGACGTCCTGTAAGCATTGGATGACTCACGATGAATTTAAGCGGGTTATTGCTATATACAAATTGAACCTATTGATATTGTAGGTAGTGTATAAACTTCTAAACAGCAAATAGTAACGCTAGGTAGAACTTTTCAATACTTGAATATCATGTTTCTACCTCAAGCATAGTCCAACTGAGATAGTAAAGGCTGTTTTTGTTCCCAGCATCATTCTTTTGGGCAAGGAAGGCGCCCAATGACCGCTCTAAAACTATTACGTAAAGAATAAGTTGTCTTCCTTCAACAGGTGGCATTAATACTGGTGGACTCAAGAGATATTTCTTGAGAATATTGAATTCTTCTTGATATTCTTCAGTCCACTGATATGTGACTCCCTTCGTCATCAATTTGGTGGAGGGTAAACTTTTTCCTGCCATATTGGGGATGAAATGTCGAATATAGGAAAAGTTTCCTTGAAGTCCTCTCAATTATTTCAAATTTTGAGGAGGTGACATACAATGGATTGACTTTGTATTCTCCGGATCAACTTCTATAACATATGGCGTACAACAATTCTGGGAAATTTTCCTAAGGTTTCCCCAAAAGCACATTTCAAGGGGTTCATCTTCATATTTTGTTGTCGAAGTTTGTGGAATATGATTTCCAAATCAGCCAAGTGATTAGAAAGTTTTCTGGATTTAACCACCAAATCGTCCTAATAACATTCAACCAATTTCCCTAAAAAGTTTTTGAAGATACAATTCATGAAACACTGATATGTTGTGCCATCATTCTTTAGGATAATGGGCATTACCCGATAGCAAAACACACCCTAAGAAGCACTAAAGGCTATATATTCTTCATCTTCTGGAGATATTCAGATTTGATTATACCTGGAATGTCCATCCATGAAGGAAAGTGTTTCATCGCCATCTGTTGCATCAATTAAGATTTCTGTGATCAGAACTAGAAAAGAATCCTTAGGACAAGGCCAATTATGATCTCTGAAATCAATGCAGAATCAATTTTTTCCATTATTCATTTTCACAGGGAAAATATTATTCATCCACATGGGATATTGAACTTCTATAACGAAGTTATATTTGATAAGCTTATCCACTTCAGCTTCAATTTTGGAAGCATATGTTGGGTGTGTTCTTCTTGCGGCTTGCTTAAATCCTCGATGTTCTTATGGAAAACCCAAATGATGAGTAGTGACATCAGGATCAAGCCCTAACATTTCTGTACAATTTAATGAAAATATATCACGATTTTTCTTTAAAAATAAAATATACAATTCTTGCTCTTCGAGAGTCATTCCCTCACTAATTAAAGTGGGGTGTGGATCTAATTTTGTACCCAGATTTATTTCTTTGAGTTCATCCACAGTGATAGAGATACCCTCTTCAAATTCTAGAGGAGCAGCCCTGAGATATTCCTCTTCTTCGTCAACACGTGTTATCTCTTCTATTTCTTCTTGCATAGTAGATGATGAAGCATAATTTCCATGATCAGGGGAGATGTTAAAATTTAAAAATCTTGAGGAAGAAGCTTCCATTTCTGAGCCTATTGATGATGAAGGGTCTTCCGTGGGTAATAAAGGGGAGACGATGGATTGATAATCAGAATCATTGTTCACCTCTGACATTGCTATAACTTCTTCTCACCTGGTTGGCAAAGTATAGAATTGCTGAATTTCAGCAGTTGAAATGAAGACATGTCCATTTGATCTTTCATCATTCCTTGGTGAAGCACCAATTTCTACCATGTTTTCTGGCTTGATCGTCGTAATTGATATTATAGAAGTTTCCATAAGTGTATTTGGATATGGTTCTATCCTGTCAATTTGACTGATAGGCAACACATAATCTGTACTCACATATATGAATGGGTTTACTGGAATCTTTTCCAAATCATATGGAGCATAAATTTTGGTAACCTACCTTGTTGTGGACTTATCCTTTCCCTCTATGTGATAGAATTCCACCTCAATGTATTGAGATTCAAATGTTTTGAATGGGGCCTTATCACCGTACAGTGTCCCAATGTGACCATTGAAATAATATTTGATACATTGATGATATGATGAAGGGATAGCCGCATGTTGATGTAGCTAAGGTCTTCCTAGAAAAATATTGAATGATGTGTCATGACGAACAACCATGAAATCTGAATTGGATACAAGATCTCCAAACTGAGTTCTGAGTGTGATCTTGCCCAGAGGTTCTTGTTCATTTTTATCATATCCTTCAAACATAAAATTACAAGCAGATAAATCAGATTCGGTGAGGCCCAATCGATGAAGTGTATGAAAAGGGATGTGGTTTACTCCTAAAGTATTATAAATGAATTCTCTTCAGATGTCTACATAATTAACCTTTCCATATAAGTACAAAGGTCTAATATGTCCATGCACAACATCATCTTCATCTTCATCTGTAAAAGATTTCACAACATGGCATTCTGTAGGATCATTCTCTACATGGTAGATTCAGCCGCATAAATTTCAGTTTTTAATTCTTGAGGACATGACAAAGCCTAAATTTGTGCCTCCCGAATATCCTTTGATAGATTCAAGGCATCCAGAATTGAAATCCTGGCTGGTACGTGGGCAAAATGGTTTCAGAAATCATACTTTTTAACCAATGGTCTGCATTTTCCAATAGGAACATGTGGTTTCGTAGGTGCCTTAGAAGTTTATGCTTTGGAAGTAGATGCATCTGGTATCAGGGTAAGATTTTGAAATAATCCTGGATTTCGAAAATTAGACTGACTATGTCTATTTACTTTCAGAAAGGATAAGGTGTAACCTCTAACTGATCCTCTAGAATAATTGTGCCAGGACTGAATCTACCATACATAGAATAACTTTCTTGTTCTTGTTGAGCCCACTGAAGGGCTTTGCCACGATTTTCTACTTTATATACAGTTTTAGCAAGGATAGGATTGAAATAGTGTTTTCTAGGATATCCACATATTTATCTGTATCCTAGACCTCTGGAACTCCCTCTAATTCTTCTATTTGATACAGGGAAGTCAGGCTCATCAAGATCAAAACTGTGACTGGAAAAAGGATTTTTTAAATGAATCATGTTTATATAACCAATGATCAACTCTTCATCTGATGAAGACTCTTCCAGATTAGCTAGTTTAGGCTGTGCCGTTTGGTGGGGCGGTGCCCGTGGCCTTGAAGTAGATGGAATAAAATGTGTGAGAGTCAAAGACAACTTGTGCTTTGATATGATCTCATCTTCTTCTGATTGTTCCTTTTTTTAATTATGACGTTTTTTCAATGATTTTCCCTCTGATGAAGAGGGTTTTTCTGTGGTATTCAAAGCAAAAGACACAATTGGTTTCTTCAATTTCGTTTCTAAAATTTCATGAGTTCGGTTGATCGTTTTTCTGACCATCCAATCATCATATTTCTGTGCATTTTTACTTTTGAATTCTTTCCACTCGCCTTCTTCCTCTAGATTTGTAGCAGTAACACATGCTACCTGAGCTGAATAACCTTTCAGTTTTATCAGTCCCCAGTCCACCGTCAATTGTAGGAGGCCTTTGAAGACAAAACACTCTTGAATTGGATGCCCCAACAGCTAATTAAATGGGAAGTAGTTGGGACGATCATCATATCCTTCCTTGTTTTGATTTTTTGGGCCTTGGAAACTGAACCAAATTATATTCGTGAGTTGAAATGAAGTAACCAGGAACTTGTTCATTTCGGAAACAATAAACATGGCTCTTTAACTCCTAAAATTGTTTCTGTCTTTGATCTCTTTGATAATCATGACGAAACGGCCTCTATTGGTGATGCTCAGGAGGTGGATCCATTTGTTAAGATGAAGGTTTTGATGTAGAAGCAGGTATAGGTGCTTGTTTAAGTGTAACTATAGTAGTCTCTTTTTTACACATTCTCCTTCCTGGAGCTGATGGAATTACCTGGGTTTTATCCTTAGTCTTCATAAGAGGGTCTTCAATCTGTTGAGCAATTGTGGTAAGGTCTTGAAACCCTCCTATGTATTTCACAGGGATCAACGGTGTGCATAATTCATTACACAAATTTTCCACATAGATTGGCAACAACCCTTCTTGAGGGAGTGCTAACCTTAAAAAATATCTTAATCCCTACCAGCAAGCAATAAAATCTGAAATTCTTTTATTATCTCTTTGGTTACAATTTTTAAGATCAAATACTTTTTCCCTTCACAAAGTTGAGCTGAATTGAAGAAGGAATCGTTGATGGAGATCCTCCCTCCTGGTAATTGAACGGGATTGCAAGCTTTTATAAAAGACAAAAGAAAGCCCTTGTAATGACTGTGCAAAACATCTGAGCATAAATACTTCTTGTTGCTGAGGAGTTCCCATGAATGGATCGCAACGAGAAAAAAATATGTTTTAAGTGTTGATCTGGGTCCCACAAACCATTAAAAATTGGGAATGTGGTACTTGCAAAATTTGATGGGGGAGGAATTTCATCAACACATTCAGGGTAAGATCTCTTTTCTAGTTGAATTTGTGCATGCTTTCCCTCCATAGCTTCAAAATGAGCTGTCAATGACTCAATGGTGGTTATTAACTTTTGATAAACATATGGTTGAGCTAGGACCTGAGAAGGTGCAATAGCTGGAGCTTGGATTGGTGTGATGGCTGGTACTGCAACTGATGGTAGCACAGCCGATTTTTGTTGTGCATGACCCATAGAATTAGACCTGTGAGGGTGTACTGGTAAAAGAGGATATTATTGATCCATCTCAGTAGCTGAAATAAATTCCATTAGCTAAATGACTCCAGTACGCTTAGGAGGAAGACTACTTTGAAGTATTTATGCATTCAACCTCCTTAATTCCTTCATTTCTTCTTCCTTCTGTGCGAATCTTTGCTCTAGTGAGAGTGATTGGACTTCTCCAGAGGAAGGGTGAAATGCAACTTGACTTTTTTCCTTTCCCCTTGTGGGATGCCTTTCAGAGAGGGGTATGTTGGTTACTTCAAGGAATAACAAGATTCTGGATAAGCCATTGATTTATTGTATGCATACCCTCTTCATTTGCTTCCGTGTCCACAACCTCTTGAGCATGAAATTCTTCATCTGATCCCTCTTAGTGAGCCTCGTCTAAGGGATCCGCAACAACAGAATATATGAAATTAATTGATGCATAGTTCATTGCATCTCTTCTATCATCATTTCTGCGATACTATCTGTTTCCATGTCCCTGATGAGACCCTGTCTTCTGTTGAGTTGATCCCTCAGGAAATTCTTGACGAACAGTAATTTGGAGGGAATCTCTTGATAATTTAGCTCTTCGTTCCTCTTGTGGGTTCATCCCTAATCGAGAGAAGACTGACTTTATCTGAGGAAGAGATTGAGGACTTGAAAAAGTCCTCAGTCCTTTTGATTGGGGTTATTCCTACTATTCCTGTTCAACTCCTCGAATCCTATTTATTGATTATGGGGGTTTGGATAAAAGAGTCCCTAGTATGGAAAGATGGGGTGGTTCTTAAGCTGCTACATCTGAGACTTTCTTAAAATCTCTCCAAATCTTGCATACTTTAGTCCGGAAATTGGCTGGATGGATCAACCTACATCCACTCAAATAACCTGGCTCAAAAGAATGTTGGATGATTTCTGACACTACCGTCACTTAATGATTTGCACAATCTAAAAAGGAAGCCAATTTGACAGTCTCATTTTCCTGATGAAAGAGTAATTTGACAACTTGTCTCAGTATGCCTGACTTTGAGAATAACTAGTTGAGGCCTGTTCTTGGGAAAGCCTTTGATTATGCACAAAACCATCTAGATGTGGCAAATTAAGGGAAATAACATTGCATGAGAACACATTCGGTAGGATTCGTTGACTCGAGAATACAGTGAAATGTAGTGCTCCATGAACACCCCATCCCTGGATATGAATCCCAGATGGGGAAATAGAAAATAACTGGCGCAACATTTTTAATGTTCCAAGGCATGAATATTGAAGGGCTCTCTACTTCTTCTCACCTTTTGGATATCGTTAAACTAATAGAGAAGCCAAATCAATTTGGCGTTGTAACCCTTCTATTATCGTGACATGACTTTCATATTCATCATAATATAATATTTTCTTGTTCAGGTGACAAAAAATTTCCACATTTTGAGACGAATATCATGAATACAATATTCCGTCAACATCTCTGGAATATCATACTAAGAGTCGGCCAAAGACCAAAACATTACAGGTACTTTATCTTTTTCGAGTTGTTTTATTATATTCACCACTTCATCTTTATCATTCAATGAAGATTCTTCTACCTGATTGGACTAGAGCTGGTGTTTCCTTGTTGCTTTATCAGATTCAACAAGATTAGTAGAGAATTCATTTATCAAACTAGAATATGAATGACCCAGGGGTTGTTCAGAGAATGACCTACACCCCGGGTTTTCTTCTGATTGAGAAGGTATTTCACCTGCTAGCGATAAAGCATCAGACATGACTTGCTTCACATTTTCAAGTGCCTTAAGATAAGAGGGATTTCTCATCACTACATTGTCCTTTGAAAATTTTCCAGGAAATGAAAATTACTACTATGGAGAGGACTTTCGCAGCTAAATTCATCATCATGGAGAGGACCACCATGGGGGGTTATAACAGAAGATGAAATCTTTTTCCCCTTCATCTTATAGCCATGTAGAGGGTTCTCGCGGATCTCATATGAAGATGATACTTCGAGACCAACCGAACTGCCATGAAGCAAGCCCTCATGAGAAAGTTTCAGAGTAATAACATCATAATTAATGATCCCACTATTAGGAAACGAGAGAGTTGAATCTTGAGTTCCAACAGATAATTGTCTGAGTGCATCAAGAACTATAGCATCAAGCAAGACCTTATTATAGATTGGCTCTTGATTTCTTGACTATACTGGATGGGTATTTTTCTTATATTCATTCTTACTCCCTTTGAGAACCAATTTTTGACAAAAGTGGTTATTATGGGTAGGTGTATGCTCTTGCTCATAAGAAATGATCATGGTATGCTGATTATCTCCATTCAAATTAGGTGTATGTGCCTAATTTGATTGTCCTTATGATATGGGGGAGTATGCCCCACAAACCTCTTGGACTGGAACAGAGTTGTGTATCTTTTCCAGAGTGATATATTGTTGGGTCACTCCACTGGTAGAGACAGATTTGTATTTATTTCCCTGTGATGCTACTAAAGCTGTTATAATATTCTGACAGGCATCCAGAATACGAGAAGGGATTTGCTTATACTCTTTCACCATCATCAGAATGTTCTTGGTGACTCTAGATGCTAGAACGTGAATATACGTCCATTGAATTTTTGGAGTAGGTCTGTATACTTTCTCCAGTCCTCCTTTTCCTGTCAGTGAATTCTGACAGTACTCATGTTTGGGGGCAGAGAGTTGAGTCTGCTCCAAATTTGTCGCCGGAGCATTCCAACTAACTTCTCTGGGTGCTACCAAACGAGACTGTTGGCAGGCTTGATGAACATTGGCAGGTGTATGTTCCTGCCATGTATTCTTCCTTAGGTATGGTTGATGAATTTCCATCAATAATGGCTGACGAGACTGTTGACAGAATTATTGATTGTAAACAGGTGTATGTCCCAGCTTATCAGTTGTCATCATATTAGATTGGTGAGCATATTTGGTTGTAGTCAGATGAGCCTTCTGACTAGCTGATGAGATATAAAAAGGTTTATATGCTTTCCTATAATACTCCGTTAGAATTTCCTAGCAGGATTGGTGTGTTACTGTTAGATGAGTCTGATGGACAGTAACATCATGACAGATGGGTGAGTATGCTCGCTCATTATTTGCCATCAAGTTGGCTTGATGGACTTATCTAGAGGGGGGAAAAGTAATAACCTACTCCCTGTTGACCAGATTTCACCTCTGACGGTTCATCTTGTGTGCTTGGGTCTGAAGAACCGGAGCCGAACCCCTAAAGGCGAGACCCTAGTCATGTTTAGGGTGCACTGCCGCACGATTCTGGCGGCGATTGTTAATGGGAGACCTTGAGAAGGACTCATGTCTCCTTGAATTAAGGCCTTGAGAGACCTTCTCATTCACCTCCTCATAATATGGGAGGTACTGGTGATTATGTTTCGAGGATAACGACTCGAAACAGTTGGAGACGGTGGTTGGCACCACCTATTTCTTGATCACTGGTCATCGCTGTCTGGACAACCAGGGTGAATTATTGACTTTGAGGGCCTGTCGAGCAGCCTCCAGAGTCAGAATGGTACCACGTTGACGGTATTCTTTAACTAGTGCATTTGGGACCCCATGTTGAAGATGTTGAGTAGGTGATGTCATCCTCATAGCGGATGAGGATCCAGCAGGAGTAGCAGCAAATGCATTCATAGGTGTGAACTTCAGAGAAACCATTTCTGTAACGCAAAAGTTCTTGGAAAAGAGTGACTATTTGATATAATAGACATAATCAAGATAAGTTTGGACACTACATGTTTTGGAAGAGCACATGTTTTATTTATTTCTTTGTTGGCCCAAACATTGATTTAAATAGGGGCCTAACAAATAAGTAAAACACCATTTAACTTGGATAAGGATTTACATCGGGTTCACCATTTTTTGTTTCTTCTGGAAATGGGGATGACCTTGTTTGTTTAAGGTTCAATCATTCCAATCGGTTTATAACAGGTTTATTAATAGAACCAGAAACTTTCAATGATTTTATATCCCTTTGGACCTACTTTCCAAAGGCAGGTGCTCATTAGTTGTGGACCAATGAGGCTTATGAATTTGCATTGGTTGAGAGGATGGGAGGTCGGACTCATCACACCTTTTTTGGGGGGAATTATTGTATACTCTGGGACTCTCTTTATAGAATTGAGTTATGTTCGTGGAACCTTATTAAATTACCAATTATGAAAATGAGTTTTCCTTTAGATCTGAAAATCAATTATTAATATTTATGGAATATAGAGAATCTTTTATATGTATTTTAGGTTCTTCATCAATATAGAATCATCTGTATTCTTTAGATATTTTTAGTCAATGGTATCCTTCAACAAATTATATAGAAATCGCTTGGTCATTAAGATAACTATACTGGTTTTAAATCCACTCAGTGGGGTACTTGAAGTTTGTTTTCATTCAAAAGTACATGGATTATTTCGGAGTTGGGATCATACCCGCATATGGGCTACCTACGCATCCTTGTTTAGAAAAGGAATCTGAACCCACATAGTTCAAGTGAATAAATATGAAGTCTATTCATGGTTGATGTCCCAAAGAAAAGATGTCATAATTACTTTTAAACTCTAAGCTCACGTGAGTCATGCTCGGTGTGAGAAGCAAGAGGTATCAGTAAAACCTGATGATTGTGCCTTGAAAAATGCAATCATAGGAAATGATATGTGGCCTATGTATGTATGACTGCCAAAGATAGATGAGGATTGGGATTTACATTTGGGAAGAAACCCGGGAACAAGGTCCATAAAGGTATATGTGCTTTATAGACATTTAAATACCTAACTTATGACTTAATCCTGAGAATGATTCCCAAATTAGAGGGGAATTATGATTGGGTTTTATTCATGTGAAAGAAGTCCAAATCAAATGAAATTAAGTCTGGGTAAGTGAAATTATGACTGGGTCTTACTCCTAAAAAGGAGGCCCAGGTTAGGGGACTTGTGATATGGGGCTTACTCATGAAATGGTGGCCCATATAAAACGAATTTAAGATGTGGGGCTTACTCCTAAGGAGGATTCCCATATTGAAAATCTTCTCATCTTAAAGGATGAGGTTGAATGAATGAAATCTATAACCATAGTGACATAAAGATATGTAAATCACTAGGTTTTGAGAGATGTTCGATAGAATTCCTTTCAGATAAGGAAGCCAACAATGGAAACATGACAAATGTGGCTTTGAAGAGGAGTTTGAAGGCTAAATCTGGAATTGGAGAGAAGCATTTGAAGAAAAATAGTTGAATAGGCAAGAGGGGTACCCAAAAAGAGGTAGGCGTGCAAGTCTGGTTTGGGCGCGCAAGTCCTGATTGCGGAAGTATACATGCACGACACATGTATACATGCGCGATGGTCTACCCATAGGGTACTACATGGGAGAGACTTGGTTCATGCCCTTATTATTATCCATAAGGGCTTCCAAAAGGGTGGCACGTAGGTTCTGTTGAAGGGATAAGGTGGCACGCAAGTGTGACCATTTTCCCTTAAGGGTTGGACACCTAGGCGAGAAAGTGTTGATGAATTTCAACCATTAGTCCTTATTCTTCCTCTTTAGATCTTCCATTCTAGGTAAGAAATTACCTTATAAGTGTTCAGAAGATTTCAAGTAGAGATTAGGGCACCTAGAGCTTAAATGTGACTTTTGGATTCTTTGTCCCCAAAATGGAGCGCCCACAATGAGTATTTATAGGCCATTGAAGACCTTGGTCGAAAATCTGGTAGGGCGTGCGAGTCACCTGCATGAACCATATACAGCGTGCAAGTATACCTATGCGACCATGATGAAACATCCACGACCATTGCTTAAAGGAATCCTTATTCACTCCTTTGTCAAATTTTTATGTTTCTTCAATGGATGAATCTATTTGTGCTTAAGGTATTCCTTTTTTTAGTCATTAGAATCTGTGAAAGACAAGAGCATCAATAGGTTGATATCATCATTAAGAAAGGGAAATGATTGATTCTTTCATGGATATCCAAATATGGGGAAAAATACCCTTGTTCACCAATTTATAGGCATGGGTGGTCTGAACATTCTGGCCTCCTGCACCCGGGCTTCGCAGCGAATGTCACCTGTGATTCACAACACCCTTCTAACGATGCCGCTTCACGATGTTGCTTCACGATGCCAGTTTTTGGTTCCACTTCACTCTATCACTCTGTTATCTAGCACCAAAATCAAGATTCTTTATCTGCTTTTTTGAGATCCCTCATTTTTTTGGAGACTTACCCTTAAAATTTGACCCTCTTTTCATTCAGCTAGCATTCATAAGTGGAATTTGTTGGTGCTAATATTCCTGACTCATGAGGCACAAATTTTTTGTCTAATTCAAGGTAAATAGAGACTCAAAATCGCCCAAAAATACCTCAAAACTATCCCCAAGGGCCTTGTTTGTGAACACCTTCATAGGATCATCCTGCCTTTATGATCGCGAGCATCAATGACAGACTCTCAGTGAGTCCGATGAATCTTGACGCCCATGTGGCATCACATGATATCCATGGGCTACTCCTCGATGGCCACCTCAATGATTCCTTGCGTGACATGATGGAGCCCTTCCACTTCCTTGTATCATTTTTTATTTTTGACTAGCTCTGTGATCATTACATTGATGGACCCACCATGAGTCCAAGTAAGTCAAACACAGCCCGTTTGACTTTGCAACATCATCTCCTCTTCACAATGCTCGTATTTTCTCCATGGAATGATTTGTGACCCCCACTGAACTTTGTTGCCTATAAATATAAGGCTCAACCCATTTAAATGACTATTACTCTAGCCTTTGACCTTCGAGTCATTCATTTTGCAAAGACCTTCGTGATGTTAAAAAACGGATTGCCAAATTTACTTGGCCTCAACGAGCCATGCCTCCTTCTATTCTTCATGGCACCCAAAAATGTTGGGGTTTCCTATTGCGAAACACTACAATCTTTGTGATGGTGGGATCCCCTTATGGGTGCTTAAGGATTATATAAGTATTAATCTTTTGTGGCACACTCTCCAAATAATGGGTTCTTTGATAAGTCGATGCTATTATCTATTGAAAACCTCCCTTCATGAAGAATCATTCCTTCTCTAAGACTCTTTCCATCACAAATACCATCATCTTCGTGAAGTAACTGAGCTTGGTGATGTCCATCATCTTCATAAAACACCAAATCATCCTGAAGCCCCTCTTTTTAAGGTCTCATGCTTTGCAAACCCCTCCCCCATTAAGTCCTCCAGGCCTGTATAAAGTGATTTCATCATTCCCTGAGTTGTGATTAATGAATTATTTCTCTTCCATGTGCATCTTAACATAAGCATGCTAACAACTATTGATTCTTCGCATAGCCTCATTAATTTAGAACCTCAATGGATGACTCCACCAACCCTTTAATAAATGAAATTTTTATACCTTCCCTTCCCGATGTGTGGATTGGTGAATGTTATGTTAGTCCTAGGGGTGATAAGAGAGTCCTCACTATCTGATCAGTAGGATGTTATACTTCCAAGAAACGACATGTCCTAAACCCTCAATGATAAAATATGATCACCGCATGAAGGAAAATCCCGAGAGGTCCATGAATGGGATGACCATGATATCCCTATCACCCATCCTCTCCATTTATGATTTTTTCACCACGTTCATCTATGGAAGACTTTGAGTAAGACCACACACAACTTGGTATGGTTCTCCCTGTACGATGGCCATATCCTCCCCAAAAATCTAGAAACCCTCTCAAAGTTTCCATATCATCCTCTACTCAGGCCACCAACCAAGGGTAAGCCTTGGATTCCTCTTTGGAATACTAATCACACATAAGACACACCCTACTCCTCACTAACACACAGTTCATAATGCGATTGTCAATTCTATTGCTACCTCTTATATCTCACACTGAGCATAAATGATGTAGGATTATAGTATGCACCAACCATGACATCCCTTTTGGGATACCTTAGCATGTAATCTCCATCCCCATCTTCTTAAACTATGTAGACTTTAATCCTTCACATTTTCAATAAAGGTACATAGGAAGCCTCCCTGATGTTCAAGCCCATCACCCAGTGGTCCCAACCACTTCACGTAGGTTTACCCTCATCTTACAAGATGCTATAAAGTATGCCCCTTTCATCCCACATGATGATAAATTGTATGATTTTTTAATATTTGGGATTTGATCCCTGTCTCATAGAAAGGGTACATAGGAAGCCTCCCTAATGATCATCCCAAAAACTAGTAAATTTCAGTGTCCGCTTTGTTGGGACCCACATACTTGGTCCGAACCCATAGTGGTGTCAGAACAGTTCTTGGGATTTCTCAGTACATAAGTCCTACACTCAATCTATACTCCTCCAACCAATAGTTTTCCTCTTTCGATGGGCTAATAACCAAGAGTAATCCACAACACTTCTCAGTGTTGCTTCCCTTTGTGTCCACACTTATTCTATTCCCCATTCTTTAACTATGTGGAATTTGATCTTTTTTCTTTTTGGAAAGGTATGTAGGAAGCCTACCATGGGTACAAGCACATCAGTTATGTACCATACAGTTGTCTCCCTAAAGCCGTTGTGTCATAGGGAGACCATTACTTAACCTGATGGTTTCATTTTCTTTGTGTCCCTGTCCAAGCATCCATTATCATGAGTTACCTCCTTAGGCGACTCATCTCCCAATTCAAGAACTATGGGGACATTGAGTCTATGCCACTGGGATACATATGAAACCTATTATAGGTTAAAGACCAATACAATCACCTTCACAATGCTTCTCGTTCCATCCCTATTCATTCCACCCATCGAAACTTCATCCATATCCATCCAGGATTTACTCGGCCAGCCACATCTTAGTGATATCATGATATCCATATAGGATGATCACCATGTGTAAAACACATTCATATCACTTCTTCTTCTATCACTCAGGTTGTTAACCATGTATGAGACCCAACTTGATTTTGGGTTGTTTTCCATTCTGTACACCCCAACCCCATGACTCAACCTCTCAAACTACATGGGTTTTGGTCACTATATTCTATACAGGGTATGTAGGAAGCCCCCCTAAAGCTAAATCCCATACAAGGGTAAACCTTGGTGTCCCCTTTGCTGGGACCCACCATCCCTAGATCCACCCTTGGTGGTGTGCAGGTCAATCTTCACACTGTGAAACCTTCCCCTTTTTCCTACACAATATCCTGCGTCTATCCTTATTGGCTGTTTTGACCCATCCATATGGTAAAATTTATAAGTGCTCCCTCTTGGGGAAGTACCTATCCTGTCCACTCCCATCAGTGTTCTAATCAGTCTAATCAATGTCTTCTAGATGTTAAACTCGCGGCATACCCCATGTTAAATATGGGAAGCCGATGGAATCCACAGAGACATGCCTCTGGCATAAAATTACCCATATTCGATGTGGGGTTCCTTGGGCTTACGCGCCCTCAAGAATCCCTCCTATAATAGAAAATCCACGTGTACTTGTGTTTTAGTGTCTAGATAAGACAACAATTTCCAACGTTACTAATCCCATGATTGAAGGTCGCTTCCCTAACATGACCCCATGGGAATGCCTTGATTGAAGAAACATAATTAACAGGTGGCCCCAGGGATATTGAACCAAGAATATTTTCATGAACAAAATCTGTATCTTTGTGGGAGACCTGAACTATATGATGAATTCTAAGGGTGAATCCTTGTATGGAGGGACCAAAATCCCATAATCTATTTTCTATCTAGGAGAAAAAATCCCTCAAAAGGTGACAAATGGCTCCATCCTTTAGAAAGAGAGAGTGTATGGAAATAATGCATCATGTTTCTCTTCCATGGTTTATGATTAAAACTTGTTAATGAAACACATTTATATTCCATGGGTTATTCGATAATGAAATGATTAAAAAACCTATCTCTTTTCAATAAGATATTCTATGATGATATGCCTTGTAAGTCCCATTTATTTTTTGCGGTTGATATAAGGAGTTGTTTATTATCTTGTGAATCACATATGTTTTATTTTTATTACATGATGGGTGAGAAATATATCTCCCACTAATGAATTGGGTAATGATAAATTTTATTCAAACATAGAGGGTACATGAGTAGTTAACCCATGCCCAAAAATAAGGGTATATGGATTATTATCCCAAGCATGAAAAATGGGTCATAGAGGTGGTTATCCCAAGCCCAAAGCAGGTAAAAAGATGGAAATCCCTTGACTAACCTATTATGAATTTCTTGGTGGGTTGCCTTAGTGTAATTGTTTATATTCTTATGTTTATACCACAATTCAATGTACTATGGAAATGTTACGCTCTCATGAATCATTTTCTTTGATTCCATTTTTATCCATGTTTTTTGAACTACCAATATTTGTTTTATAAGTCAATGTTATGATCTTTTATTTGATTGGTATGGTTTTCATATTTTATGCCCATGTTCTAATACCATTATGCTCCTATTATTATTATGTATCTCCTTTTTTAACCCCATTAAGTATTTAATCTCACTCATTCCAATGTTTCATTTCGCAATGTTAAAAAGAATGGTTTTTATGATAGAAGACCAATGTGGAAGATCATTGTGGGAGACATTTAAGATCTTCCATGAATTAAGAATATTATGTTCAAAGTTTCCAGAGGCACTTAACTATTATGGTTATTAGGTGTGTGTTTTTGAAATGTAATGAGTATTCATCTAAACATATGTAATATACATTTATGAGAAGTTGAGGTCACTATACTTGGTATCAAGGGATTGGTTTTGTTAAACATTGGAAACTAGGATAAGAAAACAATAGAGATATCCCTAAGGATATTACTAAAGATATTTATAGTCATGTCTCAAAGGATAAGTATAATAATAAGTCAAATAATATGAAAAATTTCATCTAATATTTATGAAGGATTGAGTGAGTAGTTTCCATGAAATTACATCTATGCCTGGATAATATAAGTGGATGTCATTCTAACCTAGTTGTACCTTGGGATAACAACCCCCAAAACACAATATTGATCTAGTATTTATCACGAACTGGTGCATGAAAATTGGATTTGATGAAAACCTCGATTGATACACCTGGGGAAATTAATAGAATATTCACAAACTCACTATGAACTAGAGTGAAAGATATAAGTTAATGATGACTATGGATGACCAAGGAAAAAACATTGACGTCATAGAAGAAGGTGGCATGATTTAGAAATCATGTATGTGCTTTTCCAAAACCATGGGGCTTTCCACTATGATTAGTATTGCTCAAACAATGGTTTTTTGTTTTACTCAATGGATAGACCCAAATGAAATCATGATAATATAGAATCTGATAGACAATTTAGTGACTATGAGAAACCAAATTTAATGGTTATTAGAGAGAATGATAGTGTGACTCTAATTAATCAGCTATACAAATATATGATTAAAAATGTGAACATCAGTTATATTTTTAAAACATCGAATATGGAGAAGATGGAATTTTACAACATTTCATGTGGGAATAATCCTAGAAGAAAGATCATTCAATTTTCTACATGTTAAGAAGGTGGGAAGAAGAACCTAGATCAATGTCTGAATGGGGGGGTCATCTATGGGGAAAATAAGTTCATAGATTAAAAATATTTCGATGAATTTAATGTCTTGTATATAGGTAATATAGAAATTACCTGATTCAACACCCTAACCTAAGAATTAACTTCTAAAACAAAGAATAAGCTTTTCCAGGATAATTATTGATGTGGAAGGATTGGTGTGTTTTTTCATATTGAGGAATTATAATATATATTAACCATGAAATAGTTATGTACTTTTGATTATAATATTTTCATTAAGAATTTTAATGAATATATTGAAATATCCCAATGAGATATCGAATTGATTAAATTGAAAGGTTATATTTCATGGAAAATAAACGATTAAGGGAATGATAATAACTAAAACATTATTGATGTTGGGATAATATTATTTGCATAATGATATTATTAATTTTGATGAGCTAAATTGTTTAGTGCTGAATAAATTGGAATTAATTAATTATTTTTTGATAATGTGGGTTTTTCTATCATAGATGAATTTGACCATGTTTTTGAATATATGGAATGTATCAAATAATATATGTTTTATGTAAAGAGTGACTAATAATATATGAATTCAATATGGTTTTTTTAGTAATTTATGTTATTAACATGTTTCTGTATAATACAAGATAAAGAGATACTTCATGTTGGTTGGGGGATTAATTATTTGTTCATTTTGGTAAATTTTGTAACCTTCTTTCTAAAGTTTAAGACTCTCATCTTTCTAAAGGTTCATAAGTTTAATCATTTATGGAATGGTGTAATTTGAACATTGGATATGTAATTGGAGATTAATTTATTAATTTAGCATATGAAGATTTATTCATATTGAATAACATATGATAACCATTTTGTTGGGATGATCACTAAAGATATAAAGAATGAATTATCATTATATTTATTTATCTATTGATCCATTAGGAATTTATGTATACCAAATTCACCATAATTTCCTAAAGTATTTGATGAAGTAGAAACTCGTAAAGGCACATTAGGAGGGTGATATTGAGATTATGAAATGGAATGAAATAAATTAGGTATAACTTTTGTGAAAATTCATCATCATTAAGAAAAAGATATCAAAGTAAACCGTTTTCCTTATATTTTTATTATTCATGATATTAATGAATTTTTTAATGCATCTTTGGTTTAGGAATTTTTTTGTCTTTAACATTATCTAAATTACACACATTATTGAGATCAGTGTTCTCTATCAATCTACTTTAGTATTTGATGGTTGGTTATCTTATCTATGACAATGTTCTCACATCCCAGAAATGTTTTCCAGTGTGGAAACCTAGTAATGAGTTACATTAGGAAACCATTACGTTACTAATTTATTTTTAAGGGAAGTCTTACTATTCATTTTTAACATGCAAGTTTCTATGAAGTAATTATCAAATGTCAAACCTTTGATGAATGAGATTAATTTCTAGTGAGAAATTCATTTTAAGGGGTTTGAATAAAACACACAAATATATTATGAATTTGTTTTTTGAATTAATTTAATCATTTCAATTTGTCTATTTACATGAATAAAATGTTTATCTTCAGTTACATTCAACAATGAGTTTGGATTTCATTACATGAAACATCAATTTTATCTTTAATATCACACAACATTATATTTTAATGAACAGTGAAATATTATTAAAATATTATTGTTTAATTTGGTAGTTATCACCTATCCATTGCAATGGCTGGTGTAAATAAGATTAAATAAATTATTAAAATATATGTCTCACATATATACATATAATTAATTCTTTGGTGACCAATTATTTAAAAATCAATATAAAAACCTTTTGATTAAAAGGAAACTTTTTTTGAGAAAACTATTTTTATGCATATAAATGTATTTTACCACCAAAAAATAAACAAATCACTTAAAGATAATTATTTTTATGAAATTTAATAATAATGTATTCAGCAACAATTTTTACGTTCACAATATGTGTTTTGTATAAATTAAATAAGATTAATGCCAATTATATTCTTAAAACTACATTTTTATAACAAACTATTATTATTAAATTTGCTATAGTTACTTTAAAATTTATTTTTCACATTTTAGAAAATTAATTTTATAAAATAAAAATAATTTTTGAAATAATAATTTCAAAATTATTCTGGGTTTTATTTTTTTAATTTTTATGAAAAGAATTATTTTAAGATTAATTGTGAAAGTTACTAAATTTTAATTGAAAAATGTGTTTTCCTATAATTTAGTTATACATTTAAATTAAATTTTAGATCATTTTAAATTTAAATTAGAAAAAATATAAACCCATCAACCCAATTTTGTTAATTTTATTAAATATCATGTGGAATTATAATATGATACCATTTAAAACATTTGACCATTTTCCCATTAAAAACAAAAAGAAATTATGCTTGCAAGATTATTTTTAAAATAAAAAATTGCAATTATATGAATTTAATATATAATAATATCTTCAATAATTTTAATGAAAATAATTTTTATTATCTCATAATTTCAAATTAATTTGTTATCATAATTTACCGTAAATTCTGCAAAAATTATTTACAGCATTTAAGAAAAAAAATTGGTTTACCCGAGGGTTAAACTAAAACAATATGTCTTATATTTACCATTAAAATGCCATAAAAAAATTAATGGACATATTTAGACACTAAAGCATAAATTAGTAGATAATGGTCAATTGTTTTAACCTTTTGACACAAGAAAAATATGGGATCACTCAATTCTATTAAAAAATAACAAGTGTCTCCTCTCCACCATTTTAAAAATTCCACCATCCATCCTACATTATTAATAACTTCATACAATTTTGGTTTTTCCAAGAGATTACAAAATTAATTAAAAAAATTTATAGAAACATCCAATAATCCTTTTTAAACATAAATCTATCCATGTAAATATTTTAGTGGAAACTTATGGAGGATACCCAGAAAAAGGTAATGTTTCTCAACTATCAATTTTGTTTTACTAATTCCTCTGCCTAATTAGATTATTATTATATAATTTTTAAATAATAATATCAATATCATTCAAATAATTTTTTTTTTAAATTTTAATGACTTAAAACCGTTTACACTTCCATCAAATGGGTTATGAAATAATAATTCTTGTGTATGGTAGACTATCAACTTGCGAATCGATGTTATTCATTTACAACCTCTCGAGTGAAGAAATAATCATGGATACATTGAATATATATGATTTAAAGAGTCATTATGATGTTATTATGATTTGGTAGTTTTTATATATTACATTATGTCATATTTTTCATTTTGTGGGAATACAATAACATCATTCTTGTGCACAACTCACTACATCTTTATGAAGTGATGTAATTCATCCACTCTTCCAAAGGAATGTATTAAAAATTGTTTCAATTAAAATATGAGATATATATTACAAAACTGATCATATAATTAACAAATATATATATCATTAACATTTATTTCTTTAAATCATATTAGAAAATTGAAACAATGATCATGCGTACGTACAACATTCCATTTCTATGGACGATGCATTTCATTTCCTATCACAAAATTTGATAAATTACTATAACTAAATTTATTATGAATAAATATAATATTTATATCATGTTTTATATTCTAGATATAATGAAACCTTTGTTGATGTAATAGGACCAAGAAATATCATGTTAAAACCTATGCAGAAAAACAAATATGTTATAGCCCAAATATGACTTTAACACGGATTTTTTAGTAAACAGGTAACGAAAACTCATAATAAAATCATATATGGTATGAAATATATGAATATTTATATATAATATTTGTATAATAATATTATTTTTATCATATAGTATGTTTTAATGAGTACAACAAGAATCATGAATTCATATAAGGGGAGTTCTAATCACACTTTTATTTATGGGAGAGATATGAAAATTCATCACACGTTTCTTTTGTGTGGTGTATATAAATCAAATTTGACATTTTATATCATTAATATCCTTATATTAATTATATTTAACGTTTCAATTTATTGTACTCTATATTTTTTATTACAATTAATAATATTACTAAAGAGGTAATGGATTTCAAACATGATGCATTTCTGTCTTACTATTTACTTCTATGAGAAACATTCCATATTCACCTCCTATTTATATAGTGTTTTTTTAGTTCCCATAAATTTATTTTATGATTATTATAATTTTTATAATTTTTATTTTAATATATTTTTCATGAACTCTCTTTTACGTGGTTCACAGTTGAAATGTTACAAAATCAGTAAGGGAATGTAGTTAAATTTTCAATTATTGAGACATACATCATGTTTAGCACATATATTCTTTCATGTGTTGTATATAAAACCCCTTTTAGAAGTAATATCATGAATTTATTTATCCTCATGTTATTTTTTGTTCCATTTTTTTATTACGCCCTTGGGATTTGGATTCTTTGTTACCAAAGTGGTAATGATTTTATGTTAGAATCTCATTGTTTGTCATGATTAATTATGAATATTTTTCCAATGATAAACCACTATGATCTATATCTAAATAAACTCATTAATTTTATTCCCCTATATTTAGGTCATTAGAATACATTTTTTTCATGATTTTCTTATACTTATGTACTCAATAGTTCAAAAGAAATTTTTTAAGAAAGAATCATCTTTTCAGTCAATAAAACTTTCGATTACAAAACCATGTTTTATAAACATGTTCTAAAAAATGTGTTATTGTTATTCTATATTTCATTAAAAGAAATATTTACCCATGATTTAATTTTTTTAAAAAAATCATCAATGTAATCATCTTGTAGTTTTCCAATAAATTTCCATTAGTATTAAAAAATGAGAAGAATATTCAATTTAATTTGTATAAAGTGAACAGAATTATCCAATGTCATGAAAAATAAATTTATTTAATAATACTTTATAGTTTTTCAATTTTATCTTCTAGTAAATTATTTTACAAATATTTTACATTTAAAAAAAATTCAAAGTGGAAGGTTTTTTCCCTAATAAATGTTTTAAAATATTGATCAAAATTAGTTTTCATATAAGATTACATCATTTGATACTATATATAAATTGATAGGGATATGATCCATGCATACCATTATTATTATTTATATGAATGGTTTATGATGACAATATACTCATGGAACTCATGCCTCTTCCATGGATTAATGCATGATGAAATTATTATGAAACCCATCGCTTTTCCATCGGTTAGGCTATTGTGAATAATTTATCAAACCCATTTATTTTTATAGGTTATGATGTGATGAATGTGTTATAATCTTGTGGCACACATATGTATTATTTTAATTATTTGAAGGGTGGTACCTACATGTATATCCAATTAATTGGGTTATGAAAATGGTTATATGAGATAAGAGGGTAAATTATTTTTAGCCCAAGCCTAAAAAAGATGGTACATGAGTGGTTAGCCTAATGCTAGAAAAATGGGTTCACTATGGTTAGCCTAGGCTTGAAGTAGTTTCTTGGGCGGTTATCCCAATCCTAAAATTTTGTGAATGCCTTTGTGGAATTCTTTGACATAATATTTTCCATGATTATGTGTATGCCAAAATTCAATGTCTTATGGTAATTCTCTGCTATCCTAGATCATGTTTTTTTATTCCAATATGATTCATGTGTTATGAATTTCCAATATATATTTAATGTCACAAAATTATTATATCTTGTTTTAGTGGTGTGATTTTCAAATGTTAAATTCATGTTCTCAAACCCTTATTCTCATTTTATTCTTATATATCTAACTTCTTTACCGTTAATTTGCATCTATAATCACCCTTTGTTATGTACACATTCTCCAAGTTATGAAGAATGGTTTCTATGTCGGGGTACTAAAGTGGTTAATATTTATGGGATACATTGATGATATTCCATGAATTATGAATATTTCATTCCATGTTTCTAATAGAAATAAACTATTACCATCCTCATGCATGTTTTTTATAATGTAATTAATATTCATATATAATGATGTAATATACATGTATGAGAAACCTCAGTTGCATAAAATTAGTATCCTATTGATTTCCATGATTATTTTTATTTATTTACACTTTTTTGTAAGGTATTTTTCTCCATTTATCTACTCTAGGGGATGGTCCACGTATTCTTGTCATCCGATTATATAAAACATATTGCTTTAATGAAATTGAAAATTTAGATAGAAGATATCGAGATACAACATTTTATTTTTATAAAGATTTAAATTATTCTCATCAAAATAAGTTGTATGGAAGACTCTATCAATGTATCCGTTAAAAAATATTAATCAATTGACTATTAATCATATATTTTAGTTCCCATATATTAATTATTCATTGAATATCTCAAGGGAGAAATATGGTTTTTTAAAATTTTCCATAGGTTAGGATATAACCATCATAGAGTGAGGGATACAAATATTCATATGACTATATTTATATGATTATTTATTAATTATTATTAACTTTCTATTCAATTTCTAATAACTAATTCCCTTACTATTATTTCAGACATAAGAAATTAGGTGTCCCACCATTATCTTGACACCTTTGATGTGGTGTTCATAGATGATGTGTTGGTTTATTAAAATATAATTTACGATCATTAAAACCATTTTAAAATCATTATATAAACCTTGGGTGACCATAATTAATATAAAAAGTAATATAAATTCAATTATAAGATTTATAAGGTGAATTTACTTAGTTATATCGTCTCTTAGAAGGGGATTATGTAGACCTTGAGAAGATCCATGTGTTAAAATATTAGGGAAGGCATATGAATGCTTTCAATATGAGGATAATATTGGGACTAACATGATATTTCATGGGTTTTTTGGATTTATTTAGGTTATATTATCATTTGATTTATTTTAATTAATATATAATGTTATTTTATTAGGATGAGAAGTAACTGAGATTTGTTGAAAAAATAAAGGAAAATTGAAATTATTTACTATTAAAAATATTTTAGAGACTGGATTGGATAATGATATGTATTTTTATGTGTTAGGAATGAGGATGAAGACTTCCTTGATGTTGGAATATCATGTTTTTGTTTATGGATTATTCTAATAATCCTTTCATGATAATAACTATCCCACCCACATCCTCAATTTAGTGGTGGTGATGTATTCTTGGATAACATGATTCTATAATCTTCTAAGGGGGGATTTTACCATTTATATGGATCATTAATGTTTAAAAGACATCTTCTATAAGAATTGTTTTAATATTAGTTAGGGTAATCGTGTTCAATATCTCCATAACATTTATTCTGACTAGGCCTAGACACATGTTAAATGGAATGTGGTGGGTGATGCCTTAAGCGAAAATATTCAAAAAAAAGTGGTAAATATGTATGAGGGGAAGTGGTATTTGAGCAGACTAATCATTTAGTTTCATCAGGATTTAATGGAGTATGGTCATCAATTGTTCACATGAAGTGTTCATGTCACACCATCATTAAATTATTGGACAATTATATAGTAGGTAGCATATCCAAAATACTATAATGTTAGTTAAATTTGATAACTAGGGATATCTTGAGTCATTGTTCACAACTTCTCAATGGTTTTATCCATTTTATAATGTTATTGGTGTTCCATATGTCTTTAAGAAAAGATTTTATATAAGGTGGAAAGATTCTAGTTAGATTTTTCACCCCATGTCTTCTAAGATATTCCATGATATCAAATATTAATACTAGTGTACTGAGTAGATTTGGGTTGTTGATATGTGTTTATATCTATTACATACCATTTGTCAGATTAATTCCATGAATAAGAAGCTAGTATGATTATTTTACAATACATATCTTTTAGTGTGGAATTCAGATGATATTTCATTTGATTTTGACATCGACATTCCTCAATATTCTAGTGTAAGTAATTCTATATATTTGATTATTGTTCAGTTGATTAAATCTTCTCAATATCATCATTCTAACTAGTTTATCAGTTATTCATATATTTATAACCTATAATCTCTAATGATTTATTAGTTTATGGAATTCTATTGGCTATTATATCTATTAAATACCCCAAACGATGTCACCTTTTTCTAGAAGGATATTTAGAATCTGAGGGATTTCAATTTAAAATGTCAACAAATAATCATCATTATATGGGGTTTCAGTCTTAGTTAACTACTCATATTCTTCATGTTATACCATGATCTTGTGTTCATTATTTTTTAGGATCCTAGTAAAAATTATTATTGTTTGAATTAATCTAAAATAATAGATAACAATCCTTGATAATGATTGCTCTAATTGTTGTAGTGTATGGGTGACCATACTAGTCCCATAGTTATTGGTCAGAACTGGGTAAGTATTCTTTATTGGGTTCTGGTATCATCTAGTAGATGACCAACAAGATTTAATATATTAAGAAAATACCAGATATGGATCAGAGTTTATTGAATTATCCACCTAACCACTATCATCATCCATTTTAATTTTCCATCAGTGATCTAGTGTTTCTCAATTCTTCTCTATAGTTATGACATCATCAGTTGAGGAATTCTGGTATGTTGATATTTTGTAATATCAGTTCGTTTGAGATCATAGTGATTCATAGAAAATTTTTTATACTAGATATCTATAATAACAAATATGACTTGTATTCATAGTTGGTTTCTTGTACCATTATTGATGATATTTAATCTGAACTAATCACATGTGGTTGATTTGGATGATGAGGATTTAGAACCCAACACCATCACGAATGAGTATATTTTTGTTATCATGTATCATTATGAAATAGTTCTAGAGAATAAATATATAACAATTTCTAATGTGTAATGGAAATGTATTTTTGATAGTCATGTGACAAGGGAGATTTAGGCCTTTGAGAGAGATGAATGGCCCTACATTTTCATTGATGAGGAGTGGTGGGAACTTTCTTGGGGGTTGACTGTTGCAAGGTAGAGAGAAATATAAAACCCTATAGATCATCAATAAATATAAATTTTTTATTTATCATATTTTTTTATTAATTTTTTTTAGTACATTGTGTCAAAAAAACATATGAAATGTGTGATTTTCAAGTATGTGCATATATTTATAAGATTATTAGTGCTAACTATATAGACAAAGTATGTGCAAGGGGGATGGGTCTTTTTTTGGGGGGTTTTAATAGATGGAACATAATTATAAAAGGCATTTAAATACAAAGAGAAAATTTGTGAAATATTTTGACAGTAATGGTGGGGATCATTGTTAGAAAAAGATAAGGTAAACCCTATGAAAAAACTATGTGAATGAATCTTAATCATTGGGATGGTAATAAAATGGTTGGGGAACAGTTTACCAAATCACATGGCTCCCATTATTTCAAAAAATGATGAATTTAATATTATACGAACATTAATTGTTAAAATTTCTCTCAATAATTTTCCCCCATTAATGGGAAACATCTTCTCCCATCCATTAATCTATCATTACTTTTCATTTTGTTGATATCCTCTTGATATTATATGGATTCTTCAAGGTAAATTAATGTTCTATTATGGTTTTATTTTCCTCTCTCCTTATATTTTCCTATTTTTCTAGTTCAACCATTTTCTCATTCACATGATGGCTGTGGTGGTTGAGATTATAGTTAGGGATGATTTTCTGAAGATAAATCAAGTGGTTTTTAGGATTTTAGGATCCGACCATACATATTCATATTGTATATAATAATGGAGATGAGTTTCTACCATATTTTAGAATGGTGTCTATACATAATGGGTGTTTCCTTTAAAACAAATTTAGAAATTTATATTCTTTTTAGTTTTATCTTAGAATGAGTTCTTGATGATTGATTTACTCTTAAACCATATTTTTCTTCGCTTTGTGCTGGAAAAATTTGTGATTTTACTTAGTTTTTAGATTAAACCCAATTTATTCTTAAGAGTAATTTGTTAAAATGTTTCAAAAAAAGATTTTATTCCAAATATATTTCTAAGGGATATTTTCAAATATATTTTCATTGTGAAAAATATATTTCCTTGATTTGTAGACCTTATATTTATGTGGCTATTTGTTGATTATATAATTTCTTTCACTGGATACATTAGGAGTATTGATTATTGGTGGGATGAACATGGGAAACATGGGTATTTGTATGGGTAACCTGGGTTTGTCCTAATTTAGAATAGTTGTGTGATAACTAAAGGTTTACTTATATTGAGACTGAGATAGAAACTATAATGGATTTTTTCAGGTTCACATAGATTTTCTAGTGTCATGTGTGTTAGACCCAGTGAACATCCCCTTTATATTTACTTCAAATAGAGGTTAGATCTCATGTTTCAACTATTGTAATTTCTGGAGATATGTTATTTATCTAAATTCCACTTATTAATATTCATATCATAATGATGATTCTTCCATTTCACTAATGGTTATATTTTATGTTCACTATGTTCTGGATTATTTTGGATCAAAATTCTTTTATAAAGTAATGATTCAAAAATGGTTTTCGATTAATTGATTACAAAAAAGGATTACTTATAAATAATATTATTAAAACTGCACCTAGTGGTTATCATTATGAATGATATTATATAGATTCATAGTGGTAGCCTACCAGGCATTTTCCTCATATCAAGTACACTACAATGGGGGTGTGCAGAGTCTTCTTTTTGTTCAAATTAGGCAAATTTAATGTAGTTCGGTTTTATGATGGTTCTTTTTATTCCTTATTTATCCTTATTAGTTATGGATTGTGCAAATTTTTTGTCACATTATATGTTCTTTAGAGCTTTTTTGGGATCCCATGTGATATATTTTTAGGGATTATATGTATTATCCCAAACAAACATGACTTACATTTCAATATTACATGTATGTGAAGTTGGTTTATCAATTTAATTTAATATTATAAATTTAGTGTTTTGATTAGTTAATATTTTAATTTTGTTTCACTATTTTTTGTTTTTTCTCTTATTATTGAAACTATTTATTTATGTTGATGGATGTATGATCAATAGATACATCATGCGACCTGATAATGTCTTTATTGTCATTTATTGGATTTAGTGGGTGAGATCATCCCCACAAGAACAATTTGTTATATCTTGGTACATTTCACCAACTAGTATAAATTGGGATTATTATTTAGCCTATGTGGTTGAATGGATTGGGTGATAAATATAGACAACTCTAACTAGTTCATTATAGAATATATCTTCCACTTGTTGATTGTAACCAATATATTCTATCTTTATGATGAAATTATAAACCAACTACTTCATTAAATAGAATTGTCTATCAAATTTTATCATCCCTAAATTGTTTACAAAAATTTTCATCATCAGGATCGCACTATGTTTTTTTCATTAGAAACCATGAAAAACATTACATTTTCTTTAATATCCTCTAGTTTTTTATCCCTACACATCATTTATATACATGATTTTGTTACTGAAATTCACACTTCATTAACATTACTAAGTGAAGTTCTATATTTTTTATGAATAATGAATCTAATTAATATTATTCTAAAAAATAATACTCATCTTCTAATAGAATTTATATATATAAAACTTCAAGCTTAGTTTATATCTTAGTATACATATAAGTCTCTATAATTCATAAAACATATAATTAACCCTTATCATGTTTCCCTTTAATATAGATAAGGATAAATATCATACACATAATTGGTTCTCCATTTAGAGGAATCTATAATCAGGAAACTATTCACATTGAATAAGTTATATAATTTCATTTTGTTTTTTGATATAATAGAATTCCAATTGTTCATAGGAAGAGAGTGAGATCGACACCTAATCATTCTATTTACTTCCCAGGTTTGGTTCCAACAATATTTACTGTAGATTTTTTTCCATTCATTCATTTTGAAATTCCTTATTAGTTTAATCACATATTATTTTTGAGTTAAAAATTTCTATCACAACATTTAATTTACTTATATTATAGGGAAATAAGTAATATCTGTAATAATTTACATTTCAAACTATAATCTCATGACTTAAAAAATTTATCCAGCAAATTTAATTTTATTATTGTAAATAAGATATCATAAAAATTGATAAGAACTATTCACTTCACTTCATTGGTTTATTTATTACAATTATTTTTTTACAATACAACACTTATATATTATATATTATTTAATAATTTGTCAATAAGATTATAATAGAATATATATAATTGTTTCAATCCATACTTTTCGTTTTTTTTAAATTTTAGGCATTCGAACCATCATCCCCAATTATAAATTCCATCAAATATTGGATGTATACCTCATTATAGAGAACTTCATTCAATAATTACAACATAACATACATTTCATTGATTATATAATATCCATCTATTTCAAGAACCACAAAGCTTCTATGTTCCTCACATCTATCAACCAATACGTATGTATACTTTATATAAATAAAATTATTTTATATATATCTTTTTTAGTAATATTTCATTTCTTAGGATATATTTTCATTTTTCATCATATATATTTGTGTATAGTAACTTTTTTTGGATGACATTTTGATCTTTAAGTCTTTACAAACATGTTAATTTTTTTTCTATTTGATGAATCTATTTTTTCGATTTGATGAATCTTTATTTTCATGGACAAGAACCAAAAATAATTATTTTCCATTTCATCAATAAAGATACGTCCACATGAGATAATAGAGTAATGTTAATTATATTTCTCAATTTGTAGGTTTGTATTGGATGATATTTTTTACTAAATATTTTTTATTCATAGACCATGGATCACTTATTCCTTTGTTGGGTAAAAAATAAACCCTCTTCTCTATCTTTCCTAACCAACCATTCTTCCTTAGATTTATCTACACATGATGAAATATGTAAAAAAACAAAAATAGTTTTTTTAACTTCTTCCTCGCCATAAAAATCATTTCTTTGATGTGGAACTCTAGTTTCTTTTTGATAATTTTCTTCTTATACCATCAAATTGATGATTTCCAAAATCTCATTAATATTTTGTTAAATCACTTGTAGGCATTAATATTAAATATATTACCAAATATTGTACCATAATACACTAAATCTCCATATTTTCTATGACCTAATTCATTGATATATATAAAACTTACTTTAAAACAATTTTATGGTCTTCAATGTATAATTTCTTCCATGACACAATTTGTTAATTTTGGTGCTCTATTTTATTATATATATAGCTTGATTATGTTTGTACCCCTCTATAATCATTACATATTTTCAATGATCATTGAATTTTTTATGATGTTTACCATTATATTACAGATTTCAATATCACCACATTATTGTATTGTTCTCATTGAAGAGACATCATTTTTAATTATATGTTTCTCTAAGAAGATTTCGACCTCAAGGGAGGTTTGCACAATGCTATTTCTTGATCGATGGATCCTGATCGTTCTTCTTGTTTCATTTTTTCATATCCCCTAAAAATTATTAATAAAATCAATAATTTTAGATAGTTACTATAAAAATATGATACAACCATTTTAATTGTTATCATTATTACAAAAATAGTGTTTCTCACCATGTACATTAGGAACCTTGAAATCATTATACACATCGGTGTTATTGAGTTCAAAAAATAGTGAATACTGTAACAGCCTGAGATTTTATAAGATATATTCTTTTTAATTTATTTTATATCTTCTGTTTTAAACTACACCAAGATTATCTTGCGCTTTACGCAACACCGTATTAGCTTGCAGTATACACAACACTATTCTTAGATTGTGTTACACTTAGTTTCAAGTTTGTTTTATAATATTCATTCTATGCAACATTGAGTGTGTATATATATATATATATTAAATGTAAAAATGAAATATGGTTGGATTCTATTGTAAGAAATAACAAAGGATTCTTGCACAAAACGTAACCCTGACTTGGCTTGCATTACACACAATCACGACTTTCCTCGATAGCGTGTGTTGTACGCAATATCAGGTTTCACTAAACAATGATATATAGTTATAATATTGTTATGAACTAGCCGTTATGCATAGTATTAAATAAATTTTGAATTTTATAACCTTATTATTCATCTTACACATTTTCTAGAACATGGTATAAGAACAAAATAAATTTTTTCGGGTAAAATAAGTATTTTTTTAAAAAATGTAGTTTTTCCGCCTTTTGATGGTGCACCCACATTAAATTTAGTTTTTGACATGTTTATAAGTTAAATTTTAAAAAATAAAATTATAATTTTGAATCAGGATATAAAAATTTACATTGGATAATGTTTTGATATTTTTCTGATAATATTCATATTTTAATGAATAGTAAAAACACGCTATATTTTATTTAAAAACAAGTTTTTTCATCGTAATAATTTATATAGTTAAATTATAATATTCAATGTTTTTTAAATATAAATAGAATATATTTTTACCACTTAATATAATGTCTGTTATTATCTTTGATTTTACATTGAATTCGTAGGTTAAATAAATTCAATCTTTTCCAATGTTTTAAACAAAAACGCGTTTTCATTCAAAAACTGGATTAATTTTAATTTAACTTCTGAAAATTCTTTGTATTGAATTTGGAAAAATGGATTCCATATTTGGAATCAATGGGTCCAAATTATATTAATATACTACTTTTTAATTTTGGGCTTTATGAATAGTAACAACGGTAAATTTTATTTACCATAGTAAAAGGTAAATTGGGTAATTAAGAGTAAATATAATATTATAAAATTATCCAAATACTTGTCTTAATACAATTGTATGATTATAATTTGTCCTAAGTCATATTTGGGTCGAAATGGAATCCATTAGAACCCACTTGGAGGTGATTAAGACCTTTAGTTTATTTTATTTAAAGGAAAGTGAAATATGTCTCACTCAACATTAATAATTAAAGTATTTTTAATATAAGTTTATACAGAATATAAATTCGGTTATAAATAATCATTTGAAATATAAAATGTTTTTCTTTGTCATGGTAATTTATTTGTAATTTTTAATAGTTATTTGATTACCTTATTATCTTATACATTAAGGATGCAGAAATTATTTATTTAGTGAAAAATCAATAATATAGTTTTTATTGAAATAGTAATACATATCAAAAGGCCCAAAAATCTACAAAAAACATATTATTAGTGTATATATAAACCCTAATCATCCACCGGCCGAATTATGACCATTTGGATCCTTATTAAGGCGATTATGACGCTTATATTATTTTATTTTAAATGATGCCAAAGTTGTCACCTTCATAATTTAATAAATATAACAATTTAATTATTGTGATTTTAAGATGATAAATTCTAGTAAAAGTATTATTTTGAATTTTAATAGATTTATATTCATCATATGATTTTATTTTTAATTTTTATGCAACAAATACGAATATTAAATAATTATACAAAAATGTTGTAGTAATTAATTTATTAAGAGATAAACCAAGTAAATGGTTTCAAAAATAATAAAATAAATATTATATGAAATATTTAATGTTCTACACTAATTTTATAGATACATATGACCTTTTATGAATCTATTAAATCTTTTATTTCTAACATATCTTCTATATATATTTTATTTAAATTCAATTAAATGAATAGTGTCAAAATTGACACTATTGTTATTTTAAAAAAATAACATATTATAAAATTGTTGAAAAATCACAAAAATATTAAAAAATTAAAAATTTAAATTTATATGGTCTAACATGTTATAAAGTATCCAATTATGGACAATTCACATCAAATAAGTTATTTTTTTTTATAATTTCAAATTTAGAATGTTATTACCACACATAAAATTAAATTGATTAAATAAGGATAAATCAAGTTGATAATGTTTAAAATAAATTCATAACATGTCTAAATTTTATTGGTTGATGATATTACAACCCTATATCATCTATGATTCGGATATTAGTCATTTTGAAAGTTTTTATGTGGTTTTGGGATTTAATATAAACTAATATTTCTTATATTTCCAAAGGTGCCCCTCTCCTCCCTTATAAAAGGGCACCTCCTCCCTCTCTTCCTCACACCACATTGAGCCTTAAAGCTCGTCCAACCCCTGTAGCATTCTCTTCTCCACTTCCATAGAATCATCCTAGAGGTCCTGGTATTCTTCATAGACCAATTTTAGTGCCCTAATAGTAGGATTCAAAGAGGCGCTCCAAAGAAGAGGTAATGTCTGTTGCCGATTCTTTCAACATTATTTCTTCTTCCACTTCTTATTCATTATTTGTTTCATTATGAAGTAATAACATAATTATCACTCATATAATAATATGTTATTATAAGTACTAAAAACCCCTATTTCACCATCTATCCATCCTACGGAAAACTAAATCATCGCGCGTGCGTATGTACGGAATACCGTCTCCACGCCGTGGTGTAATCTATTTTCCACCACCACCTTACATGGATGGGTATAATGGTGAAAGTAATGAATATATATGATTATTGTAAAGTGATATTGATTCTTTAATATTATACATACACTTTAATACAATTCCATGATCATGGGAATGATATCATCGCTCATGCGTACGTACGGAATATCGTCTCCACAACGCGATGAGATTCACTCTCCATGATAACCATTCAAGGATGATTATAAAGTATATATAATAAGTAATCATGAAATATATTACCTAATAATGATATTGGATTTATGTATATATATATTTATTTCATCTACTTAATTCCATTCAATTCAATAAGGAAACGAAAACAGCGTTCATGCGTACGTACGCACTACCGTCTCCATGAACGGTGTATTTCATTCCATTTATCGATCCATTATATATATATTCTGAATATATATTATATATAAATCATGTTTTACATTCTGGATGTATGTAATCATTATCTAAGTAATCATATGAATAATTACAAGTTAAAACACGTATGACAAATGAAACGATTTTACCCAAAACGCTACTTTAACATGAATTTACAAAAGAACAGGTAATATAAAGTCATAAGTGAACCATATATGATATAATAACAATGAATATGATTCTGTAATAAGTAAATTACATTATTTAAATCATCATACAGGAGGTTTGGATACATACGAAGCATATCAGACCTAAGGTAAGGGATAAATATGCAAATCTCATTTTTATCCGAGATTTCTTATACGTAAGTATTTACTGGGGTTATTGTTATCATCAATGTACATGTTTTATAAATGTTTTTTATGTATGTTTAATGTCCTTTTTACCCATTTTTTAATTTTACTACATGGTATGTAAGAAATCATTCTTTTACGAGGTACTTTTTGACTTATCCAGCAAAAGTACAAGAAGAATATTTTTTTAACTTATACGGCACGAACGGATTTTTACGGTCTTATAAAGCCTTATTTTCATGAAGCTCTCTCCAAAAGATTTCATGATTATTTTCAAAAAAATCCTTTTCTTTTAAAATTTCATGACATTTTTTGAAAAGAGAATTATTTTTAAGAAGAAAGTATATTTTCCTCAAGAATTATTTTCAAGTGTTTTATCAAAAGAAAATTACATCTAAGATGACATTATTTCATATGTGTGTGTTTCAAGTATCATGTATATATGATTTACATGGTTTCACTTTTCTTATTATGAAATGATATACATTTCTTTTATATGGATTATGTGATGATGGGGTGATGTTTATGAAACCCATTTTATTTATTGGGTTTTTATGAATGATGTATGTTTATTTTTTGGCACAAGTAAGAATGATTTCATTACGAGATGGGTGGGACCTATATCTCCCTCCGATTAATTGGGTAAAGATTTATATCTCATGAGATAGACATGGCTGGAACGGTAAGTAAATCTGGTTCAGTATTACAGGACTGGAACGAGAAGTGAACTCGATTCAGAAAGGGACTTTTTCCACTAAGATGGTTTTGGCAGCAATGCCATGGCTACTATGGAAATCATTACATGTGCTTAATGGATACCACAATCACATGTTTTATTCCCATGATATTTTATCATGATTTTTGTTCCATTATGATCTATACCTTATATACTTCCCTAATTTATGTCTTTGCTCATGATTTTGATGTTTAAACATTATGTTCATGTTTTTAAGTTCAAATGTATATGGTATGTTTTATTTTATCCCTGATTACCCATACTGAGCATTTGAGCTCACCCTTTTTAGGTTTTATTTTCCCCCATGATTAAAAGAAAGGTTTTAGGTAAGGATACAAAAAGTGGAAGATCATTATGGGAGATGTTGAAGATCTTTCACCACGATTAGAAGATTACATTCCACGTTTCCAAATACACTAAAATATTACTGTCCTTGTGTGTCGGTTTTTGTTATGTATTAAGTATTCCTCAAAAGTAATGTAATATCTATGTACATCAAGAATCGGGTCTCTACAGTTGGTATCAGAGGAAAGGTTTAGTTAACCTTTGGAAACTAGGATGCGAAAACGTTAGTGAGATCCCTAGAGATATTTCTATGGTATGTCTACGAATGTCCCTAAGTATAAGTATACGTATAGGATATAGTCCTAGAACTACGGTAACGATCTTATAATTTAACCTAAGATGTTAGATATTGAGGGTACTCCCCCTTTACTATGTTGTTTTCCCTAGCATGATTTTTTCCTCTCACACTATTCCATTTGGGTTTTAGAAAATGGATGGAAACATGAAGATTCATGATAATGGAGGATATAACAGACAATGGAATGATATTCTTCTTGAGAAACCAAATGAAATGGGATTTGGAAGTCCAAACATCATTATTATGACGAATCAGCAATCTCATAATATGATCAATAAACTCAAATTTGGTAAGTTTCCTGACTCAGCTAATAAGATAAAGATGGAGTTTCATGATGATCATAAAGGAAAGAATGTTCAATTTTCCCTATGTAAATAATGTGGGAAGAGGAATCAAGGAAAATGTTTCAAAGGAACTGGAAGAAGCTTTGGGTGTGGAAAAGAAGGACACAAAGCCAGTAAGTTCAATGGAAAAGGTTTAGTTAACACCATGGACAAGGATAATGGTATTGCTCCGACATCAACAATGGTTAAATGTTTTAAATGTGGAAGGTACGGGCTTTATACAAACCAATGCCCTAAGGGAAAGTCTCATGAAGAGAATAAGTATAGTCGTATGGGTAGTATTTATGTTGATGATGATGAATAGACTACAAATGATATGAGAGATGAAATAATTGTTGATGCTCGGTCAATAGTTTAAGAAGGTAGTGGAATGATTACATGTTTATCAATTGTAATGTTGTATAAGTAATCTCATGGTACTATGGAATAAAGATACATCTAACGATTGTTACACTGTTGTCTTTCCTTATGTTTTGAAATTATATGTTGAATGGTACCAGTGACCATGAAAGGTTATTCAGATATTTTTGGAAAGTAGATGATAGGCACTTAATGAAGGGATAAAGATAAAATTATATGTTTGATAGTATTCATGAGCTCATGACTGATATAAGGAGAAGGTCATATCGTGGTTTGAGTATATATAATTTTTTTGATTTTGGAATGTGGAAAGAGTTAACTTTTGACAGCATTCATGTTTTCACTAAGGTTCAATGGGTATTCATTTTTAAGAGAATACATGATTAAGGTATTCACATGATTGGAATGTGATCAACAGGATATATGGGGGATAAATGATGGTATTCACATACTTGGTTGATGACATTTCAAGTAATCGTTTTATTTATACTATGAGATTGGACATATGTATTTTGAATATGCCTAAAGATTGGAATGAATTATGTTGGACATAAGTCAGCATTATTTAAGGCTAGATTTTTTTTCGATATTATTTATAATGTAGTTTTAGAAAACGGAAAACTTGTAGGACGGGCGAAAACCCATCGCGTTAGACAAGGCTGTGGGAATCGAACCCACAACCGAAGTGCGACTGGCCTTTATCGCATACCACTAGACTACAAGAAGTCCCTGGTTTGTAGAATCGAGTTTTATTTTATTAAGTGGTATGATATATGAAGTATAAGTTCAGTTTTGGAACCATATACGATTAATCTAACCATAAGATGGACTTATAACTTTTTCTAACCTTTTGTTTGAAACAAATGGAATAAACCATTATTCTATCACATGATCTGCTAACACATCACGAATAACAAATTCAACTTCATTTCTTTAAGGGATGAAGTGGAAATTGTTCAACTCATGAACAACAGTGAGATTGTACCAAAATCATGTAAGTATTTCTTTTAATTAATCAACTTTAGGGAAATGATCTTGAAAACCAAAAATGTTGTCCTAGTGCTATTATATCCGATGAATCAGATGGTACCTTAGACCATCACAAATATATGGATTTGTGATTAATGGCTTTTTCATAGCCATGTTCTCTACCACTCTCCATCAGAACTTGATGGTTAGATTTTTCTTCCATATCCATATTTTTTTCACCTATGTTCTCCTATGTGGAAAACCAGTGATTAGTTAATTTGGGTAACCATTACATTTCATACTTCAGTTTTTGAAGATAGGTTTTGGTATTCCCTTTTTACGATGTGGGTTTCTACTAATGAAACATTCAAGTATTAAACCATTTATAACCCCGACGAATTTCGAGGACGAAATTCATTTTAAGGGGGGTAGAATGTAACAGCCCGATATTTTATAAGATATATTCTTTTTAATTTATATCATATCTTCTATTGTACACTACACCAAGATTATCTTGCACTTTACGCAACACCGTATTAGCTTGCAGTATACACAACGCTATTCATAGATTGTGTTACACAAAATTTCAAGTTTGTTTTATAATATTCATTCTACGCAACATTGAGTGTGTATATATATATATATATATTAAATTTATAAATGAAATATGGTTGGATTCTGTTATACGAAACAACAAAGGATTCTTGCACAACACGTAACCCTGACTTGGCTTGCATTACACGCAATCGCGACTTTCCTCGATAGCGTGTGTTGTACGCAATATCAGGTTTCACTAAACAATGATATATGGTTATAATATTATTATAAACTAGCCATTATGAATAGTATTAACTACATTTTGAATTTTATAACCTTATTATTCATCTTACACATTTTCTAGAACATTGTATAAGAACAAAATAAATTTTTTCGGGTAAAATAATTATTTTTCAAAAAAATGCAGTTTTTCCGCTTTTTGATGGCGCACCCACATTATATTTAGTTTTTGAAATGTTTATAAGTTCAATTTTAAAAAATAAAATTATAATTTTGAATTAGGATATAAAAATTTACATTGGATAAAGTTTTGATATTTTTCTGATAACATTCATATTTTAATGAATAGTAAAAACACGCTATATTTTATTTAAAAACAACTTTTTTCATCATAACAATTTATATAGTTAAATTATAATATTGAATGGTTTTAAAGTATAAATAGAATATATTTTTACCATTTAATATAATGCATGTAATTATCTTTGATTTTACATTGAATTCGTAGTTTAAATAAATTCAATCTTTTGCAATGTTTTAAACAAAAACCTGTTTTCTTTCGAAAATGGGATTAATTTTAATTTAATATATGCAACTTCTGTGTATTGAATTTGGAAAAATGGATTCCATATTTGTAATCAGTGGGTCCAAATTATATTAATAGAGTACTTTTTAATTTTGGGCTTTATGAATAGTAACAACGATAAATTTTATTTACCATAATAAAAGGTAAATTGGGTAATTAAGAGTAAATATAATATTATAAAATTATCCTAATACTTTTATTAATACAATTGGATGATTATAATTTGTCCTAAGTAATATTTGGTTCGAAATGGAATCCATTAGAACCCACTTGGAGGTTATTAAGACCTTTAGTTTATTTTATTTAAAGGAAAGTTAAATATTTCTCACTCAACATTAATAAATAATGTTTTTTTAATATATGTTTATACAGAATATAAATTCGGTTATAAATAATCATTTGAAAGATAAATTTTTTTTCTTTTTCATGGTAATTTATTTGTAATTTTTAAGAGTTATTTAATTACCTTATTATCTTATACATTAATGATGCAGAAATTATTTATTTACTGAAAATTCAATAATATAGTTTTTATTGAAATAGTAATACATATCAAAAGGGCCAAAAATCTACACAAAACTTATTATTAGTGTATATATAAACCCTTTTCATCCACTGGACTAATTTTTGACCATTTGGATACTTATTAAGGCGATTATGATACTTATATTATTTTATTTTAAATGATGCCAAAGTTTTCACCTTCATAATTTAATAAATATAACAATTTAACTATTGTTATTTTAAGATTCTAAATTCTTGTAAAAGTATTATTGTGAAAGGTAATATATTTATCTTCATCATAGGATTTTATTTTTAATTTTTATAAAACAAATATGTATATGAAATAATTATACAAAAATGTTGTAGTATTTATTTTATTAAGAGATAAACCAAATAAATGGTTTTAAAAATAATAAAATAAATATTATATGAACTATTTAATGTGATCCACTAATTTTATAGATACATATGACCTTTTATGAATCTATTAAATCTTTTATTTTGAACATATCATCTACATATATTTTATTTAAATTCAATTAAATGAATAGTTTCAAAATTGACAATATTGTTATTTTATAAAAATAAGATATTATAAACTTGTTAAAAAATCACAAAAATATTTAAAAATTATAAATCTAACTTTATATGGTCTAAACGGTTATAAAGTATCCAATTATGGACAATTCACATCAAATAAGTAATTATTTGTTATAATTTAAAATTTATAATATTATTACCTCAAATAAAATTAAAATGATTAAATATGGCTAAATCAAGTTGAAAATGTTTAAAATAAATTCCTAACATGTACAAATTTTATTGGTTGATGATATTAAAACCCTATATCATCTAAACTTCGTATATGAGTCATTTTGGAAGTTTTTAAGTTGGGTTGGGATTTAATATAAACTAATATTTCTTATATTTCCAAAGGTGCCCCTCCCCTCCCTTATAAAAGGGTGCCTCCTCCCTCTCTTTCTCACACCACTTTGAGCCTTAATGCTCATCAAAACCCTGAAAAATTATCTTCTCCACTCCCTAGAAACATCATAGAGGTCCTAGTCTTCTTTAAAGACCAATTTTAGTGCCCTAAGAGTAGGTTTCAAAGAAGCGCTTCAAAGAAGAGGTAATGTCTGTTACTGATTCTTTCAACTTTATTTGTTCTTCCACTTATTCTTCATAATTTGTTTAATTATGAAGTAATAAAATCATTATCACTCATATACTGATATGTTTTTATAAGTATGAAACAACCCAATTTCACCATCTATCCATCCAACGGAAAACGAAATCACAGCACGTGCATACGTACGGAATACCGTCTCCACGCCGTGGTGTAATCTATTTTCCACCACAACCTTACATGGATGGGTATAATGGTGAAAGTAATGAATATATATGATTATCGTAAAGTGATATTGGTCTTGTAATATTATACATACACTTTAATATGATTCCACGATCATGGGAATGATATCATCGCTTGTGCGTACGTACGGAATACCGTCTCCACGACGCGATGAGATTCACTCTCCATGATAACCATTCAAGGATGATTATAAAGTATATATAATAAGTAATCATGAAATATATGAGCTAATAATGCTACTGGATTTATGTATATATGTATTTATTTCATCTACTTAATTCCATTCAATTCAATAAGGAAACGAAAACAGCGTTCATGCGTACGTACGGCCTACCGTCTACATGAACGGTGTATTTCTTTCCATTTATCGATCCATTATATATATATTCTGAATATATATTATATGTAAATCATGGTTTACATTCTGGATGTATGTAATCATGATCTGAGTAATCATATGAATAATTACAAGTTAAAACACGAACGACAAATGAAACAATTTTACCCAAAACGCTACTTTAACATTAATTTACAAAAGAACGGGTAATATAATGTCATAAGTGAACCATATATGATATAATAACAATGAATATGATTCTGTAATAATTCAATGACATTATTTAAATCATTATACTGGAGGTTTGGATACGTACGAAGCATATCGGACCTAAGGTAAGGGATAAATTTGCAAATCTCATTTTTATCTGAGATTGTTTATACCTAAGTATTTACTGGGGTTATTGTTATCATCCATGTACATGTTTTCTAAATGTTATTTATGTATGTTTAATGTCCTTTTTACCCATTTTTGAATTTTACTACATGGTATGTATGGAATCTTTCTTTTACGAGGTACTTTTTGACTTTTCCAGCTAAATTACATGAAGAATGTTTTTTTAACTTATACGGCACGAACGGATTTTTACGGTCTTATAAAGCCTTATATTCATTAAGCTCTCTCCAAAATATTTCTTTACTATTTTTAAAAAAATCCTTTTTTTTAATGCTTGACATTTTTTAAAAAGAGAATGATTTTGTAGAAGAAAGGATATTTTCCTCAAGAATTATTTTCAAGTGTTTTATCAAAACAATTTTTCATCTAAGATGACATTATTTCATATGTGTATATTTCAAGTATCATGTCTCTATGATTTACATGGTTTCATTTTCTTATTATGAATTGATATACATTTCTTTTATATGGATTATGTGATTATGGGATGATGTTTATGAAACCCATTTTATTTATTGGGTTTTTATGAATGATGTATGTTTCTTTTGTGGCACAAGTAAGAATGATTTCGTTATGAGATGGGTGGGAACTATATCTCCCTCTAATGCATTGGGTAATGATTTATATCTCATGAGATAGACATGTCTGTAACGGTAAGTTAATCTGGTTCAGTATTACAGGACTGGAACGAGGAGTGAACTCGATTAAGAAAGGGACTTTGTCCACTAAGATGGTCTTGGCAGTAATGCCTTGGATACTATGGAAGTAATTACATGTGCTTAATGGATGCCACAATTACATGTTTTATTCCCATGCAATTTTATCATGACTTATGTTCAATTATGATCTATGCCTTATCTACTTCCACGATTTATGTCTTTGCTCAAGCTTTTGATGTTTAAACATTATGTTCATATTTTTACATTCAAATGTATATGGTATGTTTTATTTTATCCATGATAACCTTTACTGAGTATTTGAGCTCACCCTATTTATGTTTTATCTTCCCCCAGGATTTAAAAAAGGTTTTAGGTAAGGAAACAAAAAGTGGAAGGTCTTTATGGGAGATGTTTAAGATCTTTCACCATGATTAGAATATTACGTTCTAAGTTTCCAAAGACACTAAACTATTACGGTCCTTGTGTGTATGTTTTTGTTATGTATTAAGTATTCAGCAAAAGTAATGTAATATCTATGTAAGTCAAGATTCGGGTCTCTACAAATACATTGTTTTTATTCTGATGGTATGGATTTTTTAACATGTTTTCTATTAATAAATAATAACACATGTTCTTTTGATAAATTTTAAATTTATGAATATCAATAGAATTCCAATTTGTAATATATTCCATGATTTGTTGATAAATATACCTACGCCTTTGAGTTCATGTATTGTTTTCTTCTTCAATTGATAGGTTTCAATAATTATACTCATTTTCCAATTGACATATATTTATATTGTTTCAACAACAAATCATCAATGAGTGTTCATCCTTTACATTGATATGTAATCCAATATAATTAAACTTTACTTCAGAACATAAGTTGTGTAATTGGATAAAAATCAATATATAATACCATACTCCATCGATATAAATAACATTTTTTGGTCATCTCATCATATTACATATATGTTTTCCAACATCCCTTCATTTTTTAAGATCCATCATTTAGGAATCTATCCATACCATCAACTAAACCATTCACATTCTTTATAATATCCATGTTTCCATTCATATGTGATGAACACCCACAATAAATGTTCTATGGATTAATTATTTTGATTCTTCAAGTAATATTAATAATAGGATAAAAATATAATTCTTCCTATTTCAATTCCTTGAATTTCCACAATTATTTTATGTGTGTGATGTTTTCTTCATATTTCTCCATCATTGGAACTGAGATTATACCATTTGACATCTTAGGGTAGTCTCTTTTTATCAAAGGAATCTAATTTAATTTCGTAGAACATATCCTCAATTAATTTTCATTGGACTAAACCATATTCATTCATTTCATTTGATTTATAAATTTTTTATCCAAATTAATATAAAAAATAACAATATACATAAAAATGGTACCATCTTTATGATGTAGGATATCTGATCATCTTCTGTTGTTGATTCCCAAATGATTCTACTCCCAACTAGCTTTCAAAAAATCTTTAATATGTTATTGTATGGAAAAGGTTTCCACAAATTTGACACATAATTATGGAAAATCTTTTATTACTTCATATTATCCTCATATTTATATCTGCTAAGTATATCTTTTATTTTTATCAGGACTTGGTGATTGAGAGTTATAAAAAAGTACATGTTTATCCTCATCCATTGTAACAAGTAATTCGTTCTTGGATTTATCAACTTTAATTTGAGAAGTAATATTACCCATTTTTTTATTTTTCACATATAATTTTCTCAAAAATCCTCATATATCTTTCTACTCATTCTGTCTATTACCTATTAGTGAAAAAAAACATTTTTTGTCACCCATTTGTTATTTGTTTACAATTAATTATATTTTATACGTAAACAACTTCTGATTCAATGGAAAAAATCTTTTTAGTTTTTTATGTGGTATATGAATTATGGTCATTAGTAACATTGGATTTTTATTTCATTATCAAATTGAAATCAACCATTAGAGATGAATTAAGTGAAGACCATTGTATAATTTCACAACATTTTATAAACGATTGATTTTGACTTTATTTTGATCGATGTAATCCAATTACTCTTTTATTGTCCCATTATTTTAAAAATATTCTTTCATTGTAGATGAAACTCATCAAGATAACCTTCAATTTTAACATTTTTTTCAAAAATTCCATTATGTGAATTTACCCTAAAATTTTAGATTTAGGACTCATTATCAACGATTGATTACATATTCAAAATATCAAATAAATTCATTATTTTTATCCTTGAATCACAATTCATCATCATATAATTCTTTACATAATAAGTCTCTATTTTGGTATACATTTCATGTTAGAATTTATAATTCAGTTTTTCATCTTAGGGGAATATATCACAATCATATTGGAATAACATTATCCCCTAAGCCACTGTCTTCCTTCCTTCGAAATGTCATACGTGAATGATCAATTTCTCGATAATTTAAATATATCAGTGTTAAATTGATTTAGTATATCACTTTTCACACCCATTAATTTTTTTATAGTGAGTGAACTCTTTATTACATTATTCTTATTCACTATTTATAATATTTTTTTAGGTAAGGATCTCAATTTATTTTAATGAAATATCCTTTGACGATCGATAAGAATTTATTTCTCTTTTGACAAGAAATTTTTAATCTACTAGATTAATATGATGATAATTTTTAGATAATTATTGAGATATTTTTCCTCAACATATAATATTATAGAACTATATAATAGGGGTAATATTCAGTGACTTTTTTATAATTTCAATGTCAATGATTTATTCCCTTAGTTCAGGGATGGATCCACCAACTTCAATGAGATGGTAGAAGAAACCACCGATATTATCATTTAGACACATGTTTGAATCATCAATTTTTTCATGTAGTACTAATATTGTTTCCTTATTTACATCGATATGACCTTCCAATATATTTACTGAATTTATCATAAATTTCATTTTTTTAAAAGTAATAAATAATCAAATTTAAATATATTTTATTTAAAAAAGGTAAATATATGTAATTTGTGGCCTTTTAATTATAATTTATAAATTTCCTATTAGATTCTCCCATAAAAAGAATTATCATATCACTAAAATATATCCTATGAATCACAGCTTACTAATATTTAATCCCCAAAGATCATAAATGTTATCTCATCCAATTCTGTATGATTTGAAAAATCATTTCATTAAATAACGGAACTACTTTTTCATTGATAATGTTCTCTATAGAAGATATTATTCATAGAAATATTAGATAAGAATTATCCATGTAGTTTTCATAACACTTCTTTCAACCATATTGATAATTCACCCTAGATGTTTGAATTATGGTTTCAATTATTCTCACATTCCAAAAGATAATGTTCTTTTTTTAGTAAGAGTAATCCGTTCTTGTCAATCTTGAAGTAAATAAAAAATATTGAAGCTATAAAAAAATGAAATAAAAAAATGAATTGATATATTTATCCATAAAATACCTATCCAAGTAGCATATGAAAAATATTTGTAGAAATATGAGAGGATAGAATTATTCACTACAGATGATGCAATAGTTCATAATCGATACACTATAGTTTATCAAGACACTCCCTTATCACATCTCTAAACTTACTCTTCTGATATAAGGAATACAAGAATTCGCATTCTAATGATAACATAAAATGATTCTTTAAAAGATATAATTACTGGATAAAAATGTATCTTGTTATTCTGCCTTCCATTCATTCCTCAAATCCCACTTTTAGTCCAATTTATCATAGAAGAGTACCCTTTATAAATACTGAATATATAGACATGTTATCCACTCTATACTAATATATTTATTCCATGAACATACCAATATGAAGGGATAAAAATTCTGAATTTTCTCATCATGTATCCATCAATCACCGACTGATTGGAGCAATAAACCTCCAACTGATGAATAATTAATTATTTTAACATCAACTATAAACCCATCAAATTCAGGTTGAATTGAAATTTTAATAATGTTATAGGAACGGATGCATTTCATGGTGGACTTATTTATTATGATATGATTGACCATAATACATACTAGATATTGAATTTTATATTGTGTTGTAGCTTTATTCTAGGATAACAACAAAATCCATGATTGTTTTGTTGATTATTATTTAATACTCCCGATAAAACCACCATGAGAACTTCTGAATTATCCCATGGATAAAAAACATTAGGGGTGTCATACATATCATTGTGGAATGAGGTCATGATCCCCACATTTTCAAATATTTTATAAATTCTTCCAAAATAATCCACATAGAATTAAAACTAGAATATCATGGAAGAATCATTAGCCATGTTCAACCTATTATGTTTTAATTCATCTATTACAGAATGAACCTTGAATAAATCATACTCATGGCCCACAAATTTTTCTCTGTGATTATCAATACAGTATGGCTTCATCTTATATATTATATATCATTATTCCATTCAATACCATATAGATTCTATTTTATAAATGTTATTAGCTTCATGAGAGAAAACACCATCATGTTCTCCAAAATTATTTTTACACACACCTAGGGTAATTATTAAATTACATTAATATTTTTAGAATATTTTTACACATCATAAATTATGAAATGTTTATCTCCTCCTTAGAATAATTGATCCTACACAACATTCATTTACTCTAATATCTATTAGTGATCAATTAAATTAATTGTACACAATGTGAGTTTATTCTTACACACTAGTTGATTAATCAGACATATCCTCTTATGAAGCTATGAGAAACTAAATTTCATTTTGATATTGTATATATTGGTATAAATACCTTCAAAAAATCCCACTCTTAAAAATAATTTTATCATCCCAATGTTTAACAAAAAAACATTAAGCATACCACTTATATCTTTTGGATCCATAATTTCTTATTATACACCACAAAACAAAACCATTGATTTCATTTCTTCCAAAATACATCTCCTTTTGGTTTGATGGAAATCCAAGATATCTTCAATGAATTTTCAGACAACTAAACTCAAAAAAATTATATGTGAAATTAATTTACTCTTCTGTAACCCTAAGTTTACATGAGAAAATACAAGTTTTGAAAATAAGGGATCATGTGATAAATCTAATAATATTCACTTTAGATCAAACCACTTATTGATAAAAATATAAGATCATTTTTATAAATTTGGTACACCCCCTTATGTGAAGTTATATTTTATAGTTCTTCTTGAAGCATCCCAATGGATCATATCTCTCCCTACCATCCATATCATACAATCCACCTCAAAGTTACAAATCATACAGAGATTAGATTTTTTAAATAATTTAAAATATATTTCCATTTACACCCCATAATAACATAATTCATGTTATAAATTAGATGCATATATATAAAGGGGATTTATTATCATTCTTAATTTTAGTATTGTTTTTGAATATCGAGGTTCAATTGATTCTTCGTAAATGATGTTATAGAAAATGGATCATTGAATATGAATACCACATGTTGATTGATACCAATATTCGCTATCTTGATGATGTATTACTCATCCTTTTTCAGAAAAAAAATTTATTTCATCACAAAATATTATATTCCTCAATATTGTACAGCATGTTTCATTAGCTTCATCACACATAGGTATTACCAATAGACATTAAGAGAAATCTTTCGATTTTATCAATGAAATAAAATTTTTTGTTTCATATACAACTTATTTTGTATAAACGTGTTGCTGAAGAGTACTTTTCTTCAGCTATACTAAGTGGAGTATTTTTTTCCAAATCCTAAAAATAAAATCCCTCAAATAATAATGTCTCTTTATCTCATGGATTTTTTCCACAAAATCATTGACCAAATATCAAAATTATTATTCATATAAGTCTTGACCATACCTTGTGAATTATAGTAAACCATAATCAATTATCCGTTTATTGTATCTCGTGATATATTAATCATCTTCCAAGTCTTCTTATTTTGGAGAAATATGGAATCAAGAAGCCATGCTTGTCACGTAAAAATTATTTTTTCTTTTATATATGAGATAAAATAATGTTCTAGAAATTCTAATGATGGGGGTGGGGTTAATATCAATTCCTTATTCATGATTCTGTAATTGGTTGAAACAATAATCTGTGTAGAAGTGGTTTTATAACATATATTACAGTATACATTAGTACTTCCCACATATATATTTTTTGAGAAATAAATTTACATCCATACATTTTATTTACAAGCAGTCTTTTGAAATATAAAAACTTTATAATCATTGATATTTCAAACAATGATCTCATAAATCAGATAAATTCCTTCATTATATTTAGCTTGCTTCCTTTAAAATTAATTTCAACAACATAGATGAGCACCATGAATTAATATTACTTGGTTTATTTCACAAAAATATTATAATCACCTCCAAAATATGATAACTCAAATATCATCATGAATATTCATAAATGAGCATACTAGTCTTGGGGTGTTTTCATAGATAATTACTGACATGAACTTACAATATCAACCCACTCTATAAATTAATTTATTTGGAATTATTAATTGATAATAAATTCAGCGCATCAATGTAATAATTCAATATAAATTAAAACTATAAATAAATAAACAACTTAACAATTGAAAAAACATTATATAAAATCAAAAAAAATGAGTACCAAAAATAGAGTACTGTATAAAAAATAAAATACTCATACATTAGATATTATTAATAGTACAATTACTATTGAGATAACTATTAAATTTTATCTAAAATATTTTAGTGGATAAATAAGTAGATTAATGGAATAAAAGTTCCTCACTTTAAAATTCATAGAACTCTTTGACTGGAGTAAATATTTTATTGACTAGGAACATCCTAGACTAGTAGTCAAATGTTGGTGGAATTTCCCTAATCTCCTCTTTAATTTGAAATATTATAAGCAAGTAAGATAAAAATAAATTTATTTCATTGAATTAAAATTATTTAATAATAAAAAGATCATCAATCATATGGAATTAATAAACTATTAAAAAATAAAGACAATGATTTTTTCTAATAAATGTTCACACCTGAAATCAATATGTAGGCACACTAAAAAACAATATTCATATGTACTCAATATAGAGAGATGATGAATAAATTTCGAAAATAAATCATTATAGTGTCTCAAACTTGTAATTTCCCTTAAATATAAATATATATTTATGGGAAACATTGTAATAAACACTATAATGGTCTTTAGGTTTAGTAATAACTAAAATAGAATTCTCTTATCAACATAAAATGAAATTACTCAGAAAATTTTATTCCAATTTCAGAAATAGTTTGAATAACATTATGTTTATAAAAACATAGATAATTATAATATATAAAATATGTAAAAATATAACTTACCAAATCATCAGGATAATATAAATTAATTATGAAGTGTATTATGATTTTAATGACCGAGATGAAAAATTGGTCATTTGACTCAATAGAAGGCACCTATTTCAATTTATAGAAATAAATTTTAAAACTTTAGGAATTTTTTATCAACCTGGGTTATGATATAATAAATCATTTAAATATTTATTAATACGAATTAGATAGTTATATTAATTTTAAAATTATTCTGTAGTTTGTAAATAAAATGGAAATAGTTTTAAATAAATTCTTTTCTTATAAGGGTTTATTTAAAATATTAATATATAAAATTTTGAAATTCAATTTTAAAAAAATATTTTAATTTAAAAAAATTTGTGTCAAAATATTTGGATGATTTTTTTATTTATCCTAAAAATACTTGTTTTTTATTGAATAGTGTAAATTTGTGATTTTTTAAAAAATGTATTTATATTTTCAACAAATTTATTAATTCAATAATGAAATTCTGATTTGAATATGGTTTCATATAACATAATAATTGTTTTTTATATGTAATCCACATAATGACAATTTAATCTAATTTATATAGAATTTTTCTATAATTTTTTTGGGGTTTAAAATGAGATTTTTATACAAAACTATTTCAAAATTCATGATGTTTCTCCTTTTTAATTACTTAAAATAATACTTAATTGGTAATATTTTAAATGAAATATATACATTATATATAATTAAATATCAATTTATGTTTCAAAAAAAATATTATTATTCATTTATATAACATAAAATCAATTTTTTCTTAAAAAATAAACTTATTGAAAACCCCCATTTTTATCACATTTGTGGATTTTATTCTAAAATAAAATTTTCCAATCATGTTAGTTGAGTTTTTTAAAAGGAATTATATATTTTTAATTATAATTATTAATACTTTCTATTATTGTGAAATAATTTGTTGAGCAAAGTCAATAATAAAAATGTAACAATTAATTATCGCGGTTAAAAAAAGGGATTCGATTGGGTTTAAACTAAAATGATAAGGGAAACAAATGAAATAAAAACATGATAAAAATAGATTTTAAGGACATATTTTGAGCTGATACATTTTATTACCAATAAATTTCGTTTATTGGATCCTTTTTATTTGAAAAAAATCGGCATAATTCATTATTCTCTAAACATACATGTTTGAAACTCACCCAAGATATAAAAAGACCACACCCTATCCTCTTCTTTGAATACATTATAAACCCATTGGTTCATCCCCTAACATTAAAAATAACATATAAAATAACCTATTATCATCCTAGTTTCCTTATTTTTCAGATAAATAAAACAAATTATGGCCTTTGTAAAAACCAAATGAAGTTATCCGAAGAAGTGGTAAGATTCTTCAACAAGTGTTTTTATTATATCTCTTTCTCCAGCTACTATAATAATTCTTAAAAAATAATTGTATAATAATATCAGAATATTAAATATAATTTATTTTTGTATTTCAAATTAATAAACTAAATCATTATCCTCTTCCATAAAATGATTTATAAATTCATTATTCGTGGGTACGGTGGACCCCCGCCTCATGAACACATGTCATTTCATTTTCCATTACCACATCTCATGGTTTGGTATGATGATAGATATAAATTATATAAATTATATTTATATTATTATTATACCTCTTGATTCATTATATCATATTACCCATTTTAATTTCCATTCCATTGGTGATACGTCAGCATCACTCATATGTACGAATGATTACAACCTCACAATGCAATGTTATTTGTTTCACAAACTCTATACATGGAAGGTACAATAAGTAATAATAATGAATATATGTGATATAAATAACATAATTATGATTTAAATGACATATTTGTTATTCAAAATGGATAAATTATATTTTTATTTCTTACCTTTTCACTCACTAAAAAAGAGATAACAACATTTGTGTACAGGTGGACTATCACCTCCACAGAGTGATGTGATGATATTTTCTTATCCAGATTACTTGGATGATATGTATAAGTATACTTCATGAATTAATATATTATATAATATATTATTATCATTACGTGAATATTAAATATTACTTCCATCCTTTCATACTGACTGCTGCAAAATGGAAACATTACTCATGAGTGCGTAAGACCTACTATCTCCATGATCGTAACATACTACATTCATTAAAACCAAAAGTCATGATTTGTATTAAAAGTATAATTGATATATTAATATGATAATTATTTAATGATAAATAATCTATATATGTTTATATAATAACCTCTTTTACCATATTAGACCTATCAAAATCATTTGTTACACATAATTCAAAAATCATTGAAACATCAGACATAAGCATAAATGATTAAGTAATCATATAAAACATGGTATGTAGTTCAATTAAATAAGAAATATAAAAAAAATTCAATCAATTAAATAATTAACATATGTTTATCATTTACTAATATAAAGAACATACCTGACCAATCAGACTCAAGGTATATGGCCTCATCTAAATATCCATTAAATGATATATATTTTGATGTTATAAACCTATACTGGTTTAAGAGGTGTATAAAAAACACATTTGACATGTTATATCATGAATTTATATATTCAAAAGGTATTTATAGTTTTATTTTAAGTTATTATTTGATGGTTCTTATGATTCAAATATTTCCAAATTGATTCGGGAATTTCATTAAAAATATTCATCTTTAATGTTTCCCTACAAACTGTATATTTTTAATGTATATGTATTTAGAGGGAATTTATAAAAACAATATATGGAAAAAATTATTAATAAAGTACATTTTATTTCTAATTTTCACTTTTTTTCAAATTTTTTAAATGGAATTTTGTTTTTGTGTTTTATACAGAACATTTTGATAAATGGAAAAAGAAATGTCTTATTCTTAATGTACACAACGACGAAGACATTTTCTACCACTGGAGCCATTAGTTTTTTTAACAACTTTTTCATGTTTCAATGTTTTATTCAATAAAAGAACCTATTTCCCCTTTTTTAGTATTTGGGAAATAAAAATGGGAATTTAAAAAAATTGTTTTTTCATATGCATAATTTATTTTCATTCATGTTTAAAAGAGTCATTCAATATTTTTATGTTGAAAATTTAAAACCATAAGATGATTTATTCAGGCTGTGGTTCATGAAAATTATATATGATGGGAAAACCTATATTGGAATGGGTATTACCATTATACCTAATACGATGGGTTATCCAAGATAGTTCTCTAATTAATAGAGAAATTATTTTTTTCCAAATAATTATATTGTAAGTTGACCATACGATTATTCTAATTTTAAGGGTTATGTAAGAGATTTTTAAGGGTTATGTGATAGTATTATCCATGTTACTGACATGGTTATCTATTCATTAACATGTTTTCATAGAAGTAATATTTTTTAAATGGTATTATAAATGATATTTTTAAAATAATGATAATTACGCTTATGTGTAAAAATTTATGTATATAAGAAAATATTTTTCATGGGCTTTCATGTTTTTAACTTGAAAAATGGTTTTATTACATTTTATGTTCCTAACTGATATTTTTCCCTCATTCAATGTCTTTTTAAAAAAACAAAGGATTTAAAGATGGGTAAGGGAAAATAAGAAGTCATGATGAAATTTTTGAATATTTTACTTCAAAAAAATCTTTATTCATTTTAAAAGATTTATATTATGAAACAAAATGGATACTAATCAGATAATTAGGCATTTTATTATATGGTTTTGTAATGTTTTAGTTATCACATATTTCTCTGAAATTGTAAACCTAAAAATATATTCATAGTGAAAAATGTAAATTCTTGAAAAATATCAAGATTATTAAATGTTTAAGACTGATTTTATATAGTTAGTACTAAATATTGATTTATATATATTTATAGGTTACTATACTGTAAATATAATGAATATTATGTTTTATAACTAATTTCTACATTGAATTAATATAACATTATATGATAACCATGCAGATTCGTCTAAACTATGTATCTTCATAATGGTTTTCCACATAAGAAATATGTATGGTTTTGTGGGAAGGAACCAATATGAAACTATTCTTCTATGTGATCCTCCTGAGGTGGTTGGAATTTTGAATATTATATTTTTTAGTGATGAAACTATTCATTAATCTATAAATGGTGGTCGTTAGCATTCAAGATAGGAAATAAGCCTACCATGAAGGAACATGTCTATTGTGGAGAATTTAATGAGGTGAAAACCCTCATAATTCTGTGGATTATCTAACCATAATAAAGAAAAATGATGTATCAATTTTCTATAGAATATATTTGATGTCATGGGAAGTTTATAAAATCAAAAAATAACTCTCGTTGTTTATCATTTTGAAGGTAAGTATGATCAATTTAGATCCTTGGTTAAGAATTTGATAGGGAATGGTTCTCTTGATTCCATTAAATGGGAAAAATATATAGATATTTTAATTGAGAAATTTTTCAATACGATTTTTTGAATATAGATGAAAAAGAAATTCTTGTATAGGAGGAAAAAATAAAATACATTTTGTGTACCTATGAATAAAATTATAAAAAACTGGCCAGATATGTGCCAGATTTTCTTTGAGACATTGATATTAAGATTAGTTGATTTTATACAAGATTAAAACAAGTATCTGAAGATATTTTGAATCATGTAAATTTAAAAGATATGAGGATATTTTAATTTCTTGGAAAAAATTGAGATGAAGTTTTCTAACACATAGGCTCCCTCTGATGATGAATGTAAAGAGAAGTTAAGATAGATGTTGATTCAAAAACATATAACAAATAAATCAAGAGTTATGAAAATTAACTTCCCATCAAGTGGTAAGATTGTTAAAAATCACCTGGAGAATGTTTATAAAATCATTGAAGTGTTATTGATGTAAAAATTACAGCCATATGAACCATGATTTTATGAAAATAATCTACAATTATCAATGAATGGGGTAGTTAAGAGATGTTAAATGGTTATGTGTTTTAGTTGTAATGATTTTTGTTATTTTGAAAACTTATTCCAAATGTTATTAACTTGATATATAAATTCTCAAGATCGAAAGAAAAATGTAGTCGAAAAATAATTTTCAACTAATACGGTCGATGTTAGGCCATCAAATGAAGTAGTAATTGGTATGCAACCTATATATTAAAATTTTTCCAATAAACTATTTTACAATGGATCATCACACTTTTTCACTGAAAATAATTTTACATGTTAATTTGGAATATTACCTGGTGAAAGTAAGAATGATATTTTGTTGAACAATAAATAGGGCAGTACAAGATAAATAATATTTATTGTAATATTATTATTTCTATCAGTGGGATAGTCTTTCCCTAAAATATGGTTTAACTGACCATGATAGAGTTTTATATCATTCGTATTATTGATTATATTTTAGTTTATAATTCTATTATGGATTCCATAGTTAATAAAGGTGTGTTCAATCATTTCATGGCTTTGATAACATACTAAAAAGAAAATCAATTTAGTAGAGATGATCTTGAATGTTACCGAGCACATATTTTTGAAAAAAATGAAATATTTCAAATAAGTTATGTACCAGTAGTGAATGAATACATGGTTTTTTTCTACATGATTTGACTCTGGTTATTCTCGATCTTGTGGTTGATTTATCTATTGAATTAGTTCATGATTTTAAGGATATTTATAAATCCCGTTATTTAATGGCTCAAGTGGAACTCTTAGAATTTAAAAATCAATTGTCCAAATTGATAGATAAATGTTTCATTGGACTAAAAAATTATCCCTATGATGATCTTATTTTTCTTTTCAAAAAGAAATATGGTTTAACGAGTCTTTCCATTGACAGTAGTTCTTTGAATAACCTCACTATTAAGAAAATGTATTTTTTCCTCATTCTATGATCTTTTGACTGGATTGAGAGAGAAAAATATTTTTTTGAGGGTTAACAATGGTTTGGGTAAATTTAGTTAAATATAAAAAAATATGCCATTCCAATTAGTATAGTTCATAATAGATTTAGTCACTATTAGTTTTATGTTATAGACTTTGGATTTTCTAGTGAACCTACTATATTTATTAACAATATGAATAATTCATTTCATGAGTCATCGGGAATGTTTGTGGTTTTTTTATTGATGACATTTTTATATATTCTAAAAGTCAATAGGAATAATAAAGACACGTTGGGATCTTTTTTAAAGTGTTAAATAATGTAAACTATAAAGGAAATATAGAAGGTGTCATTTTTGTTTAAAAATATTACACCATTATACATTGTTCAAAATCATATTTTTATTGAAGGAAAATAGGTACAAAGTCACAATGAGAAATTGGGGCTTAGTGGTGATAAATTGAATGAAGACCGATGGTATATCCTCTGATCAAATTGATTTCCTTAGTTTTCAAGTAAATGATATTAGGTTGTCTAGTGACACTAGTGCCATGATCCGTCAGAGAATCAAGGTTATCCACATCCTTATTACCCACTCTCCATGTGTGGTCTATGTGAATGTTGTTGTTGAGGAGGGATAGAAATTTCATAAAGGTGTTGGTTATTGACCATAGGGTGGATCATTTTCCATGTAGTGAGTCATGAATGATTAGGGAGTGAGTTTCAACTTGAGTGAGCTTCAGATTATCCTGGTTGAAAAGAGTTATCCTGATGATCGTTTCATTGTCCTCATCCTATAGAGAGCTTTTATTACCATAAAATGAAGTAAATGAAAGAACAGATCTGCCATATGATTCAAAAACAACCCCCCCACATGTTTCCAAAGAAATATGACATGTCTTTATTGAGCATGTAGCCTATGTCAAGGTGTTCCAACATACCCATTATCCCAACGGTATATTGAAGGAGGATTTAACTAGAGATGATCTAACATACCAAAATCTTAGTAAAGGAGTGTCCCTCAATTTATTAATGATAGTGAGAATGAACACCAATATGTTCCTAGTTCTCGTAATGATTGATATCCATGTGGTAAGAGACCCTTCTTACGTAGCCTAGTTTATAGCCTACCACTTGCACCAACATCCAACACTGATAATGATGGAACTCACCATGTTTTCCAAACCCGAATCACTCAACCCACAGAACCATATTTCCAATAAAATACAACCTACATGATCTTGGGAGGAAAAAAGAGTAAAAAACAAATTCATGTCCAGATAACATTATCTGAGTCTTCTTCATAGAAGAGATGGTTCATGATTTATACCCATTGGTTATTTTAGTAGTGAAATTTTTATACCATGATGATTCATACCTTCTTTATGTTATCAAAATTAGGTACTATTTTTTCTGAATTCTCCAATTAGGAATGTTTTATTTTAATGGTATCTTATTAAACCAAATCATTTCATTCCAACTCTCTCGATGATCATGTAAGGATGACATCTTTTAGAAGTAAATGGTATTGAAATTACCTAAGGAGAAAGAAGTAAACACACACTTATCTAGTTCCTAGTTGATGAAATTTTAGTCAAATATGTCTTGTTATTTCTTTTTCAAGACAGCCCTGATAATCACTGGATAATTGTGCTCCTCATTCAAAGATATTGTTTGAGCATGGCACATCGGGGATCCAATAAGAGAGCCTCCGCAGTTTTGTTACCATAAGAGTCTCTTACCCTCCCCAATTATCCACCTATAATTCTAATGGAGGATCATGATGAGTGGGGAAATCATAGACTAAAAGGTAGAGTAATGGTCACTCATAGTGGCTGAATTACCTCCATAATTGTGGCACATAGTCTTCCCCCATATCATTCTTTTTCATAAATCTCCTCCAACAGTCTCCCATAAATGAAGTAGATCATGTTATTAAGACTCCTCACATTAATTTTCCAATCATTGATGGGACATTTTATTCTTCCCAATGAGACCAAGTTCCTCTTAACATCAGAAAGAGAATCCAAGAGGAAACTGGCCAAAATCTTATCGATGGTACTAATGACACCTTTTGGCACTATGGTGGAAGCCATAGAATGGATAGGTATGGCCAACATGAGACTTTTATCCAAGGAAATCTAACCCCCAAATGATAAGCATTGGTTCTTCCATTTATTTAAACAACATTTGATACTTCTCACTATATGATCAATGTCTCATATTCGAAGTAAGACTAAGGATATTGGGGTGAAGAGGTAATCCATTGGGAAGGAGACTCATTGCATTCATAATCTTATAAAAAAGAATAAATCCAACTAGAGACACATATGTTGGATATATAGGAGTTGCATTGGATTTATTGATAACATGTCCACTCTAGTAGTGAAAATCCTCAAGGATCTTATTGATACCTAGAATAGTGATCCTGCCACCATTAGTGAAGATGGTGGTGTCATCATCAAACATCCAGTAGGATATTAGATGGAGGTTCATTTTCCTTCGATAAGGGAGTATTTCACCATTTGAAAATCCTCTATTGATGAGGTAGATGAGAGTATCTTATGCAATAATTAAATTTCTCTGTGATATTAGATATCCCTGCCATGATCCTTGAGTATCCTTGATGAAACTGTGAGTCATACCCATGAATGAAACTGCCATCCACGAGGAGATGAAACATCTAAAGATGAAATAACTATAGAAACTACTAAAAAATTGTTAAATAATGGAAAAAAATCAATAATATCACTGATATTCATAGTATTCTTTGATTATCATGTTACTACTTATAGTCTTTTAAAAACAATTCTCAGTTATCTAGTTCATAAGATAAGGTAACTCCAAAATGATTTAAATTCATTTCAACAAAAGAATGTAATGAATATTTTTTAGAACTAAAAAGAATAATGGCGAATGATCCAGTTTTGAACCATCCATCTAAAAAGGAAAAAATTTCATCTATAGATATGCTTCATTGAAGGTGCTTGGTTATGTATTAATGCATAATGATCATGAAATTGCTTATTCCTCATATCAATTGAAACCACCTAAGTTAAATTACACAACACAGGATATATAATTAGATACTCTAGGTTTTATTAATTAATTTTCTAGAATCACATTATTTGAGTAATATGTGAAATATATACTGATCACAAATTTTAAAAGTAAATATTCTCTCAAAAAGATTTAAACATGTCAGAATAACGATTTCTTAAACTGATCAGGGCGATTGAATGATTCGTTACCTTTATGGAAAAGAAAACAAAGTGACTGATTTTAAGAGTCAATAAAATAGTGTTACATAAACCATTTTATATTTAAAATTTCACCCTTTGGTTGATGTTTTGATATATTTTGGCTGATAATTTGTGGACTCATGGAAATCATCTGATTTGATTCTGGTTTTAGTGCATTAAAATTTGTTAGGAAGAATTAATCAATCTAAAAAGAGAAAAAATATATTGAAGAAAACATTGAATCCATTTATAACGATAGCTTAATATATTTAATATTACTTTTTAAGGTATTTTAAAATATTTATGATGATTATGTGGGACTTGTGATTAAATTTTTATGAAAGATCTGTTGAGTGAAGCACATAGTTCCCTGGTTTTTGTTCACCTAGTCAGTAATTTGATATAATGAGTCATTGTGGAACATTACTGGTAAGATGGAATAAAATGTTATGTTACTGAATTTACCATGGTGTGTTGTAATTTTCAGCAGGTAAAACTCGAATGATAATTAACAAAGGGAATTCTTCAACCATTTCAAGTTCCATAGTGAAAATGGGATAATATATCTATGGATTTCATTATAGAATTTCCATATACTAATCAATGTAATAATACGATTGGGTATTTGAAGATCAATTTAACATATTTGAACATTACATTAACTTTTGAGATAAAGTTTTTCTAAATTAACATTCAAAACTAATTTAAATGAGATTATCAGGTTATATGTAGTGCCTCTCTCCATTATATCAGCCAACGATGTTAGGTTCACATCTAATTTTTATAAGGGGCTTCAAGTATCACTTGGTACTGAATTAAATCTCATTATATATTTTCATCCTCAATATGATGGATTTCATGAGTGAAATATTCAGACCATATATTATATGCATTTTTCTTATTAATGGATTACTTGAGAAATTGGGATAATCATATTTCAGTATTTTATATTTCTTATAATAATCATTATCATTTTTGTATGGAGATGGAACCATTTAAAGAATTATATGTAAATTAGTGTTGAATGCCACATTTTTTGGATGATGTAGGAGAAAGGGAGTCAATGTAACCATAGTTTTTAGAGGAAATGGTTTATAAGTTCTAATTGATTTAGAAATATACGAGGAATACAAAACATGGAATAAAATTTATATAGATAACCAGAGGAAGGATCTTTCTTTTGAAGTAGGTGATCATGTGTTTCTTGAGGTATCTTACAAGAAATGTGTTGTGAAATTTAATAAATATATAAATCTAATTATGATATTCATTGAAAAATATGATATCCCAAGGATTTTTGGATCAAACTCTTACTGAATAGATTTACCTTCAAATTTATCTCTGGTATATAACATATTTCATATTTTGATGTTAAGAAAACATGGGCTGCATTCATATAATGTTTTGTGCCATGAAGTAGTTAAGTTTAAAGAAAATATTTCTTATATGGAATAGTTAGTTCTTATTATTTACTATATATATAATATGTTTCAAAATAATGTGATTCATCATGTTATGTTTTTATAAAAAGAACATATGGTTGAATATGCAACGTGAGAATCTTAAAATGTTACGAGGGAGAGATATCTAAACATGTTTAATAAGTCAATAAAATTGCATGGATACTATTTTTAGAAGTGAAAAATAATGTAAAACCAAGGTAATGATAGAATTAATCATTTTCATATTTATTAATAGGAATCATATAGTTATATTAGTTATAAAAATATAAAATAATTTTCAAATAAAGAAGGATATATTTTTAGATACAATATTTATTTATAAGGTCTTATTTAAGTGAATAATTTCTAAATTTTAATTTTTTTAAAATATTAATATATTTTTTAAAATTATATGTTTAAATTTTTCTATGGGGTTTTTTTTATTTTTCAGAAAATATTTCTTTTTCCATTAATTTTTAAAAATATTTATTTTCTAAAAAATTATTTTATTTTAAAAAAATTACATAATTTAAAATCCATTTTATGTTTTGAATATTATTTCATGTAATATAAGAAATATTTAGTTATATTTAAACCAATTAACAATACGTGAATCGATATTATATTGTATTTTCTTACAAAGTTTGTTTTTGGGATTAAAAACATGATTTTTTTATGAAAACTATTTAAAAATAATTGATGTTTATTCATTTTAGTTAATTAAAAAAATACCAAATTAATATTTTGTAATGAAATTTTTAGATTATATATGATGTAATATGAATTTATTTTCCTATAATGAAAATTAGTTTTCATATATATAATAAAGAATAATGTTTTTCTTGAAAAATATAGTCATTGAAAACATGTTTTTTCGTCACATTTACTTGATTAGTTTTAAATTAATGTTTTATAATTATAATAATTAAATTTATTAAAATGGATTATATATTTGGAATAATAATAATTTATATTTTATAATAAGTTCAAATTAATATTTCACCAAAATGAATAGTAAAAATAGAAAATATAAATAACAGTGTGTATGGTAAAAATGGATTTACTTAGTGGTTAAACTGAAATGATATGGGTTAAAATTACATAAAACCTGCCTAAAATATATTTTATAGACATATTTAGACCTTATACCTTAAATTACCTATGATATTACATTATTATATTCCTGTTACATGATTAACGTATGGTTGGGAATCATTCTTTTCATAATTACATGTGTGACATACACCACACTTCAAATAATTCACCCACTATCCTCCTATAGTAACAACATAAAAACCTATTGGTTCAGAAAATATTCACCCATATAACTTATATAATTACTTAATATCATATTATAATCCTTTTTTGGGCATAATTCTATCCATGGAATAACTTTGGTCAAAACCAAAAGAAGTTACCTGAAGAAGAGGTAATGTCCTTGAACGAGCATTATTAATTTATACCCTCCTCCACCTCCATAATTTTTTTAATAAACCCTAATTATATAATAACATAATTATGTAACATATGCATAGATTTTTTTATTTTAATTTATTTACCTTAATCCTTCTTCCCTTCCATCAGATGGTTTATGAAATCATTGTCCATGTATATGACGGACAACTGCCACACGAACCGATGTTTTTAATTTTTCCATTACTAACTCTCATGGTTGCGTATTATGATGAATGTAAAGTATGTATTCTTTATTTATAAGATATTTACAAAAATTTATTCATTATATCATATATCTTTTTTCACTTTACATTCCATAAGGTATATATTAACATCGCATGCGTGTATCGTAGATTATCGCACCATAATGTAATGTGATTCGTTTCTCACTAAATAATTACATGGAAGGAAATAAGTTTAAACATAATTATTATATATTATACAAATAGACTAATTATGATATTAATTACCTATTTAACATTATATAAATTTAATATATCATATTATTTCTTACCTTTTCACTCACTAAAGAAGTAATAAGGTCGTTCATGTATGTGTGGAATGATTTCCCTTCCTCTGTCATGGTTTGAACATCCACCCCTTTCACTAACCCAGATTTATTTCCTCCTTTCCCATCGATCCGATTTTTTTTATAAGGTCCATGCCCTTCACATAGGGTCGCCTCAGCTCGTGATTTCTTCAATGGAGTTCAACGTAGCTGCAGACCTCCATAGATCGACGCTAGTGTCTCGTTTTAGGGGTCGTCATCCCTAGGTTGACATGTTTGACAAATTTTTCTTTGATTTATGGGGTCTTCCTGATTGAGTGGTGCTGGGTCTTCTCGATCAATGGAAATCGATGATCCACTTCTCCTCAGAGGTCGACTTGATCATTTCCTGGTCCATCGCTCCTCGTGTCTTCAACGGATGTGGTTTTCATCTCCTTCGATAGACTATCGGTTTCATCATAAATCGCGACCCGCCCTCATCAGCAGTGTGGGTAATGTTTCCAAATCATACACTCCATTTCAAGGCCCCTTCTATTATATGTATGCTAGAGAATATGGTTGGAAGGTTTCTGTGTTCAGACGATCGCATGACAATAGTTTTTCACACTATATCACCTCACGTATGTGTTGAGGTTGATGCTTCGATAACTATAATGGAGTGGCTGTGGATTTCGATATGAGAATATTTTTGAGGGAAACAATGGATAGTGCTTGAATTGTGGCCAACGTTCTGCTTGGGAAGCCATAGGCTAGGCCACCAGGCTTCTGGTTTCCATCGCGGGATCCGAGTTAGTCCAAATGTGATCAGTACTTCAGAGGTACTTGAGGTGCATGTTGATCCCATAGTCTAGGTGAGGGATATTGATGGTTTGAGTGAGTATGAGGAGTTGTGAGGGGCTGCTACAAAGGCGATTGATCTTGCGGTTTTTACTGTCACTGAGTCAAACAACTGGGAGTCTCAGCTCCAGAAGTTATGTCTCATGGTTCTTATAGTGGCAGCATAGAATGAGATGATTAAAGTTGAAGGGTCGTGGGTTGTGGATATTTTTTATCTATTAAAACATGATTTGGGTCTAAATGGAGTTTAATAGGAGGATCCCTTTATAGTGGATATGGTGGATCCTCCAGCTACTTGCATCTCTGATGTGGAGAGCTTCATAGGGGGTGATTCTAATCCAAATGTGGGAAATCAAATGGGTGTTGAGGAAGATCCAAAGGCTCCCAAGACATATTCTTATAGAGAGTTTGTCCTTGCAGGTATTGAGAACACGGGTTTTGTGGGTCCCTAGGTATATCCATCTCTAGTGATCAGATCTTTCCTGAGGAGTGTGTTTCCATCTTTTATGTTGTGTAACCGCTTTGGGAGCTTGGAGGATGAAGGGAATAACCAGGAGGCTGATCGTATAGTACCTTACAATGAGGAGTAGGGTATCCCATGGGAGGAGTCTAGTGATATCTCTTCAAGCCAACTGTCAGGAGTCAGAGTTCATGAATTCTATGGTCGTGACACTTGTAGTCATAGGAGAAGGAAGCGCTAGCGTGGCGGGAAGAAAGGACACCAGAATTATTCACACCAGCCTTCACCAATGGAGACCCGCTTTTCCAGGAAGGTGAAGGACGAAGTGAGGGAAGTTTTTATCAACTTAAATGGAAATTGAGTTTGAGCTGGGGATGTGGCCGATGCAGTTGAAGGGGTTTCTCCCACCAAGTATGCAATATAGATTACATGCATGGATACTAATTAACCTGAAGATCTACTACTGAATTTTGGATAAGAAATGGTGGAGGAGGAATCCCTTGGGACCCATGCTCTAACAGATGATGGTGATAAAATTATTGAAAAGACCTTTTAGGTGGACACCAATAGAAAATAGAGGGATTAGATTGATAATAAGAATCGTATCATAGTAAGAGGTCTCAATGCATGGAAAATCAATCAAGAGGAATAAAAGCATCTGTGAGGAAGAATGGAGCGTCAATTTGAAGACCTTATAAAGGATTATCAATAAATATTGTTAACTTCTTTCTCTTAGGAACTTATTAAGGATAAAAATGACAATAGGCACATGTTTTCTTTTAAAAACATTGTTTTCCCTTGGGGTTTATCACTTTTTCCTTAAAAAAATTTTTGTTTATAATAAAAAAATGAAGTTAGTAGTAGTATTATATGTGGAATACTGATTCACAATGAAATTTGACACACATTTCATCGCCACGCAAAATTGATGACATATATAATTATATATAAAAAATTAATATGGAATATATGATTTTATTATCATTCTAAAAAGATAAATTACTATTTACCACTTTTTAATGAAGATTTTTAAGAAATGAAATTTTTTCGCATGTGAACATACAACTTACCTTCTAAATTATTGTAATATAATTCATTTCTCAAAAAACAACATTAATAATTTTTTCTAAAATAATAATGGACTTATGAAAATCATATGTATTTCATTATTATTAATATAGAGTTTTTTAAATAATTATCTTTTTCAACATAGTCATCCAGCCAATGTCATATTTGACACCTAAATCAAATATCATCGAAACATTTGAAGTGAGGTTAATTTATTAAGTAATAATATATAACATGGTAATAAGTTAAATAAATTTAATAATAAATCCATATAATCTCTCAAGAATATAATTAATTAACATAATTTTTTAATATAGGATAACATATAATGTATGTGACGAGTCTGAGACAAGGTAAGGGACACTATCTCAATTTCCTTTCACTGAGGAATAGTTTTATGTTATACACCTATACAAATTTGAGAGGTTGATATAGAAATAATTTGACATGTAAGATCATGAATTTTTCAATTATCATGTATTTATGGTATTTTAATTTTTATTCTTTCATGAAAATTATGTTTCAAACGTTTCCAATGAGATAAGGGGCACTTCTTAAAAATAATTCTCTTTTTATAGTTTCCATCCAGCCCTTTAGTTTCCTTCTTCTTGTTTTTAAAATTATGGTAAAAAAATTTATAGATGGACATAAGATATTTATAATTTAAATATCGATAATTTTTTTCTTTATTTTATAAGTATTTCAAAGGGATTCATTTTAAGTGTTTTATAAGAAAAATTTATACAAATGAAAAAATAAATTTTCAATTCATAATTTACATGGTGACAATGAATTTTTCCACCACCATGGAGATTATTTTATTTCTTGAATCAATTGAAATAATTCATGTTTATTATAATGAGAAACCCTCTTTTTCTTTTGTGGGGATTTTTGTATTGAAAATGGGTATTAAATATAATCTGTTATTTTGATATCCAAAAGTGATTTGAAAATTTGTTTAAATGGTTTTTAAAATAATTTATAATGAAAATGTGAAATATTTTATTATTCATGTTGTGTTTCATGGACATTATATGAGATAGGTGTTCCCATATAGTGTCGGGTAAGTGCATTATGTCATATATTACATGGATGCCAAGATAGGTCTCCAGTGCATTGGGTATTGAATATGATCTCTAGAGAATTATATTGGGATTTGGTTATATGGTTATTCAAATATGTAAGGGTTTGGTAAGGGCTATATGAGATGGTGTCCCAAAGCACCTACATGAATTTTCTATGTATTATAATGAGTTTTCAATGAAATTTTTATTTTATAAAATGTAATATAAATGATAATTTTTAAAATATGATAATTATCTTTTTGGGTAAAAAGTTAGGATTTTAAGAAATTATTTTTAGGGGTTTTCGTTTTCATCACTGACTAATACTTTTATTATTTTTATGTCCCTTAATGTGATTATTCTTCTCATACCTCATTTTTAATATGATTTTCATCAGATTTCAGGCCGGGTAATGGAATGTACGAATTAATGTTGAATTTCGTGAATACTTTCGTTGAAAATAAATTCTGTTTTATTTTAAACACTATATATTATAGAACAAATGGATTCTAATTAAATTTATACCCATTGTATTATATGATTTATTAATGTAAGAGTTATTAACTAATTATGAAGAACAATAAAACAAAAAGATCCTCAAAGTGAATGAATGTAAATTCTTGAATAAATCTTAAATATTATGTAATGTTTAAAGTTGAGTCGATATACATTGGATTAATTATCCTTAACTATAAATCCCATTGGTTTTTTGATGTTTGCCACATTTTTTATCACTCTATTCAAGAACACTATCATGAAATCCTTTAGATCTGTTCTTTTTTATTTAGAAAACCAATAAAAATATAATTTTAAAAGTTCTATTCAATTCGGAAAATCTATCTTTCACATATATTCCTACAATTGATGTATCACCTTTTCAATCCAATCTTGCCTTATTTCAGATCACCATTCCATAATAATTATAATTTTTCATGAATTAACAATATTTGTATGAAATTATGATATGGTTGAGTATTTATTAATTTTGATGTTTGATTTATATTTATTTGATTTATCTCTTTATTAGTCAACTTGTCCCATGATTCTCTATTTTCCACTTCCTTAAATGAAGAAAAATCCACTTGAGATAATAGAGTTGTGTGATCAATATTTATCATCATCAATGTTTATTTTAGAGTCGATTTTTCACCAATTTTTTTATTCACCTGTCACAACTCACGTATACCTATATTGTGTGGATGATTTATTCCTTTTAAAAAATTATTCATCAAAAAATTCTTCCTCAAAATACTAATCACATACTAAACTATTTACTCAATGACAATTAGTTTCTAATTCATCCTCTATATCATAATATTTTCATAGATATTGATCTTTGAATTTATTTCTATATTTTTCTTCACCTACCTTGACAAAAAATATTTCAATAATCTTATTTAGCCTTTTGTTCATGTAGTTATATTATTTACTCCTGAATGGGTAGTAAATGAATATATTTTTATCTTCTACATGTACATATTTTAGTTTATCTCATTCTTTGTTATATTTGTAGATATTGTGTCAACATATTAAAGTGGATAAATGTTTTTTTCTCCAATAAAGATTTTTATGGTGTATTCACCTTTATTTCATTCAAAAAATATTTATTCCTTTTGTATATCGCCACATGAATGAATTCATTCTAGTAGTGGTGAATCATTCAACCATTATAGAGTAATTTCTTATCCATGAATTTTAATATTTAATTGAAAATTTTGTTAATACCATTATATAGTGGTGTTACCATTGATGTGACTTCATATTTAATTCTATGTTTTCTATGTATGGTTCCAATTTATGGGTGGTTTAATGTATACTATTTCGGGTCAATGGATATTAATCATTCAATCAATTTCTTTTCTGATCCTCATGCAAAACAACTTATTTAGCATAACCAATTCAATATTTTATTTCATGAAAATAATTTAGTACATTCAATTATAATAATAATAAACTAATACATTATATTTCTCAACATGAGTTCTGAGATGCTTTATTTCATAACACACCTCAATGTGAATTAATTCTAATATATTTTCATCAATTTTCATCTTCAGAAGGTATCGATTTATTCTAATCATTACTCTAAATAAATCATACCACATCTTCTATGAATAATGTCTTAAATTTGGAATATCCACCAGAGCTATCAATTTTGAAATTTTTTACATGATTTCTTTATTTATTTACCAAATAATTCAATTCCATAATTTATTTTCATCTTCTATTATAAGGAGTGAAGTGTGTTACTTCTTGATCATATGATATAAATTTAAATTTATTATCCAACCACTCATGAATGATTTTCCACCAATACCTTTAGTAATTCATCACTTCCAATTGACTGTCATTTCCAAATTCAAATAAACAATTATATTAGTACTCAAAATATTATACAAAAATCCTTTCACACAAAGAGCCTTAATGTTTTTATACTCACTCTATACAAGTATTTTTTCCCACTACCCTATATTTTCATTCCACTATCATTTTTGAATATAAAAAATATATCAAATATTCCCTAAATATTCTTCAAAATATTCATTTTTTGACCATATGGAATGAAAATCCACTATCAAGGATTCATGTGCTATGTTTTTAAGATTCATTATGAGATATTTCACCTAGGATAGATTTCATAATATTCTTATTTATCTTCCCAAAAATAATCTTTGAGTTGAGACATAAGATTATCTCTATTGATTATTCTAGGGGTAAAATTTAATTTATAAATAAATTTAATTTTCTTTTATAGACTCCATCCACCATTTATTTCTATATGAGTTAACAAAAAACATTTGATTCCTCTAGTTTATATATTTGTGCCTAATATTTGAGAATCATAACAATATCATTCCAATGACTCTTTTAGTTTTTATATAGGATATATTCTTCTTGTCTTTGGTTAACTAGTGGGTGATTCCCTTATAAATTATCATTAAACCTATGTTGAATAAGACATTATATAGAAACATTATCCTAAAATTGAATGCCATAAGTATAAAAATTTAAATCTTCTTTTAAAATTTTACAGCCACCCCCAATTATTCACATATTTAATACTCAATAATTATCCACATTAACTTTAAATATTCCATTCACTATGATAAAAACAATATGAAATTCCAAACATTATTAACACATGTCTTATATCTTGAAAACATTTCAGAAATATTTAGGATCAAGGTTTCATGAATCTATGAGCATATTCTTCAAGAAATACTCCAATATCATTTTTCAAAATTATATATATATATATATAACAACATTATCTTCATAAATAATATTCCCATTAATTATGGTTTTAGATTCAACATCTTCTTTTTCCACAAATGACAAATATTGTTATAACCTCATTATCAATGGAATCTTCCTTATTAAAAAAATAGATTTCCAACATTGGCACTTCACTCAAGATAATGAGACTTATAATTCATACATAGATCATTCTTAATTATATGGTCAAATAAAAGGGATATGGGAAGGAACTCTATGAGTACTTTAATAATCATGGTAAATATCATTTGTTATATTCTTCATTTAATCATTCTATAATGGAAATAGTATATTTTTATAATTTCAATTTTTATATTTATATATGGATAACAAGTTTATCATTTTTATTATACGTATTATATTAATCAATTTTGAAAAAGGTTTTTTGGTTAAAGAAATGTATATTCATCATTTATTCATAGAAAATTATTTATATTCATTATTTTTAGGTAATTATTTTTCATTATGCTATTTTATAAAACATATTATTATCAATTTTTTCTATTATAAAAAATAAAATAAACAATTCTGAAAATCATTTAAATTAATTTTAATTTTAGGGAAAAAATGTCACTACATTATAATATATCTAATTAATTAAATGTTATAAAGGTGGTGGAAGATTTATTGAGGTATGTGTGTGTCTTTTTATGTAAATATACCTTTGATAATGAAGATAATTTTTGAAATTAAACTTCTGTTTTTTAATATTATATCATACATTAATAGTGATACTATTGCAGTGTTATATTAATCTCTAGATATGATGACTATCGAATTGGGAAGATGTGAGTTTATGTGCATACCAAACTTTTACCTTTTTGTTTATGAAAAGAAGGATTTACTTCTTGAAATTGATTATTAAAATAAAAAAATTATTACTAAAAAGAATAATTTTCATAGATTAATTACACTTCAATATTGAGGTATGCTTCACAATTTATTTATTTGTTAGATGTAAATTTATTATAAGATGAGAGATCAATTATGAGTGTCTTTAATGATATAATATCTAAAAATTTTATTATCCTATTTTAATCAATGGTTCAAATAATATATATATATATATATATATCACATCACCAATATTTTATTATTTTAAATACAATTGACATTTGACCTTCATAATATGAAACTTATTAACAAACGAGGATCCCATTATAAAAATAAAATAGAGGGATTTAATTTCAAAATTGACATTGTATTATTGTTTCTGGGGTAAATGGAATTAAAATACATTCCTAAAATATATTATTTTTCATGTATAGACATTGGATAAGTTCCTCATCATCCAATAGGTGGAATAAATCCTCAAAAGATAGTTGAATTTAATAATGTTAAATTATGTCATTGTTTTTTAATTACTTAATGAATGGATCATTAAATTATACTTAAAATGTGTATAATAGATCCTACTAGGAGATCCAAAAATTGAATGCATGCACTCACACATTATCATATGGAGGGTATACATTAATAGATGAATAAATGATTATAAAAATATTTTTATGAATTAAGATACCAGGTAGATATTAAATGGTTTAGTGCAAACATACACATTTTAATTGTAGATTCACTAATCCAAAATGTATTTAAACTCATGTAAAATACATTAGTAATGAAAAAATAATTTAATATATATCTCAAATATTAACTAATATATATTATTAATTATGATTCTTTCCATTTTAATGTGAAGTTATACACATATAATTCCAAAATATTTTTTATTACATTTTATTTAATATTAGACATTATTATTTTAGTTTAAAATGAATGTTATATAGATTTTTGGAATAATAATGAACAATATTTTGGTTATTCTCCATACTGGGTGATGTTAATGAAATATTTAATTATTTTTTGGAATTATAGGGTGTATTAACGATTATTAATTCATGGATCAAAAATTTTAGAGGTCAAGTATTTTTTTAATATTAAAATATTTCATGAAATGGATGGTGTTTCCATTGGGTTACATTCTACAGAAGAATTCAAGTAAAATTATTTATATGTAAGTCCAATTATAACTTTTATATTAGTTAATAAAAAATTCTTTTAATTATTATTTATAAAGTTTATTATATTGAAATAAATGTTTCAAAAATTTATCTACTTCATGAAAAAGAATGTTTTGACCGTGGCAGGTTTGTTTTATGATTAATTTATGAGTTGACTGTATCTAGAATGATATCAACTTTTTAGAGGGTTTGATTTAGTAGAACTCTTAAATTTTATAACAGTATATTGTGTATAAAATTATACATTTTTTTTTATTTTTTTTATATATTTTCAAGGACATTGAATAGTATTTTTTAATCTAACTAAAAAATCTACATTTTTTATTAATTTTTAGATTTATAATGAAATATTTCCAAAAATTTTATTTACTTTGTAAATGTTGTTATAAAATAGTTTTGAATGATTTTCTATATTACATTATTATTTTTGTTATTTTTCTTTTATTTTTGTCAATTGGAATAAAGTGATCTTGTGATATTTGTTCTTTAATGTTTTCATATTTTTTTTATTAATAATAATTTTTATTATAACACCCCAAAAATTTTATGGTATGATTCCCTTAAATATATTATATTCATAGCCTATATTTCATAAATAATTGTTTTCCATTTAAACAACACTTGGTTATATAAGAGATAGTCAAAACCTATCCATTTAACATAAATTTTCCACTTCTATGTTTTGAATTTTGCAAAAACGGTAATCTAGAGTTGTGACCAATACGTCATTTGGAGTCTGATAGAACCAACTTCATTTTTTTGATAAATAGTAAAATACCCCTATGAATAGTAATATGACCCTTATAAATAGTAAATAATGATAATATTATAATTTCTTAAGGTAATAAGATAATGAGATCTTAATTAATTATTCAACGTGATATAGATCTAATTATATCATTAAAATGGTTATATTTTAATTAACTAGGATATTAGTTAAAAATTAGACTAAAAATATATAAAACATTATTTTCAAAAAATGGATTTCATTTTGGAAATCTACACGTTCAAAAATGGTTAGGTTGATTTTTTGGGATTTTTCTACAATACGTCAATTTTTCGTGAATAGTAAAAATATAGATTTGAGTTTTCAGTAGTTTAGTAAAATCATAATGATTTAATAATTAAATATAAAATACTGTTCAACTTTGGTACAATAACTTATTACATGAGGTTTCCAATGTGGAAAATACCATGGGCAAGCCCAAGGTTTTGCAAAAAAACCACTAATGAGGTGTCCCTTTTAATTAATAAAAAGCACCATCTTAATTACTATAAATACCCACTCTCCCCCATCATTTTCATTCAATTAAAACTCATTATATTTGAAGATCTTGTGGTCTTACCTCCCTAGGAGTCCTCCCAAGGTGTCCAAAATCCCCCAATCTCCCAACCTTCACTTTTTCAAAATTACTCAACAAGGTAAGACAATCAACAACCATTCTCTTTTCATAAAGATTTCATTTTATGTTTTCTATTTTATTTTTAATTAGATTATGTAGGGATATTTAATTCTATATTCCCTTTAATTCCCATATTTTTTATGATTTATGAGATACCCCTTTCTCTCATCAAACAATTTTATGAAATTTTATGTGAGGTCGTTAAGCTGCAGAATTTTTGTAAGAGTTTTCTCAATGTTTCTCTTATTTTCAGTTGCTTTATTTTATACTTATTTCCTCATATCCCCTCATAAAAATGATATGATAATTCCAGTACCTTTAACGAACTAGAATTATATTATTCTAATGGAATATTTCATCATCTTCTCTTTCCCCCTCCTTTTATACTAAAAATAAAAACATCATCTCAGATGTGTTAATTTATCACATTCAAGGATGACAGGTTCTCAATTATTGTTACTATCAATAATTCTCATCATGAAACAATATTTATGGTTGAAAAAGATCAGAATAAATGTGTTTTATCTCATTAATGTTCTGGAATCCCTACACACTCATAATATAGAATAATAATACAAAACAAATTCATTGTTTACAAAACCACCAAGCTTAATCCAAGTCTTTATCAATAAATTTTATCTAATGATTCATCTTCAAGTATTTAATCCATAATCATTATAATATAATTTATATATATCTAATGTCACTAATAATATATATTAACAATTTTTTATGTTTAAACACATTTCAAACATACTTCCATTCACGAATACAAGTACAAAATCCTGAAAACCAAGGAAGAAAATGCTTCAAAAACAAAAAAAATTGCTCATCTTAAACCAATAAAAGGCCATGAATGAACCTAATGAGGTTTTAATAAATAAATAAACTTTATAGGTGGTTTTATAATTATTAATTAATGAAGCTACATTTTATTATTCGGTTCATTAAAACAAACAAAGAACACACTCAAGCATAAGGTAAGGGGTTTCTCATCTCACTTTTAATTATGTGAGATTTCCTTTGTTCACCACTTATTTATTGCATGTGGTATATGTGTACTTAATTTGGATATACAATAACATTATTATTTTTATATTCATGGTATTAAATGATTCATTTGATGGTTATTAAGTTCTGGTCATACGATTCGACTGGTTACATTGTGGTAAGGTACATTGTCTCAACTACCATTTTGTTGTGACTAACTTTGTATTGTGCACCTAATAGTCCTTATGTGGTGTACCTACTGCACATTTGATATCAATTTTCATTTTAAATTATATTTATATTAAATATCCACAACCTGATATCATTGATTTGTTTATTGTCTAAACTGTATAACATTTTAAATACAGTGTATAATTGGAAAGTTATTTTAACTATGGAAATATTGATGAATTTTTATTCTCAACTCTATTCAGATATTGAAAAGGAATAGTTCTATTGTATTAAATCAACATATAAAGAATTATTTGTTCTTTCAGTGGCTGTTGGGGTTCACTACAGCCCCTCGATGCATCGACAGGCCTTATGAGACAAATCAGTTGGCGACAAACCCTTCGTTTTTGTTTCCAAAAATCAGACTGGTTTCTACCCATAGAACTAAAACATTTTTACGTTATTATCATATCATGTTCTAGATACATGTAATCCAATTAAAAATAATTCTCCTTATTCATTATCATTTATTACTATCAATGAGATATTCACTATGACAAAATCTATGGATGCAGTTTCATTCTCATTTTATTAATGGAGTGAGTTTTTATTTATTCACCATGCCATATTTTTATATCAAATTGTTTATGATTCAGTTATTATTGATTCATGCTTCTACTATTTGTAACCCTTACTGAGTATTTGAGCTCACCCCTTTCAATTGTTTACCTTCAACAGGTAATGAATAGGAGATCATTTATTCAGTTTATGTGGACGCAGTTTTTAATTTTTTTTATTTAGTGTATTTTGTAACATTTTACAATGTAATTTGAGTTACATCTATGTATCTAGTTTCTTCAAGACTACTAAACTGATCATTACATCCAGATTTTCATTCCTTCTATTCATGATAATATAAAAAGTAATGCACCAATTCTGGTCTGGAGGGTTCGATGTTTTATTATTGGTATCAGAGGAAGTTTAGTAGAAAACGTGAAAACTAGTGTAGGAAAGGTATAGTTGGGAAAAATCCCTAAGGTAGTATTTGATGAGTAATTTACCATAATATCCTAGTATTTTGGTAAGGAATAGATTTTGTGAATTATTTCTAGAAAATATATCCATGTCTGGATATGAGTAGGAGGAGGAGCTCTGGAACAGATGTACCTAGGAGTGAAAGCTCCGACAAGTAGTTTCAGGCATGACCTAGGGTATCCTGGTACATGAAAATGGGCCATGATGGACTCTTGGTTATGACACTCCTGGGGTTCTTTACAAGAGATTATGAAGTATTGAAATTTAAATTATTCTTCAAATAAACCATTTTTCTGATTATGGGATTAGCCATGACTTGATCTCAATTTATTCTAATTATTTAGTAAAATTATGATTATACATTCTAATTCATACCCTAATCCAATGTGTTCCGATATTTAGAAATAGCGTCTAATGGAAGAAGGGGAATGAATACTCATGGGCAATGTAGGGATCTCCCCACTAAGAAAGTCAACACTATCAATGTTTGAGCAGATCAGATCATGACCATATTGGGACAACATACTCAACTGTTAATGAATAACTATTACACACCTGTGTTAGATCGTTTCATGTGGTAGATGCCCCCATCTTTCAGCGGGACTACTAATCCAGTGGTTGCTGAGCAGTGGATCAAGTCCCTTGAAAATATATTCATGGAATTAAGATGCAATGAAATTGTAAAGGTAATACTAGTAGTATATTGTATCAAGGGTGACACTAATCAAAGGAGGTCCTTGATTAATAATACCACAGAGGAAGAAGAAATAGATGATATGGAATAGAGGCCTTTTATGGAAATATTATTTGAAAAATATTTCCTTCGTGAGCAACGAACTGAAATGAAGAGGAAAATATTTGGCTTTAAGAAAAGGGAAGAAGACAGTTTTGCAGAGTATAAGGCTACCTTCACAAGGCAATCTAGGCATATCGTATATTTTGTATGTGACTTGGCAGACAAGATTGATCATTTATTTTATGGTCTTAAGACAAGTCTTCAAAGGGCTATGTCTTATCAAATATTTTCATCATATGATGAAATTGTCTCAAGTGCTATGAAAATAAGGAATGAATTTTATTGATCAATGATTTCCAAGGGAAACCAAGATAAAAAGTGGTACTATGATAACCAAGGGAAAGGTGAATCTCCAAAGAGGAACGAGGGAATAAATAAATTCCCATTATGCGAGAACTGTGTATAGAATCATCTCGGGAAATGATTGAATGGCATGGGAGTCTACTATAAGTGTGGAGAAAATGGTCATCTATCTCACGAATCTAATGGGAAGAAAACATTTGATGATGTTCAATGATATAATTTTCAAGAGATGGTACACCATGAAAATGAGTGTCCTAAGCGACAAGGAAACATGCCTCATAAAAATCCATGAGAGAAATGGAGAGCATAGGTGATTACAACTGCAGAAGTTGAAGTTCCAAATAATGTGGTGGTAGGTATATTAATTTTTTCCTCAAACTTAACCAACACTTTATTTTATTCTATATCATCACAATCATTTATATCTTCACATTTTTCCAAGAAAATTAGACATGTCAAATTTGATTTAATAAAAGAGTTCTCAGTCAAAAATCCCAGGGGATGAATCATTGCAACAAAGGCATGTCAATGTGTCCCCCTCATGACATATAAACATGATTTAGTTGATAAATTTATCATCATACAAATGAATGACTTTGATATAATTCTTTTTATTATTTCGCTGTCAAACTATGATGCGAAGATTCATTATAAGAAAAATGAGGTTACAATTTTTGTAAATAGTATTGATCACTTATATTTATAGGAGAGACATCGCTATCTGATTCTTATCAAGATCCACCCTAGTAGCTCTATTGAATACAATTCATAGAGTGTTATAGAACCCAATATCAATGGGTGAGGAAATAAAACAACAAATTGAATATGTGCATATCATGAAAGAATACATTTATGTGTTTCTAAATGATTTAACTGGACATCCTCCAGAGCGTGAAATTGATTTTTCCATTTACTTAATTCCTAGTGAAAGACATATATCAAACACCCTTATAGAATGGCCACTGTGGAGTTAGTGGAGCTAAAGAAAAAACTAGAAGAGTTGAGTGAAAAAGGATTTTTTTCAACTGGGTGTTTCACCATAGGGATCCCTGGTCTTGTTTATCAATAAGAAAGGTGGATCCATGAGGTTATGCATTGATTGTAGGGAAATCAATGCTATTACAATAATGAATAAGAATCCTCTTCCTTAGGTTGATGATTTATTTGATCAACTTCATGTAACTCAATACTTTCTGAAGATTGACCTTCGATCCAGATATTATCAGTTGCGTGTATAGAAGGAAGATATTCCTAAGACAACATTTTGAACCATATGTGGGTATTATGTGTTTACAGTAATTCCTTTTGGACTGATTAATGCACCCTCAGTTTCATGTATTTAATGAATAGGTTTTTCAAGGAATATCTTGATAAATATGTTGTGGTATTCATCGATGATATCCTCGTATTCTCAAAAAAGCAATAAAGATCATGAGGATCAATTGCGGATTACTCTGAAAACTCTTAGAAGATATGAATTGTATTGGATGTTTAGCAAGTGAAAATTCTTGCTTCAATCAGTTTTTTTTTCTAGTCCTTATTGGCTATAAGGATGTAATCCTACTTGATTTTGTGAAGACAAAAGAAATCCATGATTGGACCATGCCAACAAACATAACTGAGGTACATAGTTTTATTGGCTTAGCAGGTTACTATCGGTGTTTCGTTCAGAATTTTGACCGATTGGATAACCGGAAAACCAAGCCACACATAAAGGAGTTAGGATTTTGTGTACAAAAGAATCTATAGAATGCTTCAAAGAATTGAAAATAAGATTGGTCAATGCTCCAATTTTTACTCTTCCATTCGGAAGTGATGGATTTTTAACATATAGTGATGCATCAAATCATGGGTTGGGATGTGTCCTTATGAAAATTGGTAATGTAATTGCTTATGAATCAAGGGAGTTGAAGACTCATGAGAGAAATTATCCAACACATGATCCTGAGTTAGCAGCTGTAATATTTTCTATGAAGATATGGTGACATTATCTTTATGGGGAAAAATTTGAGATATACGCATATCAAAAGAGTCTGAAATACATTTTCACACCAAAATAACTCAACATGAGGCAAAGGAGATGGATTGATTTACAAAAATATAACAATTTTTCAATACACTACCACCTAATAAAGGTAAATAAGGTGGCAGATGCATTATGTATGAAAGATCATGGACTTCTCACTCAAATGAGGATTGAGAGAGATCTTATATTCATGGATCTACTAAAAATGGATATGGGAATTTTTATGGAAGAAAAAACAACTTTCCTCTTTCAAATTATTGTAAAACCATCTTTACTAGAGAAGATAAAATTCTCTCAATATGATGATGAAAATATACACAAGAAATTTATTGATGTTAAGGATGGGAGATCAGAAGACTTTTTGTATGAGGAAGGAGTTATGTAGTTTGGGAAGAGGTAATGCATTCCATAAGTACCTGAGATAAAAATGGAACTATTAGACAATTCTCATGTCATAAATTTCCCTATACACCCGAGTAGAACAAAGATATATAGGGATCAGAAGGAATATTTCTGGTGGGATAATATGAAGTGGAAAATTGCTGACTATGTATCAAGGTGTTTAGTTTGTCAACAAGTAAAGGAAGAAGAGATATGATGAAAGTTGGTAGGAGGACATGGAATTCCAAGTGGGAGATCATGTATTGCTAAAAGTATCTCAATGGAAGGGTGTCTTAAGGTTTGGTAAGAAAGGGAAATTGAGACCTAGGTACATCAGACCATTTAAAATTTTGGAAAGAATCAATGTTGTACCATACATTTTAGAAATTCCACCATGTCTATCCAAAGTCCATGATGTATTCCATGTGTCATTGTCAAAGAAATACATGCCATACCCAATGCATGTACTCACCTATGAAGAAATAGAACAGGAACCTGATTTATCGAACTGTGAATTGACTATCAGGATCCTTGACACAAGGGAGAAGGTATTTATAAACCAGACTACTCATCTAGTAAAGTATCATTGGAGAAACAAAAATATGGAGTATGAAAAATGGGAACAAGAGGATGTTATGAAGAAGAACCACCTACATCTTCTTGGTGGGCTTTATATATAAAATTTCAAGGATGAAATTTCTGAAAGAGGGAATACTATAACTCCCTAAACATTTATTGGTTTGATTATCTTAAATGCATTCTATTCATACCCTATATTTCATAAAGCACTGTGTTCCATTAAAAACAACACTTTTTTATTTAGAAGATAGTCAAAACCTATCCATTAAATATAAATTTTACACTTCTGTGTTTTGAATATTGAATAATGGTAATCTAGAGTTGTGATCCATTAGTCATTTGAAGTCTGATAGAACCAACATGATTTTTATTATGAATAGTAATATACCCTTATGAATTGTAATATGACCCATATAAATAGTAAATAATGATAATATTTTATTCTCTTAAGTTAATAAGATAATGAGATATTAATTAATTTTTCAGTGTGATATAGAACTAATTTTATCTTCAAAATGGTTATTTTTTTGAATTAACTATGATTTTATTTAAAACATACATTAAAAATACATAGAAAATTATTTTCAAAAAATTGGAGTTCATTTTTTAATTCTACATGTTGAAAAATTGTTGGGGTTAATTTTTGTGATTTTTCTAAAATACTTGAATTTTTTATGAATAGTAAAAATACAGTTTTTAGTTTTCGGTTGTTTAATGACATCATAATTATGAAATAATTAAATATAAAAGTCTAGTTGACTTATAGAAGATATAATTTGACATTATGTGTCCCAAGTGGCAAATACCATGGGAAAATACCATGGGAATGTCCATGGTTTTGAAAAAAACCACTAATGATGTTTCACATTTAATTAAAAATAAACTCCAACTTAATTAGAATAAATACCCACTCACCCCCTTATTTTTTATTCATTCTAAAATCATTAAACTCTAATATCTGGTTGTATTACCACCATATAAGTCCTCCCAAGTTGTCCTCAAATCTCCAAGGTCGCAAACTTCATGTTTTGGGAGTTACTCTACAAGGTAAGAGAATCAACCACCCTTCTCTTTTCTTAAAGATTTCATTTTGTCTTTTATCTTTTATTTTCAGTTTACTTATGTGGGGATATTTCATTAAATTCTACCCTTACTGACCATATTATGTAAGAGTTTTGAGATACCCTATTTCTCTCTTTTTAATTTATTATGAAATTTTAAGTGACGTCGTTAGGCTCCACAATTTTCGTAAGAGATTTCCCAATTTTTCACTAATTTTGAGTTCCTTTCTTTTGTACTTCTTTACTAATATCACCTCATCCAAGTGCTATGATAATTCCAGTACCTTACATGAACTTTAATTATATTATTATAATGTAATATTTCATCAACATCTCTCTTTCCACCTCCACTTATAATAAAAATAAAAACATCATCTGAGATGTGTTAATTTATCATATTCAAGGATGGCGGGTTCTCAATATTCGTTACCATTTTAATTCTGGTAATTAACCATTTTTTTGGTTAAATAGATAATAATATATTTATTTCATCTCATTAATGTTCTGGAATCCCTACACTCTCATAATATGGAATAATAATACAAAACAAGTTCACTGTGCACAAAACCATCAAGCTTAATCCAAGATTTTATCAATAAAATTTAACTAATGATTCACCCTAAAGTATATAATCCAGAATCATTATAAGATAATTTATATCTCTTTAATGTCACTATTAATATATATGATCAATTCTGGATGTTTAACTACATTTTAAATAAATAACCACTCATGAATACAGTTAAACGAATCATGAAATCCAAGGAAGAAAATGCTTCAAAAACAATAAAATTGATCCTCTTAAACCAACAAAATTGACCTGAATAAACCTAATAAGGACATACTAAATTTATTATATGTATAAGAGGTTCTATATTTATAAATTAATGAAGCTAAATTTTATTATTCAAGTCATTAAATCAAATGAAGAACACGCTCGAACATAAGGTAAGGGGTTTCTCATCGCACTTTTAATTCTGTGATATTTTTGTTGTTCACCCTTATTTATTACATGTGGTATATGTGTGTTTCTGACACATTCGCTGGGGTGCATGCTGTTTTCTTATTCGGGGACAAGGGACATTGTTTTTTTGTTACCCTGCATTCCCGCTTTCCAATGGCGGGTGAGATTCGCTCCTTATTTAGGGACATCTGCTCCTTGATCAAAACAGGATGATTGGATGTAGGTTCTTCCTTCAGTGGAATCTTCCTTCTAACTCATCACCTAGTTTAGGTCTCCTGCATATAATTAAGTTGTTGTTCGTGAATCTCTTCCTGGCTCTATATATTCATGGACACCAGTTAATTACAATGCTTTTGTCAGGATATTCCATGGGTTCCGGTCAGGGCGAAAACCTTCTGTTAGGGGAGTAGTCACGTGGGGGATCATTGGAATTTCTGGACACTGGGGGATTGGTGTGTCTATATTTTGTCCCTTATTATAGGTATTCTCGAGGTCTTGGAAGATAGAGGAATCCCACATTGAATGTATGGAATCAAATGACATGGGCTTGTATCTGAGGTCTTCCTCAGCTTCCCATGTTTAACACGGGGTATGCCGCAAGTTTAATGTCCAGTGGAGATGGATTGTGCTGATCAAAAAATTTACTACAGTGGATCAAATTTAGGAACCCCCTGGAGGGAACACCAATATTGAGTCCCACACGTGGGTGGCTTCCCGAATTCTATTAGTGGGAGAGGGGAATGGGGTGGCCTGATCCCACCAGGATGTGGCGGCCCAGGAAAGAATTAGGATGGATGACGGAAGGTTCTGTGAATTGGATGGTGAATGGGATGGAACCATCATGGGGTGGCGACGGTTTTTGGCTTGATCCTCAAAGATACATCCTACATATCCATGTGGCAGGGAGTCAAAGTCCATGTAGTTAATATGATGACGGATTAACGCCGATTTTTGTTCTCTGTGGCTTACCACTGATTGATGTCACAACGGCTTACCGTTGGAAAGAGCTATCAGTGTCATTCCACTGATGAGGCTGCAATGGCTTACAGCTACAAGGGGTCACAACGGCTTACCACTGATTAAGGTCACAATGGCTTACCACTGAATAGAGTGACAATGGATTACCACTGAATGGAGTGAAAACTGCTTACCACTGAATGGAGGTCCATAGTTTTACGTCATGTGGGAGGGGGTGAACCGATGTGAAGAGGGTCGGAACTACTGGGTGTTGGGCTTGAACCTCATGAAGGATTCCTATGTACCTCTCCCATGTAAGGATCAAAGACTTCATAGTTCATAATGGTGATGAAAGTTTAACGTCATGTCGGACGGGGGCGAACCGATGTGAAAGGGGTCAGAGCGACCGGAGTGGTAGGCTAGAACCTCATGGAGGCTTTCTACGTACCCTTACTTGGCAAGGATCAAAGTCCAAGTAGTTCCGAATATGGGGGAATTTGGGTCTTAAGCTCTGAGGCGGCCCAAGGTGTTGGTGAACCAGCGTGAAGGATGTCGGAACGCCCAGGTGGGGGGCTTGAACCTCATGGAGGCTTCCTACGTACCTTGCCTTTGAAAGGATCCAAGTCCACTAAGTTTAGGTCGTGGTGTGGGGCTTACAATATTGGTTACCCGGGGTGTGGCAGGAATCGGTGAACCGACCTGAATAAAGACATGGGGACTGGGTGGATGGTGGGCTTGAACCTTGTGGAGGCTTCCTGCGTACCCTATCATGGAAAGGATCAAATTCCTCGTAGTTATTAATGGTGTAATGGGGCTTGGTACACTGATGTGGGGTAGTTGGGACCACTTGATGGTGGGTTTTAACCTCAGGGAGGATTCCTACATATCTTTCCTTGGTAACGATCAAAGACCTCATAGTTCGGTTGAGTTGTTAGCGAATCGATGTGAATGGGAACCTAGGATTCGGTTGGTTGTTGGGCTTGAACCTCGTGGAGGCCTCCTATGTATCCCTGTGGTAGGGAATAAAAGACCTCGTAGTTCAGGTGGTGGTCGGAGAACCGACGTGAAGGAGGACCTGGGGTCCAAAGATGGTGGGCTTGAACCTCTTGGTGGCTTCCTATGTACCCTGCCTTGGCAAGGATCAAAGACCTCATAGTTCATAATGGTGGAAAGGGGTCGGTACACTGACGTGGGGTAGTTGGGATCAATGGATGTTGGGCTTGAACCTCAGGGAGGATAACTACATACCTTTCTTTGGAAAGGATCAAAGTCCTCATGGATCAGGTGGGTGGTCGGCGAACAAACGTCAATTAGAAACTGGGGTTCGGTTGGTTGTTGGGCTTGAACTTCATGTAGGCTTCCTACATATCCCTGTGGCAGGGAATCAAAGATCTCATAGTTCAGGTGTTGGTCGGTGAATCGATGTGAAGGAGAACCTAGGGTCCAATGATGATGGGATTGAACCTCATGGAGGTTTCCTACGTACCTTGCCATGTCAAGGATCAAAGTCCTCGTAGTTTGGAATGGGTGTGAGGCTTACAATCTAGGCTATCTAGAGTGTTTTACATGGTCAGTTCTCACTCTAAACCCATGTGATTCAGGCTCGGTGTTAGAAACAAGAGGTTCCAGAGACCTGACGATCACGTCGTGGAAGGTGCATCCGTGGGAAGTGAAGTGGTGCTTACACATGGTAAGTTGCCCAGTGAGAGAAATATTGGGACATACACTAGGATGGAGGCCCGATGGAGACAATGTGCAATGGGAGAGGGACTTGGGACCGAAGAAAAGAGAAGCACCATTCCCTACCACACCCTTCGCTAGCCCTGGGGACCGAAGATGAAAGGAGGAGCAGGGGTGTTGCCTCATACTAGAAAGCTAGGGGCTTACATCGTGATGGATACCCTTCCCCTGCGGACATACCCCACTCCTATAAGAAGTATTTCATCCTCTGTGGAGACCAGTGGGGATGGATAATGTCCATGGTGGGGCTACCCAGAGTGCGAGGCACGTGGTGAGGTCACAGTTTAACGTCATGTGCTGAGGACGATGGTGCTTGGCAGTTGAACGTTCTGCAGCTCGGATGAGGCAGGTTCAATCCGAACCCCTAGGACTTACCTAACTGGTACCCTCTTCTCCTTGTGGAAGGGAAGGCATCAGCAATGCCATGGTGAGTGGGTGTCATGGAGCGAACCATAAAGGGGTCCACGTTAGCGTAGCTATTTGAAGAAGCAATAGTCATTAGCATGCCTATGCGAAGAAGCATAAGGAAAAGCAACGAAACATGTGATATCGTCCAGGGGACATTGACGTCACATCATGCAAACCTGGAGGGTCACATGTGAAAAGGAATTGCCAAGAAGAGGGGTCCATAGGAAGGGGCCTTGTGATGTGATGCTGCTCCGCGTGGCGGAGGAAAATTACAAAGGGGTGTGCTTCAGAATGTGGGGTGACTTAGCCTAGGCATAGGGCAGAGGTGCCTATGTGTGGTGCCTCACGAAGTGGACAGGAATTCACAGAGCATTACCTCATTGTGAAAAGGTTCCTCGTGAAGTAAGGTGTCATGAAGCAATGTTCTTTGCGAAGTATAGTGACCCTTCCAAAGCATGTGGATCATGTGTACATGAAGGGTGTTTCAGGAAGCATAAACGCTCTGTGAAAACTTAGGTCCCCTATGAGATCCCCTTTCTTTGTGAAGGACCTTATATTTGCAAAAGGAATCCCTCTCAGAAGAGGGGATCAAAACGAGAAAAATGGGAGGACCTTGGCAGAGTAGAAGTACCTCGTATAGCTCACGGTTCGCAGAGCCGAATGATGCTTTACGATTCGGGAGCTAGGAAGTCAAAATGTCGGATTATCAATCATCTAGGCTTAGGGGGAGCCCAGTATTTATAGGCAAGAGGTTCCAAGAAAGGTAGATTATGTGGCATGAAGAGGGACTTGGTTTCTTCGCGGTGGACTCACGAACATCAAATGTGTTTGTGGAGCATCCTGCCTTCTTACTTTGAGGCGGGCTCGCGAACGTCAAATGATTTCACGGAGCATCCTGCCTCCTTACTTCACGGCGGGCTCACGAATGTCAAATGTGTTCGTGGAGTTTCCCGCCTCCTTGATTTGCAGCGGGCTCCCGAATGTCAAATGATTTCGTGGAGCATCCCTGCTCTTTGTGTTGCGGTGGCTGCAGTGCTGGGGGGGACTCCGTGGAATAGCTTCGTGAGGCAGTCAACGGTGGCTCCTTTTTGGATTCTTCTCTATCCCGAATTTTGGTGCCAAAAATGTGTACATCCCTTTGATATATAATAAAATGATTCTATTTATATTCATTGTTTTCAATGATTCATTTTATGGTTATTATTTTATGTTCATATCATTCGACTGATTACATTGGGGTAAGGGACATTGTCTCAACTACCATTTTTTTGTGACTAACTTTGTATTGTGCACCTAATAATCTTTATGTGGTGTACATACTGCCCATTTTAGATCACTTTTCATTTGAAGTTATATTTCTATTAAATATATATAATCTCATATCATTGATAAGTTTATTTCCTAAACCGTATACAATTTTACATACGGTGTATAGTTGGTAATTTATTTTAACTATGGAAATATTGATGAATTCGTATTTTCTACTCTATTTGGATATTAAAAAGGCATATTTATCTTGTATTAAATTAATTTATAAAGAATTATTTAGTCTTTCGGTGGAATGTGGGGCCCGCTATAGCCCCTCAAAGAATCAACATGTCTCTTGAGACAAATCAGTTGGTGACAAACCCTTTGAGTTTTTCCCAAAAATTAAACGAGTTTATACCCATAGAACTAAACTGTTTTAAAGGTATTAGAGTATAATGTTCCAAATACATGATGTACAATTAAAAATTTGTCTATTTATTCATTATCAGTTATTATTATCCATGATATATTCACTATGAAAAAATATATGGATGCAGTTTTATTCTCATTTTATTAATGGTGTGAGTTATCATTTATTCACCATGCCACAATGATATGTCAAATTGTTTATGATTTAGTTATTGTTGATTCATGATTCTACAATTTTTAACCCTTACTGAGTGTTTGAGTTCACCCATTTCATTTTTTTAACTTCAAAAGGTGATGAAAAGGAAATCCTTTATCGTGTTTCTATGGATGCAGTTTTTAGATTTTGTTATGTTTTATATTTTGTGACCTTTTATAATGTAATTTTAGTTACATCTATGTATCTAGTTTCTTCAAGACTACTAAACTGATCATTCCTTCCATATTATCATTCCTTATATCCATGCCAATATAAAAAATAATGCACCGACTCTGGTCTAGAGGGGCCAAGGTGTTACAATAGTCGACCTAGATTATGTTTTTTAATATGAGATATTTAAATAACTAATGATACAAACAGATTTTGACATGGTTATTTTAATAAACAACATAAAAATTCTTCCATGGACTATTCCAGAGAAGTTTTCAAATTTATGTTATCATTATAAATTATTTTTTAGGAAATTTATAATGTCAATTTATATAAACAATGTTAAAATAATAATATATATATATATATATATCATCAACTCTATTAAGGTCAATTTTAAACCCACATTAATAAACATAAATTGATGAATTTAAATGAATATTTTTCAGATATGTATTATATATTCTTATAGAAATAATGACTGTAAATACCCTATAAGGATTGTGTGTAAGACTTGAAAAAGAGGGAAATTATTATTGAGATACTGAATGCTGAATTTTTCTTTAGAAAGTATCATTCTTGGGTAATGAAATGAAAAGGGATCGTACGTTTATGGATCCTTCGAAGATAAATGGTCTAGGATAAATACTCTAATAGTGATCCATGGAATTGATTGATTTCGATGGTCCTACAAATGAATCATGAAAAATGGATATTGATTGAGCAATCCAATTTTCATGTTTACTATAAAAGGTTAAATGTTTCTTTAGATAGACAAATTACAAAGTGATATTAGAGGATATTAATAACAATCATGTTTTGAAGGTTATATATACACAAAAATTAGATTGATGGGATTATTTTTGATATAATTATGCTTTAAATAATGTCATGAGATTTTTTATATTTTAAAATTATATGATCATTTATTATTCTTCATTTCTAATAAATATGGATGAACAAAATTATGGTATACATGATCATATGTCAAAAATGATAACATTTTCATTAATGATTCAAGGAAATTATCTCTATGGTGAGAAGTGTGATATATATACTGGACAAAACATATTGATGTTATATTTAGGTATAAGGATATAATCATGGTCAAGGGAATATATTGAAAAATGATAAATGATTATAACTAGTTAATACGGAAACAGCTTGAGAAGGCAAGAAATTTGAATGATGAACTCAATAAAAACTATCATGTTAACATATCTATAGAGAGGATTTAAATACATTCCATATTCATGGATATAAAAAGGATTGAAATAAAAATCACATGGGAGAGGATCAATTATAATCCTTCCAAAATGATTTCACAAGAATCAATCTATGTAATTCACATTGATACATAAAAGGATGATATATTTCTAAATAATAAGATTAAAAATATTCCACAATTTCACTTAAAAAATGATATAGCTAATTGTTTCCAAACTAGAAAATATGTTACTTATATTTAAAAATTTATGATGGAATAATAAGATGATACAGGAAGTTTATATTTTATTTATTAACCATGAAATAAAAATATATATATAGGGATCCCTTTGATAACATATGGTGGGATACAACTAAGATGGAGATTTCATATTATACAGTAGATTGACAACTATGTTATGTAAATAATAGGGATTCATTTTTAATAACATATATATAATTGGGTAACATGAAATAGATAAATTATTAAGAAGAAGATCAAGACATTAATTATAGGTATTTACATGGTTCTAGAATAGTATTATTTTACATAAATATACAGAATAATTTCAATATATCTCACAGAAAAATATAAGGAACACACAAAAACTATATCAAACAATAGATTTAAATATTATCTTAAAGTAACATGGTCCTACAATAACCCATTCTTCTAATATCATTACATTTGGTCTACTGTGATATAGTATAGATGGCAGTAAAATATCATGGAAACAATACCCATGTCTTAATGTCCGTGCTACAATAGTACCACCTAAAACATCCATGGGTCAACTATGATATCATTGGTCAGCATTACTAATATTCTTCTAACATTAAGTATATGAACATTGATCCTTGTACCCTTATCTAGGGAGTAAGTACAACAAAATCCCCCAATAAACTCATCACATGGGTTATACTATGAAAGTTTCTAGGTGGGTCTTCAGTATGGGATAACTTAACCAATCCCCAAAATATCAAATGAATCTGAATATACTATTTTAGTAATCTATCATGTAGATACTAATCTAGAAAATTGGCCCCCTTCCATGGTTCAATCTTAAGAATCTTTTGTAATTTGAGCACCTCATCTCCTTCACTCACCAGTGGAAACATTCCATTTTAAAATTTTATATCAAGAAAATTATAATTGAAATATTATTTACTCTCCCTTAAAAGAATGAATTCAAGATGAAAATTCATTAAAGAAAAATTAATCACCATTCCATGATTCCAAAAAAATATATATATTTTAATATGACCTTTAATTATTAAATAAAGACCAATGGAGTCACAATGGGACCCCATATTCTCAAAAACCATTGTTTTCATCAACATTTTAAATAGATTATATGTTTTTGAAAAAGTTTATATAATCGAAATCACATACTATATTTATTGTTTAATGAAGTGTTAATTTATCATAACCAGCATCATTATATCATGATCTACTATGTTCATCCAAAGATGTATGACATATTTACTACCACAACACAATAAATTTTGATTTCACTTTTATCTATCATATCCAAGATATTATTGAAAAAAATAAACTCTTACCAAACATATGTTACAATATATTACTCCATCTCTATAATGGATAAAACCAAAACATTTTATGATTAATATATCCAACTTAATAAATTTTATCCACAAAATATAAATAAATTATGTCACTCCTCCTACTATCGAAATCACCACCACACACCACTAAAATGAATTTACTATCCCAAAACATAGATATGATTCCTAATTTCCCACCAAATAACTCATTATCCACTTCATTACTTCCCAAAATTTATTTCAAGGGTTATCTATATACCTTATCATAACTCCCACAACATGAGAGTTATCAGATTATTTATAAACCATGGTATACATTTAGCTTCCAAATTCTAATGAAAAAATAACTTTTTCTATATATTTTTTCTCTAATATTTTCTTTATTTATTGATCTTTTTCAAATATTTAATTAAATTTATTTGGAATAAAATATTACAATTGTTCCCATATAATATATAAAATCAAGGAATTTTTATTATAGTGACCTAGTAATAACATAAGGGATCAATATATATGGTCTCTATTAATATATATCCCTATAACTTTGTTATACTTTCTAAAGACACCTTCCTAAAATTCGTAACCAAAATCCCTTTTCATATTTTTAATCCTTCACATGCATGATCTTGTAATGATATTTTCATCCACATATGGAATCAATATAATTTATAAATTAGAAAAATACATGAAATATAATTATTGGTGCATGAAAACCCATTTTTATAAATTTTTTCATCAACGCATTAAACATAATGTTCTACAACCAAGGTTCCTAATTCAAAATATATACACTTTTCTCTAGTTTTCACATCAATTATTTCTTTTCATACTAATGAAATCCTTCTAGATACTATATATATATATCATGATCAAAATCATGATGATGTAAAATATTATTAATATTATGTTACTCTAAATTTGAATACTAATATTAAATAATAATAAGACCGCATAGATGTTGTAAAACATCACAACATGAGATACAATATTTGGGAATTTCAGACCTTATATCCAAGGAAATACTTTTAAAACTTGGATGTCGTTGTATATTAGCTTATGATTGATTTACTCTATGACCCAATATAACTTCTTTCATTAATTATTTGATTTATAGTGGAAAAAGAGTCATCTTTAATGTATTATTATCTTATAATTAAAAAATTTCAACTATCATAGATATCTTCTTCACTCTTGACCCCCTATCTGCATTTCATAATAAAAGCACTCTATATCTCCAATAATAACCAATAAAAAATACTATAGGGATGATTAACAACAATACATAGTTCCAATCACATTTTTTTCTATATTCTCAAATCAACATTATGAGTATGATCCACTAGTTTTATAGATATATTATCATAAAAACATTCAATATCTACTTGCTCAAGAGTCAATATTTCTATATTCCACCTATTATATTTTTGTATCTTTTGATCGTCGTACTTTAAATCATCATTAAATATAATGTTAAAAAATTTAATGGTGTCATTATTTAAATTATCCTAGAATTGATTTCCAAACATCTCAACAACATAACTTACAATGAAAAATGATATAGAATTATCATTAAGAATGTCCCATATATTTGCACCTATATATAAATATTCTAAATGACCAAATAATCTAAAATTATAGAATTTTAGCTCTTTTACTTATTATAAATCCCCTAGTAGGCATTCCCCTATTGGTATAGATAGTCCCCTATTGATAATATACACTCTTATCATCATTGCCTATTCACATAATGTCATCATTAGTCATGAGTGTATCCTAATATTCCTTGAAAATAAATTCAATTATTAATTAATTATATTATGTTAATTATTCTATTATAGTGTACCTAGAATATTGTTCTCCTATCAAATTCTGTTATTATATTAGAATTTCATAAACTATTTACTATTATAAAATCCTCCATTATAATTCTTAATGTATAGTAGACTTAACCATGAATCATTATATACCTATCTTATACTTTTGAAACATATTAAACACCACAAATTATGTTTTTAGAAAGTAAAATCATACCTTACCAGTTGATTCATCAATTAGAGTCATATAATATTATGAACTGCTAAAGGAATTTACTGGTTCACTCTCTTCAACATCAACGTGAACTAGTATTACCATTCAGGACATTGGTGGTCTACCTCCTTTCATAAAAGAACTAATTTTCTATGATCAGATTATATAATCTTCACATATGACAACTTCAAGTAAAATTATCTCCAAAATAATTCCATTAATTTATAACACCTTAATTTATTTTTCACTCATGGTGATAAACTTATAATGCAACATTTTTTATCCCTTAAAAAATATTTATGTTTTAATGAAGTCCATAATAATTGAAATATTTTATTGGGTTCTATTAATCACATCATGAGATACAAAAATAAATACCATCATAATTTTCTCTGCACCACTAAGTAAAAAGGTTAGAAAACATCCATCAATACACTTATTGATTAAAATATTAATCCTTCTCAATCTATGAATAATTCACACGTTATCCACAAGTGAAAGATCCCGCTATTGGTTTTGATCTGTGCACCACCATTTCATAAAATCAATAAGGATTCATCATCATTAAGAATAATCCTGAAAAGTATTTCCATAAAATAATTATTTTAGATATAATTACGTATCATATAATAGATGCATGATTTTAGGTCTAAAAATAAAAGATTCTATGTGGTTATTCAAAATCATAAGAAAAATATTATCAATTCATTTGACTATATTGTTTCATATTTTTAATTTAGGAGCATATAGTTCTTATCTACATAAGTTCTTCATGTTTTGTTTCTACCCATTACACATGAAGTTAAAACATTACCATTTTCCTTATCTTGGGTATTTTTTATTGGTTTCAATTTTCCATTGTGATTATCATATTATTTATATCTTCATCTTCCTTCTATACATATAAAAGAACCCTAGAATCATCCTAATTCAATTTTTTAAATATACTAATAGAGTATTAGATCTCCCGCATCATTAAATTATAATTTTATATGACCATATGAACTTCTTATGAATATTAAATTAGCATCCTAACTATCAAGTATCAAATATCACTAAACTAGTTCATATACAACATCATGAAAATAATTTCCATCGAAGTCGACCAAATTTTGTTGGTGTTGAATTCATTGATGTGATTAGCAATATTTTTCCTTCAAAATATATTCATATATAAAAATGGTCATATGAGGTACTCTACATATGTTATGGGAGGATTCTTGTACATGTTCATGAATAAATTATTCCTCTGAACCATCAAAGTATATAATATGATATTAAACAACATGGTTTATTCAAATTTCAGACATATAAATATTAAAACTTATAAATCTAGTAATTCTCACTCATCATGGTTCATCTTGGTTGGTTTTACACCTATATGTGGCATGTGTATTTCCATTGGATAAAGATAATCCTTGATCTTCAATGTTATTAAAATAAATTTATATATATATATATAACTTTGATGTTTACCTTTCCTACTAATATAATGACTATTAAATATAAAAAAAATCACTTGATCATCTAAACTAAATATTTGATACAATTTGTTACATAAATTATGGGGATTAACAATAATAATGATTCGAGAATAGTGTAGATGAATAAATAAATAGAAGGGGAACAAATATATGAAAAATAGAGATTTACATGGTTAGAAAATAATTTGTATGTCCACAGAGTGGAAGAATAATTCCCTTATAATTGGGAGAAAATTATAGGGCACACATACACGCGCGCTATATCGAACAATAGGTCAAAATGATCTCTAAAACACTATTGTCCACTAGTAACCCTTATATATAAAATACCCAGATCCAAAATTTTATTACACCATGCTTCCATTAAAATGGAATTAAAATCATAGTGTTACATATTCCCATGTATGTAAATTATATTTTGTTACAATACTCATTTTTAGTGTCTCTAGTGAGTTTTGTAAAAAAAATTCATCTTTCCTACTATTCCACATAAATATTTGTCAAAAGATATTGAATGTTGGACCCCTAGTTAGTGAGAAACTACTCTAAGAAGCCCCAGAAACCAAATTGTTGAACTCGAACAAAAAATTTTGTATGATAAATAATGAATACAACAACCTTCAAATGACATACATGCATTAAATCTATTAGGATCTAACATTATAACATAAATTATGTGTACGTGGTTGTAAAAAATTATAATTCAAAGAGTTTGGTGAAACCAACACTTTTACACATATAAATATGGGAAAATATCACTATGAAATTCCTCATAGGTTTCTATAATGATTATTATGTAGAAAATCCCAAACACTATTTTATCCTATTAAATTTTAATTTTTATAACTTAATTATTATTTTTTATACTGTATCATTTGATCATCCGAAAAATATAAGCATGAATGAAGTGGAAAGGTTATATAGAGTTCCTAATTCAATTATATTTTATCAAGATCTAAGGTTCACATAAATGTTTTTGAAAAGAATCCAATATTAATTGTATAAAAAATTAACTTTTTTAAAACATATCATCCTTACTTTTATTGTGAAAATGAAATCATTGTTTAAAATTGAAAATAGAAACTTAGATCAGTGTTGATATATTTGAATGGAGGTTGAGATAAATATGTTAAATTTTTTATAGTTTTCATAGTAAAATAATTACAAAAATTTAATTAAAATTGAATTATATTAGGATATGTATGTGAAGATATATTTAAAATTAAAATGCTAGGATGAATTTGTAGAGAGAAAGTTATTGGGACCAAAAAAATTTCTGGAAATTATTAATAATAAAACACTTATTTTGTAACATATAAATGATATATAATATAAATAAATTTATTATGATTACAATATATAATGAGATATCTAGTTCCACGTGGAAGAAAATTTATTACTTCATATATTACCATATAAGAGGGTTATGAGATTTATAAATTAAAGAGGGTTTCTGCTTAAGTATGTTGTACCCTTTAGGATTATTTATCTTATAAGAACTCTAGATATCAACTATCTCTTCCAAATAAACACTCACAGGTATAGAAAGTTTTCCATGATTCACTTTTTTATGAAGTATATATGAGAACCATCACATGTACTAAACATAATTTTTATTTAACTATATAATTATAACTTTTATGGGGATCAAAAAATGAGGATTTTAGATCAAATATAAATTTATTATGATAATTTTCGACCCTCTTGGTCAAAGATTCATGATAAAATATTAAGTTAAAATAGGATACATGAGAACATAATCATATAAGGAAGTAAAATTACCCTCATTTATTTTCAATTAAGGGATTAAAATAAATTTTTTATATTTAAATTTCTAAAATATGAAGAATGTAATAACATAATTTTTTATTTATTATTGAATAAATCAAAACTCAATTTTGTTACCAAATGTTCAAATTTAAGTGAAAAAAATAAAATTATCATGGTATTAATTTGTTATTATAAAAATAAAAATAGTGTGGTTATATTTAAATAAAATTTTAAAAATACTATTCTTATAATAAGATAAAATTACAGTGATTCGTAGTATTTTAAAAATACCATACCTGGTGAAACCACTATAGAGAATGAGAAATGACATAAATCTATTAGAATCATCATCATCATCTTGAAAATTTTTATTCCACAAGAATAAATGGAACACAGAAAGAGCCAGAAAATAAGGACAAGGGAAATATAAATATTTACGTAAATAATATTTTTTAACAAATAATAGAAAAATATAAATAAATAGTTAACATACAATTTATAATTATGATATGATATGATGCTAAAATATAAATATTCATTGGTAATGAAATATTTAATATGTACCATGAGTTTTTATTCAAAAATTCAAACTATTATTTTATGATATTACATAAAGGGTTATGATTCAGGATGCCATGGTCCTAAAATTTATTAAACATTAAGAAAATTGACAATTCTAGAATTGCATGGGTTTTAAAAACAACATGAGTGGATTTATCCTAGATTATCTACCTCTACCAATAAATCATAAAAATATATAATCCAAAAGTACCACATCATACATGATTTAGCAATTTATATTTTCCATAAGGAATCTACAAATTGTGGTAGAAACTTCTAGGGAACATTCCTTGTTCTAGTCTAAAGTTCATCAATATCCAATTTGGAGTCAAATTTAACTTAAAGAGAATTAAAAAATTATTAGAAACTATGATTTATGTAAAGGATAATGTCCTAAAATTTCGATTAGTACAAAGTACCATTCACAATATAATGATGAAATCAACCATTGAAAAATCCATGGTGGGTGTGAAAGACACCCCCAAATCCTGTGGGTGCTATAATTTATAGGGCCACACAATCAATATTGAATTTAATCCATCTAGGAATCGGTGGAATCGAACACATAAATATCATCCCCAGAGGAGTGTTTTGACTTCCCTGAACACCAAACAGATGTAAAATAATATGATCATTTACAATTTTTCTCATCACTCCTATTTGAATATTGGAAGCATCATGTGTATCTCTATGCATTATGAGCATGATCAAATAGAAAGAGGGAGTGTGACCATTGAATACAGCTTCATTCATGGAATGCTAATTAGAGGTAATGATCGAGGTAGTGACTACAAAAACAAGGTTAGGAGCTAGATAACTCATATCATTGATGATCATGGATATTATACGACCCTCCACTTGGATACATATGAATACATGAATTATATATATCTCATATATATGAATCCATAACTATAAAATAAATCTGCCACTTGTGAATAGATGTTTTGTAGTTTCCTCTTTTTCCATGCACAAATAACAGTTCAAGGCCATCTTCTGTCCATCCCACTTTAATTGGTCATAGGTGTGGAGCCTTTCCATCCATAGCCTTCATAGAAGTTTCATTATTACTGGTTGGATGAATTTTTATTTAATTTTTATCATCAAAACTATTAGATGTGGTGGTGGGTGGGGTGGGGGTGTTGGAGACACCACAATTCAGTATATAGTAGTCATTGGTAGTGAAATAACCATTTCTATTCTATTTCCACATATGTTTGTAACTGTCTATGAAAACATATTGATGCAATACATGAAATATTTGAGATAGTTCATAAATATATTTGTTTTTCTATATAATATTAATTTAGTAATTGAAATTTGTTCCCAATTTAGAGGGATTCCCATTATGCCTTTAAGGGGATCTCTATGCAGGGATAAGTCCGACAAATAAGATTTGAATGCATAAAAACTATCACTTCGAAGTTTTAATGAGATCAAAAAATGAGGATCAATTAATAATCCATACATATGAGGTAATGTAATGATATAATCCCTCTAGTAGCCTTACATTGTACCTACTAGACATAAAATCAAGTGAAAATTCATTAGATGTCAAAACGGTCCAAGTGAATTTTATCATAAGGCCATCATTAAAGGTCCTAAGATCTTTGATTCTAAAGCCCCCCATGTCAACAAACAATGGTCAATATTTTCAAGAAATAATGAAAAACATAATTTCATAAACCGATATAGTCAATATATTTTTTAGACTATAATTTGATGGACCTTAATGACACTTCATGGCCATCAATAAAGAGAAAAGGAATTAACTATTTTATAGGTCATAATTGAATTTAATAAACAAATTCTAACATCTTATATTAGATACTTCCATTAACAATAGGCTAATAGATTTATGATCATGGAGTGTAAGATTACAGGATGGAGTCTCTTGACCTTTCCCTAGAACAATATGACACCAAGACAGAAAAAATATAGGGATCCCCTCTTTAAACAAAGGGTTTTCATAACCCCTCTATTCTTTTTTATAGGCACTCCCTCACCAAAAATAATAAATGACTTCTCCACACTAATTACTGACCCAACCAGCGTTTCATAATGAGTAAGGAGGTCCTTGATGAATGGGATGGTCTTTTAGGATGATTGGCCCAAAACTAGAATATCATCTTCATTTAATAAATGGGAATATGTTAGGATTATTTTTCAAGTCCTGATTTGTTTTTATAGAACAATTTTTGTATGGCCATTGATGCATCTACTCATGAAATCCTCAGAAATGGAAAAGAGGATGCCTGAGAGAGAGACACCATTACTCAAAACATTATTCTAGTGAGATAATCTTCTAGGATCACCATTTAAGAGAATAAATAGCCTTATAGATATGAGTGTATTGCTTATAATTTTGATGATTTCTTTTCAAAAACCCAACATCTGTATGATTTCAAGAATGAAGTTTCATTTAACTGTGTGAAAACCCATGGATATAATGATTTTTAGGGAAAATATTCCAGGTCACATTTTCCAATTAATGAGGATGCAAGAAAGTAAAAATGTTATCTAAATTATATTTATAAGGATCCTTCTCCCAAAATATTTCAAAACAAACATATGTTTTCTCTCCCTAATAAAAACAAATTTTCTATTCTACACAATATTCACATTTTCTAGACCCCCTAGTCACAACAGTGAGTACCAAATACTTCAAAACAACTAAGATTCAAAATTAAAGATTCATGTTCCCCAATGTAAGTTAAAAAATTTAATTTCCTTTTTTTTATCTTATTATTAAATCTCTTCTTAAATTTGATTAATATCTATAATAAAATATAATTAATATTTCAAAATGATATTCCAATTTAATATTTATTTCCTAATAATCATTCCTTATTTTTAGTGTATTTATATTTGGGTTTGTTCAATCTCCTACATGAATGATGATAATATATTTTTATCATTATAATCATAAAGGGAAAAAAAGTTAATTTAGAGTCATATACATAATTTATTATTAATTTTTGGTGTTTTCAGAGATCAATAAATATATTATATAACAGAACATTTATTATCATAATTTCCACTAATGGATGATATAGTTACCTAATGTGAATGAATTATGGATCTATTCCTTGTGCACCATACCCATATATTATAATGAATTAACACATAACATTGGATAAAATTAAAAAAATATGATTCAAGTACCTTTATCATTATAGATTTGATAAACTGTTTAATATGGAATGATGATAAAAACCTTTATACTGAAAACACAACTGAATAAGTAGAACCACTGATATTTGATTCCGAATTTGAACTATAAGTTACAAATTTAAAATTAATAATTTTATATTAGTGTTTAATATTAAATAAAAATATAAAATTATTTATTATATAGTTTAAAATTTAAATAAAAATTATTTTATAGGGTATTAGAGTGAATTTAAGTATGTCGAGATTTTATGTAATGGGGTCTCTCTTTTTTGTTTCTTTACATTTTTCAAAAAGTCCATATCTCTATCCTTTTTCAAAATTTTTATTTAAATATCCTTATTTGAATGTGTTATATCCATCTTTATTTTAATACTTTTCTTGTCATTTCTCTTTAGTTGTTTCTCTATTCATTTATATCTTACGAACTCATAACACCATCAAAATAGTAAAAATATATCATATTTTTTTTCATACAGTTTCATATATATGGTAATGATTATTATACATCAACTTTTCATCCTTATACATTATAATTTTTCCACTTTAATGATTTATTATTTGGATACATCTTAATAATCATTTTCTTTTTTCAAAAGTATCTCATCAATTTATCATGAAATATGATGAAATTAGTGTTAAAATCACTTTTCTATTTATGACTACATAAATATAATAATAATTCTAAGTAAATTAATTATTTACTTATATAGAGACTTTAAAAATACAATAATGTTTTATATATATATATATATACTAATTCAAGTTTTAACATTTAACCATCTAATATGTTTTATTTATTTCACTCTATATGGTTATATATTCATTATGACCTCTATCCTATTTAAAATGATGATATTTCAGACATTGAATTTCATATTTATCCATTTTTATTTTTATTTTTTTATTAATACTTAAATCAATATTTTTCTAGGGGATTAAATATTGAATGATATATTATAATGTAGTGATTGATTTATTTATCTATATAATAAAAAATACATTATTTTCATATTCCCATTCCATTATGGTATCCATTAAGGTACTCATGTGACACTAGTTTTTATGTATTATATATTTTAAATTACTATGATATCTACTAACCCTCTAGTTTTCTTTTAAATGACTACAGTGTAACACAATATAATTTTACTATGTTTTTTCGAATAAATTTAAATTGTGATGAATAAATTATATCACTCACAAAAATAAAGTATAATAAACTATGATATATATTAATGAAATAAAATATTATAAAATATGATAAAAATTAATATATTATTGTGTTGAAATAAGAAAAAGCATTATGAAAAATATACGTGGAGTAAATCTATAAATATTTAAAAATAAAATAAATACTGAATCAATATCTTCATGGTATTCATTGAAGACCATCACTCAAATTTCATCTATTTAAATAAGTTAGAGAATTCGAAATATTATATACATGTCGAGAGAGATATGAATTAATAGAATATATTAGTTTACAAAGGAAATATTTAGAAATGAAATTTGACTATTAAAAAATGATCATTAGAAATATTATCATTGCATTTATAAACGTTTCATATATGGTCATTGAGTATATACAATTGGAATTTACTTTAATTGAATAAATATAATTAAAAGTGATAAATAAAAAACAAACATATAAAAGTTAAATAAAATATTTTATTATAAATTTTTTTATATGAAACGTATAATGATAATTATTATTATAAAAGAAACAATTCAAAAAACGGATTTATAAAAATGAATGGTTTGTGGAGAAAATAAATATCATAAATAAAATATGTAATGAACTGTTAATAATTGAAATTTCAATATTCCTCTAAAAATAAATATTAATTATTTAATAATATTTTAATATAATATATTAATTTTTTTTATTTAATAGTTACATGTCACATATTCTTGAAAATTTATTTAAATTAATAATTAATATATTTAAATATTAAAATGAATTAAAATTATTAAATATTTTGTATTTTTATCATATTAAATTTTTTTCATAATGTTTTAATTATTAATAAAATTTAATCCTTCAATTAATAAACAAATATATTAAAAATAATTGAAATTATAAACTCATATAAAATAAGAATAAGAACAGATATATTTGAAATATTACTCTTTCAAAAAAAATTATATATTTTATGTTTTAATTTAAAATTTAAATTTTCCATATATTGAATGTTGTTATTAAATAAATTCAAATTTTGGAATCCATTCATTATAATTAAATAAGAGGGGTCATGTTATTTTTCTAGAAAACAAAATTACCAAGGACAATAATTAAACAAGGTAAAGATGGTTAAATATATTTGATTTAATTATTCTTAAATTTGTGACAATTAAGATGATATTTATGAATTATAGAATCATTTTTTGGAGTGTTATTTAATCCTAGATTTCTGGAAAACATTTACTTAAATAAATTAACTAACTCCCATGTCATTCCATCATTACCCACCACCTAACATAATATTCCAATGAAATATTCCTTATTTTAACCTATAAAAGGAGATCTCTTATACCTAGTACAAACCAACATATTACTTGAAAGACATCTTGAATTCATGACCATTTTATACCTCAAAAATCCATCTAGTAATTTGAGTATATTTTGAATGTTAGGAGGAATATTAATTGTTTCATTTTGAAGGAACCCATGTCAATAATGATAGAATTCATCAAGTAAGTATATAATTTATTCAATTAGATTTTCAACTAATATATCATCCCAAATATTTATAAACCTCATATTTCACTGTAATAATACTAATTTTGATATATTCTTCTTCTTAGAATATGATACCAAAATTATATAACTATAAAAACATACGCATTTACTGGTATAACATGTTCTCGGTTGGGACAGTGCAACCACCAACATGAATGATGTCAACCCATCATCAATTTTTATCATTAATAAGTATCAAGAAAGTAATACATTTAATATATGTTATAAATGAGTAATATATATCTTGAATAATTTTCCTTATGTTTTAAAAGTAAATGTTCATTATAATGTAACTTGTTTGTATCAATAGATTTTCAAACCAATTATCATTATATATTCCATTATCACATACGATATCCATATGTTCCATTAAAATGAACATGTGGTTTCATAAATCATTGAAAAAATGATTATAATACCTTAAATAACCCATTAATATAGATCTTGGCATCAAATAATGGTGATTGATATCTCCATTATGAAACATTTAAGATTCAATTATAATTACTCACATAAAAATCTGAAATCATACATTAAATAATTAATAAATGTGTAATTAATAATTATAATTTTAAATTATAAAATTTAATAGAGACTAATATGGTTATTAATTAAGTTATTAATATTTTTATTTTTGTTTTACAGGTGGTTAATATAATGTTTTTTGAAGTTGGGAGTGTAGGTAAAATGGTTCTTTCGAACCGCATCTTGAATTCTATGATAATATGACTAAATATCCTTATGGGGACATTTTTTAGTAATTATTTATAATAAAAAATTTCATTTTATTATATTATTTATTTTCATAATATTTAAATTTCCTTTTAACATTTATCCATCCCTATGAATCCTAATTTACTCAAAGCAGCTCTTGTAAAAGAAATTGACCTTACTAGTATTTTCGATCGAAAATCACTATCTTACATGTATACGTTGATAATTTTTTATGGTTTCCCATATATCAACACCTATGATTGAGTAAAGAAATTTTTATTTTATGTGACTTTATTTTAAAATGGGTTATCCTTTTAACATATTCAGTATTGTCATTTCTGTCGTCATTTTATTTCCTTACAAAGTGAGAAAGAAATATCATATTTAAACCTCTTTTTATATTATTTTTTCCTGATTTCCTACAATTGTTTTCTTTATAAAGCTTCCTCCACATGATATTAAGGTTTTACATAGAAATTTATATTCCCAACTCTAATAAAATATTTTAATTTGATATAAATTTTTATAAAACAATTAAATTGTCATTTCGTCTCCTTTCTCTGAGTAAAATTTAATGCTCCTCTAAAAGTGTCTTATTCTTTTTGTCAACATCATTGAATTATTTTTATGATTTACTGGGAATATAATTATATTATACTATCAATCTTCCTACTCATGATGCCTTGTGATATTGTGTCATGTAAGTCATTATGGAATCTATTTATTTCTAATGGGTTAATTAAGAAGTAATGGGATTAATATTTTTTTATATTTATGTTTAATGAATATGTTTAATTTTTCAATTTTGATGTTTTGGATTGTATTAATTATCCCTAAAATTTATATGGTAAATAATTAACTCATGTGATGAATATAAATGGGGAGTGAACTCAGGCTCTAAGGGACACTATCTAAAAAGTGATAGGTGGAACTAAAAGTCTATACCCCTAAATTGCATTGGACAAAAACAGGTATGTAAAAATATAAGATTTTATGATTTTTTTAGTAAATTTAATTTAATTGAAATCTTATATTACACATATCACTGAGTTTTAAAGAACTATAATATTATATTAAAAATAATATTTAGACTTGAACATTATTACATAGCTAGTAAATTAGTAAATTTGAATAAGACTAAATAAAAAATTAAAATTATATGCATTAAACATGAGTAGATTAAATTTATTTTTTATCAAATGATTTAAAATCAGAATAATAATCATATAACATTAATAAGTGTTTTTTATGAAAAACTATTTTTCATGCGCATGAAAGGTTTTTATCATAATAAAATAAATTAGTCACTATTGATTGATGATTTAAAAATGTAGTTTAATGTTCAAAAATGTATTTTTCTAAAATAAGGACTCATCATGTTACATGAAGATATATTTAAAATAACTTTTGATGATTTTAGAAAATTTATTTTACAAAATGAATATATGTTTTGAAATAATCATGATAACATTTTCTCATGTTTAGTTTTTTAGAAATTTCATAGAAAAATAATATTTTGAGGAATAGTTAAAAATACAATTTTTAATAAAAATTGGTTTTTCTTAAATCATATACAAAACTCAATTTGATTTGAAAAATATTTCAAAATTGAAATTAGTGAAATTATATTATTAATAATAACTGTTTTGTCATTATAATAAATATTATGTTATTATATTATAAAAAATATTTAGAAAAATATTTTTTTCGTATGTCGGTTTAATTTAAAATTTCATTCATTAACTTCTATTAATAAAATTTATTAAAAGGGATTACATATTTTGAATCATAAAAATTAATATTAGGAAACATATTAAAATTAATTTTTTTTCATAATGAATACTAATATTTTTTAAAATTTATTATTGTAGTAATGGTTAAAACAAGATTTTATGATGTAAAACTATCTATATTAACATTAATTTTAAACACACATATTATTTTTATTTAATAAATTTAAATTAATAATTTCAACAATCAGGTACGATTTATCCAATTAGGATGTTTTAGTATTTAATGTTTAATTAATAAGGTAAATGAATTACAAACCAGTTGCCGTGGTGAAAAATAAACTTGTAAATGAATGTAAACATAGAGATTACAGAAATTTTTTTAAAACATGTACCTTTTGGGGTATATATTTGGATATTATATATCTTCCCACCATTATATTATTTTTCAGTATTTTTTGAACTTGGGTTGATAGTGACTTACCATTGTTGAAAAGTTCAAAGTATTAACAAAAATGTCACTCCTCATTAATTATAAAAGGCCAACGCATCCCCTCTTATATTCTCACCTCAAAATATATTTTTCAGTACCAACCCCCAAAAGTATCCTTCAAAAATATTATTTTCAATATTAAAAGGATTCAGTTCTTCCAAAATGACTATCCCTGGCGTCCTTACTAATAAATCTAAAGGTGGTTGTTCTAATAAAAAGGTAATTGTCTTCACTATGATATTTCTTTTTCACTTATTCTCATACAACATTTATTCACGTCGTAATATAATTTACTAAACCCAAACATATAGATTCATCAGAAAAAACTATATATATATTTTTAAAATAAATAAACTATAAAATAGATGGTAAATTATACATTCAAAGAACGTTTCTGCTCAAATTTTCGATAATTAGTCAAAACAATGAAAATTATCAAATTTGTTCAAAAAATTGACCAATTAACTTCACATATGATACCTAATTATACAAAACAAGAACCCTTGAAATATATAATAAACCTATGAATAATATATTTAAATACATGTGGTGAGCATGATATTTTCCTAGTAAGGCATTTTAGAACCATTGAAAAATAATTTTTTTAAATAGTTTTTTTTAAACTCTTTTAAAATTTATATATATTATATATATATATATATATTATATATATGATATTGTTTCATCATTGAGGCCTAGAGTTTGGGGAAAATTATTTTAAGGGTGACAAAAATATATTAGTTATTATAGAGACTTTCTAGCCGCCATTCTTATTTTGGCCCGATCTCCATCGTTATCCCATAGGGGGAATTGGATTGAACCCAAAGAGACTGGGTATTTCAGTCCATTCACATTATAATTATAGTTCCACAATCGAATGGTCCCTACAGAAGATTTCAGGAAGTTATGTATTTTTGAAATCGGTCCTCCTATGATATGATTTCCTCATATGGTCTCCAATGGGTTTATTCATGGAGACAAAACCCCCCAACGAATCGGGTATCCATGATTCGTGGGCCTTCTTTCCAAAGGCAGGTGCTCATTGGATGATGATTTAGACAAAGACACTTATGGGATCTATTGGTCAATAGGATGGGAGGTCAGGCTCATAGTACCCTTTTTGGGGAAATTGTTTCCAATTCCAAGACACTTTTATATATTTAAGTTTTGTTCATAGGTTTGTGAATCCTTGGTTCATTATAGTCATCCATACGGGATTGAAGGTGGTTTGATATTGGGATCGGGCCCATAATATGGGCTTTTTACATATCCACGGGAGTGGAATTAGAGACTTAGTTGTTTGGTTAACATGGGGCCTGAACCTGGGAGGAGGCCCATTTTATGGGGGAATATGTGGGTTTAACCTTTTGGAAGGGCACCCTTTTTAGTTCAATCCTTCAAGAAGGTGTCATGTGTATCCTAGTTTGAATTGGAATGAGATTCACATAGTTCATGATGGGTTGTGGATTTATCATAGAAGATTCTCATTTAATGGGACATGATTGGGTGAACCCTTTTGGAAGGTAACCCTTTTGATCTTGACACTTAAAGAAGGTGTCCTACGTATCCTGGTTTGAAGAGGAATCAGGGTTCTCAGAGATCATAATGGGTTAATTTTTTGTTTGTTGTAGTCATCACAAATCTCTAAGCCCTTGTGAGTTATGCTCAGTGTGAGAAGAAAATAGGATGTGAGAGACTCAACAAACCACACACCTTCTCTCTTGCTGATGGGAGTGGTTGGGCCTATGATAGAAGAAGTAGACGAAATAGTGGGCAAGGGAACATATCAATGAATCCTTAAATGTGGGATTACATTTGAGTTCTTTCAGCTCATATCATGAAAGATCGGGACTTACCTAAGTGGGAGGGCCCTAGAATGCATTTTTTGGATAGGGAGGAACTTTGTCTCTCATCAAAAAGAGAAAAGAGCATTATTCCTTCACTGCATCACCATTTCTCATTGAATGTAAACGAAAGAGATCACCCTAAATCCCTAGATTTGGGTGGTTAATTTTAGCATCCCAAAGTTTTACTCCGGGTTAACATGGAAATGTAGACTTATAGACATCCCAAAAGTCCAAAATGTTTGGGTACTGCCTTCATTACTCCTCTTACCATGGGTATGTAGACTCAGAGGGGCACACCGATGCGTCCGATGGTCTGATCATATGGGTTTGGTGGCTTCGGATGCGGATTTTTCCTGATGTCGGTGGACTGGTTAGCATAGGAGCTATGGAGGATTGGATGGCAATGGATGGGAATGATTCGATCCAAAGAGAAAAACACCCAAAGACGCCGCATTCCAGATAATTTCTCTCATATGGGATGGGGAGAACACCACATACCACAGTGGTATGTGGGTAGAGGGGTCCTCCACGTACCAAAGTGGTACACAAACTTGGGTATGGACCACAGTGTATCGAAGTGGTATGCTATCCTGATTGAAATCTGCCATGCCACTTTGGGTTTGATCCGCATACTAATTTATTATGTGGTGAGGGGTTCAATCCACATTGAGATACACTCTGTGGAGCGACATGTTGAAGTAGGTTCCTGGAACATGTGGTTCACAGGGAGTTCATACGTGAGGAATTTATGGTTCATGATTACACCAATTAGGTTTGTAGTTAACCCTTTATTATTAAGTTACTTCTTTTTATGATTCACACCTAATAATAACTATATAAAATGTGGATCATAGTTTTTAATCCATCGATTATTCAAAACCGAAGTCAGAATCCTCTGTAAATTTTTTCTTCCAATCTCTAGGGGCTCCTCTGTGCTTTCTTCTTCCATAATTTTCTAATTCTTCATGTGATCCTTTTATAGATCATTGCGGTAATTATATATGTGGGCATGCAACACCATTTGTGGAATCACATGAAGAAATATCTCAAATTTCTTCATGTTTCTTCTCAAATTTGAAACACAATTTACACCCCTTTACTATTATAGGCATATAGGAATGCTTTCTTCTATATGAAAAATTATTGTGGGAGTGTCTACATGCATTTGTGGTTTTTTCAGGACCCTACAAATGTTTCCATTGGATTGGGGTCAATTTGTAAGGAAGAGGTAACAATTATGGTATATAAGCAGTCCTGAACCGAAGTGTTTTATGGTAAAAGAGATAGGTCCAGTATGAGGGGACCACACCGATTTATAGGTTCTGGTTAATTTCTATTTTATAGTTTTTTTTTTCAAAAAGAAAAGTGATCTTGACTCTCCCACTACTTTATCTATGTTTGCGTACTGACTTCATTGCAAAATATGTTTTCGTGAACCACTCTATATGTTCTTCAAACTAAACTCTTAACAATTTCTTCTACCTGAAAATTTAATTTTGATTTTCATGAACTCTGTTTTGGAATTTCAATCTAATATTTGGAAAACTATGTAGGATAAGTCTATAAGATTTACATGTTCTGCACACCAAACTTAAACTGGTGAACTGAACTCTAATCCTTATTTATCCTAACATAAACACTTAATCAACAACATTGAATATCAGCATATTGTGAACCTGGTTTGTGGTTTCCTCCTTCCATGATCCTTTTCGTTTGTTGGACAATTATTCTTGGGAAAACTCCTCATGATTCATTCACAAACTGCTGTTATACATGGTATATAACTACTACATACAACTACAGTATGAGGGAAATGTATTCCACTTACTGTACAGTATAAGAGAAATGGATTCCACGTACCATTTATGAGAATAGTATGTTGAGCCCCACACAGACCCTCCTATAAGACAAATAGGCTATTTTTGTGGACCTTATCCAACAATTTTCCAATCGGACTGACTTTTTGTGTCATTTTGTTTTTTTTTGTGCACGATGCAAGGGATATTCCATAGAATTTGATGAAATTTACCAAGATGAGGGCATCCATAGTTGATAATAGTAAGGACTATCTTCGATCCAACATTGTTCACCTTCTTAAAATATCTCTTAATACTATAGATTCTAGCTTAACAATTATCTATGCAGTTGAAACATTAATGATTTGGTCTTCTTGATGACATTCCATTACCATTGGATTACCCTAATACTCTTTTCATTCTCCTGGAAGCACCACAAGGTCATGATCGAGCCAATATTTCCTCAAGAGGAGAAGTCATATCTATTTTGATTTAGGATAATGTGTTCATATTAGAAGGATCAGCATAGACTCAGGGAAATCATAGGTTTGAAAAATTTTCCTTAATACTAGTCATCCAAGAGTACCCATCCATTATCAACATTTTCTACGAAAACCCTAATGGTGGGTGGAGCACCAAATGGGAAATACAAGCCAGATGATTCCTCTTCGATGAATGGGATTGGGAATTCTAGAAATACCAGACCAGTTTAGATTCTACCAATCGGTTGGAGGTAGAAAACATATACCAAGTATATTAGGTCTTCATATTCAAAAATTTCCCTCATTTCGAAATCCTTCCTGAGCTACTGAGTCATTGGTGTTCAAGAACCAATACTTTTTAATCATCCCATGGATAGGTGGGATTTTGTTTATGGGACACCCACCAGCTTGGAGAAATCCCCATCCTTTGAAATATGTCCGAAAAATTTCATTCAATAGCTACTACATAGGACGATACTGACCATGTGTCCCCATTGACAAGGTGCCTACTAGTCATGGGAGAGGGATTACTTGATCACTTCTTCCAGGCTCCCTCTCTTATCCCGTTTGAGTATTGGATATGGTCATTTCTAAAGCTTCATGGGCCTATATCAAGATCCTTCCACAACTAAACTCATATAACCCATCAACATGGACAAATTATAGGGTCATAGTGTGCAACCCTCGAAGCTGGATGGTTTACTACATGGGGATATGAGATCAAACTGAATGTGTCACCTGGTATTAGATTATCAAGTTTCTTTTCGATGTTCTTGAGCTAATGGATCTTCCCATCCAATGACATATATATCAGGTTCAGGGCCTGCACTCTGATGATGGTAGCTATACTGGTATAAGGTCGTCCAGTTAATCAAGAAAATATTTATGCTTTCCTAAATTTATGAGTTTCATTGGAAGATACATAAAGGTAAAACTCCACATCGTCTCTCTGGACCGTTTAAATTTCTTTATGGGTGGATATAAAATAATAGTTGTTGCTATGAATATCAACTTACTGTGATGGTTCCTCGCTCTGACTTCTATAATTCCCTTCTTAACATCACTCGTTTTCTTCCTATGACATTAAGAGTTAGCAATGCTGCTGGTCTGCTAAATGATGCTTCCTGTTTCTCATTTGTATCATACCATACCCCTCAATGGTCACTATTTTGTGACAGATGTGGTTATTAAGAGGATATATTAAACATTATCGCACTTCGGGATGGTATTCTCATTGCTCGCATAGATCGAGTGGCCATTTGTGAGTCATACCTCCTTTACCAGTTCTCCATCCAATTTGGGTTCCTTTAACATACATAACTTCTTCATACCATTTAGTTAAATGGATAATCTCATCCTACAACTCTTATCCAGTTATGGCTTATAATGATGTGGGATGGTGCCCCTATGGAGTTTCTCGTACCTAATAAAATAGGATACCATTTTCTGTAAGTAGAATATTCCCAATTGTGAGTAGGATATTACCCTGACAGGTTGCTGATAAGACAAATTCGATGGGTCCAAAAGCGATTAATTGTCCTTCACCTAATCATGAACCTTATGGTCATTCCATATATACTTTTTCCTATGGTGACTACAATGGATATTCCATCAATTCCAGCCCATTTGGTGACCACAATGGTTATTCCTTCTATTCCTACCCTTGTGGTGACCACGAGGGATACAATATCCATTCCTACCTTTATGGTGACCAAGATGGCTATGCCTTCTTCTCATGGCCCTATGGTGAGAACATGCTTGATCCTCCATCAGATGCGTCTGGAAGGGGCTTTATATGTTTGACCTATCTCATTATAGAGTGATTCAAATTTTTCCCCTCATAAGGATACTTTCCATGACCCTAATATGGTTGGACAAAACATAGTTTCACCGAATACCCCATAAGTTGTGGCCAGTAATATGTGTCTGTCTCCAAAGGTCGAACCATCTGAGGGGAGGGAGAGCTCCCATACTTGGGTAACTATTATTAGGTCTTTTTCGACTCCCTTAATGCCACTTCCTTTCTATATACCCATTTTGGTGGGAATGGAAGAAGGCCCAGATTCTGTGAGGTGGCATCAAGTGGCTTGAAAACAAGAATGGCGTCAATTATGCACAATTGTAATGGAATCCCTTCTCCATAATTTCATTGATGAAACGGACAACTTCTGGAAATTATATGCTGAATTGGGTTTGGCCAGCATTGATTACTAGCATCTAGAAATTCTCATTTACCATATTTTCATAGACTGGGATAACCTCACTTCATATGAGGATAAACATCCCAGGTTCAATTCTTCCCATCATTAGTAAATGAACTTTTGATATGTTTCGGAGGAACTCAATCACATAAAAATGAAGGAGGTGATGTCTGATGATTTTTTTTACCACTCATTAGGAGGAGCTGCAAGAGTGGGAGGCTCATGTGTCAAGGGTGAAGGCTCAAATGGAATCTTAGGGTGATAATTATGAATCCATCCAGGAGAAATTGCGGGACCATAAAGGCTCCATGTAAAATGTGATCCTGATGGTCACAGCTGAAGTGGATGACGGAGCTTCATTAGAGGAAACTCTTGAAGGCCCGCGATAGGTGTTTTCCATTTTCTGGAAAGGTAAAGCAAAGGCTTACTGTAACATTCCCAAATCATGATGTACTCATGTTATTTTTATATTATGGAGAGGCTCTGAAGAGGTTATGTTAATCCATTTTCAGTGTAACTTGTCATTTTAGTGAATAATGGAATGAATTTTTCCTCCAATGCTTCTTCTTTACTTTTTCTTGTAATTTCAATTAATCACAATAAACTATATAAAAATAATTTTGATTACTATTTAATTTTAAACGATTATTCATAATCAATAAATTGAAATAATCAAATCAGGCTCTAATTTTTTCTTGTGTTGCGGGACTCATTGAGCGTAGTTTGACTATTGGTGGGGTTTTATGGAAAACCTCATTACCTTTTGTGTCTTTTTCATTATAATGTAATTTTTATCTAAGTCGGTTTTATACGGGCTTAGAAGGTAAAACATGAATTTTCCCTAGGCTTCCCTTTTTGGTTTTTTGGCCTAATAATCGTTATGTCTCTTTTGAGTATTTGATATCTCCATATTTTTTTTCAAACCATACACATTATATAACAACCCTTCATTTTATTACACACTAAAACATGATATATTACATAAACATCACTTGATAAAACATATAAGATAGATTGGTATAGTTTCTTTGGGGCTTTGAATCATTTCATATCAACTTAAAACATTAAATACAACATCTTTATAGAATTTTTTCTTTACATCACCACTACATTCCCTCGTACTTAGCATTGAATGGGATAACCTGAGGAAATTCATAAGAAAAGGGTGAGATATAAATCCTAATAAAAGAGATTACATATAATAACATGAGTAATACAATAAATTTTAGAAAATAGGCAAATCAATGGAGCACAAGAGAAACATGAACATAAAGGCATGATAAAGCATGACAATCATAACATGGAAATGTGGAAACAACACTTAACATGGAATTAGAATTAGTGAAGGATAATTGCACATGGAGAATGTGTTAATACCCATTTCACATGAATTATCATGATTAAACCCTCATTTAACTTGACATATCATGATACAAATCTTTACCCAATATATTGGAGCGCTATCAGGGCGCACCCTTCTTCAACATTTCATTTCATGCATAAGTGTGCCACATGGATCATATAACATGGAATAAATCAACATCATAAGTTATTACAAAACTAATTAATGTGGAATAAATACATGAAAGTACCATTAAATATGTAAATGTTCATAAAGTTGAATACCATTTATAGAGACATGAGTATGGTATTCACTACACAATGATATTGGCTTGAAAAACGCAGTGCAATTTCGACCAACTAATGGCTTGACATAAGGATTCATGAAAATGGTTGATGAGAGAGAAATGTGGGTTTAATAATATGTAAATTAAATTAAAATTAAGCAGTTCATATAGATACATGTCCCAAAAAATGTAATGGAATTTAGATACAAAATACAAAAGAATTACTTGGATGTAAAAGAAGAGAGAGAAATCCCTCATGGAATTGCAGCATGGTAACAAGTGTAAATTGGAGGCATTAATGAGATATAAAGGAGTCTCCCACCATAAAAACATAGATAGGTCATTATGGGGGTGTTTAGAAATCCTAACCCAACATTTTAATTGAAAAAAAATTGGGATAACAACTTATAGGAAATTGGAACGAAATGAGAAATGAATAAATCCCTTACTTGGATGTGTAATCCCAAAGGCTTGGGTGTGGCTTGATAGAAGATTATTGGGAGCTTGGGGAACATTTGGAGGATTATATAGAGTGTAGGGAAGATATTGGATGAACTCCAAAGGCTTAGAGTGAAGAGGAAGTGGGAGCTTTGATGCGTTTATATAGGAAAGGAGAGGGAATTCCTTATTATTTAGGTTTGGGTCACCACACATTATAGTAAACAATACCACAAACCATCCGATGGTTTTTCCCAAGGATTTTTCCAAAGGGGTGTGGAAAAAAATATTTTATATGTCCAATGTTCTAACTTCTTAAAATATTTTTGGTTTCTTATGTGGAGGTGAGTGACACTTTCAAGGCAATTCATTTAAAAAGTTAAAATGTTTTATAGCTCTTGGAGGGTCCACTAACATTTTGTATAATAAATCCAACAAAACTAAAATTACATTATATTAATGGTAAAACATATATTGGCCGAATATATCATTTATATTATTTTATTACATCACTATTTGGTCATTATGATGTCATTAAACATATTATATATTTAAACGGTATTTTTTATCCCAAAAATTCGACTGTCTCGGAAAATTATGAAAAATTCACAATTGGATAATTTTGACATCTTGATTACAAAAATAATATTAATTTTATCTAAATAATTTTCTAAATATTTGAATTTTTACTTTTATAACAAAAACCAACATTTAATGAAAATTCATGGTTTTTGACAAAAACTGATTTCAAAGCATAATAAAAATTACAATTACAATCATAAAATTATACGATAGTTTATATTTAATATAATGTAACCTTATATTAATAATAAAATATTATTTAATTCAAAAAATCCATTAATTCATAAAAATATATATCTTAGTTGAATATTAACTAAAAATACTATTTGTGCTTTAAAAATTATCTACAAATTAACAATAATAAAATGAATGCACATTCATTATACAAAAATAATGTAGATAGTCATATTGCTAGGGTATTGTTAAAATAACCCTTATAACACCATCATAAGACCAAAGGGTAAGGTGTGTGATGGTTACCAACTCCTGGGGTGGCTCAGATAACATAGCTCGGGTGGTAATCACTATTAACATCCACTTATCCTGTAGTCGGTTCCACTCAAGCTTATCATTTTCAATCTCAGCTTGGGAATGGTCATGATTGAAGCCCAATGACACTACCTCCTTTCTGAGCTCCAAGAAATGGGCTTCATACGGGACAAGTCTACTAGATGGGGTCATCGCTTCCTTTTTCTGAGTAAATTGGATTTGTTAAAGCCTATATTTATATTAATCATGTGATCACTGTTCAATGGATATATTAGAAACGGCCACAATTCCCAATAGTATTTAAAAATCAAAAACCATAAATCAAAAGAATTCATATTTTATATAACCATTTTACATAATAAGACATTTAAATATATCAATAGGAATTTTCATAAATGAACGTTTTGGTCATTACAATCCCCCCCTTAAAAAATTTCACCCTCAAAAATTCCTTTTCCCACACTAAAAAAGAAGTGGGTAACTCTGCTTCATCGCTTCCTCTGATTCCCACATCTCTTCTTAAAACTTGTTTCTTCTCCACAACACCTTCCCAAGGGGCATTTCCATATTTCGTAGGACTTGTTCCATACAATCTAATATCTTCACTGGTTTCTCCTCATAAAAATACCATCCTCTGACTGTACTACCTCTGAAGAGAGTATAGGTGAAGGTTTTTTTATATAATTCATTAAAAGTGATACATTAAATACATTCTGTACTTTGTCCATGGTATGTGGGAGTTCTAGTCGATAGGCCACAACCCTGACATGATCAAGAATATCGAAGGGGTCGATGTACCTAGGACTTAAATTTCATTTCATTCCATACCTCATGACCTTCTTCCATGGATATATGTGTAGTAATACCATGTCTCCAACTTTAAACTCAAGGTCTCATCGATGGTTATCAACCAAAATCTTCTGTCGACTATGGGCTACCTTGATATGCTGATGAATGGGTTTCACCTTCTTGACCATTTCTTCGACCATTTCTGGTCCTAGAAGCTTACGCTCAGCAACTTCACCCCAACATGTCATTGTTCTGCACCACTTACCATACATGGCTTCATAAGGTGCCATTTGGATTCTCAAGTGGAGACTTTTATTATAGGTTAATTCTACAAGAGGAATATGTCGATCCCATCCTCATTTAAAGTCCATTGAACATGATCTTTACATATCTTCTAGTGTTAGAATAGTTCACTCATATTAGATATTTATTTAAGGAATATAGGTCGTACTAAAGTTCTGTTTAGAATCTAGAGCATGTAGAAGACTCTTCCAAAATGTAGAGGTGAATCTTAGATCTCTATGGGATACAAAAGATAGTGGTACTCCATCCACTTCCCTGATATATATTCGTTCCAGTTGATCCGATGAGAAATCCTACGTAATTTCTATAAAGTGTGCATACTTTGTAAGATGATCCATAATAACCCAGATTGCATTATTTCCATTGGATGTCTTTGGAAGTCTAGTTACAATTCCCATGGTGATGTTATCCCATTTTCATGAGGGTTTTGGAAATGGTTGCATCATCCCATTAGACTTCTGTGTCTCTGCCTTCACTTGCTAACACACCAAGAACATTAATGTATACTCAGCGATCTACTTCTTTATATTATCCTCCCAATAATTCTCTCAGAGATATCAAAACATCTTTGTGTTTCCTGGGTGAATAGACAAATTTGAACTATGTGCATCATTCAACACTTCCTTCTTCAGATCCGGACATGATGGAACACATAGTCTTTTCCAAAATATCACAATTCATTATTTACGAACATTGAACTCCAAGGATTTATCTTTTCTGATAGCTTCCAATTTCTTCTGAATTCCCACATCATCCTTTTGAGCATCCTTTATCCATTCCAAAAGAGAAGGTTGGGAAATCATTTGTGAAAGATTGATGATGTTCCATTATTTATGATTCACATTCCTATCTTTATGAAATCTAAAATGATTAGATCCTTTTCAATTCTCATCAATGATAGAATCGTTGGGTTCCTTCTATATAGAGCATCTTCCACCTTGTTCTCTTTCCAAGGGTGGTAATGGATTGATCATGCATAGTATTTGATCAGCTCTAACCATCTTTGTTGGCGCATGTTCAACTCTTCCATTTTGAATATATACTTGAGGATTTTTTGGTATGTATATATTTCACACTTCTCCCAAAAATGAAAATGCCACCAAATTTTAAATCGAAAATCACCGCAGCAAAATCCAGATCTTGTGTTGGATTATTCTGCTCATGAACATTCAATTTCCTTGAAGCATAGAAAACAAATTTGTCATTTTGCATCAACACACAACCAAGTCCCTTCTTTAAAGCAGCACTGAATTCCATAAAACGTTCTCTACTTGTGCATAAAGTGAGCACAGGCACAGTGATAATCCTCTTTTTCAACACCTTGAATATTTCCTCACATTCATCACTCCACGATATCTTTACTATCTTCCAATTTATCTTGTTAAGAGGGTTGGAAAATCATGAGAAATTTCGAAAAAATCATCGATAATATCCAACTAACCCAAAGAAGCTATGGATATCTGTTACTAATGTTGGCCTCGGCCATCACTCAATCATAGTAGTCTTGGAGGGATCCATATATATCTCATGGCCTATGATGATATGGCCTAGGAATAATACCTCCTTAAACTATAACTCACACTTTTTGTACTTTTCATAGAGCTACTCCTTCCGCAAGGTCTCTAGTATTGTTTTAGATGCTCCTCATGATCCTCCTTGGTTTTGGAGAATATTATAATTTCATCTATAAAGACTACCCCAAATTAACTATGTAATCTATACAGACTCAATTCATAAATTCCATGAAGATTAGTGGAGAACTATTGAGTTTGTAAGGCATTACTTTGAATTCATAGTGACTGTATCTTGTAGCAAAATTAGTCTTGGATATATCTTCATTCATCACCCTTACATGAAATATCCTGACTGAAAATCCACCTTGGAGAGGTATTGTGGCCCACGCAGCTGATCGAACAAGTCATAAATTCATGGGAGATGATTCTTGTTCTTTATCGTGATTTTTTAAGCTCACGATAATCGATGAAAATATGCATTGACTCATCCTTATTCTTGACGAATAGGACTGGTGCACCCCATGGTGAAGCACTGGGGCATATAAATCCTTTATCCAGATTCTCATGTAGTTGTTTATTTAGCTCTTGAAGCTCCACAACATCCATTCTATATGGAGTCTAGAATATTGGAATCACCCCATGTTTATGTTCAATGGAGAATTCAACATCTCTTCTAGGAGGAAGACTGGGAAATTCCTTGGGAAACACTTCAATGAATTCCCTTACAATAGGAATGTCATCAAGGATGGTTGCTCCAATTGACTCAATCATCTAAGCCAGATATGCATGCTCATAGGTCATTAATATCCATGCTTGAGATGCTATAGCTAAAGAAGATTCATCTTCCTCCTATAACTTGTATAGAATCAGGGGTCGATTCAACATATGGAGAGTGATTTCCCTCTCATGGAAATTTATGTTGGCTCTTTATAAGGAAAGCCAATCCATGCCGATAATTGAATACAATTCTAATTGAAGGATTATGATGAGGATTTCTAGGAATTTCACTCCACAAATTATGATAGGGGAGGAGTTATATTCAAGGGATGAAATGATTTCTCCATTCGTTGTACTCACCGACATATTTACTTCAATGATTTGTGGTGGTGTTGGAATTTTTCTACTAAACATTCAGGATATAAAATAATGTGTAGAAACTGAATCAAAAAATCACATTCTCTATTCTTTAATGAATAACTAGCATACCTATCAACACTTAGTTGTCGGGGTTCACTTCGGCAGTAGCGATGGAAAAATCTCGCCCTTCTGACCATGGAGGTTGTTGGTTGCCTCCGAAAACCCTTGTCTTATGGAAATGGTTTGCAAAGTTCCCCAGTTCATTACATTTAAAGCAATGAAGAATGATTTGAGGGTTTATAGGATAATTCCTCTCCTATTTTGCAGTTTTAGGTTTTTCTTGCCGACAGTTAATATCCAGGTGACCTTCTCTTCCACACCTAAATCATTTTCTCATACCCTTCATGCCATTTCTAGTGTTCTTATTTCCACACTATTGGCATATGGGGTACCTGATTTTCGTAGCACAATTTGATTAGTCCATCGTACCGCTATAATTGAATCCCACCTTAATCTTTTTATTACCATGATACCCCTGAGATTTTCTGATCTCTATTTCGACATTGAGGGCACATCAGATAATTTCTTCATAGATGTCGATGTCACAAATCGCCAGGGAATTCCGCAGGCAAGGTTTCCACCCACCAAATAAGTAGTCAGCCTTTCATTTGGGAGTAATGACAAATCTAGAGGTAGATCATGAAATTCTTTTTAAGTTTACCTCCTATGATCTGACAGATTCGTCATCTTTTTTCTTCTGGGCATGGAAGTACCTTTTCATCTTAAGATGGAGGGTGCGCAGAAAATATTTATCCAAAAACTTCTTATGGATATCCTTCCATTCCAATGACTTGATATCCTTCTCAGGCTTCGTATTTTTTATCAATGTTCACAATTGATAGGCTTTAACCTCCCTACAATTAGCATCCAGAAGAACCTTCTCTTGTTCGGAACATTGAAGGATGGAGAAAATCTTTTCAATGGAGTTGATCCATTGTTCGGTGATTGAGGGATCATATGATCCACTAAAATTATAAGGACTTTTTCTCATGAAGCTCTCTATAGAGACTTTTTCTTTCTTAGGGGGTGTTGAACATTCCTTTTGACCCTTGTTTATATTCAATGCTTGAGTTTACTGAGATAGAATTGTGACAATGTTCACGATTCCCACTCCCTTCAGATTGATCATCTCATTAACATAGTCGTCACATTGATCTTCACATCGGTTGTTAGCCTGGGTCATCCTATTACAATCCAATGGTAGGAATAAAATGGAATTTATGGGTAACACATAAAGAGTAATCTAAGGAAAACTGATGACTTATAAATAACATTTGTTTCCTTAACTTATAAATCCATATATTTCAATCTACGTTATCCATTATCATCTTTCGAAAATATATTCTTAGTGGAATTCCATTAATAATGGTTCATACTGAGCTTGTGAATTTACCAATGCATATCCACCAAGAATTTCATAACCAATAGAGAAACAAGACCCATTGTCGTGTATGAGGATACCCCGGGTCAAGCATGAAACTCTTTGTCGGGTTTTCACCCCTAGGTACATCTGTTCCAGAGCTGCCTCTACCTACTCATATCCAGACAGGGATGTATTTTCTTGAAAAACCACTTACTCAATTATAACCAAAATGTAGCGATTTTTTTATTATACATAGTCTTATCCCTAAGGATTTCACTAGGTTTTTCTAATCCTAATCCATGAAATATCTAAACCTATCCTCTGATACCAACTATAACTATCATTCAATTTATTACACATTAAAACATGATTTATTACATAACATTCACTTGATACAACATAGAAGATCAAGATTTGTAGTGTATTTGGGGATTAGGATCATTTCATAACAACTTAAAACATCAAATACAACATCCTTTGGGAAAACTTCTTTTACATGACCACTACATTCCCTCGTACATAGCATTGCATGGGATAACCAGATGGCATGAATAAGAAAAGGTTGAGATATAAAGACCAGTAAGGGAATAATAATGGAATAACATGATGAATAAAATACATTCTAGATAATAGTAATATCAATGGATCACAAGAGAAACATGAACATAAAGTCATGATAATGCATGATAATCATAACATGGAAATGTGGCAACGACACTTAACATTGAACTATCATGAGCCCAGGATCATTGAACATGGAGCATGAGTAAATCCTAATTTCACTTGAATTAACATTAGTAAACCCTCATTACACATGAAGTTTCATGATAATAATCATTAACCAATGCATTGGAGCGCTATCAGGGTGAACCCTTCTTAAACATTTCATTTCATGTATAAGTGTTCCACATGGATCATATAACACGGAATCAATAAACATCATAAGTTATTCCACAATTAAGTAATTGGAATAAATACATGAAAGAAACATTCAATATGTATTTGTGCATAAAGTTGAATACCCTATATAGAGACATTTGAATGGTATTCACTGCACAATGATTTTGGCTCGGATAAACTTGGTGCAATTTCGGCTACCTAACGGTGTGACATAAGGATTCATGAAAATGGTGGATGAGAGAGAAATGTGTGTCTCGTAATATTTAAATGAAATGGAAAGTAAGGGGGTAATATAGATACATTTTCAAACCAATTTAATGGAATTTATATGCATAATACAAAAGAATTACCTGGATGTAAAAGAGGAGAGAGAAAACCCTCATGGAATTTCAACATGGTAACAGATGTACATGGGAGGAATTAATGAGAGAGAAAGGGGTCTCCCATCATCCAAACATAAAGAGGGAAGCATGGGAAATGTGTGAAATCATAACCAAACATTTTTAATTGAAAACATAAGGGCATAATAACTTAATTAAAATTGGACAAAAATGAGAATGGAATAAATCCCTTACTTGGAAGTGTGATTCCAAAGGCTTGGGAGAGGCTTGAGAGTGGATTATTGGGAAATTGGGTCACCTTTGGAGGATTATAGAGATATGAGGGTAGAGTTTGGACCAACCCTAAAGGATTTTAGTGAAGATTATGAGGGAGATTGGGTGGGCTTGTATACGAAAGAAGAGGGAATTCTTTATTATTTCGGTTTGGGTCACCACACATTAAAGTAATCAATAAAACACGCCATCCCTTGGGTTTTTCCAATGTTTTCAGACAAAGGGGAGTATAAAACATTATTTTATAAGGACAATGGCATAAATTCTTAAAATAATTGGGTTTCGTATGTGGAGGTGAGTCACACTTTCACGGAAAATCATTTAAAAAGTGAAAAAGTTTTATAACTCTTGGAGTTTCCACTAAAATTTTCTAAACTAAATCAAACCTAAAACCCCATTATTTTAATGTTAAAACATATATTGGAAAAATATATCATTTATAGTATTTTATTACATCACTATAGAGTTATTATAATGCCATAAAACACATTATATATTTAAAAGGGATTTTTTTGCCAAAAAAATCGATTGTCTCAGAAAATAATGAAAAATTCACCTTTGGAAAATTTTGACATCCTGATTCCAAAAATAATATTTGTTTTATTTAAATAATTATCTATATATTAGAATTTTTAATTTTAAAATAAAACCCTATATTTATAAAAAAATTATGTTTTTTGACCGAAACAGATTTAAAACCTGAATAAAAATTACAATTACATTCAAAAAATTATATGATAATTTATATTTAATAAAAATTAATTAGATAATAATAAAAAAATATTATTTAATTTAAAAATCCATTAATTCATCAAAATTTATTTTTTAAATGAATATTAACTAAAATTACTATTTGTACATTAAAAACTATCTATAAAGTAAGAATAATAAAATGAATGCACATTCTATATAAAAAAATAATGTACATAATCATAGTGCTAGGTTATTGTTAAATAACCCCTTATAACACCCGAATAATACCGAAGGGTAAGGTGTGTGATGGTGACAAACTCTTGGGGTGTTTTGGATAACAGCGCTCGGGTGGTAATCTCTATTATCTTCTACGTATCCTGTAGTCAATTCTGCTCAAGCTTAAGGTGTTCAAGCTCAGATTGGGATTGGTCAAGAGTTAATCCCAATGACTCCACCTCCTTTCTGAGCCTTGAAAAATGGGATTTGTATGGGGAAAGTCTAATGGATGATTCCATCATATCCTTTGTCTAATTAAATTTCATTTGTTAAAGCTCTATATTTATACTAATCATGTGATCAATGTTCAACGACTATGTTAGCAACGAGCACAATTCATAATAGTATTATAAAATCTAGAAACATAAAACAAAATAATTGCATATGTTATATAAACATTTTACATAATAAGACATTTAATTAGATAATGAGGAATTTTCATTAACGAATGTTTCGGTCGTTACACAATATAGCTTTAACGAGATGGTACACATCTTTTATCCATGGGTGCCCATTGTAGGTTTTAACTTTAGTGAGTATTTCATTTTTTTTCTTATGGTTTATATTCATTTAAATTAGACTTATTACTAATGTTTTAGTTCAAACATCATTGACCAAACTTGGCAAGTTAGTGGCCCGAATTTGGGATTCATCAACCGAGAATGTACTAATAATCTCATACAGAAATGAGATATTTTTCTTCACCCTAAATTTGTGTGTTTTGGATTCATATGAGGCTTGAGAGCCATTTTAGGCATATAGTTGTAGGAGAGGACTATCCTACATATGGATTTTCTTTTGACTGATGGCCGTTTTTAGGCAACCTATGCAGAGCCACCAGAGCATGATGTGCATAGTCAAGCAAAGGTTTCCACATGATATTGTCCTTACATTTATGATGGCCTGTGAAATTTATAACACATTGGACTTGTTTTTGGGTTGGGGTCCATAGTGGGTGGCCTATTTGAGGGATAATGTATGAAAGCATTAGGGTAATTGTGTCGGCTTTGAATGGGAATGAACTTCCACCTGAATTTCACTCATGTAGGGGAGAGTAAATTACTCCTTAGTAAAATTAGATATTCATTTCATCTCTTGTAATTTTTAAAAGGAATTATATGTATGACGTAATCCAATGGGTTTCCAAATCTATGTAGTGATATGGGATATTAATGTCTTGTGGGCATATGAAAATTGAATAGGACTCTCCTGAGGATTAATTTACCATTGGTTGATGGCTGTTTTTTCGGAAAGATATACAGAGACATCAGGGCATGATGTAAATAGTCAAACAAAGGTGTATGTAGGACACGAGCCATCTATATTTAATGGACATGAAGGATTATGGAGATTGGGACCATTTTGGACACAAAATGTGGATTATGAATGGGGGTGTGCCAAAACATTAAGGGGGGAATCTCATTGGCTGGACATTACTGGGAAACCTAGAAATAGGTGGGGGTATTTTATTTTTTGTATGATGATTAATGTCACACATATGGATGTGGTATCACTATTTTTTATAATCATCCAAAGAGACCATAGGTGAATCAGGTCTCTATGCTCTGATATATTCAAGATGTGGGTAGGAATGACGATGTAAACCAGGACTTTGAGGGTTCTTGAATTTGGAGGGATGTCATGAGGCTTAGGATCCATTAGGCATATCATGGAAGGAGATGACTCTCTTGAGGAATAATTTCCCTTTGGATGATGGACATTTTGTAGAAAACATATAGGAGACCATTGGGCCATGATGTGAATAGTCAAACAATGGTGTCCACAAGACACATTCCTTCAATCTCTAGTGGCCATGGAGGATTATGGAGATTCAAGATCACTCAAAGAATGGTGTTTGATGTATTATGTGTAACTCCCCGACCCCAGTTTCCCAGAGTTGGTGCATTATTACATAACATTGGCATGATCACAAGAAATATCAAGTCTCGAAAGACCGATTAGTTTAGTATCCTTGGAATAACCAGATACATTCATAAAGTTTACATTAAATCACAAAGTGAAAAACTACAGCAACAACATATTGTCTTCATATCCCCTCATATTATCCCTACAAGTCATTCATAAATTACTTCTTCACATTCTGGGAAAAATAAAACATTGAAAGGGGTGAGCTCAGATGCTCTGTAAGGATAAAAATATAGCGGAAACATTCATAAATAAGCATAAACATTTAAGGAAATTTATATCTAAAACAAAAGCCTTTTAAACTTTTACTTCAGCATAATATGGAAAAAATAAAATGACATAATTCCATTTGCATATTCACATGGATATTCTATTAGTCAAATAATTATATATAATATCAATAACCACTTTCATAATGATGGAATGCAAAATGCTAGACTATCATAACCACATAGTCAAGGTCTCATGCCAAGTCTACAAATAATATTTTGTCAATTTTTTGTTCCAAGACACTAGTTTGACTCATGAGACCTACCTATGCATCTAGGAGCTATAGCGGGCTCCACCCGTCACTTATTAATTCCAATGCATTCCTCATATGAACAGGTTTAAACAAAACAAAAACATTCGTATTAAAACTAGCATACGAAATGTCAATACATTCTCCATAAACCATGAAGGGTATAAAAATAACACATCCAAAGTCAAACATATCACAAAACCTTCAATACAATATAGATGTTTTGTATCATAATAAATCAAGTTCAAATAATCTAAAAATCCATCAAAGGATGTTGACATAGATGAAATCAAAACTATTTGATAGAAATATCTTTGTTTAATCATTTAAAAGTCACATAATTATAAAATAAAACATTTACTTTAAAAATATCATTATAAGCTTGTAAGGGATGCTTTTTAGATTTTATAATGGCAGAAAATATATTCACCCGCCGCATAAGTTAAAAAATACATTATTACCTTAATTCTGTCGAAAAGGTAAAAAAGGACCTTGTTTGGAAAACCATGGAAAGATTCCTTTATAAAACATCTTATAAAAAGTAAAAAAAGGGTGTAAAGGACATTAAACTATATTCGAGTAAATAGTAATATTGTTTTGAAATACATTTTTAAGAAACATGGATGTGGTTGATAAAGAAGTCCCAGTAGATTATTACGTATAAACAACCTCAGATAATGAAGAGATTGCGAAATAAACCATTACCTTGTAATTTTCCTTGGTTGGGGGTAGTTTAACCTCCTGTATAATGGTGAAATAATTGTTATTAAATTATACAATAATCATATACATTAATATGATATCATATATGATCTTTTAACATTGCTTTGTTAATAATATCTTAGTATTATCATCATTTCGGGGGTTAACTTACTCGTATATGTTTTGTTACATAAGTCGTGTTTGTTATGGATAGTTTGTATCTTATTCATATCTAGAATGATATCATGTCCTTATAAACTATTTTTAATCATCAAATGATAATTATACATGAATGGATACGATGGAGAATGAATCTCATCGCGTTCGTGGAGACGGTAGTCCGTACGTATGCATGAGTGACAATATCATTCTTTTGATATTAAAAATATATATAATTGGATGGTATATCATATATAATGAATAATTATTAAGTTATATTTATTATTTACATGAATTACACATCATTATTATACCCAACCAAATAATAATATAATGAATAACAATTACACCACAATGTGGAGACGGTAAGCCGTGCGTACGCACGTATGGTGACATGTCATTCAAAGGATGGATAAAATACTGAATATGGTTGTACCATATTTATAATAACATATAAGTATATATAATATACTGGAGTTATTATTTTATAATGGTAATAACAAGGAAATAAGAAGTTGAAGAAGAAAGGAACTTGAAAAAGGATTGTGAAAACATTACCTCTTCTTCGGGTTCTTCCTTTTGATTTGATCAAAAGGGATCCTTAGGTTGGATTTCATATCAATCTAAGGCCATTAGATTGAAGTTAGTGAAGTTGAGAGAGTATTTGGGTAGGGTTTGTCCGAACCAAAAGTCGTTGAATGTGTGAATATTTGGTTACAAGTGATGTCCTTTTATAAGGGGGAGGAGGGGCACCTTAGGAAAGTCTTGAAATATTATTTTATAATAATTTTATATTCGGTTTATAATTGCTCCAAATTGTATTATTTAAATGTTATGGTGGGGATGGGTCGAAAAATACTCAACGAGTAGAATTTAGACAGGTTAGGGTCATTATATTAACCATATCTTTTAGTTTTAACTCTTAGTTAATTAGTTTGACATTTACCATGTCAATTTGTATTCTTATATTATATGGTTAATAAACATACTATAAACATCCAAGATACCCACAAGTGGTCCTTTAATGATACACCTATCATGATATATGTCTCTGGGACGAACCTTAGATTTTTAAGAATTTAATATCAATTAATAATATAATATTTGTTTTAAAAACTCTTTTATGTCAGTTTTGAAACTATTTAGTATTTTGTTCTTGATAAATATATAACATAATTATTAATTATAAAACAATTTTTATAAACAATCCAAATATTTCACAGTAACCTAGAAAATTATTTTAATTTATAAAAAGTATCAAATTACATTTTTTTGGGTATTTATAATATCAATTATCTTTATCATTCATTAATATGGTAATTACTGCATCATCATTGAGTCATAAATAAATTAAATTATTTATTGTCTAAAAATTATAAATAAAATACCATTATCTGGGAAAATTCTTTATATTTCTAATGAATATTTATAGTCTAAAATCCAACATATATAACCCTATGTAAAAATTATTTTTCTAAAAGATATATGCTTGTGTCATTTTTGTATTCACTTTAACATAATTAATATAAAGTGTCATTATCACATAAACGTGGATCCATGAGGTCCCAAAATTGACCCAAAGATTCACATGGTCGTACATGTATCAACCAATAAGGTTAGGATACGGTTTAGGGTATTTTATTATTATTATAATATTACTTTTTACCCTTATTTACCGGATTTACCCTTTAACCATGGTAAATAAAATATTTACGGAAGTAATTATTCAAAATCTATAAAAATAAAAGTTACATATTTACACAATTTTGACATCCTGATTCCAAATATGGAATCCATTTTTTTAAATTCAAAACACAGAAGTGGCAAAAATTAATTTAAAATTATTTCCCGTTGTTAAAACAAAAAACGTGTTTTTAAGAGATAATAACTATCAAAAGATTGACACTTGTTTATGTCTGGTTTAATTGTGAAATTTTGTCCAATGACCAACATTGTATTAAATGGTAAAATTATATTCTAAATATACATTAAAACCACTCAAATTTATAATTTATCACTATTAATTATTTCTATTTAAAAAATTGTTTTTAATTAAAATTTAGTAATTTTCACTATTCATCAAAATATATAAGTTATCTGAAATGTTCCATAATTTCACCCTAGGATAATTTTGATATTCTAAATCAAAAAATGAAGTCCATTTTGGGAGATAAATTTTATAAAATTTCCAAAAGTGGTTGTTACTATTCATAACGGCTAGTTTGATTGGTTGTGGAATGTGTTAGAACTCTAAGTTGCGTACAACACACGCTACTATATTATTAAAAGGGAAGTGTACCGTGGAATCTTGGGGTGTTACATTACGAGAGTGTATATGAATACATTAGAAACATTTAGGCTATTATTTACTCATGAGATCCGGTAATCCACTATGTAGAATTTACTCCAATGATGGATGAGGCATTCATCCTATCATTATAGTACAATGTAGTTTAATGGCGTATGACCCGGACCCTAGTTTCCATATGGGGAAGGGAACCATAAAATTCTTTTTTGAGTCATGCTACTAGGAACAAACTCTCATACTGATTTTCAATGATATCAGGGTGGATCCCCAGTTGAGTTCCTTAGGCTCATGTTAGTTATGTTCAGTGTGAGAAACAGTGGATTATGAGGATTCCATATCACCACTAAAGAATAGAATAACAATTTTCCAGGAGCATTATATTCATAGAAAAATGATATCCAGTTTAACATCTTGCATCAAGTAAGAATTCCACACAATTTATCATGATGTGGGGTGGTCGTAGGGCAATCCGAATGTTGAAGAATGGAAATATGATCATCCATAAGAATCACTATAAACCAAACTTTTCTGGGAATTCTCTATGTGGATTCAATTTGTGCATAGAGAAGGGGACATTTCCATACCTTATATGGCTGAGTCTATATCATAGAATGTGAATCCACCCCATATCTTCTTATGGGGAAACCATGTTATATAGGATTCCCAATGAACTTTCCTTGTGGTTTTCTTTCACTTATGTTGGATGGGAAGTTATTTCTTTAGGTGGGCAAGCCATGATAAGAATATAAACATTTCCATTGTGAAGTGAAGTTTAATGTAATGTAACTGGGACCCTTCAAGACTTATATTTTAGCATCACACAGTAAGAAGGATGGTGGCATAATTTACTGTCATGTTGTGGAGACAATTTTTCATAAAGAAAATAAATATCATTGATTTAATCGTAGTCAGGATATTCCAGTACTCCGTAGACTTGAGTGATGACTGATAGTGTAAACAATATTCCTGGTGGGGTGTTGATCAGGAGGAATGAAATGGGGATTAGAAGCCGTTGGGTCTACGGAGGTTAGAGAGGACTCTCCAAAGGATGATTTTTTCATTGATTGATGCCCATTTTGTAGGAAACATATGCAGATCTACTAGGGCATGATATGAATAGTAAAACAATGGTGTCCACATGACCGTGGCCTTCTATCCATGATAGCTATAAATGTTTATGGGGACCCAATAATTCCCAGTGTATGGAGTTTGAAAAATAGGGAAGATGTTTCTTGGAACGTATGAAAATCTAGACCATGATTAGCCCTGAAATACATATGATTCTACATAGACCGGACTCATATTTAGGGGGAAGCATGATCATTTGACCCCTAATGTGTAACTCCCCGACCCCAGTTACCCAGAGTCGGTGCATTATTATATAACATTTGCATGATCACAAGAAAGATCAAATCTCGAATGACCGATTGGTTTAGTAGCCTTGGAAACACTAGATATATTCATAAAGTTGTACATTACATCATAAAGTGAAAAACTACTACAATAACATATTGTCTCTATATTCCACACTATTATCCCCTCATAATATCCTAGAAGGTCATTCATAATTTACTTCTTCACATCCTGGGAAAAATAAAACATCGAAAAGAGGTGAGCTCGGTGCCCAGTAAGGATAACAATATAGCAGAAACTATCATAAATAAGAATAAACATTTAAGGCAGTGTATAACTAAAACAAAAGCCTTTTAAACTTGAACTTCAACATAGTATGGCAAAATAAAATGAAATAATGCCATTTACATATTCACATGGATATTCTACTAATCGAATAATCACATGAAATATCAATAACCACTTTCATAATGATAGAATGCATAATGCCAGATTATCATAACCACATATTCAAGCCCCCGTGCCAAGACTACAAATAAGATTTTGTCAAGGACTTGTGCCAAGACACTAGTTTGTCTCATGAGACCTACCGATGCATCGAGCAGCTATAGCGGGCTCCACCCGTCACATATTAAGTCCAATACATTCCCATATGAAAAGGTTTAAACATAACATAAACATTTGTATTAAAACTAGCATACGAAATGTAAATACTTCATCCATAAACCAAGAATGGTATAAAAATAACACATCCACAGTCAAACATATCAAAAAACCTTCAATACAATATAGAAGTTTTGTATCATAATAAATCAGCGTAAAATCCATCAAAGGATGTTGACATAGATGAAATCAAAACTCTTTTTAGAGAAATATCTCTTTCTATTTTGAAAACATTTAAGAGTCGTATATTTATAAAATAAAACATTTTCTTTGAAAATATTCTTATAAGATTGTAAAAGAAGCTTCGAAGATTTTATTACGGCAAAAAATAACCTCACCCGCCGTATAAGTTAAAAAAACATTCTTACCTTAATTCTGTCAAAAAGGTTAAAAAGAACCTTGTTTGGAAAACGACGGAAGGATTCCTTTATAAAACTCTTATAAAAAGTCAAAAAGGGTATAAATGACTTTAACCCATATTCTTGTAAATAGTAAAAATGTTTTTAAATAAATTTTTAAGAAACATGGATGTGGATGATAAAGAAATCTCAGTATATTATTACATATAAACAACCTCAGATAATAAAGAGATTGCAAAATAAACCCTTACCTTATACTTTTCCTTGGTTGGGGGTAGGTTAACCTCCTGTATAATGGTGAAATAATTGTTATTAAATTATACAAAAATATTATTCATTTATATGATATCATATATGATCTCTTAACATTGATTTGTTAATAATATCTTAGTATTATCATTGTTTCGGGTGTTAACTTACTCATTTTCTTTTATATGTTTTGTTACGTAAGTCATGTTTGTCATGGATAGGTTGTATCTTAATCATATCTAGAATGATATAAAGTCCTTATATACTATTATTAATCATCAAATGATAATTAGACTTGAATGGATACGATGGAGAATGAATCTCATCCCGTTCGTGGAGACGGTGGTCCGTACGTACGCACGAGCGACAATATCATTCTTTTGATATTTAAATAATATATAATTGGATGGTATGTCATATATAAATAATAATTATCATGTTAAATTTATTATTTTGATGAATCACACATCATTATTATACCCATCCAAATAATAATTTATTGAATAACAATTACACCACGACGTGGAGACGGTAAGCCATACGTACGCACGTATGGTGACATGTTATTCAAAGGATGGATAGAATACTGAATATGATTGTACCATATTTATAATAACATCACAGTATATATAAGATACTGGAGTTATTATTTTATAATGGTAATAACAAAGAAAGAAGAAGTGGAAGAAGAAAGGAACTTGAAAAAAGGTGGTGAAACCATTACCTCTACTTTGGGTTCTTCCTTTTGATTTGATCAAAAGGTCTCCTTAAGTTAGATTTCTGACTAAAGGAATCCCTCTATGATGAATTTAGGGATGTTTATAGAGTATTTGGGCAGAGGTTGGACGAACCAAAAGGCTTTGAAGGTGTGAGTTAATGAGAAGGGAGAGTGCCCTTTTATAAGAGGGGTGAGAGGCACCTTTGGAAAAGCTAGAAATATTATTTTATAATAAATTCATATTCGGTTTCTAATGGCTCCAAAGTGGATTATTTAAATGTAAATGTGGGGATAGGTCGAAAACCACCCATCCAATAGAATTTAGACAGGTTTGGTTCATTATACTAACTTTATCTTTAAGTATTAACTCTTAGTTAATTAGTTTCACTTTTACAATGTCTCTTAGTTTTTTTATATTATATCGTTAATAAACATACTATATACATCCAAACGACCCCCAAGTAGTCCATTAATGATACAGCTATCATGATATAAGTCCCTTGGCTGAACCTTAGATTTTAAGGAATTTAATATCAATTAATAATATACTATTTGTTTTAAAAACTCTTTTATGTCAATTATGACACTATTCAATAATTGATTTTTGTGAAAATCATAACCGAATGATTAGTTCAAAAAAAGTCGATTAAATCAATCCTAATATGTCATATTATCCTAGAAAATTAAAGTAATTCATTAAAAGCCTCAAATTGTATTTATTTGGATAATTATAATATCAATTATTTATTTTTTCACTATTATGATAATTACTACATCATCATTGTGTCATAAATAAATGAAATTATTTAATGTCTAAAAATTATAAATAAAATATCGTAAAGTAGGAAATCTTTTTAGATTTCTAATTAAAATTTATTGTCAAAACTCCAACATATATAACCCTATGTGAAAATTGTTTTTCTAAAAGATATATGCCTGTGTCGTTTTTTTATTCATTTTAACTTAATTAAAATAAAGTGTCCCTATCACTTACAAGTGGCACCATGGGGTCTCAAAATAGACCCAAATATGGTCATGGTCGAATATGTATCAACCAATAAGGTTAGGAAACATTTTATGGTAATTTTTTATGATTATAATATTATTTTTTAACCCTTATTTACTAGATTTAACCTTTAACCATGGTAAATAAAATATTTACCGAAGTAATTATTCAAAATGTCTAAAAATAAAAGTTACATATTTACACAATTTGAACATCCTGATTCCAAATATGGAATCCATTTTTACATATTCAAAACACAGAAGTTGCAGAAATTAATTTAAAATTAATTCCCGCTATCAAAACAAAAAGCGTGTTCTTTAGATATAATAACTATCAAAAGATTGATATATGTTTATGTTCGGTTTAATTGTGAAATTATGTCCAATGACCAACATTGTATTAAATGGTAAAAATATATTCTAAATATACTTCAAAACAACTCAAATTCATAATTTATCACTATTAATTATTTTGTTTAAAAAAGTTGGTTTTAATTAAAATTTAGTAATTTTCACTATTCATCAAAATATTAAAGTTATCCGAAAAGTACCAAAATTTCACCTTAGGCAAAATTCGATACTCCGAATCCAAAAATTAAGTCCATTTTGAGACATAAAATTTCAAACAGTATTTATTACTATTCATAATGGCTAGTTTGATCGGTTGTGGTGTGTGTTAGAACTCGATGTTGCGTACAACACACGCTATTGCATTATTCAAAGGGAAGCGTACCGTAGAAGTTTGCGGTGTTACATTCTCCCCTCCTTAAAATAATTTCATCCTTGAAATTTCTAGAATACTACCGCATGAAATGACTCTGGTGGTTCTTCATCATAAGTTCCTCAGGTTCCCACGTTGCCTCTTCCATCTTATGGTTTCTGCACAAGACTTTTACCAGACGAGTCGTCCGGTTTCTCAGTACATGTTCTCTTGTATCAAGAATCTTGACGGGATCTTCGCAATAAGACAGATTGGGATCCAGTTCTAATTCCTCGTAGGTGTGTACATGCGTTGGGTCAGGCATGTATTTCCTCAATAGAGATACGTGGAACACATCGTGATCTTTGGAGAGACTTGGCGGCATTGCCAATCGGTAAGCTACAACCCCAATTCGTTCTAGGATTTCGAAAGGTCCGATGTACCTGGGACTCAATTTACCTTTCTTACCAAAACGTATGACTCCCTTCCATGGAGATACCTTCCGGAAAACATGATCACCAACTTGAAATTCCAAATACTTCCTTCGATTATCGGCATAGCTCTTCTGCCTTCTTTGAGCTACTTTGATGTGTTTTTGGATTACCTTCACCTTTTCCATTGTTTCCTCTACCTGTTCTGGACCAACAAGTTTTTCTTTCACCAACGTTATCCCAACAGGTTAGTGTACGAAATCTCTTTTCGTATAACACTTCATATGGTGCCATGTGAATACTCGAATGGAAGCTATTGTTATAGGAAAATTCTACCAGAGGTAAATATTGATCCCACATACCCTGAAAGTCAAGTGAGTAGGATCTCAACATGTCTTCTAAGGTTTGAATAGTTCATTCTGATTTTCCATCCGTTTGAGGGTAGTAGGCAGTGCTCAGATGAATTTCAGTATCTTTGGATTTCTGAAGAATTTTCTAGAATCTTGAAGTAAAACGGGGATCACGATCAGAAACAATCGATAGGGGTACTCCATGAAGTCTCACAACTTCATAAATATATAGTCTTTCTAGATGTTCCAGTGGTAGATCTTCTCTTATAGAAAGAAAATGTACTGACTTGGTAAGACGATCAACAATAACCCATATTTCATCGTTCCTTCTAGGAGTCTTTGGAAGTCCCATGACAAAGTCCATCGTAATATTGTCCCATTTTCACTCCGGTATGGGAAGAGGTTGCATGACTCCTCCAGGTTGTTGCCTTCCAGCTTTCACTTGTTGACAAACCATACATCTTGACACAAAATCAGCAATCTCCCTCTTCATGTTGTCCCGCCAAAAATGTTCCTTCAAATATCTATACATTTTGGTGCTCCCAGAGTGTATAGAGAAATTGGAACTATGATCATCATCCAACAATTCCCTTTTTAGATCAGGTATATCAGGAACACAAAGTCTCTTACCGAATTTCAAAATTCCATCTTCATACACAAAGTCTCTAAATCTCCCATCATTCACAGCTTTAATCTTCTTTTGAAATTCTTCATCATTGGTCTGAGAACTCTTAATTCTTTCTAGTAAAGATGGTTTGGAAACCATTTGAAAAAGCATTGATGTTTCTGCTCAAATAATCTTCCACCTTGTTTTCTTTCCCCGGGTGGTAGTGTATCGTACAATCATAATCCTTGAGTAATTCATGCCATCTCCTTTGCCTCATGTTGAGTTCTTTTTGTGAGAAAATATACTTCAAACTCTTGTGATCAGTATAAATCTCATATTTTTCACCATAGAGGTAGTGCCTCCATATCTTCAAAGCAAAGATCACAGCTGCTAACTCGATATCATGAGTAGGATATTTTTTCTCATGAATTTTTAACTTCTGTGATGTATAGGCAATAACCCTATCATTCTGCATAAGGACACAACCAAGTCCTTTCTTTGATGCATCACTATAAATAACAAACCCATCATTCCCCGATGGTAGAGTCAATATAGGAGCATTGACTAATCTTCTCTTCTGTTCTTCAAAACATTATTGACACTCTTTTTTCCAAACAAATTTAACCCCTTTACGTGCGAGCTTCGTTAATGGGTTTTCCAATCGGGAAAAATTCTGGACGAAACGTTGATAATAACCTGCCAAACCAATAAAACCGTGTACCTCAGTTATACTCTAAGGTACTGGCCATTCTTGGATTGCCTTGGTCTTAGAAGGATCAACAGAGATTCCATCTTTAGAGACAATATGGCCAAGAAAAGAAATCTCCTGAAGCCAGAATTCACACTTGCTAAACTTCCCATATAATTCATGTCTTCTCAGAGTCTTCCGGATAATGCGCATGTGACTTTCTTGATCTTCGTAGATTTTGTATTATACCAAGATATCATCAATAAATACCACCAAAAATTCATCGAGATATTCCTTGAAATCTCTATTCATCAGATCCATGAATACAGAGGGTGCATTAGTCAATCCAAAAGGCATTACAGTAAACTCGTAATGCCCGTACCTGGTTCGAAATGTTGTCTTCGGTATGTCTTCCTTCTTTACATAAAACTGATGGTATCCAGATCGAAGTTCAATCTCTGCAAAAGTATTGAGCTCCATGCAGTTGGTCAAAAAAATCATCAATGTGAGGTATGGGATACTTTTTCTTTATTGTTATGGCATTAATCTCCCTATAGTCGATATATAACCTCATAGATCCATCTTTCTTTTTCACAAAAAGAATAGGTGCTCCCCATGGAGAAACACTAGGGCGAATAAATCCCTTATTACTCAATTCCTCTAGTTGTTTCTTTAGTTCGACTAATTCCACAATGGCCATTCTATAAGGGGTCTTTGATATAGGCCTTGATCTAGGAATTAAATCAATGGAAAACTCAACTTCTCTTTCTGGAGGATGTCCAGGTAAATCTTCCGGAAATACATCAACATATTCTTTCAGAACAGGTACATCCTCTATTTGAACATTCCTTTCCTCACCCACAGTCATTTAATTCTCTTCCTCCCCAATAATTGAATTTAGTTGAGCTACTGGGGGTGGATCTAGATAAGAATTAGGTGGTGATGATTCTGATCTACAGATAAGGTGTTCCTTATCATCATCATCAAAAATCATAACCTCCTTCTTCTTATAATAAATCTTCGCCTCATAGTCCGAAACCCAATCCATACCGAGGATTATATCAATCTCAATCATAGGAATGATGATGAGATCAGCAGATAAAGAACATTTATGTGCTCTAATGGGGACTGATTCACAAAACATTGTTGCAATGATACTTCCCTTGGGAGTTTTAACTGACAAATCCCTTGTTATATCCAATTGGAAATATCTAATTTTCTTAGCAAAATGGGATGATATGAAACAATGGGATGATCCAGAATTAAATAATGAATTTTCTAAACTTGAGGAAACCATTAAAGTACCTGCCACCACGTCTTTTGGAGCTTCTACCTCAGTAGTAGTGATATAAAAATCATGGCCTTGATCTCTTGGCCTTTTCAAAGGTAAGTTCCCCTGAAGATTAGGACATTCATTTTCATAATGTCCCATCTCCCTGTAATTGTAGCATTGAACAATGGTAGCTTCCTTCTTCACTTTGCCTTCACGAGCTTGGTGGCCTTTTTCACCACACTTGTAACAGACACCCATTCCCTTCAAGAAAGTACCAGGGTGTTTCTTCCCACATTTACCATAGGATGGATATTCAAACTTTCCCTTCTTCCCCTTATTTCCATTCCCATATTGATCATCAGATCACTTCTTCTCTTGCTTTTCTTTAAAGTCATGACACTTAGAGAATTCCTTTTCTGTCTTGATAGCACATGAGACAATGTCTTCATACGACCAGAAGGATTGTGAGACTAATGCTCGACGGAGAAATGGTTTTAACCCATAAATGAAATGATCAATCTTACTTCTCGGGTTACTTATATAATCTCCAGCATACCTTGCTAACCTTGTAAAGTTAGCCTCATACTTTGCGACATTCTCATCCTCCTTTTGTCTCAGACTCAGAAATTGCCTGTCCATATCTGCTTGATGGTCACGAGGAAAGTATTTTTCTAAAAACAGATATTTGAACTCCCTCCATTCCATATTTGATACTTCATCATCTTCCTTCGTGTTTTGAATCAATGACCACCATTGATCACGATCTCCAGTGAGGCGGTAAACTGCCATGATAACTTTTTCCCTTTCACTACTCCCCAAAGCCTGAAATATTTTCTCTATGGAATTTATCCATTGCTCATACACTAAGGGATTTGTACTCCCATTGAACATTGGTGGTTGTTGCCTCATGAATCGATCTATCATTGATCTTACACGCTGTGGATCAGGGTGCTCCATACTGGTAAGGTTATTATTTATAACCTGAGTGAGTTGTCCCTGTATGGTGATTAGCTGATCGGCAGCAGTTGCATCATTGGCTCCACTATAATTATCTTAAGCAGGAGGACAATCCCTACATGGAGTGCATGCATTGATACAGTTTCCATTTCTTCCACTAGGCACCATTTCTAAACAATGGCACAAACTAGATCAGTTTATGAATCAAAATACATAATCCCATACATATAAAACACTTAACATAAATTGAACTATTTATGGATATAATCTATAATCATAAAAATGTTTTCTTTGAGGAAGTATATAATCATAAACCCTTCATAATGATTTGTAAATAAAATGAGAGTTATCCCAAGCATATCCCCTGGGAGTGTCGTAACCAAGAGTGCATCAAGGCCCGTTGTCGTGCACCAGTTCCCGTTCGAGTCTAGATCAAAGCGGTGTTTTCGGGTTTTACCCCTAGGTACATCTGTGGAAGAGCCGCCTCTACCTGCTCATATCCGGACAGGGATGTATTTCTCAGAAAACTCACAAAATCTCTACAATACAAAAATTCTTGGAAGTTCTTCTATACTAATCCTCAACGTCCATCATAGGTATATGTGCTCTAATCAGAGTTTATCAAAATATAGCTTCCAAGGTTTGTACTAAACTTCCTCTGATACCAACTATAACACCCCAAACCTAGTTACCTAGAGTCGTTTCATTATTACATAACATTGGCATGATCACAAGAAAGATCAAATCTCGAAAGAACGATTGGTTTAGTAGCCTTGGAAACACTAGATATATTCATAATGTTTTACATTGCATCATAAAGTGAAAAACTACTACAACAACATATTTTCTACATATTCCATACTATTATCCCCTCATAATATCCCCACAGGTCATTCATAATTTAATTCGTCACATCCTGGGAAGAATAAATCATAGAAAAAGGGTGAGCTCAAATGCCCAGAAAGGATAACAATATAGCATAAACTTTCATAAATAAGAATAAACATTTAAGGCAGTGTATAACTAAAACAAAAGCCTTTTAAACTTGAACATCAACATAGTATGGCAAAATAAAATGAAAGAATTCCATTTACATATTCACATAGATATTCTACTAATTGAATAATCACATGCAATATCAATAACCACTTTCATAATGATGGAATTAATAATGCCAGACTATCATAAGAACATAGCCAAGGCCTCGTTCCAAGACTACAAATAAGATTTTGTCAAGGCCTTGTTCCAAGACACTATTTTGTCTCATGAGACCTACCGATGCATCAAGGAGCTATAGCGGGCTCCACCTGTCACATATTAATTCCAATGCATTCCCATATGAAAAGGTTTAAACATAACATAAACATTCATATTAAAACTAGCATACGAAATGTAAATACTTCATCCATAAACCATGAATGGTATAAGAATAATCAATCCACAGTCAAACACATCACAAAACCTTCAATACAATATAGAAGTTTTGTATCATAATAAATCAGCGTAAAATCCATCAAAGGATGTTCACATTGATGAAATCAAAACTCTTTTTAGAGAAATATCTCTTTCTATTTTGAAATCATTTAAGAGTCATATATTTATAAAATAAAACATTTTCTTTGAAAATATTCTTATAAGCGTGTAAAGGAAGATTCGAAGATTTTATTATGGTGGAAAATAGCCGCACCCACCGTATAAGTTAAAAAAACATTCTTACCTTAATTCTGTCGAAAAGGTTAAAAAGCACCTTGTTTGGAAAACGAAGGAAAGATTCCTTTATAAAACCCTTAAAAAAAGACAAACAAGGGTATAAAAGACTTTAACCCATATTCTTGTAAATAGTAAAAATGATTTTAAATACATATTTAAGAAACATGGATGTGGATGATAAAGAGATCCATGTAGATTATTACGTATAAACAACTTCAGATAATGAAGAGATTCCAAAATAAACCCTTACCTTGTACTTTTCCTTGGTTGGGGGTAGGTTAACCTCCTATATAATGGTGAAATAATTGTTATTAAATTATACAAGAATCTTATACATTAATATGATATCATATATGATATTTTAACATTGATTTGTTAATAATATCTTAGTATTATCGTTGTTTCAGGTGTTAACTTACTCGTTTTCTTTTATATATTTTGTTACTTAAGTCGTGTTTATCATGGATAGGTTGTATATTACTCATATACAGAATGATATCAAGTCTTAGATACTATTATTAGTCATCAAATGAGAATTATACTTGAATGGATATGATGGAGAATGAATCTCATCGCGTTAGTGGAGACGGTGGTCCGTACGTACGCACGAGCGACAATATCATTCTTTTGATATTAAAATAATATATAATTGGATGTTATGTAATATATACAGAATAATTATCATGTTACATTTAATATTTACATGAATCACAAATCATTATTATACCCATCCAAATAATAATTTATTGAATAACAATTACACCACCACGTGGAGACGGTAAGTCGTACGTACGCACGTATGGTGACATGTTATTCAAAGGATGGATAGAATACTAAATATGATTGTACCATATTTATAATAACATCACAGTATATATAAGATACTGGGCTTATTATTTTAGAATGGTAATAACAAAGAAAGAAGAAGTGGAAGAAGAAAGGAACTTGAAAAAGGGTGGTGAAACCATTACCTCTTCTTTGGGTTCTTCCTTTTGATTTGATCAAAAGGGCTCCTTAAGTTAGATTTCTGACTAAAGTAAGGCCTCTAGGATGAAGTGAGGGAAGTTGAGAGAGTATTTGGGCAGAGTTTTTCGTAACCCAAATGTTTTAAGGTGTGAGTTAATGAGAAGGGAGAGTGCCCTTTTATAAGAGGGGTGAGGGGCACCTTTGGAAAAGCTGGAAATATTATTTTATAATAAATTCATATTCGGTTTATAATGGCTCTAAAGTGGATTATTTAAATTTTAAGGTGGGTATAGGTCTAAAAACACCCAACCAATATAATTTAGACATGTTTGGGTCATTATACTAACCTTATCTTTAAGTATTAACTCTTAGTTAATTAGTTTCACTTTTACAATGTCTCTTTGTTTTTTTTATATTATATGGTTAATAAACATACTATATACATCCAAACGACCCCCAAGTGGTCCATTAATGATAAAAAATCATGATATAAGTCCCTTGGCCGAACATTAGATTTTTATGAATTTAATATTAATTAATACTATACTATTTGTTTTAAATACTCTTTTATGTCAACTTTGACACTATTCAATAATTGATTTTTGTGAAAATTATATTAGAATTATTAGTTCAAAAAAGGAGATTAATTCAATCATAATATGTCATATTATCCTAGAAAATTAGTTTAATTCATTAAAAGCCTCAAATTGTATTTATTCGGGTATTTATAATATCAATTATTTTAATTTTTCACTATTATAATAATTACTACATCATCATTGTGTCATATATAAATTAAATTATTTAATGTCTAAAAATTATAAATAAAATATAATTATGTAAGAAATCGTTTTATCTTTCTAATGAATATTTATAGTCGAAAAGCCAACATATATAACCTTATGTAAAAAAATTTTTTCTAAAAGATATATGCTTGTGTCATTTTTGTATTCATTTTAACTTAATTAAAATAAAGTGTCCCTATCACTTACATGTGACACCATGGGGTCCCAAAATCGACCCAAAGATGGCCATGGTCGAACATGTATCAACCAATAAGGTTAGAACACGTTTTAGGGTAATTTGTTATTATTATAATATTATTTTTTAACCCTTATTTACCGGATTTACCCTTTAACCATGGTAAATAAAATATTAACCGAAGTAATTATTCAAAATGTCTAAAAATGAAAGTTACATATTTACACAATTTGAACATCCGGATTCCAAATATGGAATCCATTTTTCCAAATTCAAAACACAGAAGTGGCTGAAATTAATTTAAAATTAATTCCCGCTGTCAAAACAAAAACCGTGTTTTTAAGATATAATAACTATCAAAAGATTGATACTTGTTTATGTTCGGTTTAATTATTAAATTATGTCCAATGAACAACATTGTATTAAATGGAAAAAATATATTCTAAATATACTTTAAAACCACTCAAATTCATAATTTATCACTATTAATTATTTTGATTAAAAAAGTTGTTTTTAATTAAAATTTAGTAATTTTCACTATTCTTCAAAATATTAAAGATATCCGAAAAGTACCAAAATTTCACCTTAGGCTAAATTCGATACTCCGAATCCAAAAATAAAGTCCATTTTGAGAGATAAAATTTCAAAAAGTAGGTATTACTATTCATAATGGCTAGTTTGATTAGTTGTGGTGTGTGTTAGAACTCGATGTTGCGTACAACACACACTATTTCATTATTGAAAGGGAAGCGTACCGTAGAAGCTTGGGGTGTTACATTATGAGCATAAAAATTCAGACCTGGAATTTCTGTTATCTCTTTGATTTTTTGGTGTAGTAATTTATTGGCATGTTTGGGATCTCTTAATGCTAAGAATTGGGAAACACATGACTCATGGGTAACCTTGCAGTTTGATGTCATGTGGTTCGCGCCTTTTATTGATTCCCATGTGTATGTGTGTCCTATGGACATAGGAAGGGAAATGTTTTTGTTTGGATGGATGGACCTAGATAGGGGATTTGGGAATCACTAAGTATCCCACTGAATAATGGGATTCAAAACATACGTAATTATAAACGTTCCCTATAATGTTCTGATCCATGTGTATAAAAATGAGAGGGAGTTTTTCATTAATTCGTGGTTGGTCTAGGATGTTAAATATGGACGTCACTACGTATCCTGCAAGGGTAGGAATCGAGACATACATAGTTTTAAATGATCCCTATACCGATCGGAATTGGATGTAGGAGTAGGGGTATTTTGGTTTCAGTTTTTATGGGTGTAATCTCAACAATATTAAATTATGGTTTTATTACTTATTGGAATCCTTATCCCTAATCCTATGCTCCTGTGAGTTATACTCGATGTGAAAAACAATGATCTATTAGTATTTCCCTCATAGTATGGGAAGATATAGGATATATTAGGTGCATTTTGTTTCATATGATGGATGGGCCAAGATAAAGTGTCAAGGATTCTCTACATATCCCATTGATGAATGAGGATCAAGCCATATGTTGTTCTTTAGAAACTGTGCAGTTCAACGCCTTGTAGTAAGGACAGACTCCATAGAGTTTAATGTCAGGTGGTTATGGAAAATTTTACCCGGCTATTTATTGTTGTGCTATTGGGATGATTTATTCTATGCATTTTAATTTCTTATAGCTAGGACGTTATGTTGTGTAGTTTAGAGTCATGAAGTGAGGACAATATAGTCACTATCACACGATGTTATTCTTTAAAAACCATTCATTAGTGGGATCTTTGATGACCTGTACATCCATTGATATTAAGGCATATTCTCCCTTAAATTATTCCCTATTTATGACATATGGTCCCACCAATTTTGTCTTAATAATTTAGAGTCTCCTCCCAAGTATCATTGGGGTTCTGAGGACCAACACCATCTCTCCTTAGAGGAAAGACTAGAGGCGAACCTTTCTATTAAAGGCTTGTGCGATCTGATTTTGGTAGACTTACAAATGGTACAAAGTGTGGATCATTTTCTCATCTAACTACTCCATATAGGAATAGATCAACAAACAAAAATATTAATCTATAATTTATATATCATACATTAATTATGAAAAGAGTGATTTTTTCCAATATATCCATACAAATAATATAGAAGTTAGAAATTCACAATAACATCATTTTTACAAATCAAAGATGATTCTATTTCTATTGATCTAATGAATTGAGACTTCATCGATAACCTAGATCAACTTTTTCACCTTTATAGATAATGCTCTAGTATCTTCAATGATTAAGGAATCAAATTCATATCATTACAGGATTGTGCTGAATAGAATGACAATAGATAAGTTGTATGGGAAAATTATCAATTGTGAATTGTTGATATTGAAATTATCATTAATCAGTCACATAACCATGTTACATTTTATTTAGTATAATTTCCTTCAGATAGATTAATGTAATTAAAATTTCATTTAGAATGAAAAAGGTTGGTCACTTGACCTATAACCACAATGCCCTATAGTGTATAAGGGTTTTCAATATGAAATGATGCATTAAAGATTGTTTTGGTATGTTTTTATTTTAATAATGACATTTTTTTTCTTATTCCTCATGTCAATTATATATTTTGGATAAATTTTACCTTGCACATGATTTAAAGCTATCAGTGGTGGTGTTTGCATTTAAGATGTAAAGAAACTATCTCTATGGTGAAAAATATGAAATATATATACTTATCATTGGAGATTAATGTATATATTAACATAGATGGAGTTAAAAATGTTCCAAATTAGATGTTTCAGGGTGATCAGAGTCCATGAATTCTCAATAAAATACCACCATGGGAAGAAAAATAAAGTGAATAATGCACTGAGTAGGAAGAATCATGTGATGACCTGAGACCCGTGCTTTTGGATCCGCTGTAAAATCAAATTATTTATTTCTTTAATAAAGGGAAAATAAAAATGTATATTTTATTAAACATATAAAATATCTTTATTCTATTAGTTTTGGTGGAATTTAATAATCCAATAAAACATAATAGTGTTTATACAATTAATAAATAAATCGTTATATTGAAAACACTAATGACTTCTCCTTAATGAATCTAAAACACTTAGGAACTTCTATGGGGACTGTGAAAACCATTATAAAACCTTAGGTGAGAATAAAATTGACTAGTAAGGGGTATTAAAAACAAAATAAAATCCTTTTTATAAATTATATTTATAAATATTTTCAATCAAATTTAATTTTAAATTGAATATAAAACATTTGATTAATACTCTTCAAAAATATAATTCAAGGGTTTTCAAAATATATAACCACAATAATTAATTTTTAAAAAAACCAATGAAATAAATATCGATTTGTATACATTATTTCGAATATATTTTCCATTTATATAAAAAAATTATCTAAAAATATTTTCCAAACATTGTTTCTACCTAATTCAAGATGTACCATGGGGAAAGACAATATTGCCAGACAAACAGTAACTAGTTGTCCGTTATTATGAAGGGTTCCACATCTTGTTTGATGTCCTCAAATGGCCTCCAGAAGGTTTATTCTTGGGGCCAGAAATAACCAATGACCATGGTATCCATTACTCATGGACCAACTTTCCAAAGGCAGGAGCTTATTGGATAATGATTTGGTCAAGGACACTCCAGGACTCCATTGGTGAATTGGATGGTAGGTCTCTCTCATCTCAACCTTTTGGGAGAAAATATTTACCTATATGGGTCTCTATTATAGATTGATAAAACATTCATATGTTTATGAATCCATGATTATTTCCCAAGAATGTGTCAGTGTGTTACCCTTAGGTTGCAAGATTAACCAAATATAAACATATGTTAGGAATTATTGAGACGTCACAAGTTTAAGTGGTATGATGACATGCTCGGGAGTTTATCGTCATCTTGGGAGGTTGAAATTCATTTTGCTATCATGATAAAACCCATGAAATAGGATTATGACATATCCTCATGAGAGGAATCATAACCCACATAGAATGGTTCATGTGAGGGCTTTAACTATTAAGGAGGCCCTATTTGTGGGGGGCATGATTAGGGTTTACCCTTTGAAAAGGATCTCCTTTGACCTCATGCCTTTAGACAAGAATCCTAGATATCCCATTTGTGGAAGGAATCAGGTTTATTTTAGTTCATTTTAAATTGGTATATGATTGGGGCATACACATGGGAGATTCCCATTTGAGCTCAAGCCTCCAGACAGGTGTCCTATATATCCTGGTTATAGTAGGAATTAGAGTTCTTGCATTTCATTTAGAGATGGTATATGATTTGGGCTTATGCATGTCAGATTCCCATTTGAGCTTAGGCCTTCAGACATGCACCCAACATATCCTAGTTAGAGAAAGAATCAGAGTTCACATAGTTCATTTAGGGATGTTATATGATTGGCGATTAAGCATGGGAGATGCCTATTTGAGCTCGGGCATTCAGAGAGGCATCCTACGTATCTTAGTTAGAGAAAGAATATGTGTTATCATAGTTAATATAGAGAGGGTATATGATTGGAGCTTACACATGGGAGTTTCCCATTTGATCTAGGGCATTTAGACATGCATCCTACACAACCTGGTTATAGTGGGAATCAGAGTTCTTGTAGTTCATTTTGAGATGATATATGATTGGGGCTTATGCATGGGAGGTTCCCATTTTGGCTCGAGCCTTAAGATAGGGGTCCTATGTATCCTGGTTAGAGTAGGATTCAAATTTCTCATAGTTCATTTAGAGATAGTATATGGTTGGTGCCTACGCTTGGGAGCTACATATTTGAGCTCAGGCTATAAGACAAATATTCTACATATCCTTGTTAAGTAGGAATCAGAGATCATGTATTTCATTTAGAGATGTTATATGATTGGGGATTACACATGGGTGATGCCCATGTTTTCTCAGGCCTTCAGATAGGCTTCTTATGTATCCTGGTTAGAGTGGAAATCAGAGTTCTCATAGTTCATCTAGAGATTGTATGGATGTTACGATCATCAGTAACCTCTAATCACATGCGATTCATGCTTGGTGTGAGAACTAGAGGATTCCATAGATCTATGAAACCATACATTTTCCCCTCTACTATGATGGAAAAGAAGGAAAATGGGGAAATAAGTCATGACTGTTATCCCAAAGGGAGGTAAGAAGGGGATTTTAATGCGCAAGCTCTCACCCATGTTGATATCCAACATAGTCACATCTGGTGATTTATTCAGAAACATCCAAGGATGAGGTTAATAAAAGAAATAGTTACCCCATCTAATGAAAAGGATATGGAATGACCTTATTGGGAGTTCCCTGAATTGGATTCTAAGAATGAGGAGGATCGTTGGTCCTTATAGAAAGGAAAGGAAGTCATGGTTCCTTTGACATATCATTGTCCCTCATTGATTGGAAAACACTATGATTACCCTTGATCCCTAGAACATGGAGGTAAGTGAGATAATTTCAGGGTTGGACCCCAGGTTACTATGAGAATGTAGTCTTAGGAACACTCCGGAGGCCCATACTGTTGCAGGGATTACCCACATGTCTCTATTTACCATGATTATTTTGACTCAGAAAGACACATCGATGCCCCTGATGGTTTGTTCATAGGAGCCTAGTGGCATTGTAGGAGGATTTTGTTGGATTCCTTTAGACTGGTTTTTGGAGGATCCATGGAGGTCATGACCATTATGGAATGACATGATCAAAACTGAAATATGAAACATCCTATGGAGCCCCATTTTCTGTAATATTTCTTCATCTGGGATGGGTATCCCTCCACATAGCGCAAAACTATGAAGGTAGAGTGGTCGTCCACATACCGAAGTGATATGCAGACCTCGTTGTGGTCCATGTAATGTAGTGGTATGCAGCCTAAGGTTCTGTCCGCATACCGTGGTGGTATGACATACTAGATTCCATTTTTGTAGTGGAATTCTATGCAGGGTTGGGTTTCATTTGCATAATAATGCTTTATGTGGTATGCTGGATTGAAGAAGGGGAAATGGTTTTGTAGTTTATAAGAAGTTCATACATGAAAGGAGTGTGATTAACCATTTTTCTAACTGGCTTTTCTATTTTCCCATATCATTCATTTGGCTTCGAAGTCATCCATTCATAAACACTGTGTTCTCTGAAAATCTTATCTTCTCCCTCATTTTTATTTTTTCCCTCTCTTATAGGTTCTCTTATAGAGTTCTAAGGAGGTTGTATCTATGGGTCAAACACCACATTATTCCAAACCCCTTGGGGAAATCATCTGACCCATAGATGACTCGATCAACCGTGGTTTGTGGAGCTACGTTTCTTAGTGGAGAAAATCACTACCTCAATCTAATGAATGATGCAGTTCATGGGATGCCACTAGCCTCACCTTTTCTGCAAACTAAGATTATGGGGTGGTGTATGGGGGGTACCTCTTCGTTACTTTTTCTCTAATCACATGATTTGTAGGGACATGGTTCCTGGCCCAACAAATGTTTGCGCTCTATTCCTCAAATGATGTGGTTCATGGGGGATTAACGTTGTTCCTAATTTATTTTGGAAACATCCTATATTGTTGGAAAATGCCTTACTAGCAATAGAACCCATGTAATATTCCTAGAAATCGGTATGCGAACCACATTGTTCCTTTTCTAAATTTGGTTACTTCAATGTTCTTTTCAAATTTCAATCGAGCATGCATCTTATCCCTTCATAAAAATTTTGGGAGAATTTTCCTTCCCTTTGTGGTTTTTTCAGAACTATGAAAATTCCCACATTGGAATGAGATCTGATCTGGGTGAAGATTATGTTATTTTGATATAGAAAATTGTCCCAAACTAAACTATTTTTTGGTAGAAAGGTTGAACCATTGGAAATACCACTCCTATATAGTGGGACGATGTCATTTTTCATTTATAATTTTATTCCGTGAAAAGTGCACCACAAAGGGAACTTAGATTTCCCTACAACTACATACCAGTTCTTAAAAAAACACATCATTTGCGAATCATTTTTCACATTACATGATCGGGTAACTCTTCACTTTCATTCTTGTAAATGAACCAACATTTGAATCCATGAACTGAATTGTGAAACATAAAACAAAATTTTGAACTACAACATTGTTAGAAGCTATGTGGTTTTTCTTCTTCTCAATATAAGACTCATTTTGCTGAAATTAATGTAAAATTTCAATCTTAAACTTTTAAGTTTTCACTTTGGATGACTGCATAGAACTGATCAGTATGCATCTCACCTATTCAACAAAATTTTCAGTTCATTGGACATCACATCATGGGCCAGTGTATTTCGGATAATTCTACAAACTGTATGTTCAGTGGGAATACATTTTATAAACCATTCCTAGTGTTCAATACATGAAGAATCATTTTACGGAATTATTTTTTAGTCTTTTTTCTAATTTTGACCTTTTTTCCAAATATTTTATTGCATTGACCTTTTGAATGGACTTTTTAATAAAAAAAGGAGATGGATCTTCCTCAAGATGCTTTCTGAGCTATTATTGTGGTTGATGCTGCCACCATTCCCATTCCAACTACCAAAGAAATGCAGAAGAGTATGGAAGATTCTATTAATGAAAAAATCCATATTACCCCACTACATTAGTTCATTTATAATTTACTTACCATGTCCTAGTGGGAATATCCAATCTAAGATAGGCTTTCCATTTATGGATTAGGTCTACTTTCCAATACATCTATTCTCAAGCCTCGTGTGGCCAACCAACCAACTTCAATGATAATCTATAGCATCGTTCCCTAATTCCCTTATCTCTTGGAGATGACGATTCATAATGAAGGATGTTGTAGTTTGGGTCTTATTTAACTATGCTACTCGGACTCTAAAGGAGGAATAATGGAAGGAAGATGAAATGGACCATTTCTACCATATCATTGCATGAAGGGTCAAAGAAAATGAGAAACATGGATTGTAATCAAAGAAAGACCTTTTCTCTAGAGGTTCATTTGGCATGGATTGGGGATGGTCGTTCCTGGTCTTCTAAAGTTGTGAAGAATTCCAGGTCAAATTTCAAGCAGTGGGGTTATATAATTATTTCAGGGTATCCCATACCAATGATAATTAGACGAGAAACCTCATTTCAAATTTTCAGAGAAGATGTATTCCATATAAATATACATTTCCTTTAGCCCACAGGGAGATCGAAAATAGTCTCATGGATGTTTAGCTAATTTTGGAGGTCCCTATTATCGAGGGAATGTATAATGAGTTTCTACCTCTTGCTTCCTCTTGGGATAAAAATTAGAGGACTCCTCCTTTAGCTAAAATTATAATTTCCCAAGAAAAGAAACTTTTGGGGAATTTGAACCCCTACCGAAAGCACGAATGTTTTTTCTCAAATTCGATTAATGTTTTTACCAAGAAAATTGGTCAATAACCCGATATGCGGAAACCCATGTTCTATCTATCCAATGAAACTCAACGGCGAACATGTACCTACTGTCTTATGTTGAAGGAGTGATGATTTTCTTGAATGGGAATGGGAACTCATCCTTGGCCTAGACATCATGATTCAGTAGGTGGACGTTTTTGACATGTTTTTACGAAGATGTATTTTACCGATGAAATACTATAGTGGTGTGAGAGTCACATCATTTGTCATGGAAGATCTGATAGACTTTGGAAAATGCATCAATCAGGCCATTCTGATCGTGGCCAAAATATATTAGTTACTAGGCTGGGTTAGTGAGGGAAGGCCACATCTTTAGATGACTTTTCCCTTGCTAATCCCCTTGGGATGGAAATGATCCACATAGGAGGCTACACATTTATCAATCCCTTAAAAATTCCATTTGATGTTATTTGAACATACCTTCAAAGCACTAGTAGGGTTATTTTGTTGGGATAGGCCACCCATGATAAGTAGGAAAACCAGACTAAGAGTAACGAACATGATTTGATGGTTCAAATAAACATTCATGACTACTTCATATATCATCTTTAGTATTTCCTAATGGTATCATTGTGAATGCTGAATCAGAATACATTTTAAACCAAGGATACATCATTACATTAAGATAGGGTATTTTAGATGCCCATATTGATGGGGAATATCTATGTGAAGTATATGCACCATTCAAATTTGGTCATCAGTTTAACTGCATCCAGATGTTGGGTCGCCCTTCCCTTAACAATTCACATATGTAAAAACATATTATCATAGCCTGACAGTTATGGATAATGTTTACTTGAGAGGATAATGTCTAAAATGTCAAGAGTTTAGATTCTGAGGGTTATATCCCTTTTCTTACAAGAGTTTGTGCTAAGGACTAAGCTGAATTGTATCCCGATGGCCACTCAGTCGATCTAGTTCCCACTATTATGACCCACAAGGTGTCTGAGGCAAAAATAAAGGGGATGAAAAATACGTTGTTGGGAATTCTCGACCAAGTAATGATATTTAGAAGCCTCTTGTTTCTCCCCCAAGGAAATCCTAAATACCTTGGTGTGTGACATCATAAGGGTTCAAGGCCACCAATGAGGCCTGAACATCCTTCCAATTTTAGGATAATTCTCCGATTTCCTGGATGTAATAGGATAGTTTGAAGAATCTCCAATCTTCTCTCAATCAATCCCATCATGCCTTGTGTTAGTTTATCCAAGCTATAGAGTTTTACCTCACTAACCGTGTCCTCATGTCATCACTGGCTGAAATTTCTTATGTTTATGAGCCTTAGAGGGTTAACAATTATGTTCAGGACCTTGAATCCATGATCCATTTCCAGAACAATCATTGTAAATACTCTCATTGAGTACTTTCCTTGATGTGATCAGAGACTAATGAAGAGGGTGATGATGATGATGAATCATCAAAGGGTGATAAGAATTATGATTTAAATGATTCATCTAGAGTGATGTAAGATCCTCTCTTGCGCTAGGAGCCTCAAAGCATTCATATTCCGAGGGTCCCAGGGCTACAGAAGAACCCAATAACCAACTGTAGCTGATGAAACCTACTCTGATTCCCAAGGATAATCCTTTATCAATAGTTATCCCCAGTAAAACCATGTTATTTGAATATGGAGGATCTAGGATAACATATGGGAGAAAACTTTTGGTGGAGACATTTGGGAACTGGTTCAAGGGGGGGCACTTTGATCATTCGGGTTTTGGGGCATCCTTTGCCCCAACATTTATTTCTGCTGAAGAATAGAGAGATGAGGTAGCTTCATTCCTAATAAATATGGATAGGTGTCTCCATGCTTCCAAATACATGATTTTCATGTTTGACCTAGTTGAATGGATAATCGTAGTCTCTGATCTAATTAATATCGAATGATAGGTCGTTCTATTTACTAACCCTGAATTTAATTTCCTTCATGTGGATGATTCTGAACACTCCACATTTAATTATATAGGGATATGATGAGTCTTAGAAGATGGTTCATTCTCCATTATACACCCCCAGGGGAATTGTAGAAGGGAAACATGTCCCTTGTGATGTGGGGATTACTAGGGAAGGTTCTACTGGTGCTGCCGAACATATGAAGGAGTTTATTAAATATCCCCCCCCCCTAAGGAATGACCTCCTCTAACTCCACGTGATATTACCACATGGGATCCAACCCCAGGGCACACCATTAAATGACAACAAGTTTCCCAACTATCAATACACATCATAAAAGGGGATTTCATGTAACTTCCATATTTAACTATATGGTTGTTACACCAAACAATTTTATATTTCTCAACATTTATTGTGTGAATATTATAATGAAGAATTATTAAGTAATGAGGCGGCATTTTCCTAGGTGTTTGTGGCTTCTATTACTTCTATGATAGAAGAAGTTCAACTGAATTCATGGTTGAATAGGACAGAGATATTGGACTAGATAGAGAGACTAGGGGTATTCTGAGCCCTCTTGATGTTCCTACCCCAAATCAGACAACCTCTACCCCGATAAGGGAGGTGTATTTGGAGGCTGAAATACCAACTGAGCATGTTGATCCTTCGACCATAGATAAAAAATGAACAACATAAATAGTAGTGGCAGAATTGGGTGATGAGACCCTATTGTCTCATTCTATAGGGGGTCTCTTGGTCTTGAGGAGTCAACTACCCTAGACTAGATAGACTCTTCCCTTGAGGAGGGAATGCCTTTGGAAACTAATTCCCCAATTGAGAATATTGATCATGATCCCCCAAGATTTACAACCACCAAGAAGGATTCTATCCCAGCTCTTGAAAATTTGGAATGATCCATCATTAATTTTTTCCTAATTGCAGAAGCGGCAATGATCCCGACTCCCCAGAGCAAAGGAATAACCATCATGTCTCTTTCTAGGATTATTATCCCGATAATCCAAATTTATACAATTTAATTTCGGGAGGGAATTGGTCTGATGGACCATGGCCCTGAGCCATGAAAGTATTCATAAAAACCCAGGAATCAACTTCTCATTGAGGATGCAATATTATCTTTACCAGGTAGGGATGCCACTATAGATGTTGAAGGACTCGATGCTTTAAGAGGTGGGGTTTACAATTTTATTCCTCCCACACCCTCCCCTTATTTCCCATTTTTTTTGGGATTTAGGGTGTTTACTTTCTTCCTTTATGACATTAGGATCACAACCAAAAGCACTAGAAATTACAATTGAGACTTCGATTATGCCCTCTGTTGCAACTATCTAAGGTGAGGCTGATGAGGGATCCAGCCACGCTGTGTCCATTGAATTAATCCCTTTTTAGTGACATTAATTCCTAAATATATTTCTTGATCTATGATTTATTTAAATACCAATTGATAGGGACTTGTTAGCCTTTGACCCAATCGTCAATGAGCATTGAATAACATATTGAGATTGATTTCTTAGACACCACATACCGATATTCTGACGATGCATCCAATGTTACATAGCATGTTTGTGGTCCTAGGGTTTGGATGATTTGATAACTACATCATTGATGACATAGTGAGGTAGGTGGTCATGGATATGGTTAAATATAGTGTTCTCTAGTCCCATATTTTTACGGTAGATTACATTTCAAATCTTGTTGTAGTAATAAATATTCTTATGAATGATTCTTATAATCAAGTTGGAGTAGTAGTGAGGCTAAATAGAGAAACTAAAAAACAAAATTCCTTATAGGTGCAACTAGATAATGAAATGGATTATTGGTGCAGAAAACTGGAGAAGCTCGTATAGAAATGAGACCAAATTGTGGCCATAGATGATAAGGGGTAGTGGCTAGTATAATAAGGGGAAAAGATTGTCCTTTAGGCCGTTTAGGAGGCAGATGCATTGTGGGGAAGGGAGGAGGCTGAGAAATCGACTTTTCTAAAACTCCATTAGCCCATTTAAGAGTTGAATCGTCTATTGTTACAACTCTTTGAGTCCACTAAAAAGATTTTGTAATAGTTATATCCTTCCCACATGGAGAGGCCCTAGGTTGTGAAAACCCTATAATCCATTTCTGTAATAGAACGAAAAAATTATTCTCTCCAATTCTTTTCCTTTATCTTACTGCAATATAAATCAATAATGATCAAATGTAATTGAAAGAATAATCTCACCTAGATATCAATTTGATTCATAATCTTTTATCATGTAAATAATTAAATCATTCCCTAATTTTTTCCGGAGCGTAGTTACTCATTGGTGTAGTTTGAAACATTCTAGAATCTCATGGAAAACCCTAAAAGTTTCTTCCTTTTTCATTATCACCCTTATTTTTTACATAATCATGGTATTATGTGGGATTAGACGGTATAAAATGACTTTTTCTTAGTCCACCCTTTTTGGTTTTTTGACCTAAAAAATCTTTTCATATCCTAATGATTTTTTTGATTGCTCGATGTTTTCCCAAGATTGTATGTAGTATAGGTATAGTGAGATAGTACATGAATTTTTTCTAGGATTCCATTTTTAGGTTTTCAACATGGTGAGTATTGTGTCATTTTAATTTGTAGTTTAGAGTCTTTTAAACAAGACTATCATTACTGGGGTTTTAGTTTGAACAACACTGACCATGACTAGTGGGACAAGGTCCCCAATTTCGGACTCATTAATTGAGAATGTCTCAGAAACAGTTAAACATGGATGAGGTAATTTTATTGACTCTGAATTTTTATTTCTTGATATAGGATATGATATGGGTCATAAAATCCATGGGGAATATGGATTTCTGAAATGCCTCTCCTGAGGAAGAATTTTCCTTAGGTTGACAGGCCATTTTTTCGAAAATATGAAGATCCTCTAAGGCAATGTATGCATAATCCAAAAAAGGTGTCCATAGGACATTGGAAATCCATTCTCGATGGATAGAAAGTATATATATAAGTTTGGATTTATTTTTCTTTTGATGGCTATAGTGGGTGTCCTGTTAATAGAAAAATGATTGAAAGTATGATGAAATTTATAATGGTTCTAGTTTAGAAACCTCTCCCGTATGAATTTGTTGTGTGCAAAGTAGGGATAGTTCATGGAATAGTTTAACATTGTAAAATCCTGACTATTGTGACATGTGGTTAAAGGTATTTTTTTACTCTAACCAGATGGGGAAAACAATTTTCCTTTTCCATGGATGTTTAGTCTATAATGTTCTATCAACTCCATAAATGAGGGTGGAGAAATTTTAAATATAATAAAGGGTGTTTAAAAAACTAGGGAATTAGGTGGGATGTAAATTTCATAGGGGTGTAATGATATATGAAAATACTCTATTGACGAGGAATTTTCCTTTGGTTGAAATTCCATTTTTGTGGGGGAAATATGAATAACTGACAGGGCATTGTCTGCATAGTCAAACAATACTGTCTTCAAGCCACTGACCATAAATTTCTGATGGAGAGGGATGATTATGGGGGTTTAGACCTTTCATGGATGTATAGTATGGTGTGTTACGAGGGGTTCATGTTCATTAGAAGGATAAATTTTAGGTTGAAAATTACCGGGAATACTGGGTATTGGTGGAGGCGTTTTAATCCCATCCATGTCAGTTGTTTCCGTACATAGGTTTGACCCTTGCACGGGCAGGGATGGGAATATATAGTTTCATGATTGTATCATTCATATAAGATTCATATGTCACTACATATCCTATGATTACGGGAATCAAGATGTAAGAAGTTCTGTTAAGGCTCATTCCTATGCATATCTAATTCATGCTTATGGATGAGGATTTTTTTTATACAGATTCATCAATGAGGTAGGGTTTATGTTAAAATTTACTAAATAGAATCATTTCATGATCATGGACATAAGGGAAGGTGCATTTTTATTTTACCTACCATAAATTTGAATTCTGGTATCGAGTATTGTGCATTTTAATCATCATGCTATTAGGACGTTGATATTGAATCCCCAGGTAATTGGAGGGTAATCGAGTCAGGATGTTTTGTCATGTATAGGAAATTTGAAGGGAGGAGACTATAAACCATGGTTTAGAGGGCTCTTGGATTAGTAGAAATTATATGGGTCTTGGAAGCCATTAGGAATATGGAAATAAGAAAATCCTATCCTAGGGATGAATTTTCCTTTTTTGATAGGCCTTTTTTTGGGAATTTTATGCAGAGCCGCTAGGGTATTGTGTACATAGTCATAACAAAGGTGTTCTCAGGACACTAAATTTCCATTCCTGACGGCCATGAAGAATTACAATGATCCAAGAGCACTAAATTCATAGATTTTGATGAATTGAGAGAGTTGGATCGGACATATCATAAACTCTTCGGTCGTGATTTTTCTCGGACATGAGAGTCTACCCACAGTGATTTGACAAGTATGTGAGGCATGAAATTTGGACTCCCCTATCATATTGGGGAAAACAATTTATGACCTATGTTTCTCAATATTAGATTCCCTGCACATTTTTAGTCTATGCACAATGAGTGGGGGGCTTCTTAGCAATATTCAGGGTACCTTGTAGTTTAATGTCATATGGTTAGGACTTCAGGTTTCCCAATATGGAGGGTAAAATCAAAATATTACTTTTAAATTCATTTTAGTAGGGCCGAACGTTGTATACTAATACATACTGTCTCTATGGGGAAACCCCTTCTAGAACTCATATGCCCACATGAGTTAAGCACGACTTGGGTACTAAAGGGAAGAAGGGGTCTTAATAAACCACTTAGATATGGAAAGATCAAATAAAAAAGCTTCATTGGGCCATGTAGTTTGTCATCATGTAGTGAGGGTGTGGGAGACATGATGTGATTGAGTCATCTGTTGTGGGTCCAAACAGTTTCATGTCTTGTGGAAAGAACATTGAAAGAACATTTTAATGTCGTGTTGTATAGATAAAATATCAAAGGGATCATGCATAGATATGAGATAATCTATCGAGGATATATCTTGTATTCCCTAGAGATGATATGGGGAAGAAAGAGAAAATCATGATTCGGGGAGCCCTCGAGTTAAGAGGGATGATGAGAGTCGTAGGATCTTATGGGCACAAGGAATTAGGATCAACCTCTATTATGGAAGAATTTGTCTTTGGTTTACATTCCATTTTTGCGGGAAACACTTGCAGAAAATTAGGGAATTGTTTGCATAGTCAAACAAAGGTTTCTACAATATATTATCCATGAATTTATGATATCCATGGGTGATTATGGTGATATGGGATTTCTAGAGGCATGGAATTTGATGGATGGGAGGGGTATTTCTTGGAAGGAGAGAAATATTCAGACCATTATTAGTTTAGAAGTACGAGATCCTCTCAATAGATCTGATTCATATGTAAAGGGAATAATGGTCTATGGAAAAATTCAATATATAAGATTATATATTTTAAATCCCATGAATCTATTTGTATTTCACATACAGGGAGTGTGGAATGTTTTTTCATTTTTTATTTTGTGTGGTTGGACCCGATATTTCTGGTCTGAGTGTCTCTAAATATCTCATTATACAAAGAATAAATTTGCATGTAGTTATTGAGAGACCTCATAGCTTAATGCATTGTTTTTGGGTCCTCATTGGCCATGTAGTTTTACATCATGTGGTTAAGACTCATAAATATCCCTGTGCAAGTCTGGATTATCTGTAGGGGGAGGCATTTGTTTCATGGAAGCTGGACCTAGGAAGGCAAATGTGTCACTATGTTTTCCATTTATGGATAGTAATCAATACACATGTAGTTTTTCTATCCTATGTATTTTAATGTCATATGATAAGGACGATTGTGAACTGACATGAAAAGGATGAGGTGAATTACGTGTCGAGATTGAATCTCGTGGGGGTTTCCTACGTATCCCAATTAGTTTGGAATAAAATTCCACATAGTTCTGAAAACATGTTCCCTATGCTAGTCTAACCAATGCATAAGGAAGGAGCTTTTTATTTTAATAGTGGTTGTAACATGATGAAGGATTTGGGTATCACTATGTATCCTAAAAGGGCAGGAATCTGGCGACACGTAGTTCTCGAAACTCACTATGCCAGTTTAGCCTGTGCATAGAGAGGCTTCCATTAGTATCATGTGGTGGCTAGACCAATATATAGGGTCAAGGTTTATCTACATATCCGGTGAGGGTAGTAATGAATTTGTACACAGTTCTTGAGGTACCATTCATTTTAACATAGTATGGTATGGACTTTTCATTGATTCCCATGTGAAAGTATGACATATATGCAGTGAGAGAGGGGTTCTTGAAATTGACTAGTGGCTAGACCAGGATGTATAATCCAAGAATCACTATATATCCCATTGATGAATTGAAATAATGCCAAATGTAGTTCAAGGATATACTCTATGGGCAGGTTTGACCCATACAGAGAAGGGGGGTGAATTTTTACCTTTCCCTCACAAAGATTTTATTTATACACAAAAATTCATTAAACCATACAAAATCATCACCATGGGGTTTAACATCTTGCAGTAAGGATGAAGATGATAATAATATTAACATCATAAAATGAGGATTCATATGTCACTATGTAGTTTAATGTTTTGCAGGTAAGATGGGTGCATCATGAAGTTTAATTTCATGCAATCCTGATCATTTCTATGTAGTTTAATGTCATGTAACATAGATTTAGGAACCACTATATATTTTAGCGTCATGCAACTAAGAAGAGTTTGATATGATTACAAAATGTACTTATTCAGGAAACTTTCATTATCAGGAGATGTGGTGAGTTGTCCATCTACTGAAATTAAGTCATATTCTCCATTAGAGTAGACCTTGTGTATAACATATAGTTCGTTCCATTTTTCTCCAACTTTAGAAGTTTCTTTTTATGTATCATTAGGTTTTAGACGACCTGTACCATTTCTCCTTTGAGCAGTAATCTGGAGCGAACCATAGTATTTAATTCTTGTGCAATATGATTTTGGGAAACTACCAAATGGTGAAGAGTGTAAAATATTTTCTCATCAAACCTCTCCTCGAACCATTTCTGTGACTAATCATCGGTTTATTGTTGATCAAAGATGTATCTGTGAAGTGTTGGTAATTCAAAAATAATGGGTATACATGCTTTTGTCCCGTAAAATAATGAGTATGGGGTTTCCTGAGTGGTGGTGATGGTCATGGTCCGTTAAGCCCATAGAGCATAAAGGAGATTATCCAACCATGATTTATTTTCCAAGTTTACCATGTTCTGGTGTATATTGGATAGGGTCTTTTTGAAGGCCTCTATCTTCATTTTGGCTGCTACATTATAGCGGCATGAATGGTTGGGTTTAATACCATGATCATGGAGCAACTTTTCCAATTCAATAGTGAATAAATTGGTTATATTTTCCATTTATATTCTGTGAGGGATAAAAAAACTGGTGATGATATTGTATATCAGTAATTTGAAAATTATTCTTTCCCCAACTTCTTTGAGGTGTACAACATCTGCACATTTAGAAAATAAGTCAATATTGTGAAAATATATTTGAAATTCATGGTCATGGTGGGAGGGTATGGTCCAGAAATGTACATTCCCCATTTGTAAAATGGTATGATGTACTTTTCTCTGTGAAGTAACTCTAAAGGCTCATGGATGAAATTTTCATGAACATGGAAGGAATTACAGTTCCATGTCAATGTGGCACAATCAAGAATCATGGTGGGCCAATAGTACCCAATCCATCAAATCTTCAATGATTGCTTGGATGCTGATTAATGTTCCATGCATGTTCCATCATGAACTTAATTTATAATCGTGGAAGTCTATTTGACAACAATGAAAATGTGATGAAATCCATTAATTACTATCTTTTAAAGGACCTTCTTCCGATTTGTTCCCTCGTACATTATAAATATTATTTCCTATATTTGGATTTTCTCCCTTTCATCCTTATCCGGTGGGATATCTAACCTTTATAGGTAATCTTCAATGGTATTCATCCAGCCAGTGGTAGGACCGTATGGTTTAGAGATGGGATTGATTTCATTAAGTTCTTCCTTGTTGGCATAAATTATGTGTAATTCCATCCATCATTGGGCAATATAGATGACTGTTTCATTCTTATTTGGGTCATCCGGAGTCATGGAGTAATTTTCCAATGCATCAACTTGTGCATTTTCAGAACAGAGAAGATAATTTAATGTCATCTCTAATTGGAATTTGGCATTCTATTCTAGAAATAGTTTCATCAAAAGGATCAAATCCTATTTCTTGATAGAATAGTCACCATTGACATTATTGGTGACTATTTTTTAATCACCTTTTACCATTTGGTGTTTGACTTGTTTATAATGTGCCAACTCTTGTCCAATGATGAGGGATGAATACTCTACTTCATAGTTAATTCATCCTTGTAATAATTGAATGGAATAAGGTAGAACAAATTTTATTTGGGATATTATTATGACTGAGAGACCCCATTTATTGAACATGTGGTCTTCTATTATTTTTCATGTCGGGCATCTAGATGAACCTTGGAAGTGAATTTCCCATATCTATTAGTTATCATGAATAGAGAGAACTTCATAATCAAGTGTCTCATCATCTAATTCGGCCACCTATACTAAGGGATACACCTCTAGGAAATATTCTAATACCTGGACACTGATAGCATTCTAATGTATGAACCATATATCGAACTTCTCTAGGATGAATGCCCACCATGACATGCATCAATTCAACATTGGACTACTAAGAATATACTTGAGTGGGTTTCTACATGAGACCGGGAGGACCTCTTGGTGTAAGAGATAATACCTCAGCTTTCGGACCAAAAATATTAATGCAAGGTATCTCTTCTTGATATTTGAATAATGAGTCTTAGAATCGATCATGGTTCATCTGAGGAAGTAGAGACTATTTTCACTGCCAACATCATTCTTCTATGTATTGAAGGTCCCTAGAGATCACTCCAAGTTAGTTACATATATAATGACTTTTCTTCCTTCAAAAATAGGCATTAGAACTGGTGGAATTAAGAGATATTTATTGATATGGTCAATCTAATGCTGACAATCTCCAGTCCAATGATATTCTATCCATTTTTTATCAACATTGTGAAGGGAATGAATTTTCCTACGAGGTTGGATATGAGGTGAAAAATATAGGCCTGGTGTTCAGAGAGTCCTCTCAACATAGTGATGTTGTGAGAAGGCAACATTCCAAGGCTGAAAATTTTCATCTCGGGGATTACTTTGATGACAAAGTGGCATATGATGAACTCAAAGAATTTCCCTAAGGTAACACCAAAAGAATATTTCAAGGGGTTCATTTTCAGATTGAACTGTTATGGTTTATTAAATATGGTTTCAATGTCATTCCCATGGTTTGATAATTGTAGTGATTTAGCCACCATATCGTCAACACAGAAATCAATTAACATTACCATGAATGGTTTGAAATTGTGGTAAATGACAAAATGATATGTGGAGTTGACATTTTTCAAACTGAAAGGCATCACCATTTAGAAAAATACTCCCTAGGGATCCCTAAAGGTAGTGAATTATTCATCTTTTTGGCCATTTGGATCTGGTTATATCATGAATATCCATCCGTGAATGATAGAGCCTCATATCCAGCAATTTCATTGATCAGAAATTCTATGATGGGGACATGGAAATCATATTTCTAGCAGTGCCGGTTGAGATACCTAAAATTGATGAAGACCCTGATCTGCCAATTTTTCTTCTATATTGGGATAATTGTTTCTATAAATATGGGGTATTGGTCCTCCCAAATGAATTTAACATTGATGATGTTGTTGAATTTATCATATATTTTTGATGAATGTGTCAGGTGTATCCTTCTGGTGGATTGCATATAAGCACAGTGGTCCTCTTGTTGGCTCAGGTTGTGAGTGGAAACCTCTAGATCCAGACCTGACATTTATTTCTAATTCCTGTAGAAAAACATCTCGATTATACACCATGAAATAGGTGTTTACCTCATTATCATCGGAATTAATGGTCACACTAACTATAGTGGGTCTCAGGTCATCTTCTATACCCAATTTTATTTCCTTGAGTTCATAAATAGTGCTAGATATGCCTTCCTAAAATGATTTAGGGGCATCCCTTAGGTATTCTTCTTCCTCATTTTCATCTTCATCATATTCCTCTCCATCTTTTGATGGGGAAACAATCCTTGAAATGATTTCACCATAGTTGGTGGGAGAGTTTCATTCTAAGTGTATAGGGGTGAAACCGTCTTCTCCACCTCGACAATTGGTGGGGACTTCTCTGTAAATGATGCATTGAGGGGTAACAAAGTTTCCATATCTTTACTGAGTGATGAGTCACTTACTCCCACCTTAGTGGGGTAGGTAGGGATTTTATGGGGTTTTATGATGGTTTATCGGAATTTTCATCTGAATACCGACCATTATTTTGAGGTACCTATGTTTTTGAACATTATCAAGATCAACAACCATAACAAAAATTATGATGACTACTGAATACACATCCAAATTTAGCCTTCTTTTTACAGTATAATTGATGATAAATACATATCCTTCCTTGAGATACAGGAGGGGATCGATGTGAAACATTTCCAAACCATTTGGGTCGGTGACCCAATCAATTCTGTTATCTAAGGGTTGTATCCCATTTAATTCATAAAATCCAACATCAATATAGTGTCATTAAAAGAGGTTTAATGGGGCCTTATCAGCATGTAGTGTCACACTCTATCAATTAATTCTATATTTCAGTCACTGATGGTGCGAGGAGGGGATTATTGTGTATTTATATATCCAAGGCCTCTCTAGGAGGGTGTTGAAGGACATACTTTTTCAGACAACCAGAAATTTCGGGCGAGCTACTAAGTCACTAAAAAGGGTTTCATATTTTAGTTTCCCTACAAAACTCTTCTCTCTTTTTTCATATCCCAACATGGTTGTGTTGTAAGGAATCAGGTCATCCTCATTGCAGCCTAACCAATGAAGTATTTGTAGTGGGAGTAGATTAACCCTTTTATCCATTGTCTATGAATAATATCAAATATTGATTCTATTTATTATTCTAGACCCATATAGGGGTTTAATGTTTCCTTGCATGATGAAATATTCGTATTAATCTGTGAAGGAAATAACTTCGTGGAATTATGCAGGATTGGTCACTCTTTGGTAGACGTTAGTAATATTTTTCTTATTTTTAAACTCTTGGGGACATAAAAAAGATTTGATAGGTGCTTCCTTGATATCTGCTAATATATTTAGTGAATACATGATTAGGATCATAGTAGGTAATGAAGCATACTATTTTAGAATTTTATATTTTTGATCTAACTGTTGCTGCTTTCTCACTTGGGGATTCTCTATAATAGGCCCTTTACGGGCTTGATCATTTTATGAAGACGGTTCGACCATTGGGGTTGGAGCTGGAGGAGCATCCATAATTTTTGAATTGGGCTTGGAAGATCTTCTCACATGTCGAGGATAATTAGTCATATGTTATTACTCTGATGGATATTGCATATAGATTACATTGGGGTGGCTTCTTGTGGGTGCATGAGAATTACCTTGTCACTATTGGATTCCCTAAAATATCCTTATGTGGGTTTCTACAACATATATGGATTGAGTGGGGGTAATAAGCTTGATTTCTTTTATGGCTATTCCTCCTTTAATATCCCTATATTCTGTGGATTTTTATTCTAGGCACTGAATTAGGTTGTGGGAAATTCTCGCTGATAATCATATTCATCACTAGAGAAGGGATACATAAAATGGATGACATTGATGGAGCCAAAAATCATCTACACTTATAATGATGACTTTTCATTATCATCTAACCCTAGTGGTCCATTTAGCGAGATGGTGCACATGTCATCAAATTCGATGGTTTGAAGTCTGACATTGTCAAATCCATCTTTAAATTTGGTGCAAGTTCATCTCCCTGAACTTGTTTTTTCCCTTCTGATTGGGCTAATTATTTGGTGGTCATCCTTTGGAGGGTTGTGGGGAAGAGGATGTAGGTTGTTTTTAATGAGGAGCTTTTGGAGGAACACATGTTTTCGTCGATAGTGTCTAGAGTAAAATATGGGCTTGGTTAATAGTTTTATGAGTCAACTAACTATCTATATTTTTCTGTGTTTTGTTAAAAAAATTTACCAATCTCCTTCTTCGTCCAAATCAGTTGCGGAAACATACTCCACTTCTCCTGGTTGTCATCCCAGATAGTTTTTCCAGAATATATCATCTTTAGGAGGAGGTCCTTGTTGAAAAATCATTTCTGGATGTTGTGCTCAAAAATTTGGTGGAATGGAAAATAATATAGATGGTCATAAATATTTACTTCATTATCCCTATTTTTATCCAGATGCCAAATAACATTTCACTTCATGGTAGCTACAATGTATCACTGAACATTATCATCTGGTAATAAATATAGTTTTGTTATATGTTCCTGGAATTGATTTTTTTTGGACCCCTCTTCTCATCCTGTTAAGGTGGGGGTGGATACTAATGTCTAGAGGCCCCTACATAGTTTTTTGGGGCCTTGGAGTTGGATCTGGTGTAGGGGTTAGCATAAGTGTGATAGAATCCACTTCAAGTTTCACTGCTCTTTTTACTCAGGTCAATAGGGAAGTCCAAGACATGAGATTAGTCAATTTCAACTAATCATTTATATTTTGGAGATTTTGAGGAGAAGTATTGAAACCCACTATCATATTTTACTAGAGTAAATAGTGTTCACAGCTCATCATGGAGGTTTTCGATGAACATGGACAACATCTCATCTTGGGGTACTATTCGGTTCATGGAGTACATCAGAACCTTCCATCTAGAAATGAGTTCTGAAACTATCTCATTATCTCTCTATTTTCAGTTCTTGAGGACACTGACTATTATTTTGGGAAATTTTGTGATGAACATGAATAATAATTAGCATCGGAAATCCTCCCATCCTTTTATTGAGTTATCTTGCAAACTGGTTTACCACACAAAGGCTGAACCTCACTAAGTTCACACAAATGATCTGATCTTCATAGCTTCATGTTGGTCTGGGTTCCCAAAATTGGATCATTGTAATAAGAGTAAGGAATTAGAGGCTTCTCCATGTCCCCAGATCCATAGAACACTAGGAATATGGGGATCCCAAAATTTTGCGCCGTAGGGACACTACTTACATGATCGGGGCAGGGCTTCCATTCTGATTGTATTAGGGCACTCCATCCATCTATTTCATTCTTTTGAGTGGTCAATAACTCAATGGTATTTAGGATCCCTTTATGCATGTTCCGTTGAACATGATAATTAGTGGGAGCAGCAAGGGACAATATTTGATATGCCGACACTTCTGTTACTTTGGGTGGATACCCATCTCGGGGAATCATTTTTGGATTCGCCTGATTATATTCTAGTTTCATTCAAAATGTAGGGAAATCTTTATATCCTACCAGGATTGGGATTAGCTAGATTGATGGTATTGGAATTTCCTTAAATGAGATTTCTAGCCATGATTCATCCATCAGGATGAGACTATGAGGAATAGTTACATCTGATGGATGTGTGTGTTAAAACTCCACCTAAGGAACATAACTAGTAGGGCAGATTGATCGTATTATCTCAATTTTGATTCTCCTTGTCTTTTTCATTTCATCCTTCAGTTGAGCGAATATTTCCTCAAGAATGAGGAAATCATTTTCACAGGAGGACGTGGTGGGTCATAGACCTTTATCTTATTCTTCTCATTGATGGGGATTCATGCAGGAGGTGGTAGTGTATTGATAGTGGGGGTTCCTAAATATAAGAAATGTTTTTTGTTTCTTGTGTGCAAACCTCTAGGCTTGGTGTGGACCGTCTCTATGAGGGAACCCACTTCTGATTTTTCCATTTTATTTTTATCATTTCCCAAAATATCTATGGGTATGATGTTCATGATGTTCACTAATTTGTACCACATCGGGGTGTGGAGTACCAAGTGATTAATGATAGTAGAGATTTTTTCCCATATTTTGGATCTTATCTTCCCAATCTTTGATACTCTTCAGGTATCGTGGTGAAGAGTGACTCAAAAAGAGCCTAAGTATGACCATGCAGTATGCCTCTGTTATGAGGGATGTGAGTCATGGGGTTAGATGTAACTGGTAAACTATCAATCAATTATTCTCCCTATATGGTAGAAGACAGACATTTGGTCGGCATGAATTTGGGTAAAAAATACTCATAGCCCTATGGGATAGGCTTTCTCCCATTATTCTATTGATTTGGCTCGGCCTGGATTTTCTTGTCTTGATGGGGATTGTTTTTGTTAAAAATTCCCCCAGTCTAGTGGGTTGGGGTTGATCCCAAGTTGTTGTGGTTGATGCTACTATCACCACCTTCGTGATCTCATGCATTCACATACGAGTGTGATCCGAATATGGGGTTGGGACTACATGGGAATTTTTTACTCATAAGGAAATTATAATTACTCGTATATTTGATTCCATTAGATAGGAGGGTTGCTGGATGTTCTCGGTGGCCTACTTCAGGAGCTTCTATAGGGATTTCTCTCATCGGGCCTGATGATTCTTAGACTTACTCAAGGCTGGTTCTTGTCGAGCATTCCATATTTCCTGGGTCGGGACAACATTTGAATGCTCTATGGGGATAATGAAATTTTCGGATGTCACGTCCAATGGGTTCTACTAAACGGGAAGTGGAGTAAAGTGTAGAGCACTGTGTTCATCCCATCCACAGAATTGAACACTAGACAAGGTGTTGTTGACAAGGAAACACTACTTGTACATCACATGAAGGTAGGACAACACAAGGTATTTATTACACATTTTTTATTGTGGGAATCAATAGTACAAAATGTATTCTAGGTATATTTGATGAGGAAGCTCTCTCAAGAAATTAACATGGTCTGAATACCCATGCTATGTAAAAACATTACCTTTAACTGGTGGAGAGTTTTCCAGATATTTATGCCAATGTTATAAATAAATTCTTGTGAAAAATCACTTGGTATGTTTAACTGAGAAGTGGTCATTTTCCAATACAATATTGGTAAGTCATCTCAAGCTATTTGTATTCTTACAACAAACTATCTAGTTTTTTGTTTCACTAGGGTATTTTCTTCTAGATTTACCCAGTTTGGAAGCTCCTTAATGATTTTATTCTATGTAGTGGGGTTAGCAGGAGTCTCATTAATATTTTAATAGTATGAGGGTGGCATGAATAGGGATAACGACCCTAGGAGGCCTTCTGGTTGAGAAAGGGTATCATTTTCATGGATATATTTTCCAATATGTCATACTCTGTTTTTCCATGATCCTCAACATATGAGGTCTTTCTTGCATTTGAACGGACGAAGAGAGGACCTTCTTACGAGCATAAATTTTTACTATGGGGAGGACCTTCATAGTCATTTTTGTGATAGTGAGGACTACCATCACAACATAGTATCTAGCTGTATAGTGCACTTCTACAGTGTATACCCTATGGAGTACCTTTTGGGATGACCACTTATAGGGGTGGACCCTCTTGTTACATAGAATCATTGAGGGGAGGGCCTTCACAATGAATAATATCATCGCGGGGAATAACATCATAGCTCTAGCTACAGGGAGAATATATGTAGTGTACAATCTAGAGAGGGGATTCAGGATGTACTTTAATGATGGGAGGACCTTTTCATTTCATGAAGTCACTACAGGGAGGGCATTTGTTGTTAATTATGTCATGGCTAGGAGTACCATCATATCATGATGTCTAACTATATGGAGAAACATATTGGTTGTCCATACCCGGAATAGTTCTATTAGGGTAAATGAAAGCTAGGTGTGAGAATTGTGTTTTATCATCTGGTCCAGTGGAGGGCTACTCTGGCATGCATCGAGAGATAGGCTCTCGTTATTGACTGTTTTGGTCCCACAGAGTATTCCCCCATGTGTGCTCTAGGTAAAACCTTATTTATATTGGTAGCAGCATTTTGGGGAGGTCCTTCACAACTGTTACTGACACATCCATAATTAGGGAAGGACTGAAAGGATCTTGAGACTCTATTGATAAAAGATTGAGGGTGTCATGAACTACAACTTTCAGTAGAATAGAATCATGAAGGTTCTCTTAATTTTCCGGTTTCCAGTGGTGACATTCATGTTTGGATGCTATCTTATGGGAAATTTAGGATGCTTGATATTGGTGTTGGACTTTATATATGATACCCTACTTTTTTGGTTCCTAAAATGTTGTTAGGATACACCGATAGGCATCTAGATTTCCAGAAGGGGTATATGCCTGCCCTAGAGTAGCCCCCAAATTGGAGTGGTGTCCCCCAATTAGAATGAGTATTTGTAATCGATCTATTTTCCCTTGTATCATAGAATATGAATACCAACCGTCCTGTACTAGTGTAGGGATAGAGGTATACTCTGTGGTGACTATATGATTTTTTGGATGAATCGCCCTGCCAAAGGAGATGTGGTCATGGGCACAACCCCTCACATTTATCACTGACGCAATGACATCCGTACATGTCTGGAGGATATAGTCTGGGATCGATGTATGATCCTCCATAATGGCCAAGATGTCTTGATATTTTTATTTTTCTGGAATGGGTATGATGTCCCATTTTGATGTTGGAGTATGATTTTATACCTACTTCAATTATTCATGGGTTCCTAGTGGGTACTAGCAGTTCACCTGTGTCCTGACAGAGGAATGATTCTATCGCTGGATTTCTTCTCTTGTTTCCATCTTATCTGGATTATGGAATTTTTGTGCATCTATTTGAATTTTACTGTTCTCATATTTTCATGTAATCATATTTGACTAGTGGGATTTTTTATACATAAAAATTTTGTATCTACCTTAGTATTAACACTTTATTTGACTTGTGGGCTTCATATGAATCAATTGTGTTATATAACTGCCTGTGGTTTTCCATCCTATATGGATGGTGGGCTTGGTGTGCATCTGCAGGAATTTTTTATTTCTTATAGAAAGGTTTTATCCTATTTGGATGAATTAATTCATTCACATTGGAAGAGATTACTTCTGCCTGTAAATTTCCACTCTGTCTGTGTGGCAGGACCGGTGACCACTAGCTAGAACGTGAGTTTTATCATATTGTTCCACCTTATATCCATGGTGGTATTCATAGGTGTCAGTGGGTATATCTATCCACTCATATATTTCTACTATATTTCTTTGTAGGGATTCAGTAGGAGGAGACTAATTGGATACCTTCCCATAATATGTCGTTGTGTTTGTGTGGGGGACCTCCTTCTCCGGAACCATAGTGATACCCTACTTATGATTATGCATTTTTTTCCCTAGTTAGGCAGCCTGAGGATCACATTATCATTGAACATTAGTAGGTTCCCTTAGCATGGGATCCTCTTTAGAGTGGGGATATCGGTTTTCACCCCACAGGTCGTGACAACCTCTAACAAGATCCCTTGAGCGGTGTTCGTGTGCAGTAGGGATGACTTCAGTGGTGTCAAATTCACATGCCTCCAATATATAAGAGAGTTATTAATTATGAAATTCCAAGGACAGTCACTCGAAATGATTTGTGTTTTCCATTGGAGCAGTCCAATGATAAATTTCTGGTTTCGGTTAAAGTGGCAGTAGTGGAGATTTCACCTATTAGAGAGCCTACCTTGAAGCCTCCACCATAGGGAGAGTAGCATTTTGGTGGTACTCATTGATTTAATTGTCTGAAACCTAGCATCGAAGACACTAGGTATGTGAGGGAGTCTTTGTATTTGTTGGGGACCATAATGCCTGTGTGTTTATTGGAATGCATGTTTGAAAAAATTGTTAGGATTATATTTGGATAGAGGAGATCTCTGCAAAATTCCAACAATATATATATGAAACTAACAGAAAAAAACCATCAAAGTAGCATCTCATGATCACATGAATAATTGATGCTCATGTCATCCTTCTTCTTTTTTAGATGAAATGGTCTTGTGGTGGGATAAAACCACCACCTTGGTTATGGATTCATGTCGTGTTCACAATTTTTGTTTCGAACCGATTTTAATCATACCATGGGTGTAGAAAAAAATTCCCCAATAGATAGTAACTAGTTGTAAGTTATTATGAATTGTTCCACGTTGGGTAAGATGTCCTTTTATGGTCTCCAACTTGTTTATTCTTGGAGAAAGAAACCCCCAACAACTATCGTATCCCTGATTCATGGCCATTATTTCCAATGGTAGGATATTTTTGGTTGAAGATTTTTCCAATGACACATAAGGGCTCTATTGGCTTAGAAAATGGTAGGTCAGGCTCATCAAACACATTTTGTGGAAATATTTCCTAATCTGGGATGCTCTTATAGATTTAAGATATGTTCATATGTTCCTGAATCCTTGGTTTTTTTCCTCAACATGTGTCCGCGAGTTATCCCTAGGTTGAAAGATTAATAATATATACACATGGGTCAAGAATTACTGAGACAATAATAGTTTAAGATGTATGATGAGGCACTCAAGAGTTTATTGTCATCTATGGGGATGGAAGTTTCTTTTTATTGAGATCAAACACATAAGATAGGTTTCCTACATATCACCATGAGAGTAATCAAAATCCACATTGTTAGGTTAATTTTTTGAATGATACAGTAAAGGAGGCCTTGTTTGTGTGGGAAATTATTGGGGCCTAACCACAAAAAAGGACCCCCTTGAGCTCGGTCCATTAGACAAGTATCATAAATATCCTATTTGAGGCAGGAATTAGAGTTATCATAGTTCATTCTAAGTTGTTATATGATTGTGTCTTACACATTAGAGCTTTCCATTTGGTCTAATTCCTTCAGATATACATCTTATATATCTTAGTAAGTGAAGTAATTAGAGTTTATGGAGTTCATTTAGAGATGGTATATGATTGGAGCTTACGCATGGGAGCTTCCCATTTAAGCTTGGGCCTTCATAAAGGTGTCCTAGGTATCTTTGTTAGGGAAGTAATCAGAGTTCTCATGGTTCATTTAGAGATGGTATATGATTGTGGATTACACATGGGAGCTACCTATATAAGCTCATGCCTTTATACATGTGTCCAAGATATCCTTATTAGAGGAGGAATCATAATTATCGTAGTTCATTTAGAGATGGTATATGATTTGGACATATATATATGGGAGGTTCCCCTTTTATCATAGGCCATTAGAATGTTGTTTGGTATCCTTGATACAGTAAGAATCGGAGATATAATAGTTCAATTAGAGATGGTATATGATTGGGGCTTATGCATGAGAGCATCCCATTTGAGCTTGGGCATTCATAAATGCATCCTATGTATCCTATTTATATAAGGAATAAGACTTATCTTAGTTCATTTGGAGATTGTATATGATTTGGTATTACACACTGGAGAAGCCCCATTGAGCTTAGGCCTTCTTACCAGCACCCTACATATGATGAGATGCTCTGGAGTTTATCATCATCCTAGGGATGAAAGTTGTTTCGATGTCTGGATCGAACCTATATGATGTGATTTATACATATCCTCATGAGAGGAATTAGAACAAACATAGTTCGGTTAATGTTGGGGCTAATATTGTAAATGAAGGAATGTTTGTGGGGTTCATTATTGGGGCTTAACCGTTGAAAATAGTCCCCATTGAGATTGGGAATTTAGAAAAAAATCCTACATATCCTATTTGAGTAAGGAATAAGAGTTCTTGTAGTTCATTTTAAGTTGGTACATGATTGGTGCTTGCACATGTGAGCTACCCATTTGAGCTCGGTCCTTTAGATAGGTTTCTTCTATATCCTAGGTAGATTAGGAATCAGAGTTCTAATAATTCATTTAGAGATGGTATATGGTTGGATATTATACAGGGAGCTTCCCATTTGAGCTCTGTCCTTCGGAAAGGTGTCCTATGTATCATGGATAGAGCAAGAATCAGATTTATCATAGTTCATTTAGAGATAGTACATGATTGGGGATTACACATGCAAGCTACCCAGTTAATCTCCAGAATATATATAAGAGTCGAAAATATCATGGTTATAGAATGAATAAGAGTTATCAAAGATCATTTAGATATGGTATTTGATTGGGGTATTCACATAGGAAATACCCATTTGAGATCAGGATTTCAAAAAATGCATCCCATGTATCATGGTTAGAGAAATAATTAGAGTTCTTGTAGTTCCTTTAGAGAGAGTCTATGATTGGGGATTATACATGGGAGGTTCCCATTTTAGCTCAGTCCTTAAGATAGGTCTCCTATGTATCCTAGTTAGAGTAGGAATAAAAGTTATCGTAGTTATTTTAGATAAGGTATATTATTCGGTCTTATGCAAGGAATATACCAATTTGAGATCAGGACTTCAGAAATTCATCCAATATATCCTTGTTAGAGTAGGAATCAGAGTTCACATAGTTCATTTAGTGATGTTATATTGTTTGGTCTTACGCATGGGTGATTACCATTTGATATAAGTACTTTAGATAGGCATCCTACGTATCTTGGATAGAGAGGGAATTAGAGTTCTCATAGTTCATTTAGATATGTCATTGATGTTTTGATCAACATTAACCTTTAATCCATCATGAGTCAATATTGTTGTGAGAAACAAGATGAAGTCATTTTTATGACAAACCCCACATTTCCCTTCTCCTATGACCAAAAAGTAAGATGACCACAGAAGAGGTCGCGACTTCTGGCCCAAATCAATAGAGATGGTCTTTGAATGTGCTATCTCTCACCCATGTTGATATCCTCGATAGTCATGTATAGTGTTCTATTTGGAGACATCTCGTGCTAATGTAATGTGGATAAAGAGCCCCCCCCCATTCCATAAGAACGTTAGATACTTAACATAGTGGGTGTGCCCTAAATGGGTTATGAGAAAGGAAAATAACATTATTACTCGTTAAATGGAAAGGTATAAATGATTTTTCAAATTATCATTGCCCCTAATTGAAGGGAATATCCATTGATTAGATTTGACCCCTAGAATAGGGAAGTACATATGAGCATCCCATGGTTAGACCCTGGGTTACAATGGGAATTTACACTTAGGAACACTATGGGGGCCCATAGAATTGTGGGGATTTCCAGCATGTCTCTGCTTACCATAGTTATGTAGACTTAGAATGGTGCAATGATGTGCCTGATAGTCTGTTAATAAGATTTTGGACGATTTGGAGGAGGATTTGGCCTGATTCCTTTGGTCTGTTTTATAGAGGATCCATGGGGCATTATGGGTATGTAAGGATATGATCAGAGCAGGATGGTGGAAGGCCCAAAAAACCCCATTTGATGTACACTTTATTCTTGTGGGAAGGGGATCCATCCACATAGAGAACTTCTTTGTAGGTAGACTTTTCATTCACATACTGAAAAGGTAGACATAACTAGGTACGGTCCACGTACTATAGTGGAATGTGGCATGAGGTTTTATCTTCATAACATGGTGGTTTGTGGTGCTAGATTCCATTCAGGTAACAGAACGCTACGAAGGGAAAGGTTTTGTCCGCATTGTGATGTGATATGTGGTCCACCAGATTGAAAAAAGTGAATTGGTCCTACAGTTGGTTAGAATTTCATCAAAAAATGGGGTATAGTTCACAATTTTCGAATTAGGTTCACGGTTTCACAATATTAATATGCTTGTTTCTTTTTTTATGGTTCTCGATGCGTTTATACATGCCAGAAATCATTCATTGTTCTATATTTTGTTGATCATTTTCCCTTGATGTCTTCCTTTCGTAAACTTCGAGCTCTCAAAAAATCTGATCTCCTCTCTCCTATTTCTTTTTTTCTCCCTCTAGTGTCCTTTTATATAGTTTTGAGGCGGCTATTTCTATGGGTCACATGGCACCATTTTCTGAAGCCCATGTGGAAATCATATAGCCCAAAGAAGACTTAGTCAACAAAGGATTGGAGGGCCAAGGTTCGGGGGGTTGCGGTTCGCAGGATTTCATCGACATCACCTCCTCGGTGAACAGAGTTTTCAGGGTGCTGTGCGACGACATACCGCTTCATCGTGTTTTTTTCAATGACACGGTTTTCATGGCTATAGTTCATGGGTTGAATTTATCCACCTTCATTTTACCAAATATGTAGTCCATGGGGGATCTTCACCATTCCACATTTATTCTACAAATAGCCAGGTTCAATAGCTAATGCCTCAAGGGCCAGCAATTCACAGGCTGTCTATGAACAATTATATTCACTAGAAATACCTTCTGAATATCATTCCAGAAATTAGTATTCTAACCACATTGGTTATTTTCTAAATTCAATCTCATTAATCTTATTTTAGAATTTTCAATCGATTCTATGTATTATTCCTTCATAAAATTTGTTGGAGTTTTTTCCATCCCTTTGTATTGTTTTCAAGACCCTACTAACATATACAATTAGGGTCTTCAAAATATATAACCATATAATATTCTTTTAAAAAATATTGAAATTATATTTTCTTTGAAATTAAATATTTATTTTATAAAATAATAAACCTTAAAAAATATTATTTCTATTTTATTTTTTAAAAATCATCTTTGGAAAATATTATCTTTTATGAAAAGATATGCTTCTTGGAAACCATTAATAAATACATTTTTTCATCTTTCCATAACTATATTTGGATAGCGTCTACTTGAGGATATAGGTTTACTCCTCATTCCTCGTTAACATGTTTGACACTAATGTTCTGATTTTCATAAAAACATTTTATATTGGATTTTATATTATCATATAATTTTCATTTAAATTTTTCATAAAAAATAAATTATTTTACAAGATGAGAATAATTATATATCTCATAAAACATTGGAATGTTTTTTAAACTATACCACACAGATAATGAGAAATCAATGATATATGTACAAAAAATTGAAAATAATTCCCGTAAATAATTAAATGAAATTATAAAAATGATTGAGTATAAATTGATTAATTTTCAAGAACATCTAAATTGTATGGAGATAAATATAATAATTAATGATATTAATATTCATTAATGAAAAAATCTTGAATAAAATGATTCCTCTAAAATTACTTTTTTAAATACAATCCTTTAAATAAACCATTTTTTTAATCCAAATTTAAAATTAAATAAAACATGCTACCCCCAATTATGGTATTTCTAAAAATAATCAATGATTAGGAAAAATTAATTTCCTACTGATATTGAAAAAAATTTAAAATAAAATTTTAAAAATAAAATTATAATTTTAGAAACATGTATGTTTTAGAATAATGTCATTCACTTATAAAATATATTTCTAAATAACACATAAATCAATAAATATTTTTATTAAAAATAATTCCTTTACATAGTTATTTTTTGAAAAAATAATAGTATAATAATAATTTTGATACAAAAATTCTCTTTAATTTTTCATTAAATATAGTTCCCTTGACTAGAAAAAAGGATTTGAAAAAAAATAAATGATAACTTTATAATATTTAATTCCTTGAAAAAAATACAATAAATAATATTGTAATTTTGAAAATATAATGATATATTACCCCTTAACCAAATTTGAAATCAACCTTCAATTTAACATAAAATAAAAATATGGAATTAATATTTTTAAAATAAAAAATATTCCTAGATAAAATATTACTAATTTTTATTTGAAAATTATATTCAATCAATAATAATTTAATGTATATATATTTATATCCCTTAAAAAATTGGAATACATAAACAATAGTAGTTCATACTGCATACTAGAATGCCTGAACTAGCTGGGAAAGAGTGGTGGAATGAGGAACAAATTGGGCCATGTGTTTCCAATGAGCAAAGATGGGATTGTCTCCACTCACACAAACACACACACACTCAGAGATATAAATAAATAAATATATATATATATATATATATATATATATTCTTTTGGAAGCTAAACATGCATGGTTTAAATAACGAAAGAGTTTTTATTTTGATGGTGTAGAATGCAGAAAATAAAAAAGTGATTCTGTTGTCCTATAAGGTTCCATGTGGCGTTGAAATTGTGTGTCATATTTTTAGATAAGCAAGGGAAAATTGATACATTTATAATTGAAGTTATATATATTAACTTATAATAATATATCATATTAATTTGATAAAATGTGAAATTAAATTCATTTTTTCATATATATATATATATGAATTTGTGGATATTTATTAACCATTCTTTGATTCCCTAAGAAGGGTTCTTAGAATCATGTGAAGCATCACTGGTGGTATAAAACCTGATGATTCTTAGGGATTCTATAAATTTTAAGGTATTTTTATAGGCTGAGAGTCACAATCATATTATAGAGGGAAAACGACAATGGGATTATGGGTTTTGAGGTGATTATTTGTAGGTTGAAGTCTCAATGATGAATTTTGATTGATGTGTGAGAAGAAGAAGGTGATAGGGTGGATTTAGAGGAAGAGTAAGATGTATGGGGAAATAGAATGGATTGGGTATGGCTGATCAGCCGACCATGATATAAATGGGTGTATTAAACATTAGTAAGCAGTACATAAAGGAATCTATCATGCGTCATAATTTGTAGAGTTTGGAAACAATCTTATATTACTCCCATAGATGAACACTACTCGAATTGACACCGGGGTCCACACTCTAGACATTTCATGCACACATATGTGGATGATGTAACCTATCTAACCCAGTACATGCCTATGGTCACACCATTCACCACGCACCCTATGAGAACTATGCCCACTACTACTTCATTGTGAGGTGACCAGTTCTCTCTATGTCACCACTTAGGAATGTTTTTTATGATATATCTAACATGTGTTTGACCCCTAAGTGTCCCATATGTGTGATAAAGGGGATCCTTGGCTGACTAAGTGGACGAATGATTTTTCATATATAAAAATGTTTTATGTATGCAACATATTACAATATTTTTCTATAAAATGATATTATTTTCATATAAATACATATATAATTATTTTTATATTTTTTCATTTAAAAATTATATTAATTTCACTAATAATAGATTTAATTCTAGAATAAACATTTGTACTAATGATTTTTCATTATCAATAAATTATTTAGTACATAAACAACTACTAAAAATTAATATTTAAAGTTTAAACATTTTCCTTTAAATTTTAACTACATGAAACATAATAACCACTTTCATAATTATAAGTTATACAATTATTATCATGAAAAAAATTAAAACGATGTTTACCGAAAATAGTATCAATCATGTCATTTAAAATTATATTTTCCTAAAAATTTTATTGAAATAATATTTTCTCTATTTCAATTAATAATCATATCATATATATATATTGTGTGTTTTTTTATGAGGCCATAATGATTTTTTTTATTTTCATCATTATTAGAATATTTAATTAAAAAACCAAAAGACTATTTTCCATTTTCCATATCATTTATACATAAAAACCTCACTTAAAAACATTTTTTTATTATCCAATGTCATTTTTTTAGGATTATCACCCGAAAATATGCTTCTCATTTTAAAGGTTAGATGTACTTTTAATCTTGTAATTTTACATTATTTCTACATATTGAAGATCTCATGCATGTGGGATTTCATCTTGTCATTATTTGTTTCATATGATTTCCTATTTTATTGATAATTATTAGTATAGTTATAGATCTCACATATCGTTAGTATGAGGACACACTCAAGTATTTAATATATTGTGTTAACTCAATATAAGTACCTCTTCTATTTGATAGAATAGAATTATTTATTTATTTTATTTAAATATATAATATATATAAATTATGGACTATCACATTATACCCAGTATTTGAATTGTATCCTTTTAATTCTTTTACATATAAATAATCTCTGATTATCACTTCTCAAGCTTCAATATATAGGATCTTCATCCATGGAAAAATACATAATTATTATTATCAAACATAGAAAAATGTTGTTAATAATTCTCCTGAAATATTTCATACATTAAATAAGGTCATTAGTGTTTTCATCTCTCATGAAGAGCAAGAGTCTAGGAGTAGAAATTTTGCCTCAGGGGATTTTCAAAATCGAATAGCTATTTTATCCAAATGCAGCCCATCAGTTGGGATCAAATTGATGAAAATATTGAAAAATACATAGAATAGTTTTATTATTAATATATATTTTTAGGACATCTGTTTGAACCATATTATTATAAAATAATAAAATTGACTTATTTTAAATTGTTTCAAAAGTATTTTTGATATTTTTAAAAATAATAAAATATACATTTGATTCATATAATCAGCATAGAGGTCACTATTTTTCGCAATGGCTCCAAAAATTTTGTGTTCATCAAATTACATAGTTAGGATGAAGTTTAAAAAAATACCCTATAAGTAATTTTCATTCCTCGTATGGTTATAAAGTGGACAATCCTCAATTTTTTTATATTCACACCATGATAAATGAAATAAATGGAGGATAGTTGAGGTATTAGATATATATAAAAGCTCTTTATTAGTAACATGGATCTTGAAAAAGGATTCAATGTCCTCTAGGATGTGCTTTAGGATTATCCCTGAAATCATATCCTCTTGAAAGGAGAAAAGGGATCTTTATGATATTTCCCCTTATATTTTCATACTGATCCTCACCTTAAAAATAAAGAGTAAGGAAATTATTGAATGGATTTTTATAATAGAACCTAACATATTATTAATTTTAATGTCAAATTATCCCAGTACATCTAAACTATTCCATTGATAACAAGTGTTATGACCAAAGACATGTGGTTCTATATCAAGTGAAAAAACATACTATATAGTATTTTTTTATAAATAGAAACCTAAAATATAATGATCATTACATATCTTAATTATATTTCTGGTATAGGTTATGTAGGGGAATGAAAATCATTAAAGCATATTAGTGGTTAAATAATTACTTAATAAATAGTCATTCACTCTATATCCATAACAAATCTAAACACTATTAAAACATCAAAAATGCATATAAATAACATTTTAAAATATTGGGTGAGTATAAATATTCTTAGTAATGGGTTATATAAACAATTGAAAATCCATTTATAAATACTATTTAAAAAATTTATTTGAAATATTTTTATTTCATATCAAAAATAAAATATTTGAAAAATAATTTTCCAAAATAAAATTATAGGCCTTTCAAAATATATTAACATAGAAAATGATTTTAAAAAAACCATTAAAACCATATATAACGTTGAAAATTTTTATTTTAGAAACATTTTTAATTTATATCAACACATTATATATAATAAATATTTTAAAATATGAATTAAGATTATCAAAAACTATAATAATAAAATATATTTTTCAAACATTATAGAAAATAAATTTTCATTGAAAACCCAATTTCTTTCAAAAATGTAATTACCTTAGAAAATATGTTGATTTATATTTTTAATTTTATAGACCTTCTATTGAATATAATTGTTTTATTAAAAGGATCAATGTTTGCGACCCCTTAAGAAATCAATGAGGTCGGTTTCTCTATCACTTTCTAGACAAATTCATATTGAGATTGTGGGTTCACTTCCCATTCCTCGTAATCACATTGATACCTAAGGTATGAGTTATAGGATAACATTTTTTATGGTTTTATTTTCTCATATCAATTACATTAAAAAAGTTCTTAAAAAAATTACAGAAATTATTTTTTCTGATGTTAATAATTATATATCACGTAAAAATTTTCCAGAGGTTTTTATGAAGATATAACCCCAAAGACTAACATAAATTCAATAATTATATACTAAAATTTAACAATAACATCCATCATGAAACAAATGAATGTATATATATAATAGTATATTAATTCATGAAATTTCATGAATATATAATGTGTATGGACATAACAATGATTATGAATTCCAGTCATATGTTTTAATGAAGAATTCATTCCTTATATTATTCCTCCAAAAACCCCATTTCAAATAAAAACCATTATTTTCATGAATTTTGATTTGAAAATTAAAAAAATTCTCAAAATGAGGGTTTCTTTTGAAAATAGTTATATCATAGGAAAACTAAAATTCACATATAATTTTGAAAAAATATTTAAATAAACCATTATAAAAAAAATTTAAATTGTGGAAATATGGGAGTTTGAAGGTAATAAAATTCACTTACAGAAGGTGGTTTTTATAGACTACATAAATAAAAAAATATTTTTCAATAAAATAATTCCCTTTCGTGAGATTTTTTAATAAAAATAATCATAGGATTAAAATTTTGAATAAAATATTTCCCACTCAAAATATATTTTTTACAATACAGCACCCTAACATTAATAAATTATATCATTGAAAAAATAATTTCTTTGAAAATAATTTCCTTACATAATAAACTAATTTTGAAAATATAATCATATATAATTTTCTTAAAAATTTAACCCCATGGGAAATTAGATATCATCAATTATTATAACAAAAAATATAATTTGAAACTTTTATTTTCTAACTAATAAATTTCCATACATATTTATACTCATTATTTTGAAAATTAAATTTAGAAAATATTAATTATGATTATTTATATATTTCCAACATATATTGTTGGAAAAAAATGATGGATGTTCCTAATAAATCATTGAATTCCTAAACCAGGTGGGAATAGGGTGAAGGAAAGTGGAACAACTTATGATTTGTGTTTTTAATAAGTTGAGAGGCGGTTTTTAATAAATTTAAACACACACACTCACACGAATATATATATAGTCAATAATATGAGTTCAAATACCACAAATGCGTGGTTTTAAAATTGAAGGGGTGTTGTTCAATATGAGTAGGATGCGGAAAATAAAACAGTGTATCTTATACCATATGGGTTTCAAGTGGGGTTCAAATTTTGTGTTTTCATGAAAGATTATATGGGGAAAAGTGATATATTTTAATTCACTAATACATATAAACATATATATATACAATCCCCATGGTTTGATAAAACCTGAATTTAAATTCATTTTTATAAGCCTGTATATTATTTTGTTTACCTTCCCTTTCCTCACTAGGCTTACCCAGGAATGGTTATTTGAATCAGGTGAATTAATACCACTGGTATAAATGATGATAATTCTCCTGTCCATGTAAATTTAGAATGTCTTTTCTTGATAGTTTGAGGTTGACAAACCTATTTCAGAAAGAAAATGGCCATGGGAGTTGGGGGTTTCAAGTTGACTATTTTTAGGTCATGCTACTAAAAAGGATTCTATTGGAAGGAGGAGAAGAAGAATATTATTGTGTGGTTTCAGAGGAAGTTGAAGGTACATGTGGAAATCAAATGGATGACGTGTGTCGATCAGATGGTAATGATACAAGTTTTATTTTAAAACATGGTTGAAACATAACTTCCATATGTGACCGCACATTAAATTTTTTGTGGTTTGGGTTATTGTATAAAATACTCCACGTGATGAACACCACTTAAGCCAAATTAGGGTCAACAACTAGAATCTTTCAATCACACATATGGGGATGGAATGGCCCTCCAAACTTTATGCACTCCTTTTGGAACACCATTAACTATGTTTGAACAATTCCTAACATTAATTCCTTATGAGGCCCTAAATTTTATCCTTTACACCAGTAAAGCTATGTAATGTTGATGTCCCCCACATGTGGTCAACCCCCAGGGTTCCCGTTTGTGTAAATGAGGGATCCCCTGGTCCACCTAGTGGAAGGATAGTTTTTTTAATATAACATCATTTGAAATATCAAAAAGTTACGTAGATTTATCTAAATAAGTTATTACATTCATCTAAATACACATACACATATACTTTTTTTTATTTTTTTATTTTAGTATTATATTTATTTCATCACCTATGGTTTTCATTAAAAAATCAACATTTTATAAATAATGGATTTCTAAAAAAATTGTCTTATTATATAAAACACAATAAAATTGTTATTATTATATGAAATTAATCATTTGTAAATAAATTTTAAATACACATAAAATATTAAAAATTATTCATAATAATTTGTTATGCTATTTTTATGATGCCAACATTAATATTATGTGTAATTAAAATACTATCTTACACACACAAACAATAAATATATTCCTAAAACAAATTTGATTTATTCATATTATATATTAACTAATACTTTTATGTATAATATCATATCATATATATATATATATATATCTGTATGTGTGTGTTTCAATAGACCACATAAAATATTTTTATCTTTATCATTACTATAATATTGTATTCAAAAATTACCTAATGGCTATTTTTTCATTTCCACATCAATTATGTGATATATATATCACCTAAAAAGGGATTTTTTATATTCCATGATCCTCTTATTTTAGTATTCTCGCCTTCTAAGATACTTCCTATTATTACATTTCTATGTATTTTTTTCTCTTGTAATTTAAGCATGATTTATATATATTACAGATACTAAGGAATATTGCTACGATAACTTAGTTATTATGTATATCATATGTTGTCCAATTATATTGGTGATGATGATTAATGGTTTACCAATCCCACCCCCTCAATATGAAGAGATTATCTTATACTAATTTTGAAGTGAAATTTTTGTAAAACTAGTACTTATTTTTATTTAATTTTCAATACTTATTCAATTAATTAAAATATAGAGTATATGGAAATTATAGGGTGTTACATTCTATAGACCATATTTAATTTGTGTTATAAAAATTATTTTACAAATAAGTAATCCCTAATTATCATTTTAAAATCAAATATCTAGAGGATATTTATCCCTATAAAAATCATTATAACCATCAGAAAAAAAAATTAATCAATGATCCAGTTAAAATATATAAAACCTTAAATAAGGTATTCATCATTGGAATCGCTCATGAATAGAAAGGGTCCAAGACTAGAAATCATACCTCAAGGAATTAAAAAAATATATTATTTCATTTTTCCATACATAACTCATGTACTTTGGAACAAATTAAGGAAAAAATAGGAAAATATATAAAAATAATAATTATTTATATATAATTTTAGGACAATTGTTTGATCAGTATTTTTATAAAATGATCTAATGAACTTGTCTTAAAAGAATTCAAAATTATATGTGATACTTTTAAAAATACAAAAAAAAATGTTTTGATATATATAAGCTATATAGAGGTCACCATCTTCCACATCACCTAAAATAATAATAAGGAATTCATATTCCTTAGTTAGGGTGAATATTTAATCAATTCTCTTAGAGTACATTCCCAAAAATAAATGGTAGTAATGTTGAGAATAAATTATTTGTTCATATACAAACCATGATCCTATAAATAAAAAAGGAATAATAGAGGATTTAAATGAATCATAATATTTTTTACAGTTAAAATAGATATTTATAAAGGTTTTGAAGTCATATTAGTATTACTTCAGGACTAACCTTCAAATTATAACCTCTATAAGAGAGATAAGGGGTTTTGAGATCTTTCTCCTACCATTTTGGACTACTCATGAACTGAAAATAATTAATGAATAAGATATTTCTTAGAAGGGTGTATACTTAGGAACTGTACTATTTTTAATCGAAGTGTCCCGCTCTCAAATTTTATCTTAACCATTACTTTGATACCTGGTATGACAACTCAAGATCCTTGCTTCCAGATCTGGGAAAAATCACATATATTATTTTTAAAAGGAGAAGCTAAAAATATACAGATCATTATGCATTAGAAAAATATTTCTGGTATATACTTAGGGAAGTATACAAACTATAAATCTATATTAGATTTTAAAAAATTAAGTAATAAACATATATTTTTGACTTCCCATTCACTAGCTCATAAAAAAAAAGATAAAATCATTTGTAAATTCAAATGATTCTATAAAAACCATTTTAAAACACATCGTGAGCATAAAATTTCTATGTAAGGGGTTTTTAAAACCATTTAAAACACATTCTATCAATACATATATAAATATCTTTTGAAAAAAAAATTATTTTTATATAAAATAAAAACATTTGATAAATATATTCTTAAACATTAATTATACTGTTTTCAAAATATATAATAAGATAAAATAATTTTCTGAAAACATCAAAAATAAATCTCACCTTAAAGGAATTATTTTCACAACATTTTCCATTTATATCATAACATTTTAAATACTGATAATTCTTATAAAAATATATAACTAGAGGATTTAAAATATATAACTATAGATTATTCATTTCCAAAACCAATGAAAATAATTTTTCTTTGAAAACACAATTTTATATCCAATATTAATAATCTTTGAATTTTTATGGACTTATTCATTATGTTTTTAAATACACCCTTTGTGAATAATAACTCTTATGGAAAGAAATGACACATGAAGACCCTTAGGAAATACATGTGGCCACTTGTGGTATGACATTTTGGCCAGTGTGTGCTTGAGGTCTTGGGTTCACTCTCTATCCCTCATAATCATGTTTGATACTCAAGTGATAATTTTTATAAAATTATTTTAGTAGGGGTTTCTTTTAAACTATAAATTATATTAAAAAAATATTCTTGAACTATGTAATGTTTTTTATGTTTTATGTAATTTTATATTTCATAAAACATTTTAAAAAGTTGTTTTAAATATTTTACCACAATGACTAGGAAAATTACCTAATTTATAAACAAAAATATCCAATGAAATATAATAAAAAATGAGTCAAATAATAAATATTCTTATATATATGTGTGGTGAATTTGATGAATATATATAGTATGTGGACATAACTATGATCTTGAATTAAATTATTATGTTTTAGTGAAAAGTCTAGGCATGATATTATATAATTAAAATTATAGTTTCAAATAAAATACATCAAATAAAGATTTTTTAGAAATATTTTTTCAAAATTAAATAAACATGTTACCTAAAATTAGTGGTTTTCTAAAATTAATGATTTCTTAAAAAAGCATAATTACTTTACTAATTCGAATAATAATTTTAAATATTTATTTATAAATTAAATTAATTTTGTTTGAAACATGTTACTTTCAAAAAATATATTTTTCCCTTACATAAGGGTTTCTTAAGTAATACATAAATCATAAAATAATTTTCTATAAAATAATTGCCCAATATATTTTTTTTCAAAAATAAGCACTGAATAATGATTTTGAAAATAAAATATCCCTTTATAAATTAAACGTAAAAAATTTAGATCCCATACATAAAATGGTTTTGTATAAAATAATCTATACCATTGGAAAATTTAATTCCTTGAAATTATTTTCAATATAATATAGTAATTTTTTAAAACATAATCATATATACTCTGAATGAATAAATATAATCCCCTTAATAAAATTTAAATCAAACATAAAATTGAAAATGAAATTATTATTTAAAATTATTATTTTTAAAATAATAAATTTTCTTACAGAAAATAGTGCTCCTTTTTTAAAATTATATTCAAAAAATAATAATTGAATGTTTATATATATCCATTAAATAATTAGAAGATATAAATTTTTTCCATTCTGACTGTCTACTTGAATACCTGAACTAGGTGTGAAAATATTAAGGGAAAGTGTAATAACTTGTGTCGTGGGTTTCCAACATGTGAAGAGGGGGTTCTTTATATATATATATATATATATATATGAGTTTGGATACAAAGAATTTTTTGTTTATAAGTTAAATGAGTTTCATTTTTGTAATATTAGGATATAAAAAAATAGTTCATCTTATTTTATATAAGGGTCCATGTGGGGTTCAAATTCAGTGTTGGATTGGACAGAAAAATAGGGAAAAATGAAACATTTCATTTCTTCAATATATATAGTCATATATATAATTTTCTCATGGTTTTACAAAACATTAAGTAAAAATAATTTTGTAAAATATATTTATTATTTTTTTATATTTGTTGGACTCTCTAAGAATCCTTGAGAAGGGTTTTTTGAATCAAACAAAGCTTTACTAATGGTGTAAACATGGATTATTACTATATATGAGATAAATTTGAAGATATTTTTTTATAGTTCCAAGGTCACAATACTATTACTGAAAGAAAAAACCATGGGAGTATGGTTTTGAGTGTCCTATTTACAGCTTGAAGAAATGGTGATGGCTTTCATTGGAATGTGTATAAAAAGAAAACAAAAAACGTTTTTCAAGGAAGAGAATAAAACATGGGGAGATTGAATAGATGAGGTGTGTCCAATCAGACAACAAAGATATAATTGAGAATTATAAACATCGTTGAATTGTACATGTGAAATGAAATCCGACATTGAACATTCTAGGCTTCGATAACTTCCATATATTACTCTTTATGATTAAAATTTCTCATGTAGGAACCATGTTTGGAACTCATGACAATGCACACATATAAACGTGGAAAAGCCAACCCACCTGACCTATTTTACACCTATTGGTGCACCACATACCTTTTAGGTTTCATAAACAATGTTTACCACTATTAGGAACTCGGTTTTGTCACATAAACCACTCTGGTCATCTTGGGAGGATCTCTCCGACATGTGGTCGACCCATGGGGTTCCATATGCATGGTTAAGGGACCCTTGATCAGCCTAGTGGATGGAAATGTTTTTTAATATAACCAATTATTAAATATTTAATAGGATATAATATTTATTTAAAATAATACGTTACTTTCGTATAAATACATATTTACTTATTTTTGTTTGTTTTTGTTAGAAATTAATATTTATTTCACTACCTATGGATTCTTTTAATAAATAACATCTTACTAATGACAGTTTGTTTTTAAAAAAAATTACATAAATTAATATTAAATTGTTATTTTTATAGCATAATCATTTATATTTCAATTTTAAATACACTTAAAAAATAACCAATATTCATAACTACAATTTATACCATTATTATCAAGCCAATGTTAAGTTTATGTTTACTTAAAATAATATATGACATATAGTTGAAAATTAAGAACTTCCTTAAACAAAATAGTTTTATCAAAATATTATATTAATCATTTATTTATTGATTTAAATCAAATATATATGTATAAAAATACCATAAAATCTTTTTTATTATCATAATTACTATCATATTTTTAAAAAAAATAACCCAATGTTTATTTTCCAATGGGCATATAATTTATCCCATAATTACCTCTCTTATTTTTTTTATAATCCATGATCATCTTATTTTAGGTTTATTTCAAACAAATATTCATTCCATTTTTACATTTCCATGTATTTTCACTCTCATCTTTTTTTGGATTTCCAATAATGGTTGATCCCAATGATTTGGGTTATGATCTTTTAGTTATTATTTTTTTCATATGTTTTCTTCTTTTATTTATAATAATAATTAATGGTTTAGCGCTCCCCCTTCCTTAGTCTAATGTTACTCTTTTGTATTGAATCTAAATTTTTTTAATAAAATTTTCTTATTCTTTAATTTTCAAGACTATATTTTATTTTATTAAAATATATAAAATTATAAAATTTTGGGATGTTACAAAATCATGCTACCTTATCCATGATGAGTATTGAAATAGAATCTATAATCAAGTATTAATAGAATATAATCCCTCAAACCCCAAGGGAATTATGTAAATCCAATATTTACAAAATGGTTTCTCAACTATACAAACATGTAATGATCAGGTAGGTAGGAAAGGAGGAAATGAGAAATCCAAGGAATATATGAATATTTTAGAGTTTAAATTTTAGAGTAATGGATTTGAAATATCCATGAAACATATTTGAGTTTCATTAATAAAAATGTTAAATAATGATTTATTGGATGATATGCATAGATCAACATTCACTATCAATCATAGAATAAAATAGATGTACATAAATCAAAATAATCATATCTAGTGGAATGTATAAAGTGTGATATTTTAGGGTACATATCTTGGTGCTTGGTATAATAGAAATTTTAGTTGGAATGATATAATTCAAATGAGTTATTAAAACTATCACCCTTAGCTATATTAAAATGGAAGGAAATCCCCCTTACATGATAGGTTTTCTTGTGAAGCCTCACTCCCATATATTTAGATCTAGTGTTCATAAACACATAAATTACATTAAATTATTGATACTAGTATTAAAATCATAATAAAAATCATTAATTAAAAAATTAAAATGATTATTTAATTTCTTACATATTAATGATCTTTTTTAGTTTTAGAGGTTTTGAGTGTTTCGAGACAACGTAAACTAAAACAAATACCATGTTATTTTTTTCAAATGGATAAATTTACCATAATATATAAATAAACATAATTCATGACTAGTATTTAACATCTCCCACTAAGTATTTAACACTTTTTGTCCTTATAAACAGGTCAAGTGTACTACGTTTCTCTATAACTCAATGAAATGATAAACATAAGAAAGGTAGAGATAAATTCTCATATAAAAAGTATATATGAATAATGTAATCAATGAATATATAGGAAATAAATATTATGGATGGAATAGGTAAAAAAACATGAATTTATACTCATGTTTAAACTGGAAGAATTATATATCCCTGAAAATAAATGAAAACATGTATATCAATAATAATAATCTTATAATAATGGAATATATAATGTTGGAAATTAAAAAATCACTTTCAAGGACTTATTCCAAGAAGTATTACTTATCATAAAATAATATTGATTTAACAATTCTATCAAGGATTTATTCCAAAATAATATCCAATTATCGAATGATGGACATACCAAAACCCACCATGTTTTATCTAAAGAAACATGTCAATTCAGAGAGGGGATATATAATTTTGGGACCCAAAATTCACTTATTAATTTCCATTATATTCACCATAATGGACTGTGATAAATAAATACATAATAGTCCTTTAAAATAATCATGCATATTGATATAAAAACATAAATAATTACAACACATGTATCTGTGTTAATAAAGGGGATAACAAAATCATAACAAATTCAGTGAAATAAAGTGGATTGAAAAAATATAGAGAGTCCAGTTGCCAATAATAATATATATATTAATTATAATACTTTTCCCTTGAATATATAATATAATTATTTATTGGTGAACCATCTCCAATCTATACTACATAAAATATCATTTTCACACCGTATTGTGAAATGGTTATATTCCAAGGATAATAGTCAAATAAAATAAACACCAGACATTTTAAAAAATAAAGTGGATGGATTAAATAGAATATATCACAAAAATTGAGAAATATTTCTCAAAGGCTTATCTATGGGAGGAACTAAAATCCCAAAAACAATGAGATAATAACACATAATATAATCAACGGGTATAATATACCTAACTTATTTGAAATATGTTCAAAGAATAATCATAGTTCAACAAAAAATGAGTTTGAAAAAATCCTCACAAGAGGTAAAGAAACTAAATTACTAGACACTTGAATAATAAAAGATTATTTTGATAGTAAATCCCATGAACAAATTGAAATATTATTCATTGAGTAGTAAATCAATAAAACACAATAAAAATGGAGCATGATGCGAAATATTTATCATGGCACAAAGAATTAAAATTGAGACCAAGATAAGACCTACTAACTAGAAACATTAAAAAAATTAAATGACAGATATTATAATTGAAAAAATACATTATTTAATGATAATTCATGATATTATATCTGATATAGGTGATATATACACTATATAAAATAAATTATGTGATAAATATAATACTTGTCTTTGAGAAGGGAAACTAAGTCAGAACTCATAAAACCTACAGAATAATGAAACCAAAATCTAATTAGAATAATAACGTGAAATTATTAATTTATTATCATTAAATATAATATAATCCTGATATAAATATTTAATTAGTTTTGTAAGTACACAATATAATAGAAATTATGGTGTATGAAATAAACATGTCTCATTGAAGGTAAATTAGGATCAAACCACTTTCTTCCCTTCCAAAAATATATAAATGTAATTAAACATAATATATCACAAATAAATTTGACTTATTTACATAATTTATAACCTTAATAATATCCATTTTCATTTATACTCTTCATAAATAGTCAATTTTACATTAATTATTTTGATTTCAAAAATCATGTGTTTATTGGTTTTTCATTTGTACTAGTTTCATATTATCAGTTTTCATGGTTATCATTCATTTAAATTTAATAAATATTATATTATATAATATAAAATAATTTATGTTTTAATATAATTTATAATGTCATAATTTTATTTCATTTTAGATTTGGTTATGAACTCTGGTAGTGAAATCGACAACGATCACAATTTAGAAAAAATTAACGAACAAATGTTATTTAATTAATAGGAAAATTAAAAGTTCATATTAATATACCAGAAACAAAAAAAATTATAAAAACATTTATTTCATATTACACAAATAAATAAGTTCTCATTATCATTCATGATATAAATGCATGGTATTGTTCAACTATGTGGTTAAATCAACAATACAAGAAGAATAATTTGTTGAAATATAATTATAACATAATAATAATGATCCTACCTTGATATTATTGTTATGATATATCATAACTATAAGTATTTATAAGCATAATTACATTATTTAAAAACATTACATATTTTTAATAAAATATTATCTTTTTAACTTCGTTATTTTAAATGATTAAATTAACATTGATCGTTTTTTGATATTATCTAATATAATTTCTATATTTTTTTAATAAAATAACCTTAATTTTATCATAAAAATGAAACTTATATTTTAATACCATCCTTATATCCAAACTCAAAATGTTCTAAAGAAAATGAAAAATGTTACATCGTGGAGGCAATAGTCTGCACAACACAACAAAAGATGGTTTTATTTTTAATAATTGATGGGATATATGCATAAAAATTGATAATAACATTAATATTCATAATTATAATAATGTCATTATATTTTTTTTATAAAAAAATTTAAAGAAAAAAATTAAAAACAAAAACAAAGTAGTTGATAATACACATGTTGGGGACATAGATTTTCCTTGGAAACCATTTTGATTTTTTGTGACTTAGGATAACTATGACTGACCGTGGGAATATATTGACAGTATAGGGTTCAATGGAGAGTAAAATGGATGATTTTTCATGAGGAATTCATAGGTAATGTGTTCACTTATATTGTAAAGATGTTACACTTCTATAATTGATGTAAATGATCATTTTGAGGACAACATTATTTTTTTCAACAATTCCATGACTTTGTATAGGGTTAAAGGAACAAAGTGGAAAAAATTTTGGAAAAATTCTTATTGGTCAATAACATGATCATGAATTCCTTTATCAGTATGTATTAAAAATATTTCTTGTCTTTTACTCATGTTTAAACTCATTTCTACCCTTTTTCTATCAAATTGGAAACTAATTTCTATCCTTGAAAGTTAATCTTAATGATGAATAACAAGATTTACTTTTTTAACTAATTTGAAAATTTTTATTTAATATTTGAAAATATGTTTATCATATATAATTTTTAATTAGGTGAAATATTTACTTTATAATAAATACACTAATTTTAATAAAAACTACTTTTAGAGAAGTAAATTGTTTATGCTCTATATTATATATAAAATAAATTTATCAATTTTACTAAATATAAACTGATTTATAAGGAATTTAAATAAATTAAATCATATTCCAATGGGTGTTAAAACTGAACCACACCATGAAAGGAGTTTTTTAATGAATATAGTGAAAATAAATTATATATTAAAGTTACTATTTTATTATTCCTAAAAATACTGGTCAATGGTTTTCTAAATTCATGAAATATTTGAAAATAAACAATATAATTTCAAATATAAATATTATAGTACTGAAAATGTTTCTATATCTTATATGTTAAGGTTAAATAATTATAAAAACATAAAGATTCTAATTTTTTTAAATACCATATCTTTTTACTAAAATAATCCTTTTTTGAAAATAATGAAAAAATACAGTAAGTCAATATCGATATGAGATAATGAAAAATGTTGTTAATTATAATTTTAGATGAAAATAAAAAACATATAATTATAGTTTGAATAAAAACCCTAAAATACAATAAGATATTTTTTATTAGAAAATGACATTTTTAAATATTAAATGATATTATTTTTCATTCATTTATTTTACCGAATAAATTTGTGTTAAAAGCTTATTATTATCATAAACAGTTTATAATTAATCATATTCATATTAAAATATAAATACATATCAAATAAATGGTAATGTTTTACAAGATTCATTCTAACTAATAAATGATTTTATAAATTAGTTTATATATACTAATTGATTTTATTTCATATTAAAAGTTGCCTTTATTTTTCTACATATTGATTTAATAAAAAGGTTTCTCCTATTCAACCACTATAATAAAAATGTGTTTTATTTAAATGATATATATAAATATATTATATATATATATATATATTAAATTTATTTTCATTGTAGCATGTTGAGTAAGCTATCAAACACATTACTTTATTTAAATGTAATCATATAATATAATATTCTAGTGTTATATTCTACACCACTAAAATAATTTTTATCCTCACAATTTTTCTGATATAATTATATTAGTTTCAATGAGTACTTATTATTAATAAAAAATTTACTATATGATCATGGGTTTATTTAGGATGTTTTAATAGGTTAATCTATATGTAATTTTTTATGTAATTAAAAATGTATGACAACTAGTTTTTAATTTCACATAGAACTTGGATAAGGGATTTGAATCTAGATACATAAGAAAATGGTTCCAATAGAACATGAAAATGTTTTGTATGATAATAATACCACTATTGGTTTTTATAATTCAATATCCAATGGTTGGTCAAACATTACATTGTAACACCCCAAGAATTTAAAAGAAGGAAATTAAGTTTGGTAGAAAAAATTAAATAACACATTATACAAATAAAAAATGTAGATACCCATGAATTTATTGTACATTTATTTTTAATTATTTTTAATTTATTCAATTACTTTTGGTATACATAACACCACTTTTGTCTGTTCAAAACATATTTAACACACAACAATGAGCTTAAATGACCCATGATATATATAACCGTAATAAACATACCATTAAATTGTTTGCAATGAATAGTTTTAAATAATTTAGGAAATAATTATATATATATATATATTCCATAATCAAAATTAATTATTTTATAAATATTTATTAAATAATTAAACAATTTTTAGTGAATTAAATTTTTAATTAAAAAATTGTTTTCTTCAGCAATTATTTTTATTGTTATTCAAGAAAAAAATATTATAATTTTTTTACAAAATTTTGAATGTTTATTTGATAAAACTATCTTCATTTTTAAAATAATAATTACAAAATTTATGTTGTTTTATTTTTTTGAATGTTTCAAGGAAAATTTTATTTTCATTGAATAGTGAAAAATACATATTTATTTATAAATGTCATTTTTTTCATGAAAAATGTAATTTAAAAGAAACCATTGGTTTGCAATATGATTTGAATTAAGTTAATTATTATGAAGTTTTATTTTATTCAATTAATAAAAAATTATTATTAATTATATTACATTTTATCATTAGTGTGTTTGTGAGTTTAGAAAGTGTTTTTTCTTCTGAAATTAGTTTTAAAGTGCGTTATGTTTATCCATTTTAATAAATTAAAATAATCGATAATGTGTAATTTCAAATGAAATTTATAGATTATGAATTATTTATATTTAATATATATTCATATAATGAATATTATTAGACATATATTTAATATAAAATCTTATTGTTCATGAGAAAAATACACTTCTAGAAAACCCACATTTTTGTTGCATTTGCAGGTTTTGTATAAAATATAATTTCTGAAATGTTTTGAAATTTTATTTTAAAACTTAAAAAACATATTTTAAATTATAATTATAATATTATATAAGAGGTAATTTTATATAATTGTTTGAAAATATTAATCTTTTTTATGTATAGTGAAAAATGTCGATTTTTTGTAGAAAACACCATTTTCTTTTAAATTATTTATAATAGTAAATTTTATTTTCAGTTTTTTTAAATGTAACTTTATTTAAATTATATAACAATTTATTTAAATTTATTTCATTCTTAGAATTTTTATATTAAAGTTATATGTACACACTTAGTAAACAATTGAACATTTTCAATTTGAAAACAAGTATTATCGTCGCACTAGTGAGATTAATTTTAAATTAAATTATGATTCATATATGAAATGAATATTTCAAAATGGATTATATATTTTTAATATCCCTAATATATATTATATAATAATTTCAACTTATTTTAAGGCCAAATTTATGAGTGAAAATAGTTAAAATAAATACTATAGTTAATGAAAAATGGGTTTATCGGTGGTTAAAATAAAAAAGATAAGGTTTAAAATGGAATAAAAACTTATCTAAAATCTAGTATCTGGACATATATAGACCTTATCATTTATTGGATCTATAATGGACCACTATTGGTCCCTTGGGATACAGTAAACATGTGGGTGGAATTCATTATTTTCAAAAAATACAAATGTGCCACTCAACTCACATAAAAACATTCAACCCTCTTCTCTATTATTAATATCTTTTGACACTTTTGGTTCTACCAATACCTACCCAAATCGCTTCAAAAAATCCATCATCTCATCCCAAAATATTTATTCTAGGAAGACACTCAAACTAGGAAGGATTTTTGTGAATAGATAAGGAGGTTACCCGCAGAAGGGGAGGTTAAAGTGTGTTCAACCAAAAGGATGCGTGATGTAAGGGATTTCATCTCAAATTTTTATCATTGAGTCATATTATAATTATATTCACCTAATTTTATTATTTTTTGGATTATAATTACCATTTTTCACTAATATAATTAATTATTCATACTTCATAATATTTTATGTTCAAATTTTATTTATTTTATCTAAGGGGGTTGGAATTAAATGTTACTAAGTGGTAATGAATTTCAGGAGTAAATTCAATTTCATTGGGTCATATTACTAATTCACTATAATTAATATTCTAAAAAAAATTCTGTGACTTTTTATTGTCTTAATCTATATTTTAAATTTTTTATGTGGATTTGTTGATTACACACATAATTGATTCTTTGATTAATCCTCGCTTTGATGTTATGATCATTATAAGGGTTTATTTCACAATTTTATTATAATCAATATTAGTTTCTTCAATAATCTCGGTATTGAATAATTTATTTGGCCATTTTCTAATAAACCCATTTAAATTTATTCTCAGATTTTGATCATTTATATTTTCAACAAATAGTATCATTTTCTCACTCATTGGTACATAAAATTATTCCTGGCTTGTTTTTAAGAAAATCCATCATAATTTATCTATTTGGTTGGAAATTTATTTCATTTAGAAACCATTTTTTAAAATTTAAAAATTATTTATTTAATTTGTTTAAAACCAAGTTTAACTATTAAAAAAATCACTAGAATATTTTAGCATTTTCAAAACAAGTCCCTATTTCATTTACAAAAATAGTTAAAGGAATATTTTTTTAAATGTACGACATGAATAAAATTTCTAGCTATCATGCCCACTCAAATTTTTAGAAACATAATTAATATATTTGAAAGATTATTTTTTAAAAAAATTATTTTCAAAAAATTTTGTGAAATATTATTTTTAAAAAGTATGTTTCAAAATATAAATCATATTTTCCTCAATAATGTTTTTAAGTTTATTTTTATGGTATAAATATTAACCAATAAAAATAACTCGTTATTATTACTCCAATGGTTATATGTTGTATTGATACCATAATTATTATTTATGTAGATGGATTAAGATGGTTTTAAAGAGATTATTATTTATTATATTTCATTTACATGTGTGAATCGGGTTTAAATGAGTTTTTAATGGACCCAATTTCTCTTCCACGGGTTAAAAAATTTTCAAATAAGTTTTTATATAACCCGTTTTATTTATATTGGTAAACCATGTTATGAAATTAATATTGATTTTTTATGAGTTTTTTATGAAATTCATGCTCTTTGTTCATTATTCATGTTGTTGTTCATGGACATTACTTAAATGATGGGTTTACCAAAATAACCTCGGGTGAGCCCATTATTTATTATATGAAGAGTTTTCCCGTGTAGCACTCCAATTCATTGGGTAAGGATTATTTTATCTAGATAATTATATTATAATTGAATCGTATGGAAATTCCAAATGTAAGGGTTCTGTATGGGTTTTTAAGTGTTCTATGACAATGATGTCCCATGATACCAATACATTTTACCTATGATTTTCATGGGATTAAAGTGATTCCTTTGATTAATATTAATATCAAATGGATCAGGATTATTTATTTTGATATATATTACATTTTTAAGACTTATTCCATGTTTCATGATTGATTATTTAGGTACTGATGGGTATGTTTTCCTTTATGATTATCCCTGGCACTCTAATTATGTTATCTTACCCTTATAATCTTCTTATTCTAATTAATGACATTAAATTGTTAATTCTAATTTTCAACCTTACTAACCAATTGATCCTACCCATATTATGTTTCATTTTCCATATGTTATCAACAAACGATGTAGAATGAGGTATGACTTGAAGGGTTTCAGATAGATGATGATGAGGAATTGATGTTATATAAGGATAGATGGGTTATGTGTAAGATACGATAATTTAAATACTTGTGTATTGTTTATTATTAATTCAATAATACTATAAAACATAAATTTCCTAGAAAATATAAGTGAACAAATATTTTCTTTTAATATTTTAAATTTTTAATGAAACAAAATTAGCTGCATTCATCTTTTTAAAAGATATAAATGTACAAATTAAAAATTCAAAAACAATATTTGGAGTGTGGGTATGAGATTGTTATATACATGAAATAGATATGATATGAATCTATATTGAAAACTAAATTTATGATTCATTGGTTTTAGTTTCAGAGAGTTTTCCTTTTTTTCTTGAATTTCAGTGACTATCTCCCTTAGAGTCCAATGGATCATAAAATTGAGAAAAATAATGCCCAAATCTCTTCCAATTAATTTTATAAATTTTTTATTCTTTATTTCACAAAAAATTTAATTCTGATAACCTTCAACTCCATACACAGAGAATTTACATGTCCATTTATATAATTTTCCCATGCGCATCATCTATCAATTTTTAATTTTAGAAAATTATATAATTTTTTCCTTAATTATCTTTGTCACATGATCATTAATAATACTGATTTTGTCTCTTCCATTGTCTTTCTAAGAATTTTATTATGTTCACATTATTAATAATATTTGATGATAAATTATTTTGAAGAATCTCATGTTTTCTTACTCTAGATCCCATTCTGATGGGGTTTTCATCACGTTAATCTCTACATTTTCACTCACACCGATAGTTCCTTATAGTTCTATTGAATACAAAAAAAGGTTATTTATCAAGGGTGGTGATCATTAAATGTGTTCTTTCACAAATAAACCTGATAAAGTTTAACATTATGATTACTTACTTTATAAAATTATCATGTTGGATTATAGTTCGTATAAATGAACTAGTTTCAAATCATTTAAACTTATAAAAATCTCATATATAATTAATGGATTATCCTAGGTTACATGGAGTTGGGTTATATCATTAATGTTAACATAATACGTTAAATATAGATCCAAAATTACCCTGAACATTCTTAAAATATTCTAAATTCCAAAATCATTAAAATATATACTTAAAAAATATAACTAACCATTCCTCTAACAACATTATTGATTATTACAATCGTATATCCAACAATTTATATACCATGATCATATAATTTAATTAAAATCCCATTACCAAAACAATTTTACCCTCCAAGATATTAAACCACAACAAGATTGTATATTCCTTTAAAAATTAACCCTCTATTTACACATCAAATGGTATAAGGTCACATGCATCATAATATACTTCATAATCTAAAAAATTAGATGGACTTCCAAAAAATATCTTGAATCAATTATAAATCCTAAGGTTAAAAACTATTATCTTCATTAATTATATAAATTTAAACCACTATAAATTATCTCAACCTCAGTAATATTTTAAGCATAACAGTTATCCATAACCCAATCATGTGTTCTCCAAAATTTTCCCCAAAAGTATATCCTAGAAATTAATTAAAATTTCAAGGTTATTTTTACTCTTTAATATATTTCAGAATACCTTTTGAAGTAAATAATTAAGTATAATCCATATATGTTTCACATCATTCTCATAAAATTTAAAATATTCCAGAATATCATTGGTGAATATCACTCTTGTTTTAACCAAATACATCTTCGTGATCATGTTTTAACCAAATACAAAATCCAAAAAGGATATGATAATTTCCAAATTATGAAAATGGAAATATTATTATGAATATAAATTCCCTTACAATTATTATTTTCCCAAAATATTATATTTTTGGATCATTCTATGAAATACCATGTTGATTACATGGTTCTACATGGTCATTTGTTTCTATAAGGTTTTTAACCAATTTAGTTATAAATATTCTTAAATCCTATATATTGGTTTGTAATGAGATTTTCAATACCGATAACATTCCCCCCAAGAGTTTCTAGTGATCTATGAAGCCTTAATCCCACTAATCATGTATTATAGTGATGATTGAGTCATATTTATACCCACCCTTTTGGGATGAATTCCCTACAGTGAATATGTTCCATAGCCACATCCAATTTATAGAATGCAGAAATGTATCTATTAGTATGAAAAGTCGCATAGTCTCTATTTTACTACCCCATCATGATGTTATCATGTACATACAATTACTCATAAGGTTTTTAATAGGGCTCTCTATCCATAGTCCCAAAATATCATCTTCATTTTTACTTCAACATCAAGTGATATAATATTACAAAGGATTATCTATAGATTTTAAATTCGGATCATACATAACATATAAACCATTAAATTACCCCAAAAATCATTATAATCTTTAAATTTATCTAAATCATTAATATTAAACCAATAATGACACCCTTAATCTACACTCCCATATACAGTGCTAATAAACAACACTATTACATTATTAGCTTGAGAACAACAATAAAATAATTGAAAAACCATCCATAATTAAAAAATATAAATTGTTATGGCATCTCTTACATTTGAAGGATCTTTCAGTAATTTGAAAAATAAAATGTTATTTGTATCAACTATGCAAATTTCTCATTATATATGAAACTACTATATTCATTACCACTGTAAAAAATATCTGAAAAATTCATTCAAAAGTTTTATCCTTTTTGATTTGTAACTTATAGAACATTTCTCCATAACATAGGGTAATTGTAAACATAATAATGGGTTATCCAAAATTCTGGATAAGGGAACTAGAAAAATGATAAAATCTCGTCATAAACATTAAATAAAAATTACGGAAGGAATATGTAAACAAAATGAATCCATAATCAACATAAAACTGTTAGTATTCTATATAACTGAATGTAAATAATAAATACATTTCAATAATACTCATATTACACTGATATAATGCATAATAATGGACTACAAAAAACTACTATCAAGGAATTGGTCTATGGTACATCACATTTTCTCAAGACTGCAATTATAAAATCATATTTTGATGGTTTGATGGAATAAAAATATCATATCATGGTATGAGCCAGATACCAAAACCCAACATATTTTTTCACATGACACCCACTAATAAATCTATGGGATACATAAGATAGGGACCCACCCATCACTTGTTTTTATCTAATTAATTAACCATAATATAAAATGAATAAATGATACGCAATAAAATATAAATATAATCTCCGATATTGAAATGAAAAAAATATATAACATAAATAATTTTCCACATTCTAATAAATATAATTACATAATCATAATCCATTTGGAGGAATAATTTGAATTGATAAATAACACATATTCGGATTACTTATAGTAATCTGTATTGTAATTTCAATTACTTTCACAATATTAGTTTATTAAAATAAATAACTTGTCAAAATCCCCCAATAAGTTTTATTTAAATGTTATGTTTTAAAAGTTACTATACAATTGGTATATAGATAATAAATTACTTGAATAACATGATTATAGGATATCCAGGGTTTGAAAATGGATGGTTTCAACTGAATATATTAAAGGAAGTGAGAAGAATGTATCAACGGGGTTATTTTATAGGAATTTAAATCCTAAAAAATGAGGTAATATAATATAATATAATATAATGGTAGATTTTACACAAAATATATGATGTATGTCATATGAACAACCATAACACTATAAAAAATGAGTTAGCCAAAATCCTAAGAAATTGAGAAACAACTGAATCCCAAGTAACATGAATAATGGAACATTATTTTTATATTATATCAAATTTAATATAATTAAAATAACCTTCATGGGATATTAAATCAATAAAATACCATACAATGGGATGATGGTGTAGAAAATGTGTTATGTTTCAAGAATAAGAACTGTGACTAAGAAAATCCCCACAGTATAGAAAATTATAAAATCAAACCCCTTGAAGGATAGTGATTGAAAATTAAATATCAATATCAATATTAAAATATATTACATCATATGATATCTTATATATGTTTTATATACAAAAATAAAAAAAATTAAAAGAACAAATAAAATAATTCTCTTAATGAAGGGAAATTTAAATGAAAACAATTAGATTCTTTGGAAAATTAAAACACAAAGAGTTAAAAAATGGAGATATTAAATGTCAAAAAATCTTAGATAATAATTATATAAATATTAAAATGTGGTGGTAAGTACATTGTAAAAAATAATACATGGTGTATAACAAAATAAATTCTCAATAAATTGGATTTGATACTCAAACCCTTACTTCTTATCTTGAATTCCTTGAACAAAATTTATCCACCTAAATGAAAAATATATATATATCATAATCATTTAATTTTTTATCATAATCATATCCATTCATATTCATACACTTCAAAAATATAAATTCTCTCTATAAATTCTTCTAATTTTCCAAATCATGTTTTTATAGTTTTTCTCATTTTTACTATTCTCATAATTTTTGTAGTAGTGTTTATTAATAATAAAAATTTAATCAATTATATATCATATATAAAACTTTAATATATTTTTTAATGTAGTTTATAATTTTATAATTTCATTTCTTGTGAGTTTTTTTTATGAATCTGGATGATCAAATTGTAGACGATCATGTTTCGGTGATTCTTAACGAAGGAATGATGTTTTCTTAATTAATGTGTTAATTATTGACATAACCATTAGATAAAAAAACATATCATTATATACTCATTTATATCATATTTATACAATAAATAACTTTTTAATTTCACTCATGATAAAAATTCATAGTATTTTTCTATTAGGTCGTTAAATAGACCCAAACATCAACATACCGTGATTTAATAAATGATTATGAGGTGGTTTAGTTGAAATATAATTATAATATAATAATTATCATATATGGAAATTATTAATGTGATATATTATAATTAAATTTTTTAAATATGAAATAATTGATATTAAAAAATTACGCCGTCATCATAAAAAATATCCTCTAAACACAGTTTTTTTAGTGTTAAAATTAACAATCACCATTTATTGATAATATAATTAAACATTCCTCTAATTTATAAAAAAAATGCACAGTTATATCATTAAAAATAATATTAATGATTTATTATCCTCATTATATTCAACATTTTTTGGTGTTAAAGGAAAACGAAATATGTCACGTAACTGAGGTAGTAGTCTGCACAATTCATGAATGGTGGTATTTTTCTTAATAGACATGGTACATGAAATAAAATGACAACATACATAATATAGAAACATTGATTTAAATAAATGATAAAAAATATCATTATATTTTTTGGGTTTGAATAAAATTTAGAGAGAAAAATTAAGAAGAAAAACAAGGTAGTTGATAATACTCATGCTGGGGACAAAGATTTTCCATCGAAGTCCCATTAAATTTAAGGTTTTTAGGATAAATATGAGTGAAAAAATGATTATTTTCATGGTATAGGGTTATAGGGACTATAAAAATATAGATTATAATGTAGTAATTATAGGTTAATGTAGGTATTATTGTGGTGAATATATTACCCTATTATTAGTAAAGGAAATTGTAGTTTTGTGGAAGCCAATAAAATTGGAAATAATAATGTTACACTATATAAGGTTGAATTCTAAAAAGTAGAAACCCATATATGTAATTCAGGTATTTTTCAATCAATGGAACCAAAATTCATTTCTAAGATCAAATGTTTTTATGTTTTGACTCTTTTACACTTAGTTAAGCTTGATTTACCACTTTTTAATTTACTATTGTAAAAAATATATAATAATAGAAATTAATTTTAATGATAGAGTTTAAGATTTAAAGTTTTACCTAATTTTATAGTTATTATTTAAATTTCTTCAATAAATATATCAAATATAATTTTTTTAATGTTAATTTTAAAATACACAAACATAATTGCATAAAAATAGTTCATTGAAAAATAAATTTTTATATCCATAAATTTATATATATAATGAAAATATATCGTTCACTTATCAGAAAAAAATTGTATTGTGTTGAATAAATTTTATGATTCATCTTTGTAGGCCAAAATCTAACAAAACCTTAAAATACATGATTTAATTGAATGTGAAAAATGAACATTTTATATTAATGTAGCGTTTTAATTGGTAATGAACTTGTTTTCCAAAAGTATTACATGTTCATAGAATATTTTGAAATGAAGAGTGATGTTCCTAAAATTTATACTTTATTACAATTTTTTAAATGTTCTTGGTTATTATTTCAACATGAAAAATCAAGAAAATTCCAATTTCACAAGTCTCACTTTTTTCAACTAAAAAAATATTTTTATAGAAATGATCAAAAATTAAATCTATATAAATTTTGATATAATGGATTTTAAAATGAGCTAATTTTGTATTTTAAATTTCTAAAAAAAGAAATTTATTTTCTAAAAAATTATCTTAAATTATAATTAAAACCAATTTTTTCCAAAAATTATCTTTCAAAATATTGAATTATATTGTTATTGTTTCACATCATTTAGAATCTAAATTTATGTTAAAATTTAATTAATTTGTAATATAATTCATTAATACTATTATTCTTTATGAAATTAAAATGCATACCGTATATACATAATTCTTTTTAGAAAAATAGTTTTCAAAATAGTTAACGATAATAATAATAATTTTAGGTAAACTAATGAATTTTCATTGATATTAATTATAGTTTTTATTTTCTATACGCATAGTTATCATAAATTGGTTTTTCATATTCATTTCTTCTAATTTCACTACTCGGTTTTTGTGTCCAAACATATATATATATTTATTTATTTATTTATCTTAAATGTTTCACTATTTCATTAAAGTTTAGTGTTGTGGGTGGAGAAATACATAGAACCCATTAATATAATTAATTTTCATCATATATTATAATTTATAGTTTATAAGCTTCCGAAGATATATCAGAAAATAATTTCATTAGCTTCTAATAGATCATCGTACAAATTCATAAGATTTCCTTACGATTTGAGAATATTTCTGGAATAATAATTTTTTAGATATACATAATTGGTGTGGTAATGCTTCATGGAGTACCACTTTTAATTATATGAGACAGTTATATGTGGTCTAACATGAATTTATGAATAATTCATTAATAATAATTGGATACTAAGTTAATCTTCATCATTTCTAATCATTATTATATTGATGCCCAATATAAGAGGACCATTCAAACTTTTGATGATCTATTGAGATCATGTTCAATATAATTCAATTAAGGTTGGAATCAAGACCTTATCATGGTATATTTCATAAATAACAATATTTTCTATTAGTATATTCAAATGTTTTAATAAGAGGCTTTATATATGAATATGTGTAGAACTCCAACGTGTAGAGATAATGTCAGATTTTGTTTGATGATTAGACCATAACATTCATAATAAATTACAATGAAGATTAAAATTCTGCAATGCCTAATTAAAACTATACAAATTTTGTAGACAAGATGCACCAATAATCGTGGATGAGATCTATAGAGTGAAGTCAAAGATAAAATGGCCCCTCTTAAATCCTCAATCTTGTATGGATGGCATGTAGTGAAATAGCCTAGAATTCAATCTAATGTGATATCTGAGTCAGATTTAAACCAACACAAAGAGAGTTAGCGATCTCTACGGGCTGATGAAAAGAACCTGAGCATTAAAATATAACCATTTGGAATTTATTTCACCCTCAAATGAAAAAAACCAAATGTAAAAGGTTTAAACAATCACATATATATAAATCAATGCATTAATATTATAGTATAAAGAGACACTATTAAAATTGAAAGTTGAACAAAATAAACAAATCTTATATCCTGGTGGACCACATCCACCCATCATATCCCAAGTCATCCACCCCCTTTCACCCAAGCATGACCCCACAAAAGAAGGTGAGAGCATGAAAACTTGGTATAAGATAGTAATTGGATGCAAATACCAAAAAGTTCAAGCTGGGTGCGAGATAAAGATAATAGTTTTATCCAAACAAATATTATATACAATTACATCATAAATAAATTCAAATAATCTAAATGGGTATTACAAATGAGAGAGTATGACAATTAGTTTAAAAAATTATATTTTTAAACATTTAAAAAATAATTTCTTGATTTATACTTGTAAAATAATCCATTTCACCAATTTAAAAATAAATATTTTCTTGAAAATATTTGAAACCCATTTCATTAGGTGAGGTTAGATAATATATAAAAGATAAGAATATGTATCAGATATGTAAATATGAATAAGAGTCAATAAAATAGAGTCATGGTGCATAATAACAAGAAAGCAAGTATTTGATAGTGAAAAATTCTAAAATCAAATGAAGTAATGTATCGAGATCCAGTATATAGATAACATGGGTAAAACCAAAGTATAATAGTGATTCCACCACAGAATAGCTAATCTAATACAACATGACCAATTTTGTGGCATAAATATAGTGTCACATGTCTAAAAAACTAGTTCCATGCACACGCACTTTCCTGGTCACAAGCCTATAGCCGGAACCCTTCACATTATTTATGGATCCACTAGAAGGGAATGAGTCCTCTAGTGAAGAATGTATCTTTTTCATCTCATTTAACTATCTAGGTTCACATGACTAGTCAAAATAATTATGTGATATTTTCATGTTATAAAGATCACTATGGGGATCCTTATCAACATCAATCATAGGAACTAGCCCTCAAATAAAATCCCACTATCACCCTCAATTCCCTCATATTAAATAATTCATTTTCATCACCCAAAAATGGAAATTAGAAGAAATATACATCATGGTATTATTACAAGATATGATCATCCTTAAGTTCCAACCGGGCTTTTAATAATCATATATCCAATTCAAATCTTTTTTAATTAATATCAATATTTAAAAAGGGTAATCAACCCTCTTCATTTGAAAATTAATTGATAATATTCTTAATGTCTATTAAAACAATCATAAATTAATTATAAATCCTTTTAAATAATTCAATATTCAAAGGGGTAACAATACCTCATTAATTTCACAATTCATCATTAAAATTCCAAAACGATTTGTTTAAACAATCTTGTATTTCAAATCATCCCTAAATTATTTTAAAGGAATTATTACAATTTAAAAAGGACATGATAAATTTCAAAACATTTTTTTACACCCTCTCTCCATGTGAATAAATTATTTAATTCAAATAAACCAAGAACATGAATTTCAAAATAAGCATTAAAACATTCAAATGGAGTTTAGGGTCATATTATAAATTCAAGAATTTATAACTATTTTGATAATGTCAAATAGTTAAATTAATTTAATTCAACTCAAGAAAATTTATTTAAGAAATCACAACCTAGGATGAAGCCCTTAGTTTCACCAAAATATCCATTAACGTTTCTTTCAAAATAAATCCAATGAAACATGTAATTTAAAAAATTCACAAAATGTGGGAAAGATCAATATTATAGCCATTCATTTAGTTATATAATTATATCATATGTAATATGGTCAAATAATAATTTTTAAGGAATTTAATGTATGAATATCATAGAACAAGAATTAGAAATTATGAAATATGTTTTAATTCATTATCATACAATAATGAATCAAAAAATTATTAAATCACATAGAAACATGTACTCGTATATTAAGGAATCCAACCGAAACAATATGAGATGTGTCACCACCTATGGATATCACCAGATCTAAGAAGATAGATATTTAATAAAGCAATTGGGGATCCTATATATACAATTCCACATCAATAAACATTATACGACAAAATTGAAGGCGTTCACAACTTTTAGGAAGAAGTAATGAAGTTGAGAATGGAGATTCAAGAAAAGATGATAATGACTCACTGAAAGATATGATATTCACTTTTATTGGTAGTTTAATCCTCTGATTGATGATGTTTGGGGAGAAAAAAATGGATATTTAGGGCTCTTAAAGGAATAAGGATTGGATTATGATTGAGTGGTAGGGGTTTAGGGTTGATTACGGTGGCTTTATTTCTTTAATTACAATTTTCAGAACATCAAGGACAATTTCCATGGTTTCCTTGCCCAAGTCACATAGTTAGTTCAAACCATGCCCAAAATATTTTCAAAATATATATCCATTGGAGGTGTATAATGGTTTTAATGAACATATAGTTCAACCACACACTAATTATGTGAAAACTAGGTACAAGAATAGAATCATTCAAAAAATTGTGAATAAAACATGAGAAATACCCCATGAAGATAACCAATCCTTGGGTAATCAAATAAATGGGTCAAAATAAATAAAATATTTAGTGGGATGTTACAAAATCTCCCCCATAAAAATTATATTCCATGAAATAATCTAGTCCAAAAGATATAACATGATGACACAAAATGAACTTCCGCACTCATCTGGTAAGGTTCAAGATCTGTAGTCCATAATTAAGACTCAACCAAAAGATAAAAACTCACCCACAACTCCATGATCAGAAGACCAAGATCATAGAACATCTCAAAAACTAAGAAACACTAGACATCTATCATAGGTTTCTTGACCATTTAAAACATTAAAAAATGGTGTAACATAAGAAAAGAACATCCCATAGATCCAAAGAAAATACATAAACTATTCTCTAAGGAGAAATAGCTATGTTCAAACACCCAAAAGTATGTTAATGAACTAACAAGGATTTCAACACTGGGTAAGTACTCAATGGTAACCGAATATTTTAAAAACTGAGCCTTATACCTCAATGACGCCATTAAACCAAATATCTACACAATTTTATGCCTTCTTTATCAAAAATATACATTATCCTAGTTACCCACATACTTTAAAAGTGTCAATTCAAGTAAAAAGAGAAATAGAACACAAAACATGGTCAGTTCACAAGAGGGAACTATACTCTCATGAGGGAGATCATCCACTACATCTTAATTGAGCTCAAATAATCATTTCAAAACTAGAGGAACATCGAGTAACAATAATCAGGATATCAAGAAATGAATTCAATTTCATATCACCAATCCCTAAATGACCCCACCATGGTTCATAAGATACCATTCACAATGATCTTCAAAAAATAGTTTTCAAAAAAAATAAACAATCCACTAGAGGGAAAAAATATAATATTTTAAACATTCATATCAGATAAAAAATTCTGTATCAATATTAACCATATATGGAATCTAAAAGATGACAATAGAATTCTCTTTAACTGTGTGAATAGATTTTTTCTATGACATATGGATGGAGAACAATTATGATGAAGAATCTACAACCCTACACTCAGGACAAAATATTCATGAACAAAAGTTTACTTTCCAGTCACCCAACGTAGAGAACATCATAATGTAACCTATTTGGCCACACCATTTACAAACTCTCAGATATTTTGATTGAAAATTCCTAGAATTGCTAGATGCTTCACACTAGAAACACATGGTAGTCCTCTACCATTCCCAAGGAGACTGAAATTCCACAATTGTGAATGTGGAATTTAGCTATTTTTTTATTTATCTAAGCTCTACTTCAGCTAAAAAGGCCCTTTAAAGCATATATGGATAAGAGATCAACAGTTTGATAGGTGTGGAAGTTAAAAGTGTTGTGTGAATAAATTTTCTAAAAGAGTTTACCTTATTGAATTCATTCACCACAATACCATGTATGAAACATACCAATCATGAGAACTTCATTGCATATGTCACAACTGATAAACCATCTGGACTAAAACTCATCAACTCAGAAACATTCTCCTTCTTCACTTCCTTGGGATACAACCTCTTAATGAATATTGACTTGATTAATTTAAAAGAAACTATTTAATACATACCATAGGTAATCAAAACGTCCCACAACTCTTGGCCAGGTCCCTTAAATAAGGAGTAAATATAATTAACCTTCAATTATTTAGATGTCTTCAGAGTATCAAGGATCACATCAACTTCTTCAAAATATTATACTACCTCAAGAGAACCTCATTCTCTTTTATAAGATCATGGATGAAAATACTTTAATTCCTTGATGAGTTTCAATGGTTTTAAAGTCTCTCACTCCACCACTCGATAAGGAGTCTGGGTCGAGTGGGTGAAAATGAATCTGACTTCTTGAAAATTTGGAGAACTACCCTAAGTACTAGACTATTGGGAAAACATTCAATATTTCTTGAAAAAATATTTGGGAGACATTTATGAACATCACCAAACACATTTATAACATATCAGTAAACAAATAAAGATAAAAAATAGCATATAATATTTTAATAAAATTAACAAAACAATTTAATCAAAACATCATAAATTTCATAACAAAAAAATATTTCAAAATTTATAAACCATTACCATATTATTTAAAAATGATAAATATTGTTATAAATAATTTATAGAATCAAAAACCATTTTCCAGCACTTGTAAATTATTAAATAGTTTTAGAATAATTATTCTATTTCAAAATTATGAAAACTGTTCAAATATGAAATCCATTACAAGCAAAAAATTCCTCTTAAAACATTGTTTTACCACATCACATGACAAAATTTGATAATTATTTTTCCAAATACAACATTTCATAAAAAACATTAATTTTTAATTGAAGAAAATTCTCAAATTACTTTACAAAAAAGGGATTGAAGACACAATTTAGTATTCATAAAGGATTTAAATTTATAAAAAATGGATTAAATTTGAAATATCCAAAAAAGAACATGAAAAAACCCACATTCATAACCCACACAACCAATCCCGCATTAGTGAAGATACATACAAGAAAATGGATAAGTATTAAAGTATAAAACCTTACAAGAAATAAAATATAGTTAGACTTAGGAGCTCGTAAACAATACACCAACCTCTCAAATTTTCGTCGATAGATTTCAAAATTAGCCAGACTAATTCATTACAGTTTACTAGACTATGAAAAAAATGTGCCATAGTGGTCATCCTTTAATTTAAGTTCAAAACATTATAAGATATTCCCTATATCAAACATAGTATTATATCAAATCAAAATATAATTTATCATCATAAAACCAATAACTCAAAAATAAATATGAAAGTCCTAACATTTCTGGTAACTCAAGTCCCGTCAGGAAGGGGTGGTTATCGAGAACCCACTCAAGAACTACCTATTTTCTTCCATAACATTCTTAATCTCATTTTTATCACAACGAAACCTAAATAACATAAGGATATCAAATTCAAGTAATTAATATTATGGAAAGGCCTACCTTTGATACCATTTATTACGAACCAACCCAAAATACCATCTAAACCAATTTTTGAACTGTTTCGTCACTAACTCGAAGAGCGTTCTCAATTTCTACATGCTGAAGACAAGAACTTGGGCATAAAAATAATCATCGGGAATGATTTTTCCCTCAAATTATTACAATAACAGAGTAAATTGTAGAAACATCTTCAACTATATATAAATCAGTACATAAACAACATAGTACAACAAGACTCTATGAAAAATGAATGTAGACATTGATAACCAAAAACAATATCCTTGTAGTCCATAACCACCAACATTTTCCCTTTTTTCCCACCCTTGGTTACCCATGCAATAACACACAAAGGCAGGAGATAGTAGGGACAACTATTATAATATAGTAAAGGGATGGAAACACAAAAAAGAGATATCTTGGGTGAGACCTAAAGATCCCCATAGGATTCCACCATATATTCTATTCAGTTACTTAATAAGAAAATTATAATAATGTAAAATATTATCATATAGGATATATTATAGTGGTTATTTTAAAAAATATAGTTTTAAATATTTTAAATTTCATTTATCAAACTAAACTTGTTAAACTTACCGTTTCACTAATTTAAAACTAAACATTTTCATGATTATTTTGAAAACAATTTCTAAAGATAATGTTATATAATCAAGAAAAGATGAGAATATGGACATGATATTTAACAAAGAATAGGATTAAATATAATAGATTCATAGTTCATAATAACAAGAAAGAAAGGAAACACTATTTCTAAATAATAAAAAAAATGGTTTCATGTATCGAGATCAAGAATATAGATGATAATGGTAAAACCTAGGTACGATAGATTTTATAACTCATAATGGATAATAAAATACAACATGACAAATTCTAGGGCTTACATATAGTCTTCTTGTTCTAAATCAAACATCTTCCATATACACCCACTTTCTTGAATGAAAGTCCATATATTTAACCCTTCACATTCACTATGGTTCCCCGAGTATGCTATAAGTCCAATAGTGAAGAATATTACTTGGTCATCTCATATAACTATCCTGATTTCCATGAATAGTCAAAATAAGTGAGTAATATTTTCATGTTACAAGGATCACTATAGTGATCCTTAACACCATTAATCATGTACATTGGCCATCAAAAAACATCTCAACCTCACCCCTGAATTATCTAAAATAAAATAATCCCTTTTTAAACACCCAAAAATGGGAATTAAAAGATTAATTTTACATCAAGGGATTATTACAAGATAGGGCCATCATAAATTTCCAACTAGGACATCAAGAATCATCCATTAAATACATATTTTTTTAAACAATTAAAATATTCAAAAATGATAACTATAATCACTTATTTTTACAATCCATCATTAAAATGACTAATTTGACATTAAAATATTCATAAATTCATACCAAATCATTTTCAACAATTCAATATTCAAAAGGGTAATAGTTCCAACATTGTTTCAAAATTAAGCACAAATAAACAAAACGAGACATTTAAAATATAATTTATTTCAATTAATCCATAAATCATTTAAGGAAAGTATATCAATTTAAAATTTACTGAATAAATTTCAAAACATGAGATTACACCATCATTCCATGTGAAGAAATAAACTATTTTAAAAAACCTATGAACAAAAATTTCAAAATAAGGATTAAAATATTCAAAGGGTGCTCTTGGTCAGTTAATAAATTAATTCCTTTAAAATTATTTTAAAAATGTCATATATTTGAATTCATTTAATTCAAATTAGGGATGTTCGTTTTTAAAATCAAAACCTAATCCAAAGCCCTTAATTACACCAAAATATACTTTTACTTTTCATTAATGTCAAATATAAAAAACCTAGAATTTAAAAAAATCAAAAAAAAAATACAGATAATGATTATACCCACTCAATTAATTCCATAATAAATTCAAAGTGATTAGGTTCAAAGATAAATTTATAAGGAATTTAATTGATGAATTTCATAAAACATGTATTAGAAATTAGGAAAATGTATCATTGAATTATAAATAAAAAATGAATCAATAAATAAATGAAATTGTAAAAACACCAACATGAAAATTAGGAAATCCAACAACAACAATCTGAGGTGTGTCGACATCAATTATGATCGTCATATCTAAGCAGACAAATCTAGAGAGAAGAGAAATGATATCCATAATCTATAATTCTAAATAAATCAACCAATAAACAACAAAACTCAAATATTTTACAAGATTAGGAAGAAGTAATACAGAGGAGAAGGCGGATCCAAGAAAAGAAGAGAATAACTCACCAAATTAAAATATCCTCTCTTTGATTAGTGCTTGAATCAACCAATAGATGAGGTTTTGGGAGCCAACATGGATCTAGAGGAATCCCAAAATAATAAGTATCATATTATAATATAGTGGGAGGAGTTTGGTGTTTTTTGTAGGAGGTTATACTTATAATTTTCGAAAAATTAATTACCATTCGCATGGTTTCCTGTGCCTAGTCACACGGTTAGTGCTAACCATGAACAAACTGTGTTCCCAGAACAGAGACACTATAGGTGTTTCATTGTTTGGATACACAAATAGTTTAGCTTCAGTCCAATCATACAACCCCCTATTGTCCATGTTGCACACATTATAAAATCATACTCAAATAGTGCAGAAATCACACATAGGCCAAAAAACATTAAAAAAATCTGTAAAATCTTATGAAACAACACACGAAGATACCCAATGGTTGGGTAATCAAATTAATGGGTCAAAACTAATAAAAAGTAATGAGATTTAACATGGTATCTTATCATCCTTCAGTTACTCCAATCCTCTCCAATAATCTTTTTATGTTACATGTATCAATTTTTAGGAAGCATATACTTGAGCATCCATTTGAATTGAACTCATATGTAGTAAAATAGAGACAAAATCTCTCTTATGAACAATTAATTGGAAAAATAATAGATGCTAGAGATAATGTTCTATGAATCATGTCAAGTAACCTACTTGAAGTTATATAGAGGAACCATGATTTTTAGGAAGTGAGAAGGGATCCTAAAAATGTAATAAGGTATAAGTTTGAAATTTTGACATCCATGTAATGAAATTTCATGGGAATAATTACTTGGTGGGGGTATCATGTAACACCCCTAGATTTCATGGTGTAGTTTTCCATGTAAGTATATATTATATTAAATATATTATCTATATAGAAACATTTCATTATTTTGAACCATGATAAAATATAATGAACTAAAATATTAAAACACTAGATAAAAAATAATATATTAATACAGTGAAGTGTGAAACATTATTATTTAAAAATAACAAAAATATAAAATAGTTATCCTCATGGTTTTACATGAAAATTATCAACCCGATTCAAGGTATGGATATATGGTAGAGAATTATAAATATTATACAAATGTTGAGATATAATCAAATGAATCGAATGTATAATTATTGTATGGCTATATATTTGAATGAAATATGACTGTTATAAATATATTCATTTTAAATGTGTTCAATTATAATATTTCAATTAGAAATATCTTCATTGGGTATATACAATTGGAAAACTATGTAATTTAAATAAATATTTTTCACAAATGATAAATAATGATAGAAAAAGTTAGTGTTTAATAATAATATATTAACATAAATATTTTCTTCATATGTTACAAATTATTATTATTGTTGAAGAAGGATTTCAATAAAATTTATTAATAAAAATAAAATATTTTGAAATTAAATATATATCATCCAGGAAATAAATAAAAAGTATATAATAAATATTAATTTAATTAGTAATGTCCAATTAAAAAAAATTTATATAATTAAATTTTTATTATATATAATATGGTTGTGTAGTGTCGTTTCTCTGAAGTGTTATTTTTAGCACCAAATTAATTTTCCTAACTTGCAACTAGCATAGTTTGCAATACGAGGTCAGTCCACAGGGAAACCATGTTGGTATTTATATCTCTTGATTTGAAATTTTAAAAGTGAAGATTCTGAATTTAAATACGGTTGGTTGGTTCATAATGATGGATCTCAAAAGAGAACTAATTGATTGGCCTTCTCTAAGTCACTATTAATTAACTTCTCAATCGAAGATTACATAAAACTGGATTTTAATGTATAATGATAAAAATGTTTCGGGGCTAGACATTTATGATGGATGTTAAAAATTATTCACTATTGTGATGTGTTGTTCATAATAACCCAAATATCTGGGATTCATTTGTGTCGGAACTCCCTTGGTCGAGTGAGTTCTGATTAAGTCGGTAGGAATCAATCCCTTGGTCTGAAAATTGATTTCAACTGACTCTTAATTTAGGAACCGCCCTCTGAAAATGGCAGGTATATCCAATAGTCATCAATATCCTTGTCGTAATTCTCCCAAAGATCCCTGGAAACTCCATTCATTGTCAAATATGGGGCTTCCAGTGAAATAAGACACAGATTTTGGGAGAATTAGGTAAGATAAGATGAACAAACATAAGAATAAAGAAACAGGTTCTAACAAACCCCCATTTATCATAGCCCCAACACCCATGGGGTTTAGCTACACATGATGAAAATGATAATAAACTTACTAAAATTCATAATAGAGTTTATTAAATAGAAAATAAGAAGAATCAGAAGCACAACAAAAATACAGAGAACAAGTTCTCCAAAACCTTCCTCTCACAAAAAATTTAGTTTCCAGCCCCCCCACTTCCCCTCTCTCCAATCCTCTCCCTATCCAGGCTCACCCCCCAAGGTCTTCTCAATTAGAGAGGACCTTTTTCAATTGTACAAATGTATGTAGAAAAGGGAATATCAGGTCAAGGATTAGTTGAAAGTTGAAAAAGCTAAAAGGAGAAGGTTGTAGTGGTTCTTATGGTGTTAGGAACATAGTTTGGTAAGTTGTGTGCCAATCGTGCGGATGCCTCGTTCTCAAATCCTTAAGGCCACACGGTTTTCTTGGATGGGTTGTACGGTTCGGGAAATCCGTGTACCAACTGTGCGGTTGTCTCTGCCCATATGTGCATGTATTTCATGGCTTCTCTGAAGGGCCACATGGTTTAGGTATGTCATGCGTCAATCGTGTGGACCTCTCTATCAATGGAATCTTCTCCCGAATGGTTTGAACACGGTTTGGATAACTGTGTGACAATCATGTGGGTTGCCTTTCTCTTGGAAATTTTTGAAATCGATCATCCCTCGTGTTTCGGTTCTTGATCAGGGTGACTCCAATCTATCATAGTTAGGGGAAAGGAGTCCAAAAACCTCCAATTCCCTTCTGAATCTCCAAAATTCCTAAACATCCCGCTTCATCCTCTAGTGATTGAAAACCCTGTTAAAGAACAAAAAACATGTGAAATCCATGAAATAATCATCCATAAAAACCATTTTATTGATATTAAACTAAGAGGAAATTCCTTATTCACATCTGTGCATCATACTCCCCCACACTTGATTGGTTGTTTTTCCTAAAAAATGGCATAGATAGTCATTTCTAAGGAGTTGCCAAAGAGATAGTTTGAAACATTACAGATTATACCAATTATATGAATATGAACTTTGAACTAATTACTTTTAAAAATTATAGGATTTTTACTTCATGGTTCTCCAAGTCTATAAGGTTAGATAACAAAGTAGGCTTAATCCATAATAGTCAACCATTCATTCATAAATCAATTTTGCTTAAAATTGAGTATTCCCATCCTCATTCAAAGATAGTGTCGACCTCCATTTTCATCTCATTATACACTCAAATTAGTTAAGCCCTGGTTTCATCATCACCAATTGGTTAGCTATCACTTTTATCGGTCACACAACCTCATTTACTTGAATTATTTAGAACATGATGAATGGTCATAAAAATTATTGGGAATGCCATTGCATATCTCAATTTTTTTTTATTTGTATTAGGATGAGATACTAGCATAAAATGTTTCCCAATTTTCTCATTTCAACACATAATGAGAATGTTTTAGCAAGTAAAGAGTTCATGGAATTAAGACCACATAATAGCCACTAGTGTGTAAACAACAATTCCTGAAACTTCACCTCTCCATATGCACAATTTGACTTCCATTTTAAGGTGTTCCTCATTTCAAATTACTCCATCACAAAAAATCATTTTTAAACAAACTGTTCTTCTAAATGAATGGATGTTCCATTTCAAGTATTACAAGGTTTACTCACATCACAAAATAGGTTTGAAAATCCGGACATATGATCCATTTTCGGAGATATTTTTGAAAATTCATTTTTATCTAATTGATATAAACCCATGACATCTATAACATCCCTTTTGAAACACCTAAGAAAACATGCTTCCCCATGTACTTGGGAAAGCAATCAATAAAAATGGGGTGCCAATTCATGGTGCCCTACCCCAATATTAAAATAGATCACAGTCCCCCATGAATGTAATAAAGTATAAAAGGGTGAACATGGAAGCATGAAAAGGGATGGCAAAACGTAAAGAATAGAAAACCATGAAAAAGTGAAAAGATCCCATGAATGTCGATCAGTTATAGAAAATAGGTGGTGTGAGAGAACCCAATGAACAGAAAGGTTGCTGGCATGGAACATATGAAAGCCCCTTCTGGTGAGACATTTGAACTAGACATGCGAAGCAAGAAAAGGAAAAACAAGAAGTAGGGAAAGAAAAGCACATTATCTTGCAGTCCTAGGAACACTCAAACCAACAAATCAATTGAATATAAAATTTTTCAGAATACCGAGTTACCTCCCGGTCAGTGTTACATTTAAAGTCTCGAGCTCGGCTTACTTGAGCCTTGGGCTACCGCAATTGTATGGTGGAAAGTGTTCCCACCATGTCTTACATGCTAAAGTAAGGCATCAGGTGCTTCCAATTGACATTGAATGTTCGATCATCCGTGCCAGCCACTTCCACCGAGCCATGGCAGAAAACCATAATCACCGTAAATGTCCCGACCATCGAGACTTTAGCTTACCTAGAAAAAAATATCAAACAAGAATTAAAAAGTATGATTTGTCACCTCGTTGGAAGTATTTCTGGGAGATCATGTGGTCATGGACTGCCTTCATCTTCTCCTTATAAAGTTTTGCATTCTCATAGTCCTCTTGCCTTATCTCATCAAGCTCGGTCAACTAGAATTTCATCTTTTCTTCCATAGCCTTGTGATCAAAATTCATGGCCTTGATAGCCCAATAATCGTTATACTCCATCTCCACTGGCAAGTGGTAGGGTTTCCTATAGATCAACTGGAAAGGTGACATACCCAATGGTGTTTTGAAGGCTGCCGAGTTGGCCCATAACACATCATCTAATTTCTTATTCAATCCTTTCTTGATGTTCCTATGATTTTCTCCAATATTTTCTTTAACTCACGATTTGACACCACCACATGACCACTGGATTGAGGGTGGAATGGTGTCCCTTGGTTGTACATGACCCCAGACATTAATAGTTCATTTTTTATCTGTGGGGTCCCAAACCGACTGAAAATATTTTTATTTAGAAAAGTGAGGAAGATTTAGTCGTATAATGAGTCGTTTTTGCTGCTTCTACCCACTTAGAAACGTAATCAACACATACCAGAATGTACATGTGCCCAAAGTATGGGAGAAACAGACCCATGAAGTTGATTCCCTGCACATTAAAAACCTCAACCTCAAGTATCGGGTGTTGAGGCTTCTCGGCACGACGACCCACATTTCCCGTCCACTGGCACCGATCAAAGAATGAGGCAAAATGACTGGTGTCCTTATGCAAGGATGGCCAGAAAAATCCCTATTATAAAACCTTTTCTACTATTCAGTCTGGTCCATGATGTCCACCTTCCATAGAATAGTGACATAATTACAAAATACTTTGATTCTATTCATCCCGGACGCAATGGCGGATTACCCCATCGCCACATGAGCAGAAGATCAGGGGTTCTTACCAGAAATACCTCATTACCTCTGACAAAAAATGCTTCCTCTACTGAAATGAGAAGTCCAAGTGGGAAAATCTTGTGGCTAAGTAATTTTCATGGTCAGAGAACCATGACTGAGGTGGAACGCTAATGCAAAATATCTGCTCATCGGGGAAGTCTTCCATGATCTCATGATCGTCTTCTCTCTCTAAATGGGGTAGTTCCAGCTAGGAGAGATGATCAGTCCCCACATCTTCACTTCCCTTCTTATCCTTAATCTCCAAATCAAAATCCTGGAGGAGGAGAATCCAATGGATAATCCATGGTTTGGTTTTCTTCTTGTTCAAAAAATACTTAAGTGTGGCACGATCCTTGTAGACTACAACTTTATAAAGCACTAAGTAGGAGAAGAATCTATCAAATGGAAAAATGAAAACAATAATTTCATTCTTTATGGGGGTGTAATTAAGCTAAACTTAATTTAATTTTCAACTAGAATAATATATCAGTCTGAAAATACGGTCCAGCTGCTTTCCAAGAACTGCCCCCACGGCATAATCGCTCGCATCCCACATAAGTTCAAACTGCTCCTCCCAATTCAGAGCGATCATTATGGGTGCAGGGACCATATTTTCATTCTGAATTTGGAATCCTGCAATATATTTATTATAAAACTCAAAAACAGTATCCTGGGACTATAGATTGGTTATGAGATGAGCGATCTTGGAGAAGTTATAGAAAAATCGTTGATAAAAAACCCACATTCCCCATAAATCTCTGAATTTCTCGGATTGATTTGGGAATGGGCAGATGCGAGATAACTTAAATTTTTTCAGATCCACCACAATTCCTTTAATAGAGATCATATGTCTTTATATGATTCCATTTTTCACCATAAAAAGTCACTTCTCTCAATTGAGAACCATATTTGTATGCTCACATCGTTCAAGAACCACCTCCAGATTCATTACAGAAGTATTGAATGACTTCTCGTATACCGAGAAGTCATCCATGAAATCCTCTAGAATCTGTTCTTCCATATCATGGAATATGGATAACATGCACCTTTGAAAGGTGGCTGGAGTGTTGCACATCCCAAATGACATTTGGTGGTAGGCGAAGATTCCATAATGACAAGTAAATGTACTCTTTTCTTAATTCTCTAGGGCGATAGATATTTGGTTATATCTCGACTAAACTTTTAAGAAATAGTAAAATTCATGCCCCTCCAATCATTCCAGCATTAGATCCCTGAATGGAATAGGGAAATGATATTTATTAGTTTCATCATTCAACTTCCTGTAATCGACACAAACCTGCCATCTTGTTACTATGCAGGTCAAGAAGAGATCATTATTTTCATTGGTCACCACCATGATGCCTCCCCTTTTAGGAACCACCTGGAGAGAACTCACCCACGGGCTGTCGGAGATGGTGTATATAATTCCATCATCGAGTAATTTGATCACCTTTTTCTTGACTACTTCTTTCAATTGGGGGAAGTCTTCATTGTGGTTGGAAATGGGCTTTTCCCCTTCTTCAATAAGTACCTTGTGGGTGCAGACCGTGGGGCTTATACCCTTATGGTCGGCAACCATCCAGCCAATGGCCTAGTTCCACCTTAGAAGGACTTGCAGAAGTGCCCCTTCTGGATCTTTTGAGAGTGAGTCATTTAAAATCACTGATATTGTATGTTCCACTCCCAAATAGCCATATTTCAATGAGGAAGGGGGAGTTTTCAACTCAAGATGGGGATCCTTGAGAATGGAAGGTATGATCAGCTCGACCCCGGATCATTTTAAAAAATCTAGAACAACTACCATCTTCCAGTAATAGCTACCATGGCATACAATAAAACTTAATTCCTCCTGGTTTTCTTCAAGCTGGTCATCCTCTAGAATGGGTTCATTAATCAATGAATAATATTTCATAACATCTTCCTCTAGGCATAAGCATTCAGCCATTGTTGTCGAGGAAAAAAATCCTCTTTCTCCATTAGTGAAACATGTTTCACTACCTTGAGGATATTGTACGAATCCTTCTCATCACCCACATAGATGATCAGCTCGCCTTGGTGAACATAAATTAAAACCTTCTCGGTAGATAGAAAGGGTCTTCCAAGAATCCAAGATGCCTCTTGGCCTTCTTTCATGTCCTGGATAACGAAATCTTCTAATAGAATTAATTTCCCCACATTGACCAAAAAATCTTCCAATAGCCCCCTAGGGTATTTAATAGAACAATCAGCCATTTGGAGTGCCACTTGGGTTGGCTTGAGATCATTCATCCGTAACATATTGAATACTCCAAAGGTCATTAAATTAACACTTTCCCCAAAATCACGAAGGGCTTTTCCGAACTTGAAAGGTCTGATTGTGTATGGGATAGTAAAGCTTCCCAGATCTTAGATCTTAGGAGGGAGAGTGTGTTGGACTGCCACTGAGCATTCCTTGGTCAGGGGAATGGTTCCCAAGACTTTCACATTCCTTTTATTTGAAAGGATATCTTTCATGAACATAGTAGATGTGGTCATTGGAATTAATGCATCTATAAAGGGAATGTTGATGTGAAGCTTCCAGAAGACTTCTATAAACATGGCAAATTGCTGGTCCAGCTTCTGTTGTTTCATCCTTGCTAGAAATGGAAAGGGATGTTCATATGCTTTAACCACTTCTTTTCTCTTATAATGTGGGACTTTAAGTTCTTTATCTAGCTCATGTTTTGGGGATGATTCCTCAGCTGCGACTTCTCCACCTGAGGAGAATGTGTGATTCTTTGATGGTGTAGCACCCTGACTCGTAGTTACCTTCAGCATCAACTCCTTCCCACTGCATAAAATAACAACATTAGACTCCTCCCTTGGATTTTTTTCAGTGTTTCCTAGTAGTGTACAAAGCTTTCTATGAGAGAGAGAATTGGAAAGCTGCCTAATCAGGTTCTTGAGGCTTCTAATTGATGCCTCCTAGTTTTGAAATCTTATTTTTGTAGCAGTTATAAATTTAGACAGTATTTCCTTTATCCTTGAGGTAGGATCTTAGTGAGGTTGTTGGGATACTTGTTGGGGAGGTGGCTATCACAATGGTTGAGTAGGATGTGGGTTTTGATACCCTTACTACTAACATTCTCATTTCTGAAATTGGTTACCCTGTTGCTGCCTCAAATACGGAGTCTGAAACTATTATTTACCATAACCAGGTGGTCTTTGAGGTCGGGGATGAGGATTTGGATGTTGATTCCCCCAAACATTATTTTGAATCACTTCCCACCCCTGGTTTTGGTACTGAGGGTAGTTTTTGGGTCCTCTGTTCTATGAAAAATAATTTACCTCACTGGTAGAGGCTCCCGCACATACCCCTGGGTACTCTCCCATAGCATGGTGGTCACCACAATGACTACATGATAGTTGACTGCTAGCTTGAACTTGAGATGGATGTTTTATATTTAGAGCATCGATATTATTTTAGACGACATCGAGTTGATCCGCAAGCATGGTGGCGGCATCAATATTATGTATGCCCCTTTTCTGAGTGCCCCGTTCAGAATTCCATTGGAAACTATTGGCTGACTTGTATTCCAACAATTCAAAAATCTCTTCAGGGGTCTTCCCCATTACTTTCCCTCCAAAAGCTGAATCAGTCGTGAACTTTTTATTAGTTGTTAGACCTTTATAGAATGTTTGGTCTTGCATCCACGATGGCAGCCCGTGGTGTTGCCATTTCCTCAGAATCTCCTTAAATCGTCCCCACAACTCATATAATTATTCCATGTCATGTTGTTGGAAGTTATGGATTTCATTCCTTAATGTGACTATCTTAAAGGGAGGAAAGTATTTCGATAAAATGGCTCGGGGAAATGCCTTCCAGATAAGAATAGATCTTTGAGGTAACCACTTGATACAATCCTTCTCCTTATCCCTTAATGAGAAAGGAAATAGCCTAAGGTAGATTACATCCTCTAATACTCTGTGGTACCGAAAAGTTTCATATATATCCAAAAAGTTGTATAGGTGATCATTTGGGTCTTCACTTGAAAAACCATCGAACTGAACTATATTTGGAATTAACTGCATTATTTCTGGCTTGATCTCAAAATGTTGGGCCTGCACCGGTGGTCTTACTATTCCAGTGTCTGCTCACTGAATGGAGGGTGATCCATATTTTATAAGAGTACGACATTGTGGCATCGGTTCCTGAGGTGATTGTGGAATGAACTAATGTTTCTCTAGAGGATAATAAGAATGCTGATTCTGAGGAAAATATAATGACTGCTCCAGCTGAATATATTACCTCGGTTGTGGGTGACAGAACCCCGACACAAATTGATCTGGTGGCCTCTGATGGTTCCTCAATAGGTATTCCATGTAAGCCCCTGGGGGATTCAAATGCTACTCCTCCTTAACACCGATTGGTGGATTTATTTCAATAACGAATGGATTCCCAACTCGTTGGATGGCCCATGGTTCTTCCTCCTAATGCGACATGGAATCATTTGCATTGTGATCACCCGTAAGTGCACAATGTCACCTAGACAACATTCTTTCGATTTATGGATCTATCAGGTGTAACTCCGATGACTCGAAAATCTAGGAACAAGTGACCCAAACACTAGTATACCAACAGTCCTACACAACACAAACAACACACCCAACTTAAAAGGGAAAAAATAATGAAAAATAGAATTGAGATGAAGAAAATAATTTTTAGAAATTTTTAATTTTTTTCACTCAATGACTTTAATTTAATTAATAAAAATGACTTCTTATCCAGAAACGATGCCAAAAATTATTATGTCATTTCTCTAATGTGTTTTTTTAGCACCATATTAATTTCCCTAACTTGTAACTAGCATAGTGTGAAAGTATAGGGTCAGCCAACAGGGAAACCATGATGGCTTTAATGAATCTTGATTTGAAATTAAACATGTGATGATGTTGAATTAAATTATGATTTTTTGTTTCATAATGATGGATCTTGAAAGAGAACTAATTTCTTGGCCTTCTCTAACTCCCAATGAATTAACTTCACAATTGAAGATTGCTTAAAACTAGATTTTAATGGATAAGGATAAAAATGCGTTGGGGCTGGACATTTATGTGGGATGTTAAACCGTATTCCCTATTGTGTTGTGTTGTGAATAATAACCCACATTTTTGGATTTCATTTGTGTCAGAATTCCCTTGGTATGATGAGTTCTAATTAAGTTGGTAGAAATCAATCCCTTGGTCTGAAAATTGATTTCAACTGACTCTAAATTTTGGAACTGCCCTCTAGAAATGACAATTATATCTAATGTTCAGGGATATCCCTTTCATAATTCTCCCAAATATCCTTGGAAACTCCATTCTTGGTCTGATATATAATTTCTAGTGAAATAAGACATGAAAGTTGGGAGAATTTGGTGAGAGATGGTGGACAAACACAAGAATAGAGAAACGAGTTCTACAGAATCCACATTTTTTCCAACCCCAACACAGGGGGGGTTCAGCTAATCATGATGAAAATGATATGAAACTTAATAAAATTCATAAGAGTTTCCATTACAATAGAAAATAGATGAATCAGAATCACAAAAAAAAATACAGAGAACAAGTGCTTATCCTCTCTCCAATCCTATCCTTATCCAGGCTCACCCATCAGAGTCTTCTCAGTCAGAAAGCACATTTTTTTAGTTGTCTAAAATCAGGTAGAAAGGGGATCACCAGGTTAAGGATTAGGTCAAATTTGAAAAGGCTAAAAGGAGAAGGCTGGAGTGGTCTACATGGTTTTGGGCACAAGGTTTGGTAGGTCGTGCGCTAACTATGCGGAAGTCTCTATATCAAATAATTAAGGATGTTTGGTATTACTGGGTGGGCCACACAGTTTGGTTATGCCATGCTCCAACCGTGCGGATGTCTCTAACCATGTGTTCATGTCTCACACAGTTTCTCTAAACAGCTGCACGGTTTGGTAAGTCGGGCACCAACTGTGTGGATCTCTCTATCAATGGCATATTCTCCCTCACGGTTTGAACATGGTTTGGATAATCGTGTGGTGATCATGCATGTTTCATTTCTATTTGAAATACATAGAATCATCCTTCCTTCATGTCTCGTTGCTTGATCTGGGTGACTCCAATCCGATATAGTCAGGGGAAAAGGGTCGAAAAGCCTCCAATTCCCTTCTAAGTCTCCAAAAATCCTAGACTTTCTACTTCATCCTCTGGTAAATAAAAAACATGTTAAGGAACATCAATCCTATGAAATACATAAAAAACCATCCCCATAAACCATTTTATAGATATTAAACCAATTGTAAATTCCTTATGCATAGTAGTGAAATAGATTGTATCTAAAAGTAATGTATCAATTATATTATAAACATTAACCTAATTAATTGTATATATATTAAAATTAATTAAAATTATGGAATTTATTTCAATTTTTTGTGAATATCAATGAAATATATTACTGTTATATAGATATATATTTTAAAGAGTTTTGTTATTAAGTATTGTATAATTTATACATAATAAAATAAATTTGTCATTTTTAATGATGAATATTGTATAATCTTTCATTTAATGAACAATATATTAAAACTCAATTAAATGTTTAATTAATTTTAATTATGAATAAGAACACATAATGTTTAAATAATGTTTTAATTTTATAAAAACATTTTATCTAAATAATTTATGTTTTTATACACAAGTTAAATTTCACATATTTATAATTTATTTTTAATTAAATGGATTAAAAATTTGGAATCACCATGTTTAAATTTTAATATATTGTGAAACAATTATTTTAATTAAAAAATAATAATTTAAATGTAAATAAATAAATAATGTATGAAGTGGTAACAATAAGTGAATTAAAGAATCTTGCATTCTTAATAATTAAACTTCTATTTATGTATTATTGAGTTACATTGATAGATTTGTTTGTAATAATTATATTGATTACTAATATATCCTCACCAAACATACTTAACTCCCCTGTGATTCATTATTTTTCATTCACCTAAATCAATTTTATAATGAAATGAAACACATTTTGAACTAATAAAGGATATCAATTATACCCCTTCCAAAAAACTCTATTTCTACAAAGCTCTATCTAATCACAATCCATTTTTTACTCTAAAATTTTTTGATAACATTAGTTGGATTTTGAAGCTACGAAGGAAGAATAAATCCTTATTTTGAAGTAACATATGATGTGAATCAATAAAGGAATCATGTTAATATCTATTTTCAGCCTAAAATTTTTCAATTTCCCTATAATCTACCCTTCTTATAAACCACATCCTTTAATTTATAGATTTTTCATTCAAATTAATATTCCTTTTTAATGTCTTACTATTATTGTATAACTCTAAACACTTACCCAATCATTATTATTACATGTTTTTGTTTGAGTAGGTTCAACCACCAAATGAATGATTTTATGCCAACATCACTATTTTTTACTTTTATAAGTATAAAGACATTAACATTGATTAAAAATGATATTAATGAGTAATATATGTTATGAAAATGTTTATTTATTATGATGAAAATTAATGTTCATTATAAGAAATCTTAATATAGTCAATAAAGTAACTGAAACATACAAGTTATGGATATGATTCTCAAAATCTGTACATATGATTTACATCAAATAGGTAGGGGTACTATAAAATTTTTGGAAAAAATGACACTCATATCTTGAATAATATGGAAATGGTGATCATTTTATCAATGAATAGGTAAATTCATCACCATTATGAAAATTTTATTAAACAATAGAAATTTTTGACATCTGATGGTGAAAATAAAAATTACCCATCTAATATTTGTGGAATGAATTACTATAATTGATGAGTATAAAAAAGAAATAGATATGAATAAGGTTATTAGACGAATTTATTTAGATTTTTATTTATATAATGTTGTGTTTTAATCAATTTCATGGAATCTAAGCATAAACGTAAAATTTTTCTTTCCAAAACGAGATTAAATCTGAGACCATTATAAATATCATTCTATATAGAATCTTTTTATGATATTTCCCTTTAAAACTATAACTAGTGTCCAATAATATGGGGTTTTATGAGTTTTCTATGCCTTATTATAATTTCACTTCCCCTCTACTTCATAACATACAATAATTAAAAATAGTAAAATAAACTAACCATACCAGTTATTTTCATTCGAGAATATTTTTCTTATATATTCATATTAATTATTATTGTTTATGTATGTTTTTATTAATTCCTAAATGGTTTCATAAATTATATTTCAATCTGATTGAATTTTTTTAAAAACTAATATTATATTATCATTTATTATTCCAACATTTTCCATTAACTCTGTCCAAATTTACAAATTTTAAAAGGAATATCTTTTTTTTTTAATTTTATATACAAATTAATTTTCCAACAATCATCAGAGGTTATCATTAAGAAACTTCAGGTCAATGATTTAATTGTTTGCTAAATAATTTTTTAATCAATTTTTATAAAATATTATTTAACAATTTAATCTGTATTAATGATGTAAATGGTATTTTTCTACATTATAAAAGTAAATTTTCTTCCCTTATAATTTCTTTTCATATATATTAATATAATTTAATTTTATTTATCCTTTACTATAAATATTTTGTAATCATACCTTTCATGTTCTTTAGTAGGATGGATTATGGTAACCCATCATAGAAGTTTTCCTAGAATATATATTTTTAGCACAAGTTAATTAATTTATGATGGAATTAGTAATGTTTTGAGGTTCATTTGGAACACATATTAATGGTTTTTTATTAAATGAGGGGTATTCACATAATTATTTAACCCTCTAATGCATTGGGTAACACATTATCAAATTTGATAAATTAGAATAGTGATTGTTATCAAACCATTAAGGGAAACTTACCACTACATAATGTGTTTGTAGAGACTTGTTGATCCCCACAAATTCATTTGGTAAATAATTATATCTCAAGATCTAACATGTTTGGTATCGTAAGGAAAATACAATCCATTTTGAAATGTCATGAATATCATGGTAGTTCACCAAGTAATAAAGAATTATTTTATTTAAAAAGAAATATTGAACATTATTTTTCCTATATTATGTTTTCATGTATAATGATTATTGACTCATGTTTCTGCACTATTATTTATCATGTATTTTGTTTTTTCAAAATAACTATTATATGAATGATGGATGATGATATATGATTTAATCAGTATGATTAAATTATAGTTTTCTTTATGAACCTTGATTGTGTTCTCATAACCACATGACCCTTAATATTCTCACCTATGATAATAGATTGTTTTATCTCATGTTTATGCTTTTTAGGCATCCATGATCACACATTGTAATTTTTTAAATACATATTATATAAAGAATAATATTTAAAATTATTATTTTTAAATAGGTATCATGTGAGAATAACTATTAGTAGACATATTTAAGATGTTTTAAATTACTTTTATTGTATATATAGTATCCAAATATACTAAACCTATAGGTTTTAGGGTTTGATTGTGTATAAATGAAAATTAGTCATTAGATAAAATAAAAAAATATGAATATAATTTATTTTTGGTTTAACTCATTTAGGTTTATTATTAGGTAATATTTCATTTATGTATTCATACATGAAGTATTTTGTGGATGAAATTTATGTTTTTTGTGTGATAATATAAAATTTATAGAAAATATGTTTACTAAACCTAGGGGTTCTGATTATAAGGTTTAATAAATATTCAATAGGAAAAATCATGAAAAATTATATAAAAATGTATGTTCCTTATCAATAATCATATACATATATATGTAAAAAAATTATAAAATCAATTGAAATAGAATTCATAAGTTTATTAGGGTCATTTTCTATTAGAATGTAGTTGGAAAGGCACCCATGTACGTGGGTTTGTAAATATTTTCTTAAATAATTTTAATGATTACTAAATTTTATTATGTTGTAAGGACACATATATTTTATGTATACATTTATGATATATATATTATGATATTTAAATTATGAATACTCTTTTATAGATTAAAAAATAAGTTAATATTGGTGGATGGTCATCACAGAATGACATGGTTTATTGTAATATGTTTTGATCATCATAAGCATGGGGTCATACAGAGATAAAAATATTCTATTTAGAATTTAATGTTGTTTATTTTAATTTCAAACATTATATAATTAGTATGATATAGGTGTATATTTTATAGTAATTCACATTGAATTATGTTAACTAGCTATATCACATGTGAATATTCATACATATAACATTGTTGTGATAGCCATTAAGATGATCTAATCATGGGATGGTTGGATATATTCTAATAATATGGTAGGGTTTTATTACATAATATATTATTTCACTCTTGTATGATGGGTATTAAATATAAGACCTCATTGGGTAATATATAAGAAATGTATAACCATAACTTATTAAGTTACGTGTGATATGATCATCTAAAATGATAAATGAAATGCGATCATTTTAAATGACATGTGGATCATTGTTTTGTCTCGAGTAATCATTACATGGAGAATCAAGAATGCATGAGTTGTAATATATATTATTATTATATTATATATACCATTTATATACTCTACGTCTTATAAAAATAAATTATATATATATTAATGATGTTTATGACACATATGGATGAAATATTATTGAAGTCACATGTGTCTCACAGAGATTATTCTAGATCCATTTATATATTGAGTAATATTGTTTCTTTCTATGGGATACTCTCTCATTAGGGTTTTAAATTAATAATTCAAAATCATTTTCATTTCTATAAAGGCCCATAGTGTACAAAAAATGGTTTTTAAATTATGATGTATTTTTATAAATCATTTTTTATTCAAAAAATATAAAATTATTTGAGTACATACAAAAAATTATTTTGGAATATCTTAAAATTTTGTTCTTTTATCACTCCATGTTTTCTCAAGGCATTGTTTCTATTAAATAAAACTATGTTTAATAGCATGTTTCCCATTTAAATTCAATATACAAGATACTGAGATAATTTCTATTAAAATAAACTATTACCACACAAAATATAAATTAATATATTAGGAGAATAATACATGAAAATTTATTAAAAATTCATGAGGAATAAATCCATAAGTAAATAAAAATACAATGAAAATAAAATATTTTCCCGTTAGGTTTAACATTAATATCATCACCCCAAATGCTGTAATAAAAATAATGTAGAGATTTAAAAATATTATAGTCATGTTGAGAGATAATTAAATAAATGAAATGAATGATCTCAGTAATGATATATATATTGGAATGAAATCTGATAGTTAAATATATTCGTCTAAAATATTTTCATTGGATATATATGAATTGAAATGTTCATCAGTAGATGTATGGTTTATGGGAATATACAATGGGTTTTTTGTGATATTTAAAATAATATTATTAACCATTTTATAATGGAATAAAAATATAATATTTATTTAAAATATTTTTTTGTATTTTTTTAAATAATTACATATTATTATTAATTTCAAAAATTTAGTTGATATATTTATCAAAATAATAAATTATTATAATACCAATATATTGATATATTTAAATGGTTAGAGGATGAAAAATTAAATTTATATGATGTTATCAACATTATATAATGTTACAAACTAATATTTCTATAAGAACTACTTTAATTAAGCATTTTGTATTTTCATCATTAATATTTAAATTGTTCTCTTATAAAATATTTATATTATATACTTTTTCTATTTATAAAAAAATAATTTGAGACATATTTAAATTGTTATTAATAGGAAATAGTAATAAGAAAACTTAATGTTTTAATATTCATTTCTCTATAAAAATAGTTTTTTCTATATATATTGTGTTTTCAATAAAAAATTAAGCTTATAATATTTTTAAATTAAATTTTACAAAATGGAGATAAATATTAGAATTATCTTATTGAAATTTGGTAAGATGTGGATTTTTTTAAAAAAAAATTTTTTTTCCGTGGTAAAATAATTATTCATATTAAAAAGGGCTAAAAAGTGGTATATGAAAATGGTTTAATTTTTTGATAAATCAAATTATATCAATTAATTAGATTAGTATTTTATTATGCTTGAGATTTTACCCTAAATTTATTAAAAATATTTACTCACCTATCATACCAAAATATCATGAGATTCATTCATTACAATTACAGAAAATAAATTTTCCAAAGAAATACCCCTCATTTTCACCTATTGAATGAGATATCTATTAACCCTTCCAAAATAATCTATTATATTAAATATATATTAAAACCATTCAAATTTAATCTATACTAAATCCTTAAAATATTTTGGTAACATTATTGTTCAAGAAGTTGGCCTATATCATTATTTTAAAAGGAACCCATGCCGAGATTGATCAAGTTAATAATGCTATTATCTATTATATTATATCACATTATCAATTAAACTAAAATATTTATTATCTTTAAACCTACCCAACCATTGTAAGGATATTCTATTAACATCGTTATGCTTTTAAAAAAGTGATTCCACTGTTATGTAACTCTAAATTATATATGAACAATGTTATATCAATATTATACAATATTAATCATGAAAACCTATCAAGACATTAAAAATAGTAATATATGATTTTAAAAAGTAACATATGTCATTAAAATGGTTTTTAAGGAAGATATGGAAATTAACATTCAATATAAATGAAATTTTAATTACTGGTATATTACACAAAAAATGATTTTCATAGATTCCATTCTCACAAACAAGACCCATACATATTATATGTTAAACATGTTATTGGATAAAAAATTTCTCAAGAAGGATTCAACCACCTTGACAAGAATCAATAATAATGTTATTGGTACCCAAGAACAAATAGATAAACCAAAATTACGAAAGTCATTTGAAATTATCAAAATTGGTAACATGAAATGAAGAAATAAATAATAACCAACTAATATATGAGTAATGAATTACTATATTTAAGAGTATAAATTCTAAAATATATGAATATAGTTTTAAAATATGTTATTAAGAACTTTATGTTTATTTTATATGAGGTTAAAACCCTTTCATATAAACAAGGAGTAATGTTAATGGTTTTCTTTATTAACTCATTTATAAATCAAGATAGTTATGGCTATGTTTCTATATGGGGAAATTGAACGATATTTATCTCCAAAAGAACCTCTATGTTATTATACACTAGTTATTTATCATTTTTTCTTTTTTCCTAAACATTTTAACTACTCCAAGGTTCATAATTTAAATTAATAAATGCTTATAATAGAAAACAACATTAAATCTTATTTTTTTAATAATATTTCACTTCCATATCTATATACATTATTTTATTTTATTAATATTTTTATCTCTAGTCATGTGATTCCTTGAGGTCCTTTTTAATAGATTCAAGATTATTTAAAAAATATAATTCTTTTAATGATTTTCATATACTTATTTTCCTACATATTTGACCATTTTTACAATAAGTGAAATGTATGACCTCCATATTTTAAAATAACACTATGTTCAGGAACATATAAATCATGAAAAATGAGTTAAAAGGAACCACTATATATTTTTAAAATATTATTATTTAAACATCACGGTTATATCATAGCCATTATAATTTGAGGTGTAAATATGAATAACCATATTACAAAAAATATATCTAAAGGTTTTATTTATTCTAAATTTATTTATTAAATTGTTATAATTATCATTGAAATTTCATTAAAGTCATTTTATGCTTACAAAATATGTTTTCTTCGAAAACGTTTTTATTTCAATTTTTTAGAAAAAATATAATATATTTTTGGAACATTAACATAAATTATTTTATAAAATAAAAAACTATATTAATAAGAATATCAAAATATTATTATGGTGATATTTTTGGTTTTTTGGAAAATATGGAGCATTCGATGAATAGTGAAATGTGCAGGTTTTTATAAACATTCCATTCCTTTAAATAAATTACATAATATTAAAGGATAATTATTATTTTTATTCCATTTAAAGTAAAATAATTTTTATTTTGTTAATATTTTATCCAATTAATAAAAATTAAATCATATTTTAACTGGATTTTATTATATGTTTATGTTTAGGTTTAAAAACTTATTGTTCTAAAAATAGTTTTAAAGTTATATTGTTTATTAATTTTAATTAATTAAGATCACTCATAATAAGGATTGATTTAAATAAAATTTATATATTATATACCTATAAAAATTAATTTATATTTATCTGATTACGATTTAAGGTAATATTGTTAATAAAATATTATCTATGACTTGAAAAATACTTTTCTTAATAAATCATCATTCGACAAATTTTGAGGTATTATTTTTAAATAAAAATTTTCAAATTTTTTTAATTGAATATTATAAAATGGATTCCATATTTTAATTAGTTTTTAATATTACAAAATATGAACAATATAAATTATTGTGGCAATTATTCCCAAAAATATTAAAAAACATGATATCGTGGTAAAAAAATTAAATGCTAAAACTGAGTAACCATTGAGGTAATAGGGATAACATGTTTAGAATTTTGTTTATTGTTTTGGTGTTTCTTTGTATTATTACTAATCTAATCCTTTATTTTTAAATTTTTATGAACTTATACTGAGATTGACTTCACATGATTGAACAATTTTGGGTATTTACAATAATGACACTCCTCTACAATCCTTAACGGGGACCCCTCCCATCACTTATTTACTCCACTAAAGACATGTTTCTATACTAAAGTCAAAAAAAATCCATCCCCAACATACATAATTCTTTTATATATTTTATTTTCTTCAAAAATAACATTCTTAGGGTCCTTAATAAGAGATCCAAATGAGGTTCCTCAAGCGATGGTAATCATCTTCACCAGGATCTTTCTTTTTACATCATTTTTTAACCATAAATTATGTCATAAAAATTAAAATATAAATACACATGTATATACAATTTACATAAATTTTATTTTGTTAATTTGAAAATATAAATCTGTCTCTTCTTCCATCAAATGGTATATGAATCCATCATTCATGTGTACAGAGGTCTAACATCTCACAAACCAATATAATTCATTTTACATCATCACATCTCATGGATGTTTATAAAAATATTGTAAATTTTTATATATGATATTAAATAAAAATTAATCATTAAGTAAAATTAATATATCATATAAATTCTTACCCTACCATCCATGTAAAAAATTGTAACATAGTTCGTGTGTACAAAATACTACCGCCTCACAAATATATGTGACTCATTTTTTATTACTCAATAAAATGGATGGTATGTGTATTTGTATTTAATAAAATAATAAGATATTCATGAAATTATTATAATTCCTATAACTTAAAATAAAACTTACCTTCTATAAATTATGATCATTGAAAATTGGAAACATTACACTTATGTACATATGACCTCATTTCTCTGTAATTGTAACATAATTAATTTATCATAACCATATTCCATGTTTATTTCAAAAATTATAATCTATATATAAAAATAAATATTATGCAATGGAAATTATTTTTATATGATGTAAAAACAATCATGTTGAACACTGTCAATACACCAATGAACAATTCAAATTATGAACAAAGAATCCTCAAAACACCCAATGTGGAAATGAAACCTTAAGTAATTAAATATGTCATTAAAACAAATGATGTATATAGATTAAGAATAAGGGATTAAATATTCCAAAGTATAATAAAAAAAATAATTGATAAATTTTTATTATGCAGGTAGTAGAATACAGATATGACAAATTATGGATTCGTTGTAAGTGTTTTGTCTCAGATAATACTTCTTTTAGACACATTCGTTTATGCACCTAATTTATTTATGGTTATATATACATTCCATTTACATAATATATCATGAACAATTCATATTTTTTGATATTTTATTATATAATTATATTACTTCATTCATGTGAGTTATGAATCTGATGGTACTAAATCAATATCGATTTAAATTTCAATATCATTTTATTCAAGATTATATTTTCTTGAATTTACAATATAGGAAAATATTTCATCATTGTATAATAAAAAACATTAGTTTTCTTATCCACTTTTTTTTTGTGAAATTTATATGAAATACTTCCATTTTTTTCTCTTTGGTACAGAATGCAATTGATAAAATGTTTTAAATAAATGATGCCTTTATTTCTCACCCTAGTAGAAAATTTGATTTCTTCAATATACTTGTTTTCTAAAAATATTTTTGAAAATATTTTTATCATTCTATTTAATTTTATTAAAATATTTTTAAATTTTTTGAATTTTTTACATTTTTAAATGGATAATCATTTCATTTTATAAATGAGATAATTTTTAATCTTTTTCATCTAATGTTAAATGGTTGTTTTTTATTTATATGAAATATGTAGAATTTCCCACCGTAATGACTAATAAATTTTTTGAATTTTTTTAATAATATTCCATTTTTCATTTTACAGAAAACATATTCTATATTATTTTTAAAAAAATAGCTTTTGAATATGTGATGTCAGTCTAACAAAGGTAATTTCCTCAAGAAATATTCCATGTAAACATTCAAATACATTTTCATCGACTACAACACTGTTTGATGTTATGAATCACATATAAATTATGTAAATATGTCTCTCAATTATATACCCAAATTAATATAACATACCTAAATGGTTTAATATGTTCCTTCTATTCATATCTCAAATGTATTAATTAAAAATTCACATTGGTTAAGATTTGATAAGATATTATGTAACCCATTTCATTACAGGGGTAATTATTACGATTGTGTCTTATGATTGATCCCATTTTATGGACAATATAATGATGAAAATGTTATGATGGTTATACATAGATACCACTCTAATCTATTTCATAATGATTTAGACTCATAACATGTTAGATATGGGATTAGAGAGAAAACTGAATCCATTGTTTGACATTTTATACTATCTAAAATTACCATGGAAGTTACCCTTAGATCATGTTTATGTCAAGTTATATATTTATTCTACATTTTGTATGTTATTCTGATATTCAGATACCAAGTTTTGTTTGTGTTATTCTCCAACGTTATTACTCTTTTTCCTTATCTTTTATGATATCATGTTATAACTTTGACACATAAGTTATGATTCTACATCATGTTTGACCCCATAAGGTAATTTTTTTCTCACCATTATTTCTATGTATTCTCACGGTCAAACCATGAATATTAATTTCTTGTTAATAATTTAGATCTCATTATATAGAATAAAATATAATTATTATTTTACCCCCACTTTGATATATTATGAAATTACTCTTCCAAATACACTATTCCTTGTGATTTTAGATTGTAATAAATGGAATTTTATATTATAAAATTAATGTAATAAAACGTTTAAAAGTATTTGGTCTCCATATAAGGTATGGAATACATTTAGTTAACCTATAAAAAAGGGATGATAATACCATAATGATAATTGTTGAGAAAAGTTTAAGGATAATCCAATCTATAGGATAATATCCTATTAATTTTGTGAAGGTTAGAGTGAGTGGTTTCCATTAAATTAAATCATTTTTAGGATAAAACATGTGTTCATGGCTCTATAATACTTGTACCATGAGTAATATTTCATAAAATTGAACATTAATGTGGACTCGATCATCACCTAGTGCACAAGAATAGGTTGTGCTACACACCAAGGATCAAACTCTGGGAGGATGTGTTTTAGAAATTCACAAACTATATAAAACCCATTATGACGGGAAAAAAGATATTGAGTTATAAAACATAATATGAAACGTTTCTATGGATAACCTTTAATAAAATCCTAGAGACCTTTAATTCATTATATACATATCATTTATAATCTCATACCTCTCAGTTTATATGTTTCTATTGATATGGTATTTTATTTTTCTATGGTTCCTAATATTATCTTTTGTTAATGGAGGGAAATAAGATAAAGAATGAAGAAATCAATGTGATGAGAAATTTAGTGATCTCCCCAACAATTTTCATAACCATATGTGAATGGTAGTTAGACATTTTCTGATCATTCCCTGTGAGCTATCTCAAATTATAATCAACAACTAGATCATAGTTGAATTTATAAAAAATAAAAGAATAAGTGGATGAAATCTGAAGGAAGTTCAAGTGTTAAAGATAATAAACAATAGAATATTTAGTTTTATACATGTAACAAATATGGGAAGAGGAACTGTGGAATATAACTTAATGTAATTTTGAGTTACATTATGGGTCGGAAACAAGGCCACAAATCATATAATTGCTAATGTAAAATGAAAATACTAATAAATAAGATAAAGGGAAATAAATATAAAAAAATTATCTCCAACCTCTTAAATGTCATATATATTGGGAACATGGACATTACATGAGGCAATTCCACATATTAATTCCAAATGGCCTTTATTATGGAATTAATTGAAGTGTTTTGGTTCTTGATTTCCAGAATCATGTTTTCATGGTGTTTTTATTAATGTTATTCAGGATCTAATAATCATGGAGCATATATAGATCAATATATTGTAGTTTTTTATTAAGGTATTTTCATAAAAATATTGAATTATACTAATGACAACAAAATATGATTTTATAGTATTGTTATATTTTATATAAAAAATTATTGAGGAAAATATAATCATTAACATGTGCTTTATATTGAGATATCCATATCCAATTGTGATTTTTTATCTTCTAGGTAACAGACATGTAGTATAGAAGAAATTACTGGATAAAAAGGATATGATGATTAATGCTTTTTAATGGTGTTAATAATATTTTTTCAAATTATAAAATGCCTATATAAATTTGGTTTAAAAAAGGGAATCATGCACACTGGGTGAAAAACCATCATTTCTGGCATGGTCATGGGGCTTGAGCTCACAACTGAAGGGAATTATGGGTCAAAGTCCAACCACTGGCCTATATGACGTACTGGTTAGTATGAAATTTTTTTAGTTAAACAATTTGGTGGATAAATAATAAGTTGATTTTGGGAAACATATTATATGATCATTTGTTTTTAATTTTTTAGTTTTTATGGTATTACTTATATTTTGGGAATTTGATTTTGGTTTGAGATATATTTGACCCTTAGGTTTGACATAAATAATTATTTTGGAAGAATGATATACTATTTTTAGAGATGTATGTTGAAGGGTGTGATATAAAATATGTGGTAAAACCCATCATTAGTGTTGAGTATATTGACATTTTTTGGGGTATACATTTATTTATTTAATGGATGGTCTTTGTAAAAAGTCTGGTTTTATTATAGAATTTTGGGTATTAATGTATTCATATTATTTTGATTTTTATACATTATGAAAACCATTTTAATGGTAATAATTATATGACGAATATCTATTTTCTATTTTTTGGATTTTATGATCAATTAAAATTTAATTATTCTGCTCTAGGATTAACAAACTAATATATGATATTCATTCATGAGAGTAAGTTGAAAAGTGGAATGTGGTGAGACTACAGCCAATTGATGAATTGTTTTTTATGAAATAATATGTTATAAACTATATCTAAATTATTTAGTTATATATAATAAATTTAAAATAATCCCTCAACTGAAGGAAATGTATATCGAAAAAAGGTTATCCTATTACCGTTATATCCCAAAAATCAATGGTCTTTTAACTCATCACATATTTATAGTTTCTTGTTCATTAACATTCTCTTGATCATTCAATTTCTAATGATCAATAATATATATCATTATCCATAATTATTTATTCCTTTCCCCCATGTCCATATTTTCAATTCCCACAAACTTTCACCTACTTTGAAATCTAGAAATATGTAATTCTAGATGACCATCCTATTTTACTACCCCACTTTTTAGAGGATGTTTTATTAAATCTTTTTATGATGTGGGTTTTTCACAAAGGATGTTTCAAATGTAAAACTAAGAACAGGTTAAAATTGTGTTGATGCAATTTATTTAAGGGTTTATAATGTAACACCTCATGAATTTAAAACAAAACTATTTTTGATAGTGTATAAAACATTAAACACTAAGATTAAACGAACTAAGATGTATTGTTATAATATTTTTAGTTAAAATATAATATTATAATCAGGCCATTAAAATTTGAGGCTTGAATTATAATAAAAATAAAATGAAAATTAAATATAAAGGGTTTATATACCCTAAATGTATTTATAATTTCCTGATAATAAGGATGCAAAGTATAGTCATGTCATTTTATTCTTAAAAAATTTCATTTCTTAATAAAATATTTTAATTGATTTTTTTTTTTGCGAAATATTTATAATGAATATGTGGAAAACTTGGAAATTTTATTTTTTAAAATGAATAAAATTTTTATATCATCAAATCAAAATTTACATACGGTGAAATTTTGGTATTTTTTAGAAAATATTGATTTTCTAGTGAATAATGAGAAATATGGATTTCTATAAAAATATAATGTATTATAACTAAATTTAGTAATGTAGATGTCCCATTATTCATTTATTATATTTAAATTTAAAATAACTATTATTTAGTTAATATTTCATCAAAATAATTCCATTTAAATCTTATTTATACTAGATTTCAATATATGTTTTTTAACTGAAAACACATTTTTATGAAACTATTTTAAAATAGGTATTTTTTATTCATTTTAATTAATTTATGTAACCCCTAAATAGTAATTAAATAAATGTAATTTTTAGATTATATATCAATAAATATTAAATTAAATTCATATAATTTTTTTTAGTTCTCATAGAGTGAATAAAATATCATTTAATACTTGAAATATGCTTTTATTGGAAATACGTCATTCAAAACATTTTTCTTCTTTTTTTTAAATTTAATTTTGAAAACATTATAAATTATATTTTATTAAAAAATCAATATTTTTAATGAAAATAATTTATATTATATAATAATTTTGACATAATATTTGGTCTTAATGAATTTAAAAATAGTAAAAAAAACTATTTATAGTGGTAAAAACAGTAAAAATTTTGAATGTGAGTTACCTTAGTGAAAAAGGTTATATAAAAAACATAAAACATTATTTTTAGTGTTATAGGTGTGTATTGGAATTATTACTCATCAAATACCTTATATTTTAATTTTTTAGGCACTTAGCTTTAGATATACTTTTGATTATTTAATCATTTTCTGTATTAAAATAAATGACACTCCATCTAAATTATTCAGGGAAAAACACTCCCCTAAAATCTTCAAACATATCATGAAATTTATCTCAACCAACTAGAAAAAATATCCTTATCTATATTATATATCTTCTTTTATTCCAAAATAAAAACTTAAGGGTCCTTACCAATAGATCCAAGGCCATTTCTCTATGGGTTGTAATTATCTTCACCATGCGCCTTAATATTTTATTATCAATTACCAACATAAATTAAGTCATAATAATTCAAATATAATAATTCTATAATCTCCTATAAATTATTATTTTTTCAATTTAATATAATAAATTAATTCCATGTTCTCTTACATCTAATAAGAAACGAAATCATTGTTGGTTTTTGTAGCAGACAATCGTCTCGTGAACTGATGTAATTTATTTTACATCATAGACATTCATAGTAGTTGTTGTCTTTTTAATATTATATTTATATAATATATTCATGATATATAAACCATTTTATAAACTTAATATATTATATACTTTATTACCTTCCCATTTAAGGAAAAATGATAACATCATTCGAGTGTATAGATGAATACAGCCTCGTAAAGCCAGGTGATTGGTTTTTTCTCATCAGATAAAATGTAGTGTGTTTGTAAGCATATATAAAGAAAAAATATGATATTTAGGATATTATTATCAATTTTTATTGTCAAAATATAACATAAATTCTCTATATAATGATCTTTGAAAATGGAAATGTTACACATGCGTACGTACGACCTACTGTTTCCGTTATTATAATGTAAATGATTTTTTCATAAACATAATTAATGGTTATTTTTAAAATTATAACTTATATATAAAAATAATATTTATTTCATTATTGTAATTCTAGATATTAATTAAAAATAAACACTTCGACCTTAATCAGCACACAGATTCCATTTTTAATTATGAACATAGAATATTAATAACACATTACATAGAAATAACTGATATGTAATTGAATATATCATTATAAACAAATTTATATGGTTTAAGTCAAATAAATTCAAGATATAAAATTTTATTAAGAAAACTTAAAATTTATTTATGTTCATTATAAAAGAGATAAAATAAAAACTTGATAATGTCTAGACTAGAGGTACGGGTTTAGTCTCAAAGCATCGTTCTGTGAGCCACATGTTCTTTTCTTCACCTAATTTTGTTTTAAATATTGAATATATTTATCACATAGATATTATATCATGATTAATTTATATTTAATGTCATTTTATGTTATAATTCATTTACCTCATTATTGTTAGTTATGATTAAAAAGTTATCAAAGTTGTAGGGGTTTATGTTTCAATCTCATTTTATTTTGAAATTATCTATGATTGAATTTCTATTATGGGAAATTATTAGATATTTTTCCTATAAAATAATTTCATTTTTTTATTCTCTAGTTATTCATGAAATTATAAATTATTATGTCAATTTACCTAATCATTTTAAAAAAAAAATTTGATGAATTTTTGTTTTCATAAAAGATGACATCATTTGTCTCTTCTGTGGAAAATGTGTTTTCATTCGAAACCATGATTTATAAAAATACATTAAAAAATGAATTTAACATGACCCAAATTATTTTTTTAAGATATTTTCACACATTTTTTTATTTTTACAATATGTTTTGTAAGGAATATTTTTTTCTTAAAAAAGTACATTTATAACTTTTTAAAATAGTGGGAATTCAATAAATTTTTAACATATATAGAATATATCAAATTACATATAGTCATGACCAATCAATTAATTGAAAAAAACATTATAATAAAACATAGTTCTTATAAATCCTAATTTTCCCTATAATATTTAGGGTTTTTTATTTTAACGACTTGATTTCAATGAGAAAAGGGCTCTTTCCTGAAGAAAATATTAATGTAATCATTTAAAAACATTTTAATAAATGGATAAAACATATGATCTTATAGAATGCTTCTAATATATTAATATGAATATAAAACATATACCTAGAATAATATCCCTTATGTTTATGGGGTAATACATGCCATATATTCAATTATCAAATTGCTTCATTAGAAAATTCATTTTGATAATGATATGAGACAAGATTATGAAAACTATTTATTTCTATTTGTATATATTATTTTTATGCATTATGATTGATTTACTTTTATGGTACATGTAGTAAGTGACATGTTACGATGGGTGTTCCCATATAGTGCCCCAATGAATTGGATAAATCTTTAGTCTCATGAGACTTCATGTTTGGGATTAGGAAGTAAAAATAAACCATTATGAGACTTTTTCCACCATGTGATATTGGATGATAATTTTTCCTTGACTCGTGCTTATATCACGGTTTATTTTTCTTACACATTTCATATGTTACGATGATACTTACTTTTTTTATCCCATGTGATTACTCTCTATAATTATATTTTATGATACCATGTTATACCTTCAAATCTCATTTTACACTCCCATATCTTGTTTATTACCTTACAGAGATTTCAAGGTCACCTATTTTTTATATGTATTCACTACAATATCTCATTATATTTAGGAGAATAAAAGGATTTAGGATCCCATTTTGGAAAATAATAGAACTTTTTTAGTATCTCTTTAATGTATTGTAAATATATTATTCTAAATAAAGTAATACTCACTGTCATTAGGTTGTATATAATGGATTCTTATGTTAAACAAATCATTGAATAATATTTGTAAAAGGATTGGGTTCCTATATAAAAAGAATATAATGTTTAAACACTTTTATTTCAAATTATTTTTTCCACCAATTTTATTCGATTTCATTAAGAAAAATCATATGTTTTTTTCATGGTTTGAAAAATAAATTCATATTCCTTTTGTTTTATAATTTATTTTAAAATAAATATTTTCATAAACGTAACAAGTTTTTCAATTTTTTTATCCATATAAATTTTAATTATCTTATAAAATTATTCCATGGGGTGTTAGTCATGTGGTACCCATTTGATGTACACATCACTCTCCATGGAAACTAGCCCAAGGTAATGTCTTGCAAGACTCAAAAATATTTCCAATTATGAAACATGAGGATTTGTAGTCATTTGATAGATGGAGAATGTGGGAAAAAACTAGCCCATTGAAATAACCAATTCACTCATTTACCTCATTATTTATGTTGTGGGGGTGGTATTATAGACTTTTAAACACCACGTAGTCCTGCATGAAACAAAAGTTCAAATCTCGTTGGTGGATATTATTGGGGAACTATAATATTACTATATTGTTAATTTTTTGGTGCGATATAAGCATAACTATTCATCTGATTTTTGACCTTAGGACACTAGTTTGGGACTACATGGAACATTAACATCATCCCAATATAGGATTTTAGTCCACAATCAAGTATAAAATGATGCAAAGAGATGTTTGATCAGTGTAGTGTAGCATCTCTCCAGGCAGCATTTCCCAATGTGAATCTTGAAAGAGTGACATGTTTGATATAGACTATGAATTTCACCTCTTACCAATCAGGAAAGAGGGTGGGGGAGGTTATATTCCACTTATATAAAATATATAATTCATCCTGATGTCTCTTGGATGTGTAAGTTCCACATCATGTAAATTATGATGACGAGATAGGTGAAGCGATGCATCTTGGAAGGAAGTGAGCTAAGGAGACATGCATACATTACTTTCTCATAAACATTAAAGGGTGATTTATGTGCATGTATATATCATACGGACCTATACCATGATTTAGATTAATTGAGAAATTATCTTCTATGGATTTATGTTGGTGAAGTGACACACAATAGTTAATGGTGGTGGGATTCGCAGCAAGAAAACTGAGATCCTAATGCAATGCTTCATACTATTTTTGGGCCTTTAGGAATTCTCATTTGGTTTATCGGAAAGAGTTACATCGTAAAAAATATTTTAATTTAAATTTGATTCTTTGGGCCTCCTTGTCATGTAAGGGTCACCTCAAAACCATTTTGAAAACAAGGTGTTTAATTCCTTAATAAAAAATGAGCCATTTTTCACTATGTATTTTTAAAATAATATTATAAAAGTAATTATCTAATCAATGTCACAATAATTTAATGTTTCTTATTATTCACTAAGAATATGAACCAAATACACCATCCACTAAATTTCTTATGTTGGATTTAGATAATACCTTACATATATTCTCACTGATGTCATTTATTTACCATGGGTTATAAAAGATATGATGAAATTAAAAATGTTTTCATGTTCATCTGGTACATATATGTTTGCTTTTAATTATTTTATGGGCAAGTCTAGAATTATATTAGACCCCATTTCATTGTGTAATGCATTATGATATAAAATAATTTGAAACAAGGAGTGAACCCAAACCCTTAAGATGGTATGTTCCCTAAGGTATGGGAACCATAATATTTTTACAGCACCAAAATGCATCGGGTAAGGAAATATATCACAAGAGACAACACCTGAAGAATTATATTTAAAGAATGATCCAATATGAGACATTGTCCAATATGTAATAATGGTCTTGTAAATGATCCATGATTAAATGAATATTTTTTTGATTATGTATCATCCATGGTTTTATGAATTTTCTATTTTTTCATGGATCATGATTATTTAATAATGTTTCCACACACTAATTTATCTTGTATTATAAAAAATTAGTCCTAAATATTACTAATAATTTATGATCAATTTTTTATTTTGAATGAATCTATTCTGTTCCATATACCATGATTTTTTTTCTATATCCACGTATTTATCTTATTGTTACTTAAGATATTCGATTGATATCTCTTATGTTTTCTCTTATGGGTATTATGATCTCACCATTCCATATGTTTCCATTCCCATTTTTATTAATAATATTGTTATGTATAATGATTTTAATAAGGTAAAATATGAGAAGATAATTTTTCATAGATGTTGAAGATGATTAAAAATGAATTGGTTAAGTTTTTAATCACAAAATATAAAAGGCATTTTTGTTTTAGGGTGTGATTTGTAGTGAGATTTAATGAATATTAATATAAAATGGAGAAATATATATGTATTACATTCACAGGTTTCATAAATTCGTATCATATCATGGTTTAGCTATATTTCAGGATTATGATATTATTTATAAGAATATTGAACCTAAAAAACCTACTATAAAATAAAAGCATTGTAGGAAAAAAAATAAAACCATACATAACCAAATAATGAGTTGATGATTTAAGACAAATTAGGAATTAGTTTCATTATCATATTATTTCATAATTTGATTATTTATTATTGATACTACCACTTTCCTATTTCTTATAGTCAATGGATGGATCAAGGAGAAATTTAGTAAAAAATAAGTTTGAAGTAAAATTCAGTAATCAACTTGTTTGGAAACCAATTAGGATAGAATATGGTGTGAAAAATATCATGGCAATGAATTCTAATATCCATAATGAAATTTAAAATAACACACAACATCTTAAACTTCTTATTGAACAAATGAATGAACAAGTATTCCATCAGTATTTGACATTGAAACGTACACCCACTTTCAGTGGGACTTTTAACCCACTTATAGAATCCAAATACATGAATATAATATATAAGATATTTTATATTATGCAATTCTTGGAGCATGAAAATATTATTTTAGATATATATTTTTTAAATGGAGAGTAATATCAATTATAGGATCCAATTAAGAATAAAATTAAAGTGGATAAACAATACTTAATAGAATGGGTGGTGTTTTATAAGTTATTTAGAAATAAATAATTTCATCGTAATCTTTCACTAAAATTGCGAAACAATTTATGATGGGAAAAATAAAAGGAGGACGAATCCAATAGTTTCCATGATAAAAACATCCTAACACCTTCAAGGTAAGCTTCTAGTTTTATCAAATAAAATAAAATAAAAACATTCAATTTTTTAGTCGTACAAATATGGTCTTGGAAAGAAATTGAGTTAAAGGAACATTTTTAGTAATGATTAAATTGATTGAGTTTAATCAAGTTGGATATAGAAAGTTAATACTCCCATTATTCTTACTATAATTTGGACAATAAGGAAAAAATAGAGCTTTTAGGAATGTAAAATAGTGAAAACTGTATTGTAAAAAATTAATATTATTTAAAACAATATATAAGGATCATGAAGGAACTGTCTTAAATTATTGGGGAAATGATTATAGTGTTGAAGAGAATGCCATTAAGAACATTATGGAAGAAGAGATATAAATATCCCAACCAAATAAATTGATGTAATTAAATCTCATAATACCACACCACCCACTCACCAATTATTTATTTTTAATATGTACGAAAATTATGTTAACTAGTGCAAAAATCCAATGGTTAATGAGGAATTTCTACATAAAAACTCTAAAGACAACAGATATATGGATTGATTATAAAATCATATTACTAATGTGAGTCATGAAAATGAGGTGGTGGAAGGTGCACATATCCGACACTGTAGAATAGAAAATGTGTTATCTGATTCTAGATGTACCCCCTCCTTTATATATAGTAAGTTCTCAAAGTGAATCAAATCACCAATGTAATGGCTATATATTGAACTATCAATGAAATCCCTTAGTATCATGATCATCTAAGTTATATTACTCCACTCTAATAGATGTTTCCTAGATGGTGATTCATATTAATCTTATTATTCTTCCTTTAAAATAATTTTATGTGATTTTGGGAAAGTCTTGGATATCCCTACACATATCCTCCATTAAATTACATAACAAGGAAGTAATATTTCATATCCTAAATCATCATATAATCATCTCATGATGTAATGATGAATATAGACTCAAAAGATAATTTATTTCAAAAATATAGTTTTTAATATCAAAACATATGTTGTATTTATCTAAAATGGTTCTGAAAAAAAGGGATGTTGAAGATATTTATATTAAGTGGGAATATGTAGATGTATTTCCGAATGATATGCCTCATTTACCCCAAAATCACAAGTTTTAATTTTCAATAGATCTTATTCATGATTGTATTTTGATATAAAATAATTCATATTGAATATTCCAAGTGTAATGGAAGGAATTGAAGAAGAAAATCCTAAAAAATCTATACATGGGACTCATAATCCAATGTTTTTCACCACATGGTAAATAATAACACTTTTTTATGAATAATGATGAAAACATTCATATTTCAATTGACTATAAAATACAATAAAAATTCTAAACAAAAAAATATCATCTACCCTATATTTATGATTTTTCTTATCATATACAAAGGGATCAATACTCCTCCAAAATCTTTCATTAATATAGATATTATAAAAAATGAGATAAATGAGGGAACATACACTAGAAAACCTTATTTACAAGATATTTTAATTATGAGTATATTTTGATTCAAATCAAACTCATAATTTTCTATATATTTTTTATAGATTTTACAAATATTTATATTAAAGATTAACTTAATACATTAGTGTTATTATTTATAGATGGTATCCCCATATACTCCATGTATAAGTAATATCACTAAGATCATTGGAGGATGGTGTTTAATACCCAGATAAAGGATGTTTTTTATTTTAAATTAACAAATTCTAAATACGTATATATAAAGCATCATTATTGGGTCATGTAGTCATAAGTGAGGTGATATTTTTGGATCCTTTAATGAAAATATGGAATGAATAACATATCTTATTAACCACTATATGGAAATCTATCGATTTATTTTTTATTTCGAAATAATTGATTATTTTTGTGAAATTTCTCAGGACTTTAAAATCTACTATCAAATTTTACAAAGAAGGGAGTCATGTTCAGGTAAACAGGTTCATATAAAATAAATTTCAATGATCCCCAGAGAATGTCGGCACTACACTTTTAGTCATATTACCCTAAAAAGGGTTATTTATATACTATTATTCATGAAAGGAAATTTACATGATGTTTTTACATTTATAATGACATCGAGGTATGTTATAACTCTTGTAAATTAGAGATTCATTAGAAAAACTAACCTATGAAGGATTTAGAGCTAATCATTGTGATATTTTAGTTGATGATATGGATGCATTATATCAATGGTGAAAAATGTAAAATATATAATAACCATAAGAGATTAATGTTTAAATTTACATAGAATGTAATGAACACACACTAAACGGTATCATTGGAGATGATAAAATACATTGACTACCCAACACATCACCACCCAAAAATTAAAAACAAATAAACTAAAGTTATGAGAATTTATTAACATTATTATATATCAATAATAATGAATAATGTAGATCTAATTATAGGGATTTATTGAGGATGAAAATTTAAATCATATGGTAAGAGTATAAATCATATATTTCAATAATTAATGCTCATCTATCAATATATATGAAGATTATGGAGGTAAAAATGGATGAAAAAAGCTACATAATAATGTTGGGATTATCATGAAATTCGACTTTTATTACGATGGAATTATTATATTTGGGAAATGAATATGTGTTCATTCAAATCACTAAGGAGAAAAATAGATATTGGATTATGCATATAGTTAAACATTATCAACCCTTTTTAGAATCATGATGACTTATATAGATATAATGAATCATTTCTGGTTGGTAAATATAAAGAGGTATGTAATGGAGGTCGTATTTCAAGGCTAGGAATTTCAGCAAGTTATGTTTGAATGATATTATTCTAATGGTATGATGAATCCATTACACATAGCTATATAAAAATGGGGGAAACAAAATGTATTTCATGGTAGATATTCCTCATACCCCTAAAGGGCATAATTCTATTTCGTTTTAGTTAATAACCAAATTAAGTTATCATAATTCATTGATATTCACTAATATTTGTTTATCGATAGAAAATTATGGATATATATAAAGGAATTTTTAAGGATACATGGATTAAGACAGTCAATTAAATATCATTTGGTTATATGGTTTACCCAAATTTTCTTGAGAATGTTTCATTATAATTGGATATATAGTTGAGATTTTACACTACCTATATTCTATAGACTGATTCAAATTAATTGGACTATGATGGGTTGAAATGTCACCCGATCTGGAATGCCACTGGGATTAAATGGCGTTACCGATTCCCACATGTTTTAATCTAGTGCTTAGTTATTAATAATGTACTCTTGTTAATTATTTCACCATCCAAAAATAATATAAATAGACATTGTAAAAATGAAAACGAATTCATCTTAACTAATCAATGTTTAGAACACCCATTCCCCAAAAAATCAATTTGAATAAAAAGAAAAAAACACTTGAGAAGTATGAATAATAATAATAATAAAATATATACCAAATCAAGCATAATCTGAATATAAATATAGTAAAATCACATATACAATCAAAAAATGGAGATATATAGGCTAAAATGGTTGATACATAACTATCCCAAAAGAAACTGAAAGAATTCCACAACCACTAGAAACCATATCTATATGATCCATAGTCACAGATAGCTTTTAAAACTCTTTCCAACCATAGAAAACATGAATATAAACACCAAAATATATCAGGTGAATGAAACATAATAAAAAACAAGTTAAATTTACACCCTTAAGGATGTTTGTAGAGTGTGATCTAAATACTCCCAGTATGAAATCCTCATAGATTTTTTATCATTTTATCAAAGGTCATATCAATAATATTAGTTTAAATTATAAATATATAAAATATCTTTCTCTTCTAATTGAGATGAGACTACACAATAATTTTTAATCACCTTTAAAAAAACCCTTCTTAATGTATAGAAGGGAAGAACCAAAAAACATATTACTAGAACACTTTAAAATCATAAGAAGATGATTTATTTTTATGTTAATGAAAATAAGAAAACTACAGTTTATGTTAATAAAACATTTATCAACATTATATATAAGAAATACACCCAGAATTTCTTGTGAATACTTTTTTAAATAATATTTAGAAAAATGATCACTAAATAAACATATGTTATAACAGAAACTAAAATTAAAAAATCACTAACACACAGAAAATGATAGAGCATAAGAAGACCAACTACCAAAATGACGGTGTTATGAAAAATTATGGGCATTGAAATGAAATCAAGGTATATAATGGGATCCCCTAAATAATACTAATGAGGAACTAACTTTACAGGGAAGCTCCTTTGGACTGAAGTGACAGATACATGATCTGATGACTGAAACAATACTATGACAATAAAGTATATGTCAATATCCCGATAGTCCTACATTGATAGATAGTAAATAAAATACATCATGGGAGGAGAAAATCTACCAAGGTCCATATAATATATACATTTATAACTCATCCTATTAATTGAGAAACACTATATAGTCACTGAAAATTATATATTTGGTCTTAAAATCATCTAGGTCATCCATTAACATGTTCAAACTCTCTTGTACAAGAAATGAAAAATTTGGAATAATCCATAACAAAACACAATATAAAAATTCCAAATCATACTATCAACACCTTTGAATGAATTAATCCTTTTTTACTTGAATGAAAATTAATAAATTAACTTTTTATCATAAAAAAGGTGCTAAATCTATAGTCTAACATGTCTAAATAACAACTTATTTAATGATACAAAGTAGTAATTCCATTGAAAACTATCATGAGAGATTAATAAACTATAAATATTATGAAATATATATTTAATACACTCCTTGAAATGACACCATGGAAAAAAAATAACATATTTAAAACCAAATAGAATAAAACATAATTTGATATTTATTGAGGAATGAATTTCTATTTGATTTCCATAATTAAATAGTCCCAAATATCCCTTTCATTTTTGAAACATATATTGAAGGAAAAACCTTTATTAATTTGAAGACCCAAATGGTGCCAAATTCCATAAATAAAAAATAATACCTTTTTAATATATTATATAAACGTTTTCCTAAATACATAATATTCAACATAAATTTAGAAAGGTGAAAATTCATTTAACAAACATTATTCCAACTGATATAACCATTTAAGAATTTATGAAATGAATAAAATTTAGTATATATGGAACTATTTTAATGAAGAAGGGTATTATAAAACATCAAAAATGGTTTTCATGAATGTTAAAGGAAACAAAAAATACAACTTCAATACAGTAAGAAGAATCGAGTTACATCACACAGCCTTCAATGATGAATGGCCCAAAAAATAAAATAAATAGTCTTTATAATCTATAAACAAAAAAATCATGGAATAAGAAATAAAACAACATTCAAGTCCATCATATTCCATATTTTTTACCATAGGAAGAAAAAAATGAGATAATGCAATTGGCAGAGAGGAAGATATAATAACAAGGAGTAATAGAGGTTTTACCTTGAGATTTATCTAGGAATATATAAATAAAGGTTGTACAATCTAGAGGGTGGGAGGTAGGAGATCCCTTAAATGTTCTATAGAATATCCCAGATGAGGAGCTGAGTAAATGGGGTAAAAAATCATTAAAATTATAGATGAAACATATAATTTTATGTTTTAATGTTACTATGTAGCTCAATCAATTGAGATACATAGTTTATTAAACCATGTCCCAATCATGTAGTTAGAACTAGAAAATCACAGCATGCCCACATTATAAGGCTTCAAGTTTACCAAAATATATAGTAATTGAGTAGATAACCATTAATAAATACTATAATATAGTTTCATGGTCCCATGCATAATTTATCTTGATAATCCATAAGTCATGCACTAACAATCCAACCAAAAAATGTCTCAACAGTTTACATAGTATTTTCAATGTTTTACATTGAACCATTTTATGACCCTCCATACTGACCATTCTCATAAATATAATCTATTTATCCCCATTCATATTACTACAAAAACACATGAGCTGGAAAAAGCCGCTCCTAAAGAAAATATATATAAAAATCCGATAGGTAGAGTCAATGGTACAATGGATTGTTAAAAAAATGAAAATATGTCATAGTGAACATATCTTCAGTTAGGAATGAGTCACAAAACCGCTACCTGATTTTCTTTTCGATACATGTGAGCGACAACCAGAGTGAGATGGGAAGCATTAAAGAGACATTCTATCCAATGAGATAATACCCTCCAAGGCACATCCCTAGTTTTAGTTTTAAAGACGTAACAACAAATTTTGAGTCATATTCACGCCAAAACAATTTACAATTATATTGGATAACATACCCAAGCATATAAGTCATTGCCAAAATTTATGCTTCATATGTTGTCTCAATGTCAGTGTAATGATGAAAACATCCTAGGATGAAGCCACTATGTTTGAAAACACACTTCGACAACTTAAAGGCCCATTCCTTTGAGAGTCAGCCCCATCAACATTATCATTGATCCATTAGATTATTGGGGGAATCCAGTGAATGAACATTATCATTTAAGGATTTATTGGTAGACCAACAACACCTAATAATCTTAGAATATACAGATCATGCATAGTATTATTCATAACTCTTAGTTAAAGAATATAGGCTTTGTATACAACTTTATGTAATGTGATAGTTCCCATGTGTAGGGATGGTTACTTTCCATCAAATAGTTTACCATTCCAAGCTCTCCATAGAAATTGTAAAACCAAAGTAGTCACTTCATATAATAGATTATAAAAATTATCACAAAAATCCATAGAATATAGTACCTCCAAGAGCTCACAGCTCTATATGTTTCTTTCCAAATTCATGCCAAAAATAAAAATATGGGTACTTCCAAATTTCCCACGAAAAGAACATGAAATGAATAGATGGTTCACATATTCCCCATCATAAAGACAAATCACAGAAGAAGAGGGAAGATTATGTCTAGATATAGTTAATTTATTATGTGTAGGATGACATTTTTCTATACTTCTCAGAGTAGAAAAAACATGTAAGGATAGACGAAACATGATATAAACCTCATTAACCATCTGGGTGAACTGCTGGACCACCACATTTCAGCCTATATAATTTTGTGGTATTAATCTAGCCATGTAGATTGGGTTTCCATCAGAGAGTATCGCTATAAAGTAATCCTTACAATTTCATTTCTATAATGGTTTGGCTATAAATCATACTATAAAACTTACTCCTTTTTATCAAGAAGTCAGCAATGCTCATGTGTATAGTCTTACGAAGAAGAGTGTTGATGTCTGGTAGAGGGTTATCTTGTCATGTGGTTGTCAAAAAATTGAGCATGGATTCCCTACTTACAATCCATTTTGTGTCTTGAGCAATTTTGTTGATGTAATTCTTCAAGTAATTCCAAAATGAGGATGCGAGATGGTGTTTATATGCATTAAGGAGTCTATCTTTAAACAAGTTTGATAGAAAATTAGACACATCATCACAATTATGCTAACCATATGTGAATTTCCCAATTAGGTTGTCATTAAAGATGTTGAGATCTTTGAATCCAAGCCCTCGCAATTCAATTGATTTAATAAGCTTCTTCCATTCAATAGTAACCAACTTCCTTTCATAAAAATACATAGACTATATAAAATTCTGAATCATTCCCCATTTCTCCTTAAGTAGGTGTTGAGGCCACATATAAAGTGATAAATAATAAACAAACTTTTAGGTAATCATAGAGTTGGCAAGACACATTCTTAAAGCCTAGGACATGTATTTTCCCTTCCACTGAGACATTTGATTAGCAATGTCTAACTATATGTCCTCTAAGTAAATCCTTTTCACCTTTTCCCCAAAATAATGGGACATAAGGATATTTAAATGGATGGGAACCTCTTTAAACCCCATGTCTTCTTATAATTATATTTTCCCTACCAATCGATAAATTAGACCCAAAGATAATGAATGATTTTTCCCAGCTAATGGATTGACCAACAACATCCTTATAATGAGAAAACAATTCCTTAACCGAAGAAATCATCCTTTTCAATGCTTGACCAAATAGAAGGATATCGTATGCATATAAAAGATGAGAAAGAACATGGTCATTTTTACCTGATTTCATTTTTTATAAAGGCCATTTGGAGCTAACTCATTGATGCATGAACTTATGTAATATTCTATAATGAAAAGGAGGGGACTTGAAACTGGGTAACCTTGTCTCACACCTCTGGTGCACTGAATGTACCCTATGGTGACTCTATTAATAATAATGAATAGCATAGAAGAATTTATAACTATAAGAATGTGTCTGATGAACATTCTTTAAAATACATACATTCGGAGGATTTCAAGGATGAATATCCACTTCAAAGTATTAATGGATTTAGATATGTCAATCTATAGAGAAAAATTAACATCCTTCACTTTCTTCCTCATTAAATTATCACCCTTTAAGGTAATAAATATACAATACTAAATACATATTCCAAGAAAAAATCCAAATTGATTAATAGTAATGAAATCCATAAGAATTCCACCCAGTATGTGTATAAGAATATTTCTAATGATCTTGGGAATTTTGTTCCCATGTGAAATAGGCCTGAAGTCATTGATATCAAGAGCGCCCTATTTTTTTGGTATCAAGGTAAGTAATAATTAATTTACCCTCTGGGGCATGATATAATGATGAAACAATTCCTTAATTTCATGATATATATTATCCTTCAAGATATCCTTTTAAAATATAAAGATTATATTAGTGAATCCACATGGTCTAGGAGCACTCTCCATATTAAGTAAGAAAAAAAGAGCCCTGATTTCCTCTTTGGATAGTACCATGGTAAAGGAATGATTATGATGCTCCCAAATTCATTATGTAATATTATAAGCCATTTTATGATTGTTGTCCAACCTGTTTTCAGAGTATAAATCCTTGAAATTCTCCACAATCATGTGATAAATCTCATGCTCCGAGGTTAAAATGTTTTCTATTAAAACTGAATGCATTATTCCCTATTTTTTAAATCCTCTTTATTTTGGAGTTTTTATATCCAAATTTAAGCCATATTCCATTTTCATGATTCTTTTCAATTCTTTCATTTATCATAAGAATAGTTTTTAGCCTAGTATGAGACATAATTTCACCTTGATATGGGACTTGTTTTTGCTGATTCAGAGTCTAAATATTAGTGAGGCATTCTTCAGCCACTTTAATGTCCAAATCCATATTGGAAAAGACTTTTTTACCCCAGTCCTAAAATATATTTTTGGAATATTTAATATTACTAGACAATTTTTTTAAAATAGCTACCAACAACTTTATGATTCCATGCCTCCATCAAAAATTCACTCCATCCAAAAACTATAAGCCATCCGTTATTGAATATCATAGGAAGAGGTGATGAAATTGTGAAATTCATGGAGAATTCAACCATAATAGGATTTTAATCAGATTGGTGCTTTGGGAGTGTGAATCCAAAGACTCCATTTTCAGTAGTCTTATTATCCATTTTAACAATGCATCGGCCAAGCATACCTGCATGTTTACCATTCTGAGTTTATCTACTACATGTTATGTCAGCCCTAATAGGAGGAACCTCAATAAGATTACACTGATCGATGTAGGAGGTGAACTCATGGGATTCAATGTGGTTGAAATTATCAATAGATTTTTCTTAGTTATTTAGAATAATACTAAAGTCCCCATGAATCACCCATTTATGATTCATTCCTTTTTATATTTCCACCATTTCATCGAAAATAATCTCCTCTTGATGTAGGATGTGTTTCCATAAACAACCTACATTGAGAGAGGACATCCTAAGATGATGAAAAATATAGATATTCATTGAGGTAGCATAATAAGATCTTTAAACTGTATTATTTCATGTTGGAAGACCCATAAATGATTCACATTTTCATCATGCATGTTTTGTGAAGCAAAATTGTAACCAAGGGTGCTCCACATAAATGTATTCCAGTTGTCAAAAAGTATCTTTGGCTCATTGATTCCAATAAAAAATGGTTTGTATGATATAATAAATTGTCTAAGGGTTTTGGCCATCCAAGGATTCCCTAACCCATGAAAATTCTATTAAAAACTCTTCATTGTTTAGGGTTTTACCACTTGTGTGAGGACCTCTATGTTGTGCCTAATTCACTTGGCCTTGCCTTTTCATTCCATTTTTTCTTTTTTATTCCTTTATTATATACTATCAATTCCAGTCTCTTCTTTATTCTCACAAATATTTCATTTTTGTATGTGACCTTATGTTGATATAGTCTTAATCGGATGTGCATCATCATCCTCACAAGACTGGAATTCCACATTCAAAGGAATGAATATTTTAGAGGACATCAAAATATCTATAGAATGATTTATAGAGGATATATTTTTGGCTACCTTTCATTCAGTAACCTGCTAAAATCCCCCTCGTTCTCAATGTAAACATCTATTTGAGGATGTATCTCTACAAATTGTGTTGACCACTTGCCCGCATCCTCCAAAGATGGATCTCCACTTGCAATTCCTTCTATTGTGCTGTCCTGTGAGAAGTTTGTAGCAAACCCAGGTGAATTAATCAATACAATATGATCACTTCTAGCCTATGACATTCCATTTTTATGAATCCCACGTGAACTTCCATCCAAAGGCATGATGTATTCGAATGTGGGTGATACATTCACCACTACCGTCTCCATAACATTGTGTGTTTGGGATATCATGGTGCCTTCCTCCATACAAATAAGAGAGGTATGAGTGTCAAAAAAAGAGTTTCTTTATATGAAATCACATCCCCACATTCTAATTCATCATTAAAGGTCTGCAGCTTGTCAATATCTATCATCACATTTGGGGAATCTAGTAGAGAAGCATCTTTTCCCTTCATGTTTGGAATATACACCCTATAATCACAAGGGTCTACAGGGGTGTGGACAACCACTAGAGAATTGTACTTCTCCCCAAAACCACCGACATGCTCATGAAGAATATTACCATGTACCTTAACATCATTAGAATCATCTCTTATCACCATGATACCATCACTCCCATCAAACGATGGCTACCCAAATTCACCAATTTTCTTCATCCTGACACACTCATTCCTACCTGAAGAGTCAATTTTACCAAGATTTCTAGTGGGAATTCTAGACATTCCCTTTATTATACTACATTAATCCACAATCTTCCCCTTAAGATTAAAATAAACATCATTCGATATGTCTTCTACATTCAATCACTGAATGTCCAAAGATGTTCCACATAGAGCAAAATTTAGGCTTCCTTTCATGATGAAATTTGAGATGCGTTTTATTTTCCCTTAAAGAGAGCACTAATTCCTCCACCACTACACTAGACATGTCAACATCCAACATGATTAGAGAATAGTTCCCAAACCATAGGTTATCAGTTTTCTTTTACAACCTAATGGGATTCCCAATAGATGAAGTAATATCCCAGAGGATTCTTCGGTGCCAATAGATCTAATTCAGATTGAAAATGTGAATCCATAAATGACTGTTAGTGTCCCTCATAGTGTCCAAATCAAAATTTAGGTCCAATTATTGAATTCTATATAACCCCAACTTCAGAGATATATATCATAAAATCAAATCTTGTATCTTGTAGTCATCTGATGGAAAAAACATGATATTACCCATGACCCATTTCTATAATTGTCATGTCATCAAAACCCCATAACTCCACAATCTACTGAGTGAGATAATGAAATTGAAAAAATCATTCCCCATGTGAGAAAAGAACTCATGAAATTAGGGAATATTTTCATTGGATTATCCTTTCTTCTACGACTTCTTAATTAACCACCACATGCATGATGCGACCATTCCTGATTACCCTACGGGGAGGGGGGTATGTCAATGTTTGTGAAAGAAAAATATTCTATTGATTTCACCCCCTTTTCAAAGATCCTTAATTGAGTACTAGGAGGTATGTGATCAGGTTCTTTCAGATTGGGAATGTCCATGAGTCGAAATATCTCGCAATGCCCGACATGATCAGGAATAACTGATTTTTCTGATGGTTTTCATGGATTTAGATCTTCATGTGATACAGAGTCTCTAGGTGTAGGGTTTCCCCCCTTCTCCACTAAATCCCATTTACCCAATATCTTTTACCCCCAACATATTACATCATACATGGTTTACTGTATGTAATGCACACTAAAAATGGAATAAATGTAAAAAATTTCAAAAAGAAAATTTGATGTTTGGAATAATGAAAATTTTATATTACCATAAAATAATATCAAATATAACATAACTGTTACTTTTGGTTCCAAAATTCATACATCCATGCCACTTTCACCACAAAAAAAATAGTAATAATAGGTATAAGTAAAATAAAAACAAAAAACTCAACACTAATATAAGATATGGAAGAACTCAGAAAGTACAAAGTGGTCCACTCCGAATTGATCAATGTATATGATTAAAAATCCCCTAAACAAATAACCAAATCCTTAAGCGTCAATAACTATTTATAAGGATGATCTAACTAAAAACCAATAAACATTGCATTCAAAGAGAATAGAGACCTATCAACGGTTTATCAATAATTTATATTCCGTCAAATGTGGTAATATATGGTTTAAACCCTTCCATGATGGAAGAATCGTCCATAAACTAATGTTAACAAAAACCATCCATAAACCATACAAACAATATAATAATCAACCTCAAATACCCAATGAAATCATAAATTAATGGATATCCAAATGAACAACAAAAAAGATTATACACTTAAATACAACCTAAATCATCAAAATAGTAAAATATATTTATATCGAGAAGACACCTCAATAATTATCAAGTGGGGATTCAACCATGGGTTATGAAACTAAATGGGAGGGATGAGGTATCACCTCAAATTCAAAACAATCTCTCACAGCGATCCAAAAAGAACATCTAAACTAACATTTTCCTTTATATAATCTTAAGTAGTTCAATATTCATCCTATAACCAAAGAACTCCATAAGGGTTTACCATTCCCAAACCATGAAAACCCAGTGATGGAAACCACAACACACAATCCCAAACATAAGAAATTGGATTATAGTGAATAATCATAGCCACAATAAACAACAGCGAATAGTGGGGAATTAAAAAACCATAGAAATAATTTTCTATTATAAATAACATGAAGAGTGTAAATTCACTTTATATTCAATGATAAAAAAACAAAAAAAAATAATCACCCAATACTACTCTATGTAAATCAACAGAAAATGTTTCTAATAATATCTAAATCCTACAATACCTCATGAGAACCCAAATAATCATGGAATAAATGATTGTGACTCAAGATTTACTATAAGAAGGAAAATAATAGCTACACTACTTTACCTATAGATTTATTTAGTCCACATCCCAAATATTTAACTAAAAACTAAAAATTATCCCCCTTATATTTCATCCTAAAATAAAAACATCCTAATTCTATTAAAACCTTTCTATGAGGCACAAAAATATTGCATGAAACATAGATTTAACTACTTATAACTTCTAAGACAATATAAAATATTCAAAAAAGAGCAATGAAAACTGAAAATGTAGTTTTAAAAAAGAGAGGTGAAAAAAATTATTTAAAATGATAAATTTCGTTTAAACCATTATCTTTTTCATATGATGTACAAGTTTAATTTTTTAAGGGAACCTAATCATTGAAAAAATAACAACCCTGATTTGAAATGTTAATATTCATTTATAAAACTAATTAGAAGTATTTTTTAAAACCAAAAAAATTAAAAAATTAGTTGGGAATTTCATTTTTCATTAACACAAAAATTAATTAAACCATTGTAGTTATTAAAAAAATAATATATTACACTGTTCCACTTCATGGAAAAAAATGATCCATGAGTTTTTTATAAGATCATAATATTTTAAGAAGAATACATCCATTTCAAAACATTCCTCTGAAAATAAACTTTTATTTAAAATTATTTTAAAAAAATCGATAATAAAATAACCTTATTTAAAAAAATCCTATGAAGGAAACCAAATCAATAAACCATGCAACTAGTTTTAAAAACGAAAATAATTTATATGATCAGAATTTATTTTAAAAAAAATACTCAGAATAAAAATGATTAATGAATACTTATTAATTTAATAAAATTAAAAACCTTTTATTTTTTCATTATATTAAAAATCATAGATTCATAAACAAACTACCCAATAATATCACTTTTTTAAATAGGGAAAATTTTTTGTACAACAAAAAATATAACTTCTTTAAAACAATACTAATCAAATAAACATAAACAATCACCCAAAACATCATCAAAAACATAAATTTATTATTAGACTCCCCTAAATAAATTCATACCAACAAAAAACACCATATAAATCACTAAAACACTAAGGGATCTGTAAACAATATTTAAGGAAAAGAAAAATTGTGCATGGTTTGGCCACATGGGTTGTTGAACCATGAACTAATCACATAAATGCCTCTATAATGTTTTATAGATCTATATTCATGGTCACTACATGATTTTCTAGACCATGAAAAAATACCACCAAACTATGTTTCTTCTTCCGTTTTCACACCAAAAGATCATGATGATAAAAAAATACATAATTTTTCAGTAGTAATCAAAATTAAATCAAGAAGAATTAAAATGAAATACTAATTCAAACACACCAATATTTTAAAATATAAACATCATATTCGATATAATATATGACATTTCACACAAATATTAATAGGTAATTTGTCACCCTTAGACTATAATAGATATTTATTTTTAAATAAATTTAATATCATCAAGGTAATTTAATGAACGCGACATCGAGTTTAAATAAAACATGACAATCTATTAAAATATTGTTATTTAAAGATAACCATTATAACCAAGTCATTAATATGGAATGTATGAATAGTAATAACTAAAATTTTAAAATTATATGGTTTACTCATGAAGAAAATAAAACAATTTTTTCTATTTATTAGAAAAAATAAGAACATTTTGAATGAGAACGAAATGTTTTATAAAAAACTCTATTTTTCTAAAAGGAATATCAGTCATGCTTTGCACAAATAACTTAAAATAAATTTTCATCATAGTTAGAATATATATTTGAAAAAATTAAATTGTTTTACATATAATTTTAAAAATTATCACTTCTTTAATCTTTTTGAATTTTATGAAAAGTATAGTTTTTTGATGAATAATAAAACAAATTATTTTTATTCAGAACTAGCAATTCATTTAAATTATATACTAAGTTAAATTATATAATAATTTATTTTCAATGTTAAAATAACAAAAATATATTACAATTTAACTAATTTAGGTATATTTACTTATTTTCATATTGAATATTCATATTAAAATATTATATATTTATGATAATTCTCTCTTTGGAAAACAACTCTTTTTCCGCATTTAAGTATTAAATTTAAATCATACTTTTCTAATTATATAATTTTGATTTGAAAAAATTGATTACAAATCTGGAAGAATCATATTTTTTAGTATATATTATGTTAACATAATTTATTGACATAAATAATAGTGAAAATAATAAAATTCAATTACTAAGGTTAAAGAAAAAATTGGTTTACCCTGGTTTTAACTATGATGATAAGGGTTACAAAAGGCCTAAAATAGATTAAAAACTCATTTTATAGCCATTTATTTACCTGATTACAATAATTTTAAAAAATAAAATATTTTGCAGGCTTTACTCTGGAGAAAAAATTGGGCACCATATTATATTTTCATACATTTTATGTGTGTTCTCTCGCTCACGTACAAAAGGCCACCCCCTGTCTTTTCAGTCCAAACTTACAAAACATTTTTGATCAACCAATAATAACAAAAATACATTACTTAATTCAATACTGATATAATAGTGGCCTTATTTTTTAACTAATATATCCTATTAATTCATTTTGTATAGTCCTAATGATCCTCTCTAAAGAAGAGGTAAATTTCTAAAACATTTGTATTTGTTTTATTTATTCTCCCACGTTAGTAAAATAATATAAAAAAATTTAAATATATTAAATCGAATATATAATATTTAATTATATTTTATTATGTTAATTAAATAATCCAAATCCATCTCAACTACTATATACTGGGAACCAAAACCGTCGATCGTGTGTATGTTGTACTACTACCGCACATTCTGATGTAATTCATTTTCTATCAATACCTTTAAAAAGATTTATATATTGATGTATTTAAAATTTTTAAATGATATTTATGAAATTTTTATACTTCGTAAATGATTATATCACATATACCTTCTTAAATTCCCTTCGGTGTGGATATGATAATATCGCTTGTGTGTATTGATGACTACTACCTCACAAAGCAATGTGATTCTTTTATTTCTTAAACAATACATGAAAGGTATAAAGGTTTAAATTAATTAATATAAATTATATTAGTGATAGAATAATAATTTTTTTAAAAAAATTCATATATATATTTTTACCTTCCAATCTGTTGTGAATGAATTATGTCGCTCTTGTGCACGTGTTGACTACTGACTCCGTGTAGCGATGTGAAATGGTTTTCATTTTATTTTTACATTGATGTTAATAATGAATAATTAGATTATTATAACTGATACATATAAGAAAATAATGATTATATTAATGTTAATTAATATTTATTTTCCATCCATTTCATCAATCGAGAAAATAGAAACAATGTTCATGTGTACGTACAGCCTACCATCTCCATGAATTGTGTAATCCAGTTTAATTCCCCAACATTAATAGATTAATGAAAATAAATACATGATGAATATATGTTATACTTATATAATATTTAAATTTATATAAATCATTTATCCATGATCAAATTAAAATGAAACAATTACAGAGTTAAATCATACATGAAAATGAAGCAATTACCACCCAAAATAGGTCTTCTAATATTGATTTGTTATTAAATGGGTGAAAAATACTATAATTAAAAAATATATAACATGATATATATGTGTATGGGTCTTATATATATTTATAATACAACTATATTTATTATTGATGAGTTTTGAAAACATTAGACATAATTCAAACATGAGGAAAGGGTTTATCGTCTCACTTGTACACTCATAAGATATAGGCATATTCACCACTTATTATTTTTTCTGGTGTAACTCCCAACCTATTGATATATTATATCATGATCTATTTATTTTAATTTTAATTAATATTTTATGTGATGAGTATTTCTATTTTAGGAATATAATTCTGATGATATCGAACTCGAAAGTGTTTATTTTACAATTTCATCATTATTAAGGTTTTTTTATTTAAGTCTATATTGGGGGAATTATTTAATATTTTTATCATAAACCTAATATATTTTCTTAAAATATGGTTATTAATATATTTTTTTAAATTTAATAGTACCATTTTATATTCATTGTTACTTTAAATTATTGAAAATTGTTTTTTAAGAAAATATGTCTTTTTTTCTCTCTTCGATCGAAAATTCTATTTATTCTAAAACCCTTTTTTTCTAAAAATGTTTTCAAATATTTTTTTAACACATTAAAAATTATTTATTAAATATATTTACACCCAATTTTTTTATAAAAAATTAATGAAACCTTCAAGTCATTTTCAAGACAATGTCCTCTTGGATTCTTCTATGAATTTGAGAAGGAATCATTGTTTCCACACGAAGATCTTGAAAAGAATATCCAACCATTATGACCACTCAATAATTTAAATATTATTTAACTTGTTTTAAAATTTTATTTTCAAATATATTTATTCTAATATTATTTTTTGAAATGTTTTTCTAGAAAATATTTCTAAAGATAAAAGGTTATTTTTATTAAAACTATTTTTTATTGTATTTTTATTGTATTTATATTTATCATTGGAAACAATGATTTATTATAAATATGATCTGTATGTGATATTTTTTTTTGATATCTACATTTTTCATACCATTGATGGGTTATAGATAGTTTGACGGACGATATAACATTCTTATAACATTCATCATATTTTTCAGGATGGGTTATGATCATTATTATTTTATTGGGTTATATATTAAAATTTGATTTGTTGGTTTTTCATTAGAACTTTTAATATTTATTATGTTTAGATGATTTCATATGAGTAATGCAATATAATTAGTAAATAATGTGTGGGGACCTATTATAGATATCATATTTATGCATCGACAACTCTCATGAGAAAAATATATTGGTCAAATTAGATGGGTTTCTACCCATAGATTTAAATATAATTTCAAAGGTATTATAAATTTTTTTCTAATACTTAGAAATATTAATTCTCTTATTATGGGGTTGGGTATTGATTTATAAATAATTATTCAGTAAGATATTTAGAGTCTGATAAGACAAACTAAATTTTTTGTGAATAATAACATAACCATATGACTTATAATGTGAATAGTAATATGACCATTATGGATAATAAATCATATTATTATTTTATTGCCTTAAGGTTATAAGGAAATGATATCTTGATTAGTTTTTCAAGGTGATATAAAATGAATTATGGTTTTAAAAGTGGTAATTTTTTAAAAAATTATGATTTTATTTAAAAAATAAATTAATCATATTTAGAAAAATATTTTCAATAAATGGAGTTCATTTTTGATTGAAGAACCTTAATATTTGTTTATGGTGAATTTATGAGAATTTTATATTTTATTTTAATTTTTCATGAATAGTAAAGTTTAATTTTGAGTTTTCCTTATGTTTATTGATATCATTAAAGATGTAATCATGATGTAATAATTCTGGTCAACACTAGAGTAATAAAATATGATATGAGGTATCCTAAGTGGCCAAACCCATGGTCATATACCATAGTAAATCCCATAGTTTCTCAAATACTACTAATGAGGTCTTATTGGAAATTAATAAAAACTCCCACTCTTTTACAAAAAATATCAACCCATTCTTTCATTTCCTGTCATTAAAAATTAATAATCCTAAAATATATGGTATTTCTACCTCCTTAAGAGTCCTCTAATGTTGTCCTCAATCCCCAAGGTCCCAACCATCATGTTTTTTGAGTTACTCTACAAGGTAAGGGAATTCACCACTCCTCTCTTTTTCAAGCACTCATTTAATGTTATTCTTTTTTAATTTCAATTGGATTGGGTTGGGATATTTCGTTTCATATCCCCATAAATTTCCATTTTATTTATGAATGATTAGAGATCCATTTTTCTCTTATAAAAATATTTTTAAGAATTTTATGTGACATTGTTAGGCTTCTGAATTATCATAAGGGATTTATTAACGTCTCTTTTTTTACTTTGAGGTCCTTTCTTTTTTTTCTTTTTCATTCCTCAACAATTATCATTTAAATGTTATGATAACAGAAATATCTTAAATATATTGGAATTTTTTTATGATAAGTGAATAATTCATCATCATCTCTCATTTCTCCTTCTTTTATACTTGAAATGAAAACATCATCCAAGATGTGTTAATCTATCACATTCAAGGATGATGAGTATACAATTTATATTACCATCTCCAATTATTCATGAAACCATTTTATGGTTGAAATTGAATATAATATATATATTATAACTTATGTATTATTCATGAATCATTTTTTACAGATGATATATGTTTATAAATAAAAATTATTTCATTGTGATAAAAATATGCCAATTAACCCATACAATTAGGAGTAATGTGTTATATAATGATTATTATTCACTACCAGTAACTAAATTAATTTTATAACCATAAAATATTATATATGTAAAAAAATAAAATAATAATTTTATTCAAGTCAACTGTTCTCATCATGCATGTTTATCCTTAGATGTATATTAGTAAACCATCCATCAATACCAAGGAAGAAAATGCTCCCAAACAATAAAATTGAACATTTAAACCCCATAAAGAAGATAATTAATTAACCTAAAAAAGAAATCCTATATAAATAACATAAATAATAGTTTTCTGGAATATTAATTTATGAATATAATTTGATTATCCTAGACACTAAGATTATTTAAAGAACACCATCGAACGTAAGGTAATGGTTTTCTACCTGAACCTCCATTTTCATTTGGGTTACACTTAATATATTCTTAACTCAATAAAATTATTATTTATTCATATATAATCCTCATAATTTAAATGTGAATATTATATATATGTGTACCAACCAGAATCCTACTTTCATTTATGGGGGGTTATATGTTTTAAATGTTACTTTCAAAATTTCTTCATGAAATACCAGACCAATTCAATAGAATTTCTCAAATACTCACCTATTTTCAAAGGGAGTCTATAATATATTTCTAGCATACATTATCTTTTAAAGTCAATAATTTTATTATGAAAATACAATCTTACTTTACATCTAGTTTTATACAGTGGTTTTTTCAGAACAACTCATCTATTCACAGTAAAAGAGTATTTATCTCATGAATTATTTGATGATTAATAAGAGTATATTCATCTATTTCAACACTCATTTTTATTATTATATATTATAGGGATTAATATTTTATGATATCATCCACCATATTTAATTTAATAGTTTCTTATTAGCTTAACTATGAATGTTCTATCTTAAAACCATTCACCAATTTACTCTGAAAGGTTAATGTTTAAGATTAATGTTTGAGGAAAATTATTTACATTACATATGTTTGTTATAATATGAATGAACATTTTCTTTATGTTTACCCACATTCTTATTAGGAATGAATTGGACTTAGTAAGTGACTATTTGGGACCGCTATATCCTCTTGATTTATCGGTAGGTTTCATGAGACAAACTATGCTCTCGGCATGAGGCCTTGACAAAATGGTTATTCATGGTCTTGAAAAAGGCCTTAATGATATGGTTATGATGTACAAATCTATTCATTCACTCATTATAAATTGATTAATTGAATGTTCATGTGGTTATTTGATTATTATAATACCCATGATTATGCTTTATAATGGATTTTTTTATTCATCCCTTATTCCCACCATAACGTGTTCAAGTTTATTTTGAAAGGTATGTATTTTTAGTTATTCCCTATGCCAAATTTTTATGTTTGGGATATATTTCATTTAATTCTTTTAACTTAATGGTCATTTGATCTCTCCCCTTTCTTATGTTTCATTTTTTCAAGGATATGAAGAAGTGTATTATTAATGATATGTAGGGACAACCTATGAGTTATTACTCTGGTAAAAGGAATGTCTATGTTGTTTTTAGTTACAAGTTTTAATGTTGATCTTATGTATGTAACTGGTTTTCAAAAACTAAAAAACAATTTGTTCCTTTGGGATAAAAATATTCTGTTATCATGCTAAAGTAATCAAATAAGGCACCGGCTCTAGGTATCTGGGGTCAGTTCTTTACATTTGGTATCAAATGAAACTTAGTAGAAAACATGGAAACTATATTTAGAAAACATAGATTTGAGATGAAAAACCCTAAGATAGTCATTGAGTCTGAAAATACATGAATATCCTATAATTTTGGTAAGAAATATATCATTTCTATCTTTCAATAAAATACAACCATGTATAGATTATAAAAGTAGATGTGGATTTGGAACAGATGTACCTAAGAGTAACAACTCTGACAAAGAGTTTTAGGCTTGACTCGAGGTATCCTGGTACATTATAGCAGGCCTTACTATGCACCTTGTTTGAAAAAAGCATGGTATATGCATAGAATAATTCATATTTTCTTTACAAGCCATTATGAATTCATTAAAATGTAAATTTTTTCTAAATGAAACCATGTTTATGATTATGAGATTATCTATGTATAGGATTTTAATTTATTCTAATTATTTTTATATGTTGATATTATAAATTATGATTAGTAACCTAATCTAATGTTTGAAATTATTTAAAAATATCACCTAGTTGAAGGAATGTAAACTACAGGAACCTGTGTATCCCATGTAGGGATTTCCCTATGATGTGGGATAATTATGTTGGATCTAGTGCTACAACTGTTGTTGAGAAACATATTTCTATAATGGGACAACTGAATCAGGTTAGGAAAAATAACCTTATCCATATGGATAATCTAGATCCACAATGTAGATGAGCTATGATAAAACTATATATGTGACAACAACCTCCATCATTTAATGGGACTACAAACCCATTCATAGAGTAGTGGATAAGTTCATTAGAGATGATATTAATCAATTTGGGATTTAACTAAAGATAGAAGGCTTTCATGGTGATTTATCATCTATCAAAATATGTGGTTTAGTGGTGGCCTTTATTTCAAAATAAAAAGGATGGGGATAAAATATAATAAATGGAATAGAGGGATTTTAAGAAACTCTTCATAGAAAAACCATCACTTCTGACTAGTGTGAGGATATAGAAATAATGTTTCTAAGTCTGAGTCAAAAAGTGGATGAGAATGTTTTAAAGTATGAATTTAACTTCACACCATTATAAATACATGTTTTAGACTACCTACATAATCTAGTAATCACGGTTAATTGATTATTTGGTGGTTTAAAACCATTAATCGTAAGGGCTCTACTCCCCCAAAGTTCCTCATCATATGAAGATATATTTTCACGTGATATCAAGATGAAAATGGAATTATCTATGTGTTATGAATTTTAGTGAATGAAAGAGAAGAAGAGAGCTAATAAAAACTCTGGAAAAGTAAATAAGTAAATATGGAAGAAGGGAAGAGTTGACCTTCCACCCTGTGATAATTGTGGGAATAGACACCCTGTTACTTTCCCTAAGTGTATAGTTGTTTGTTACTATTGTGGAGGAAAATGAAAACAATCTCGGGATCATAATGGAATAAAAGAATCTACCAATTCTTAATTCCCCAATTTCAAAGAGATGGGACATTATGAAAATGATTTTTTAAAACATCAATGAAAAAATCCCCAAATAAGGCCAAGGGAGAAATTACAAGCATATGTGATCAAAACTATTGATATTGAAGTTCCTAATGATGTGGTAGGAAGTGCATTAATTGGTTCCTCAAACATAGACAATGCATTATTTGATACTTGTTGATATCAATATTTTAAATCTTCCCAGTTTTCCAAAAAATCAGATATTTCTAATTAGATTAAACAAAATATTTTTCAGTTAAAACTCCTAAGGGATGTATCATTGAAACAAAGATGTGTCACTAAAAACACTTTATAACACATAATCATGCTTTAGTTTTTGAACTTATTATCATACCCATTATTTAATTTTATATAATTATCTTTGTGAATTAGATTTTAAATTATGATGGAAAAATATATTTCAAGAAGGACCTTAAATTTTTTGAGAACAGTGTAGAGTCACTTATCTTTAGAGAATAAACATCTCTATCTGATTCTCATCTAGATCCACCCCCATCAGCTATACTGCATTCAACTGTTGGCGAGGAAGAGAGCATAATATCTATGGGTGAGGAAAGAAATGTTCATATAGAGGATATACATATTTTGAAAGAATATTTTGATGTGTTTCTAAAGGATATAATAGGACATCCTCCATAGTGGGAAGAGGAGTTCTTTATTGGTTTAATTATTGGTTCAATAACTATATCAATGAATCCTTATAGAATAAACACTATGGATTTTGTAAAAAATTAAATAAAAAGTAGAGAAATATAGTGATAAAGGTTTTGTTCACCCCAATTCTTCTTTATGGGGATCCCCTATTCTTTACATCATGAAGAAGGATGGATTAATGATTTTGTGCATTGAATATAGTGATATCAATGCTATTACGATAAAGAACATGTATCCTCTTATAAACGTTGATGATTTATTTGAACAACTTCATGAATCTAAATGTTTTTTGAAGATTTACCTTTGATATAGATATCATCAGTTCTATATGAGGAAGGAAGATATTCCAAGGACAACATTTTGAACCGTGTATTTTCATTATGAGTTTACAGTAATACATTTGGGACTGAATAATGCACCCTATTTTTTCATGGAACAAATGAATAGAATATTCAAGGAATATTTTGATGACTTTATGGTGGTATTTAATGATGATATCTTGGTGCACACCCAAATTTATAAAGATCATGAAAATCGCATGCACACTATTTTGAAGAATCTTAGATGAAATGAATTATATGAGATATTTAGAAAGTGTAAATTTTGGATTAAACTAATTTACTCTCATGGCTATGTTGTCTATATTGATGTAATATTTTTTGATCTAATTAAGAAAGAGGTTGTTCAATAATTTCCTATAGAAATGATTAAAACTAAGATATGAAGTTTTATTGGTTTAGTTGGTTAGTATCAGCGTTTTTCATAACTTCACTTGTGTAGGAAACCTAATGACCACGGTTACATGTAAAGGGGTTAAATTCATATGGAGAAAAGATGTGAGGAATATTTCAAATAATTTATGAAGAGATTAGTGAATGTGTGGATCCTAACTCCACCATCAGGAAATGATGGGTTTGTGATCAATAGTTTGGTATCAAAGAAAGGAATTGGTTGCGTCCTTGTATAGAATGTTAAAGTAATAGTCTTTACATTAAGGTAGTTAAAAATTCATTATCAAAACTATCATACTCATTATCTTGAGTTAGATGATGTGATCTTTTATCTAAAAATATGGTGACACTATCTCTATGCTGAAATATGTGAGATATATATGGATCACACGAGTCTAATATATATCTTATCATACAAAAAACTCCACATGAGGCCAAGGATATGGACTTAACTACTCAAGTATTATAATTTTTCCATACACTACCACATAGAAAATGAGAAGAAGGTGTATTATGGGTTGAACATGAAGGGTTGTAGAGTTTAAAAACATAAGTATTGAAAGGGATCTTGTATTCATGGATCTAGTATGGATGGATATGGGAATTAATAAAGAAGGTGAAACATCATTATTTTACCAATTGGTTTCCCAAAAATATTTATTGGAAATAATTAAAAGTTATCAACCTGATGATAAGAACCATAAAAATAAAATTAATTTTGTAAAATATGATAAGTTGGATGACTTCATGTGTGATTATGGAATTATAATGTTTGGGAAGAGGTTTTTTCTTTCAGCTACACACGATACAAAAAGGGAGTTATTGGATGATGCATATAGATTGGATTTATCTATACACAATAGTAGTACTTAAATGTATAGATATTTTACAGAACATTTCTTGTGGGGGAACATGAAGTTGGAAATTTTTGATTATGTATTGAGATGTATAGTCTGTCAATAAGTGAAGGCTGAATGATAACACCCATGAAGAGTCATGAAACCTCTACCTATTTCATCATGGACATGTGATGAAATCACCTTGGATTTTTTCACTACATTTCCCTAAACATCAATAATGAATGATGCGATATGGGTAATTGTGGATTGACTTACGAAATCTGCACATTTCCTTGCTATAAATGAGAATTTTCATTGAAATGCCTTGCACGACTCTATATCAATGAATTTGTGAGACTTTATGGAGAACCTCTCTCAAATATGACTAACTTTTATCCATGATTTACATATAAATTCCAAAAAAATTTTTTGAAATCATTGGATAATGAGCTTTAATTAAGTAATGATTATCACCCTCAAACTGACAAGAAATACGAAAGGACTATCCAAACTTTAGAAGTAATGTTGTGATCATGATCACTTTATTTTGAAGGTACTTGGGATTATTATTTACCTATGGTGGAGTTTTTCTATAATAATAGATTACATTCAATCATTTAAATAGAACAAAATAAAGAATTTTATGGAAAGAGATGTCATACACCAACGTGATAGGATGATAATTTTGAAAGGAAGCTTGTGGGCCCATAGCTTGTGGTGGAAAAAATAACAAAGATAATGATGATTCAAACCAATATAAAAGTAGTTCAATTTAATCAAAAGGGAAATTTTATAATATAAGTAAGGATTTGGAATTTCTAGTTGGAGATCATTTATTATTAAAAGTATCTCTATGGAAGAGTGTTATAATATTTAGAATTAATGGGAAACTATGCCCCCAAAAAATAATCCCTTTTAATATTCTGGAATGAATTAGAGTTGTGTCCTATCAATTGGAAATTCCTCCTAGACTTTATAAGGTGCACAATGTGTTCCATTTCTCATTATTGAGAAAGTACATTCCAGACCCATCTCATTTCCACACTTCTGAAGGAATAGAATTGGAACCAGGATTTTCTTATTCTGAAGAGCCTATCTAGATTCTAGACAATAATGAATAGGTATTGTGGAATCAAAAGAATCGGTTTATAAATTTACATTGAAAAAATCGTGGAATTGAAGAAGAAACATGGAAGCCTAAGGATCTTATGGTGAAGAACTACCCAAATCATTTTGTGAGGTAACATTATGGAAATTTTGAGAAAGAAATTTTTATATAGTAGTGAAGAATGTACCATCCCATGGATTTATTGATAAATTTAATATTGGATGCATGAAACACTAAATCTCTAAAAAAAAGACACATTTTGATAACCTATCTTGAAAATATTATTTATCAACCTCTGTGTTTTGAATTTCAAAAAACTGACATACACGGTTGGATTAAATAACATATTTAGAGTTTGATAAGACAAATGTAGTTTTTGATGAATAGTAACATACCCTTATTAATAGTATTATGAGAAGTAATATGACCCTTATGAATATTAAATCATATTATTATTTTATTGTCTTAAGGTTATAAGGTAGTGAGATCTTGATTAAATTTTCAAGGTGATATAAAATAAAATATAGTTTTAAATATTTTATTTTATGAATAAATTATGATTTTATTTAAAATTAATTTAATAATATTTAGGAAAATATATTCAAAAAATGGAGTTCATTTTTTGAATACTGAACGTCGATATTCAGTTATGCTGAATTTATGAGAATTTTGTAAAATACTTTAGTTTTTTATGAATAGTAAAATATAGTTTTGCGTTTTGGATATGTTTACTTATATCATTACTAATGTACTATTGTTGTACTAATTCTGGTCAACTCTTTAGAAATAAAATATGATTTGAGTTGTCCCATGTTTCCAAAACAATGGGAAAATACCACTGTAAAGGCTATGGTTTTTTGAATACCACTAATGAGGTGTCATTGGAAATTAATAAAATATAGTTGGTCTGGTATGCTGGTTTCTCAGAGTGTCTTGGGTTTCATTGTTTTAGACACCATTGGTTTCCCTAGATCAAGAACCATGACATGTATCCTTATTTTTTTGGGTTCCCCTATGATGTTCGTGGTTTGAGAAACCACTCCAATAGTTTCAGTAGTCTCAGATGGTTAAGATGATTCTAATGTTTCTTGTTTCAGTTTTATTTTTAATCTATCATTCTATTTTCTTGGTGGTATGGGTCCTTGAACGAAGGGTTGAAGTTCTTGTGAATGAGCTTTCCCTGATCAATCCTAGGACCGCTCAACTCTACTATGATGTACTAGTACATTTCTCCCATCCCCATCGATTTAGTATAGTGGTTTCTATGTTTTTTTGGGTTGTGCTGTTTGGGTGGACAATGGTTTCCAGGAGAAGCATGCAACACCAGCTTCTTCCCCTATGGGTTTTTTGTGTTTCTTCTTAATGCTTCTTGATGAGATTGTTTTTTAATACACTCGGTTGGATTCATTCATGATGGTACTTCCATCCTGATTTATAGGTCAAAAATCAAGTTTCAAGGTGCTCCATCATCAATGATGAAGGTTTTCCTAGTTTCCATGTTTGGTTTTTCTCATTCAAGGTTTGTTATCCCTATTTACAGGTCCTTGATGTTTGGCATCACTGGTAGTGGTGGTTCTGATGGTTTTTGGGATATGATGGTCTGTCTTAATAGAGTTACGATGGATATTCTTTTTTTCTGGTGATAAGTTTTTCTAGTGGTGGTTTGATGATGGATCATACATCTCTAGGAGTGGATTGAGTCTGATTATGTTTTTATGTTTTGAAGATTGGGTGGTTTTGTTTTCATGGAAAGGTCATATTGGTTTTGAATTTTGAATTCTTTAATGTTTCAGTTCAAGGAAAAATTGTACATGAGTAACTACTTATGGTTATTTTAAAATTCTAAACTATATTTATTTAGTGGGTAGTGATGGTTTTGGTTTTGGTGCCTTTTCCTTGTTTATTTTTTAAATTTTCGGTTTCTGTACATGGGTTTTTAACATAACATTTGTTTTTTCGTGTTAAAAATTATTCTTTAAAATTGTTTTCATGAAATGAAAAAATATGTATTTAGATTAATAATCCATGAAAACAAAAAAAATCATAATAATTTTATATTTTCTTTGTAGACTAGACAATGGAAAATAAATTTGATTCAAGAAAATTTGATCTTTTCATCATAGAATAACCCATTAAAGAGGAATGGCTTTCATAAACATGTATATTATAAAAAAGCTAAAATCTAGAGATAAATAATAACTATGTTTTCATTTAATAATATCCCAATAAAATAAATTGTATCATTTAAGATTATCACATATGATGGAAAATGATTTTGACAGATCATATGGAAATATTTTTTAGGAAAATATCATTTCAACTATCAAAACGCATAAATAAAGTATTAAAATTTCTTAAATAATACATAAAGAAATTATATCATAATAAATTTCTAATCATTAATAGATTCATTAAATCAATGGGTGTTCTTGATGGTTTAAAATATTATTCATTTAATATATGTTAAAATAATGATCCATTCACATTTTTAGTAAAAAGACAATATTGCCTCATCCAAAAATGAAATAAACATTCGTTTTATATAATTTTTTCATAATTCAAAAATTAGTAAAAATTTATTTAAAAAATAAGACGATAATATTAAAAAATACTTCAATTTTTTTTAGAAAACATAGATATGAAGGAAAAATTTTTTGGACGTAGAGATAAAAAAAGCCACTTTTCCATAAATATATATTTCATGTCTTTTCAATATATAAAGAAAATAAATTGAATCAAAATAATTTATTAGGAATAAATAACTATTTGAAAATAAAATTCATGAATTTATTAGTAGATAGATCATAATATTTCATCTTAGGAACATAATCATAAAAACCCCAATAAACAATGAGATTGTAACATAACAACATTACAACATTAGTAACATTGTAATCATAATCCAACTGTTATAAATTTAAATATATATATATATATATATTAAAATATTAGTTTCATATTAATATTAATATATTAAATTTATTTTTATTATATACACCACACAAAAAAATAGTTGGTGTATAATGCATGTGTCCCACATTAAAAAAATGAGATAAAAATCCCTTACCTAAAGTATTGAAATCTAATGTAGACATTAGAAGCACATGTTTAATAAATAATGTTTTCTTTTACATCTATTATAGAATCATAGTCATATATATCATATCATATATCATTTACTTATACCCTTTTATCACCTTTTCATGAACACTTATTTTTAAAAATTATTATATTGGATAATAAATGCATAATTTGTCATATATGTTCTGGTTCCATAGTTTTTTTTGTATACAGAGTATGATTCCAAAATTAAAATAATTTGAACCATTATCTAAAAATAATTTATATTTATTATTTATATATTTATATATTTATTTTAATCAATAAATGTTATAGATTGAAAAGTAATTACAACATTCATAGATATGATGGATTTTAGGTAAGAATCAATGTTGTTTATATATTCTTGAGGGATGAGAATAAAGAAAGGAAAATATTAATTATCCTTTAAAAATTCACTTTTAGATAATTTATATCATCTATATATATATATATATATTTAAATATATACTCATTTCCTTCCATGTAAAAATAAAATTAATAATGGATCACATCTCTTTGTGGAGGTGGTAGTCCACACATATAGACGAACTATGTAATCATTTTTCATTTTATTTTAAATGATGATGGAATATATGATATTAAAATTCCATTATTATAATTATGTCATAAATATCATATTATTACATTAAATCCATCATTATATCTATCTATTTTAGGCTTTGATTGAAAATATATTACATCGGTTCGCGAAGCGATATTCCTCAGTACAGAAAATTGATAAATTTGTTTCCTATTTTATAGAATAGGAGATATATGTGGTCAATTATTAAACAAATAATGCCATATAATTATATGAGGGATAAAAATGTCATTATTTAACCATTTTTGAATAAAATTATAAGGATATTTAAGAAGAAATGAAATAAAAACCCCTGATTGAGAACTATACATCTTCTTTAGACAACCCCCTTTTGTTAGCAACTACATTCTTAATCATTGGCTTTTATAATAGAAATTAAAAATATAAGACATGTATATGGATGTAAGAAAGGTATTTAGGTAGGTATTCGTGAATAAAATTTTATTGGGATGTGTAAAGATGAGAAGATAGGGGGTTCCCATTTGTAAGTGGGTTAGAGGACACAAATGGATTTTTTTGAAAATAAAAAGTAATTATCACAATTTAAATATTCAAAAACAGTACCAAATGAATCATTATATAGACTTAGATGAAAAAATGTTGAGGTAATTCTATATAATATTGTGTATAAAATTTTTAGGTCATTTAACCTATATCTATTTTATTTCACCCTCAGTGATATCATTTTAACATTAACGACAATAATTAACTTTTATTATTAATAATAATAACTATATATAGAAAATAATATGGGCATATAATATTAAATTAATAATTATTATTGAAAATATTAAATAGTTTTTTAAAATTTAAATTCACAAAATTGGAAGAATTAAATTTAAAATAAATCACACAAACTCAATGAAAAATTATTTTCTAATAGAAAACTTTTCATAATTAAAATAAATTTTAATTTAAATATTAAATAATAAATTGATTCAAGTAACCTAAATTTTTTATTTATAATATAATTCAACTTAATTATATTTTCAATTAAAATTAAAACAATATTTATGCTATAAATTCATTAAGATAAAATGTTGATTTTAATAAAAATCATTACATTTCATTATTCATTTAAAAATTATATTTTTATGAAATTTAAAAAAAAAATTACCTAATACTAACTGTTAAATGTTTATTAAATAAATTAAAAAATGTCTTTAAAATTTTTTAATTTTAAATTTGTTTCTTAATATGTAATGAAAATAATTAATGAGGGAATAAATATTTTTAAATTATATAGAGTCCTTATAAAAAAATTCATAATTTATTTGTCAATATATTTTCCTTTTATAACACATTTTCAATTTATTTTTTTATTCCAAATCATACCCCAATGTTTGAAAGCAAGGTTATAATGGTCATGTATAAATATTAATATTAATAGTATATCATGGTTCATTAAAACTCTTTGTTTTATGTAATTTAAGTTGTTCAAGAATTTTATTTAGTTTAGAGAAAAATATTTCATAAAATATCAGGGTGTTATATTATCTGTATATAACATGTTTCATGTAGTATATAAATAAAAAATCATATTGGATATAATATATCTCACAACCACACAATGTGACCAATGTAGTCATGGGTTAAACTGTAGTTATTATCACTCATGCACCTAGATTCCACTAATAAGGGAAAGGTATACTATAACCAAAAAAGAATTTTAATGGAGATAAATGAAATTAAATACTTCATTTTTATTATTTCTTATATGTTAATAAATTCACTAACCATTATTTATCCATTTTATATTAAATTTCATAAACCATTAATTATAATTAATATAAACTTCAATATCCTCTAACAATTTCCATTCCCTCTAGAAATATTCCAACCATCCAAGCTTTATCAGTATTAAAATAATCATTTTAATTCCATCCAGAGAAAAAACCTAATGGTTAAAATTTTATTAAACATTATAATCACCATTCAGTAATTCCTTTTGATCTAGTAAAAAATACATTGCTAATGTAATGATACACACAACAAAGCACAAATAACTACTTCAAGGAGTTGAGAATGGAATGCAGATAATGAAAGAATCCCTACCATCAGCCATTAAATTGATTCATTGTCATGGATGAATCAAAAATTCATTAAAACAATGGGTAATCCTTGTTATATCATATTTCATCATCACTTTTTCAATCCCTATCAACCACATGCATATCCCCATGCATCTCAACATCACAGGTGTCAAATTCTACCACAACTTCAAGCCTCCCTTCTCACATCTCACTAGAAATCCCAAGCTCATCCATCCCTAGATCATATCATATTTAAATGTTCATATCAAAAAGAGTCATTTGTGGAGGTCTACAAGCTAACTAGGGAGGAGGGGTGACTGCAGCTAACCATAACTACAGTAGAGCCTAGCATTCCGTAGTATGGGGTTCCTCCCACCTTCTCCCTAAATCAAGATTCTTCCTTCATCCCTGAGAAGGTGTTTTTCCAGGAGGATGCTCGATGAATGAATTATAATATGGCTATGATCGGTAAGCAGAGGGCCTTGCTAAAGGTTTCCATTTCATATGGGAAGGAAAAAAATCAGAAGAGGTCTATTTAGACCCCCCAAAGAGAAAAGTGAAGAAGGACTATTCTACTTTGACAAAGACAGTGTCCACGAGAGTATCTTGCAAAGCTAAGGAAGTTTCCTCTAGAAGGGGAGGTCAGCCTATCAAGGCACAGCTTAATATTGAGCAGTAATTCCTTATAGGGTACTACACTACTTTCCTAAAGCATTATGAATCATTTTAATGGGATTTGGTGTGGTTGGATGCTTCCTCAAGTTATGGTGCTAATGGGGACCCACTTGGTGATTGAGACGTTGATATGTAGTTTCTTCTTTTTTCTCTTCTGTTGTTGTGTTTGGCCTTTTGTGTCTTTTCCCTTCTTTGTTTTCCTTTTGGGGGTTGTTTTTTGGGTATGGTTCGATTAACCTTGCCCCTCCATGGTCTCCAGTGTCCCCTTTTTCATAATAAATTTTGGGTAACCTAGGAATAGCAAGGCTCCCACATCTACCTTGTCCTTAGATATTGTTTTATTTACTTCCAATGTATGTGGGATCAGTTTACAATATTTTTATAATTTAAATAAAATAATAACATTTATTCATATATCCAAATGACACCATATTAATAATTATATGATGATATGTGGTAAATCCTAACCTATTTGGATTAAGTCAGAGAAAGAGGGATAATTGGATCAATGTTTGTAGAGAAGACAACTATTAAAGTATGTCCTATTTTAGATAACATTAATATTTCCCAATGAAGATAAAAACTATGATGGTAATCAAAAGAAATAATTGAAATGGAATGTTTTTTATCATGTATTCATGATGATTTTACTAGGGAAGGGTGTTTTTAGATTTTGTAAATTTTGTAATATAAACCCTATGTACATTGGTCCTTTTGAGATATTAAACCTAATTAGAGTTTCAGATTACAGATTATCCATACCAACAAATCATTATATTGTACATAATTTATTCTCTTCTTTATAACATATGAAATACAAGGAAAATCTAAAAACATTTCTCACATATGAGGGAATAGTATTGGAGCATATCTTACCTTTTAAAGAAGAACCTATACATATTATTTACACTTGAGGGATAATGTTGTAGAATCAAACAGCTTGATTATTGATAGTCTTTTGAATAATTAAAAATTAGAAGAGGTATCATTGGATCCTATGGAATCCTTAAGGAATTTGTATCTTCATTTTTTAAATATTTGATATATACACCAATTCTAAGGTTAAAATTATTTAAGGGGGTAATGTAATACTTCAAACCCTATTATTCCAGTTAAATACAATATCTTGAAGTATCACCCACTAAATAACCCTTAATCATGGATTTATTTAAATGTTAAATTATTGAAACTAAAACTACCAAAAAACATTTTTTAATTCGTTATATAAATAGTAGAATAGCATGAAATTTTGATCTTTTTTAATAAATGTGTATTTTTAGTCGAAAAGTAAGGTTATCGAGAAATTATAATTTCGTTGAAATTATATTTATATAATAATATCCTATATGTTTTAAAATTCCATTAAATAATAAAATATTAATTTAATAATTAGAATATTCATTTTAAAATATTTTTTGATCTTATAGATCCTATGTCTAATTTTTTTAGAACAAATTAAAATGATATATTAGTATAAAAATCTATTAAATATTTTCATTTAATTAACTATTTTCAAGGGGTTATATTTTTTCACACTATGAATTCTACATAAATAATATTTTTTATAATAAATCACCATATGTCATTAATATTGGTAATAAAGATAATAATATTTTATATAGTAATTTAATGATTAATAACATCATTTATATAATATAAGTATTAACAAGAGTAAATGTATTTATTTTAAAAGTAAAAAATATAACTTTTGAAATTTTATTTGATATAATTATTTTCAAATTAAAAATTTTAAATTTTAAATTTTTTAAAATTCATCATTTAATCTTTGTAATTAAAATTCCTTCCCACTATTAGAAATTTATTAAAGAGGGAAACTTAAATTAGGGTAAAATATATATTGTTAAAATAGAAATCATAATAATAGTTAGTGTTTTCTAAAAATTAGTGGATGAGATGAAATTTTACACACATTATTTTTTTCTATTCTATTTTTTCCATTTTTAAGTCATTGATACTTGAATAGTAACATTGCATTAATGAAAATATTTGGGTTACTAAAAAAACCAACCTTCCCTTCACTTATAAAATAGAAACATATTCAACACTTCAAATAACAAATACAATTCATAATTTTTATTTATAATATTTTATAATTATCCTCTTATATATCAACCCTCATTAATAATATTTTATCACCATTTTTTATCATATGGGACTCATTTCCATGTAGAGTTACAAGTAAAATTCATGTCCCCGGCATGAGTATTATGACATACATAGTTTTAATTATCAATTATATTCTTAAAATTTACACTTGAAATAGTACTACACTATATTAGTATCATTTTAATACTATGAAATTACAAAATTATTGTTTTTTCCAATGATTATTTATATATGACATCAATTAAGAAAAAAAACCATTATTAATGTGTTGGGAGGACTACTACCTCCACAACACAACATTCCATTCATTCCTTTACCCATATAAAAGGTTTGATATATGGATAGTATTAAAGGATAAATATGATTAAATTATGTCATTAAGGTTATATTATGAAAAATAGGAGAACCTATAAATTATTTTATCAATAAATAATCATCATTAATTTCATCATTGAAAATAAGAAATCTAAGAATAAAATATTTTATTTAATTGGTGTCATATTATCATATCCATTAATTTAAATTAAATTTCCACAAAATTAAAAAATATCACACAAATTATCAGTAAAAATGATATTTATTCTTTTGGTATAAAGTCATTACAATAAAATAGCTTCGTAATAATTTATTAAATTAGTGTAAAAATTTTTTATGTTGATTTGAACAGATTATAGAATGAGACTACTCATTTATATCATGGGTGACTATAAAAACATATTTTCATGGTTAAAATGGTTAAAATTATAAATAATGAATTTTTTACTTCCCAATATTCTTTAACAATGTCTAATTTTCTAATTAAGAATGCATAATAGGTTATTCAAAAAAATGAAAATGTGGTGATTATTGACATCATATTTAGGATTATAGTCTAAAAAACAAAAAATTGAAATTTGATAAATAATAAATGGTTATAGATAATAAAAAATTGTAAATTTAATGTCTACTAACATTGATATTTGGTAAAAATTATTATGATCACTGGTATTGTGAAACTAGTACAAATTATCAAAACTATAAATAGATATCTCAAAACTTTAATGAATTAATTTGGGAAATTATTATTTATGAAGATAATAAATGAATGTAAATATATTTATGTTTTAAAATTAAATTATTATGATAGATATGTTTATGATACATATTATTGATGTATGTTTGTAGAGTTATGGACAAGTAGTAAGAGTATTCCATCTCAAATACCTCTCATAGAGAATTGATTTTTATTATAGACCTAGTGAATTCATTTTTATTTTATTAATTGTTCATATATTAGATTATAAATTATGAGTTAATTTTTTCATGGTATTTGAAAACCAATATGAATTCTTTGATTTTATGAGGTTATGACAGAATTTCTACTCAACCCATGTGTGGGGGTTGTCCATCACAATTTTCATTCATTGATACTTGTGTTATAATCCCCACATAATTCTTTTTTGTCATGAATAAATTAAAATTTATGTAATTCCCACATTAATCATAACATTCTAGGGATTAATAAGTATATATTTTTAACCCAATCTGATATTCTTTTGATTCAGGAGTTACTGAAACCAATGTTAAACTTGATCATATACATGGTGAGAAAAACATCCTAGGTTTTTTAAATTTAATATTGTGATTAATATCGTTGAACAAAATCCCTATAATGATTTTGTAAAGTAAATATGGTTATGGAATAGTTTCAAATTTGGGTAATCACCCTAATAATACACGTTTTAGAATTTACTCAGTCATCGCCTTGATGTACGATGAGTGTGTATAACATCACACACATGGAGAGACATGCACAAGGGATATGATTTGGTATATTGAACATAGCATAAAGAATAATGATAATATACTTTCCCCATCGCAATGTTGTTCTCATACTAATTCATAATTTTGAGAACAGTTATTATGTTCTATGGATGACTTGACACATTATAAGTATCATAACTTATATATTTCATTGATGTGGGTACATCATGTAACTTTTATGATTCCTGACTACTTTTATGTTTTTATGGGATGTTCTACTTAATATATACCTTATTATGTTCAATTGATAATTATTTTATTTTTTTATATCTAATTTTTTTAATATCCATGTCTTATTTAAAAAGTGGTTCCTAATGGAAGGGTATAAATGGACTTGATGACTGTTATGGGGAATTCATTATAAATAATCATAGTATGGGTGGGGCGATGAATTTTATGGCCCCTTGATGAATCAATGGGTCTAATGAAAAAATAGAAGATTGAGTTTTGTGTATATATCTTACCTTAAGTGGATATGTGTCTTATTTAAAAGAATTTACAATGTGTTTTTTGAATGAAATTATGTTTTATTTTAGATTCTATTATAGGATAAAAAATTCGAATTATCTTATATCAGCCATATTTTAATTCCATGCCATATGATTTATACTAGATTACTATATTTATTTTTTTGAGATATAATGTTTGGGATAAAAATATTTTTTCCCTGTAATCATTTATTATAATATGTTTTCAAAAATAATGTATGCATATATCTATTCTTAAAATACTATAAAGAAATTCAAAACATTGGGAACTCTTGTATTATAAACTAATGATATAATATAAATAATATATTTATATTTTTTTGTTTTGATTTTCCAAAAATTGTCTTGATTCTAAATCTGGGATATTCACCTATACTCTCACTAGACAAAGAAGAACACCCAGAGTCAACAACATGATCTCACCAAATGGTATTAACCATAAATTAATGTCTCAATACTACAAAAATCTATGTTCCACACATCCTAAGGAATTATCCCCAAAAGATTCATTCATATAATAACCTAATAAAAAATAATCATACAATGCACTTGATGTCTACTCATGCTCATTGGATGAAACATGAAACATCTTCCCATTCTCCTATTTCTAAGGATTTAAAAAATCCAGTTAACCCATCACACATGTTTCACTCATAAAAAACTAAATAAAAAATCACCAAAACACTTATCTGTATTAGGATGGTCATTAGGTCATCCTAGTTACCCAATAGTCATATTTTTTCCCTTAGGATTCCATTCTAACTCTTGTGTCAAAAAAACATTCCATCTAGAAATATATACCACCTCCATCGGGGTCCCACATAAACCTATAAATCTAACATGACCAACCAATAACCATCATTCCACCATCCATAAATTCTAAAAAGGAACACACTATCATTACTAACCCCTTGAAGAATCAGGAACACATATTTCAACACATCTATAAACAACGACATCATTCTATAGGTTCCATGTCAAGGGAAACCAAAATCTGAAGGCTCTGTAAAAATTAATTCCATTATAAGGTATATGATAAAAACATTTAATTTGTTATCAGAACATTAAATACCCCAACCTACATGGTAACAACCATGTGGGTTTTATAGCTAGAGAATTTGGATCTTATTGATAACTAATCATAAATAACCCACAGTCTCTAAATATGTGCACATAAATTTTCTCCCTAGATGATCTAGCTGCATCACATTGGTATATAAATCAACTAAAATCACCCTATAAGTATATATTTCTGACCAACCATCAGTATAAAATTCATTTAAGTAGTGTTATTTTCATTGACATACTTGAAAAAAATTAGTCCACTATTAATACATTAAATAAATTAAAAATTAATTTAATAAACCACAGGGGTTTCATCTTCAAGATAAAAACTTCATAGAATGTCCTACTAGGGTCACAATAGATCTCTGTCACCAAGGTATTGTATCATCACTATCACCATCTATCATAATTCTATAGGATCTTCAGGACCTACTATTAGAAATATTTAAACACTTGTTAGTCAAGCTGAGTAGAATTCGAAAAATTGGTTATACGGGAAAAACAATTTAACATTATGATGAGACATTAAATATTAGAATCTCTTTCCAATAAATAAAATCACAACCACATAAAGTCCCCTATGTGTTTGATGAATCCCAATATGTCAATAATGATGCATATAGATGCCTATTTCATCCACAAGACAAGGGATAAAATCCATTAAATCATAAAGATTAAAAAAAATTGTGTGTCACGTGAGGGGAATGACATAAAGTATAATATCCTAAATGAAAAACATCAATCCCATACCTAACAGCCTAAACTACATACTATATGATCTATTCATGACATACTGTCCTTGAAAATCTTATATTATTCTATGAATTCCTAGATATTATGTGTTCCAAGTAAAAAAAGTAAAAAATAAAAATAAAAATAATGTCTTTGATAAAATTATGAAACACCCCACCTCAGTTATCCTTAATAAGTAGCTAGACTAGAAATCTATGTATCATTTGGTTCCCCTTATAATTTTCCCAATACTACTGACTATATTTAATGGTCTATGTTGGGTTTTTAATGGAACTATTACATTACTATCAGACAGAATAATCAAAAATTAAAAAACCAATAGCCTATATATCTATAATATTAAGAGTATGTTTAAATATTAAAATAAAATATCTCATTATATAATAAAATATAATGTGTCATATAAACTCTAGTTATGTTAAAATTATCCACAAACGATATCCCACTGGGCTAATCATAGATTCAGTTTAAATATGGGAAATGATTACATTAGTATCTACAACCATATATGATTCATTACATATAACTGATCACTATGACTATAGAGCTTCACCATACAACTCTAAGAACTAATCCTAAACAACTCCACTTGATCATGTAATTCTAGGATAATTCCTAACCCTTTATTCCCAATGCTCAATATCAATTTATGAATGAATAATTCACACACAATAAGGTATGTTTACTGGGGTGAAATATGAATAATAGTTTATCAACCACATTGGGGAACATATTAAAAATTATCCTATTTCAATGATCATTCTATATGACCGTCATATCAATGAAAAATTTATAAAATGAAACAAATAATAATACCCACTAACAATTTCTAATTTATCCCATATCATAGGGTCTCTGAGAAAATCATGGGGAGCATTGGAATAATTATATTTCTATCACTCCAAGGGAGTATAAATATACATTAATAAATTCCCAACAATAATTATTGATTATGGTGTTAATAAACTATATTTTCCATACATTAGTTTACCATTGAGTGAATGTATTTTAGTATTATCACCACTTTAAGGGACCTATACTATACTATGTTGATCCCACATTCAAAACTCCACTGAGGAGTTACGAATACTAGATCATCACCTAAAATACCTAATCTTAAATTCCTAAATATGTACCTCACATTATTATTTTTTCAATATTAATGTTCGGACAACATCAAATTCCTATAAGGGGTGGACCAAGGATATTATATTTAACTAGGTGTGATTTATTCTAGAGAGGCATAAGAAATATAATTGAATATTTTATCTAGATCCCATAGTTAGTCACCATGTCATTCAATATCACACAAATCCTTAGAAGAAAAATACTTGGTTCATCCACCACATCATAGGAGGTATCCTAAGAATCAATTTGTGGGATCGAAAATTCAGCCATATTATTTTCAACATTAGTTCAAGGAGATATATGGACACATGAAACCTCATAAAACTATTTAAATACCTATATTATATGACATATGAAATAGAATAATTGTATCACCATTTGAATCCCCATCACCACATTATTTTTCAATTGTTTCAATTTATCAATAGAATAGTGAAAATCAATGGAATTACGATATGCATTCCATAACCAGCTTCAATAATGGATCTTGAGAAATATATATAATAATACTCTGATAAAATAACTATATGATCTAGATGGTAGTATAAATAAGATTCCAAACTCATTATATTATGAAAATAGATTCCAAAAATTCTTGGTATCACAAGGTATCATCCCTATCAATAGGTGGTTCTAATGTATTTGAGGAAATCATAACAATACCAAAGTAAATGGAAAATTTTACAGTGTTATTTTAAATCACATTTCATAACCATTAATAAAATAAAAAATATCTAGGGATGAAGGAATTATCATTAACTTTACAATCATCTCATCCCCATTGTGCTTTCACATTGGTTTAGGTTTTATAGTTACACAAATAATCTTTTCTGCCCAAAACAATACACATTTTCTTAGGGTCGGTAGATGGTTGATAAACCCCCTCAGTATCACTTATTAATAAAAAGATCATGCAATTCAACATGGGATCATATTTCATATATTATTCTCCCAAGTAATTACCCATCAACCAAAGGTTATTAGGACCCATTAATTGTTGTAACATAATATGACAATACATGTATTGGGGGTTTCCTCATAGGTTATGATATCATAAATGGCCAATGGATCCATTTAATTTCCACATGATCTATATCATTTTATTTAACTAATATCGATCATAACCCATTACTTCAATAGTATATCAACATGTGTTAAATATAAATAAAAAGAGAGATGGCCCATATATCATCCACCTACCAAGTCACTATTTTTTTCTCCAATACCAAGCTTATCTTTTTATTCAAATATCAAATCATTCATAAAAATTAAGGAATGTCCAATGAAATTGAAAATTAATTCCATTGGTGATCATATATGAACCACTATTCCTATTTTCATCATCCTTATCGATTGCCTCATATGATGTTACTCTTAGGAGGATACATGATACATTTATGTCAAGAAGAACCTGTCTATTATAGATTTCTCACATTGAATCTACAGGTGATTTACTCAAAAAAATCCAAATATTTCCACCATAGCAATCTATATAGTAAAATTCACTGAATGGACTCCTCCTGAGGTCATTTCCAACATAATGGTTGGAAATCATCCAAAACCCCTTAATGGGAATATAACATGGTGTGTATGTCTCAATATAAAGATTTTACTCTCAAAGATCCCCTTGGTTATGTAAATTAGTTGGAAAAAGAATACAAAATCCTTGAAAAATTGGTGACTTAGGCCCACAATATGTTAAATCCATATGGTATACCTATTAATGTGGCTGGAAAATTCTCTGGAAAAGTGATACACTTGGGATATAGTAGTGTACCATTCATGGAGCCTATCTATGTACCATACATTAAACTATCCTCCCACAAATGTATTATGTATCATTGTATGACCAACCACCAAGTCGACCTAGATTGTGTGTAAATATGGAATACATGCCATATAGTCGTCTATTTTAATCCTTTTTGAAAATGAATAACACGTAACATGTGATATTGAAAACAAAAAACAATGTATTTAGGTTTACTAAATAGAAATACTTCATAATCATCCTCAACCCATCATATAGGGAAAAATATCCCAAAATTATCTCCCATTTATTCTGTAGAAACATATATTCTCCATTAAAATTTAAAATAAATAATTACATGGTGATCAAGACAAAAACACAAAAAAAACCTAAATCATGGGGGGCAATAATGATTTCATTCAAAATATGTTTCATGTATAATATACACCTTGATCTAGTCTTGATCGATTCCACAGATTATGTCTGGTGGTTCCTCCATCTCCCTTCCCTCTTAGTTCATATGTCATGTGATGAAGATCCATCCATAATTCATCATGCATTGGTGGAAACATTTGGGGTGAGAGTACACTAAAAAAATTAATCAATATTTATTAATTTCATTTAATTAAAACACCTATTTAAACTCTTATCTGATATCTCGTGAATAGAAGTAGGATTTTCACATTACTAATAAAAAACCACAATTTCAGTATCGACTATAGAGTAAAAATCCTAAATCAATTCAACTTTTGATACATAAAACTAAATAAAAAATAAAAAATAATTAAATATTAAACAATAAAAATCTAAAAGGGTTTTATTTACAAAAAACTCTTTTTCTAAGGTAAATGCCCAATTCAACTGAAAATGGTGTTTTCAAAAACTATTTTCATTTTCATTCATAAGGTTTAAATGTCCATATTACCCCTCACTAAAAATATGAAACAAAAATTCATAATTCCATAAATTTTCACAGCCTAAAAGGATATGGGGTCATACATTATATTCATAATATTTGAGGGATCATGATCCATGATCGAATTTATGGAGATTTTCATGAAATGAATATTTCATATGGGATGTAGTTTAGTCACATTTAATAGTGAAAGTGCTTCTACATGCAGTAAGGGATGATAAATAGAAATATCTCCATCCACACCAAGACATAGACTTTCATAAAATATTATATTATATTCAATGTTAGACATATGGGGATAATAGTTATTTGGAAAAATATATTCTAATAACAAAATAATTTCCTATAACCCAAGGAAAAGTTGATCTTCTAAATGAAGTTCATGAACATTGAGTGTAACTTTCACTTGATCTAGTAGATGACCCAAAACATTAATTTGGAGGGATTATTATTAGCCTATATTATTATCATCATTCCTCCTATCAGGGAATACCATAAGTGGATATGTTGTACAAATTTTAAATTATGGAATATCTGGAGTTCAGTTAAAGGACTAACCATGAAATCCCTAATATGGCTGTTTTATATATTATGATAGAGCGTGTGAGTTAGTGATATATTGCCCAATGATTTTTGTCACATTTTAGTTCTTGAATAATTGGGTTCTAATTCATTCCATGGTTATTAAAATTTTCAACCCTATCCTCTCCAGATATATATATACAATCTATACTAATGAATTTCATTGAGTTGTTCCCTATGGTAATTAGTATATCTTAATCAATTTTCATGTTATGGGAAAGTGGATGGTTCAATATAAACAACTTAAACATCTATAAGAAAACCATCATTGACTGTGTAAATGTAACCACCAATTAAAGGACATATGTAGAAACCATCAAATGAAATGTGTAATCTTTCTACATCAAATACATCATTATTTAAGTCCTTTAATATTTCTTTTTTTTTCTTGCTTCAGTTCCACTACCTCAAGAAACATACTCCACTAGTATAAACTTGGGTTAACTATGATCACTAATTGATGATAATTTGGAATCTCATGTGGATGCAAGTATAAGATTTATATAACACTAGGATCAAACTATAATAATGTTATACCCCTAATGGACTACTCATGGAATACAATCTGATTTTGATAGTAGTGGAAACACCCTTTGACTTTTCAATATATTTTTCCCTAAATTAATTCATGGTTCGATAGATTTTTTAGAACACATCAATAAATTAAAAACAAATGTGAAAATATAGATACATATTATTATGAAAATTATCAAAATAATAATAATAATATAAAAACTAATATTAATACGCTCAAATTTTATAATTTTTTATGAAAAATAATAACATGGTTTAATAATAAAAATAATCTTTATTTCCCAAAACATTTTGATTCAAAAAGTGTTATAAATTTTAATGTAATAAATATAATTGGACTCTCAGATTTTATAAGTATAATATATTAAATAATATGTTAACTTTAATTAAATGATTGATATATATAAAATACTAATAAAAACAGTAAATGATTTAAAACATTTTATTTTCCCAAAAGAGGGTTTTTTATAATTTTATGCATTAAATTAAAACTTTAATTACTTTAGAAGTATAATTTTATAAAAAAATAATAATTTTCTAATAAAAAAAATAAAAAACTTTTTTGGGTGAAATTGTTTGAATTTTTCCCAAGTAATTACTTTTTGGTTTAATTTTTAAAAGTACATTTTAAACCAAAATTGAAAATATTATGACTTTATAATTTTTTAAGTAGGACATATAAGTGTATGAAACCTTTAAATTAGTAATATATATATATATATCAATGAAGTAATATTTTACATTTAAAAATAATTATTCATTTGGTTGAAAACAAATTATTAAATTTTTATTGAGTTCAGTAATATATTTCAATAAATACTCATTTTGGTCATCTAATTTAGTAAAATAAAATTTTATTAAAATTTAATTATACCTTACCCTATTAGAAAAAATATGTTTTTTAAATTTACATTTTCTTTAAAAAAATCCAATTACCACATATACATAAATTTTATACATAAAAAAATTAATTAATATTTTATACCCATAATATAAACTATATATAAAAAATTATTTTCCAATAATAGAACATATTATTCGATAAAATGATATTATATTTGAAATTATAATATATAAATTAGCAATCAGTTAAATTTTAATTTTGTTCGTTAAAATTTTTTATCACTACTAAAAATAAGTTATGATAGTAAAAGTAAATGTGGATAAAATGGTAATAGTGAAGGATAATTACAGAAAATAATTCAAAGTATAAAACATAACTAAATGGTTGATATTATTCCATGCCAAAAAATGTCCCAAATTTAATTAGTTACTATATTTATAAATTTTTTAATAATTTTGTTTTTTTACATTGAATGGTGTCAGGAAAATATTGTAATGTAAAGATCTTTTAAAAAAATTGTTTTCATTACATGTAAAAGGATCCATCAGTACTAAACCTCTCCTCACGAACTATACCTCTTGATTGGACAAAAAAATAACTAATATAACTCCACAAAACTCCTAGAAACATCGTAATTGTTTTGGTAATCTCAATATTCTAACTCTAAAGGACTTAAAAAAAATCAAAGGATCCTTTCCATGGAGTGAGGTAAACATCCCAATAGATTGTTTTCCATTTCATTTCCATGTATTATTGTAGATCATCCCAAAAAAATAATCTCACTATGCACACATAAGGTCATTATTACCATACATAAACATAATTATTTTAATATTTATGGGTTAACACATTCCCCCTTCCTCTTAACCATTCAAAAAATAAAAAAGTCTCTTCTATTACTGGAGGAAAACCACATCTAAAAGTGATATGATCCATATTCTTTAACCTCCATAAATACAATGTTTAACAAAATAATTTTATGAATAAATATGATATTTATATCATCATTATGATTATGAATAAAATATATTTAATGATTTTTTTTACACATAGATAATATATATTTGGTAAATGATTTATTTAAAAAATAAAATTATTATTTTAACAGTGGTTTTAAGGGATTATATCATTAACTAAAACATTAGTGGTTTTTGTTTTCTATAATAATTTTTTTGTGAAAAAAATAAGTTTATCATATTATATTTCTCTAAAAAAATAAATTTAAATGGGTAATTTAGGGAATTTTCTATTAATCTCTAAGTATTATATTTTTATGGAAAATAATTTCAAGGGAGTTGTTAATCATTTAAAAAGTTATAATTCTTTTTTTATGTGATTTATCTATTATTTACAAAAATCATTTTTACATATATTTCAACATAATTTTTCATTTCTCACTTTAAAATTAGAAATTTATCTTCTGATACTATACATATTATTTCTATATATGGAATGTGAAATGTTCTATGAATGTATTTATGAAACTCATCATCATTAAATGGTTTAGTTAAGTGATTTTTTGAATATGAATGATTGAATTTATGTTGCACAAATATATATGGATGATTGATGGGTGGATTCCTACATATCCCTCAAATTTATTGATTAAATATTATTTCATATGTGATGAATGTGGGTATTTTTATAACATCATATACCAAAAAGGGTAAACAGTCAGCAGCCTGATACAAAGAGGGAAAATGAGTTGTTATCAAAATCACGAGAGTGTTCATGGGTTTCCATTACAGTGTGGGTATTGGGTGACTCTGCTGGTATCACAGTAGGGTTTACATATTCTATTGGATTAATATAAATATTTTTAAGTATTGGGATGATATAATTTTAGTGTAAACTCATCGGATAAAACTTCATATATGAAACATCATGGAATTTTTTAATAGTTTTGAGTATATGGTTTTCATTGAAAATGAATCTCTATTTGGATACAACAAAGTGGATGCAGTCACGGCAAAGATACAGGTAAATATAATTAACCAAATGAAGGATACTTGTGTTTTGACTCTATATGCAGTGGATTCATAATGAGTGGAACAAAAAATGTACAATTGTCTATAAACACTTTGGGGTATCCATATATCAATTGAAATTATAATAATGAAATAATATATACTATTTAAATCTAGTTTGATATGATATATATGTAGAAAAACTAAAAGGCAGATGACCATATACCACCTACGTTAAATATGGTTACATCATTGTTGAACCAAAAGACTCATAAGATGAAATTAATGTGTTATAGAAGAAGACAACTTGGAATTTTGTTTACATATTTTAATTTATTTTAATTAGTATAGACATTATAATATCAATATTTATATTTATTATTTAGTTTATAACATAATAATTAAAATGAATTTGTGAATGGAATTCCTTTAGAAACTCAAAAGGAAGAATATTTTGGAAAAATGTATTCCAGTTATACATATTATATTAAGGAAAAAACTTCATTAGGAATCAAACCCTAAATCATGACTCTCTTATGAAAACTGTTAAATATTTAATTAATGAGAAGTAATTAAAATTATGAGGATATAATTTACTAATTGTGGGGTGGGGGTTGTAACACTCAAATTTTGAAACACATTTTTGATAAATTAATATTATTATTAATATCATGTTCCACATGAAAACACAAACAATAGTGATCAATGAAAGAATAAATGAATATTATTAAAAAAGTATAAGCATAATAAAAAGTCCAATAAATAAAAATATATTTCTCAAATAAATTTTAATAAATTTAGATGATAAATAATAAAATGGGTTAATATTAAAATAAAATATTCTATCTGAAATAGTTATTTTGGGGATTTTTATATTTTACCTTAATAAATTATATTAAAATATTTTTTGATATTATTACAATATTTTAACTATTAAATTATATTTAATTAATACAATTTTTGATATAAAATAATATTTAGAAAACTTAAAGTTATAAACATCATTTTAATATAAAAGATAATATTATTCATATATTTTATATTCATTTAAAAGATAAATTCTTAAATCTTACTAATGATATTTTATGAAATCAAATTAATATTTTAATTCATATTTTTTAATTTTTATTTTGGGTCAACTTTTGATAATTTCCTTAAATAACTGTGAGGTGAATGGTGAAATATATATTTTACACAAAAAATATAATTGTTTTGACGTTATAAATATATATGAATGACCGTTACTTCAATAAATAATTTTACTAGTAACATATTTAATTAATTTTTGAATTCACACATTTAAAAAAATTTAAAATTGATTTTGGAAGACCTATGATTATTATATTATGGGAATATTTATTATTTTATAAAAACTTATGTTACTCTTTTCTATTAATATTTATTTGAAAAGTAGTTTTTTCATGATTTTGAAATCAAATTAATATTAAATTTTATACTAAACAATTTTTTTTAAAAAACATAATTAATGATAATTTTATTATACATAGAATAGTTTTTAACACAATTTTTTCTAAAAATGTATTCTACACATTATGTCGAATAATTTGTAAAACTACTTTCCTATAAAGTGAAAATATATTTCATAAAATTATTATTATAATTAAAATTTTAAAATTTAAATTATGCAACATGTTCAAATTTTAATTTTTTAATAAAAGTAATTATTCATAATAATGAAGATTTTCTTGGGTAAAAGTAAATTATTTGTAAAATGATAGAGGTATTAAAAAAGGCCTAAATTCACAAAAAATATTTTCCCAATACCAATGTTTGAGAATATTATAGACAAAAACATGTAACAAATTCCATTATTTTCCATTTTAGGAGCCATTCAGTTAATAGTTTCCTGAAACTATTATAAATTATTGAGTATATAAAAAATATTCAACATTATTTGATAATAAATTATGTTGCCACTGCCCAACTATTCATCACACCCCATGACACATATATTTTACCAGTATATTACCATGTAACTCATAGAAACTTCTTAAAATATACTATATGTTCTTCTATTCAAAAATTTCCACATCCCAATGATGTAACCCAATTTAAACTAGAGCTTTTCTAAATAGTAAAGTAAAATTCCTAATTAATAGTCATCAATAATTTATTTCATTATATATTATTCTATATAATAGAAATATTATCTAAAAATGTGGATATAATTATAACATAAGCATATGAATAGTGAAAAGTTATTATTTTAATGAGATAACCATTTTAGATTGTTCTCTCGACCATTCCAAAAATGAAAATGTCGCTCGTGTTACTTGCGGACTACCCCTCCATAAGCGACATGAACCGTTTTTCAATATTTCTATACATATATGTTTAAAATTGATTATTTTGTGAAAAATGATAAATTTAAAACATTATTAATATTTTTAAATTATAAAAAAATCTCTATCCTCCTTTGGTGAAATGGAAATAAGTGTGTCTCTCGTGTGAATTTGTGTGTCATCACCTCTAAAAATTTAATGTATTATGATTTCCATAATTTATTTTCAAAAATATTAAAAACAATAAAATTATAATTCAACAACATAAATATATAAATTATATCATTATACATCTTCAATAGTGATGTTATTCCAAAATAATATCTTTCGTAACGAGACACACCCATAGATTGTAGCTTCTTCTTGTATCTCTAGGTTTCACCAACTAATCGAACTAAAAAATAGATATCTATAATAGATGAATATGGAATGATAACTATAAGGTTTATTTAAAGTTAATAAAAAAATAAGGTTTTGGTTTTGGTTTTTTAAGTTTTATAGTAATATTTATCTAATTAATATTATAATGCCATTTTTTGTCAAAAGTTACCAAAACCTGATGATAAGAAATATTCATCATGAATCCTAACTAATATAGTTATTAAATGCAATTATTACATTTTTAATCATTATAAAACATCAATTCTAGCGCATATAATTATCTCAGAATTGTGATATTTGAATTTATAAATAATTGTTGATTATACCATTATGAAAATAGTAATAATAAACAATCGAATCAAATGAATTATAATGTTAAAAATAAAATATAAAAAACTTATCTAATTTTAAAAAAATATTACAAATTGTTTAGATTTTTTTTCAGTCAACATGTTTTTTAGGTATGTGATTTAGATATTTTTTTAATATAGGAGGTTATAAATCATTCTACTAAGAATCATTAAAATTAAGGGAATCTCATAACAATTTCATGTCATCAAGACATTTAATTGACAAACTTAGTTTCATTTAAATGGTGCCTATAAAAAGTATTTTATAAAAAAATAACTAAAAAAATATATTAAATTTATTTTAGGATCAATTTAAATCTCTAATATTCACTAAAATTTTAGTAAAACATTTTTTTCATAAGGGTTTCCCATCTAAATTGTATTAATTCAAAGTAATGACATGTCCACCACTTTTTTACTATTATGTGGGGTATATACTAACAATGTATATATTTGAAACATACTTATAATGAGTACAATTGATGTTACATATCCCTTACTTGTAATATATTTCTATGAATTTTAGTTCAAGGTTTACTAAATAAGTAAGGGTTTAATTGCTAATATCATTATAAATTCATGATTTCCATTGAAGGATAATTCATTTGAGTACTTTTTATATTCTCCCAATATATTTTTTTAGTGGATTTTCCATTAATGTTGATTAATAATGAACTATCCACCTTATTTTTTGGATGACTTGTTAAATGTTAAGTTGGTTTCTTTATGAATGCCACCTACATTCAACAGGTTAAATAAAAAATTATTGAAATATGACTAATTTATTTGTAGGGTATAAGGACCAATTTGTTACCATTAAGAGGGAAGGGATGAATTAGTGGAATTATATTTTTATGAATTCCTCTCCCCATGATTTATTCAACATTGCCTTTTTAGATTATTAAATTTACTCAATAGTATCTCACAACCCCACCTCATGTACAATAAAAATGAGAGAGATAAGTACAAAATGGTTACAATGTTCAGAATAAAAGGATACTTCATTCCATTTTGGTCAAACACCCCTACATGGATAATCTACTATAATATTATTATCAATTATTTTGGTTCTAAGAGAATCTAGTTAGACACCCAATTAATTGATCCTGTTATTTCCCCTAATTATAGACAATATCCACCCACTATTATACCTTTGTGGGTTAGACATACAACATATTATTCTTTAAATAAATTTTTAAGACACCCAACCATGGTCCACATTAGAAACTAGTTAGACAACCCAGTCAAAAGATCCACTTAACTGTCTATATTAAACTATTAGTAGAATGATATTTTTCTTCTTTAAATAATCTACCTCATAAAACCTATAGAATATTTCAAATATGTGTGCACAATCATGATCTGAAATATATTCTTTTAATAAAGTTATTGGTATAGATTCTCATTATATATATGTTTTGACTTTTCTAATCATTATATTCCTCCAATATATATGTATGGCTCCTTAAGGGGATCTGGGGGTTGAATCACCATATTCAATCGATACTATATGTGTCAAAATCTTTTAAATCTATTCACACAATATATTTTGGATATCAATTATTTTCATAAATTTAATTTATTCATTTATTATAGGTATAAATATAATAATGTATGATTATTTAGTTTCCATAAGTATTTGGAAACTCCTTAATCATCGATAAGAATGATTTTATTCTATTTAAATTTAAAAATCTATTTTCAAATTTATTCATCCTTTGAACTTCATTAAAACCCATATTTTAATATTTTTGAAGAATCATTCAATATTAATTCAAAAAAAATTATATATCAATTTCTCATAAATTCAATTAGTTTCACTATTTTAAAAAAAAATTGAGCTCTCCTATGTTGTTGTACACATAATATGTGATTTACCAAATTATTAATTCCTCAAATATAACTCCAATTAAATTATTAGATATCCTCATATGTATTCTATAATGCATGTCTACTATGTGGACTTACTTTTTTTGAACTTTAAAATCATTATAATCTCCCCCAATTAATGAGAATAAAATCCCTTATATCATTCTCGAACATATACAAAAAAATCCATACCTTGATTGAATTCTCCAACATGTTTAATTTGGCTATGTCAAAGTATTCTCATGAACCACTCCAAGAACTTTATATCAATCCCAAAAATGTTGTAGAATACTCTCATTATAAAATTCATAATTCTATTCAAATAATTTTAATAATAGCACAACAATCCTCAAAATCATCAATGAAACATTTTTTTAACTTATTTACAAGAGTTTTTCAATATATGGCCTCATAATTCATTTTCAATATATTCTGGAAGTTAAAAATCATGTTTTAGACTTACATGGATAATATAACAACCATGACATCAAACACTTTTACCAGAATCCTTAAATATTCTATAAGAATCATTATCAACACACTAATGACATTACAAATCGTTTAAATCATGTTAAATTTATTACTCGGAAACATTAATATCACTAAATAAATTTTTGGAAATATAGTAACTTCTTAATATAAAAATATTTTATTTGAATAATTATTTCTTTTCCTACATGTTGAAAATCAAATGAAATGTAATAATATATGTTTCTTCATATCTACTCTTGTAACTTGAAAGTCACTCATACTTTTCTCCACTTTTTCAGTTGAAATAAGGATGATACCATGAAGTTATCTTAATAAAGAGACATTAAATTTTATTTTATTAGTCTATATAGAATATTAAAATTTATAATGTAACACCCTATGGATTTATTAATTTTTTTGAAATAAATATAACATTTTTTACAGCTTGTGTCAAAAGCAACACTATGTTCAAATGAACTCTGATAAATTATTAAAATATTGTTATGTGGCATGAATAAACTATCAATTAAAATTGTGGGTATGTATAAGAATGAAAATATTATGATATATATATATATATAAAGATACAACTCTGTATCATTTTATTGATTAATGATTAGTAAATAAGAATAAAATTGTTTTATCAAATTTATATTATATATGAAAAATATATTTCCTCAATTTATTTTTATGATTAAATATTATATTGAATTTTTTACACACATAAATAAATCAAAAAAGTAAATATTTTAATAATCATATGAAAATTATATTAGGATTAATTTTTAATAATTTTTTGAAATGTTGGATTTTCTAGTGAATAATTAAAAATATTGAATTTTATTGAAAACTATATCATTATTTTAAAAATCTAAACAGATCGATTTTTTTAAAAAACTAATACATAGTAAAATATAAATAAATTGGTTTTTAAAATAATCCAATTATTTTCATAGGAATTAATATTATTTTTTAATTTTTTATAAAAACATTTATACATAAAAAGAGATTTTCCTAAAAACAATAATTTTTTACACAATGTGTTTCTATCTTAATAATGGAAATTAATAATTATTGGTTGATAATTATAATTATATATATATATATATATATATATTCAATCAAATTCATTAAACATTAATCTAATTTTTTTTAAATGAATTCAATTAGAAATAAATCATGTTTTGGCTTAAAAACTGTATTTTTTTTAAGTGGATTTTGTCGTGTTTTTTAAACAGATATTAAAATTAAAGTTACCGAATTTATATAATTTTATTTTATAAAATTAATTCCATATTTTTAATTATGTGGTTCCAATTTTTCAAATAGGCTGCTAATATTTTTTCTCAATATGAATATTAATCATTGTAAATATATCACATATGTAAAGGGTAAATCGGATACATCTGGGTCAAAAAAAGTTATAAAGCTATTATTTTACCCTATTTATTTCTATATGATGTAAATTTTACCCTTATCAGCATATCCACAAGGATAAAATGATTAATGGGTATTTATATATGAAAATGGCCAATAGAATATTTAAATAAATGAATATTATAAAATGTCATTCTATTATTTTTAAATATATATTATGTGCCCTCATGGGTAAAATACCATGATATTAATGAGTATAAGTATCTATTTTTATATAAATGAAATTATTTTCTTGATATAAATTTGTTAATAAAATTTAATAAATAAATAATGGTAATAAATTATTATCAAGCACCAATGAAATATTTCAATTATTAATAGAAAATATATTAAATGATATTAAAAACATTTAATGTAATATAATTTTAGTTAATTTAGGTGTTATAAGAATTTTTTATTTTAATATGAAATATTGGGGTTTTGATAATGAATTATACAAGAATTAGAACATTTTATTTAAATCTTATATGTGAAATTAAATAAATATTTTCTAATTTGGTAATAATGATAGTTCTTGAAAATAATATTTTTTTAATTATATAAATAAAAAACGTTAAAGAGGTAATGTGGTACAATATATGGTTTAAAATTACATATCTATCCCATTTATATTCTAGGGGGAATCATTTTCTTGAGAATGAATTTAATATATTTTAATCATTTAAGAAATTACAAGGTTTCCCATCCCCACAATTGTAAAAGGGAAAACTTCCATTCTATTATTCACTCATAATTGAGTCTTATATCTTATCAAAATCTATAAATTTATATTCTTCACTACCCTATCCCCATTATATATGTTTTATTCTTCACAAAATATCAACCCTATATCCCTTAAGAGGGGATCCAATGGGGTAATTTTAAAGAAGATATAATCTCCTTAACTGATCACATTATTTTTAATAATTAATTTACATAAAATAAATATTATATATTCCTGAAAAACCAATTACATTAATATCCTAAATCATTTAAAATTTCATTATGATTATGAAACCCCCTATATTCACTATCTTCCCATCAAATTAGAAGTGAAAATATTACTCGTGCGTATGTATGACTTACTATCAGTACGTAGCGATAACATTCGCTTCCAAAAAAAATATTAATGGTTATAATTATGGGTTTCATGTCTATATATTATAATTATGATATAATTATACTTATTTAATGATAATATCATATCTACCTTCTTACAATCCAAACTGTTATTGAGAGAAAATGTTGATCATGGGAATATGTGGACTACAACCTCTCAGAATTGATTGGATTAATTTATCTGTATGTTTCACTTGCAAGGTAATAATGATGGATTTAATGAAAATATATGATATTTATTATATAATAATTATTCATTAATGGTGATTTACTATTTACAATTCATTTTTTTCATCAATTAAAAATAAATACATTATTTCTTTGTACGTACAAACTATCATATCAATGAATGGTGTAATTCATTTCCTATATCTATATTTTATGAATGTCAATAAAAATTATTATAATTAAAATATATCATATTTATAAAATTTGTATCATTTTTTTAATTATTTAACCATGATCAAAATACATGTACCAAAACTACTTAACTAGAACATACATGAAAATTGAAGAATATATCACTAAATATATTGATTTTAATAAATAAGTTTGAAAATACTAGTGATAAAAGGATATAATAAATAATATATATAAGGATATATATAATTATTTTAATATAATATGGGTATAATAATTATATGTTTATTTTTTATGAGATTCCATGGTGCATGAAGGCAGTCAGACCTAAGGTACAAAATGTCTATCTGGCTTTTATTTCTATGGGACACATTCATTATAAAGCACATGTTATAATATTTGGTGTATAAAATCCACATGAATGTATTTAATGATGATTACTATGAATTTTTTGGGGGATTTAAATATTCATATATTTTTCTTCATTTCCTAGGAATTGTGATTCAAATTACACCAATGTTGTATGAGTTTTATGTTACAATTTCATTATTTATCAGGATTTTTTATAGTCATGGAATCATGACAAAATATTATTATATATATCAAAATAAAATAGCTAATTTTATTATCCAATGGATATTTAAAAAAAAATTCATTTTTTCATTTAATTTTTCTAACCTTTTGTACTCAACATGAAAAAATATGTTTTTAATGAAAATCTATTTTATTTATCTCTTCGGGGAAAGACACATGTGTTTTCATATCTATAATTTTCTAAAAAAATCAAAAAGAATTATTACTATCCTCATATGATTATTAGAACTAAATTTTTACCATGTTTGAGTTTTTTTAAAATTATTTAAAATGAATATTCTTATCATTTAAAAATTGTAATACTTTATGAAATTTTACAAAAAAATTAATGGAATGTTTTATTTTAAATTATTTGAAATTAATGGAATACCAAAAACCATGACAAATCAATGATCTGAAGCATTCCATACATGTTTACAATGTTTTTTAAGGGAATTTGTTTCCATAATATTTGTAATTTTTTATTTTATAATTTATTTTGAAAATGAAATGGTTCTTTTCCATAATAAATATTTCAGTAATATTTTAATGGAATATCCATATATGATAACAACCTTTCTTAATAATTATTATTTACTAGGGATATGGTCTATTGATACCATTATTACACAGTCTCTAGCTAGTTTCTTTCATTTTGAAGGGATTTCATGAATCTAATTTATATTCTATGTGTTATGTAATAGTACATTCATATTGTATTTATGAAACTATTTTTTGTTGCATGAGTTATGGTGTAATGATATAATAAATGTTTTGTGATCTAGTGGAACACATATATATGATTTTTTTTATTTTATAAAAATGATTATATTATTACCATGGGTGGTGGTTAACTTATATTTATGGATATTGGTTATGTTTTAACTAAGGTTTTTGGTTATGTTATAACCAAGGATGGAGGGAAAGATATAGACAAGGATGGGTAGGGCCAATATCTCAATCTGATGCACTGGGAAATGAATGACATCTCATGAGATAAATTTGAATAGAATGGGAATTATACCTTCTTTAGTAAGATACGTTTTCTACTATTATAGTCTTGAGGTTGAACCTTAACTACTATATTGGTTTTAGGATTTAACCCCTTCCAATGTGATATTCAAGGAAATGATCCCTGACTACCATATAAATTATTTTCTATTCTTATGTATATGATAGAAATATATGAGTTCTTCCAATTTTATGATATCGTCATTTATGTTCCTTGATTATTTTATGATCCATATATTATTATCTTTCAATATTTATGCCATGAATCTATATTATGATTTATGATATATAGGGTTATGAATAATGGTAGTAAGTATGTTTTGTGTACAAAGGGTTCCAATTATGAATATCTGGGTGGGAGATGATGTAGATCCATTATGAACAAGTTGTTTATGTGTCTATGTTTCTAAAGTCTCTATATATATATGATTTCACCATGTATTTTTATGTTATTTAATAAATATTAATTAATATAGAAGTGATATGTGTGTATAAAATGTCTTCGTCATTATCATTGTTAAGATAGGTTGTTTTAATAAACCTTTGAAAATAAGGATGAGAAATCATTTGTGAGAACACTAAGGATATGTCTATAAAAATGAAAAAATCATAATGTTTTAGTAATAATAATTAATGAAAGAGGATAAACATGTGGTCTCATAAAATAATGTGTCGTGAATTACACATCCTAAACATGAGTTTTCTTGATTACATGGTCTTTCACTTTGAATATTTTTTGTCACTGTATGCGTTTTGTTTTAGTCTATGGATGGAATATAAAGAAACTATATTAATTATGAATTTTATGGAAGGTAATATTATTATCATATATATCCACCAAATGATATGGGAGTCTGGATAAAAAATACCATTTCTTTTCTCATAATAACTTATCAATCTATGACTAATTCTGAACATTAAAAATAGAAAAGGAAATAATAAATTTATGGTTGAAGGTTTTACTCTAATGTTCTTATAAACTCAAAGGCTTCCATAACCACTATAAGAATAAAAATTTACCATGATAATTAATATAAAATAAAATATTTCATAGAACTATACCATGACTTATAATTTCATTGAGAAAAACCTTTCCTATCTCATAAATTAAAATGGTGTCTCTGATATGTATAATGGTAGAAACATTTTTCAAATTTTCCATTATTACCCACACTAAGTCACTACCTTATAGAAACAAGGGTAATTACATCAAAAAAATCTATAGTGACTTCTTACCATATAAACACTGAATTGGAAAATTACTATAAAATACATTCTTATCATTGGTGTTCCTAATTCACATGATGACAAGTGGAACATATAGTAATGAAATCAACTACTCACCTTTTCATTCTTGGACACCAATACTGGCTGCATAACTTATGATACATATTTGTATTCCTAGTGTGGAACACTAAACTAGAAACAAGATAGTACCACATCACATCATATCACACATCTATAGGGACATATAGAATTACATGAATTTATAATACTTCACCGTCATAAATGATCTATCATGGAGGTGGGTGTATTCCTGAAACTCTCTCCGAAATGACAAAGGACATGACGTTATAATGTTGTCTCATCGTCACTTTTTACAAAATTTAATATTTTACACCTAATTCTACAAGGATTCTCTATACCTAGTTATACTATACCTCTAACTACATCATAGAAAATAAGGCCATCAAAGGCATTTCATTGTTTATCTCTTGAACTGCATGTCTCTGAGTCCATCGGTTTAGAGAATCTACCATATTATTACCATTATGCATGTAGATATACGCAAAAAATAAACGGGTCATATCTATTCAACCCAACTTCTCTGTATAAATTTAATTCACGCTATTTGAATATGTACTTGTGGATTTTTTGGTCTATGTACACCCCCAAAACACTCTCATAGTGAATAATTTTCTATAAAAGAGGAGAAACTATTGGTTTCAGGTCATATTCATTCATATGGAAATTACTCTCTTGTGCCCTTAGTTGACACAACCGATATTCCATGACTTAATCAACCTGCATCTGGACTACTCCAATAAAGATACATGATGTTTCATAATAAACTATATAAAATATTCCAATGTATAGATGAATTCAAATTGATTCTGAAGTTAATATCTCTTTCCGATTTTGAAATTTTATCCCATAGGCCTGAGTAAAAATGAATTCAACACCATAATTTTTCAAACTCAAAATTATTTCTACTGGGTTTGAAAAATATTGATTTAATGCCCTATAATAGATAAAAATCAACATGATACTCTGGTTTTAAATTAAATTATTAGGATAATCCTAGGAAACTAGGACACTCACCTTATCTTAGTCAACTTCCCCTATTTTCTCTGAGATAACATGATATAGAATGTGAAAATTTTACATTATAAAGTCATATTTTGTGATCATATAAAATATCCAGTGATCATTCAGTGAATAGAAAATTAAATCAAAATGGGTAATGATATTTTATATTGATAGTGTAAACCATGATTTTCTTCATGAAAAATACCATAAATGAATCTAGATACGGGTGAAAAAAACAATTCATTAGTTCCATGGAATGGGAGGGTGCATTGGTCAAAATGAATGGAATAACCAGATTATCATAAATTATGTACATGACTTGAAATGTTTTATTAGGTATATAAAAAGTACCAAATCATACATGATGATTGAATAACAATAAATCTATCTTCAAGAATAACTTTTATCCTCAGAGCTAGTCTAATAAGTCTTTAATGTGTGGCAGTACATACTGGTTCATAATAATAATATATATAAAATGATTGTAATCCAGTAAATTCTTGAGTGTCCCATCAAACATATTCATTAAAATAATAGGTGAAACCTAAAGAGAAGTGATGGTTTATACGAAACCCTTATCATTTAATTCCTTCACCAACCTCTTAATCTCCTACAAATTAGTAGTGGTATTCTTGTAAGGAGGAGTGGATATCAATGTTGATCTAAGAACTAACTCAGTGGAAAAATATACCACTATATCAAATATAAATCAAAAAAACTTATTTGGGAATAATTCTCTAAAACTATTCACTAATGGATAAAAATCATCCCGACAAAATCTATGATCATCCATATAATGGATTTTTATTTGGAATGTAACACCACTTAGCCTAATATTCATAGGTCATTCTCAACTTCTTCATATATCCCATTCAACCTTGTAAATATAATTTCCAACCACTAGTGATATAAATGACACCCAAAGGTGATATTATCCACATGGAAAATATAAAGAAACAAATATTCCATCATAATAATGATATCAAATACTTTAATCTCATGTAAGAATAGGTCCCATCCAAAAAATAACTTCATATTTATAGGGTAACACCTGGCATTGGTAAAATATTTCTAAAAAAATTCACAATGGAGTATCGTGTTTCATCACACCACATAAGAATTGGATTTAATGAAAATGAATTTCTGTCAGAGTCATGGAGGAAAAATAATGTGAATATCATGTATTAAAATGTGTACATAGAAAATTCGAGTCTTCAAAGATCATACCTCAGGTTATAGATGTCACACCCTGACCATGATTTATTAATTTTTGTTGTTTAATTAAATTTAGACACCTTTTTAATTTTGGGGTTTGAATGGTTTGAAAATATTAATATTTGGACTTATTATAATTAGAACATAGTTTGGAATGGTTTTTTATTGATTATTATTTTTATTATTTTATCCTAATTCTAGACAAAAATATTTTACCCTTACCCCTTTAAATTCACCCCCCCACTCTATCGATCAATGTCCATAGGGTCTCCCAACCATGCACGTCTCCCCCTCCTCCTCCCTCTGGTCACCAGCTCTTCCCCTAATTCATAGTGTGATCATGTTAGGTGAGTGTTCATCCCCTAATGTAACCTTATTTTTTCCCCTTATCTCTTTTCCCATTATGGAGTATAGTGGGATGAACCCTAGGGTATTCTAATGGTCTAAATTTTTTGGGTTCTTTAAGCATCAATGTTTTCTTCTTTATTAAGGTATTTCGTGAACTCATTTGAAATGGGAGTGGGACCCATGATTATAATGAAGTGGATATCCATTATATTATGTTAAGGTTTCTTCCTATTTCACCTTTTTTAAATAAATTTAATTTTTTTGGATATTTTACTGTGGTAATTTTAATGTTAACTTTTAACCGTAGTTTTTTAAGGAAACTTACTCACATATGCATAGTAAAAGGTATATATATATACACACTATTTAAAAATTCTATTATAGAGATATAATTTTTACACTATAACTTGGTGTACATATATTAATATTTTCGTACATTTTTTGTGTGAAAGGGGTTCTTTTGATTTCATGGACCTTTTTTGTGTGGATTTGGAATGTCTTTATCATAATATGTATTTTTTGAGTTAGGTTCTCAATTTAAATGCATTTAATTTGAATTCTCAGATTTATTGTATATTTTTAAAGAGTTGTTTTAATATATTTTAGTATGTATGTGCTATGAAAAATGATTAGGGCTCTTGGAAATGTTATTTCAACTATTTTACATGAACATCCTAAACATACAACATTGTTCTTCTTTTCAAATCATGTTTCCTAAGAATGAATTAAATGTAAATTATTTTAAATGTCCCATTGAGTTTGTAAATGATTTTGAATATGTAATGGGTCATTTTATAAGTTTTTTGTTGTGTGTGAAATTTTTTTAAAATGGATTTACCCTAAGGCTTTATTAGAAGATAGTGATTTGACATTTAGAGGTTTTATTTGAGTGAAAGTGAACATTTATGTGGTTTAAAAAATGGTATCATCAATTAGTGGTAAAATTAGAGAACTTATGAATACTAGGTACCTAGGTGAGTTTCTAAGGACTAGTACTCTAGTTCAGTCAACAATGAACATACATGGGATCTCAGTTAGGATTACACTACAACAATAACTATATAATTTGATAACATTTTGGGGAATACTAGAACATTATATTTGACCACTCTTGTTTCTTCTACATATTAAAGGATTATATGTTTCTATCCCAAGGTTATGTAGTTCCTTGGACTCATTTAAACTAGCTATATAGGAAATTCCCCTAGTGGTTTCCAAATATTACCCCAATTTTTTGTTGGATTGTTTTTAAAATTCACTTTGTTGTTAAGTGTATATACCATGACATTAGTTGTAGTGTTAAATATATTTTTTCAAAAAAAATTACGAACTTTATATTATTATTTTATTAATATTTTGAATATATGATGAACAATAGATTTCATAAATATAGATGACTAATACTTATTTTTCTTAGTGAGTAAAAAAATGTATTTATATATGTCTTATTTTGAAACCTGAATTATTTTATTTCTTTTAAAAGTTAAATAATATGGAATTGATCACTTATGGAATTACTACATGGAATTATATTGGTCAGGCTTATATTCATTATCATTTTTCATTTTAGGTTTTACCCACTACTAGTTCACTCATGGAGTGAGTTTCATTATATGGTTTATGGTGACCCATAAGGTCACAAGACGGTACATCTACATTTTTTCATTTCTTCTACATATTAAAAATTTATTTGTTTTTTATTATTTATTTTCCTTTTTTTCTTGGGAGAAATTTTTCCAAATAAAGTTATACTTGATGCCTAATATTAGTATCTATTCTGGGTGGATTGGGAACACATATCAAGTCTTATTGATGGCCGGTATCAGTGACCTATTTGGTGTTGACTAAGGTTGGTTCTTGATAATGTGGTTTCATAGAAAATTATAGCTTGTTATTTAGAAATGTCTGGTAGCTCATTGATATGATTTTCATAATTACAGTGTTTAGTTTTGTGTATGTTCATTATCACCACTTTCATAGAAATACCGTCAAATTTTTAAAGTGGTATGTGATATTTTTGATTAAAAATCTTATCTTATTTCTCATATATTTTCAAGTTCCTCATTTTCATGAGTTTTATTGAGTAGAACAAAAAATATGTGGAATTTTTTTAGAAGCTCTGAAAGTTTGAGTGGATATTGGGAGGGATATATAGGGTACATGGTTTTTGGGACTAGTCTCAAAAAATAAGCACAGATCATGAAGCTACCTCTATTGTCCACCAACATGCTCACATGATTGGTTCACATTCTACCACATCGTATAACCAATCCTTGCATAGTACATATTTTCTATGGTTTTTGAATTTCAATTCATTGAATGCTGAGTTTCTTTTATTTATTCATGTGGTGGGTTTCAATGGGTTTTAGGGTACTCTCCTTATATTACAAAATGAGTTATGGTTTTCTAATAATGAACTTATAAAATGAAAAATGATGGGTTGTTTTGAAATTGAATGTGAAATTATTTTTAATTTTGAAGGTTTTCATAAAATTTGAAATGAGAATTAAATTATAAATTCTTGGTTTTGAGTAAAATATTTTATGTTTGAACATTTCTATTTCATATAAACATTCACATATATTTGAATTTGTGTGTAATGTTCATGTTGGTATGAATGAATGGATGGATATAAAGGAAATTTTGATGAAAACATATGTGAAAGAGCATAGTATTCCATGAGTTATTATTTAAAATCAAATATCAAAATCAGTTTTTAAAAATAGATTTTTTTTAACTATAAAATGGTTTCAATTAACATTGTGATTCTTTTCTATTAGGATTTTCTATTTTAAAATGAACATTGAGGTGTGGTTTTGAATTTTAATGTGGATGTGCTGAAATGATTTTTATTATAAGAGGGATTCAATTGAAATTTTTAATTTGATAAATATGTTGATCATTAAAAATAATTTGTATATTGTAAAATGATTTATGATTTAAAATGTGAAATATAATTTTTTTATATATTATTTTGATATTACTTTGTGATGTGTTTTAGTTTATGATTCTGGTATTTTGAGTTATGCTTTGTTTAGGTTTTTATATGGTTTAGTTCATTCATGTTATATTGAATGTGTATACTAGAAAGGTATAGATGTTTTATTAAGATCATATTCCAATTTTTGGTCTTTTATAGTCTACCAGTTTAGTGGTGGTTAGTCACTCAGATAACATCCAGTTATGTTCGCCATGGAATCTTGAGTCACCTAATGTGGTTCTATAAGTTTTTTTTACCAAAATGGTAGTTTTTTCTTGAGACTTTTCATTTCATAACTACAGGGGAAAATATTTTTCATGATATTAGGGATTTATCCAAAATCATGGGAGTGAATATTTTCATCTAATGTAGGAACATCTAAGGGTGGTGGATGTTTACCAAACTTATTGTTCATGACATTGGAAAAAAATTTCTTAAATTTCCCCTTATTTTGGGTTACTATTTTTTGGAGTCGTCTAGTTTTGTATATCTTGGTAAATAACTATTTAAGGGTTTTATCTTATTGTGTTTGAGGTTTCTAGAATATTAGAGAAAATTTTTAATAAATCTATCAATAGGTTTTCCCCTTTGATAAATCCATGTAGAGGGCCAATTTTTTTCAATGATCATCATATATGTTCATACATTGTTTTTTGGAGAATTCTCAACCATTTAATATATCCCTAATCAGATTTTATGGTCCTAGTGGTCTTTCATGTAACCTTATTATTTCATTTTATCAGTTTTTTGTATCTACATACTATTCTTGGTTAGGTTTCAGTGTTGTATTTGAGAAGAACATTATATATTTCCTTTATCTTTGTCTTTATGATATATCCTACAACCACCATTTAAAATTGATATATTTGAAACATTGATTTCTAATTTGATACTCATCCTTTTTATTTCAACATTTTTATGGATCTCCACTGATAGGGTAATCCCTTTTTTGGAAGGTTGAATATTTTTTTGATGTGGATCATGATGTTGTTTGTCTCATGTATTACCACTTTCGGGGTTTTTTCTTCTATTTTTTTGGTTTCATTCGACTTGGTAATCCAATGTATGACCCAAATTTAAGGATCTTGTAAGACCACCATATCAATTGTGTTGGGTCAACCCAATATAATTCTATTTCAGATTTAATACCATTGGGAGGACACTGTAGAAGGAAACCATGGTAAACTTGGGCTCTAAGTGTTCATGATAGGGTAATTTCTTGTATCTCCCCTACTTAACCACAATCATAGTTGTTCATATTTAATAAGAATTTAATTCTATATTATATTCTATATAAGATCTTGAAAATACCACAATGGGTTTCCCTTAGTGATAATTATGTTAGGATTTAGTGAACTCCTTTTTTTAGGTTATTCTTGGATATATGTGTCCTGGTATCATCGTCTATTCATTTTCTACTCTAATTCCCTTCATAATAATAGATGTTTCATTGGATGATGATCTGGTTCCTTGAGGATGGTATTTCAACCATATATTGGATTTTTGAAGAATCATGTTTTGTGTGAATGAATGTTCTTATTCTTCAGTCCTTTATTGGTAGAGGTTTTGTTTGGAATTTCATTTCATCTCTACTTTGTGTCATGAAAAACTGAATATGTTTGTGTTAATTTGTTGGAAAAAAGTGTCAATTAAAGGGATAAATTTTAAACCCAACTAATGATTTATTAATTTTTTTTATTTTTTTTATTTTTCCTCTTTTTTTAGTTTCAGTTTGGACCATGTTCTGTGTTTTAATTTTGGGTTTTTCTACATTAGTGAATAATTATTACATAGTAAGTAGAAAACATGCATAAAATGTGTAGGTGTATACAAAGTTTTTAGAGGAGATGGCCACATGGTTCGAGAATGGTTTTTTAATCATACACCCTTCTCATGAATGGTGTCTAGAGGCCTAGAGAGGATAGCACCATTGGTACACATTTTTCCCATTCGTGTGTCCAAACATTGAAAGATAAATAAATGAAAAAAATGTTTTATTATTATTACTGATTTGGTTTTTTATTAGTTATTGTCATTCATGTTATTTTATTATTATTGTTGGTGGTGGTGGTGTTGTTGTTGTTGTTGTTCTTCTTATTATTATTATTATTATTATTATTTTATTTGTATTATTACTATTATTTTATGATTATCTCCAAATTCGACCCCTTCCCACCTCTCTCGGTGCCTAGAGGGCCTCCATACCACAGACATCATCCCCTATAACTCACTTAAGTCACCATTTCTCATACAAATTCATGGAGTTTTCATATAAGGTTAGTATTCATCCCCCTCCACCACCATCTTATTCAACAATATCTCTCTCCTCGTTATGGTGTATGGTCAGCCAACCTACAAGTCATTCTAATGGTTAGGTTTTTTGGGGTTTCTTTTTGGATAGGGTTTATTTCCTGTTTTTCTCCTTTTATAAACAATTTTGAAATTATATTGGGTCTTATGGTTCAAAGGTAGTGGTTTGACCATCGATTTTGGGTAAGGTTTCATCTTATTTTTTCCATTGGTATATTTTTTTATGTTTTTTTGAGTATGTAGATACAAGTATTTTACTAGTGCGTTTTGGATTTCCATTTATGAAGGCGACATACACACATATGCATTGGTAAGGTGTTTATATGTTTATACCGTCATTGAATGTATTACATATTGGTAAGGGGAATACATGTACTACAGGTAGAGGTATTTATTTATAAATTTATAGGTACATATTTTTGTGAGTTTGAAAAGTGTGTATTATCCTTCAATGGACCATTTTGGGATGGATTCAGATTATATTCAACAAAATAATGATTTTTTTAGGAAGGTTCCCTATGTGAAATACATTGATTAGAATTCCTTGATTGCATGTGCATTTTAAAAATGATTTGTTATTAGTATGTAGTATTTATGTTCTATGTAGAATGATTGTGGATATCAAAAATGGGGTTTCAATTATTTCAAAACATATTATAAACAACCAACATGTTTATTATTTTTTAACCATGTTTTCAAATTATGAATGAAACATATTTATGTTAAATGTCACTTTGTTTATCAAAATGTATTTAATTTTTAATGGTCAATTTCAAAAGTGTTTTGTTATGCGGGAAATGGTTGTGAAATGGATTTCCCCTAAGGAATTTTAGATAGATTATGACTTGATATGTGGGGGTTTACTTGAATAAAATTTAACATCCGTGAAATTTGAAAATGTGTGACTTCAATGATTCTTTAAACTAAAGAATTGTGAAAAATGGATGACAAGTACAGTTATTATAGGCTAGTACACCAGTTTAGTTGGCAGAGTACTACCTCATTTTCTCTAGTAGGATTACACTACATTACTATCTAAATAAAATTATTATATTTTTGATACCATTAAAACATTGGATTTGAAATATCCATTGGATGGACCACATGAATGGATTATATGGTATGATCTTTCATGTATGAGGTTCCTATGACCCAATTTGACCTAGTTTCTTAGGGATTCCCATTGATCATGCTTACGTTTACTCCTATTACCCATGGTGATTCTTTTGAAATTTACTTTTTTGTTATATCTCTGTACAATGAAATCCTATTTATAATTAATTATTTTTAAAAATACTTTTTTTTTATTTTTATATTATGATTTGAAAAGTATTTTTGAATTATAATGATGATTATTTTTACTAAAAATGGAATTAGGTTTATTTCTTTATTTATGAGTAAAAAACACAACCTTTATTTTTCTTATTTTCATACTAGAATGATTTAATTTATTTTTAATGTGATGGTATATGTTTTTACCTTTTTTAATTCATACTAGTAATTTTACTTCTCATGCATATATTCAGTATAAATTTTCAGTTTAGGTTATATCCAACATTGGTTATCTCATGAAGAGAGTGTCATTATATGTTTGGTGGTGACTTGTGAGGTTACATAATGGCACACCTAGTTTATTTATTTTTTACATCCAGTTATAGTTTTTTTAGTCATTCTAAATAATTTCTATCTTGATTCCAAACACTAGTTTCTATCCTAGGAGGATTGGGAACCCTTCTCAAGACTTCTATTAGGATAACTCATGTGTCTAATTTGGGGTGTACTTGGATTGGTTCTTGAATGTATATATCATAATTCCCTCCTCCTCAGTTTTAGGCTACACTACATATATCTATCATTATCTATATCCCATAGATGAAACATCAGTAACCAATGTTGTTCCACTCAGTTATAACTACATATCCAGATTCTGGCCTCCTTGAACACGTCCAAATACTTAGTCTATACAAACAGTGGTAGTCAAGAATCCATCATGTCATGGAGTTAGAAATAATTCTCCAGAAGGTGGAGCTGGTGTAGATATTGTTCCACTATTAATATATGGAATAGTTTGGTGGTATCTCTAATGATACCCTATTATATTTAAGGTTGAAACTCAATTAGGTCCCCATCACATACAAAATTTTTATATAATACTACCATCCAAATTTATGGATTTTAATGAAAAAGTATCATTGATAATCCATCTTCCACTATACTATTGATAACCCTCTGGATGGTGTTTCCTTATACTAGGAGAACTACTACCCTTCCTTAGTGCTAAAACACTATTCCATTTACTATCATCTTCCCTTAAGTTTTTCATAGTGATAACGTCTTGATTAAAAATTACTAAGATTATAGTCAAACATAAAACATTTACCTAAGTCAAAATGGCATACCTTATCCCTTCCACAATGTGACATTATTTATAATTTTCATGAGTAGAAAATTAAGGTGAAAAAAGTCACATTAAATAAAGATGAATATTCCATATCCAAAAGTGATCCTTAGTCCATTTTCATAAACCCCTTTGCCTAGTCAGTACTTATTATCTCCGGAAAGAAATAGTTTTATAATGTTTCCTAGAAATCATTCCATATCAACTCTTAATTATGGCCTACCTGATTCATAATGTCCTACCACTTTTTAGAATGAAAATGTATCATATAAGAGGAAATCTTGATCCTTCTCTATGTATGTACCTCCATATATAAAATGATTGAAAAAAGGAACTCTATCAATTTATTATTAGCTCATTGGCCTTTATACATCGAAAAAATTAGTGGAGTCTATGGTCAGAGTTATTTAGAAAGATCTATGATATTAGTGGTAGACCATGAGTCACAAAACATAGACATCATGGTAAACAAAAAACACTCTCAAAATTGCTCATCGAGGGAAAATTCAGGAACAATTATATGTTCTCTAGGTGGCACAACCCATGGGTTATGCCCCACCACCTCAGGAGTGAGGTCATCTCCACCTTCTTGGTGCATGAATCGAGGAAATCATGGTCTAATTACACTAAACATTCCCAAAACACACATTATAATAGATTTGTTAATTTTAAAGGTCATAGATATAAGAATATGATGGGTTTAGTTCATCCAATATAGGAGGAACACACCTTTTTTACTCTCAAAATATGGTTTTGTGATGTATAAAACTATGGATAATGAAAGGAGGCAATCCCAATTACCCATTTCTATGGTTGGGTTTGGGCCATGTTCTCTGTATGAAATCAGGGGTTTTAGTATATAGTGTATTATTATAATGTTATAGGGTGCCCAATGTTATTTGTTCAAACTAAGTAAAGGTTTCATGTGCTGGGAAGAGGCACACTGGGAAACCCTAGGCGAGCTATTTTCTTGGTGAAGATGGTGGCAGCTAGGCGGATCTCTCCCCTCCCGGTGGAGGAGGGATCTTTGAAGTTTCATCCATTCTCAAATCCCGACCCGCTACTTCCTTTTACGAATTCAATGTTATTTCCTAAGGTACCAGAGCTCAATGATGGTTTTCTGAACCTCCGGATTTCAACAGCAGAGTTTAAGGAATCTTTTGTGCTTTCGAATCTCACCCTGGTGGCGCGGTTTAAGCAGTGAAGGCCTTCAGTTGATTGATTTGACTGTTTCAGCTTCAACTCTTGGGATCTACAAGATAGGGAGACATTAGGATTGCATGAAAACCACCATATTATGAACATATTTGCATCAGAGGAAGGCCTCATCAATGCCTGGTCGAGGGCCCCCCGATGCTACAATGGTCTTCGGTTTTTTCTATTCTGATGGTCATTCGAATTCCACATGAAACGTGACATGCCTTCCACTACAATTTGGGTTAGTTTACCTAATTTTCCATTACCTTTCCAAAGTCTCTCTATTATCAGAATGCTTAGAAATATTTTCAGTAGGTATTTTTGTTCGGACAGCCGCATGGAGTTGGTTTTTCACCCTGTGAATCTGTGAGTCTATATTTAGGTCGATGTGTCTAGAGTTCCCTTTGATTTTGTTTGGATCGCGATTAGACAGGAGTGCAGATGCAAGTAGTGTGCGGTTTATGATAATTGGATTGACTATTTCTTTTCATGTAGATGGCTGGGAAATTCCTCAGAGGTCTGTCGTCAGGAGCCTGCATCGAAGGTGCGCAGGGGATCAGGAAACCAGTTGAAGGTTGGGTAGCGGTAGGTCCCAGATTCGCCAAGGATGGTGGCCACCATTCTTGGAAGGACTATAGAAACTACTAAGGAGGTTGTAATGGGCCATAGGGAAATAGCAGGAGATGATAGAGGTGGGGAAGTTATATCGTTGTGACCGAGTGTGGAGAAACATCCCAGCAACGAGGTAGTGGAATGCAGTTTTGAGGCTGGAGTGGGTTCTGGAGTGAGGAAGAAAGTCGTGACACACCAATCCAATCTGAAGGTACTTGATGTGTTCAATAAGCTTCAGAAAGACCTCGTGAGTCCCTTCAACCTTCCAGGGGGTGAGAACACTTCAATTCAGATCCCAGTCATCTTGATCAATAGGTTTGAAGGACTTTCTTAGGTAGGTTTGAGAGATGAATCATATAATCTTGTTGAGGGAGAAGAAATATGCATAAAGAGTCATGACAGCCTCAATATAGAAGGTCTGAACACTGAACAAGAATACCAAGTTTTTACTAATGGAGATGGTGTGGAGGAGCCCATTGAATCCAGTGAGAGTTTATCTGTAGGGGAGTCCAGTTCGAGGAGAAACAGGTGTAATTGGAGGAGGATGGGTAGGAAGGACTACTCCTCCTTTACAACTCTTATGAAGACTCGGTCAACAAAAAAGAAAATGGATGTGAAGATGGACAGTGAGGTAAGGTTTCAACTGAACCCACTTGGTATGCCTGAATTATCCTTGGATTTTATTTTGAGTTCAGATGATGAGGTGATAGAGCAGGTGTTATTTCTCAATGCCTCTGAAGAGGAAGCAGCCAAGATGATGGGATGAGATATTTAAGTGAATCTAAATGAGGAACAATATTGTTGGGTTGACAAATATGACATAATCCTAGTTTGGGGATTCAATAAGGGTATGATTAGGCTCGAGTAGTACATTCCGGTCTGGGATAAACTGACTTCTACTATTGAAGACTAGATAAGGTGAGAGTCGCACACTCAGGTAACTGCTATATCTTGTAAGTTGTTTAGGGATACAGACTCTAGGGGAATTATATTGATTTTCAATGAATCTATTTTACCCTTCTCTGGCTAATGATTGGTTTCTCACCTTTTCTTCATGCATTCGGAAATAAGGAAGTTATTTTTCAATTTGTGTGTCTTAAGGTGAATTTGGGTGTTTTGATTCGTGCATGTTACATGGTTCTGCTTTAGATGTGGTTCAGAGCACAAGTTCATCACTTCTGCATGGCACTTAGAGTGGAATAATGAGAGGGTATGGATTATCCATTAGTTCCATGCCCATACATATTTTCACTATATTTTTTGTCGAGTTCCCATGATTTGGTGGAAGTCCTTTTAAGGATGAGTTGCTGGGGAGAGGCATGACCAGTATTTTGCTTGGGATTCTTTTGTGCTATTTTATTTGGTTTTTTTGATGGACTTGGGGTTTCTCACTTCTCATCTAAAAGTGATTTGATAAAAAAATCAGTCAGTATAATTTTATAGAGTAAAATAAATACAGTTTTCATTTTTCATCACTATTTAATGAAAAACTATTGCATTTAAGTTTATAACTCAATATTTCATATGTATATTTATATATATATATATATATCGTGTTCTATTTAGGTTAACTTATCATTCACATTTTGTTAATTCATAGGTTTTGTAAGTTAAAAATGGTACTACATATAAATAAAACCATTATTTTATGATTATTTAATTAGATGGGTCACTATTCCCAATTTATAGAGGCACACACAATATTTAAATTGAAATTGGAACCCATGTAATTGGATGAAAATAAGGTTTCAGATTGTGCAACCAATATCCCACAACCCTAACTCAATATAATTATCTATTCAAAATTCTTCCATCATTCCGTACATGAAAACACTATTTAGGTTGATTCATAAACATTAATTAATCAGATAATTTTATACCGATAGAAAATTTCATTCAAGTATCATATGAAATAATTGTGAAACTATATCATGATGCATGGAATGAACACATTAAAATAAATATGGAATGAAATATGCAGGTCTTATTAACCCTCAAGTGTGTATAATGATTCATAAAACACTATCTCTATTCCATACCTAGACAAGGGTAAAATTAAATTTCATAATGGTAGTAAAATCCAAAAATACATATTTCTAATCCAATTGTAAAACAATTAGAAGTATAATAAAAAATATTCAGAACATCCAAATCCCATCTGTATAAATTTTTCTTTTCCCATATATGTGTGTTAGATACACCCAGTCATATGATCATTACCAAATTTCAACACTTTCCTAATCTCCTATATATTATCCATTACCAAAAGTAAGATAATAATATTTCTTTGATACCACATTTTGAATTTTTTACCTAGATCACTTTGTTAATGATTCCAACATGATGGACACATAGCATCAAGTGCATGTCACAATATTCTATAGGCTATTGACTAGAATATTAGGCCTAGGATGTGTCTCTGGAGAGACTATGTACTATTATTAGAGTGTTTCATTGTGGAGTGTCAATTAAATATAAAAACTATGGAAATTGATAAAAAATAATATCTATAACTGAAAAAGTATAATAATGATCAAGTGCCACAGTGATATAAAATAAACAACTATATAATATAATAGACTTGTTAATAAAATTCATCACTATATATAAACTATTTCAATTTCAAGATTCTATAAAAAGAGAAAAACATAAATTTCCAAAATTACAGGAACAAAACATGTATAAAAAGGTTTTTATGGACCAAATTCTACCTCCAATATCATCACAAACATATGATTATCCATGTTCTCCAAGATCTAATGTTATATGTTAATCAAGAATCCATTATCAGGTTTTTACAATTGTCTCTTCCTATATCCATGATGTTTTTCCATGTACTAATTGATGACATAAATAGTGTGTGAGATACACTCATTTGGCCACCACCAATGGTGTCTATAACAATCCATGTTACTGATAATAGTGTGTATGTATAATCATTATCAATTTAATAAAATTCATGAAATAATATCCCTTCTAGGATTGATTACCCATGGTAATCTCGACTAACCATACCTGAATCTTCCTGAGCCAAACACATTTGAATGCGTTACATGTAAATAGACTACTTCTAAGAGTATAACCACGGTGTCTATGTTTAATCATATAAAATGTGGGGCCCAAGGTGTAAAGAAGGTATACATGTAATTATAACAATATGATAGGAGCAACGATGAAACCAAAGTTCCTTGACTATAAAAGGTCAAGCTAGCTCTAAGAAATAAATGATGAAGCCTGGATATAGGGGTCTAATTGTAATGAAATGGGTAGGCATGGGGAATTCTAATAAAAATAACTCTAGCAGAGTTCATGGAGAATGTCAGTAATAAATCATGGGATAAACATGACTGGGGATCAAGGGAAGAATCCAAGGTACCTCATGTTCCATGAAATCATGATAAATCCAAGAAGTTTATTCTATGAATGATAATGTTTTGATATAAATATTGTGTATTTATAGAACCTTGTTGAGGAATTCATATACTAATGAGAAATTATATGCATTGGAAGGTTCTTATCTCCCTTTAAATAGACCAAATAATATGGAGTGACATTCTTTGAGTGCTCAAGTCACTCCCTTGGTAATCCAATACTATCTCATCTATGACCCTTATTATAATAAAAAAAATGTTTCATAATAATAACCGAAATCTTACACATATAAAATTATTAGATTCCATGTGAAAACAATTGTAGTAACCATGACATATTACCATTTTCATTTTAATTATTCCATGAACCTTTCATTTATAATTAAAAATGTCAAATTATGTGTCAAAACATATATAATTTCATTGGAAATTAATAATATCCAAGTGAAACATACATGCCTAGTAAATAAGAAATCAGTTTAAAAAATTAAATAAATTAAAAACACGACAGTAAAGAAAAATAAAACTTTCCCATTGGAATTATGGTTAATATCCTACAATGGGTCACATATTCATATAAATAGCACACCCAAGTGATTTATTATGTTGATATCATTCATCTCTAGTCATATGAGGGAAAACTCTTAGATCATTTAGGTTTCAAATCAAGAAGCTAAAATTATGTCCAATTGATTTTAGGGAGAAAGGGAAAGTGAAAACGATGATAAAACCAACAAAAAAAATATAATTGATGAGAACTGAGGTAATGTTATAGACCACTAATATTTTGGTGAAAAATAAACCCTCATCTAATATCTTCTTTTGATTTGGGAAGAAATAGAGGAAAATATAGAAATTGACAAATACCCATAAAATGGGGCATGTTATATTTCATAGAAATAGAGTTGAATATGGGGAGATAACCCAATAAAGTAATGCAATAGAATGAATCTCTTACCAATATGATTTCCTTGCAATAGACTATGATAATTTCAGTTTCCAAAAAGAGATACTAGCTCAATTATTAATAAGGATAGAGAGGAAGCTCTCTCAGAGGGTGGATACTAGAAATTTTAGAATAGAAAATGTGGAATTATATTAAAGTTAAAGGATGGAAAATGAACCCTTCACAAATATTTTATGGGTAATATGGTTTGGTTTCACGGTTATCCAAACCTTGTGCCAATATTTCAACAAAACATTACAATAGACACACACGCTCACAAGGTTGGGTGTACGATTAGTAAACCATGTCTAATGGTGTCTTTTATCTCAACTAAATGTATATTATTTTTCAAAAATGAGTGTGGCCTACTATGCATAGTTTTCAAACCATGCTCTCTTATATGTGAGACTAATGGTTTCTACTTTGAAATAATCTTTCGCCTCATACATCTTCTCAAACAATAAGAGCTATGTTCACTGAACAAGCCCAAGATAGATGTCAACCCTTATATAATTCTATAAGACCGTGTATAAGGTTTATAATAAATATTTAAACTGAAATTTAAGGGTCTGTACCATAAAATGAAGAACCAATATTTTACACCATAAATTAATTTCATGACTATTGTTTTGAATTTTATGTGAATTTATATATCAATATAATTTTCCTTATTTCATTGGAATTATGATTTAAATTTTACCAAGGAGGTAAGGGTTTTATGTTAAAATAAAATTATTTATGGGGATTGTATATGGTTATATTCTAATGATGAAATATTATGATCTTTCTATCATGAAACAAATAAATTTTCTTCTCTTTCAGTTGTTTATGAAAGTAAAAGTTTTCCTTTCATTTTCCTCAAGATAATTTCTCAATAGGAATAAAATATGTTTTTATATAAAACAACCCACAATTCTATCTTCCTTCAAAAAAACTTTTTATGTTATATACATGTTTTATAACTAAGTTTTATGGAAGTATGTTTACTATTAAACTATTATTTTTTCAGTACATTTTATCCCATGCTTGACTTTTTATTAAATTTTCTTTTAAGAATATTCTTCCCATTTTCTAAATGATTTTCTTTTTTACATTTTAGAAAAATATTAAAATAATGTTTTCATTTAACATATATTGAATGAAAATAATTTCCCACAATCTTTACTAGTAAATATTTGAATTATACACATAATAGTATCGATATATATTTTCAATGAAAATTGTTTCGCTAATATTTCAGAATTATTTTTATTTTTTAATTTTTCTTCAAAATGTAATTTTTTCCTGAATAAATATTTCAGTGATATTTTATGGGAATTTTCATATATGGTAACATTATTTGATGTTAATTTTGATTTTCTAGGGATATGTGACGTTCATACTAGTCTAACTATTTCTTTGGATGGTTGATTTCTATAATTATAAGATGTTCAGGAAACCAACTTACGTTCCATGGGTTATACTATAGTGAATTGATGAAATGTTTATGATCCAATTTTCCTTTTCATGGGTTATGATGTGATGATTCAATGAATGTTTTATGATATTTAATAACACATATATATGATTTTCATTATTTACTGGTTCATATGTTATAACCATGGATGTTAGCATTGCTATAACCAAATATGGTTTTTATATTATAACCAAGGATGGAGGTCACATTATACCAAAGGATAGTTTCTAGATTATAACTAATGGCGAGTGGGATCTATATCTTCCTCCAATTCATCGGGTAAAAATTGATATATCATTGGATAAAAAAAATAGAATGGGGAGTTATCCCATCTCTGTAACAATATATTTCTACTATGTTAGTCTTAAGTGTGAACCTTGACAACTATGATAGATTGGGGAGTGAACCCATTCCCTTATAAGGTTTTTGGAATTTATAAATGACTAATAATGAAATAAATTTTGATGATTATATCTAATCAACATACTCATATATTATCCAGATGTTATTCTCTCATGGATTAGGATCATGTATTATTTTATAATTCCTGTTTTATAAACATGTATGATTTATTCCATGACTCAAGATTATTATTTATGATATTTAGGACTATGAAGAAAGGTACCATGTTTTTTATTTCTAAAACGTTTGTAGGTTATTATCTTCCTAGTGTGAGATGATGTAGATATTTTAGAAATGATATATTTATGTGTTCATGTTTTCAATGGCACCAGACATATATGATTCGTGCATGGATCGTGATATTAGGAAATTAATATTGATATACAAGGATATGATATATATTAATGAAATTTATAGGTAGCTATATACAAAAATAAGTGATATAAATCAAACTATGTGTATTATATCTATAGATTACCATTAATATGATATAATGATAAAAATAATCTCATTTCTCATATTGGGGATATATAAAATATATTTAATCATGAAATATACATTCATTTCACTCAATTAAAAAAATTCATCAAAATAGATCATATGAAATAAAAATAAATCCTCCTTTTATTATCCTTTTATAAACTATCCTTCCCACTTCATGCGTGCATTTTATAATTTCATGATCATTAGTTGCATGTATGATTTTTATATCTCCAACATTAGGATTTCAAAAATGTGTATAAATTACAAATTATTTAGAAACAATATAATTGAATCTTATATCATAGTATTTATAACCCAAAGGTAATGAACTTATTTGTTTTTCATCATGGGGAATATTTATTATGAATATTTCATTATAGAAAATATAATCTTATATATATAAAGGTAACAAACTCAAATTTCACCATTTATTTATAGTGTTTAAAAAACCCATTACACAACATTAATTCCCTATGTGTTAGACTGAAAATGAAGAATGTATAATAAGTAATATGGAGGGACCTCGTCGATTCTAAAGAATAATTATTTTGGGAAGTGTGTTCTCTTAATCAGGACTTCCACTTCCCAAGCTTGTTACTTTCCTCGTTTTTGAAATCATTAATAAGATTACTTTTTAGAGGAATCTCTTAAAATACTTGTATATATGTAATAATTTATTTTTAATAAAGGTTAATGTAACATGATTTATTTGTATCAATAACCTCATACTCATACATTCATTTTGGGATGGTAAAATAGAATTATAATCCTCTAAACCATGTTTATCAGGCTCATGAATTTCACACATCTTCATTTTTTTTATGTTACCGCATGTTCATGAATATTTAGAATTATTTTCCAGCACTATAGTGCAAAAACTAAATTCATTTTTCTTTAATACTCACTTTTGATTTCTCAAAATTATCCATTTCCCTATACTTCATCATTTGGTGTTGTTTAAAAATCTATCACTATTCTATGACATTGTCAACTTCCCCAGACTCTACATATGACTTACCACTACATTTCTATAGATTAATCTACCCATTAAAAAAATATAGAACATCTCCTTCAATTAATTGTGTTTATTCTATATCCTTATGACATTCAAAATTGTGCTTACCAAAAACATCTTGTATAATAAAAAATATGTTTTGTGTATACATTTGTTATTTATATCTAGTCATAGGTTATCTCCACTGAGTTATTATATTTATATTATCAATGAAACATACCCTAGGGTGTTTTCATTTTAATTAAAAAAATTATTAATCCATAATAAATTTGATTTATTTATATACTTATCAAAACAGT